>OY728129.1:1264502159-1266902159 GCA_963277665.1 Viscum album | reverse complement strand
TAAATTCTATAGAAAATTATAGAAAGTCAAAGACCTTAGAGGTTTGAGTTAAGAGATTCCATCAACAAGTTTATGAAAAAGAATAGAAGTTTTTTAGAACTATAGAGACTTAATTAAATGTATTTATCTTTAAGATTTTTTGGTATTCGAAGTTTCTATGTTGAGGATGAAAATCAGACTAGTTTTATGCAGTGACATTCAGTGTTGAGTGGTGATCTACTTCAAAGAGGTAGAAAGAAGTTGTGAACAACTGGTACAATTACAAGATAGAGAACCTATAGAATTTAACATACATTCACATGTGTAATATTTTTAATGGTCACCCGTGTTATAAAGGGAACATTGTTTCAGGTTGATACCCAACCAAGCCTCTGTATTTTGATGATAAGATTTATATTGGAGAATCTATAAATCGAACATCCTCATAACAAAAAGGAGTAAGTTTCCCATGTCAAAATTGAATCTTGTAAAAACACTTGTTCCATAATTTACCTCTTTATAATAATTTCATGAAGTATATGTGATAAGGATTAACTAAACAGATCCATTATTTTCTTAACTAGCAACATGGGTTCAAAGGACAAAGGGGGTTAAAGATTAAACTATAATTTAGAATTTGGTAAAGTATAGAAACACTTGATTCACCCCACCTCTAAAGTGTCTACACCAATCCATTGGGACTAACACCTCCCCCCCCCCACACACAAACAAAATGGGGGGGGGGGTTCTTGGTGCAAATGGGAGGGCGTACGCCGGCCCCTAAAATTTTTTTGTTGATATTTTAAAATATATATATATAATATAAAAGTTATATATATACATATATATGTAACAACCCAAGATTTTAAAATAAGAAAATTATATTTGATAGATAAAAGGTTACACAAAACTGATTTTAACTTATGATACAAACAATAATGAGTTTTTTCAATAGATTGCGTTACATGCAAGACCAAGTTTTACCGAACAACAATATACTATTATTATTATTATTATTTATTATTATAGTTATCACCTAGCCATTGGAATAGAGGGAATTAACAAGATTAACTAAATTATGAAAATATTTTTTGAAAATTTATATATAATTAATTATTTGGTGACCAATTAATTTTAAATGAAAATCAAACCCTTTTAAAGTGAAAGGAAATCTTTTTCTGAAAGACTATTTAAATGTGCACAAGTGTGTTTTATACCAATAGATTAAAAAATAAAAATTTCTGGATTATATTAATGAATTTATTTTTAATATTTTCATTCCAATTTTAAACATTAATTCTATGTGTTTTCTACAAAATAGAAAAAATAAATCTAGTTTTATGCTTAAAACTGTACTTTTTCTAAAAATGTTTTTGACACCTTTTTATGGAACAACTATTTTAAATCTAATTTTTTTCAATTTTATAATTTTTATTTGAAAAAAAAATTAATTTCTTAAATTGGCATATCAAAATTATCTTAGGGTGAATTTTTGGTATTTTTCTGAGAATTTTCATTTTTTTGATGAATAGTGAAAATATTGGATTTTAATTGAAAACTGCATTTTCATCTAAATAATTTATAGTATTAAATTATATTTTTGAATTTATTTTTAATTCATAATAGCTAAATTTTGAATCTATTGATCCAAAATAGGTCATTGGAATCATTTTCATATTTAATTTTGAAATAAAAATATTTTAAACTTTTGAACATTTTCACTTTCAAACCCCGCTTTCTCATCATGACTCCGAGATTAATTTTTAATTAAATTATTACACTTTGGTGATTTGAATTTGTAAAATTGGATTCCATATTTTGAATCATCATAATTTATATTATATAATAAGGACAAATTAATTTTTTACCATAAATATTAGTAAAAATAATTAAAATTAATTATAGTGATTATGGTAAAAAACGTTTACTTGGTCATTAAACTTAGAATATAAGGTGTAAAATGACCTATCAACTTGTACAATACCCATAATCTGGCCATATATAAACCCATATCACCATATACTATATTTTTAAGAGTTATTGAGGTATTATTCCAACAAATTGACCTATATAATAAGTAAAGTAGAGAAAAGGACAAAAAAGGAACCTTCCTTACCTTTAATATTTATAGAGATTTGGGATAGGTAGAAAACATCATATGTTTGGTTATAAATATAATTATAAAATTTAAATGAGCTACTATTAACATAATAATTTATATTTAATTTTTATAGATGAATTAGTTACTTAAAATTCTTAAGAAACACCAACGCAATAATTATTCAGTTAATAATTAACTAAAATAAATGATACTAAAAATATTAAAAGTGAGGTAAATTTAAGTGATTATTATATTCCATTGATTTTTTAGATGATAGTATCATTTTAAATAAGTTTTAACTTAATATATTCAAATTTCTTCATTTTTTTGAAATTTTTACATTCAAATTAATTAAATAATGTAAAAATTAACATTAATGTTATTTTATCATTAGTGATATTTTATTAAATGACTTAAAATTACTAAAAATATTATATTCTTCCAATTTATTTTTTAAGATGTTAATAAATATAAAATATAGTTCATTAATAGACCAATTTAACTTTTATAATGAATATATTGACCCGTGAATAGTAAAAACTTTGTTAGTACGGTTAGGGTTAAAGTAGTGTTTTTGCACGTTAAATGCGCTTCTGTTAAAATTAATTTCTAATATAAATGGTTTAGAACCGTTTTTTCAATAAATTACACAATTATTTATTTATTTTAAGTATTTAAATTGTTTGGGTGAAGTTTAGGAGGGTTTGGAGGACTTTTGAAATGTTTTGGAGCTTTTTTAGAGGTGCATGGTTTGAGCACGGCTAGTTCAAACCATGTAACTCCTATAGAGAACCATGAAAATTAAGTTAGTGGGATCTATCCAAGTGTATTTTTAGGCACATAGTTTTTCCAACCCATGCATCCACCTAGTAGTAACCATGATTTTGGGGATAAAAACGGATGCACATTTAGCGCATAGTTTGCCTAACTGTGCGCCCTAACCGTGCACGGATAAAAATTAGATCCAAAAAATGTGAATCTGATACATATTTCATTATATCCCTATTATTTCCCCCTAATTAGACCCTAACATGGTTTTATCTCCTCCCAAACATTGTGAAGATCATTCCTCTTCATCTGAGAGTGATCTGTTGGTGTTTCTTGGTGTGTTGAAGCCCGATTTCCTTCGTAAGTCTATGTTCTTCATTGTTTTTCCTTAGTTTCTTCATATTTACTCTCTTGGATTCATATATCTAGTCCATTGGGGATATATATATGATATTTGATTCCAATAATGACAATATTTTTCTGTTTTGATGTTAGGGAACAAGATCTAAGGGGGGGTTGGAGTTTCAACCCCGTTTTGTTGAAGAATTTGTGTCGTTCTTCATTTCCTCCATAGTTATTGAGGTAAGTAGCTTCACTCTCGACTCCTATTATTATAAATTGATGTATTGGTTTCAAGTTTTTTGAATATCTTGATATTTATTCTGAAATTTATGTGAAAATCATGGTAGAAACCATATTTAGTGATGGTTTGAGGATTTGTGAAAATTGGTTGTTGTGCAAGTGCATTGTTTATGGATTTTAAAATGATTATTTTAAAATTTGAATTTGTTTTTATTAATGGAAATATTTTGATGGTGAGGTTTTCAATAAAAAAAGTTTTATTGGAATGTCTTTAAATGGTATATTTGGTATTTTTTTTGCATAATGGTTGGTGTGTGTTCATGTGAATTCATGATGGATAAGGGTATGAGGTTTACCCCATTAAAAAGTGGGATAGATAAGGTTATGAAATTTTACCAATAAATATGGTTCACTAAGTGACATCTTGGTGAAAGGGTGGAACACCACTAGTAATTATAGTGAGTTCCATGGTTTCATGCATGGTTAGAGGTGTGGATATGTGGAATGGAATGGGTTAAGCCAAAATGAGAATTTTAGAAATGGTTTTTAAATATTTTTTTGGTTACATTCCTTGAAAAATATTTTTGTGTGAAACTACATTGATTTGATATAAATTGTAAATATATTTTAAAGTATTTTATATAATTTTTTTATATATAAATTTGCTAACATGTTCTATCCTAATGGTGTGAGTAGTGAAGTCATTTGGGTAAAACCTAGTAAGTTTCATTACTCACCCCCTTATTGGTAACTTTGGTGTACTTTCATATATCATTTATTAGGACACAAGTAAATCCATAGTATCACATTTCTTTAGTGATTTTTTATGATACTTGGGAATTGATTGTGGATTTGGAGATTGGAGCATGTCGGTAGTTGCTATGTTGGTGCCCTTGGAGTCTTAGAGCTTTGTTGGTTTGTCTTCCTCTTTTTATTTTGATATTGGTCTTGGGTTCCTATTGAAATTTTGATATAGTTTGGTTTGGTTTTTTATACATTGATTTGTATTAATTTTCTTACATGAATCATTAAGAGGTTATTTGTTTATGGTATATTTGTTGTGGTTGTTTTATTTTCAAAGTAAAAATCATCCCCCAATTGTATTGAATCCCCTGGAATTTATTTTTAGCCATTGGAATATTGGGTATGTCTCCTAAGGCCAAGTATAAATTCCTACTTGACTCAATCCAATGAGGAGGTATGGGATGTTACAAGTGGTATCAGTTTGTTCGATATTTGGGTATCAGTTGTATCAGTCTTGGAGTTGAAAATTCATTCTTGATTATTACTTGAGTTGGGATGGTAGAATTGAGTAGGATTATTGGAACTCAAAATTTAGAGCATAAAAAGGCATAGATAACCTATTTATACTGAACCTCAAGATACTAGGGATGTATGGTCCTGTGTTTTTTCAGATGAGAATTTTGAGTAGAAATTTGAATTTTTTCTATTGAATGATAATAAGGGGTAAAATGGTATTTTTATACTAGAATATAATCTTGGATAATTTTTTTGACCACTCTGTTGGTCTCAAAATAGTGTTTTTACCCTGGGATATGAGTTTGGTGGAATTATGAGTCGTTCAAATTTTAGATGAATAATTAATATTTAATATTTAGTTAAATAAATATTAATTTATTTTTGTAGGTTCATTCATCATTATCTTTTGAATGGAGCATCATATTTAGATTCTTTCTCCTCTTTTATTTCGGAATGGAGATTTTTACCTAGGTGGGGTGTAAACTCAATTTGGGCATTGAGGCCAGAGACCCCCCTTCCTTCTTTTTCTTTTTCTTTTCTTTTTATTCTTTTATTTATTTTATTTTTCTATTCTTATTTCCTTATATGGATTCTCTTGTACACCCCCAGGTGGATTCCTCTACCATGTGACCAAGATATATGGAGAGGGAGAAATATAAATATATAGGTAGAGATGGAGGTTCACCGCGGATCTTGGGATGAGCCAGATCGTCGTACAACAACCATGGAAATGAACGAAGATGCGGCGGATTCTACCAAAAGGTAGGTTGTTTTTTAATTTTTTCCAAAAATACTCTTAGATTAATCATTTAATTGTTTTAAACCCCTATTATATTTTCTTATAACCCCTTGGGTTTGATCTACTGCTTTTGGGGTGAAATGGGGGTTTTGGGGAGTCTTGAGGGTTTTTCATTAGGGAAAACCCATCTACGTGGAGTTTGGTTCAGGGAACACATGTCATGTGTTATTCCTATTTGGGGAAGATGGATTTTTCAAATTAAATTTCATGTGTGGGTTATATATGTCATGTACATGTACACTTCTGAGAATCCAAGTACCCAGGAAGGCTTCCCGTGTAGGGGCATGTGGCCATGTAGAGTACACGGCCAAACCCTGTGAGCGTTGCAGGCCATAAAGAAGTACATGGATAAACCATATACAGGTCCAAGCTATGTGAGGTACACATAAAGGTACCCTGAGTAGGGTAAACACTATTTATAGGTCCAATACATCATGTACTTGGTATTTTACATGCCAAGCACAGGCATAAGTACATGCCCAGGTGGGGCCATGAGGGTACACACCATGTACTAGGGTACACACACCATCTACTCCTCCTTTGCCACCCTTTTGAGGGTTTTTTCACATATTTTTTCCTTATAGTCATATTTGGACATAATATGATCCCATTCTAAGTATATTTTCACATATATCATGATTGTAAGACCCATGATGTGTTTTTAGGACTCTTAGGAGGCATTTAGGGAATTTTTTGAGTATATAAGTTCTTCCTATAGTGATCAAATCCAATGTATCCTAAGAGTGAGACTTAATCTGAGATGATCCATGGTCTATCTCTCTTGACCAGTGCTTTTGTAGCTTTCCCTTAAGGACATCTCCCTTAAGATATGATCCCTTCTGTCCCAGGAGGCCATGAGTCTAGTTGTTTCTGAGGATCCCCTATGGGATTCCTATGCTTATGTTTTGACCTAGATGGTACAATGTAGGATACCTCTATCTTCTTTATATACCAAGGATTCCTTGAGGTATACCTTTTCTTATAAGATGACCTAGGGAATCCCTTTTACGTACCCTATACATGTATGAAGATCCGATTATCCCATTTAGGATTCCTCTAATTTCTTACTATTAGAGGATCCCTTGTAGGATTCCTCCTCTTACCTTTTTAGCTAAGGATCCCATGTAGAATTCCTTTGCTTATGTGTATACCTTAAGGATCCCATGTAGTATTACTATATTTTGTATGAATTGAGGGACCCAGTGGGTTCCCCAATGTGTGACTACCCCTAAGCTAGTATGTCGGGTTTGGATAGAGATGGTAGTAGGTGTCACCTTAGAACTTGTGTCAAACTTGTAAGCAATGGGGTTGTGGAAGTGGTGGTGGATTTAGGAATTCAGACACCCTCACTAATTTTTTTATACTCTTACTTGGTTATTTATAATTCGTCGATGTTATCCAAGGGTGATTCCTAGTTGGTGGTTGATTATCCTGATGCAAGGATTCTTTCTTTTTCTTTGTGATACCCAGACGTGCTTTCATAGGATCTGGCTTCTAATCCATGTTATTTTTATATGTTATTTGTATACCTATAGGTACTACCTGGTATCTATATATTAAGAATGTATATTTGATTATTATATTATTGGGATGTCCAAAGGTGTTTCCTAGTATCCAGCTATTGAGCCTGAGATTATGATATATGGGCATGGAGTCCCTAGTAATGATACTCCTGGATGATTCCAATCTCCCAAGTGATTAGGAAGATCCCTATCTCCTTTATTAATATGAGATAAGTATGATTACTCTCTCCTAAATCTGATTATTCTCATGGATGATTACTCTCTCTTGAGGGATAGAGATGATTATGCTCTCCCTGGTCGGTTACTTAACCACAGTGTTAGACATTATGTTTCACATTATTTGATACCTGGAATGATTACACTCTTCTGAATGATAGGGATGATTATTCTATCTCTTATTAGAGACTATAGGGGTGGGCATGGCACCTCCCTAGTGATTTCTCCTTATAGATCGCCTAAGGATTAGACCCCTAGGTATTATCTGAGTTTCGAATGTCTTGACTACCTACAGACCAAGACCCAGGGATCGGACATTGGAATGGATTTACATGTAATGAGAAGAATAACAACTAGATCAGTGACCATTTTCAGTATTTCAAAATTTACTTACCTGTAATCCTTCTTTATAATGATTAGAAGAGATATGGGTGAACCCAAGGTTAGGATGAGTATCCTCTTGTGGTGAAGTAGATTGCTCAGAGACATTTCTGAAAATGGAAGAAGCAGGTATATTTTGATTGGGATTACAAAACCATAGATTGAATTAATGATATACAGCATTATTGGAATGACGTCCAATTCAATTCCCTTGCACAGTATGTCTATGAAATCAGGATTACGAACCCAAGGATCAACTGCTGATTGATTTTATGTTATTTCATTCACCTTACTCATGAATATTCATGTTTATGTGTATATATATAGGTATGGGACTATAAATGTATATTCATATAGATATGGAAATATATGGTGTCACTTTACCTGTTGGCTGGGATTATGGACTCGGGGTTTGAATTTGGTTTCACATTTATTATATTTACTTATCTTTTCATTTTTGCCTCAGCTAAACTGAGCATATTGCTTTTTCATGAAATTATGGAAACATATTTTATAGGTTCATTGTTGTATTGCCCTAATGAGATTATTTATCACCCCTGCACATGCATATTGATGTGTGTGTAGACCTTATTTATGCTTTTCAAGTTGAGCATAGTTTTATGGTGGATAGGGTTAAGGCCCAGAGTTGCATGATCAAGAGGAGCTGCTCAAGTGAGTTATTTTGATTGGGATAGTGTAGTTTGACAATGTATGGAGATCGGGTATATAGTCTGGATGTTGTTAGTAGTAGATATATGTACTTTTATTTTAGTTTCTTTTGTATTCATCTATCCGTATGGCCGACCCAGTGGGTGACCAGTGTTGTATGTATGACATAGTTGTTTGGGATTTTATAGAATTTTCATTTATTATTACAGCATGTTCTATTTCAATTAATTTAATAATCCTCACTCTGTTTATTTACTATTATGTATGATAATTATCTATTTTATATGTTTTCTTACTCTTATATACGGGCATATTCTCACCACTATCACACCCTAGGCCCTCGCTACTAGCTGGCAGCCTCTAGCATATGGGGAGGTGCACTTGGGGCCTCATAATGAACCGGATCAGAGCACTGGTGTGGTGGAATCTGTTATGGGATGTTATAAAGTGGTATTAGAGCTATTGTTTTCATATTATTTACAATTTGAGGTATGGTAGACATGAGTATTAGGAATGTGTTAGAACTGGTGATGGATATCATACTGGTGTGTCAAGAACACTTATTCTAGTAAGAAGGCCTGGTTGCCATGGGTATGGGATTGTTGTTCTGATTTGAAATGTTATAGTTGTATATGATTTTCAATTGAGTGTAACACATGTTGTGTGGATTTTATGATTTACTATGGATATCTATATCATGGTCATTGGAAAGAGTCCAGTGATGGATTTTGACTCTTGGCCGGAAAAGGAAAGAGGCATCTCATGCATCGTATTTGGCACGTAGGATTCACATCATATAGGTATGCTAGGGTCTGTTTTTAATGATGAATGAGTAATATTTAATTGGTCCTACTTACATATATATTTCCTTATAATGATAGGTTATTTGTATCTATATTGAGGAGTTTGGTAGTGTGGTTGATGATTTATTCCTCGGGTATGAGAGGCGAAGTAACACTAGTAGGTCAATATGGCACGTTATTCCCTTCTATTTTACCCCTTATAGGGTGTTTTTTTCTCAGGTCAAGGTTATCTAGTCATATCACTGAGTATTATGTTAATAGGTTCTTGTACATTTCTAGTGATCTAGACCTCTAGGGGGGAT
This sequence comes from Viscum album, assembly GCA_963277665.1. Classification (NCBI taxonomy): domain Eukaryota; kingdom Viridiplantae; phylum Streptophyta; class Magnoliopsida; order Santalales; family Viscaceae; genus Viscum; species Viscum album. Next base: position 1,266,892,776 of record OY728129.1, on the reverse strand, counting down.
TGTCATATATGGATTCCCAGTGGGTGTGAATTCAATCTCTCTTCTTCATTGGTATTGTGACCTCTAGGGAGCAGTTCCTTATGAGGATCCTATGTGTGGATCAGACCCTTGTAGGATGTGTTTTCAATTTTGAACCTCGAAGGTCATTTTGATCTTCACCTTCTTTAGAGAGGTTGATATCTTGGGCTCGGTGGTTAGACCCTGTGACATAGTTGTGAGACGAGATCTATAGGGCTAGGTGGGAGACTTAGAGACCCTTAGTTTTAACTCATACCCTTGTAGGTCAACAGCAAGGCTACAACATGGTGGTCTAGAATAGTAAATGAATAGGGTGAAGTATCAAGTATGGAGGGAAGACATGTGATCCAGTACTTTAATCTAATAGTCAGGTGGAATGAGAAGTTCTGGATGGAGTTATATGACCTGATTTCTATATAAAAGTGAAGCATGATTGTAGTTTTCTGGAGGAGGGTCAAAGAGGTTGAAGTTGGGGAGAGCTTGATTTGGTTGTCCCACCTTACTTATCCTTTTAATGAGGTATGTTTTCTTCATGGGGTATAGAAGTCTTTTTTCATGCATTGCCTTCTTTCTACTTAGCCAAATCCAGAAATGGTGTAGTAGCAGCCCATGAAAACTAGAGCGAATAGTTGGAAGTGATGTATTTCAGGCTCTGGTATTTTAAGGTAAACCCTCAGGTATATCATGTTCCAGATCCAACATAGGATTGGAAGCTAAAATAAGAGAGTCTAAGGGCCAGGGGAGGAGGATTCACGCTAAATAATTCTAGCCACATGACATCCCAGAAAAAGAAGCTCACGTCTTTCAGGAATATTGGACAGTGAAGACTTTCATCCCCCAACTATATAATTGATGCTAATCTACTTCTTGTAGGTAATATATTTCATGCACATTTATTTTCCATAATTCTTTCTGGGTTAGATTTCCTAGAAGACTTGTAGGATCATTGGAGATAAGTCAAGAAGAGGATTTCACACTATGGATCGCTGACGTTTTTGGAGACCATATCACAGTTTCATCAGTAGTAGTTATTCAAGGGTAGCCAATGTGACAGAGGTTGTCCTATGTTTTCAGATTTCTTTTTAGGAAGTAAGCTTTGTTGTAAACTCATTTTGAGATTGATTAATGTTAGGTGCTTGAGTTTTTAGATATAGGTATGTTTATGCTTTCAATTCTTGACAATCACCTTGGGTGCTTTGGTGTCAATATAGGCTTTGATGGAAAATATTATTCAGGTGCCCGGCTCGGTAGACTAGTGTTTCTGTTATTTATAATGAAGTTATAGTGTGGTTAGAATCTTGTTACTGGAATTACATCATGTGATATGTAGTTATGGAATAAATCGTGGCATAGATGAAATGCTCGCTTTTGAAGAGGAGTTTCAAGGGAGCTTCTAGATTAATGAGACTGACGTCACGTGTAGCACAGTTATCTTTTCCTTGTAATGGATGACTCTTTGGAGTATGAGTTGGGTGATAAAGGCATATACTGGTTTTTTGTGGTACCATTTGAATCAAAAAATGGTTAGTGGTTATATGTGATCTAAGGAGTGATAGTTTAAAATACTTTCTTTAGGCTTGGTTTCTCGAGAGTTGTGGTTAAGTGAAAAATATCCCTCAATAGTAGAGGTGACATCATGAATAACTGAGTACCACAAGATCTTTTACCTGTAGATATACCTAGTCACTCTTTGATGGGAGATGTGGTGTCAGGAGTTGGTTAAAGGCGAGTTATTCTGTTTTCATTGAGTAAGGCTCAGAAGAGATGTACATGCCTTTTTTGGAATCTTAATGTACTCCTATTTAGAAATTATCATGCTCTATCTTGATATCATCATGAGTATGTTGAGAGATCATCATCCCTACACCAATCATCTTTTCTTTTTAAATGTATTTCCTAGTTTGGAAAAGGAACCTATTGAGGTTGCACTCAAGGATCAATATAAGGTAATCCATATCGTGGGGAGTACACCATTGTCCATATAAAGGTGGTGACCCCTGTTTCAGTTGAAATCTGGAATTTTCTATGATTCATTGAGCTCAAAGTCGGTTTTGAGATGACAATAGGGGTAGTTCTATGTTTGGGAGTACTAGATTGTTCGTATTTAAGTGTATTCTATGTAGGTTATAGTGGTTAACACTCTTAAGATAGTCATTGGATAGTCAAGATATCTTGGTTGTGAAGATTCTTGAGTTAAGATCATGACAGAGACTCTTACCACCAGGCTTCTTGGGGACGATAAGGTCTATGGTGGGGAAATTGTAAGGTACTATTTTTTTAGGAAGATAATTTTGAGCATAAATTGGAATTTTTTTATATCGGATTCTTATAAGGGGTAAAATAGTCCTTTTCCCCTAGAATATGATCTCATATGATTTTTTTACCACTCCATTGGTCCCAGAATAGGGTGTTTACCCTAGTACAAGAGTTTGGATGAATTATGAGCCTTTGGAATTTTAGCGGAATAATTAATATTTAATATTTAATAAAATAAATATTAATTTATTCGTGTAGGTTCATTCGGCCTTATAATTTGAATGGAGTTTCGGATTGAGATTTCAACTTTTTCCTTGATTCCAGAATGGGGATTTTTTCCTAAGCGGGGTGTAAACTCAAGTTAGTTGTTGGGGCCAGCCAAAGCCCCCCCCCCCATTTCTTTTTCATTTTCTTTTCTTCTTATTCTTTTCATTATTTTCTTTTTATTTTCTTCTTTCCTCTGTTGGATTCTCAAGTACACTCTATAACACCCCTAGATTTTTTGAAGTAGTTTTTTTTTCGAATTAGTCATATTTTTCATATTTTTCATTTCACGCAACACTGAAAATAGTTTGTTTTATATTAAATCACTAAGTTTGGATTTCATTATATGCAACACCAAGTTAATCATACACTACACGCAACATAAATTTTATCTTTCTCTACACAAAACACTGATGTCAGCTTACATTACATGCAAGAGTGACTTTCCTAAATGGATTTCGTAACACGCAAGACCAAGTTTTACAAAACAATAATATATTATTCAAAATATTATTATTTAATATAATAAGATATAACCTAGATATTAACTTGGCGGTTATGAATAATATTAACTAACTTATAAAAATAAATGTTTGAATTCATTGGTTATAAATTAATTATAAATGAATATAATAACAAATTGAATATAAAGTGAATGTTTTTATAAAAAATACTCTTATGCTCAAAAATTAATTTTATCATAATAAATTAAATTAATTACTATTGGTGAATGATATTAATGAAATATATATTTTATATACTCAATAAAATATTTTTTACATTCATAAAATATATTTTATAGGCATAATATAGGAACAAATATAATATTACACATAAAATGTCACAAACCAGCCTGGATACCCTGGTAACCTGATAACCGAGCCAACCCTGACATAGCCCGAAGGGCGTTCCCGATCCCCACGGGTCGGCGACTAGCACCTGGCATCGTACAACATAAAAGTGGCAATGATTTTTCCACGAGAATGTGGAAGCAAGAGTAAAACAAAACAGTATGCATAACAAAAAAAACTCCACTGGGAGTAATGTACCAGAATACAAAGAGGTACAAAATGCCAAAGTACTAAAACCCAAGTACAAAAAAGGGAAAATAGTCCCAAGGTCCCAAAGGACACAACTCACTAAGTCCAGAGATCAACAACTAGATCCACCTCCAAGAGATCCCTTCCCTTTGCTTGAACCTGGAAGGAGAAAGTCTACAAACACCCGAAGGTAAAAGTAAGGTGTGAGCCTAAGCCCGGTAGGATACCACCAAAGATTCCATAACAGATGAAAAATATAGATTATCAAAAGAAAATATTTTCATTTTCAAATAAACAGGTTCGGCAATTCAAAAGCATATTTTAACAAAACATGATATACATTTTCAAATGATGGAAATAAATATTTTTAAGCAAAGGCTTTACAAATGATGGAATATTTCTAAAACAATGGCTTAAGAAAAAAATTTATGTAAAACAGTTTATATAATTTTAGAAGGCATGTAAAGCAGTTCAAAATAATTGGCATACATTTATATCTCAAATATAAATAAACAAGCGAGAAACATGGTCATCTTCCAAAAGGTACGATAGTATTAACCAGTTATAGGATTCTGCACTCTCTATGTGAACTCAGCAAAATGTGTATACACACGTCCCTATGACAATGGCCAAAGGAGACTCGTCACCACCCATTGGGGATGTGACCCACCACAAGTATGTTTTAGAACGTTGTCGTAGCATAGAGTGTATCAAAACAACTCACTAACTACCTAAGGCTTGTATGCGCTCTTACATGATGGGAGAACTATTTTAAGAATGCTTAAAATATGATCAATCCCATTCTTCCATTTTAAAAGTTCCAATTTCATTACATTTAAAACCAAAATAGGTTTTATTCAAAACATGCATATTTCACAAGATAAAACCAATGGGTTTCTATCAAATCATTTTAAGCCATTTTCATAAGTTTGAAATCCATTCAAAACCAATTCCATCATTAAACATTTCATTTCCACAATTAAATTCAAAATTTTAATTGAAAACATTTCCATCAAATCCACAATTTAAATTAAACAATTTAAATCGACCAATTTTCCATAAACACACCCAATCCAATGAAAATTGATTTTTCCAAATTTCCATGCCAAAACCATTTCAAATATCTCAATTCAATGGAATTGAATTTTTATCAATTTATTTGAAAGAAACTTAAGAAATTGAATTTAAATCAATAATTGAAATAAATCAAGAAAATACAATGATAATCAATTTGGCAAGACAGGACGGAACCACCTACCTTGATCTATTTTAGGAATTTAACCCAACGAGAAGCCCCAAAAACTAAGCGGCACAACGTTGTCGATCACGTTCTGGATTTAAAACCCTAAAACCAAAATTAAGATCAAAGGAATCAAGATCTTGAAAAACTAGATCTAGATTCATAATACTAGATCTATACCTCAACTTATAGGTTTAGATCCATGCAAACAAAGGAAATCTCCCATGAAAAGATCAAGGGAAGATAGAGAAATAAATGAGAAACGCAATGGAATGAAATCCACTTACCATGAGGAGAGCGAATCTTCAATATGAGCCTTCAATATTGAAGAAAGGTGTTTGGATCACCTTGGAATCTCTCTAGGAGGCTTTAGAAAGACCTAAAATGAGTCAAGCCCGAGTCAAGGTCAAAAATATGGAAGTACTGGGGGTTTGGGTGGTTTTAAAAGAAATTTTCAGAATTAAAAACCACACGCACGGTTTACCTGGGCAGAGGTGCACGGTTTTTCAAACCGTACGCACACCGTGTGGACCTCACTGTCTAGAGATGCACGGTCCGCATGGTTTGGTTGCACGATTTATCAAACCGTGAGCACACTGTGCGTACCTCCCTGTCTAGTTCTGCTTGGTTGGCATGGTTTGGTCACACAGTTTTTCAAACCGTGCGCAAACAATGCACAAGGCATTTCCCTTTTTTTATTTAAAAGTTCACCCAAACGCACCCCCAAGTCACTTCTTCAAAACATAGGTACATTGAAACATCAAAAGTACCTGAAAATGTAACAGGATGTTACAACCTCCCCACCATAAAACCTTTCTCTCCCCAGAAATCCTATGAAGAAACCTCCATGTCAAAAAGATGAGGCCATTGGTCTCTCATTAGTGCATCCCTTTCCCACGTCTCATGAGAATATAAACCATGTTGCCAATGTATACAGACCAGAGGTATCATTCTCCCACAAAGTACCTTGGTCTCAGAATCAACAACCCTGACTGGTCGTTCAGTCACAGATAAATCTGGTTCAAACTCAAGATCACTCCAGCTCACAACATGAGATGGATCAGAGAGATACTTTTGCAGCAGCGATACATGGAACACGTTATGTATCGACGTCAGCTATGGTGGTAGAGATAAATAGTAAGTAACTTTACCCACAAGACCAACAACCTCAAAAGTTCCCACAAAACGAGGAGCAAGCTTCCCTTGCCTCCCAAGCCATCGATAACCTAATCAGGGTGAAACTTTCAAGAACACCTGGTCACCAACTGAGAACTCTAAAGGTTTATGTCGACGATCAACATAAGACTTGTACCAACTCTGAGCTGTCAACATTCTTTGATGAATCAACTGGATCTTAGTTATTGTCTCTTGGACCAAACATGATCCTACCAAGGAACTTTCACCAATCTCTGACCAATATAAAGGATATTTACAAGGACAACCATACAATGCCTCAAAAGGAACCATTTTGATCGTAGATTGATAACTGTTGTTATAAGAGAACTCAACTAGCCCCATATGATCATCCCAAGACCCACCAAAGTTGAGAACACAAGCGCGGAGCATATCCTCAAGGATCTGAATAGATCTCTCTATCTGTCCATATGACTGTGGATGGTAGGTCGTGCTCAAATGGACCTGATATCCCAGTGCTTCTTGAAGGCCTCTCCAAAAACGAGAAGTAAACCGAGGATCCCTATCAGAGACTATAACAGATGGAACTCCATGAAAAACGAACAACCTCTTTCACATAGATATTTCCCAACTCCTCAACTTTGGTTGTATCTTGAATAGGTATAAAGTGAGACAAATTGGTCAGCCTATCGATCACAACCCATATCGCGTTCTTCTTACTTTGGGTTTCAGGTAACCCAACCACAAAGTCTATAGAGATTTCAGCCCACTTGCATGTAGGGACTGGAAGTGGTTGAAGCAAACCCGAAGGTTTTTGGTGCTCGGCTTTCACCTACTGGCATGTATAGCAACGAGATACAAACTCAGCAATGTCTCGTCTCATACCTGTCCACCAGAACTATCACCACATGTCATAGAACATTTTCTTGGTTCCTGGTTGTATTGCCCACTGAGAGTTATGGAAATCCCCCATCACAACCTTCCTTGCTGATAAAGGCACAACATAACGGTTTCGATAACATAGAACACCCTCTTTGGAGAATGACCACTGGGTGTTAGTCTCCCCACCATAAAGAGAGTTCATAATGTTATGGAACTCAACATCCAGTTATTGTTCCTGAAGAATCAACTCGAGAAGAGCAGATGTCAACTGAACACTGGCTAAAGAAACCTCTTTCCCCTTCCACTGAACTCCAATATGAAACTGAGCAAAAAGAGCCATAAAACTCCACTCTTCTGAAGATTCTTTCACAGCCTGTGATGGGAGTTTCCTACTTAACACATCTTCAACTACATTACCTTTCCCTGGGGTATAGGCAATGTCAAAGTCAAAAGATTGTAGGTACTCCACCCAACGCCTTTGGCAGAGATTTAAATCTTTTTGAGAGAAGATATAACTCAAGCTCTTTTGGTCTGAATACATGGTAAACCTTTCTCCATAAAGGTAATGTCTCGAACACTTAAGTGCATGCATTACAGCTGCATGTTCAAGGTTATGGGTAGGATAATTCTTCTCCTGAGGCTTAAGCTGACGAGATCCATAGGCAACAACATGATCGCCTTGCATAAAGACACATCCCAAACCTAAACCCAATGCATCACAGAAAACCACATAACCTATCCCATCCTTAGGAAGATTTAACACTGGAACAGAAGTTAAAAGACGCTTTAGCTCAACAAAAGAACTCTTACATTTATCATTCCAGGAAAACTTCACTCCCTTTCGAGTCAGAGCAGTCATTAGAGAAGCTAACTTTGAGAAGTCTTTAACAAACCAGCGATAATATGCCGCTAATCCCAAGAAGCTCTGAATCTCAAAAACATTTTGTGGTTATTCCCAAGTCATAATAGCCTTCACCTTTTCAGTATCAACTGATATTCCTTGTTCTGACACGACATGTCCCAAGAATTTCACTTCCCGAATCCAGATATCACACTTTGAAAGCTTGGAATAAAGTTAGTGATTCCTTAGAAGACCCAAAACTATTCTCAGATGATGCACATGATCCTCCTCAGACTTGGAGTATACAATAATGTCATCCATAAAGACTGCCATGAGAGTATCGAGATACTCATGGAAAACTATGGTCATCAAAGACATGAAAACAGCAGGATCATTTGTTAGGCCGAAGGGCATAACAAGGTACTCATAGTGGCCATACCTACTCTGAAAAGCGGTCTTAGGAATGTCATATTCCTTTATCCTCAACTGATGGTAACCAGATCTAAGATAAATTTTTGAAAACCACTTTGACCCTTTTAATTGATCAAACAAATCATCAATTCATGGAAATGGATATTTGTTCTTTATCATAACTTGATTGAGATTTCAATAATCAACACATAAGAGAATAGAACCATCAGCCTTCTTGGTGAAGAGAACAGGTGCTGCCCAAGGTGACACACTCGAGCATATAAAACCTTTCTCAAGAAGATCATCTAACTGAGACATCAGTTATTTTAGTTCAACTGGATCCATTCGGTAAGAGGGAATAGAAACTGGTTGAGTACCAGACATTAAGTCAATAGATAAATCAACATCCCTTAATGGTTGCAAACCAGATAAGTCATAAGGGAACAAGTTGGGAAACTCAGCGACGACTGTAGGAATATCACCACACATTGAATCTCTCTTTAGATCAAAATCAAACACTGATATAACTTTACCCAACTCTGGATAAGAGGGTCCAATTCTGCTTGACCTTGGGTCCCATTCTCCTTGAAAAACAAGAGGCACACCACTAGGTGTAGTAAGGTAGACCCGTCGAAGATAATAATAGATCTGGGATTTATTAGCAATGAGTCAATCCATCCCAAATATGACGTCAAAAGATTTCATGTCAAGAACCAAGAAACTCCAAACATGATCAACATCTGATAGAGAGAACACACAAGCAGGACTACGGAGACCCTTCTCTTTCATTATACCAAGATGTGTAGTAATATCCATTGCACAAGATAAAAGCTCCATAGGAAGATTAGGCAGATTAACAAGATGGGTTGAAATAAAAGAGTGAGATTCACTAGTATCAAAAAGAGTTTTCACTAAAGATGAAGCTATAGTAATGGTACCTCTTACAGTTTCAGGACCTATATCAGCTACCTCTGGCGACTCTTCCACTGTGTGAAGAAGATTCGTTCCAGATGCCTATGGCTGGAACCCTTTTATACGTGAAGCATTTGATTGTCCCACGGTATTTGGAGGTGCTGATGATCCTGTTCCACAACACAGAGTAGAGAAGTGATGGCATAATCTCTGTAGGTTACCTAAACGTCCGCAGGAGCTACAGTTCTTGGGTGCCTCAGTGAAAACCCTCTTAGAATGTCATGGATTCCCACACTGATAGAAAGTCAATGAATCCTATCCTGGTGCTATCGGAGGTCTGGAATGACTATGTGGTAGAGAACCACCATGAGAAACATTGCCCTTCTGTTTTCCTTTAAAGGAACCAAAACTGACACTAGAAAGAAAAGGAACTTCCTGCAACCCTAAATTTCCTACCAAATCCATCTCAACCATCATTTCCCTATCCAGCATATCAGCATAAGTGGGTAGCTTTAGTAAGAAAACCTAAGAACAAATATCTGATCGAAGCCCCAACTCAAATCTTTGAGCCTTCATCCTCTCATTCGATACAATTTCAGGAGAAAACTGTACCAACTCTTCAAAGCGATTTGAGTACTCAGTCACAGTTTTGTTGGCCTGCTCAAGTTTGAAAAAATCTACAGCCTTGGTCAACACCATAGATTCTGGATAGAACTAATCAGTGAAAAGAATCCTAAAGTCTTTCCACTCCAAACCCTCATGTTTCCCAGCCGTCACCATCATGTCCCACCATCTCCTACTTGGTCCCTCCAGCACGAAGGTGGAACACTTCACTTTGATCGCATCGGGTGTCTCCAAAAAACAAAATAGACATTTAATATTACTCAACCATTCCTCAGCATGTTGAGGATCAGTGGATCCTTTAAAGACTCTTCTGGAGTAGGAACTCTTGGGAACGACTTCAGAGAATATAACTATGAGGATTTACAGCTAGAGCCTGAACTGGAACTGGAGGTGGTGCCTGTCCCAAATCTTGGACAGTGCGAACAATCACCTCTACCAGAATTGGATCCACAATAGGACTTGCTTTCTGAGATTCAGCAGCATCCAATTTTTGGATTTTATTTCCACGACTTCTCAGAGGCATGATGCTACACAACATCAGCAGACAACAAAGAAGACATTATATTAACACTCATCCTGAGTAACAAGGAAAACTACTCTTAAAAGAAGTGATAACAAGATTTGGATTCCACTCTATCCAAATCAAAATAGGGAAAAGACTAGAACTAATCCACAAGTCGCCTTTCCCTAACCACCCCTGGTGACTTAAGGTTCATTGTGGTGAGAGATGGCCAGGAACTCAATCACAACTACCTCATAAGTCCCAACAAGAATACTCAAATGCATACTGTCATCAAGGCAAGATGTCTAAACCTCCCTCTGATACCAATTTGTCACGAACCATCCCGGATACCCTGGTAACCCGATAACCGATCCAACCCTGACATATCCCAAAGGGAATTCTCGATCCCCACGGGTCGGCGACTAACACCAGGCATCATACAACATACAAGTGGGAACGATTTTTCCATAAGAATGCGGAAGCAAGAGTAAAAAAACAGTATGCATAACAAAATAAAATCCATTTAGAGTAATGTACCAGAATACAAAGAGGCACAAAATGTCAAAGTACTACAACCCATGTACAAAAAAAGGGGAAACAGTCCTAAGGTCCCAAAGGACACAACTCACCAAGTCCATAGATCAAAAACTAGATCCACCTCCAAGAGATCTCTTCCCTTTGCGTGAACCCGGAAGGAGAAAGTCTACAAACACCCGACGGAAAAAGTAGGGTGTGAGCCTAAGCCCAGTAGGATACCATCAAAGATTCCATAACAGATGCCAAATATAGATTATCCAAAGAAAATCTTTCCATTTTCAAATAAACAGGTTTGGAAATTCAAAAGCATATTTTAACAAAACATTCTATACATTTTCAAATGATGGAAATAAATATTTTTAAGAAAAGGCTTTACAAATGATGGAATATTTCTAAAACAATGGCTTAAGTTAAACATTTATGTAAAACAGTTTATATAATTTCAGCAGGCATGTAAAGCAGTTCAAAAGCATTGGCATACATTTATATCTTAAATATAAATAAACAAGCGAGCAACATGGTCATCTGCCAAAAGGTATGATAATATTAACCAGTTATAGGATTCCGCACTCTCTATGTGAACTCAGCAAAATGTGTATACACACGTCCCTTGAAAATGGACAAAGGAGACTCATCACCAACCCGTCGGGGATGTGACCCGCCGCAAGTATGTTTTAGAACATTGTCATAGCATAGAGTGTATCCAAAAAATTCACAAACTACCTAAGGCTTTCATGTTCTCTTACATGATGGGAGAAATATTTTAAGAATGCTTAAAATACGATCAATCCCATTCTTCCATTTCAAAAGTGCCAATTTCATTCCATTTAAAACCAAAATAGGTTTTATTCAAAACATGCCTCTTTCACAAGATAAAGACAATGAATTTCTATCAAAAAAATTTAAACCATTTTCATATGTTTGAAATCCATTCAAAACCAATTCCATCATTACACATTTCATTTACACAATTAAATTCAACAATTTAATTGAAAAAATTTCCATCAAATCCACAATTTAAATCGACCAATTTTCCATAAACACACCCAATCCAATGGAATTGGACTTTTCCAAATTTCCATGCCAAAACCATTTCAAATACCTCAATTCAATGGAATCGAGTTTTTATCAATTTAATTGAAAGCAACTTGAGAAATTGAATTAAAATAAATAATTGAAATAAATCAAGAAAATACAATGATAATCAATTTGGCAAGATGGGACGGAACCACCTACCTCGATCTATTGTAGGAAGTTGACCCAACGAGAAGCCCCAAAAACTGAGTGGCACAACATCGCTGATCAAGTTCAAGATTTAAAACCCTAAAACCAAAATTAAGATCAAAGGAATCAAGATCTTGAAAAACTAGATCTAGATTCACAATCCTAGATCTATACCTCAACTCATATGTTTATATACATGGAAACAAAGGAAATCTCCCATGAAAAGATCAAGGCAAGATAGATAAATAAACAAGAAATGCAACGGAATGAAATCCACTTACCGAGATGAGAGTGGATCTTCAATCCGGGCCTTCAATCTCGAAGAAAGGTGTTCGGTTCACCTTGGAATCTCTCTAGAAGGATTTGGAAAGACCTAAAATGAGTCAAGCCTAATCCAAGTTCGAAAATATGGAAGTCCTAGGGGTTCGGGTGGTTTTAAAATAAATTTTCGGAATTAAAAACCGCGTGCATGATTTACCTGGGTAGAGGTGCATGATTTTTCAAAACATGCACACACCGTGCAGACCTCACTGTCTAGAGATGCACAGTCCACAAGGTTTCGTCGCACGGTATGTCAAACCATGTGCACACCGTGCGTACCTCCCTATCCAGTGCTGCTTGGTTGGCACGGTTTGGTCACACAGTTTGTCAAACCGTGCACAAATCATGCACAATCCATTTCCCTTTTGTTTTTACTTAAAATTTCACCCAAACTCACCCCCAAGTCACTTATTCAAAATAGAGGTACTTGGAAACATCAAAATTACATGAAAACGTAATGGGATGTTACATAAAACATATATTTTTATGAAATTAGTATTAACGCCTTTTAATGGTGAACCTATTTTAAATCTAAATTTTGAAAATTTTATAAATTTTATATGTCAAAATAAACTTAATTTTTTAAATATAAACATAAAAAATAGGTTATGGTGAATTTTCAGTATTTTTCTATGAATTTTCTTTTTTTATGAATACTGAAAAATACTAAATTTTAATTCAAAACTATTTTTTTGTCTAATTTATTTATAAGTTTAAAATTATATTTAAAATTTGTTTTAAATGATAATTATTTAAATTATATATCAATTAATCAAATTTAGGTCATTCAGATCAATTTTACTTTGAAATTAGATATAAAAACTTAGCAAACTTTTGAACATTTTTACTTTAAAAGCTTACATTGTCATCCCACCTGCGGGATTATTTTTAAATTAATTTATACCACTTATATGATTTAAATTTTGAAAAATGGATTCTATATTTAGAATAAAAATAATTATAATTTATAATAATATTAACTAAGTTTTGGACAAAAAAATATAAGTGCATATAATTAAAATTAATTACAACGATTAAGAGAAAAATTAGCTTAATAAAGGACTAAACATTAAACTTAAGGTAAAATGACTAATACACTTATCCAAAAGCCATTTGATGTTCATATTTTAACCCTATCCTCCCTTATATTGAATTGGGTCCATTATTGGATCCCCTTTACATGGAAAAAATGTGGTTGGAATTCCCTTTTCCACAATTTACAAGAATGTCACTCCTCCTCCACTATAAAAAGGCACTCACCCATCCCATTTATTCACACCTCTAAAACCCTTTGTATTACCAAAACTCTACTCAAATAAGATCCAAACGTCCCTAAATTCATCCTATAATCCTCCCTTTGGGCATAAATCTAACCAAGGAAGCTCTTTGGTGCAAACCAAGAGGAGTTATCCAAAGAAAGGGTCACATCCTTCATCAAGCTCCTTTGTTTTATTTTCATTCTACACCCCCCTTCAACTCTTCTTATTCCATAATTATATAATACCCTTAGTATCCTAAATATACTAATATGTTGTTATTATAAGGTTTAGACCTACACTTACACACACTTCCATCTAATGGGTAACGGACTTATTGCACTTGTGTATGGAGAATTACCAGCTCACGAAAATATGTTGTTCATTTTTCCTTTACCACCTCTCATGGTTTGGAATTATAATGGAAACTCTATTTTTATATGATATATATGATATTAATGATATATTTATTATCACGAACCAGTCTGAGTACCCTGATAACCCAATAACCAAGTCGGTCCTGACATAGCTCGAAGGGTATTCCCGATCCCCACAGGTCGGCGAATAGCACCTGACATCATAAAAAAGGAAAGTGGGAATGTTTTTTTCACAAACATTATAGAAGTAGAAGAAAAAAGATATTATTCATATCAGAATAAAACTCCATAGTGAGAAATTTACTAGAATTCAAATAGGTATAACAACCCAAGTAAAACAACTAAGTACCAAAACATGGGAAGACAACCCAAGTCCCAAAGGACACAACTCACCAAGTTCATGGTTCAATAGCTAGATACACCTCCAAGAAATCATTTTCCCTTACTCGAACTTGGAAGGAGATAATATGAAAACACCCAAAGGAATAAGTAGGTTGTGAAAAAAAATCCCAGTAGGATATCACCCAAATATTCCATAACAAATGACAACATCAAATTAACCAAGAATGTGATTTAAATTTTCAAATAAAAAGGTTTGGAATATAAAAATCATATTTAAACAAATCAGTATTTACAATTTAAATGATGGAAATAAATTTTTCAATTCATGCTTCACATTTCAAAAATATGGAAATATATTTCAAAAGTTGTAATTTACCTTTAAACAAAGGGTTATTTTCATAAATGGCACTTTTCAAAAAATTTATTAAATAAACACTTTTATATAAAATAGTTTATATAAATTTACAAATCATGTAAATCAGTTTATAACAATGGAATATACATTTTAAATACAAACAAGTGAGCAATGTGTTCATGTGCCAAATAGGTATGGAACTTCCAGGCTGTAGGGACCTAACATTGTCAGATGACAAGCATGTACATATTCCCCTTTGGGACTAAGGAAAAGGGGACTCATCACCATCACCTAAGAAATGGGATGTTCTGATATAAAGTTTTAGAACATTTTAAATCATAAAGTGTTGTCCAAATAAAACACTAACTACCTAAGGTTTGCATGTGATAAAGTACAAACAATTATAGTAAATTTATTTCAATACTGCTTAAAATACAATTAAATTACATTCCCCCCATTTCAATATGCTAATTTTATCTTTAAAAAAATAACAGGTTTGTAATCAAAAACATGCTTTTTATGATGAAACCACTAGGTTTCCATCAAAACCATTTTTAAAACATTTTCAAAAAAATAAGGATTTGAAACCAATTCATGTCATATAAAAATATATTTCACAATTAAATCCAACAATTTAATTTTCATATAGTTTCCTTCCATTTCACAAACACACTCCAATTCACTAGAATTGGTGGTTTTCCCAATTTCATGCCAAAGCGAACCAAAACCCCAATTCACTAGAATTGGGTTTTTAATAAATTGATTGAAATCAATTTACTTTATTTAATCAATTTCATTTTAAATCAAACTAAATTTAAATAAATCAATTAAAGGTTAATTAAATTTGCAACCAAAGATGGAACCACCTACCTTTCTCATGGAAACACAATGTCCACAAACAAAACCCACTAACAAGAACGAAGGCATAGAATATCTAGTAACTCAACCTAGAAACAAGATTCAATAACATGATGCTTACATCCATCAAACTCAAGATGATCTACTAAAATCCATGGAAGTAAAAGATAAAGAGACAGAGAGGCATGAAGAACACTTACCTGGAAATACACACCATGATCTCCACAATGATCAATCATCAAACGAAAAGGTTTGAAGGGGTTGGAGGCTTCCAAAATCTCATGGTTAAGGATCTAGGTCGAGAGAAAGGAAGTCTTGAGGAATAAAAAATGAAAATTAAGTCGTAATGGCTGTTTAAAAAACAAGGCTCAGGGTTTTACACAGTATTTAACCTAGTTACATGTCGTGTAATTTCTAATTTTCATATCCACTGAAAACCCAGTCGCCTCTTGATAAAAAATAATTATTTTAATTTTAGGATTTACATGGTATGAAACCATATTACATGGAATGTAATTCTTCAGAAAGATGAAAAAATGACCAGTTAAAGCTGGGAATCCAACAAATCTCTGATTCGCCATTATAGGTATCCTCCCAATACCTTCTCGACCCTACCTATATAACAAAAAAAAGCCACAACATGGTTTAGAACGTACCTATCAGAAAGGTAATGGGATGTTACAACCTCCCCACCATAAAAATTTTTTGTCCCTAGAAAACCTACGAAGAATCTTCCATTCCAAAAAGATGAGGCCACTACTCTCTCATCAATTCCTCTTATTCCCATGTCTCATTAAAAACCAAATTGTACTACCATAGTACTCAAACAAAAGGTATCATCTTCCCATGAAGTACCTTGGTTTTATAATCTACTATCCTAATTGATCGTTTAGTCAAATATAAATCAGGTTCATTCTCAAGATCAGTCCATCTCAAAATGTGAGATTAATCAAAAATATACTTTCAAAGTTGAGATACATGAAACACATTATGTATCGATGTCATATATGGTGGTAGTTCCAAAATATATGAAACTTTACCCATCTACTCAACAACCTCAAAAGTTCTAACAAAATGAGGAGAAATCTTCCTTTACCTCCCAATCCGTCGATGACCCAATCGAGGTGAAACCTTCAAGAACACCTAGTCACCAAATGAGAACTTCAATGGTCTATGGAGATGATCATAATATGATTTATACCAGCTCTCTGTCATCAACATCCTATGAAAAAAATCAAATGAATCTTTATTTTCATGTCTTGGACCAAGCTCAGTCTAACCAAAGAAATTTCACCAATATCTGACCAACACAACAGATATTTAAAAGGCTAGACATATAAGGCCTCAAAAAATTCATTCTAATCACGGACTGGTAACTTTTGTTATAAGAAAACTAAACCAGCACAAAATGATCATCCCATGCTCCACCAAAGTCAATAACACAAGTGAAAAGAATATCCTCAAGAATCTGTACAACTCTTTCTATCTGGCCATCTGACTATGGATGGTATGTCGTACTCAAACAGATATGTGATCCTAGTGCCTCCTGAAGGCCTCTCCAAAAGAAAGAAGTAAACAAAGGATACCTATCAGAGACTATAGAATATGAAAATCCATGTAAACAAAAAATATCTTTCAAATAGATATTTTACAACTCCTCAACTTTGCCCGTATTGAGAATGGGTATAAAGTGATCCAATTTTTCCAGTCTATCGATCAAAACCCATATCAAAATATTATTTCTCTAGGTACATGGTAACCTAGAAACAAAGTCTATAGAGATCTCATCCCACTTCTAAGTAGGTACTATAAGTTTCTAAAGTAAACCTAAAGGTTTTTAGTTCTCGTCCTTAACCTATTAGAATATATAATAATGAGAAACAAACTCTATAATTCCCTACCTCATACCTGGCCACTAGAACTATTGTTTTATGTCATAAAAACATCTTTTTGGATCTTGGGTGCACTGCCCACTAGGAACTATTGAAATACAACACCACAATTTTCCTTACTGAAGACGGTACCACAAAGAGATTCTAATTTCATAGAATTACCTCTTTGGAGAATGACCACTAGGAAACTATATATCCACCATAAAGAGAGTCTCTAATGATATAGAACCCATCATAATCTTCTTCTCCTAAAGAATGAATTTTAGAAGAGAAGATGTCAACTGAACACTAGCCAAAGAAACTTCATCCCCTTTCTCCTAAACTCTGATATACAATTGTGCAAAGATAGCCATCAAATTTCACTCTTCAAATGATTCTTTTACTACTTGGATCTTAATTTTCCTACTCAATGAATCTTCAATGACATTCCCTTTCCTTAGGGTATATGTGATGTTGATATCTAAAAACTACAAGTATTCCACCCATTACCTCCGGTAGATATTTAAATCTTTTAGAGATAATATATAACTCAAGATCTTGTGTTCAGAATACACAATAAACCTTTATCTGTAAACATAATTCCACCAACTTTTAAGCACATGCATCACAACTTCTAGTTCAAGGTCATGGGTTGGATAATTCTTCTCGTGTGGCCTAAGCTAACGAGATCCATAAGAAACTACATGATTAACCAAGATAATAAAAAATCCCTAGCCTAAACCCAATACTTCATAAAAGTCTACATAGCCCTTCCCGTCCTCTTAAAGAGTTAACACTAGTGAAGCTGTCAAAAGATGTTTCAGCTCAATAAAAGAATTATTAAATTTATCATCCTAATAAAACTTTACTCCCTTCTGAGTTAGTGCAGTCATCATAGAAGCCAACTTTGATAATTCCTTCGCAAACTGGTGATAATATCTAGTTAAGCTTAAGAAGCTCCAAATTTCAAAGACAGTTCATGGTTGTTCCCATGACATAACAGCCTTCACCTTCTTAGGATAAACTAATATTCCTTGTTATAACACCATGTGTCCCAATAATTTCACTTCCAAAATCCATAAATCACACTTCAAACGTTTGGCATAGAGTCAGTGATTTCCTAGAAAACTTATATTTGTTCTCAGATGATGCACATGATCCTCCTTAGACTTAGATTAAACAAGGATATCATCGACAAAGACTACCAAAAAGGTATCAAGTTACTCATGTAAAATCATGTTCATTAAATCCATGAAAACAATAGGAGGATTTGTTTGACCAAAGGGCATAACAAGGTACTCATAATGGTTGTACCAAATCCAAAAGGCATTTTTCTGAATGTCAGACTCTCTTATCCTTAATTGATGGTAATAGGATATAAGGTTGATCTTTTAGAACAACTTATCCCCCTTCAATTGATCACAAAGACCATAAATACATTTAAATGGATGTTTTTTATTCATCATAAATTGATTGAGATTTTGGTATTCAACACATAGGCAAAGTGAACCATTGGCTTTATTAGAAAAGAGAACTAGCAGCGCCCAAGGTGACACACACAGGCATATAAATCCTTTCTATAGAAGATCATCCAACTGGGACTTCATATCTTTTAGTTCATCTGGTTCCATGTGGTAAGAGGGAATTGAAACTGGTTGAGTACATGCATTAATTCAATGGTAAACTCAACCTCCCTTATTGGAGGAAAACCATAGAAGTGAGAAGGGAACGTATCAGGAAACTTGATGAAAATTGGAGGGAGATCATCGCTCAAGTATTCCAACTCCAGGTCAAAGGAAAACACCAATATCACTTTACCAAATTCCAAATAAGAAGGCATATCTCTACTTGATCTTGGGTCTCATTCTCCATGGAAAACATGGTACACACTACTGGGCATAGTAAAGGAGACTCATCGAAGATAAAAAAAAATTGGGATTTATTGGAAATGAGGCAATCCATCTCGAATATAACGTCAATAATTTTCATGTCAAGAACCAAAAAACTTCAATAAATCTCAAAATATAATAGAGAAAAGATACAATAGATACTACAGAGACCCTACTCTCTCTTCGAACCATGGGGTGTAGTAATATCTATTGAAAAAGATAAAATCTTCATATAATGATTTAGCATATTAACAATATGGGTTAAAATAAATGAATGAGATGTGCCAGTATCAAATAGAGTAGTCACTAATGACAAAGATATGGTAATGGTACCTATCATAGTCACTGGACCCATATCCACTTCCTCAAGAGACTCTTCCACTACATGAAGAATCTTAGTTATGGATGCATGTAGATAGAACCATTTTCCATGTAAAGCAAATGATTTCCCCATAGTTTTAGTAGTATTTTATGATATTATTCCACTATTTAGAGTGGAATAAATATGGTATAATCATTGAAAGTTTCCCAAACATCTGTAATAGCCATAGTTCTTGGGTGCCTCAGTGAAAATCCTCTTTGAATGCCATATCTTTCCACACTGGAAGAAAATAAAAGGACCCCTTCCAGGCACTTTAGGAGGTCTAAAATGACCCTAACATCGAGAAATACTGAGAGAATCATCACGCTTACACTTTCCCTTGAAGGAACTCACATTTCCACTGAGAGAGAAAAAACTCTCAATAACCCTAACTTTCCATCCAGGTCCATTTCAACCATAAAGTTCTCTATCTAGTATGTCATCATAAGAAGGTATCTTCAGTAAGAAAACCTAATAATGAATATACTGATGAAGTACCAACTAGAACCTTAAATACTTAATCCTCTCATTCGATAATATCTTTGGTGTGAAATATATGAGATCAAAAAAATATCTTGCATACTCTGTCACATTATTGTCATCCTACTCAAGTTTGAAAAACTCTGTAGACTTGAAAAACAACATTTATTCTGAATAGAAATGTTTAGTGAAAATAAATTTGAAGTCTTTCCACTCTAATCTCTCATGATTCTTCACTATTACCATAATGTCCCACCATCTCCTACTCGGTCCTTCCAGCACAAAGGTGTCATGCTTCATTTTGATTTTGTCAGGTGTGTCCAAGAACTCAAATAATCGATCCATAATGGTCAACCAATCATGATCCTCTTGAGGATAATTTGAGCCTCTTAAAGGTTCTGTCTTCTAGTGAAGCAACTATTGAGAATAAATATTGATAATGTTCCTTTGAGGTTCCACAGCTTGAGCCTGAATGGGAAATGGAGGTGGTTCCTGTCTGAGAGCTTGGACATTGTGCAAAATCACCTCAACTAGTTTCGAGTCTGCAAGAGGATTTTCTTACTGAGGTTCAATAGTATCTTCCTCCTGGATCTAATTCACAGATGTTCTCTAAGTCATGATGCTAAAAAACATTAGTAGACAACAAATAAGACATTAGATTAACACTAAAATAGAGAAATAGGGAAAATTAATTACAATAGATAGGACAATCAGTATTTGGATTTCAATCTATGCAAATTGAAATAGGATAAAGAATATAACTAATCCACAATATGTATTTCCCTAACCACCCCTGACAACTTAAGGTTTATTGCAGTGAGAGCTGGACAGGCACTCAATCACAACTAACTCCTAACTCCCAACAATATTTCACAAATTCATACTGACTTCAAGACAAAATCTCAACTTGGACCTCTGATACCACTTTGTCACAAGCCATATCAGGTACCCTAGTAACTTGATAAATAAGTCATTCCTAACATATCCTGAAGGGGTTTCCTGATCCTTATGGGTCAATGACTAGAATTTGGTATCATAAAAAATGAAAGTGGGAATAGTTTTGCCAAATAAATTATGGAAGTATAAGAAACAAGATAATATGAATATTAGAAGAAAACTCCACTAGGAGTAATGTACCATAAGTAAAATAGGTATAATAACCCAAGTACTACAACCAAGTACCAAAACACAAGAAAAAATTACAAGTCCCAAAGGACACAACTCACCAAGTTCCAGATTCAACAGTTAGATCCACCTCTAAGATATCATTTTCTCTTACTTGAATCTGGAAGGAGATAATCTATAAACACCTAAAGGCACAAGTAGGGTGTGATCCAAATCCCAATAGGATATCATCCAAATATTCCATAACAAGATTCCAATATCAAATTAACCAAGAATGTTCTTTCAATTTTCAAATAAATAAGTTTTACATATCAAAATCATATTTAAAAAATCATTATTTATAATTTAAATAATGGAAATACATTTATCAATTCATGCTTCACATTTCAAATAATGGAAATGTATTTCAAATGACAGAATTTTCCTTTAAAAAGGCTATTTTTCACAAACAAAACTTTTTACAAAATTTCTTAAATAATCACTTTTATATAAAATAGTTTATATAAATTTACAAGGATGTAAAGCAGTTTATAACAATGGAATATCATTTGAAACAAAAACAAGCGAGAAAAATGGTCATATTCCAAATAGGTATAGAAGTTCTAGGATATAAGGACCCAATACTATGAGACGTAACGTATGTACATACACCCCTTTTGTTCTAAGGTAAAGTGGATTCATCACCATCATCTAAGGAATGGGATGTTCTAATATAATGTTTTAGAATGTTGTCAACCATAAAGTGTTGTCCAAATAAAATACTAACTACCTAAAGTTTTCATATTCTAAAGTACAAAAAATGATGGGTAGTTTATTTCAAAACTTCATAAAATAAAGTTAAATCTCATTCCCCCAATTTCAAATATGCTAATTTTCTCTTTAAAAACCATAATGAGTTTTTAATCAAAAAAATGCCTTTTTATGATGAAACCATTGGGTTTCTATAAAAACCATTTTTAATTCATTTCCAAAAAAAAGGGACTTGAAAAAAATTCATTCAATTTCAAAATCCATTTAAAATTTAAATCCAACAATTTAATTTTCATATAGTTTCCATCCATTTTAGAAACAAACCCCAATTCACTGGAATTGGGGGTTTTCCCAATTTCATTCCAAAGCAAAATAAAACCCCAATTCACTAGAATTGGGTTTTTAATAAATTATTGAAAGAAATTTATTAAGTTTAAACAATTTCATTTTAAATCAAACTAAATTTAAATCAAGTAATTAAAGGTTAATTAAATTTGAAACCAAAGACGGAACCACCTAGGTTTCTCAAGGAAACACAATTCCCGCAATGAAACCCACCAACAAGAATGAAGGAACATAAGATCTAGGAACTCAACCTAGAAATGAGATTCAAAAACACAGGGCTTAGATACATAAAACTCAAGATGATCCATCAAACTCCATGGAAGTAATAGATAAAGAGACAAAGAGGCATGAAGAACGCTTACCCGGAAAGACACACTATGATCACCACAACAATCAGTCGCTGAACAAAAAGGTCCAGAGGGGTTAGAGGCTCCCAAAATCACATATTTAAGGCTCTAGGTCGAGAAAAAGTGTGTTTGGTGGAAGAAAAAAATGAAAATTCAGCTGAACCACCCATTTAAAAAATAAGTATTGGGGTTTTACACAGTGTGTAACACAGTTACATGTTGTGTAATTGATAATTCTCATATCCATCGAAAAACCCATCACCTCTAGATAAAAATTAATTATTTTCATTTTAGGATTTACATGACGTGTAACCATATTACACGGCATGTAATTCTTCAATAGGCTGTAGAAACAACCAGTTAAAGTTGAGAATCCAACAAATCTCTAACTTCACCATTATAGGTTTCCTCCCAATACTTTGTCGACCCTACCCAGACAACAAAAAAAAGAAAAACAAAACATGGTTTTGAATATACCTGTAATAAATTTAATGTGATGTTAAATTTTTGCTTCTAGAATTATTATATTACACATACCCTTATTCCTTCAATTTTGTGTAAATATGATAATTTCGTTTGGGGAAGTGTGGACTACCACCTCCTCAAAGCGATGTGATTTGTTGACACTCTACATGGAATGTATTAAGGATGGGTTTAGTGAACTTATATTATATATGTGACATAATAATACTACTTTGATGATATTATATATATATATATATATATCCATATATGTCATTTACTTTCTTTCTTTCAACATGACAATAAAACAGAAACAGCGTTCATGTGTACGTACGGTCTACCATCTCCATGAACAGTGTATTTCATTTCATATTTCTATATTTTATATATTATTATAAATAAAAATATAATGAATATATATGATATTTATATCATTTTTTACATTCTTTAAATAATTAAATCATGATATAAGTAAGATTATCAAGAATAAAAAATCAAAACATATACAAAATTAAAGTTTATATTACCTGAAATGTAACATTAACATGGAGTTTCTAATAAATGGGTAATATAAAGTCATAAAAAATAATATATGGTATTATATATAATAATACAGTTTTGTGTTAGATGTATAATTACATTATATTTATTATACAGGGGTTTCAAATGTGTACAAAGAAATTCAAGACTTAAGGTAAGGGAATTACATCTCATTTTTAATTTTTGTGAGATACATGCCATATTCACCACTCACTTATTTTGTGTGGTGTATATATTGTTGTATGACATGTTATATCATTAATACCATTTATTTAAAGATATTAAAATCTTTAATTAATGTTATTGTTGCATGGGTATCATGATTCTAAAGTTACTCAAGTTGTAAGGGTTTTCTCATATTACTTTTATTTTCCATGAGACATGAGCCATGTTCACCACCTATTTCTTATATGTTGTAATGGCTCGGGTTCTTGGAGGTCCATTACTTAGTAAAATGTGATTTTTAGGTGTTCAGGGTAGTCTAGGAAGCTATCCCAGCTTCTCGGTGACTCCTAGAAGTAGCCTTGGCCTACCGGTAGCCTCGGCCTACCGGTAGACCTAGCCTACTAGTAACCTTGGGGTACCGGTGGCCCTAAGGTACCGGTAGCTCTGGGATACTGGTAGCTCTGGGCTACCGGTAGCTGGCGCCGACTGGTAGCTCTCAGCTACTGGTAGCTGTCGCCAACCGGTAGCTCTCAACTATCGGTAGCTGGCACCGACCGGTAGCTCTCAGCTACCGGTAGCGCCTACCCCCCACGAGTTTTCCCAGTGGCGCCTCTTTTTGCGTAAATTGGCATTTAAGACATGTTTTGACCCCATGTAAAGCCATTAATGGGTTTTAATTAAATTTTGGTGAGGTGTGTGTCTGTTTTAACCGCCCCGAATGGCGGGGACTCCTAAATGACGTGTGGGGTGTCCCAGCCGTGTCGTCAACCCACGATCCCGCTCCTTACATGGTTTCGAGTTTTTTTTCATATCTTAACCATCCCGAGCCTGCTCAATATCAACTTGTATCAGCCTTTATAACCTAAAGGCTTCTGTCTAGGTTTATTTTTCTCAATCACCCTGCCATCGGAGTACCCTTCCTCCCGATGAGTTGTAACCCGGCAAATTTTTCTTGATGGTGTTCTGTGGAGTTACTACTACTTCGGTTCTAGTTCCATGCGAGGACTTAAACGATGATCCTTGATCAATCAAGTAGGGTTTCACCTTCGTCTCTCCTTTCTGTGTATCTTGCGGGGTGGGTACGCTATTGCTTCTGTATAATTGGATGAACCAAAATTTAAAGAAGATAATAAATGGATTCTAAAGAAAAAAGGGGAGGGGTGTGACCGATGATGCCACTCTGTTTTCTCTTTCATGATTAATTATTATGATTTGTACGTGCTTACGCCTACTGAAAATCATGGTCGTTGGTGGTCTTTCTTTGTGCACTAATAAACCCTTATCTCTTGTGTTGGTCATGTAAAGGAAATTGGTTAATTGGTTAAAGTAAATTGGTTAATTACGTATATTCAGCTAAATAAATTGAAAGCACCAGGATCAATCCTTTTCTGTGATAACCCCGGTTAAAGTACAGTGGAATTGGAATCATGGAGTGTGTTAAATTGTTTAAATCTGAAAATACCGGCATGGGCCTGCTTTGTTTTGGTGGCAGTGGTTTGGTTGTTTTCATTCATGGGCTGATTGCTGGGTGATGTGAGTTTGGATGGGATCCCCTGTTATTATGGTTTCGCTGGTTATGAATTTGAGGCCATGTGATTACTTGATTATATCACAAATTGGGGTGGAATCCTCTATTATTGAGAAATCATTGGATCCTGGGTTTTGGGAACATGGGGTAGTATCTTGGGGTTTTCCATGGTTCCAGTACTTTGAGGGATCTCACTTATCCCTCTTTGTGGTTGTGACTTTATAAGAGAAATGGGTGTGAATGTTTAAGTTGATGTTTGACTGTAATCTTTCCTTGGCTTGTGCTTATGCTTTGTAGTTGCCCAAGTAGGTTCAGAAACTTATTTAAACATTATTATTGAACATGAAAACAAGGATGGGACAATGGGTTTTGTTTGGTATGAGTTGTTACTTGGACATGGGTGATGTTTGTGTTCTTTAGGCTGGCTGAAGAAAAACCTAGATTGGGTGAGTGCTTGTTACCTATACATATACTTGTAGTTTTTGTGTTTATTATTCGTACCCCACTCAAGTTGAGAACTTAGTGCCAAACACTCTCATTTTATGGGGGAGGGTGTTTTCCCAACATTTCTATGTGTGGCTGGTTATTAGCTCCTTTTCTGCTCCTTTTCCCGAATATCCCAAGACTCTACGGGCAGGCTGTGATGGAATGAAGTCCATTATTATCCCAAGAATCTTCGGGCAGGGTAGTGTGGTGGTTGGCCCAGGTGTGTGCGGGCAGGTGGTTTCCCAAGTATCTTCGGGATGAGGCCCAGGTGTCTTCGGGCATGGCAGTGGTTGTTCTGGCCTAGGTGTTTGTAGGCATGGTTATGTGTGATAGTTGTGGCTCAGGTGTCTACGGGCAGGTTAGTGGTTGTGGCACAGGTGTTTGCGGGCGGGATGTGTGGTTGAGGCCTAGGTGTGTGCGGGTGAGGTATAGCAGTGGTACTGCGGTGAGAATGGCGATATTGGTCCGATGCGTAGGATATCTTCAATAACCAGTGGGCAAGTTGCATGGGGTACCCAAACTGCGATGTGCTATTTCTATACATTACTTGACTTGCGTTATTTGGGGAGTGTGTCTTGTTAAGGCTTGGGTGGTAAGTTCCTTGTTAGGTTCTTGGTTATCTCTTTTCTCACAGGGCATTAGTATGCCTCCCCACTTGTGCGCGAGAGTCTTTGGTTTTCCCTACTGAGTATACTTGTATGCTCACCCTACGTATATAAAACTGCTTTTAGGTTTCCAGGAGGACTTCGGGGATTGTGTTGGACTGTACTAGCTCAGACCTTGTGACAGATCATCGCAGTTGTTGTTGTTCTTATTTTTGGTATTTTTTTTCTTTTTAGTCTCCTTATACATTGTGGATTTTACTCTTGTAACATGCATTGGGAATGGTTCTTGGCTTTACTTTTACTTTTAGTTTTGGTGTTGTGGGATTTATTATCTTATCTCCTGATCCTATTAAAATAAAAAGGGTAATTCCTTCCATTTAGTGTGTGATTTCATACCCTTGGTGCTAGTTTCCACTCCGGGACCTATTGAAGGTGGGTTTCGGGGGTCATTATCTCTCCTTCAACTTAAAGAAGGAAGGGCCTGGAAATCTATTATCCCTTCCCTCATTTTGGTGAAGGTGGGTCCTGATAGAATGGTATCAGAGGTGATGGTTGAGAGATATGATGGAGTATTGAGTTAGGAACAGTGAGGATTACATGGGATGGTAGGGAAACGGTGTTGGGTGACCTTGGTGTGTGAATTAGTCCATGGAAGACAGGCTAGGACACGGGATTTTAGGGCCCCCCGTGATCCGATGCAAGGACTCTGGACCTACAGAACGACCAAGTGAGGCAACGCTGATTGCAAGGTAGAGACCCTAGGAAAGGTACATGCATCATAATGACTTGTTTTCCCATGTTTCTAGGGTGTTTTGGGAATTTTAAATAAATAATAAGTTTAAGAAGTTTTAAGAACAATAATCTGCACTACTTGGACTTAGGCATTCTTTGTTTACCTTGCAGCTATGGCACATGGGAGGCGACCACGGGCGGTATGGGCGATCGAGGCCCAGGAGGTTGACTTGGCCGAATGGAAGAGGGATGATTGAGGGGAGGAGGACAACCAGTGGAAGAAGATGCTTCGAGCCTTCCAGTGACAGACCCTCAAGAAGTATGAGGGCAGAACCTCTAACATGAAGACGGAGAGCTAGCTAGAAGAGTTGGTGATAGCCTTCAGCCTGATTCAGGCTCCGCCTGAGTACTGGGTTCCTCTGGCTATCATCCAGATTCGGGGAGTGGTGCGTCATTGGTGGATGATTTACCTGGGGGAGAGGAGAGAGGCTAAGGTGGCATGGGCTGATTTCGAGAAGGAGTTCCGGGCGGAATTCCTCTCTTCTACGATGAAGGCAGAAAAGAGGCAGGAGCTAATCTCCCTACAACAGGGGAGTAT
Source organism: Viscum album (assembly GCA_963277665.1). Classification (NCBI taxonomy): domain Eukaryota; kingdom Viridiplantae; phylum Streptophyta; class Magnoliopsida; order Santalales; family Viscaceae; genus Viscum; species Viscum album. The sequence goes on along the minus strand of OY728129.1, from coordinate 1,266,865,098 downwards.
GTCAGTACAAGAGCTGGGAATCAAGTTTAAGGACCTCCTATGTTTTTCTCCGGACCTCTTTCCAGATGAGGAGTCTCGGGCAAGATGTTTAGAGGAGGCGCTCTGACCCTCCCTCCAATACGTTGTTACCCCCCTTCACCCTGCCGACATACTTGGAGGTCCAGAAGAAGGCCGAAGTGGTCGAGAGGATGCATGTTCTAGGAGGTGTGTCATGAGAGGGGATCTAACTGGGATCATAGAAGGGGAAGTATGTCAGCACTAGACCACCAACATCAGGACCCTCTCGGTTTCGACCAACAGGGAGAAGGCCACAGAAGTTCCAGTTCTGGTCCCCCGGTCATCGCCCTTTTCGTTTGGGCCCAGGACAGAGGTGCTTCGTCTGTGGGAGCCATGGAAATCTCTAGAATCAGTGCTCGGACCGAGTATAGTATGGTGGTGGTGGACAGGCCCAGCACCCTCCCCAGCAGCAGCTTCCAGCTAGGCCCTTCCAGCAGCAGCAGCAGGGGCAGCGAGCTCCCGCTCCTCTGAGGGCAGACGTTGCAGGAGGAGGCTGACCTCAGGGCGTTCCTCAGGGACCTCGACCAGGGCATGGTCAGGGAGGTGGCCGATAGTCGAGGGGAAGGGGAGCTGGGTGTGGGAAGTTTCACGCCACAGAGGCAGCAGTTCCAGCAAGACCGGAGGTCGTTCAAGGTACGATCAGTTTGTTTAGTACCCTTGCTTACTCCTTGTTCGATATTGGGGCTTCTCAGTCCTTTGTTGCACTTGGCCTGGCCCGTGCTCTGGGTCTAGATGCCGAGAGACTTCTAGTTCCAATGGTTCTGAGTACACCAGTTGGAGGTCAGATTGACTTTTTATATGTTTGTAGAGGATGCAGACTGATGATAGGGCCACATCAGTCTGTCAGGGATCTACTACTGTTGTAGATACAGCTATACGATGTCATCCTAGGCATCGACTGGCTATTATCTATGTGTGCCATCATTGACTGCTTCTGAGGAAGGGTTGTGTTCTCAGACTTGGGCGGTCGGCATGTTACTTTCACCGGCGAGCGAAGCAGTCAGAAGGGAAGCAAGTGAGAGGAACCCCTCCTCTCCTTGTTAGCCGAGCTGTCAGTAGAGTTGGTAGATTCTGAGATGGTGGAAGTGCCAGGTATTGTCAGTGAGTTTATGGATGTCTTTCCTAAGGAGGTAACGACTCTACCCACTCGACATGATATCGAGTTTGGGATAGACTTGCAACCTGGTGCTCGTCCGATTTCGATGGCTCCTTACCGGATGGCTCCTTCGGAGCTACGGGAGTTGCGTATTAAGATTGAAGATCTAATGAAGAGGGGTTATGTTCGACCAAGTGCGTCACTGTGGGGTGATCTAGTCTTGTTCACAAGGAAGGAAGATGGTGGTCTCAGGTTGTGCATAGACTATAGGAGGCTGAATCAGGTGACTGTCAATAATCGCTACCCTCTTCCGAGGATAGATGATCTTTTCGACCAGCTGAAGGGGGTAGGATGGTTCTCGAAGATTGACCTACAGTCTGGGTATCACCAGTTAAGGTTGAAAAAGGTTGACATCTTGAATATGGCCTTCAGGTGCAGATATAGACACTTCAAGTTTGTATTCATGCCTTTCGGTGTTACAAACACCCCGGTTGTGTTCATGGGGCTTATGAACTCCGTATTTTGGGATTACCTGGATCGGTTCATAGTCGTGTTCATCGACAACATCCTGATCTATTCAAGATCAGAGTAGGACCATGCGGAGCACCTGAGGATGGTTTTGGAGGTCCTCCGACAGCACCAGCTCTATGGGAAGTTGTCGAAATACAAGTTCTGGACGCGAGAAGTGCACTTCCTTGGGCACGTAGTGTCTGAGCAAGGGGTAGCGGTGGACCCATCAAAGGTTGAGGCAGTTGTTTCTTGGGCAACACCCAAGAATGTGGCAGAGGTTTACATTTTCCTCAAGCTGGCGGGTTACTATCAGAGGTTCATACCCAACTTCTCCCGAGTTGCAGCCCCTTTGAAGGCCTTGACCAAGAAGGACCAGGTTTTCGTATGGAGTGAGCAGTGCGACATAGCCTTCAGCTATCTAAAGGAGAAGTTGTTTAGTGCCCCAGTGCTGAGACTACCAGAAGAAGGGGTGGCGTATGAGGTATTCTGTGATGCTTCAGGGAAAGGCCTCGTATGTGTGTTGATGCAGCGACAAGGGGTGATCTCTTATGGGTCTAGGAAGCTATTCCCTCATGAGCGTAATTATGCCACCCACGACCTAGATCTTGCAGTGGTCGTTTTTGCACTAAAATTATGACGGTATTACCTCATCAGAGAACGCTTTGTGGTCTTCATAGATCACAAAAGTTTGAGGTATATCTTCTCCCAGCGGGAATTAAACTTGCGGAAGCGAAGGTGGATGGAGTTCCTCCAGGATTATGACTTAGAGATTTACTACACTTTAGGGAAAGGGAATGTAGTGGTCGATGCCTTGAGCAGGAGGTCGCAGAAGGATGTGGTCTGAGAGTCGGCAGACGCCTGGAAGGCAATGGAGGATTTGGATGCCTTGCACCTGGATGTGAGGATGGATAGCGGTAGAGGTTTCCTGTATCAGATGACAGTATAGTCTTCTCTATTTCATAAAGTAGAGGAGTCTTAGTGGGGAGACCTAGAGTGTGAAGTGATCCATGACCGAGTTGACCAGAGCAATGCTTTGGAAGGATGGTTGGAGGATGGTCAGAACTGGATGCTTTTTTGGGGAAATCTGTTTGTTCCAGAGGTGATGCGCGGAAAGGTTCTTAGTGAGTTACACAACTCACCCCTAGCAGTGCGCCCAAGAGTTTCCAAGATGTACCAGGGTCTGAAGAGACAGTTCTAGTGGCCCGTAGTAAAGCAAGTAGTGGGAGAGTTTGTTTCCAAGTACCTAGTGTGTTAGCAGGTGAAGGCTGAACACCGAGTTCTAGGTGGCCTACTGCAGTCTCTGGATGTCCCCAAGTGGAAGTGGGAGGACATCTCGATGGATTTTGTCACGGGACTACCCAATGTTCAAGGGGGATACAATGCCATATGGGTAGTAGTGGGCCGGTTGATGAAATCAGCTCACTTTATGGCGATTAAGGAGTCAAGTGCAGTGGATGATTTGGCACGAAGGTACGTGGATGAGGTGGTGCAGTTTCATGGAGTTCTGAGGTCCATAGTCTCAGATAGGGATGCATGGTTTACCTCACGAGTCTGGAGAGGATTGCAGAATTTTTTTGGAACCCAGCTATGTCTTAGCACTGCTTTCCATCCCCAGACAAATGGACAGATAGAACGCACCATCCAGACCTTGGAGGATATACTACGGGCATGTGTTTTGGACTTAGGAGGATCATGGGTGTGACATTTGCCTCAAGTAGAGTTTTCCTATAATAATAGCTATCAATTTACCATTGTTATGGCTCCATTCAAAGCCTTGTACGGGAGGCCACGCCGCTCACCTGTGTGTTGGACCGAAGTCGGAGAGGCGGGCATCCTTGGCCCAGAGGTGGTGTAGAACACGACGGAGAAGGTTCAGCTTATACGGGAAAGGATGAAGGTGGCCCGGGACCGACAGAAGTCATGTGCTGATAGCAGGAGAAGGCCCTTGGAGGTTGAGGTTGGAGACCACGTGTTCTTGAAGGTCTCCCCTCGGCGTGGGCAACGGAGGTTCGGCAAGGGGAGTAAGCTTTCTCCCAGGTTCATCGGACCCTTTGAAGTATTATAGAGGGTTGGAGAAGTGTCTTATCATCTAGAGTTACCACCACCGCTACTAAGGATACATGACGTCTTCCATGTGTCCCAACTCTGTCGGTATCTACACGATGATTCACACATCCTTGGCTGGGGAGAGATAGACATCGAGGATGACGTGACCTTTGTGGAAAGACCAGTGATGATCGAGGATCGGGAGGAGAAGGTGCTTCATGGGTGAACCATTCCCTTGGTTCATGTGTTATGGAGACATGGTGGGCTTGAAGAGAGAACATGGGAGAGGGAAAGACAGATGTGTGCCCAGTACCTAGAGTTGTTTTGAGTTTTTTACTGTTCTATTTATACTTGTTGTGGTGGAGCGTTTTACCTTGTTGGCTATGAAATATGTGGTTTTTCTTCCCTCTGAATGTGTGTGAAAGGTCCTGGCTATGGGTAGGGGAGGACCCAACCCCTAATCAAGACGCATTAATGTGGATGCGATTAAACCCATGCGGGTAATTCAGTGCCACCCAAATCGGATAGTATCTTGACATGGGGAAAGAGACTCCCCAACCCACATGACTGGGCAGTTTGACATGGTATGTTTCTTGGTTCTTGAGAGGGAGGTGTTTTTAGTTAACAATGAGGTTCACTCCGGAGAGGTATCTTTGAAGGTGGTTGTTCGAACCTCTCTTTCCTTTTGGGTTGTTTTGATTCTTGAGGGAGAGAATAGTTTGAGAGGTATCTGATGTAATGGCTCAGGTTCTTGGAGGTCCATTACTTAGTAAAAAGTGATGTTTAGGTGTTCGGGGTAGTCTGGGAAGCTATCCCAGCTTCTCGGTGACTCCTAGCAGTAGCCTTGGCCTACTGGTAGCCTCATCCTACCGGTAGACCTAGCCTACCGGTAACCTTGGGGTACCGGTGACCCTCGGTTACCGGTAGCTCTAGTATACCGGTAGCTCTAGGCTATAGGTAGCTCTAGGACACCGGTAGCTCTGGGCTACCGGTAGCTCTGGGATACCGGTAGCTCTGGGCTACCGGTAGCTCTCAGCTACCGGTATTTGGCGCCGACCGGTAGCTCTCAGCTACCGGTAGCTGTCGCCGACCGATAGCTCTCAGCTATCGGTAGCGCCTACCCCCCACGGTTTTTCCTAGTGGCACCTCTTTTTGCGTAAATTGGATTTTAAGCCATGTTTTGACCCCCTGTAAAGCCATTAATGGTTTTTAATTAAATGTTGGTGAGGAGTGTGTCTGTTTTAACTACCCTGAATGGAAGGGACTCCTTAATGACGTGTGGGGTGTCCCAGCCTCGTGGTCAACCCACGATCCTTCTCCTTACGCGGTTTCGAGTTTTCTTTCATATCTTAACCGTCCTAAGCCTACTCGATCTCAACCCGTATCAGCATTTATAACCTAAAGGCTTCTCCCTAGGTTTCTTTTTCTCGATCACCCTGCCATCGGAGTACCCTTCCTCCCGACGAGTTGTAACCCGGCGAAGTTTTCTTGATCGCGTTCTGAGGAGTTACTGCTACTCCGGTTCTAGTTCCAAGCGAGGACTTGAACGACGATCCTTGATCAATCAAGTAGGGTTTCACCTTTGTCTCTCCTTTCTATGTATCTTGCAGGGTGGGTACACTATTGCTTCTATATAATTGGATGAACCAAACTTTAAAGAAGATAATAAACGGATTCTAAAGAACGAAGGGGAGGGGTGTGACCGATGATGCTGCTCTATTTTCTCTTTCATGATTAATGATTCTGATTTGTACGGGCTTATGCCTACTGAAAATCATGGTCGTTGGTGGTCATTCTATGTGCACTAATAAACCCTCATCTCTTCTGTTGGTTGTGTAAAGGAAATTAGTTAATTGGTTAAAGGAGATTGGTTAATTACATATATTCGGCTAAATAAATTGAAAGCACTATGATCAATCCTTTTCTGTGATAAACTCAGTTAAAGTACAGCGGAATTGGAATCATGGAGTGTGTTAAATATTTTAAATCTGAAAATACTAGCATGGACCTACTTTGTGTTGGTGGTAGTGGTTTGGTTGTTTTCATTCACGGGCCGATTTCTGGGTGATGTGGGTGGGGATAGGATCCCCTGTTGTTATGGTTTTGCTGGTTATAAATCTGAGGCCATGTGGTTACTTGATTATATCATGAATTGGGGTGGAATCCTTTGTTGTTGAGAAACCGTTGGCTCCTGGGTTTTGGGAACATGGGGTAGTATCTTGGGGTTTTCCTTTTTTCCAGTACTTTGAGGGATCTCACTTATCCCTCTTTGTGGTTGTGACTTTACAAGAGAACCAGGTGTGAACGTTTAAGTTGATGTTTGACTGTACTCTTTCCCTGGCTTGTTCTTATGCTTGCTAGTTTCCCAAGTAGGTGCAGAAACTTATTTAAACATTATTATTGAACATGAAAACAAGGATGGGACAATGGGTTTGGTTTGGTATGAGTTGTGACTTGGACATGGGTGTTGTTTGTGTTCTTTAGGCTGGCTGAAGAAAAACCTATATTGGGTGAGTGCTTATTACCTGTACATATACTTTTAGTTTTTGTGTTTCTTATTCGTGCCCCACCCAAGTTGAGCACTTAGTGCCGAACACCCCCATTTCATGGAGGAGGGTGTTTTTTCCAACATTCCTATGAGTGGCTGGTTATTAGATCCTTTTCTGCTCCCTTTCCTAAATATCCCAAGACTCTACGGGCAGGCTGTGATGGCCTGAAGTCCATTATTAGCCCAAGAATATTTGGGTAGGGTAGTGTGTTGGTAGGCCCAGGTGTGTGCAGGTAGGTGATTTCCCAAGTATCTTCAGGATGAGGCCCAGGTGTCTTCAGGCGTGGCAGTGGTTGTTCTGGCCTAGGTGTTTGCAGGCGTGGTTATGTGTGACAGTTGTGGCCCAAGTGTCTGCGGGCGGGTTAGTGGTTGTGGCCCAGGTGTTTTTGGGTGGGATGTTTGGTTGAGGCCCAGGTGTGTGCGGGTGGGGTATGGTAGTGGGACTGCGGTGAGAATGGCAGGATTGGTCTGATGCGTAGGATGTCTTCAATAACAAGTGGGAAAGTGGCATGGGGTACCCAAACATCGATGTGACATTGTTATACATTACTTGACTTGCGTTATTTGGGGAGTTTTCCTTGGTGAGACTTGGGTGGTTAGTTCCTTGTTAGGTGATTGGTTATCTCTTTTCTCATAGGGAATTAGTATGCCTCCCCACTTGTTCACGAGAGTCTTTGGTTTTCCCTACTGAGTATACTTGTATGCTCACCCTACATATATAAAACTGCTTTCAGGTTTCCAGGAGGACTTCGGGGATTGTGATGGACCGTACTAGCTCAGACCTTGTGACAGATCATCGCAGTTGCTGTTGTTATTCTTTTTGGTATTTTTTTTCTTTGTAGTCTCCTTATACATTGTGGATTTTACTCTTGTAACATGCATTGGGAATGTTTCTTGGCTTTACTTTTACTTTCAGTTTTGGTGTTGTGGGATTTACTATCTTATCTTCCGATCCTATTAAAAGAAAAAGGGTAATGCCTTCCATTTATTGTTTGATTTCATACCCTTGGTTCTAGTTGCCACTCCGGGACCTATTGAAGGCAGGTTTCGGGGTTCATTATCTCTCCTTCAACTTAAATAAGGAAGGGCCTGGCAATCTACTGACCCTTCCCTCCTTTTGGTGAAGGTGGGTCGTGACATATGTGGTTTATATAATTTCATGAAAATATTATATGATTACTATAATTAAATTTATGGATATTTAAATATCCATTTTATGATCTTTATTTTATGGGTTTTATGGTTCAAAAGTTACCAAATCATTAAAGTAATTTTGTCTCAATTTTCCTTCTTTGAGATACACGCCATGTTATACACCTATATTTTTCTATGGGGTGTATATACTTACCATTGAAATATTATATCATTAATAAACTTCTTTAAATTATATTTCAATATTCATGTAATTTTATTATTTCATGGGTATTATGATTCAAAGTTACAAAAGCAATAATAGTTTATTGCTATAATCTCCTCATTATAAGGATTTTTTATGATTATGCTTCCATTGATGAAATTTTATGATCCAAATCTCAATAACACTCATTAATTTTCTTATAATATAGTTATTAAAAATATATTCATGTATTAGTACCATTTTTTCCACTCTTGGGTACCTAATATAATTAAGAGGATGTTTTTCTGAAAATATGATTTTGTTTCTCCTTTTGATCAGAAATCTATATTCTTTCAAAACTGTGTTTTCTAAAAGTGTTTTCCAAAATGTTTTACTATTATATTATTATATTTAAAGTAAATTTTTACCCATATTTTACCTTTTTACAAAATAGTTTTAAAAAAATATTCTTGTCATTTTCCGCTCAAATAACTTTTATAAAATTTTAAGGTGCAAAAGGAATGTTCAGCATGTATGAACTTACCCGCCATCATGACAATCATTTCCTTGAATCTTCCTTTATATGTTTAAAATTTTATATTTTAAATAAAATATTTTTCTAACATTATGGATTTTTTTTAATTTAAAGTGGTTTTCAAGGAAAAATGTTTTCAAAAAAATTGTTAAAAAGGTGTTTTAATTGATTTTTAAAGCTTCCTTTATATGTTTTCAAAATATTATTTTCAAAGAAAGGGATTTCAATGGTTTCAAGATTTATTTATAAATTTTCAAATAATTTTAAAATAAAAAGGTTTTTAAAAATTTTTCAAGCTTATTTTATAAGTTTTCAAGGAAAATGTTTTTAAAAATGTTTTCAAGCTTTTTTATAAGTTTTCAAGGTTATTTCTAAGGAAAATGATTTTCAAAATGTTTTATGATTTAAAAGGCGTAAAATATATTTTCCTCAAGAAATTTTTTAAATGAAATTTTAAATCTCTCTTTTATAAGAAAAGGATTTTGAAATGGTTTATAAAAAGTATTTTTAAAGAAAGGATATTTTCCTTAAGAAATGTTTCATGTGATCTTTCAAAATCCTTCTCCATATAAGATGACATACGTTTTTATTGTTTATACCTTACTGGGGATATGATCCAATAAAACCATTCATATTATTTATTGAATGGTTTATGTTTTGATGTAATGATGTTTATGACACCCCTTTCTCTTTCACAGGTTATATGCTCTTGAAACCTGCTTCTTTTCACGGGTTATGCTTTGATGGAATGATTATGAGACCTATCAATTTTCATAGGTAATGATATGATAAAATTATTATGATACCCATTTCATTTTTTGGGTTATGATATGATGTTTATGAAACCCTTCTCTTTTTATGGGTCATGATATGATGAAAGTTTTATTATCTTGTGGAACATGTATGCATGATTTTATTATGTGATGGTTGGGACCTATATCTCACTCCAATGCATTGGGTAATGATAAATGGTATATGATCTCAAAGGGTATAGGGGTTATAGCCCAATCCCAAAAATATGATGGTACGCTGGTTGTATCCCAAGCCTAAAAATAAGTAGGTACATGGGTTGTAGCCCAATCCTGAAATTAATAGGGTACATGGGTTGTAGCCCAAGCCCAAAAATAAAAGGGTACATGGTTTTTTATCCCAAGCGTGAAGCAGGTACACTGGTGATTATCCCAAGACTAACAAGTTATAATAGTATTAGTCGTTATCCTTGACATAATATTTTCTATGTTTATGTGTTTTCCACAAATTATATGTCTTATGCCTATGATATACACCCATGGTTCATGTTCTTGATTATATTATGATTCATATCTTATGAACTGCCAATATTTATGCCATGTACCGTGTTTTTGATCGTTGATATACAGGGTATGATCCTTAAATGTTATTCTCATGTTCTCATACCCTTATGTTCTTGTTATGCCTACATATTTCCTTTATTTTCCCTTAATAAGCATCTGAGATCACCTCTTTCTTATGTTTCCCTTTCCCGTGTTATAAAAAAGGTTTTAAGTAGGATTAATAAAGGGTAAGATATTTAAAGGTGATATTAAAGGTCTTTCACCAAACTAGAAGAATGTGTTTCAAGTTTCCAAAGACACTAAACTATTACAGTCCTCAGGTGTGTACTTTTATAATTTGATAAATATTCATCTAAATGTATATAATATCCATGTATGTTAAGCCTAGGTTTCTATAGTTGGTATCAAAGTAAAGGTTCATTCAAACCTTGGAAACTAAGATGAGAAAAATTTAGTGATATCTCTAGGGATGTTTCTAAGGATATGACTAGGGATATATCTAAAGATAATATAAGGATAAGGAAAAGTATAGGAAAATGTCCTGGAATTTTGGAAAAGGATAGAGCGATTGGTTTCCTAGAAATACATCCCTATCTGGATACTAAAAATGGACATGGTTCTGAAATAGATGTACCTATGAGTAACAAATATGACAAGGTGCATTGGGCCTGACTCAAGCATAACCCGGTGCATGACAACGAGCCTTACTGCACACCTAGTTTGACACTCCCAGAGGGATATGATTTGGGAAATATTAAACTCTTTATGAACCATAATAAAGGATTTAAATAAAATATGACTATGAATAACCTAGGATAAACCTAATGTGTCATAGATTAAATAAGTGAGTGTCATGATTTAGACATCCTATATGTTATTTTTTATGATTATTAGGTTTTCTGACGTGATAAATGTTTCTTACACTATGATTTTTGGTCTTAGTCAATAGAAGGAACTAGAATAAACTGGGTTAACATTGAATATTTTAGATGTGTAAAATATGGGAATTATAAAAATCTATGCCCTAAGTGGAAATCTCATGAAGATAATTAGGAAGGTGACATGAGTATTGATTATACTACTGAAGATAAAGAGACCACAAACAACATTTGAAAGTTATGGGATGTTCTTCCAGTACTATTTACATTAAAGATAAGAAGAATGATTAGATTGAGGTTTAGAAACCTTAATACATGATTCATATTTCATATTCTAGGAAATATTTATTGAGAAATAATTTGATAAATCTTGAGTAATGGTTTAAGAATAAATATAGATGATTGAAGTGTATATGTTTTGGAATTCAAAGATTATGTTATATGAATCATGAAGTATAGGAGGACTGTTTGTATAAGTTTTTATTTAAGAATTTTTAAGAATTTGATAAATGATACTGATGACCTAGAAAATTTATTTGATGGTAAGGTTACATTAAGGGATAGAACCCCTTAACATATTCCTAAGGATGAGAAAATAATATTTTATATGGATAAAGAGATGATGATATGGATAAATTCAATTAGATAGTATTTATAAAATTAGATTTGATAAATGATTTGTTGACAAAGTGGCCTATGTTATCATGGATGAATTTTAAAATTTATTGGATTTAAGGAATGTATCCAGTGATCTTTGGAATAAGTAATCATGCATGTTTTCAAAAAGGATATATGGTAATTTAGGTTATTACCATGTTTCAAGAGAATATACGATGAGGTTATTCACATGTTAGGAATATTACAACCAAGAGAAACCTTATGATATAAGGGGGATCAATGTTAAGAAGATTTAGTGACCTTCTTTCTAAAATTTTGGATTTTTATTTTATGGAATGGTTATAAGGTTAACCATGTATGGAATGGTTAAAGCAAAAATTCAGATGAAGTTTGTGAGATTAAATTATTAGCTCACCATATAAGTATTTATGAATGTTAGATAACCTTTTCTAACCATTTTGTTTTGATTCTAATAAAAGATATATGGAATGACTTATCATTCTATTTATGGATCTCATGATCAACTAATGCTTCAAGGCTGAAAAATTCACCTTTATTTCATAGAATAAGAGATGAAGTGGAAATTGATCAAGGAACAAAAAAAGGTAAGGTTTTCCTGAAAGAATTAAAGTATATATTTTCATAAAAATTCTTAAATTTTAAGAAAAATATCTAGAAATAAAAAAAATCCTCATACCTTAATTTTTGTTAAACCGGTGGTATTTTAAATCATCACTGATTTATAATTTTGAGCCTCTCAACATTCCATTAACCACTCACTTGTTTCTGATTCATGACCTCAATCAATACCTATAAATATTTACACATTTTTTCAAGTCCATATTTTAACTTTCCAACAATTTTCTCCTATGTGGAAATATAGTTATGTGTTACTCTGGGTAGCCATTATGTTTCCAACTTTTCATTTTAAAAGGAAGTTTTAGTATTCATTTTTACGATGTGGGTTTCTATGTATGGAAATTTAAAGTATTAAACCTTTGATAACCTAGACAAATTTTTAGGGTGAAATTCATTTTAATGGGGGGTACAATGTAACAGCACAATATTTTTTTGAAATATATTTTTTGAATTAATTTAATCTTTTTGATATTTTTCATTTCATACAACATTGAAAATAGTTTTTTATATATTAAATAACTATGTTTAACTTTATTTATACATAACACCAAATTAATTAGGCACTACATGAAACATAAATTTTATATTTCTCAACACGGAACACCGAGGTTTTCTTATGTTACATGCAAGACTTACTTTCCTTGATGGCTTGCATGACACACAAGACTGAGTTTTACTGAACAATAATATATGATTAAAAATATTATTATTTAACATAATAAGATATAAACTCATCATTAAGTTATAATTTATTAATGTTATTAACTAACTTATGAAAATACAAGGTTTAATTCATTGGTTACAAATTAATTAGAAATGAATATAAGAACCAATTGAATATAAATGGAATGTTTTTATAAAAACTAATTTTATGCTCACAAAAGAATTTTATCCTAATAAATTAAATTAATTACTATTGGGGAATAATATTAATGAAATAAATATTTTATATATTCAATAAAATATTTTTTATATTCATCAAATATATTTTATAGGCATAAGATATGAAAAAAACTAAATATTACACATAAAAACATATATTTTTATAAAACCAGTATTACTTCCTTTTAATGGAGAACGTATTTTAAATATGAATTTTGAAAATTTTATAAATTTTATATGTAAAAATAGACTTAATTTTTGAAAGTGGAAAATAGAAATTAGGTTAGGTTAAATTATTGGTATTTTTCTGTGAAGTTTCATTTTTTGATGAATAGTGAAAAATACTGAATTTTAATTCAAAATGGTTTTTTCATCTAAATTATTTATAAGGTTAAATTATATTTATAATTGGTTTTAAAGACTAATTTTATCAATTATATATCAACAAATCCAATTTTTTCATTGGTATTAATTTAACTTTAAAATTAGATATAAAAACTTAGCAAACTTTTGAACATTTTTACATTAAAAACTCACATTGTCATCCCGCTTACGGGATTAATTTTAAATTAATTTATATAAATTATGTGATTGGAATTTAGAAAAATGTATTTCATATATAATTTATAATTTATAAAAAGGTCTTATTATTTTTTTACAAAAAATATTAGTGAATGTAATTAAAATCAATTACAGTGATTAAGAGGGAAATTATCTTAATAAGAGACTAAACCTTAAACATAAGGGCCAAAATGACCTAGAAACTTGTCCAAAATATATTTTATGTTCATATTTTGACCCTATAATCCTTTAAATCGAATGTTTCTATTATTGGAGATTCTTTACACGGGAAAAACATGGTTGTAATTCCCTTTTCCACAATTTACAAGAATGTCACTCCTCCTCCACTATAACATGGCACCCACCCATCCACCTTATTCACACCTATAAATCCATTTGGATCACCCATAATTTGCTCAAATAATCTCTCTATATCCCCCCACACTTAATCCTATAATCCTCCATTTAGATATAAATCCAACCAAGGAAGATCTTCGGTGCAAACCAAGATGAGTTACCCAAAGAAGAGGTAACATCCTTCCTCAAGTTCCTTTATTTTATTTTCATTTTACACCCCCTAAAATATTATTATTAAATGCTTATATAATAAAATAATTATCCTAAATATACTTATATGTTGTTATTCTAAGTTTTCTACCTACACTTACACACACTTCCATCTAATGGGTAACGAACTTACTGTTCTTGTGTATGGTGAACTACCGCCACACGAAACAAAGTTGTTCATTTTTCCTTTACCACCTATCATGGTTGGTTATTATGATAGAAACTAATTTTTTATATTATATATATGATATTTATGATATATTTATTCTTATATAATTATTTTATAACACATAACTTCATTATTTCCATTTTTTATATATACAATAATTTCATTTGGGGAAGTGTGGACTACTACCTCCTCAAAACGATGTGATTTTTCACACTCTACATGGAATATATTAAAGATGGGTTTAGATAACTTATATGATATATATGAAATAATAATTATAATTTAATGATATTATATATGTGTATATATATATACATATATGTCATTTACTTTCTTTATTTCAATATAACAATAAAACGGAAATAGTGTTCATGCGTATGTACGGCCTACCATCTCCATGAACAATGTATTCCATTTAATATTTCTATATTTTATAGAATATAAGTACATATATACTGAATATATATGATATTTATATCATGTTTTATATTTTTTAAATAAGTAAAACATTACCTAAGTAAAAGGATCAAGAATAAAAAGTCAAAACATATAAAAAAAAATAATGTGTATATGACCTGAAAAGTAACATTAACATGGAGTTGTTAATAAATGGGTAATATAAAGTCATGAAAATCATATATGTTATTATATATAAGATTAATTTTTCTATGGTAGATGTATAATAAACTTATATTTATTATACAGGAGTTTTGAAAGTGTACAAAGAAAGTCAAGACTTAATGTAAGGTAATTTCATCTCACTTTTTATTTCCATGAGATACATGACATACTCACCACTCGCTTATTTTTTGTGGTGCATATACTTCACTATGACATGTTATATCATTAATATAATTTCTTTAATTATATTAAATGCTTTAATTAATGTTATTCTTTCATGGGGATCATGATTCTAAAGTTACTCAAGTTTTATGGGTTTTCTCATCTCACTTTTATTTTGCATGAGAAACAAGTCATGTTCACCACCTATTTCTTATATGTGGTGTATATAATAATATTAATGTATTATATGATTCCTATAAATAAATTTATGGGTATTTACATATCCATTTGATAATATTTATTTCATGGGGTTTATAGTTCAAAAATTACCAAATCGGTAAAGTAATTTTGTATCAATTTGCCTTCTTTGAGATACACGCCATGTTATGCACCTATATTTTTCTATGGTGTGTATATACTTCCCATCTACATTTTATTTCATGAATATTCTTATTTTAATGATATTTTAATCTTCATGTAATTTTATTATTTCATGGGGATCATGATTCAAAGTTATCAAAGTGGTAATAGTTTATTGTTGCAATCTCATGATTATCATGATTGTTTATGATTATACTTTCACTGATGAAATATTATGATCTATATCTCAATAAAACTCATTAAATTTATTCTACTCTGGTTATCCATGATATTTTCATGTATTAGTACCATTTTTCCACTCTTTGGTACTTAAGATAATTAAGAATTGTTTTTATGAATATCCTAATTTTTTTCTCCTTTAGGTCAACAATATATGTTTTTCAAAGCCATGTTTTCTAAAAGTATTTTCCAAAATGTTTTACTATTATCCTATTATGTTTAAAGGAAATTTTTACCCATGTTTTATCTTTTTAAAAAATGGTTTTAGAATGGAATCTTGTTTTTGTTTTCCGATCAAGGCACTTTTCTAAACTTTTAAGGTGCAAAATAAATGTTCAAAATATACATGATTACCTACCATCATGACCATAATTTTCTTAAATCTTCCTTTATAAGTTTACAAAGTTATTTTTTAAAGAAATTTTTTCCCTAATATTCTATATATTTTTTTGAATTTAAAGTGGTTTTCAAAGAAAAAGGTTTTCAATAAAATGTTTTTTGTTCAAAAAATGTTTTAAATGATTTTAAAAGCTTTCTTTATATTTTTTCAAAAGGTTATTTTTAAAGAAAAGGATTTAAATAATTTCAAAATTTCTATATAAGTTTTAAAATAATTTTCAAATAAAAAGTTTTTCAAAATGTTTTCAAGATTCTTTTATAAGTTCTCAAGGAAAAAGGTTTTCAAAAAATTTTCAAGCTTGTTTATAAATTTTCAAGGTTATTTTCAAGGAAAATGATTTTCAAAATGTTTTATATTTTAAAAAATGTAAAAGATATTTTCTTCAAGAAATATTTTAAATAAAATTGTAAATATTTATTTATAAGAAAAGTATTTTTAAATGGTTTTATAAAAATTATTTTCAAAGAAAGGCTATTTTCTTTAAGAAATGTTTCATGTGATCTTTTTAAATCCTTATCCCTCTAATATGACATACTTTGTTATATTTTATGCATTACTGGGGATATGATCCAAGAAAAAAAATCATATTCTTTATTGAATGGTTTATGTTTTGATGGAATGATGCTTATGACACATGTTTCTATTCCATAGTTTATATTCTCTTGAAACCCACTTCTTTTTACAAGTTATACTTTGATGGAATTATTATGAGACCTGTCAGTTTTCTATAGGTAATGATATGATGAAATTATCATGATAAAAATTTCATTTCATGTGTTATGATAAGATATTTATTAAACCCATATATTTTTATGGGTCATGATATGATGCAAGTTTTATTATCTTGTAGAACATGTATGCATGATTTTATTATTTGAAGGGTGGGACCTATATCTCTGTCAAATGCATTGGGTAATGATAAATGGTATATGAGATCAAAGGATACATGAGTTATATCCCAAACCCAAAAATAATAAGGTACATGAGTTATAGATCAAGCCTAAAAATAAGTAGGTACACGAGTTGTAGCCCAATCCTGAAAGTAAGAGGGTACACAGGTTGTAACCTAAGACCAAAAATAAGAGGTTACATGGTTTGTTAGCCAAATACCAAATAAAGTACATGGGTTATTATCCCAATCCTAACATGTTATGATAGTCTTGTTCGGTAGGCTTGACATAAGATTTTCTATGTTTATGTGTTTTCCACAAATTCTATGTCTTATGCCTTATGCCTATGATATGTGCACATGGTTCGTGTTTTTTATTATCTTATGATTAATTTCTTATGAACTGATAATATTTATGTCATGTATCATGTTTCTGATCCTTGATATGCAGGTTATTATCTTCAAATGTTATGTCATATTCTTATACCCTTATGTTCATGTTATGCCTACATATTTCCTTTATTTACCCTTACTAAGCATTCAAGCTCACTCATTTCTTATGTTTCCCTCCCCCATGTTACAAAGAAAGGTTTTAAGTAGGAGTAATAAAGGGTAAGATATTTAAGGGATATGTTTATGGTATTTCACCAAACTACAAGAATGTGTTCTAAGTTTCCAAATATACTAAAGTCATGTACTTTTGTAATGTGCTAAATATTCATCTAAATTGATGTAATATCCATGTATGTTAATCCTGGGTCACTATATGCCCCTAGGGGGCTTACTCTGTTGTAAGATTGGGTGATAGGGATAGGGAGAGATATATAGACAAAGATAGAGAAGTAGGTACCACCACGGAGCTCTAGATGCACCAGATCGTCGTGCGGCAACTGTGGACCATGGAAATGGGAAAATCATTGGAAGATTCTTCCTAAAGGTAGGCTATTTTTTTTAATTTTTTCTACAAATCCACATATATTAATAATTTCCAAGTTGTATCCTCCTATTCTAGTTATTTAGAACCCCTTGGGGGTCAATCTAGTTCTTTTAGGGTGAAATGGGGGTTTCATGGAATTTTGGGGGTTTTTTGTTCAGGAAAACTCATCTACACTGTGTGTGGTTTAGGGAACACATATTGTGTGTTCTTATTTTTTATGGAAGATTGCTTTTTCAAAGTACACACCATGTATGGGTTATATACATCATGTACAGGGACTGAGTTGTGTATCTGAGCACCTGGGAAAGCTTCCTGTGTAGGGTCACATGGTCGTGTAGAGGACACAACCAGACCCCATGTGGGTTACACACCGTGTAGAAGTATAAGGTCAAACCATATACATGGAAATGCCATGTGAGGTACATGGGAAGGTACCCTATGCAGGGTATATGCCATGTACAGGGCCAATTCACCATGTACTTGGGCTTTTATAATCCAATTATATGTATAAGTACACGCCCATGTGGGGACTTGAAGGTACATACCGTGTACCAGGGTACACACGTTGTGCAATCCTCCCTGACCAACCTTTTGAGTTTTTTTCATATATTTTTCCTCAGTGTAAGATTTGGAGATAAGATGAGTCTATTCTAAGTATCTTTTCATGTAGATCGTGATGATAAGACCTATGAGGTGTCTTGAGGACTCTGAGGTGGAATTTTAGGTTTTTCTTAAGTGGAGAGGTTCTTTTTCTAGTGATCGATTCCAGTGTCTCCTGAGAGTGATACGTTATCTGAGATGATCCATGATCTATCTTTCTTGACTAGTGTTTTTTTATCTTTCCCTTGAAGAAATATCCCTTATGAGATGTTCCCTTCTAGCCCAGGAGGCTATGAGTATAATTGTTTCTAAGGATCCCCTCGAGGATTATTCTACTTATGTTTTAACCTAGAGGGTCCCATTTAGGATGCCTCTGTCTTCTTTCTCTATCAAGGATCCCCTGAGGGATGTATTTTCTTATAATATGACCTAGGGAATCCCTTATAAAAACCCTGCACCTGTATAATGTTCTGAGGATCCAATGTAGGATCCCTCCATTTTCTTATTGTTAGAGGATACCTTATAGGATTCCTCCTCTTACATTTTTATAAAAGGATCCCAAGTAGGATTCCTTCTCTTATGTATATACCTTGAAGATCCCAGGTATTATGCCTCTCTTATGTATGACTTGAGGGGCTCAGCGGGTATCCCAATGTGTTACTGAACCTGAGGTAGTATGTCGTGTTTGGGTAGTGATAGTAGTGAGTGTCACCTTAGAACCTATGATGAACTTCTAAGACATGGTTTTGTGGTAGTATTGGTCGGTTTAGGTGTTTTGAACCCCTCACTCGTTTTTTCATACTCTCACTTGGTTATTTCTAATGCAGTGATTTAAGCCAAAGGTGCATCCTGGTTGGTGGCTGATGATCCTGATGTGAGTCTTATTTCTTTCTATTTAGTATGCCCAAACATGCTTTCCTGGTATCTAGCTTCTAAGACATGTTATTTTCATATTCTATTTGTATAACCAGAGGTACTACATGGGATCTAGATATTGATATTGTATTTTTTATTATTAGATTATTGGGATTTCTAGATGTGTTTCCTAGTATATAGTTGTTGAGCCTAAGATTATGATATACAGTCAGGGCATCCCTTGTAATGATACTCATGGATGATTCCTCTCTCTCGAGTGATAAGGATGATCCATCTCTCCTCTGTTGATATGTGATAAAGATGATTACACTCCCCTCGATCAGATTATACTCATGGATGATTACGCTCTCTTGAGGGATAGGGATTATTATGCTCTCCCTAATCGATTACTTAACCACAGTGTTGGACATGGAATTTCACATCATTGGATACCTGGAATTATTATTCTCTTCGAGATTAGAGGGATGATTATGTTTTCCCTTATTATAGACCTTAGGGGTGGGCATGGAATCTCAATGGTGAGTTCTCTTTACTAATCACCTAAGGGTCATACCCTTAGGGATTATTTGAGTTCCGAATATCATGACTGCCTATGGACAAGGACCTAGGGATCAGGAATTGGATTTTATTTACATGGAATGAGTAGTGTAGAATCTAACTCAGTAACCATTTGCAGGATATATGGATGTAATTCCCTGGAATCCTTCTTTATAGTGATTGGAGGTGAGTATGAGTGAACTCAGGGTTAGGAAGAGTATCCCCCTATGGTGACACATCTTGCTCAAAAACATTTTTGGAATTGGCAGAAGCAGGTATATGTCTATTGGGATTATGGACCCAGATATTGACTTTATGATACATGGATTGATTTGCACAACATCTAGCTTAATTCCCATGCACAGGATATCCAAGCGATCAGGATTACAGACCTAAGGATTCACTTTTGATTAGTTTTATGTTATTTCATTCACATTACGTATGAATATTCATATTTATGTATATATTTATAGGTAAGGTATTATGCATGTATACGCATATAGATATGGACATCTATGGTGGAACTTTCACAGTTGACCAAGATTACGGACCCAAGGTTTGATTATGGTTTCACATTTATTGTATTTACTTATCTTTTCATTTATTTCTTGGCTATGGTGAGCATATTTCTTTTTCATGCACTTATGGAAGCATATTTTAGAGGCTCGTCATTGGGGTGGCCTACTGAGATTATTTCTCACCCATTCACGTGCACCTCAGTGTGAATGTAGGCCTTATGTATACTTTTCAGGTTGATCATAGTTGTATGGTGGATAGGGATAAGTCCTAGAGTTTCATGATCAATATGAGCTACTCAAGTGAGTTCTTTTGATTGGTCTGGTGAAGTTCAATATTGTCTTGAGACTGGGCATGTGGTCTAGCTATGAGTTATTAGTAGATCCATGTACTTTTATCTCAGTTTCTTTTGTATTTATGTATTTTTATGGTTAGCCTAGTGGGAAAAAATATTGTATGTATTACACAGCTATTTGGGATTTTATAAAATTTTCATTTTTGATTACATCATGTTCAATTTCAGTTCATTTACTACTTCTTCACTCTACTTATTTACTTTGTGTATTATACTTATCTATTTCCACTATTTTCTTACACTGATATGAGGGAATAGTCTCCCCACTATCACACCCTAGGATCTCGCTGCTAGTCGGAAGCCTTCGGTGTATGGGTAGGTGCGCTTGAGGCCTCTTAAAGAACAGAATTAAATCATTGGTTTAGTTTCATTCGGGTCAGGATATTACAATAGAGTTGGGTACATAAGTATTTTGAGATGCTTATAGGATTTTTTAACTCATTGTCATGGGTTTATCCAATAATAAGGGAATGACATTCATTTTAGAAATGTATTCCTACTATGAGTGCATATTTCATTTTGAGTAATGATTTATGATCTCAATAAAATGTGTTGATTTTTGAAAAATGTTGAATTTTTTTTCAAATGTGATATTTTTAAAAGGTAATGGTTGTGGTATTTTAAAAATGGTTTGATTTTCAAAGGCATAGTGAAATTTTAAAAAATGGGTTGAAAAGAGAAAGTGTTGATTTTTATAAAGAATTGTTTTTATAGTTGTGATTTGGTGAATTTGAAATTATTAAGGCTTAATCTACTATAGAGTGACACTTATGGTGTTTTGTTTTGGTTATAGAAAATGGCACTGATTAGGCATAGAAGAAACCAACCAGAGGAAGCTGCTAAGAATGTGGTTTCACCTGAGCCACAGGTGAACCAATAGCTAGTTCATAGTATTGTCCAAGATTTTCAAGTCATGGATAGAGGGAACATAAGGGATGAACCAAGGAAAGTGTATCATTATATTTAGTTCCAGAAGTATAATTTTCCCATATTTCAGGGTGATTCGAAACCAGAGAAGGCAGAGGTGTGGCTAAATAGGATGAATCAAATCTTTGAATTCATAGCCACATCAGTAGAGTTGAAATTCAATTTGATGATGTATATGTTGGAATCTATTTAATGCTGGTAGTGGGATTTATAAATTCAGGATAAATTAGACCCAAGAATTTCATGGGAGGATTTTAAATACTTGTTCAATAAACAATTATACCCTCACACATTCAGGATTACTAGAATAATGGATTTTTTCAGTTTAAAATAGGATAATCTCTCAATGAAAGAATATGTGGATAAATTTATGAATTTAGTCTATTTTTTACCCAAAGTTGTTGCAATTACATCCTTGAAGGAATGCATTTTGAATTGATACTGAGGAAAGATATTCACTAGAAGATTGATGTGCTTTGTATAATGAATTATATGGAGATGATCAATAGAGAGATGGTGGTAGAAAATGGAAATATCAGGAGATATGGGTGGAAGGAGCATGTTGATACCTATAGGAAATGGTGGTAACTCTAATGTTGGGAACAAGTAGAATAGGGAAACCTATTTTCCAAGGTAGTGGGATAACTCAGAATCAGATGGTTGGATCAGTGAATCTTTCTCCAAGCCCAAGAGAAATCCTGGATGTTTTTAGCATGGATATTTTTATTACATGAAATTAGATTATACGACACCACCTAGATCATGCCAAAATTTCAATCATATAGGGTATTTTCAGCGCTATTTTCACAGTTCTCCAAGCTCGGGTGATTGGGACACATTTCATGTGTCGCAAACATCGTATGCTTAGAAGGGGTGAGGAAAGTAGAATATCTAACGTTAAAAGAGCCAAGGAATCCATAGTGGTGATTCTAGGAATACCATGAATCCTCAATAATGGTAATCTCAACAGGGCAATAAAGAACAAAGTACAGTGAGAAAGAAGTTATATGGAGCTAAATAAGTTATTGCGCATGATCAATTTGGACCATCAACAATGAGAGGTATGATAATTTTTAATTATACCCTTATTCAAGGATTGTTTTATATGGTTTAATCCCATTCGTTTATTTCTTCTCATGTTATTGGTATTCTATTTTTAAATGTTGAGATGTTTCCTTCTGTTTTGAAACTTCAAACACCTCTTGGTCAAAGAGAATGTCAATCCTTTATGTGTAAAGCATGTTCCATAACTGTTGATGGAGATAAGTTGGTATGGGAATTATCTGTGCTTGATATAGATATTTATAACATAATCCTGGGTATGTATTGGTTAACTATGATCAAATCTCACATCGTTTGTTATACCTAAAGGGTTAGTTATATGACTGATGATGGTGTAGAGCATCTCTTTAGAGGATACCAGAATGTAAATGTAGATGAAATAGGCTTGTTGGTACCAGAGGTTGGATCTATCTCATACCATTTGGAATCATTGAATTTGGAATTAGTGTATGAGATTGAGAATAGTTGTTTTCCAGTAGTTGTTGATCACTTTCCGGATGTGTTTCCCAAATAATTTTTAGGGTTTCCACCCATAAGAGAAGTGGATTTTGCTATTAATCTCTTAACACGGACCCTTCCTATCTCACTTCCATATTACCAGATGGAACCAATAGAATTAATGGAATTGAAAGTCTAGTTGGAAATTTTGGAAGTCAAAGGGTTCATTCGGCCTAGCACGTATTTGTGTGTTGCACTGGTCTAGTTTGTGAAAAAGTTATATGGAACTATAATATTGTGTGTGGATTATTGTAAGCTTAACCAAGTTATGATAAAGAATCAATATCCACTTCCATACATCAATGATCTATTATATCAATTGAGGTGATCTCAATGGTTCTCTAAGATTGACTTGTGATCAGGATATCACCAATTGCATATTTAAAAGGAGGATATTCCAAAAACAACTTTCATGAGTATATATGGTCATTATGAGTATATTGTTATGCATTTAGGTCTTATGAATGCACCAACAGTCTTTATAGAATTGATGAATCATATATTTCCTAGGTATATGGATTCTTTCTTGGTGGTTTTTATGGATGACATATTAGTGTATTCAAGGATAAGGGCTGACCATGAGCAATACTTGGTGACAGTGTTGGGAATTTTTAAGGATCATCGATTATATGCCAAACTTTAAAAGTGTGATTTTTGGATACAAGAGGTACATTTAATTGGATATTTTGTCTCTAAAATAGAATTTTCTATAGATTCATAAAATATAGAAGTTGTAATATCTTGGAAACTTCCAAAGAATCTCTTTGAGATACATGGTTTCCTTGGTCTAGCTGGTTATTATCGACGTTTTGTTCATGAAATTTCATGAAAAGTTTCACCTATGAAATATTTGACAAGGAATAATGTTCCATCCCAATGGAATGATGAATTTTAGAAGTATTTTCAAGAAATTAAATTTCACCTTACATCAGAACCAATCTTCATTTTTCCACAATCTAGACAAAGGTATGTGGTGTATTGTGATACTTTGGGATTAGGATTGGGATGCATTCTCATGCAGGGAGATCATGTTATTTCTTATGGCTCAAGGAAGTTATGGTTGCATGAGAAGAACTACCCAACACACAATTTAGAGTCAGCTATTATAGTCCATACTGTAAATACTTGGCATCATTATCTCTTTGGTGATAAATTCACAGTACTTATGGATCACAAGAGTTTGAAACATATTTTCTCATAAATATTTGAATTTGAGACAAGAATATGGATGAAGTATCTCAAAATGTTCAACTTTTACTTGATGTATACACTGAGTGAAGGCAATAAAGTGGAATATGTGTTAAGAAGAAATTTGTGTGGTCAGTTGGAAAAAAGAGGATCCAAATCAGTGGCAGTTGATGTTAGAAGTAACTGAAATGAACTTGGATTGTGAAGACCAAGGTAGTGTTTTGGTTTTATTTATGGTTTATTTTGTTCTTGATTTAGTGAATATGGTTAAAGAGGCACATACATCTGATTCTAAATGTGTTTTAATGAATTCAAAACTCAATGGTGGGGATACTATTGAGGCTTGGAAGTTAGAAAAGAGTTCATTGTTTTGGTTCAGAGATCAGATGGTCATACCTTTGGCTTGTCAGGAACAAATTATATATGCTTACCACCATTCGAGATGGGTTGTTCATCCTGGAATACAAAAGATGTATAAGGCATTGAAATCATAGTTTTGGTGGGTCAACATGAAAAGTAAGTTGGCTGATTCTGTTTCAATATGCCTCACCTATCAGCAAGTTAAGGCAGATCATTAGAATCCAATGTGTTTGTTGAAGTCTTTATCTATTACTATTTGGAAATGGGAGTAGATATCCATGTATTTTGTGACAATTCTCCCAAGGATGGTTTGGAAACACGATTCCATATGGGTGATAGTGGATTAGCTCATGAAGTCATCTCATTTCATCTATATTCAGGAATCTCATATGGTAGAGTACTTATCTAAAATCTATATCTAAGAAGTGGTAAAGATGCATGGAATACCAGTTTCGATAGTCTAAGAAATAGATCTAAGTTTTATATCTCATTTATATAAATCCTTAAAGAAATCCCTTAGGACTCAATTGACTATGAGTATGGCGTATCATCCTCAGACGGATGGACAATTAAAAATGACGATACAAACTTTGGAAGACATGAATCGGTCTTGTGTAATGGATTTTTGTGGCTCATGAGATGAGTACATACCGTTGGTGGAGTTATCGTATAATAACAGTTATCAGGATTCGATACATGTGTCTCTTTTTGAATCATTTTATGGGAGTCCTTTTCATTCTCCACTTTGTTGGGTAGAAACAGGTGAGACTTCACTGGTTATATCAATCCTTATACAAGAGACAATTAATAAGATTTAGTTGATCATAAAATAGATAGAGATATCACAAATTCGTCAAAAATCATATGTGGATCATCATCGATAGTCGTTGTCGTTCGAGGTGAGTGATCATGTGTTCTTGAAAATCTCTCCAAGGCATGGGCATCATCGTTTTGGAAAGTAAGTAAAGTTATCTCCTCAATAAATAGCCCCTTTTGAGATACTTGAATAGGTTGGTGAGGTGGAATACTAATTGTCTTTTCCACCACGGTTTAGTGCAGTGCATAATGTGTTTCATGTATCTTAGTTGAAAAAGTATCTTCCTGATCTTGACAATGTGATTTAATGGGATCACATTGACCTAGAGTCATATGATTTGTTGGTTCATATATCAATATAGATTGGGGATAACAAGAGAAATTATTGCATGAAAAATGCATCAGTCTAGTGTGGATTTTTTGGAAACATGGTTATATTCAAGAAGAAACTTGGGAATGGGAAAAGGAAATGGTTGAGCAATGGCCCAAACTCTTTCAATTCAATGATGGTTTTCTACTTTTCGACAATGTAAAGGCCAATGGTGGGGATAATTTGGCACCAAAAGTTTCATTTAAGTACCCATTTATTTATATATTTTAAGTGTGTAAAGTTTTTGGGTGAAGTTTTGGAGGGTTTGGAGGACTTTTGAAATGTTTTTTCAATTTTTTGGAGGTGCATGGTTTGAGCACAGTTAGTATAAACTATGAAAATTCTACAAAGAACCATGAAAATTAATGTAGTAGGAGGTGGGTAGGCACATGGTTAAGAACACAGTTTTGAAAAACTATGTGGCCACCAATGAGTAATTGTTCTTTTAGGGACATAATAATATGAATAGTTAGTTCATGGTTTACCTAATCGTGTGCCCAAACCAAGCATGGCTAAAAATTAGATCCAAAAAATTTTGGATTTGATTTGGGTTTTCCTATTAACCTCTCATTTTTTCCTAATTTGTCCCTAACTCGGTTTTCTCTCCTCCCAAAGGCTTTTGAGACCATTCCTCTTGATCTAGGAGTGATCCATTGGTTTTTATTAGGGTGTTGAAGCCTGATTTCCTTGGTAAGTCTCTTTTCTTCATTGTTTTCCTTAGTTTCATCATCTTCCCTCTATTGGATTCATAGATATAGTCCATTGTGGATAGATCAATGATAGTTAATTCCAATAATGATGATATTTGTTTGTGTTGATGTTTTGGAATGATATCTAAGGTGGGTTTTTGGAGTTTCAACACAGTTTTGTTGAAAAATTCATGTCATTCTTCGTTTCCGCCATAGTTTCTAAGGTAGTTGGATTCACTCTCAAATCCTCTTATTAGAACTTGAACTCTTAGTTTCAAATTTTTTTTAATTCCTTTATATTTATTGTGAAATTGATGTTCAAATCATGGTATAATCCCTCTTTAGTAATGTTTTTTGGATTTGTGAAAATTGGTTGTTGTGAAAGTGATTTGTTTATGGATTTTAAAATGATTATTTTAAAATGTGAATTTGTATTGATTCATGGAAATGGATTGATGGTTATTTTTTCAATAAAATAAATTTTTAATTGAAATATATTGAAATGGTTGATTTGGTATTATTTTTTGTATAATGGTTGGTGTGTGTTCGTGTTTATTTGGGATGGATAAGGGTGTGAAGTTTCCCCCATAAAAAGTGGGATGGATAAGGGTATGAACTTTCCCCAGTCAAAATGGTTCACCAAGTGATGACTTGGTGAAAGGATGAATCACCACTCATGAGTATAGGGAGGTCCATGGTTTCATGCATGGTTATAGTTGTTGATATGTGGAATGGAATGGGTTATGCCAAAATGGTAATTTGATAAATGGTTTTTAAAGAGTTATTTGGTTTCTTTCCTTGAAAACTAT
Source organism: Viscum album (assembly GCA_963277665.1). NCBI lineage: Eukaryota > Viridiplantae > Streptophyta > Magnoliopsida > Santalales > Viscaceae > Viscum > Viscum album. Next base: position 1,266,838,131 of record OY728129.1, on the reverse strand, counting down.
TTTGGTGTAAAACTGATTGGATTTGATATAAACTGTTAAGATGTTTTAAAGTGTTTTATATAAATTGTTTTATATAAATTTGATAATATTTTCTATCCTAGTGGAATGATTAGGGAATTCATTTGGAGAAAACCTACTGAGTTTCATTACTCACCCCCTGCTTGGGAATTTGGTATGTTTGCAGATATTATTGATCGGGACACAGGTAAAGGCAAGGTATCACATTTCTTTAGTGATGATTCATGATACTTGGGAATTAATTTTGGAGTTTGAGCTTGGATAATGTCAAAATTTTCTATGTTTGTGTCCTTGGTGTCTTAGAAATTTTTTAGTTTTGTCTTCCGCTTTTTATTTTGATATTGATCTTGTTTTCCGCTTGGTACTCTGATATAGTTTTGTTTGGTTTGTTATAATTTTAGTTGTATTACTTTGGTCACATGCATGATTTAAAGTTTATTTGGTTATGGTATTTTGGTTGTGTTTTTTTATTTTCAAAGGTAAAATCATCCCCCAATTGTATTGAATCCCTTAGCATTTATTTATAGCCTTTAGCATCTTGGGGATGCTACCTAAGTCCAAGTAGCAATTTCGTCTTGACTCAAGCCAATGAGGATGGGCGGGATGTTACACATGAGTTTTTTATTTTTAAATTAGATATCATTTTTATAATTATTTGGTCTAAATTATAAAATAATTCTTACTTTAATTTAGTCTTAAAGGTTAAATTACCTAGGTTAGAAAACCAGTTACTGTGGTAAAAACAAAATGGGTAAAATTGAGTAAACTTAAATACTACAGAAAAAAATGATAAAAATGAATTTATTTTTGTGTTTTATAAGATTTTATTGACCATAATATAACTAAAAACCATTATTTTTCAATTTTTTAGGCACATGAGGTAATGGAGACCTCCCAATAGTGAATAATGTTCAGTATTTATAAGAATGTCACTCCTCCTCAACTATTAAAGTGGACTCACTCTTCCCACTTATCCACACCTCTCATGACATTTTAATTATACAAAACCTAAAAAAATCACTCAACAACTTCCCTCCTCTCATCCTAGAAGCCTTATTTTTGTAATAAATCCAACCTATTAATGGTTTCGTGAAAACTAAAGGAAGATACTTGAATAAGATGTAATGTTCTTTAACAGCCATCTTTATTTTATTTCCTTATCCACCTATTTCAATTTCTTTTATACCATGATTATATAATAAAATAATTATATTTAATATACTGATATTTTTTATGTTAAGTTTACAACCAAAAACCACACACACTTCTATCAAATGGGTTACAAAATCATCTTTCATGTGTACAGTGAGCTACCACATCGCAAAACAATGTCATTCATTTTTCCATTACCACCTCTCATAGTTGGGTATAATGGTGGATATAAAGTTTATATGTGATATTTATAACATTATTATATCTATATATTCATTATATCATATATACCATTTTTATATTCTATTCTATAAGGGATACAATATGCTACTCGTGTGTACGGTGGATTACTGCCTCGTGAAGTGTTATGATTCATTTTTCACTAACGCGTTATATGGAAGGAAAAAGTGTAAATATAATAAATATATGTGATATAAATGAAATATTTATGATATTAATGACATATTTATCATTATTTAAATATAATATATCATTTTATTTTTACATTTTCACACACTGAAAAAAAATGATAATGTCATTCATGGATGTGTGGTCTACCCCCTCCTCGAAGCGATGTGATTCATTTTTTCTCCACATCATAAGAATGATATATATAAGTATATATAATTAAATATTATGGTATTTATGATATAATTATCATTATATAAAGATAAATTTTACTTACCTTCTTTCCAAAATGGTCATTGAAAAATGGAAATGTTACTCATGCGTACATACGGAATATTATCTCTATTATCGTAATGTTGGTTCATTTTTCATAACCATATTCCATGATTGGTTTTAAAATTATAATTTAGTTATAAATATGATTATTATTTTTATGACTATTATTCTGTATGTTTTTAAATATTTACCTCTTTGAACATAGTCAACCAACCAAAGTCATTTTTGACACATAAGCCGAATATGGTCAAAACATCTGAATTAAACTTAATTGATCAAGTAATTGTATATAAATTATAATAAGTGAAATAAAAGTAATAATAAAATTGAAAATTTTTCTCAAGAAATTAAATAATTGACATGAATTTATAATTCAAGAATATAAAGACACATGTGACGAATCGGACTCAAGGTAAGGAACTTCATCTCAATTTCCTTTTATTGAGGCATATTTTGATGTTATTCACCTTTATTCTTTTATAAGGTGTATATACAGCCCCTTTAACATTTTATATCACTAATTTATCTATTATAGTGATATTTAATGTTTTGTTAATGTTATTATTTCATGGGTTTTATGATTCAAGTGTTTTCCAAGTGATAAGGGACTTTTCCCTTAAAAATCTTCATATTCCATATCCATGTTTTTAAAATTAATTTATTAAAGTTTTATATGGAAATAAAATATTTTAAAGTAAATTTTATGAAACTTTTAATTTATTTCAATGGTTTTCAAAATGAAAATTTTTTATGTGTTTTAAACAGAACGTTTTGACAAATGAAAAATGGAATGTTCTATTTTTAAAGTATACAGTGACAATGAATTTTTCCTAACACTATGAATTTTATTTGATTTCTAGATTACATTTAAATATTACATTTTTTCTTAAATTAAAAACCCTTTTTCCCTTTTTTTGGGAATTTTGGTATTGAAAATTTTATTCAAAGAAAAGGGTGTTTTGGTATTGAAAATGGGTTTTTAAAAGAAAATAGTATTTTTATCTGAAAGTGTTTTTCATATGAGTTTAAAATAGTTTTTCAAAGGGTTTTATAAGGAAATTGTTTTCTACATGAAATGGAACTTATGAAATATATGAAATGGTTGAACCCCATTATAGCTCATGGTTGAGTCCAATATAGCTTATATGAAGGGTTAATTACCATTATAGCTCATGAGAAATGGGTGATCCTCATATAGATTATATAAAGGATTGATCCCTATTATATCTCACAGGCGAGCTTGATATTTCTTATACAAAGGGTTACCCCCATTATAGCTCTTTAATTAATTGGTTAATGATTATATTTGAAGTCGTTCATATAGTTATTCTAATTAAAAATGGTTTTGAAAGGGTTTTATGAATATGTTGTTCTAAATCACCTAAAAAGAGTTTTAATTACTTGATATGGGTTTTAAAGGATTTATTTGAGAAAAACATGTGTTTATTTTCTTGTGAAAATATTTTATTTCTTTCACTCAAATAAAATTAATGTAAATGTAAATATTTCATGGGTTTTCATGTTTTTACTGAACTAATGGTTTCCTTTTGTTTTGTGTCCCTTACTGAGTTTTTTTGTTTATCTCAAGTTTTTTTTAAATGTTTTCATATCATTTAAGTGTGGGTAAGGGAATGGAAGAATTCAAATTGAAGTTCATGAATATTTTCCATGAAAAGAATTTTTTTCTTTATTTTAAAAGTTTTATATTACGGGAAAAATATATACTAATCAAAAGAGTCCAATTTTTATTTCATGGTTATGTTATGTATGAGTTATGTATTATTTATCTAAAAATATAAACTTGAAAAGATCCTCAAAGTGAAAGAAATTAAATTCTTGAAAAAAAATCCAGATTATGTAATGTTTAAGGTCATGTCCTTATAGTTGGTATCAAAGGAAAGGTTTAGATAACTTTGAAGATTATAATTTTTTCATTAATGTTATCTTAAGAGTTATGGATACTATCATGGGTCTAAAAGGTTAATGTTTATCCTGAGTTTAATTTCTTAGACAACCTATTTGAGGTTTTAAGTAGTAAAAAAAATTGAGGTTATTAATGAAATTTTTTATATGTTTTTTTTTTGAATTAAGTTATTTGTAACCCCTATGATCAATATGAAGTGTTATTTATGGAGAAATTATTTTTCATGTTCAAGGAAAAAAAGGGACAACCCATATGCTGGGTGAAAACTGCCACATTCGGAAAGGAGGTGGGTGTGAACCCACAACCAAAGGTTGACAAGGGTGTAATGCCTACCACTGGACTATGTGATGTCTTCATTAGTATGACATTTTTACTGGTAAAGATTAAGTTTATTTTATAAGCATATGGGATTTTATTTGAGGAATAACTGTTGATTTATCTTGGAAGAATATATGATCAAATCCTTCTAATCCTTGGGTTTTAAACTTAGCTAAAAAATGTTTAAATAATTGTAAGGATAGTTATTTATGGAATGATTTTGTTTGAACTTTGTGTATTACTACTGAATTTTGAATATTAATTTATCATATGAAGGTTTATTCATTTTGGAAATTATCTTACCATGTACTAACCATTTTGTTTTTGGTTAATATTTCAAGAAAAGAGGAATGTATTGTTATGATTTTGGGGATTATATGGTCCTTTAAAATGTTTATTTTAGTGATTTGGGTATGAAAATTTCATCTTGAATACTCATCATTTGGATAAAAAGATGAGGTTTTGTGGAAATTGATTAAAGGATGAAATTCTACTCATCAAGTAAGTATATTTCCATATTCACTTAATTTAGATGGTAAGAGAATTCCTCAAATCTAGGAAAAGTATATTAAAACAAAAATATTATCCTAGTACCTCCAATTTTTAAGAATCAATGGTTTTTTTACCATCACATATTTTTTGTTTTGAGACCCTTAACTTTCCATTGATCATTCACTTGCTTGTGATCAGTGAACTTAATCTCTTTATATAAATATTTATGTTTTTCTTTCATTCTTGTTTATGTTTATCTATTTGAAAACATAGTTGTGTTATATTCTATATAACCTTTTAAATTCATTTTTCTATCTTAATAATAGGATGTTTTATTAACCCTTTTTACGATGTGGTTTTACAATAAAAGTATTTTAAAATATTCATCCTTTGATTACCAAGATAAAGTTCAAATTGCAAGGACGCAATTTATTAAAGGGGAGATAATGTAACACCCTAAGATTTTAAAAGAATAAAATTTCACTTGATATAATAAATGGTCTGAAACACTTAGTTTATCTTATGATACATGAAAAAAAAGTTTCTTCAATAGCTTGTGTTACACGCAAGACTGAGTTTTACCGAACAACAATATACTATTAAAATTATTATTTAATACGATAGTTATCAACTAGTCATTATAATGGAGGGTATAAATAGGATTAACAGAATTATGAAAATATGTTTTACACAAGTATATATAATGAATTATTTAGTGACTAATAAATTAAAAATGAAAATAAAACCCTTTTGAAAATAAAAGGAAGACTTTTTCTTAAAAACTATTTAAATGAGCACAAGTGTGTTTTATAATAATAAATTAAATAAATCACTATAGTTAGATTATATTAATGAAATTTATATTTATTATATTAAATATAATGTTTAACATTAATCTTATATGTTTTCTAGAAAATAGATAAATATAAATCCAATTTTATGCTTAAAAACTGTATTTTTTTCTAAAAAACTATTTTGTCGCCTTTTTATGGTACACTTATTTTAAAACTAATTTTTGAAAATTTTATAATTTTTATTTGAAAAAAATAAACTTAATTTTTAAAACATGTATAAAAATTAGCTTAGGGTGAATTTTTTGAATTTTTCTGAGAAGTTTTATTTTTTATGAATACTGAAAATACTAGATTTTAATTGAAAATTTCCTTTTCATCTAAATAATTTGTAATTTTAAATTATATTTTGAATTGGTTTTAAAGCCAATATAGTTCAATTATACATATTTTAATATAATATAGTTAATTTTAATCATTTTCATATTTTATTTTGATATAAAAACAATGTAAACTTTTAAACATTTTCACTTTCAAAACTTGTTTCCTCATCATGACTATGCGGTTAATTTTAAATTAAATTACACCTCTTATGTGAGTTGAATTTTTTCAAATAGATTATAAATTTCTAAAAATAATAATTTATATTATATAATAAGGTAAAATTAATTTTTGAAGATAATGATTAATGAAAACAGTTAAAATTAATTATAGTGATTAAGGTAAAAATGAGTTCACTTAGTTGTTAAACTTAGAATATAAGGTCTAAAATGACATACCAACTTGTCCAACACTCATTTAATGGACATATTTAGACCCTTATCACCTTAGGATCAATTTTTTGAGTTAATGGGATATTATTCCATGAAAGTGACCTATATAATAAGTTAAGTAATGGAAAATACAAAAAAATGAACCTTTCTTGTCTTTAATATTTATAGAGCTTTGGGGTAAGGAAAAAATATCATATTTTCAGTTAAAAATATAATTTTTAAGTTTAAATGATTGATATTTAACATAATAATTTATCTTTAATTTTTATATATGAATTAGTTACTTAAAATGCTTAAGAAACACCAACGCGGTCATTATTTAGTTAATAATTAACTAAAATAAATGATACTAAAAATATTAAAAGTGAGGTAAATTGAATGAATTATTACCTTACATTAATTGTGTAGATGAATATATAATTTTACATCGGTTTTAACTTAATATATTCAAATTCCATCATTGTCTTGATATTTTTACATTCAAATTAAATAAATAATGTCGAAATTGACATTAATGTTATTTTATAATAACTGATATTTTATTAAATTATTTAAAATTACTATAAATCCTATCTTCTACCATATGATTTTTAAATGTTAATAAATATCAAATATTTTCCATTAATGGACCAATTTATATTTTATAATGAATATATTTACCCATAAATAGTAAAATCTTTGTTAGCAGTTATGGTTAAAGTAGTATTTTTGTGCGTTAGATGCACTTCTGTTAAAATTAATTTGCAACACATAGGAGATTTTTATTTTTAAGTTAGATATCATATTTATAATCATTGGGTCTAAATTTTCTAATAATTATGACTTTAATTTATTCTTAAATGATAAATTATCAAGGTTAGAAAACTAACTATCATGATAAAAACAAAAATAGTAAAATTGAGTAAACTTAAAGAATAAGGAACAAAATGATAAAAATGATTTTATTTTTGTGTGGTGTACGTGTGGATAGACCATAATATTTCCTCCAATCCATTATTTTTCAATTTTGGAGTCACATGAGGTAAGGGAGACCTCCTGATAGTGAATACTTTTGAGTATTTACAAGAATGTCACTCCTCCTCAACTATAAAAGGGCACTCACTCTCCCCACTCCTCCACACCTCTCAAGCCATTTTACTCATCCAAAACCTAAATATTTCACTCCCAAAATTCCCTTTACTCTTAATATAAACCTTATTTTGGGTATAAATCCAAACCTAGGAAGGTTTTAATGCAAATCAAAGGAAGATTCCCAAAGAATAGGTAATGTTCTTCAACAAGCATCTTTATTTTATTTCCTTCTCCGCCACTTTCAATTTATATTATACCATGATTATATAATAAAAACATTATCTTCAATATACTTAGATTTTTTTATGTTAATATTATAACCTATAACCACACACACTTACATCAAATGGGTTATTAAATCATCTTCTGTGTGTACGGAGGACTACCTCCTTGCGAAATGATGTCATTCGTTTTTCCATTACCACCTCCCATGGTTGGGTATGATGATGGATATAAAGCTTATATATCATATATATAACATTATTATACCTTTGGATTCATTATTAAATTAATACCATTTTTATATTCCATTCTATAAGGGATACGATAACGCCACTCATGTGTACAACGGACTATCATCTCGCGAAGTGATGTGATTCGTTTTTCACTAATGCATTACATGGAAGGAAAAAACTGTAAATATAATAAATATATGTTATATAAATAAAATTATTAAGATATTAATTACATATTTATCATTATGAAAATATAATATATCATTTTATTTTTACCTTTTCACTCACTAAAAAAATGATAACATCGTTCGTGGACGTGTGGATTGTCGCCTCCTCAAAGCGATGTGATTCTTTTTTTATCCACATCACAAGAATGATATATATATAAGTATATGTAATTAAATATTATATTATATATGATATATTTATCATTATGTAAAGATAAATGTTACTTACCTTCTTTCCATAATGATTATTGAAAAATGGAAATGTTACTCATGTGTACATACGACCTACTGTCTCCATGATCGTAAAAATCGTTCATTTTTCATAACCATCTTCCATGATTGGTTTTAAAATTATAATTGATTTATAAATATGATAATTATCTCATGATTATTATTCTTTATATTCTTAAATAATGACCTCTTTGACCATAATCAACCAACCAAAGTCATTTTTGACACATAAGCTGAATATGGTCAAAAAAATCGACTTAAATATAATTGATTATGTAATTGTATATAACTTGTTAATAATTAAAATAAAATAAATAATAAAATTGAAAAGGGTTATCAAGAAATTAAATAATTAACATAATTTTATTATTTAGTAAGATAAAAACACACATTATGAATTGGATGCAAGGTAAGGGACTTCATCTCAATTTCCTTTCATTGAGGTGTATTTTAATGTTATGCACCTTTATTATTTTATAAGGTATATATACTGACCCTTTTACATGTTATATAATGAATTTATATATTCTAATTATATTTAATTTTTTTTTAATGTTATTATTTCATAGGGTTTACAATTCAAGTGTTTTCCAATTGATAAGGAACTTTTCCCTTAAAAATTATCTTTTAAAGTTCTCGTTCAAACTATTCATATTCCATGTCCATGTTTTTAAAATGAAATTATTAAAGTTTTATATGGACAAAAAAGATTTATAAAGTGAATTTTATTACACTTTTACTTTATTTTAATGGTTCTCAAAATGAATCTTTTTTATGTGTTTTAAACAGAATGTTTTGACAAATTAAAAATGGAATGTTCTATTTTTAAAGTATACAGCGGCAATGAAATTTCCTGAAATCGTGACTATTATTTTATTTATAAATTACTTTTCAATATTACATGTTTTATTAAATTAAATAACCTTTTTCCTTTCTTTTTCATATTTAGGTATTGAAAAGGGTGTTTTGGTATTGAAATTAAATTTTTAAAAGAAAATTATATTTTTATCAGAAAGTGTTTTTCATATAAGTTTAAAAGAGTTTTTCAAAAGGTTTTATGATGAAATTTTTTTTATTCATGAAATGGTACTTTATCATTATATGAAACGGGTGAGCTTGATGCAACTTATACAAAGGGTTGAGCCCCATTATAGCTCACGGGTTATCCCGATACATATTATATGAAGGGTTGAGCCCCATTATAGCTCATGAATGAGGCCAATATAGCTTATAAAAAGGGTGAGACCCATTATATATCTCTAATGCATTGGGTAATTGTTATATTGTAATTTTATCATAGGGTTATTCTAATTAAAAGGTTTTTGAAAGGGTTTTATGAATATGATGTTCTAAGTCGCCTAAAAGGAGTTTTAATCACTTGTTATGGGTTTTAAAGGATTTATTTGAGAAATATTTGTGTGTTTTTTCTTGTGAAAATTTTTTATTTATTTTTCTCAAATACCATTTATGTAAAGGAAAATATTTCACGGGTTTTCATGTTTTTACTAGACTAACGATTTCTGTTATTTTTATATCCCTTGTGGATCTTTTGTGCACATCCAAGGTTTTTTTTTAAAATCATAGGGTTTAAGGATGGGTGAGTGAAAGGAAGAATTCAAGTTGAAAGTCATGAACATTTTACATGAAAAGAAATAATGATTTATTTTAAAAGTTTTATATTATGGGAAAAATGGATACAAATCATAAAACTCTACTTTGTATTTTATGGTTTTGTTATGCATGATTTATGGCCTAATTCTATTAAACTCTAAACCTAAAAAGATCCTCAAAGTGGAAGAAAGTAAATTCTTTATGAAACTTCATATTATGTAATGTTTAAGTTCAGGTCTTTATAACACACACACACACACACATATATATATATTATTAATATATGAAGTATATATATATAATTACATTATCAATAAATAAAAAAATTAAAAAATCATTAAAACCCGATCAAACACACTTTTTTTATTTTATTTATCTTATTTATTTTATTTAAAATTATAAAGTAAATAAATAAATAAAATAAAAACATTCTTATGAATAGAATTTTATTCTCTTTGATCCATTATTGACCATATGAACTTTGATTCACATGTAATCTCAACCATTTAAACTAGAATTGGACCCTAAAGATGAATTATAATAAATAAAATCATAATAATAATTATAAATTAGTGCAACCACTCTATTGCCACTTAAAGGATCCATACTTAGTAGAAACAGTAAGATGCAATTCCCATTTTTAATTTTTTTCACCTAAACTAAATGAAATTAACCTGAATATTCTAATTGGATCATCATAGATAATTTATAATTAATTATTTAAATAAAATTAATACCTAGGTTATTTTATTATCAATTTTATTTCCACTCATTGTTGATGTCATTGACCTGATGGTCTATCGTGTTGATATTGTCATTGCTTCAGGAATACAAATGTGAATTCCTTTAGCAATATCCAAACATGTTCCATGAATCTTAAAATGTCATTCTTGATATCTTAAGTGATGGAATGAGGGAATCAAGGGCTTCACATCATTCATTTTTTATTATATACAGAAATTTATTACCTTATCTCTCTAGAAAATTGAGATAAAAGAGATAATTCTCTCTAATTCTCTCTTTATAAACTTGGGAGGAGAATTAAAAAGAATGGGATTTTAATGTCAAAAAAATGACATATTTTAGTTTATATACATAAGTTAAAATTAAAAGGACTACAGTTAAGTATTTTTCTTTTAATTTAACTCTAATAAAATGTGATGACACCTCCATTACAATAATAATAAAACTATTATTATTTTAGGTGGTGGGTATTATTATAATACAATTTATTAAATAAATAAATATTAAAATTATATTAAAATATATTTATTGGATCTTTAACTTAATCAAAACCCTTTCATAAATATTATCAATCCCTGAATAATAAAATTATATTCCTTTGATAAAATAAATATTATATTCCCTAAATTTATGGATAAATATTTATTTTTTCACTTAATTTATAAATAAATAAATAAAAATTATATTCAATCATCTCAAAAATAAATAAAATTATATTTATTTTTATTTTGAATAAATAAGAGATAAAATTAAAATCACTTATTCTTTCCTTGAATAATCTTTTTATTGTTTTTACAAACAATATAACTTGAATAAATATTATTCCAAAAACTAGGAATAAGTTTATTCTTAAACTTAGATTCAATTGAATTTAATGAGATTCTAGATACACTTATTGTGTGATCCTCTGGGATATTTTCTTAATGTTAGTAAGTCCAACACATATACCAAGAGCAATATCTTGCAATAAATCATGAACCATATAAATAAAAGAAGAGTGGTAATAACAAAGAACTCATGTGAATGATATTGTGTAATATAATCCCTTTGGTAGTCGATATCTCATCAAACAGGATGCATACATGAGTCATCATCCTATACATTTGAACTATATTTCTTTGAATTTTTGAAATGGGTTTTCTAAAATCACCATGGAATGGAATTTATTCAAAACATATCATTTCATCAAAGGGCCATAGATATGTATGATCACATCATATATATGTGATTTGATGTTTATTTATTATGTGTAATTTTATTTGGATATTTTTTTGTTATTTATTATTATTGGCTATTGTGGTATTAATTGTATAGTCTCCCCGGTGAATGTTTTAGGCCCTCACTATTAGTCATCGGGATCTAGCATATGGGAATGAAATCTTGATGTCTTGGGACGCCTCAATCCCAAGCATTGATGAGTGACCCTAGTCTGAGGAATTATAAAATAGTATGAGAGGATTGTTTTGTTTTATGATTTGTGGAGATGGTAGATAGGTGGTCTAGGTATGTGTTAGAGCTTGTGATGGATATCGGACTGGTGTGTTGAGAACACATGTTCTGATAGTAAGTTCATGTTACAAGGGGCATGGGATTGATGTTCTTGGTTTTCAATGTTACGGTTTTTTAATTTCACCTTGGGTGATGCACATGGATTTTTTGGGTTTATGATTTATTATGGTTGGTATCATTGGTCATTGGAAATAGATCATGTTCATGTATCATGGTATGCATTTAGGATTCACATGACATATGTGCTTTCTTGTGGTTTTTTTTTTGAAGAGAGTCCTGGATGTTTAAAGCTTTAACAACTTTACATTATTTTCCCATATAGGTTGTTGGTGGAATTATACTCAGTTGGACTACATATATTTCCCCATGATGGATGTTCATGTGGATCTTACGGCCAAGTGATTTTTGATGATGGAAATATAATCCCTTCATCAAGTGATATATGGAAACCCTTAAAGGGTTAGTGTGGGCATCAATTCCCTTATGATGGCTTGATGAGGGCATGGTATGCCTGGGAGGTGATCTGAGGATGGGAATGAGTTACCCTATTGATATGGACCCTTTTGGGTCATTGGGATATTGGTCCGATTATTTAAAGTGTCAGTAATAACCAATATGGTGTTTTCTCATATAGCTTATTAGTGTCACTCTACTTAACTGAACTTTCCAGCTGAGGAAAGGCATGCAAAATGACTTGGGATTTTGTGATGTGAATCACTTAGGGTGTTTTTTGTATCGAGGCTAGTTTCTAGGGAAAGACCAATGGGGTGCCTAGCCTACTATGTTTTAGATGCACTTTTGTGTAGCACATTGGAAGCATTTGTGACACTCCTATTTATTGATATGATGCTTTTATGGTGGGTGGTTATATGGTTAGCATTAGAATGAGTGAGATGCCTTTGGATATTAGGAGAGACTGGAATGTAGTGGTCTATGATTAGAGGTTTAGGTGAATGAGCCTAAATTAGATGGGATATGACTCATAGGAGTGTGAAACCAGTTGTGTGATGGGATACATGGGATCATGTAGTCATTAGGTTCGATTGAGGCCGAGGTAGATAGAAGGTGAGAACCAGTGATCAAATTCATGGGGAATCACTTTGTATTGGAAGAGGAGAGTGGGCATTGAAGAGGATTTTAGGAAAATATTTGGTGTGTGAGTGAAGGTATCAGAGCATACAATGGAATAAAATGGGTCAGGGAATTAAAATTTTACATCGTTGAATGATGTAACTACATTGTCTTCAGCGATTCATGGCCCAGTACAATAGTAGAGGGTCTCACATGAATAATTTTAAGTATGAAAATTAAACTAAAAAATACCTCATTTGATTTGAAGATGCATCTGAAAACTATTCATTGTTGGAGACCATTGCTCAAAGGAACTAAATATGGATCGCTCTAGATCATCCACATGAACTTTGAAAGTCTATGGGAGTGTTGATCATCGAAATATAGGTGACATCACAAAGATCTGATGATGCCTTAAATGTTCCAATGATCACCTCTATATTGATCCTTCGATCTATAAATAATAACATGAATTGAAGGCCTGGATCAGGTGCTTCTCTCTCTGGGAAGTGGGAGAGATGGTAGAGACATTCTCAAAATCATGTGATGAATAGTTATTAGAATGATAGCCACCTCGTCCTTATATAGTAATGTTCTAAATACCCAGAAATTAATCCCTGGATCCCGAATATGTATTACCCACTAAATAAGTAATAAAATACTTCTTATGACTGAATTATTGATTCATAAATATCATTTATATTTTTATTAATAAATTTTAATATAATAATAATATTACTTGGTAAAATCAATCCATTAACTCGACTCATCATTCTCGTAAATATTAAATGAACCTTGAATATTAAAATAATATTCATTCATATAATATCATCCCATGTATTCAATTAATATATTGTGAATACTTTTAATAAATAAATTCAATACCAATTATTTTAAACTTGAATAATGTGAATTTATTTATTATTAGTGATCATTAAACCTTGGACATCTCTCGAACCCTAGTGGTGGGTCCCACTATTTTTTATACTCTTATTCATTAGAATAGGCCATACTTTTAAATACTCTAAGTATGTGACTCTCTAAGACCGTATCTTGATAATAGTGAATACTATTCAAATATCAAGAGAGGAGTCTAAAAATTCATCAAAACCCCTAAGGAGATAAGGTTTAGTCATAATAATGAAAACCTTTCCTACAAACACATGTTTTGTAGTATAATATATTTGTCTCGTGATATCTCATAAAGAAGGATGCACACTTTGTGTCATTATCCTTTCTTTCTTTATTGTTCATTGACCTAACTATATGGACTTACCTTCTTCTACCATGTCCATGGATTTAGTAAATGTGCTACTATCCTGATCAACTAGGCCTGAGATATACCTTCCTTTCAGAAGTGAAAATTTTTATCTTGATTATTCATTCAATTTCATACACCAATGATGCACCCAACGCAAGCTACCACTCCCTGACATAAATTCCATGGATTTTTCCTTGAATCAAAGTACATGAATAAATAGCATACATTGATAATAATCTTAAGTTAAAATACCATTACACATTTTCACAGATAGAAACTACCAATGAAACCTAAAACATATGGTGTTTCTATATACGGTTCAGTCCTCGTGATCTTATCTACTCAAGATCGCTAAGTGTGAACTTCATGAGAAGAATTCTCGATGCCTATGAGTCTCCAACATCTAATAGTCACACATCATCTGTGTCCAGTTGGTATGATGTATCTATACCATATGATATATATTTAAGATTAATGCTATAGTATCTCGATATTTTCATTATATATTGGGAACTGCTATAACCTTTTGATACAATAATAAATCTGAGGACATTGCCATATAAATAGTGAATGCAAAAACATCAACACTATTATGGTGAGAATAGATCACTCATAACTCGTTGTATACATGATATGGTAATCAAAAATCACTATTTAAGTTGGGTCTAGAGAACCCACTTTTACAATTCTCTCACTTTCACTAGATCCAACTTTTTAACTATCCTTGTTATCTCTCACATGATAAGATCATGATTCTGTTGAGTTGTGGTTTTATTCATTGGGCATGTCAAGTCTCTGATACGTGTCTATTCTACTATCGATGGCTTCACCTCCTTGATTTTTCAAGAGATGATATCCCCAAGTATATTCCTTTTTTTTCACTGTCAAAATTTGAAATCTTGTCTAGTACCAGTAATAGGATTATCATAATTTATATTATGATAAAAATTTACTTACTATTTTGATTCCAAGAATTGGAACGAATCATTGTGTATTATAAACTACTTATTCAGCGATATTAGAATCTGCAACGCACTCCATATTTGTAGATATGGATATCAATGGCTTGAATGATCTTCTCTTGCACATTACCTTATCCTAACTGTGATATGAGATCATATTGATCCATTTAAAGACTAGTTGATTCCCCTTTAAACTAGTTTACCTTCTTCTCCAAGTACCAAGAACATGTCTCTTATACTCTCTCAAGTATAATCAGATACTTCTAATTTCTTCCCATGCAATTATCCTAGATATAACTGTTATTTTCCTACCATAAAATATATGTTGGAAATATCATATCTTGTACATAGAATGGAAAATGTGATTGATCCATCATAGAAGCATATGGAATTATACTCGACATTATTATCTCCTACCATGTCACATACATGTCTTCTTGTATGGATTTATTCCATTTGACATTGGTAATAATTATCTATCGAATTGTTCCAATGTATATTTTTTTAATACATTGTCAAAATATATACTTTTGACTTGGTCTAAGATTCCCATTAGATCTAACTCAGTAGATATCATTCCCTAAAACTTAGGTTGTTACTTTAAGTCAATCTTCGTAGAGTTACTTTCATTTTATTCTTAATTAACTGTAAGACTAAATAATTATTTTCCATATTTTATTAACATATTTTACATTGAAAAATAGTGGTTCTCCCACTAACCTCTTGTAGACACATGTTCATTCAAAGTTAATATTCTATGATCTTGTTTCTTACTTCAATCCAAAACTGGATTTTAGTAACATTCACCCCTTATTGGCATTATATGGTGCCACAAAATCTTTCTAGTTTAATCAAATAGAAACTTTCTAAGAAAGGTGGTCTTGAAAACCAATTCCAAATAAAATAATCATAAAAAAGAATTTAGGAAAAGTAGAATTCTAATGGGTTTAGGATTGATGAATTGGTATAACCAATCGATCTATATTGGTACTATACTTGTAACATCAATATATAGTCTCTCTTGAATACCCAACATAGTATCAAGATTTGAAATAGTCAAAATACTAATCACTTTTATTTTGATAAATGGAATCCATTATTGAATTGTAATTAAACCTATCAAACTTAGCTTATTTTTATTTACTAATTCCTTGTAGGATATATTATTATCAATGAATAATTTATCACTTACCAAGGTGAATATAAATCCACTATTATGGTTTCATCCTTCATATGAAATATGTGTCTCTAGAATTTTTCTTTTCCAGAAGCTCTTTTGGAACTAGTTCTTATGTCAACTAGTTATGCATCGCTGAAATTGACTAAATCTAAATAAATCATTCTCCCACTATCTCAAATAGAGATGTGAACCCATTTATAGAAATAGAATCTATTAATTAACTATCATGTTTTTATCATAGGTATTTCTATAATATCCTTATAAACTTTAGGATAATTACTTTAAATGAACATTGTATTTTTTTGATGTGATTTTGTTTATCTCCCCAGTAAACCCTTTACATATAAAGACATGCTCTTATGAAATAATAAATTTATATCATACTATAAATCATATGATATCAATTTTTCATTATAGTTGGCATATGGTTATGGGATGAGGTTTATTTTTGTGAATCATGTATTGAAAAATAATGGAATTTTCAACAATGTATATTAGTTTCAACAATGATGCTCCTTTTGCTTACATCATGACTCATATGTGCATAAAAAAATGTCTATTTAGGATTTAATCCATGCTTGTAATTCACCGTTACCTTTCTGTCAGGTATGTTATAATATTTTATTTTGGTTTCCTTTTTCATTGGGTGAGTATTTCTGACCATGAAATTGGTAGGATACCTATAATGATGAAGTTAGGGATTTTTTGAAATTTTCAACATAAAACCTGTAGTTTTGGCTGCTCATTGGAAACTTACACACCACATGAGTGAAGTACACATCGTGTAATGGTTGTTAAGAAGAAACTGTGAACTTTTTATATGGAATGATGGTTTACACATCGTGTAATAGGTACATTCCATGTATGTATAAGAATCTAGTTTTTAATTAAAAGGTAATGGGTTTTTTGGTGTATATGTACCCTGAGGATTACACGATGTAAAAATGGGTTATGTGCTATATAAATGTTGCAATGTTTGTTTTTAAGGTCTTCATATGAGTTATATGATTCATTCATTCTCTATTAATCCTTCCTCACTTGACCTAGAGATCTCCCTAGGCGATTTTAGGTGAATCCTTTCCATCCTAATCAATTCGCTCAGCGATTGATTGCTGTTGTGGTTGGATATATCCTCTCTAGGTAAGCGTTCCTTCATGTTCTTCATTAGTTTTGGTTGAAAATATGTTTTGGATATAGTTTTGTGATTTTTAGGGTTTTCCATCAATCCTTTTCAGTTTCTTAGTGTGCCTTGTCTATCAAAGGTAGATCTTGTGGTTTCTGATCCCCATTGTCAAAGGTGGTTAGGTTTTCTACATCCTTGAGGTATGTGGATATATTCAAGCATTTTAATTTATTGAATTTATTTTTTTCTTATTGATTTCTTGAGATTTAAAATGAAATTGTATGTGTTGAAATTGAAAAGGGAATGGGTTCGTGTTTTAAAGTGATTTTTTCTTTGAAAACAGAATTTTCTTTATTTAGAGAAAAATGGATTTTCAAACCCTAAAGAAGATTGGATTATATTTGAAATGGTTTTATAAAAATGTGAACATGGTTTTTAAAAAGTAAATTGAAAAACATTGCACATCGGGAACCTTATGTGTGTTGAGAAAGAGGCACGGGTAGCCTTAGTGTGTGTGAAACCATTAAGAGGTAACCTTATTGTATATCGATGGACTGTGGAAAGACTTAGTATTAGTTGGATCCAACCTTATGCCTTTTTAGGATCATGAGTGTCTAGTACTTATTTTCCCATAGGCTATAGATTGACTGGAAGGCACATTGTTTTTTCGAGTTGTTTATTGCATGATATATTATTTCATGGATGTCGGATCACATGTATATTTATATTTCGGTATGTTTACCTACTTTGTTTTATGAATGTTATATTTATGGATTTGGAAAACATGATATGTAATTTTTGGAAAACCCAAAGATTTTTTTAGAATCATTTTAAAATTATTTTTTTAAAAAAAATTCTTGTAAAGATATTTTGTTTTAAAGCTATAAATTGTGCATTATCGATATTAGAACTTGTATAGATTCCTTGGTGGTTTCCTACTGGGATCTATTTTTCAGACCATACTTCTACCTTTGGGTGGATGTAGACCTTGTTTTATAGGACACAAGTAAAGGGAATGTCATTTTGTAGCATTATGGATTCTCTTTATGTCATTGTTTTGGTTTGGGATGCTTTGTGGAGGTGACAGTTGGTCACATAGAGACTTGTTACTCTAGACTTATCATAATTCCTGGTTTGGTCCATTTTTCTTAGTTGTATCTCCTTTTGTTTCTTCTTTACACTCTAGTTGTATTTCTTGTTTTTATTATATTCAATACTTTTTTTGTTATCTTTGGTGTACCTCACCTCGTAATGGGATAACATGGGTGACTGGTCTGGTTGACTCGGATTGGTATATTACAATTTGGTATCATAGGGGTTACTCATCCTGAAGTGTGTTAGTATAGCCTATGTTAGTTCTGTATCTTGGGTAGATATGAGTTAGATCATCAAAATTTGGATAGTAGGTGCAGAAAAGGGGTCTGGACATCTCACTCTCATGACTAAATTTTAGTTACCATGGGTGAAGTGTGTCAGTACATCCTGAGTTGGTTCTATATCTTGGGTAGGCAAGAGTAGGATCATCGAAATTTGGATAGTAGGTGTGGAAAAGGCTTCTGGCCAGATCACTTTTGTAACTAAATCTGAGTTGCCATGGGTGGTCGAAAAATATTTACTAAGTCTGAGACCTATTATTTAGGCTCATTTGAATTAATTTTAAGGGAAATTTATTTAAATTGGCTTATATACTAAGTTTTGGGACTTGGTGTGTGTAAGTTATTTGAATAAACTAAGTGGGGAGTTTATTTAGATGGATATTTTCCTTTCAAAGAGTGATGCCTTTTGTGTTATAATTCATAGTTTCTTTAAATTATTATCATTTTAAATCATTATTTTAGATTCTAGAAGTTTGTTAAATGGTTTTGGAGTTTTATCATAACTGATTGGTTATTGCCTTGTGTTTAATAGAAAATGCCTCCTATAAGAGCTCTTCCAAATACAAGAGGGGAAGTTTCAAGGTAGGTTTTGTAGTCAGATCCTCTAGTGGAATATTCTTTGGTCGAAGTAGTTATTTGTACCATTCAGACTCTAGGTTTAGTGGGCATCGTAAACCTAGGATGAGTAGTGGATCATGGATCAAAATTTACCAAGAAGAATCCACATATCTTCTGTAGCGATAAAGGAACCCAGGAATCAGAAAAGTGTCTTGAATGGATTGATAGGATCTTTAACTTTTTGAATAATTTTGTAGATTCTAAAGTGGTTTTTTCCAAGTATATTCTCAAGGGACCAGGAATAAAATGGTGGGACTCTATAGTGCAAGCTAATTTTCATGAGGGTATTTCCTTGGTTTATTTCAAGAAAATATTTAATCAGAAGTTTTATCCTGAGACTTTATATGCAGTAAAGACCCAGGAGTTTTTTACCTTAGAATAAGGGGAGCATACTATTCTGGAGTACTCTGCCCATTTTTTTAATTAGGTGCATATAGAACTGGATCTTGTCACTAATGATTACCTAAAGGCATGGTGATTTGATATGGGGATGAGGGATGATATTCGGTCAAAGATAGTTATTTGTTTTCCTTCAAAACATTGTGGAGGTGTTGGATTAAGAATATTTGGTTGAGGCATACATAGCTGGAAGGATAGGTTTGGGCGGAGCTTTAGTTAGTGCAGCGGTTAGCCAGGGTGCTTCTTCTAGTCAAAAAAGGAAGCAAAAGAGTGGTCGGTTTTCTATAGAACTAGTTTCAGGGGATTATTTAGGGTAGCAATAGGTTATCCTCTACTAGTGTGGTAAGTGTGGTCATACTAAACCTCATTATATAGAGGCTCCTAGGACTTGTCATCTTTTGGGGCGATCTGGCCACCTAAAACGTTTTTGTGAAAAGATGTTCCAAGGCAGTAAGGTGGGATCCAATTTCACCAAGGGATCACAAGTACACATTGATGCTCCTAAGGGTGTTAGGTCTCATTATTGGGGAAAAGGGGATGTTCAGGTGTCTAAGTCTGGTTGGATTTATGCAATAGAGTGTGCACTAGAATAATCTAAAGCAAGTCCAGATACTGTTAGAGGTATATTGTTTATTTCATATTCTATGGTGATAGCTTTGTTTGATATAGGTGATACTAATTATTTTATATCATCAAAGTTGTTTGAAGTGTTGGTTTTGTGTTCATAGCTTATGTTGTTCTTTTTGGATCCTTCCACGGATTTTGGAAAGAGTTCCAAAAAAGGCTTCAAGTGCCCCATTTTTTGGGTGGTGATAGCCATCATTGACGTGGTTTAGGAATTCTTAGTTCTTAATCTTTACATCTTCAACTTGATTATTGATATGGATTATATGATCAGTGTGAAGGCTCAGATAGAATGTTATCATTGTTGGGTATAGTTTATATTTTTCTATGGGGTCACTCATGTATTCCAGGGTGATTGGGACTCTAGATCAGTAAGGGTAGGGGTTGTTATTATTTATGATGGTATAATCTCATGCAAGTAGTCAGAAATGTTTATTGATATAGTTAACCATTTCCTGGGCAGTCAACTACCTATTTTTGTACATGCATACCCTGAGGTATTTCCTGGTTATTTTTCTAATTTATTTCCAAAAAGATAGAGGTAGAGTTTACTATTGACCTTCTCCCAAGAAAGATGCCCATTTTTATTCCATTTTATCGAATGGAACCTGCTAATTTGGTATAACTTAAGATCTATCTTGAGGACTTGGAGGTAAAATGATTTATTTGTCTTACCATTTCATTGTGGTCTTCACCTGAACTTTTTGCAAAGAAGGCATATAAAATTTTTAGACTTTGTATTGACTATTGAAAGTTGAATTGGGTGACTATTAAAAACAAATATACTTTAAAAATAATTTATTATCTCTTTGACCATCTTAGAGGGGCTTATTTTTTTATAAGATTTACTTACAATCAGGGTACCATCAGTTGAGAGTCTGAGAAGAGGACATACCTATAACACCCCAAGATTTTGTGGAAAAAAATCAAACTAATTTAATATTTTCAATATATTTCATTTCACAGGTCACTAAATATATCTTGTGTCATACAAAATCACTAAGTTTGTCTTGATTAATACACAACACCAAGTTAATCTTTCACTACATGCAACACTTAGATTATCTTTTGGTACACGCAACACTAATTTTTACTGAACTACAATATACTATTAATATAATTATTAAAATATTATTATAGTTATCATCTAGTCGTTGGAATGGAATATATTAAAAATATTAATTGAATTATAAAACTATGGTTTACACATGTACATAAAATGAATCATTTTTTTATCAATTAGTCAGAAATGAAATTAAAACTATTTTAAAATAAAGAAATTCCTTTTCAAAGAAAACTATTTTTTATGCACAAACAAGTTTTACCTCAATAAAATAAACAAAAAAAATTTATGAATGATTTTAATGGAATATATTCAATCAAATATTTACCATTCATCTTATGTATTTTCTAGATAAGAGATAATAATAAATCCAATTTTACGCATAAAAGGATGTATTTTTCTAAGAGGAATTTTTACCATATTTTAATGTAAGACTTGTTTTAAAAGTAATTTTTGACAATTTTTATAATTTATATTTGAAAAAATAAACTTTATTTTTGAAATTGGAATATAAAAACTAACTTTTTTTAATTTTTTTGTATTTTTATGAGAAGTTTCATTTTTTAAGGAATAGTGAAAAACACCGAATTT
The DNA here is from genome assembly GCA_963277665.1 of Viscum album. NCBI lineage: Eukaryota > Viridiplantae > Streptophyta > Magnoliopsida > Santalales > Viscaceae > Viscum > Viscum album. The sequence continues at coordinate 1,266,815,863 of OY728129.1, read as the reverse complement.
TAATTGAAAACTGTATTTTTGTCTAATTTATTTATATAGTTAAATTATATTTTAAATTGTTTTTAAAGTATATTTAGATCAATTATACATCTATTGATATAATTTAGGTCATTGTAATAAACTTCACCTTAAAATTGCATATAAAAACACTTCAAAATTTTGAATATTTTCACTTTAAAAACCTGTTGTTTCGTCCCATCTGCAGGATTATTTTTAAATTAATTTATGTCACTTATATGATTTGAATTTAGAAAAATAGATTCTATATTTAGAATCATAATAATTTATAATATCAAATAATTTCAACATTATTTTTTACCAAAACTATTAGTGAAAATAGTTAAAATTAGTTAGAGCTATTGAGAGAAAAACGAGTTTACCAAGGGACTAAACTTTAACTTAAGGGGCCAAAATAGACTAGAAACATACCCAAAACACATTTTTTAGACATATTTAGACCATTTTACCTCTTTTATAGAAAATGGGTCGTTATTAAAGGCACATGATGTAAGTTATACCTATCAATAGTGTTTACCTTTTTGTATTTATAAGAATGTCACTCCTCCACTATAAAAGGGAACTCACCCCCCCCCCCTCACTTATTCACACCTATAAATATATTTGGATCCTAAAAACCTTGAATAAATAAGATATCAGCTTAACTCCTCTCAACCAAGAAGTATCACTTTGGGCAGAAATCCAACCAAGGAAGCTCTTTGGTGCAAACCAAAAGGAGTTACCTAAAGAAGAGGTAATGTTCATTTAGGTGCATTTTTACTTTGTTTCCTTCTCCACCACATTAAATTATTATTATATAAACATTATATAATAACCTCAGTATCCTAAATATATTTATATGTTTTTATTTTAAGGATATTATGTACACCTTCACACACTTCCATCAAATGGGATACACAATCATCGTTCATGTGTACGACGGACTATCGCATCGCGAACCGATGTTGTGTGTTCTTCCATTACCAACTCTCAAGGTTGGGAATAATGATATACTTACTATTTTTATAAAATATTTATAATATTTATGATATATTTATTCTTATGGAATTATTAAATAACACATAATAATTCTAATGGAAAGATAATATATATATATATATATATATATATTATTTACTTTTCTTTGGAAATATGATATAAAAATGAAAACAGTGATTATGTGTACGTGCAGCCTACCGTCTCCATCAACAGTGTATTTCATTTCATTTTTTTATATTTTAGATATTATTATATGTAATAATATAATTAATATATATGATATTTATATCATGTTTTACATTCTTTAAATAATTAAATCATGATATAAGTAAGAGGATCAAGAATAACAAGTCAAGACGTATATGAAAAATAAAGCAGTTATTACCCGAAATATAAATTTGACATGAAATTATTAATAAATGGGTAATATAAATTTATAATAAAATCATATATGGAATTATATATAAGAATATTGTTCTTTTATATATTTATAATAAACTTATATTTATTATACAGGAGGTTTTAATGTGTATAAAGAAACTCAAGACTTCATGTAATGGAATTTCCTCTCACTTTATATCTGTGAGATACATGTCATATTCACCACTTGATTTTTTAATGTGGAGTATATATTTTAATATGAAATATTATATCATGAATTTAATTTATTTAATTATATTAAAAGTTTTAAATAATTTTATTCTTTCATGAGGCTCATGATTCAAAAGTTACTCAAGTAGTAAAGGAATTTCATCTCACTTTTTATATTCGTGAGATACATGTCATATTCACCACTTAGTTATTTTATGTGGTTTATATATTTACCTATTCCATGTTATATAATTAATTTCCTTTATTTAATTTTATTCAAAGTTTCAATTTATGTTATCTTTTCATGGGACTCATGATTCAAAATTTATTCAAGTAATAGGGTATTTCTAGTGTCATTTTTATTTTTGCGAGACTTATACCATATTCACCAATAGTTTATTTTATGTGGTGTATATAATTTCCATAAATGTATTATATTACTCTTATCCTTAAATTTATGGGTATTTAACTATCCATTTTATGATCTCTATTTCTTGGGTTTTATGGTTCAATAGTTACCAAATCGGTAAGGTAATTTTGTCTCAATTTTCCTTCTTTAAGACACATGTTATGTTATGCACCTACATTCTTTTAAAAGGTGTATATACTACTCTTTGACATTTTATATCATGAATATCCTTATTTTAATGATATTTTAAGCTTCATGTAATGTTATTATTTCATAGGTATTAGGATTTAATGTTTCCAAGGTGGTAAGAGTTTATTACTAAAATCTCATCGTTTATCAGGATTTTTATGATTATGCTTATATTGATGAAATCCTATGATACATATCTTAAAAAATATCATTAATTTTATTATCATATGTTTATTAATGATATATTCATGTAATGGTATCATTTTTCTATTCTTTGATATTTAATATATTTAAGAAAATTTTCTTAAGAAAATCTGGATTTATCTCTCTCTTCGATCGAAAATTTATTTTATTCAAAAACCATGTCTTCCAAAAATATTTTTAAATGATATTTTAATATAATTTTCAAGGAAAAGGATTTTAAAAAAATTAATGTTTTAATAAGTGTTTAAAATAGTTTTAAAATATTCCTTTATAAGTTTTCAAGGTTGTTTTCAATGAAAAAGGTTTTCAAAATGTTTTATGTTTTAAAAAAACATTTTTCAAAGCAGAAAGGATATTTTCCTCAAGAAATGTTTTAAATGATTTTTAAATATTAATTTATAATTTTTTGAATTGGTTTTCAAAGAAAATGATTTTCAAAATGTTTTATGTTTTAAAAAGTGATATTCAAAGAAATTTTATTTTCCTTAAGAAATGCTCCAATTGATATTCCAAAATCCTTTTCCATCTAAGATAACATCCTTTGATATAGTTTATGATTTATTGGGTAAATGATCCAATGACAACATTATTATTCTTTCTTTAAATGGTTTATGTTTAATATGAAAAGTTTTTTATGAAACCCATTTCTCTTCCATGGACTATACTATGTTAAAATTCTTATTAAACTCACTTCTTTTCATGGGTTATGTTATGATTATGAAACTTGACTCTTTTCCACAGGTTATGATATTATGAAATGTTTATAATACCCATTTCATTTCATGGTTTATGATATGATGAATTTTTTATGATATTTTGGAAAACGTAAATATGGTTTTCATTATGTAATGGTTGGGACCTATATCTTCCTCTAATGAATTGGGTAATGATAAATGGTGTATGATCTCAGAAGGAACACAAGTTGTAGACCAAGCCTAAAAACAAGAGGGTACACGGTTTGAATCCCAAGACCAAAAACAAGAGGTTTCATGGGTTTTATCCTAATACCAAAAAAAATAGGGTACACTGGTTGTATCCCAAGGCCGAAAACAATAGAGTACATTTGTTATATCCCAAGCCCAAAAAAAAGGGCACACAAGTTGTAGCCCAAACCCAAAAATAAGAGGGTACATAGGTTATAGCCCAATCCCAAAAACAAGAGGGTACACAGTTTGTATCCCAAGCCTTAAAACAAGAGGTTATACATATTGTATCCCATTTCCAAAAACAAGAGGGTACATTGGTTGTAGCCCAAGCCTGAAAACAAGAAGGTACATGGGTTGTAGTCCAAGATCGAAGTAAGTACATGGGTGATTAACCCAAGACTAACATGTTATGAAGGTTTTGGTAGGTATCCTTGACATAAGATTTTATATTCTTATGTGTATTCCAAAATTCTATATCTTATTTCCATGATGTGATATCATGGCTTATGCACTTGATTCCCTTAGGATTCATGTCTTATGAACTGGAAATATTTATACCATGACTATGATTATGATCTTTGATATGCAAGGTATGATCTTAAAATGTTATGTTCATGTTATCATACCCTTATGTTCATGTTATGATTACGAATATCCTTTATTTTTAATTTTACTGAGAATATGATCTAACCATTTCTTATGTTTCTTTTCCCTGGTTTATGAAGAAATTTTTTTAGTAATAGTATGAAAGGGGAAGATCTTTACAAGAGATGTTGAAGATATTTCACCAAATTTGAAGAATATGATCCAAGTTTCCAAAGACACTAAACCAATTTGGTCCTTATGAATGTACATTTTTAATGTGATAAATATCCATCTAAAATGATGTAATATCCATGTATGTTAATCTTAAGTCACTATAGTTGCCATCATAGGAAAGGTTTAGTCAACCTTTGGAAACTAGGATTAGAAAACTTTAGTGAGATAATTAAGGATATGTATAGGTATGTCTCTAATGATAAGTATAAGGATGAGTAAAAGTTTAATAAAGTATCCTAGAATTTTGGTAAAGGATTGATATAGTGGTTTCCAAGAAATTACATCCCTATCTAGATACTACAAATTGATGTCTTAGAGGAATAAGAAGATGTTTTTACTATGGAAAAGATGGACACAAAGTAAGTAACTGCAAAGGGAAAATGAAAAGTTTAGTTAACACAATGGATAATAATAATGGCCTCCCTAAGGTATCAACGACTGTCAAATTATTTAAACAAGGAAATTATGGGAATTATGAAAATCAATGTCTTAGGGGAAATTTCATGAATGAAATATACAAGGTTGTAAGAGTAATGGTCTTGATGCTGATGTTGAAGAGACCACAAGAAACATATGAAAGGTATGTTTTTTCTAATAGTATTGTTTATAATCATGATTAAATTGAGTACACATGATTCATATTTCATATTTTAGGAAATCAGTATTAAGTAATAAGATAATAAAACTTAGTTAATGGATTAATGGAGAGGTGTGATGATCAAATTATTAATGTATTTGAATTCAAGGATTATGTTATATTAATCATGAAGTATATAAGGATTGTTTGTATAAGTTTTTATTTATGGGTTTTCAAGAATATGTTAAATGATACTGGTAACCTATAAAATTGATTTAATATAAAGGTTACATTAAGGGAAGGTAACCCTTAATATGTTCCTAAGGATGATAAAATGATATTTATTATGAATAAAGAGATTATGATATGGATAAAGTTAATTGGATAGTATTTATGGACTCATAACTGATAAAGGATTTTTTTACAAAATGGTTTATGCTATATTTGATGAATTTTACAGCATTTTTGGATTTAAGGAATATATATAATAATCATTGGAATAAGGAAGCATTCACGTTTTCAATAAGATATTATCATAATTTGGATTATTATCATGTTTCGAGAGAATTCATGATAAAGGTATTGACATGTTTAGTATGTAACAACCAAGACCTACTTTATGATATATGGGGTATCAATTTTAAGCTGATTTTTTAGAAATTTAGGGACCTTCTTTCAAAAGTTTTAGATTTTCATATTTTGAAATGGTTACAAGGTTATCCATTTATGGAATGGTTTAAGTTAAACTTTGGATTAGGTTTCAAAGATTAAATTATTATCTATCTATATAAGGATTTGTTCATATTAGATAACATGTGTTAACCATTTTACTGTGATGTTAACTAAAGAGATATGAAATGGCTTATCATTCTATTTATGGATCTCATAATTTTTTAGTTCTTCAGGAATGAAAAATTCACCTTCATTCCCTCGAGTAAGAGATGAAGTGGGAATTGATCAAGGAATGAACAATGGGTGAAATTTTTCATATGTAATGGAATGAAATCAAGTAATTATATCTTCTTTTATAACTTCTTCAACTTTAAGAAAAGGATATTGAAGTAAAATGTTGTCTTGTTATCATCATTTTGATGATATCAATGACCTTTCACGCTTAGGTTATGGTTTTTTGGTTTTTAAATTTATATAGATCACCCACTTTCTTTTTATTGATGATATTTATCACTCTATAAGTATTTACACTTTTTTTCCATGTCCAAATTTTCACCTATGTTATCTTATGTGGAAACCTTATTATGAGTTATTTTGGGTAACTTTTATGTTTCCAACTTTATTTTTTTAAGGAAATGTTAGTATTAATTTTTACAATTGTGTTTCTATTAAAGTAAATTTCAAGTATTAAACATTTGATCACCCAAATGAATTTCAAGAGATAAATTCATTTAAAGGGGGTATAATGTAACACTCTGATATTTAATGAAAAAAAATTGAATTAATTTAATCTTTTCAATATTTTTCATTTCATGCAACACTAAATATATCTTGTGTTATATGAAAGGGTTAATTTTTTATTTCTTTATATGAAAAACCACATTTATATTTCACTACACATAACACTTAGATTATCTTGCGGTATACACAACACTGAGTTTTACTGAACTAAAATATACTATTAATATTATTATTAAAATATTATTATAGTTATCACCTAGTAATTGGAATGGAAGATATTAATAATATTAAAAAAATTATGAAACTGTGGTTTACACATATATGTCAAATGTATCTTTTAGTTATCAATTAGTTATAAATTAAAGTAAGAACTATTTGAAAATAAAGAAATTCTTTTTCTAAGAAAACTATTTTCCCATGTACAAACACGTTTTATCTCAATAAATTAGAAAAACCACTTTTTATGAAATATTTTAATGTAATATATTCAATTAAGTATTTAACATTAATTTTATGTATTTCCTAGACAAGATATAAGAATAAAACCAATTTTACGCATAAAACAATGTATTTTTCTAAGAGGATGTTTTACCGCCTTTTAATGGAAGTCTTATTTTAAAACTAATTTTTGATGATTTTATAATTACTATTTTAAAAAATAAACTTAATTTTTAAAATGTTGATATAAAATTTTACTTTGAGTATTTTTTTGGTACTTTTCTCTGAGAAGTTTCATTTTTTGATGAATAGTGAAAAACACTGAATTTTAATTGAAAACTGCATTTTCATCTAATTTATTTATAAAGTTAAATTATATTTTAAATTGGTTTTAAAGTATATTTAGATAAATTATACATATATTAATAAAATTTATATAATTTTAATTAATTTCACATTTAAATTGGATATAAAAATATTTCAAATTTTTGAACATTTTCACTTTAAAAAATCGTTGTTTCATCCCATCTGTTGGATTATTTTTAAATTAATTTATACCATGTGATTGTAATTTAGAAAAAATGGATTCCATATTTGGAATAATAATAATTTATAATTTATAATAATTTAAACTTAATTTTTGACCAAAAATATAAGTGAAAAATAGTTAAAATCAATAAGAGTGATTTAAAGAAAAACAAGTTTACCAAGGGACTAAACTTTAACTTAAGGGGAAAAAATAACCTAGACACATGTCCAAATATCACTATATGAAAATATTTAGACCATTTCTCCTATTTTCTCAAAAATGGATCATTATTGGAGGCACATGATATAAGGTAGACCTCACAATAGTTTTTAACTTTTTGTATTTACAAGAATGTCACTCATCATCCACTATAAAAGGGCACCCCCCTCACTTATTCACACATCTAAAGACATTTTTCTAGTCCAAAATCTGTCCAAATAAGCTCTAAAATTTCCTCATATCAACCTAAAATCCTTTGGGTATAAATTTAACCAAGTAAGCCCTTTGGTGCAAACCAAAAATAGTTACCTGAAGAAAAGGTAACGTTCATCCATGTGCATTTTTGTTTTTTTTACTTATCCACCTCCTTAAATTCTTATTTTATAAATATTATATAATAACCTCAGTATAATTAATATACTAAGATGTTTTTATGTTAAGGGTGCGACCTACACCTTCGCACACTTTCATCAAATGGGATACACGGTCATCATTCTTATGTACGGCAGACTATCGCATCACGAACTGATGTCGTTCATTCTTCCATTACCACCTATAAATGTTGGTAATAAAGATTAAATTACTATTTTATATTATATATATGATATTTATGATGTATTTATGCTTCTAAAATTATTATATAACCCATAACTTCATGTTTTCCATTTTTTGAGAATACGATAACTTTGTTTGTGGATGTGTGGACTACTATCTCCTCAGAGCAATGTGATTCATTCACGCTTTACATGGAATGTATAAAGTATGTATTTAATAAAAATATGTGATATATATGAAATAATAATTCTAATAGAAATATAATATATATATATATATATATCATTTACTTTTCTTTCATTAAAAATACAACATGAAAATGGAAACAACGTCCATGCATACGTATGGTTTACTGTCTTCATGAACGGTGTATTTCATTTCATATTTCTATCTTTTATATATTTTTATAAATACTCATATAATGAATATATATGATATTTATATCATATTTTATGTCCTTTAAATAAGTAAATCGTGATCTAAGTAATAGTATCAAGAATAAAAAGTCAAAATATATATGAAAAACAAAGCGGATATTACCTGAAACGTGACTTTAACATGAAATTGTTAATAAACAGGTAATATAAAGTAATAATCAAATAATATATGGGATGATATATAATAATATTTTTATTTAATAGATTTTTAATAAAATTAAATTTATCATTCATGAGCTTTGAATGTGTATGAATAAATTCAAGACTTAAGGTAAGGGAATTTCATCTCACTTTTTATATTTGTGAGATACGTGTCATATTCACCACTCAATTCTTTTATGTAGTGTATATAATTCCCTATTAAATGTTATATAATTAATTTCATTTATTTAAATATATTATTTTCAATTGATTTTATTATTTCATGGGACTCGTCATTCAAAAGTTACCAAGTAGTAAGGGAATTTCATCTCACTTTTTATATTCAGGAGATACATGCCATATTCACCACTCGATTATTTTATGTGGTGTAAGTACTTAACTATGACATGTTATGTAATGAATTTAATTTATTTAATTATATTCAAAGTTTAAATTTATTTTATTCTTTCATGGGGCTCACGATTCAAAATTTACTCAGGTAGTATGGGATTTCTAGTCTCATTTTTATTTCTGCGAGACTTATGTCATATTCATCACTCATTTATTTTGTGAGGTGTATATACTATCCATGAATGTATTATATTATTATTATCCTTAAATTTATGGGTATTTACATATCCATTTTATGATCTATCTTTCATTGGGTTTACATTTTAAAAGTTACCAAATCGATAAGGTAATTTTGTCTCAATTTACCTTCTTTGAGACTCATGTTATGTTATGCACCTACATTCTTATAATAGGTGTATATTATTCCCTTTGAAATATTATATCATGAATATAATTTGTTTCATGATATTTTAAGCTTCATTTAATTCTATTATTTCATGGGGATTAGGATTCAAAGTTACCGAAATGGAAAGAGTTTATTTCTACAATCTCATCGTTTATCGGGATTGTTTATGATTATGCTTCTATTGATGAAATCTTATGATCCACATCTTAAGAACTCCCAATAATTTTATTATCCTATTTTTATTCATGATATATTCATGTAATGGTTTCATATTTCTATTCTTTGGTACTTAAGATAGTTAAGAAAATGTTCTTAACAAAATCCAGTTGTATCTCTCTTTTTGGTCGAAAATCTATTTTATTCAAAAACCATGTTTTCCAAAAATATTTTCAAAAATATTTTTAAATGATCTTTTGAGATAATTTTATAGGAAAATTATTTTAAAAATATATATATAATAATAAGTGTTTAAAATAGTTTTCAAATATTCATTTATAATTTTTCAAGGTTGTTTTCAATGAAAAAAGTTTTCAAAATTTTTTATGTTTTAAAAAAATCCCTTTTCAAATATAAAAGGATATTTTCCTCAAGAAATGTTTAAATGATTTTTAAATATTACTTTATAATTTTTCAAAGTGTTTTTCAAAGAAAAGGATTTTAAGAAATACTCCAAGTGATCTTTCAAAATCTTTCTCCCTATAAGATGACATCATTTGATATAGTTTATGATTTATTGGGGATATGATCCAAGAACACCATTACTATTCTTTCTTTGAATGGTTTATGTTTAAGATGAAAATTTTTTTATGAAAAATGTTTCTCTACCACATGCTATACCATGTTAAAATGCTTATTAAACCTTCTTCTTTTCACATGTTATGCTATGATTTTGAAACCTGTCTCTTTTCCACAGGTTATGATATTATGAAATGTTTATAATACCCATTTCATTTCATGGGTTATGATATGATGAATTTTTTATGATCTTGTGGAACACATAAATATGGTTTTCATTATGTGATGGGTGAGACCTATATCCCCCTCCAATGAATTGGATAATGATAAATGATATATTTAGAGGGTATATGAGTTGTATCCAAAGCCCAAAAACAAGAGGGAACATGGGTTGTAGCCCAAGACTGAAAAAAAGAGGGATCCTGAAAACAAGAAGGTACACGGGTTGTAGCCCAAACCCAAAAACAAGAGGGTACATTGATTGTGGACCAAGCTCTAAAACAAGAGGGTACACAAGTTGTAGCCCAAGATCGAAAAGAAGAGGGTACATGGGTTATAGCCTAAGCCCAAAAAAAAATAGGGTACATGTGTTGTAACCCAAGATCGAAAACATGAGGGTACACAGGTTGTAGACCAAGCTTGAAAACAAGAGGTTACATTGGTTGTAGCTTAATCCTGAAAACAAGGGGGTACACGGGTTGTATCTCAAGCCCAAAGCAGGTACACGGGTGATTAGCCCAATCCTAACATGTTATGAAGGTCTTGGTAGGTATCCTTGACATAAGATTTTTTATGCTTATGTGTATGTCACAATTCTATGTCTTATTCCTATACTATGATCTCATGGCTTATGCTCTTGATTCCCTTATGATTCATGTCTTATGAATTGTCACACTTGGATTTCCATTTTTCTTTGGTTCTGGCTCGGGTTGGTATTTGGGTGAGCCTATGTTCAAAAATTTTGAGTTTTGTTGAGAAAAATGCACGTTTTGAGTTTAATGGAATTGGGCGCACGAGCAAGGCATGGTTCGGAGACCCTGTGGACTTCCCGGTTTTCAAAATAAATTAAAAAATTAAAAGAATAATGAAACTAAGTGAGGCCAACACATTAAAATAATGAAAAACAAACGTTTTAACTGAAATAATAATATTATTATTGTTGTGACTAATATTATTTTTATTAAACTTGTTCTTGTTTTCAGTATTGCTAAAAAATATTGTTATCATTAATTAATTAATTAATTAACTAGATGTATAATAAAATGGGGATGAAATAAAAAATAAAAATAAAAAGATTTAAATAATAATAATGATGATAATATTATTATTATGAATAATAATATTATCATTATAAAGTTTATTATTATTAATATCCTTATTATCATTATTATTATTATTATTATTACTTATATTAATATAATTTGGTTTTTTAGGGTTGGATTTCCCCTACCATGCTCCCCCATTTTCCCCTTCTTTGGCTCGTCGCACGGCTCCCACCTGGTGCATAGCACCCCCCCCCCCCCTCATGCTACGTTCACCCTCCAGAAGCCATGGTTGACCTCCCTTCCAATCTCCCCTCATGCTGCCCTCACCTCCCGGTCGTGACACCCTCACCATGCATGGCCGACTCCTCCCCCTTGACCGGTAACTCGCTGCTCGCTCGCAACCCTCGACTGGTGGCCCCCATGTTTCGCAACCCAACCAACTGCCAGCACCCTCCCTTCCAGCCAACTAGTTGTGGACACCTTCTCCCTCCAGCAACCCTCCTTCTCAGGTGCCCCTCTGTGATCCCTCCTTCCCCCTCTCTATGGTTTTTATTCTTATTTTTTGGGGTTTCAAGTTTTCCATCTTTTAGGGTGTAAATTAGGATGTTAATCTTGTGCCCTTTGGGTATATTTTTCCTTTCTAGGGTTTCTTATGGCACTATAAAAGTATGATTGTGATTTCACACCATATTTTTGGAGCATCTTAGTTCTAGGTATGTGGTTTCATGCCCTAGAATAGATGAGTTTAATTATACTTTTTTGAGTTTATAAATATATTCTTTGTTTTGATTATGTGGTATGAATGGTATTTTTAGAATGGTTGGTGTGTTGATAAGTTAGAAATGAATTTTTGATGAAGGAAATGATAATTTTTTTAGTTTTCTTTAATGTAATGTTTTTAAGATGGTTTTTAGGGGTTGTTTGGATGGTGATAAATGTGTTTTCAAGGTCTTTGAGGTGTGTGTATATTTTGATGGATATTTTCAAAGGAAAGTGAATCACTTTAGAAGTATTTTCCTTGTTGTGAATTTTGTGTATAATTTCTGAAGTGTTTGAAAAGGTGAAAAGATTGTTTTAAAAATAGTTTAAAGTATGAGTGGTTTTTTGAAGGGGCTTGGCCCGTTTTTTGGTTAGTCTTAATTGGGTATTTTCTTGGGTTATAAAAAGGGGAATTTGAGAACTTTGTAAGTGATGGCAAAGGTATTTGAAAAATGGTTTTTTAATGGTGTGCGTAAATTGAAAAAGGTGATGTTTTGTAAGGAGGGGTGTTTTCATTGAAATGTTTGGGCTTTGTGTGAATGTAGTGGTGTGGTGTGTGTGCATGTGAACTTTAACTTGAGCACAAGAGAAACCCTGGGTATCTAAGTGGGTGGACTAGGACTAGTATTCTAGATGATATGAAAGTGGTTCGTCCTGATTTCTTCTAGTAGGATTGATGATACAACACTAAATAAACAATTATGATGATTAGAGAACACAATGTTATGGGTGTGTTCCCTACTAGTGGATTGTGCATAAGAATATAGATCGTTGTGGTTCCTATGCCACATTTACATCGAGATACGATGTATCTAGGGTCCCATTTGTACTAGCTACCTAGGGGATTACCCACGGTGCTCTACTATTCAGGACATGGTGCCTTCCATCGGCATACGGAGGACCAATTGAGTGTGTGTGTGTTCTTCATGAATTTTATCTTCCACTTTAAAGTACTATTTGTGAAAAAAAAATCTTCAAGTGTTCCTTTTTAACTTTTAGATTGTAAATTTTTTCCTTAAGTTTTTTAAAAGCATGAATTTAAATAAGAATGCTAAATTATCTCTTTAACGTTATGGCATGGAACCTTTCTATTGGGTGGAATCCTACTAGGATCTTGTCTCACACCCTACATACACTTTTGGGTGTATATAGACCTTTTTCTTTGCGTATCCCTGGTCGTGGCATCGTTCTTAGTGATGGTGGTTCGGGTTGTTGATGGTATCCTCATGTAGGTTGGTGTTGGTAGCTTGGGGGTGTGGCTTCTCATGTTAATTGGAGGGTTGTGTTGGAGTTTTAGTTTTTCTTTGTTGTAGTTTCCTTTGGGTTTTTAGTCAAGTTGTGAACATTAAATCTGATCATAGTTTAAGAGCCTAATTGGTTGTCTGTTTTTATTAGTTTTAATTTATTTAACTTGTTAGTTTTTTTATATTTATTATTTCATATAAATTTTTCCCACATGTTATTTTTGATACCCAGGCACTTGTGCCAGCCCGTCGGGATTGGGAACACCCCTCAGGCCATACCGCGGACCGGGTTGGGTGTCGATTGGATGGCGACCCAGCTTAGTTCGTAAAAAAATGGTATCAAAGAAGTTAATCTCTCTTGGATCATGTTCCTTCAGGAATATTCAGGGTAGAATAGAGCTAGTATTATTGGAAATCAATGTTATGGATACGAGTAAGGTGGCTGGCCAACACATCTCATAGTGTAACTTGAGTTACCAGGGGAAGTTGAGGTTGTTCTGAGTCTTTGGTCTTTGTGGATAATCTTTTTTGGGGTAATGAAATGGGAGTGGGTTCAATGGTCTCATCAAGCTCGAAGGGTCTGGAAATCTATGTGGAGTGAAACAGCACTTTCGTGGGTTCCCTCAAATGATTAGTGTGATTTTGGGGTACTTAGGTGCAGCAGAGTGGCTGACCATGGTCATCTCTCAAAGGAGGAAGTAAATTAAAACAACTTTTTAGAGGTATTCTAGAAATAAAACAAAAGAGAATAAAAACACTACTGGAAATGATGTTGGGTGTTTGTTTATAGTTTATAAAACTTGAAGAAGTTTGCTGGAAGAAGTTTTCATTTTTTTTGTTTTTAATTTTGAAATGAAGTTTGATTAAAAAGACACAATAAGAAGATGTTTTTTTTAGAAAATATTTTAAAAGTAGTAATAGATCTAACTCTACCTCTTCACTCTATTATCAATCATTATAATTTAAATTAACATTCACTTAATTATGATCCCTTAATTTTTTAAATCCCAAACCCTACGAGAATTAACTTTACCACAAAGATGAAGTGAATTTAACCCTAGGCTAACTTCGGAACATGCAATCGCAACTGATTTGATTGATGTTATAAGATTAGATTATGGTCAGTGGTAAATTAAGTAAAATTTCCCCTATGTAAATTATAATTAATTGAGTTTAGTTATTATATTTTAACACTACAAATTTATCCCTTATGGTTTGTTATAACCGATTAAGTCCGCACTCTCACAATTTACACAAAATCTCATCCTCACGTGTCTTTGTGTTAATTGTTCAATTGATTGATTAGTTTAAATTAAATTAAAAACTCAATTAATTGATCATATTATTTGAATAAAATTATATCATTGATTCAAAATAAATTAATGTATAAGGTAAGAGATAGATCGATTACTAAAAGACTACTCTTTCATGGGTGGCGTAATCATCGTAGAAGTGAATTGCATTTGCAACGGTTTATAATGGGTATAACCCAATAAACCTTCTACTAAAGAATTCCAGACCAAAGATAAATATTAAGAGAAGAATAAATTTAAACAAAATAGAATAAAATAGAATAAATAAAAGAATAACAAAGAATTTTAAAACACAAATGAAAATATTACAACATGAAGAAGAGAAGGAGGCTTTGATGAGGGGATCCTTGCTTCAAGAGCTACCCCTCTTAAAAATGGTTGGAGAATTTGGGTGAAACCAATTCTCCTCTGCCTCCAATCTCATAATGCACGTCCCACCCCTCAAAATGAGAAAAACACTAATTTATAGAGTGGAGGGGAGGCTAGGTTTAAAGAGGTTTCAAGTGTGAATGGGAAATCTCAGACAAATATTTTAATACAACTTTAACCGACCATTTGACATTAAAAATATGTGAACCAGCTCTCTTTCAAAAAGGATTATTTGTGAGAACATGAATCCCAGATCTCCTCACAAAATTTGGGCCCAATAAAAGAAGGGATGAAGAAGTTATCGCCCACATACAGAACCTATGTCCATTCTGGCGAGTCCATCCCAACTTTGACTTCATGGCCCATTTTCAACAACCAAATTCACTCTTTAGCACTAGTGACCTGAATAAAAGTTGTATATAATTAAGTTAGAAACACTGTTACAAAATTTTAAATTAAAATAATAAATCTAAAAATATTTATCTTCGAAATACTACAGTCCATTATAAAGGGTAAAACTGGAATTTTAACCAAAATTTCAAATGAATGATCAAATCCCAAATATTTTATAAATAAAAATATTTAACACAATGTGAGGAAATTATTTCATTTATTATCAATAAAATATTCAACAAAATAGTGTTTTATCATGAATCCAGGGACATTACCCTAGTACGCTCTTTGTGATGGTGGAGTGATTGGCGTATGGCCGCCAACCATGTGTCCAAGTCACAA
The DNA here is from genome assembly GCA_963277665.1 of Viscum album. Taxonomy (NCBI): domain Eukaryota; kingdom Viridiplantae; phylum Streptophyta; class Magnoliopsida; order Santalales; family Viscaceae; genus Viscum; species Viscum album. The sequence goes on along the minus strand of OY728129.1, from coordinate 1,266,800,243 downwards.
ACTGACACTAATTTCCTCTTGTGTTGTCTTGTTCCCATTTGGGTTTTGTAAATCATTTTGAAAACCTCTGTTTGAAAATTTATAAAATCTAGATTTTAAGTAGAAGTGACTTGATTTTAAAAATGATAGAAAATGGTTTTTTGGAACTATTTTGAATGAGGTTTTAGAAAGTTGGATTTTCATGAAATGGTCTTTATATAAAATGAGATTGTATTTTTATAATTGAAACTTTTGGATTTACAAACATGATGGTTTGGGAAACATGGGTGATTTTAAGTTGGGTTTTGAAACTCTGTTTTCAGTGGAATTTTTTAAACTGGTGAAAGGTATTTTGAATGGGATGAAAGGTTTGAAAATTTACATGTAAGGTTTGAAAATGAATTAAAGTTTCGATGATAGGTGTTTTTATAAAATGTTTTTGAGATTTAAAATGGTTTTATTTGAATATTTGGTGCTTTTACTGGAGTCGTTTTTGGTTGAATTTGAAATGGGTTTTAACCTTGTGACTAGTGGTTTTGCAAAGAGGCGGTGTGGGTCATTTGTTTTTCTGGAAAATGGAAAGAATTATGTTCTAAACTTTGGTATTTATATGGGTAACCACATGCATGAGTTATATGTGAAAGGTGAATTGGTACACGATTGACATGAGATCATGCATGTGTAATACCCATGAGGTACCATTGGTGATTATACAGCCCACCCTCCTGATTTTATTTTTAGGAGAGTTTTCAAAGAAAGGGTGGAGTATTTGACGATCCTTAGTTGTGTGGTGTGTCTTTTTGTGTTTTGGGAATCTTGCAGTGGGGTGTTTTGAGTTTTGGAAACCTATCTTGTTTGGAATATGTTCCATGTTCGTGTCTCATCGGTAATTTGATTTAAGGTGTTGGTTAGTGGTATTCCTTTAGAAGTGTTTCAGAAGGTCTCTACGATGGTTTTCATCATACATCGAGTGTTTTCTCATGGTATGCTTGATCGTCGGACTAGTTTTTTTGGGTTTGTGGTTCTTCTTCTTGGTTAGTGTATTCCCCCATTAGGAGCTAATAATATTTTGAGATGTGGCTATGGTGATTCGTCATTGGATGGCCCTATAGTTGATCAAAGGACTTTCCTTTTTGTGTGTTAGCACCGTGTTTATCCCTTTTTCTTTTCATTTAAGTAAATCATCTCATAGCGGAAGAGTGGATGCGAGAGGGTGAATAAATTTTTGGTTTCATTGAGTCATTTGATGGTCAAAGGGATAAAGTTTGACATCATTAAGTTTGAAGTCATGTTTGGAAGCGACCTGGATTTGTTGGTGCGGGATGCTGTTTTAAATGACCCTTGGGTTATTCATTGGTTTCATCTAAAGAAGGGGTATTCCTATGCCACTAGTGTGAAAATATGGTCGTAAGGGGCTATTGGGTCCATTTATTGAAATCTATTGTGGTTGGGACTTGGTTTAAAGCCCCTCTCTATGTAATGTTTCTATCAAAATCAATGGTTATGTTCGGTCACATTTTACCCCATGGCCCCCCTTCGAAATGCAAGGGTGGAATTTGTAGGATCTTTTAGGAGTTCCCATTTGAGAGGAGCATATCTTTCTTTTAGGGGAGTTTTATATTTCTCTATCTAGGGAGAAGTATGTACCATGTGTTTTTCCTTCCATAATTCCTTGGTTAGTCTAAGGAGGTGATGCATGTGCGCCGTCAACGCTCTTATTTTAGTGAGTGTTACGTGTGGGAGTAAGTGGATGTCAAGGTGTGTTGTGTCTGTTGGAATTGTCTCAGTTGTGGTGTGGTATCTAATGGAACCAAGAAAAGAAGCTTCATTCGGGAGTCTTCAATGCCTGAATGCAAGGTAGAAGATGCTTCAAACATCAGGGCTCCAGCCATAGGCCTCGGAGTGAAGCTAGTGCATGGTCAGGAACCCCGGGAGTGTGTGGGACCCCAACCTTATTTATGTCATTGGTGTTGAAGGTGAAGGCAGTTTAAATCATTTCCTATAGTTGTTCCATTCTGAATGACTTTTTTAGGTGTGTGAGGTTTCTTGTGTCTATGAGGAGATGTGGTCATCTCCTTACCCTAAATTACCGGTGGTTGTGTCCCACCAGTTGTAATCTCTTTTAGTGGTCCTTATGGGGTCTATTTGGGTAAATCAGTCTCAATTCTATTTTTGTGGTCATCTGAGGGTGTGAAGTTGTTGGTTTGTCTTCGGCTATGGTTTTAACACCTCAATAGTTAGTCCCATCCCTCCCCACCCCTTGGGGTGGAGGTGTTTGGTCATTTTAAGGAAGTTTCTGAGTTCGTGTGTTTCCGTTGGTTCTAATGGTGGGGAGACCCACTTTGGGTCTCATTGAAATTCCTCTTGAACATGTCGGTGTTAGCCCATCTCTTATGGTGGGGAGTCCCTTCGGGCCTCCCCATGTTGGTTTTTTGGTCCTGTTCCTAGAGATGGCTTTGTGGTAGGTGATGAGAGTGTTCTTTGGATGTGTTTTGGTCTTGTTTGTTCATTCTAGTCAAGTGGTGTGGTTTCTATTTAATGGATCTTGAGGTGTCTCAGTTTGTGAAGTTGGTTTTCATGGGTGTGAGAGTTCCTTTCCTTGATAAATCAACTGGGGGTATTTTAGCTCTTTTGTGGTGGGTGAAACTTAGCGAGGAGTCCATTTTAGGTCTCCCAAGTTTAATTTTTCAGTCTCTTTCTTTATTGATAATGTTTTTGCCTCTTTTATTTTGTTGTGTTTTTGGTGGTCTCCTTGAACTGTAAAGGGGTATCAGTTTCTGTTTTGGGGTTCAGCCTTAGTTATGGATTTCTGGGGGAAGAAAGCACTATGGTGGGGAAAATTATCACACCTGGGTTTCAATTTTTCTTTGGTTCTATCTTGGGTCAGGATTTGGGTGATCCCATATTTAAAAAAATTTAGTTTTGTTGAGAAAAACACACGTTCTGAGTTTAGCGACATTGGGCGCACGGGTAGGGCAGGGTTCGGAGACCATCTCGCCTACCCAATTTTCAAAATAAATTAAAAATTTTAAAATAATAATGAAACGAAGTGTGTTCAGTGCATTAAAATAATGTGAAGAAAATGTTTTTACTGTAATAAAATTATTATTATTTTTATGACTAATAGTATTTTTATTAAGCTTGTTCTTGTTTTTGGTATTGCTAAAAATTATTATTATCACTAATTAATTAATTAACTAACTAGATGTATAATAAAATGGGGATGAAATTAAAAATAAAAAATAAAATGATTTAAAGAATAGCAATAATGATAATATTATTGTTATGAATAATAATATTATCATTATAAAGTTTATTATTATTAATATCCTTATTGTCATTATTATTATTATTATTGCTACTACTTATATTAATATAATTAGGTTTTTTAGGGTTGTATTTCCCCTACCATGCACCCCCCTTTTCCCCTTCTTTGGCCCATCGCACGGCTCCCACCTGCTATGCAGCCCCCCCCCCCCCTCGCACCACCTTCTCCCTCCGGCAGCCATGGTCGGCCTCCCTTTTGATCTCCCCTTACGTCGCCCACACCTCCTAGTTGCACTGCCCTAACCATGCATGGTTGACTCCTCCCCCTTGGCCGGCGACCTCCCTACTCGTGTGCACCCCTCGACTGCCCCCCCCCCCCCTAGTTTCGTGACCTAACCAACCATCGGTGCCCTCCCTTCTGTCCATCCAGCCGTGGACGCCTTCTCCCTCTAGCGACCCTCATTCTCTGGTGCCCCCCCCCCCGGGTGAGCCCTCCTTCCCCCTTGACAGGGTTTTGATTCTTATTTTTTGGGGGGTTTCAATTTTTCTAGATTTTAGGGTGTTAATTAGGGTGTTAATATCATGGTTTTTGGGTATATTTTTCCTTTTTAGGGTTTCTTATGGTGTGCTCAAGGTGAGATTGTGATTTCACACCATCTTTTAGGAGCATCTTGGTCCAAGGTTGGTTGTTCCATGCCCTAGCATCACTAGATGAATTTAATTATGCTTTTTTGAGTTTATAAATATATTATATGGTTTGATTATGTGGTTAAAGTGGTATTATTGGAATGGTTGGTGTGTTTATATGTTAGAAATGAATTTTTGATAAAGGAAATGGAAATGTTTTGTGTGTTCTTTAATGTAATGTTTTTAAGATGGGTTTTAGGGGTTGTTTGGATGGTGTGAAATGTGTTTTCAAGGTCTTTGAGGTGTGTGTATATTTTAATGGATATTTTCAAAGGAAAGTGAATCACTTTGGGCGTGTTTTCCTTGTTCTATGTTTTTTGTATAATTTCTGAAGTGTTTGAAAAGGTAAAAATCTTTTTTTTTAAATAGTTTAAAGTATGAGTGGTTTTATGAAGGGGCTTGGCCCGTTGTTTTGGTTAGTCTTAATTGGGTGTTTTCTTGTGTTATAAAAAGGGGAATTTGAGAACTTTGTAAGTAGTGGAAAAGGTATTTGAAAAGGGGATTTTCTATGGTGTCTGTAAATTGACAAAGGTGATGTTTTGTAAGGATGTGTGTTTTCATTGAAATGTTTGGCCTTTGTGTAAATATAGTGGTGTGGTGTCTGTGCATGTGAACTTTAACTCGACCATAAGGGAAACCCTAGGTATCTAGGTGGGCGAACTAGGACTAGTATACTAGATGATACGGAAGTGGTTCATCTCAATTTCTTCTAGTAGGATTGATGATACAACACTAACTAAATAGTTGTGATGATTGGATACCACTAGGTTATGGGGTTGTTCCCTACTAGTGGATCGTGCATGAGAACGTAGATTGTTGTGGTTTCTATGCCACGTTTAGACTAATATACAATGTATATAGGGTCCCATTTGTACTATCTACCTAGGGGATTACCCACGGTGCTCTACTATTCATGATGTGGTGACTTCCATCAGTATATGGAGGACCACTTGAGTGTGTGTGTGTTCTTTATGACTTTTCTCTTCCACTTTAAAGTAGTGTTTGCAAAATGTTTTTTCTTCAAGTGTTCCTTTTTAACTTTTAGCTTGTAAATTTTTTCCTTAAAATTATTTTAAAAGCATGAATTTAAATAATAATGTTAAATTATATCTTTGACGTTATGTCATGGAACATTTCTATTGGGTGGAATCCTATTAGGATCTTGGCTCACACCCTACATACACCTTTGGGTGTATGTAGACCTTGTTCTTTGTGTATCCCAGTTTGAGGAATCGTGCTTAGTGATGGCAGTTCGGGTTGTTGATAGTCTCCTTGTGCAGGTTGGTGTTAGTAGCTTGGGGATGTGTCTTATCATTTTGTTTGGAGTTTTTTTTTTGAGTTTTAGTTTTTATTTTTTGTAGTTTCCTTTGGGTTTTGAGTCAAATTGTGAACATTAAATCTGATCATAGTTTAAGGTCCTGTATGGTTGTCTGGTTTTTTTAGTTTTAATTTATTTAACTTGTTAGTTGTTTTGTGTTTATTAGTTCAGGTAAATTGTTCCCATGTATTATTTTTGATACCCGGGCACTTGAGCTAGCCCGTGGGGATCAAGAACGCCCCTCGAGCCTTACTGCGGACTGGGTTGGGTGTTGATTGGATGGATACCCGACTTGGTTCATAACATTAACTATCAATATTTATTTCATGACTCATGATTATGATCTTTGATATGTAGGGTATGATCTTTAAATGTTATGATTATGTTCTCATACCTTTATGTCCATGTTATGCTTACGTATCTCCTTTATTTTTACCCTTACTAAGCATCTGAGTTCACCTTTTATTATATTTCCTTTCCCCAGGTTATGAAGAAAGGTTCGAAAGGGTAATATATTTATGGGATATGTTGAAGATCTTTCACTTAGAAGAATTTGTTCCAAGTTTCCAAATACACTAAACTATCACAGTCCTCAGGCATGTACTTCTGTAATGTGCTGAATATTTATCTAAAATTATTTAATATCCATATATGTCAATATTAGGTCTCTATAACATCCAAGACAGTATTTTGGAGTTGACATAGGAATTTTGAGTTTCTAGTTATGTCATTCGGACTCACTAATGTTGTTGTGGTAGTTATGGTTTGGATGAACTAGATCTTTCATCAGTTCTTGGACTCTTTTGTTTTTGTGTTTGTAGATGATATCTTGGTGTACTCTAAGTCAGAGGAGGAACATGTGGACCATATATATCTCATTCTTCAAACCTTGAAAGAACATCGTATTTATGGTAAGATTTCCAAGTGTGGGTATTTTCCAGTCATCATCGTCAGAAAATCTACTATTATTAATGTAATTGACAATATAATAATGATCAGTAAGATTCTCTACTAATTGAAAACTATCCTTGTTCATAAATTATTTATATTTATTTTGATTTTAGATATCTATTATTGTACTTTCAGGATTCATACTAAATATACCATAGAGAGAGTTCATTATAATCTTATAAATAAATTTCATAGCTTCATCAACTGATTTATTGGATTCTAGTCTACTTTTATAGAGGTCTGAGACAAAGCCTTTGAAAGGACTGGCCTTCTTTCAAAAAAATAACCCTTAAGAGGAATTATATGATAACATAAATGGCGCACAAACTTCAAATCTTTGTGATATCTAAGAGGGGAGTCTCTATGGATCCTAAAATGGTGTGGGCAGTTATGTCCTGGAAAAAGCATGGAAACATATTTGAGATTTGAAGCTTCTTGGGGTTGGCTGGTTATTACAGATGGTTTGTTCAGGACTTCTCAAATCTTTCATCTCTGATGAAAACTTTTACCTATAAGGTTGTAAAGTTTGAGTGGGATGAAAAATGTCAGATATCTTTTGAAGAGATGAAAGTGAGGTTGACTTCACCACCAGTTCTAATTCTCCCAGAACCAAGTTTGAGTTACAATATTTTTTGTGATGCCTCTGGTATGAGTTTGGGATGTGTCTTGATGCAAGGGAAATATGTGGTATCTTGTGGCTCACGATAGTTATTACCTCATGATAATAAATACGCTACACATGATCTTGAGTTGGAAGATGCTATGAATGCACTCAATACGTGGAATCACTGTATTTTTGGGGAGCAATTTATAGTTTTTTTTTATTACAAAATCCTAAAGTGTGTTTTTACTCATAGGTATCTGACCTTATGATAGAGACTATGGGTTGAGTATCTTTAGACCCTTGATTTTGATATCGTATATGCCCCTAGGATAGGAAATGTGGTTGTCGATGCACTAAGAAGAAGACTAATGATCCAAGAATTGAAGGAATCAATTTAAGAGTGGTCTCTGATGAGTTTTTTTGCTAAGATGAGCTTGGGAGTGAAGGAGGTTGGTGGAAGGGTGTTATTGGTTTTGATAAAGGTTGACTTGTCTTTTTATGAGTGATTTCAACTTTAGAAGATGATAGACACTGATAGTTAATGCTTATTAGAAATTCTAAATAGTGGGGAGACCTTATGCAAGTGGTCTCGGTCTCCCAATGGAGCTTTTTGATTTAGTAATAGGTTAGTTGTTCTATTATCCCTGATAGGAGTTGTTAGACAGTGCACATTAGTTATGTCAGTATGTACACCTAGGAGATAAAAATATGTACCATGATCTGAGACATCGGTATTGGTGGTCAGGGATGATGTGGTCAGTTTCAAATTTTGTATCGTGGTGTCTCACTTGTCAAAGACTTAAGGAAGAACACCAGAGACCTATAGTTTTTTTGTAGCCTTTATCTATTCTGTTATATAAGTGGGATGAAATTTATATGGATTTCATCATTGGTCTACCGTGGACTCCTAGTGGGAAAGATTTGACTTGGGTGATTATCTATAGACTCACTAAATCAATGCATTTATTACCAATAAAGGAAATGGAGGAAGTGGAATAGCTTTGGGGCTTATATGTCTCAGAGATTGTGAGACTTCATGGGGTTCCTTATGCGGTTGTTTCTAACAAGGACTTGAGATTCATATCCAGATTTTGGAAATTTTTGTGGGATTCAATGGGTTCCCAGTTGAAATTGAGCACAACTTATTATCTACAAATGGATAGACAAATAGAGAGGGCTATCCAAGTTCTTGGGGATATTATATTGGATTGTGTGATTGATTTTGATGGATATTAGGATAGACATTTGTATTTGGTCAAGATTTCCTATAACAATAGTTATCATGCTTTGATCATTATGGTGCCCTTTGAGGCTTTGTATGGGCATCCATGTTGATCTCCATTGTTATAGGAAGATTTGGGAGAGCGGTCCTTGGTTGGTCCAAATATAGTTCAGGATATGATGAATATGGTGTAGTTGATCCAAAGGTGTTTGATCATGGCATGGAGTAATCATAAATCTTATGCATACTGGAAGTGGTGGTCTCTAGAGTTTGTGGTTGGTGATTGTATTTTTCTCAAATTTTCACCTCGCTTGAGAAATCGTCAGTTGGGTAAGCAAGGTAAGTTGGAACTAATATTTTTGGTCCTCTTTTAGATTGTTGAGTGACTGGTGAGTGTGGCCTATCGGTTGGAATTTCCATCTAGTTTGACTTCTATTCACAATGTGTTTCATGTTTCCCAGTTGTGGAGGTATATACCAGATCCTTCCCATGTGATTAGGTAATAGGATGTAGATCTTGAACCTAATACCACTTTGGTTGAGTATCCAGTTAATATTATGGATTTCCAAGATAAGGTAATGAGTGCTTAAATGATCCCTCATGGTTCAGGTACTGTGGGAGTGCAGATAGGATTGCCACGATACATGGGATCGATATTTGTTTATGAGGTAGTAGTGGCCTTCTATTTTTGTGGATCCAGGATCTTGATCAATTTCTAGGGACATAAATCTTTTATGGTGGGGATATTTTAATGTATCATTACCTTTCTGTTAGGTATGTTCTAATTTTTTATTTTGGTTTCCTTTTTTCATTGGGTGAGTATTTTCGACCATGAAATTGAGAGGATACTTGTAATGGTTTCGTCAGGATTTGTTTGAATTTTTGACATAAAACTTGTAGTTTATACTGTTTGTTGGGCACTTACACGCTGTGTAAGTGAAGTACACATTGTGTAATGAATTTTGGGAAGAAGTTGTGAACTGGGTACATGGCATGAATGGTTTACATGACATGTAACTTATACATGTTGTGTATGTATAAAATATGTTTTTTCATTAAAAGGTGATGGGTTTTTTGGCATATACATACCTCAAGAATTACATAATGTGTAAATGGGTTACATGTCATGTAAATGTCATGGTTTTGGTTTTTTAGGATTTCGTACGATTGATATGATTCATTCATTATTTGTGCAGCCTTCCTCGCTTGACCTAGTGATCTTCCTAGGTGATTTTGGGTGTCTCATTTCTGTATGGATTGATTCATTCAGCAATTGATCACCGTTGTTGTTGCATTACTCCTCTATGGGTGAGCATTCCTTTATGTTCTTCTTTTTTTTTGGTTGCGGTTGTGTTTTGGATGATAGGTTAGGGTTTTCTATTGATCTTTTTCAGTTTCTTAGCATGCCTTTTCTATCTAACGAATATCTTTTGGTTTCCAATCCCTATTGTTAGAGACGATTAGGTTTTCTATTTCCTTGAGGTAGGTGGATCTATTCAAGCATTATAATTTCTTAAATTTCTTATTGTTCTTATTGATTCCTTGAGATTTAAAATTAAATTTCATGTGTTGAAATTTAAAAGGGAATGGGTTTTTGTTTTAAAGGGTTTTTGCATTGAAAATGAAATTGTCTTGATTTAGAGAAAAATGGATTTTCAAACCCTGAAGCAAATTTGATTTTCTTTGAAATGGTTTTATAAAAATGTGAGCATGGTTTTTAAAATAGAAATTGATAATGTCACGAACCAGCCCGGGTACCCTGGTAACCCGATAACCGGGCTGGTCCTGACATAGCCCAAAGGGCATTCCCGATCCCCACAGGTCGGCGACTAGCCCCTGGCATCGTACAACATACAAGTGGGAATGATTTTTCCAAAAGAATTTGGAAGAAAAAGAAAACAAAGAAGTATGCATAGCATAAGAAACTCCACTAGGAGTGATGTACCAGAATAAAACTTGGCATAAAAATCCCAAAGTACTACAACCCAAGTACTAAAAATGGGAAAAACTACCCCAAGGTCCCTAAGGACACAACTCACCAAGAGAATATCAATAACTGGATCCACCTCCAAGAGATTCCTTCCCTTTTCTCGAACCTCGAAGAAGGAAGTCTACAAACACTTGAAGGAAAAAGTAGGGTGTGAGCCTAAGCCCAGTAGGATACCACCAAAGATTCCGTAACAGATTCCAAATATGTATTATCCAAAGAAAATCTTTCAACTTTCAAATAAACAGGTTTGGAAAATCAAAAATATATTCTAACAAAATATGCTATACATTTTCAAAGGATAGAAATAAATATTTTAAGAAAAGGCTTTAAAAATGATGGAATATTTCTAAAAACAGTGGCTTAAGTAAAACATTTATATAAAACAGTTTATATAAATTCATCAGGCATGTAAAGCAGTTCATAAGAATTGGCATACATTTATATCTCAAATACAAATAAACAAGCGAGCAACATGTTCATATGCCAAAAGGTACGATAGTATTAACCAGCTATAGGATTCCATGCTCTCTATGTGAACTCAACAAAATGTGTATACACACGTCCCTATGATACTGGCCAAAGGAGACTCATCACCAACCCGTCGGAGTTGTGACCCGCCAAAAGTATGTTTTAGAACGTTGTCGTAGCATAGAGTGTATCCAAATAACTCACTAACTACCTAAGGCTTGCATGCACTCTTACATGATGGGTGAACTATTTTAAGAATGGTTAAAATACGATCAATCCCATTCCTCCATCTCAAAAGTACCAATTCCATTTCATTTAAAACCAAAACAGGCTTTATTCAAAACATGCCTTTCCACAAGATAAAACCAATGGGTTTCTATCAAATCATTTTAAGCCATTTTTATAAGTTTAAAATCCATTCAAAACCAATTCCATCATTACACAATTCATTTACACAATTAAATTCAACAATTTAATTGAAATCATTTCTATAAAATCCACAATTTAAATTAAACATTTTAAATCGGCCAATTTTCATAAACACGCCCAATTCAATGGAATTAGGGTTTTCCCAAATTTCTATGCCAAAACCATTTCAAATATCTCAATTCAATGGAATCGGGTTTTTATCAATTTAATTGAAAGACAATTTGATTAATTGAATTTAAATCAATAATTTAAATAAATCAAGCAAATTCAATGATAATAAATTTGAAAAGTCAGAATGGAACCATCTACCTCAAAGGTTTTGACCAAAACCACAACGGTCGAGAACACTCAAGAAACCCGGGTTTCTTCTTCAAGAACCCACCTTAGATCTATTATCCTAGAAATATCAAGACCAAATCTCATCAAATTTGGTACCACACACTTAGATCTACCCATAAAGGGAGTATATCTAAGAAACCGAGAGAAGAGGAGAAGTATATCTAAGTAGATCTAAGAAACCGATCAAGAACGATGAAGAACGATCACATACCTCAAGAATCCGGCTTTGATTCACCAAGAGGAGCATTTGGATCACCTCTGGAAGAAAGGGAGAACCTTCTATGACCTTAGGAGAAGACAAATCCCGAGTTAGGGCCACTTAGGAGGAGAAACGAGGTACTTAGAGGCAAAACCGAGTGAGATCCACAATTTAAGGATCTCATTTAAGTGGCCGCATAGTTTGGCCGCACGGTTTAACAAACGGTGCACTAATCGTGTGTTAGCTACAGCCTCATCCATACTTCTCCCACAGTTTGTCTGCATGGTTAGACAAACCGTGCACCACCCGTGCGGAAGCTACTGTCCAGGTTTCAAGGTTGGCACGGTTTGGTCGCACGGTTTTTCAAACCATGCGCAAACCATGCACAACACACTGGGCTTTAACTTTCCTCAAAAATTCACCCAAACTCTCCCCAAGACTTTACTCCAAAACGAAGGTACTTAGAAACATCAAAAATACCTAAAAACATAACATGATGTTACAACCTCCCCACCATAAGATATTTCTACCCCCAGAAAGCCTAAGAAGAAACATCCACGTCAAAAAGATGAGGCCACTGCTCCCTCATTAGTGCCTCCCTTTCCCACGTCTCATGAAAATCAAAACCATGCTGCCATAGCACATGGACTAGAGGTATCATTCTCCCACAAAGCACCTTGGCCTCAAAATCAACAACCATGACTGGTCGTTCAGTCACAGATAAATCTAGTTCAATCTCAAGATCACTCCATCTCAAAACATGAGATGGATTGGAGAGATACTTTCACAGCTACGATACATGGAATACGTTATGTATTGATTTCAGCTGTAGTGGTAGAGCTAGATGGTAAGAAACCTTCCCTATAAGACCAACAACCTCGAAATGTCCCACAAAACTAGGAGAAAGCTTCCCTTGCCTCCCAAGCCTTCGATGACCTAATCGGGGTGAAACCTTGAAGAACACTTGGTCACCAACTGAGAACTCTAAAGGTTTACAGTGATGATCAGCATAAGACTTGTACCAGCTCCGTGCTGACAAAATTCTCTGATGAATCAAATAGATCTTAGCTGTCATCTCTTGGACCAAACTCAGTCCTACCAAGGAACTTTCACCAATCTCTGAAAAACATAAAGGAGATTTACATGGACGGCCATACAAAGCCTCAAAAGGATCCATTTTGATTACAAACTGGTAACTGTTGTTATAAGAAAACTCAACTACCCTAGATTATCATCCCAACTCCCACCAAATTCAAGAACACATGTGCAGAGCATATCCTCAAGGATCTGAATAGCTCTCTCTATTTTTCCATCTGACTGTGGATGGTAGGTCGTGATCAAACGGACCTGAGATCCCAGTGCCTCCTGAAGGCCTCTCCAGAAGCGAGAAGTAAACCAAGGATTACTATCAGAGACTATAGCAGATGGAACTCCGTGCAAATGAACAACTTCTTTCACATAGATATTTCCCAAATCCTCAACTTTGGTTGTATCTCGAATAGGTATAAAGTGAGCCGAATTGGTCAGTCTGTCGATCACAACCCATATCGCGTTATTCTTTCTATGGGTTTGTGTTAACCCAACCAAAAATTCCATAGAGATTTCATCCTACTTCCATGTAAGGACTGGAAGTGTTTGAATCAAACCCGAAGTTTTTTGGTGCTCGACTTTCATCTGCTGGCATGTATAGAAATGAGATACAAACTCAGAAATGTCTCATCTCATACGTGGCCACCATAACTACCGCCGCATGTCATAGAACATCTTCATGGTTCCTGGGTGTACATCCCATTGAGAGTTATGGCAACCCCTCATCACATTCTTCCTTGCTGCTAACGGCACAACGTAATGGTTTCGATAACATAGAACACCCTCTTTGGAGAATGACCATCAGGTGTCGGTCTTCCCACCATAAAGAGAGTCCCTAATTCTATGGAATTCATCATCCAGTTGTTGTTCCTGAAGAAATAACTAGAGAAGAGTAGATGTCAACTGGACACTGGCTAAAGAAACTTTATTCCCTTTCCATTGAACTCCAATATGCAACTGAGCAAAAAGAGCCATCAAACTCCACTCTTCTGAATATTCTTTCACAACTTGTGATGGAAGTTTCCTGCTTAACGCATCTAAAACTACATTCCCTTTCCCCGGGGTATATGCAATGTCAAAGTCAAAAGATTTTAGGTACTCCACCCAACGCCTTTGGTGGAGATTTAAATATTTCTGTGAGAAGATATAACTCAAGCACTTGTGGTCTGAATACATAGTAAAACTTTCTCCATAAAGGTAATGTCTCCAACACTTAAGTGCATGCATTACAACTATAAGTTCAAGGTCATGGGTAGGATAGTTCTTCTCATAAGGCTTTAGTTGACGATACACATAGGCAACAACATGATTACCCGACATGAGAACACATCCCAAACCTGAACCCGATGCATCGCAGAAGACCACATAACCTATCCCAGCCTTGGGAAGAGTTAACATTGGCATAGTAGTAAAAATATGTTTTAGCTCAAAAAAAGAACTCTGACATTTATCATTCCAGGAAAACATCACTCCCTTTAGAGTTAGAGTAGTCACTGGAGAAGCTAACTTTGATAAGTCTTTAACAAATCGGCAATAATACCCTGCTAATCCCAAGAAGCTCCGAATCTTGAAAACATTTCATGGTTGTTCCCAAGTCATAACAGCCTTTACCTTTTCAGGATCAACTGATATTCCTTGTTATAACATGACATGCCCCAATAATTTCACTTCCCAAATCCATAAATCACACTTTGAAAGCTTAGCATAAAGTCGGTGATTCCTTAGAAGACTTAGAACTATTCTCATATGATGCACATGATCCTCCTCAGACTTGGAGTAGACAATAATGTCATCCACAAGGACTACCACAAAAGTATCTAGGTACTCATGGAAAACCTTGTTCTTCAAAGCCATGAAAACTACAGGATCATTTATTAGGCTGAAGGGCATAACAAGGTACTCATAATGGCCATACCTACTCCAAAAAGCGGTCTTATGAATGTCAGATTCCTTTATCCTCAACTGATGGTAACCAGATCGAAGATCAATTTTTGAAAACCACTTTTCCCCTTTCAATTGATCAAAAAGATCATCAATTCATGGTAACGGATATTTGTTATTTATCGTAACTCAATTTAGCTTTAGATAAATCAACACATAAACGAAGAGAACCATCAGCCTTCTTGGTGAAGAGAACTGGTGCTGCCCAAGGTGACACACTCGGGTGTATAAATACTTTCTCAAGAAGATCATCCAACTGAGACTTTAGTACTTTTAGTTCAGCTGGAGCCATTCGGTAAGAGGGAATAGAAACCGGTTGAGTACCAATCATTAAGTCAATATAAAAATCAACCTATCTTACTGGTTTCAAACCACAGAAGTCAGAAGGAAACATGTTGGGAAACTCAGAGATGACTCGAGGAAGATTACCACTCATTGAATCTCTCTTCAGATCAAAAGAAAACACTGATATAACTTTACCCAACTCTAGATAAAAGGGTCTTGGTCTGCTTGACCTTGGGTCCCATTCTCCATGAAAAACGAGAGACACACCACTGGGTGTAGTAATGTAGACCCGGCGTAGATAACAATCATTCTGGGATTTATTGGCAATGAGACAATCCATCCCAAATATGACTTTAAAATATTTCATGTCAAGAACCAAGAAACTCCAAGCATGATCAACATCTGATAGAGAGAAGAAACAAGAAGGACTACGGAGACCCTTCTCTCTCATTGTACCAAGGGGTGTAGTAATATCCATCGCACAAGGTAGAAGTTCCATAGGTAGATTAAGAAGATTAACCATATGGGTTGAAATAATAGAGTTAGATGAACCAGTATTAAAAAGAGTTGTCACTAAAGATGAATCTATAGTAATGGTACCTCTCACAGTTGTAGGACCTGCATCAGCTACCTTTGGCGACTCATCCACTGCGTGAAGAAGCTTTGTTCTGGATGCTTGTGGCTGTAACCCTTTTGTATGTGAAGCATTTGATTGCCCCGCAGTATTTGGAGGTGCCGATGATCCTGTTCCACTACGTGGAGTAGAGAAGTGATGGCAGAATCTATGTAAGTGCCCTAAACGTCCGCAGGAGCTACAGTTCTTGGGTGCCTCAGTGCAAACCCTCTTAGAATGTACTGGTTTTCCACACTGATAGAAAGTCAAAGAATCCCCTCCTGGTGCTACCGGAGGTCTAGAATGACTCTGTTGTCGAGAACTACCATGAAAAAAATCACGCTTTTGTTTTCCTTTAAAGGAACCAACACTACCACTAGGAGGGAAAAGAACATCCTTCAACTCTGAATTTCTTTCCAAGTCCATCTCAACTATCATCACCCTATCCAGCACATCAGCATAAGTGGGTAGCTTTAGTAGGAAAACCTGAGAATGGATATCGGATCGAAGTCCCAACTCAAATCATCGATCCTTCATCCTCTCATTAGATATAATCTCAGGAGCAAACTGTACCAACTCAGAAAAGAGATTTGAGTACTCAGTCACGATTTCATTAGCCTACTCAAGCTTGAAAAACTCCACAGAATTGGCCAACACCATTGATTCTAGATAGAACTGGTTAGTGAAAATGACCCTAAAGTATTTCCACTCCAAACCCTCATATTTCCCAGTTGTCACCATCATGTCCCACCATCTCCTACTTGGTACCTCCAACACGAAGGTGGAACACTTCACCTTGATCACATCATGTGTCTCCAAAAACCCAAACAGATGTTAAATCTTACTCAGCCATTCATCAGCATATTGAGGGTCAGTAGAGCCTTTGAAAACTGGTGGCTTCTGGCATAGGAATTATTGAGAACAACTTCGGAGAATATCATTGTGAGGATCTATAGCTGGAGTCTGAACAGGAACTAGAGGTGGTGCATGTCCCAGAGCTTGGACAGTGTGAACAATCACCTCAACCAGACTCGAATCCACAATAGGAATCGCTTGCTGAGATTCAGCAGCAGCCTCTTTTTGGATCCTATTCTCACTTCTTCTCAGAGGCATGTTGCTACACAATATAAAAAGATATTTGATTAACACTCAAATGGAGTAACAAGGAAAAATATTCTTAATAGAAGGGATTAACAAGATTTGGATTCCACTCTATCCAAATCAAAACAGGGAAAATACTAGAACTAATCCACAAGTTGTATTTTCCTAACCAACCCTGGTGACTTAAGGTTCATTGTGGTGAGATATAACCAGACACTCAATCACAACTACCTCCTAAGTCCCAACAAGAATACTCAAATGCATACTGTCATCAAGGCAATATGCTTAACCTCCCTTTGATACCATTTTGTCACGAACCATCCCGGGTACCCTGGTAACCCGATAACTGAGTCGGTCCTGACATAGCCCGAAGGGAATTCCGGATCCCCACGAGTCGGAGACTAGAACCTGGCATCGAATAACATACAAGTGGGAATGATTTTTCCAAAAGAATGCGGAAGAAAAATAAAACAAAGCAGTATGCATAACATAAGAAACTCAAATGGGAGTGATGTACCAGAATACAAATTGGCATAAAAATCCCAAAGTACTACAACCCAAGTACTAAAAATGGGAAAAACTGCCCCAAGGTCCCTAAGGACACAACTCACCAAGAGAATATCAACAACTAGATCTACCTCCAAGAGATTCCTTCCCTTTGCTCGAACCTGGAAGAAGGAAGTCTATAAACACCCGAAGGAAAAAGTAGGGTGTGAGCCTAAGCCCAGTAGGATACCACCAAAGATTCCATAACAGATTCCAAATATGGATTATCCAAAGAAAAGCTTTCAACTTTCAAATAAACAGGTTTTTCAATTCAAAAGAATATTCTAAAAAAATATGCTATACATTTTAAAAGGATGGAAATAAATATTTTAAGCAAAGGCTTTACAAATGATGGAATATTTCTAAAAACAATGGCTTAAGTAAAACATTTATATAAAACAGTTTATATAAATTCAGCAGGCATGTAAAGCAGTTCATAAGCATTGGTATACATTTATATCTCAAATATAAATAAACAAGAGAGCAACATGGCCATCAGCCAAAAGGTACGATAGTATTAACCAGCTATAGGATTTCTCACTCTCTATGTGAACTCAGCAAAATGTGTATACACACATCCCTATGACACTGGCCAAAGGAGACTCATCACCAACTCATCAGGGTTGTGACCCGCCACAAGTATGTTTTAGAATGTTGTCGTAGCGTAGAGTGTATCCAAATAACTCACTAACTACCTGAGGCTTACATGTGATCTTACATGATGGGCGAACTATTTTAGTAATACTTAAAATACGATCAATCCCATTCCTCCATTTCAAAAGAACCAATTCCATTTCATTTAAAACCAAAACAGGTTTAATTTAAAACATGCCTTTCCACAAGATAAAACCAATGGGTTTCTATCAAATCATTTTAAGCCATTTTTATAAGTTTGAAATCCATTCAAAACCAATTCCGTCATTACACAATTAATTTCCAAAATTAAATTCAACAATTTAATTGAAATCATTTCCATCAAATTCACAATTTA
Organism: Viscum album; assembly: GCA_963277665.1. Classification (NCBI taxonomy): domain Eukaryota; kingdom Viridiplantae; phylum Streptophyta; class Magnoliopsida; order Santalales; family Viscaceae; genus Viscum; species Viscum album. The sequence goes on along the minus strand of OY728129.1, from coordinate 1,266,782,224 downwards.
AATTAAACAATTTAAATTGGCCAATTTCCATAAACACACACAATTCAATGGAATTGGGGTTTTCCCAAATTTCAATGCCAATACTATTTAAAATATCTCAATTCAATAGAATCGAGTTTCTATCAATTTAATTGAAAAAAAATTGAGCAATTGAATTTAAATAAATAATTAAAATAAATCAATAAAATTCAAAGATAATAAATTTGGAAAATCAGAACGGAACCACCTACCTCGAAGCTTTTGACCAAAATCACAACGGTCAAGAACACTCAAGAAAACCAGGTTTATTATTCAAGAACCCACCTTAGATATCTTCTTATAGAAAGATCAAGACCAAATCTCATCAAATTTTGTACCACACACTTAGATCTACCCATAACGGGCATAGATCTAAGAAAACGAGAGAAGATGATAAGTAGATCTGAGTAGATCTAAGAAACCGATAAAGAACGATGAAGAATGATCACATACCTCAAGAATTTGGCTTTAATTCACCAAGAAAAGCCTTTGGATCACCTCCAGAATAAAGGGATAACCTTCTATGACCTTAGGAGAAGACAAATCCCGAGTTAGGGCCACTTAAGAGGAGAAACGAGGTACTTAGAGGCAAAACCGAGCGAGATACACAATTTAAGGATCTCATTTAAGTGGCCACATGGTTTGGCCGCATGGTTTAACAAACTGTGCGCTAATCGTGTGTTAGCTACTACTTAGGCCATACTTCTCGCACGGTTTGGCCACATGGTTAGACAAATTGTGCACCACCCGTGCGAAAGCTACTGTCCAGGTTTCAAGGTTGGCGTGGTTTGGTCTCACGATTTGTCAAACCATGCGCAAACTGTGTACAACACACTGGGCTTTAACTTTCCTCAAAAATTCACCCAAACACTCCCCAATCCTTTACTCCAAAACAAAGGTACTTAGAAACATCAAAAATACCTGAAAACTTAACGTGATGTTATAGATAAACATTGCATAGTGGGAACCTTGGGGGTGTTAATAAAGGGACACATGTAGCCTTAGTGTGTGTGACACCACTATGGATGTAACCTCTTATATATCGATGGACTTTGGAGGGACTCTATATTAGTTGGATTCAACCTTATGCCTTTTTAGGCTTTTGGGTGTCTAGTACGTATTATCCCATAATCTAGAGAACAAATAGAAGGTGCATTGTTATTTCTGATTGTTTATTACATGAAAGATTATTTCATGGATGTTGGATCACATGTATATTTATATTTTAATATGTTTACCTACTTCGTTTTATGAATTGAATGTTTCTGGATTTTGAAAACATGATATATAATTTTGGGAAAACCCAAGGATTATTTGAGAATTGTTTTCAAATTGTTTTATTTATAAAAATGCTTGTAAAACTATTTTGGTTTAAAGATATAACTTATTCATTCTCAATATTATAACTTTTATAGATTACTTGGTGGTTTCCTACTGGGCTCTATTGCTCACACCCTACTTCTTTCTTTGTGTGGTTGTAGACCTTGTTTTGTAGGACAAAAATAAAGGTAATGGCATTTTGTAGCATGTTGGATTCTTTTTGTATCAATTTTTTGGTTTGGGATGCTTTTTGGAGGTGATAATTGGTCACATTGAGTCTTGTTAGTCTAGAATTTTCGTACTCTCTGGTTTTACTCGTTTGTCTTAGTTGTATCTCCCTTTGTTTTTGCTTTGTAATCTAGTTGTATGTATTATTTTTCTTATATTCAATACTTGTTTTTTATCTTTGTTGTACCTCACCTCGTAATGGGCTGACTTGGGTGACTGGTCTGCTTGACCTGGGTTTGTCTATTACAATGATACATTTTATTTATCTATGTTTACATGTAAGACTCACCATTGGTCCTCTTACAAACACCATAATTGATGAATGCTTGTTCTATATATTATTTGGAACGTAGTCCTGAAGAAACTCATATCTTCTAACCATGCATATATTGTACTTCATTTTTATATTCCTTAAAACACTTAAAGGAATCTTATGATGTATATTTACCACTATTTTAACCCTAAAATATTTCATGCTCTCTATGTGAACAAATTCCAAAAGCTTTCTAGCTAGCCTTTATTTTTAATGGTTTTTTTATCAAAAACTAGATAAGTCAATGTGTCAATAATACATAAGTTTTTTAACTCTAAATACTCTAAAAACCATATTGGGTATATCCTTTACAACTACTTACTTTTACTGAACAAGTATTATCTTTCGACAACTGGGTATACTTGAGTCTTACATTTTATACTCATCTGTTATTATCAATGATTCAAACATTATTAAACCATTATTTTAAGTATTAAACACCATAAACAACATTCATTCCATTATGGAATAATGTACCCCTGTGTATAATGGACATGTGAGATAAGTTTTTTTGGTAATACTCAATAAAAGTTTAACTTGAACTAATAAACTTTCCAATTATAAATTGTGAACTTTTCACCGCTAACTTAGGAATCACCCTTTCTCGGCTGCTAGAAGAATTAATTTTACTTGTTGTATCATTTTTATGCTAACATGGTTACTATATTTAAATACACATATGGGATAGACATATTGTATTTAGTACCCAATAAGTATGATAGAAACATTACATACAATGATGAATATAATTAATTTGAAGCATTTGCTTTCTTCTACTTCAATTTATTACATTTATTCTTCCATAGACTTATCTCATGACATGAAAATCAAATAACCTCTTGTATGATGATCAACCTATTTTCCTTGAATGATGTTGTGAAGGTGCCTTTAACGTCACACTTTCCATTAGACTTTTCTCCTTTTATTTCAATTTGTTAGTCATAAAAACTAAATATTAATCTATATTTAAGTTTTTATTTTCTTGGAAAATGTTACCCAAAAGGTAATGAAGAGTTTTCTCCATTTACTATTTGTTTTTTAATCTTAAAAAAAATTGATAAAGTGGGTGAAATGATATAATAAATGGATGCATTGAAAAATCATGATCTATCTTTCAATTTACATGTATTTATTGTAATCATTACCTCATTCATAACTTGCCTCAATTTCTCCTAAAAGACTATTTAGATATGAGATAACATGATGTAACCATCCATGTCTTCATGATATATTCACAACTCATTGTAAATTGATGATAGAATTATGATGTAAACATCAAATATGATATGCATGTGTTTCCTATAAGAATCTTTCTCATCCTTTCTTCTTAAGGTGGCTTTACAGGTAGTGGGGACTCCAACACATAGAATTTCGTATATCATAGTACTTTGTGCAAGTGCCTATACTACTCTTCGAAATTGGTTCCAGTGAGGAAATGTTATTTTTCCAATAGTAATCATAGTGTATTTTTGGTATTACAAGACTTTGTTCTATAAAATAAAATTTTTAGTATATAAGTGTTTTTTATATTGATTATGGATTAGACATTACTGATTAATTAAATCATCAAACATCTCCCATAATTTTATCGAACCCTAGTATCCCTCATTATTAGATTCATAATACCTAGTCTCTTTAGTATCATAGTGATATAGATCCCTAAAACCTCTCCTTATAGTCCAAGATATGGATATGCTACTAATCAGAGTGTTTCAAGGTAGGCGTTTGATTAGTCAACCATATTAACTCATAACCCCTTAAAATGTTTAGTGAAGTCTCGGCTTCTAGAAATTATAAACTTGATTTACTCAACACTTTACCTCTAAAGATGTAACAAACTAGATATGACTACTTCATCACTACCATATTTAGTTAAGTCGACCCATCAATTTAATTAGAACTCACCAGTAGTAGGAGGCACCCTCAATTAGGACTAACGAGCACCTCATACATCCAATTTGGTTCAAATTAAAAGAATAGAAGACATCACGACTCAATATTTATTTGATGTTTTTTATTATTTCTCGATGAATTAAATCATTTTTTATTAGATATTCATGTACTATGTGATCGTATTCACAACTTGACCAAGCATAGAAAACATTCACTGCCTCTTAATTTGTTTTAATCTGTGCATTTTAGTTTATTATTTTATGTGATTGTGTAAACTTTCATATTCAAAAATAATAATTAACAACACATAAATTAAATAAAAAACATGACCGATCTTGAGAATTTGGTATTGGTTAATCCATTTACGCTCAATGGATCAACTGTGACCCTATGGGTAAAATACCTGAGTCATTTCTAACTCATATTGCAGCTCACACCCGGTCTAATGTATCATTGTCTCATTTATAATATCACTTCATCTCATTATAGACTACATCTTATAATATCCTAGTTCTAATATATAAATACTCGCACGTAGACAAAGGGGTTATGGGAATGCATAATAAACATTCAATACATCTATCATGGACAGGTAATCCCTTACACATATTAAGCGAGGAAAATGATGTGTAGACCATCAAAATTAAATTAATTATTACATAGATCACATTCAATTGAAATAATTAATTAAATAAATAAATTACTAACAAATATTGGTCAGTCAATACTCAATATTTGTCGACAATCAAATTAAATGTGTAATAAAAATTAAATTTGTGATAAATTTATGTCAAGGGAAATTAAATGAAATAAAATAATTCTTTTAATTGTAATTCAAATAAAAATACCTCCCATTACCAAATTAATTTTTATTCCAAAAAATTAGAATTAATTTTATATATATATATATATATATTAAATGTTTTTTACTGGACCTTGTTGATGTTGGAGTTCAGTGATGGCCAGATCTAGTCGGTAGGGTGGAGTATAGTGAGACCGGTCGAGGATGGTTAGTAGGGTGGAAGACCGATTGATGAGGCAATGATGTGATAGAGGGCTGAGGTGGGTTGATGGTGCGATGATGGGTTGTGCGCAGTAGGAGACCGGGGGGAAGGGGCCAACGTGGCAGGAGGCGGTCCAGACTGGGGCGCAAGAGCGATAAGGTGAGGTATTTGGCTGGTAACACTAGTTACATGAATGAGGGGTCTCACAATAGGGAAGGTTAGTGGGAGGCCGTTTGGTGGGGGTGGCAGTTCTACTACCACATATTCCCCTATTTAAAAAATATATATTATTTTTTAAAAGTTGTGGGCACCCCATACTATTTTCCCCCGTTTTATCCAAAGTCAAGTATCCCCTACCCCTTTTATTGTTTTTTTTACTTTCCAAGCCCAACTATGTAGGCTGTTGTAAATCTTTTTAAATAAAAACAAATTCAGAAAAGGTAATTCTATATTTTTTTTGGAAAATAGGTCACCTAGAAAATACTATTCTGACTGACCAAAAAAGGTTGATCATTAGGGTTATATTTCGAAAAATTCCACTAATCTATGCCTTCAGGTAAACTAAATTATATATATATATATATGTTCTTAGTTATATAAAACCAAAAATTAAGTGGTGATCCATTTTCCAATATCATATATACACACAGCAGAAATAGCTAGAGCGGAGAATTAAAATTTTACATCGTTGATCGATGTGACTATGTCATATTCGATGATTTGTAGTCCAATACGAAGGCCTGAGAATCCTATATGAAGGAATTAAACATGAAAAATAAATCATAGAATACCTCATTCGATTGAATATGTGTTAAAAAATCACTCATCTCCAATGATAGTTGCTTGAAGGAACTAAATTCGAATCTCTATAGATCATCCACACATGCTTCAAAAGTTTTTAGAATCATAGATCATTGAAATCTGGTTGATGGCATGAAGATCTGATGATGCCTTCGATGTCCCCATGATCACCGCTATGCTGATTCTTCAATCCATTAAGAAATTGGATCGAACTCTTGGATTGGGTGATTCTATATCTAGGAAGCGAGGGAGTGTCTATAGAGGTTATCAAAATCATGTGATGGACATTTATTAGAATGAGAGAATCCTCCTCCTAATATAGTAAGTTTACAAATACCTATAAATTTCTCCATAGCCCTTGATTATGTATTACCCACCAAATAAGCGATAAACGACTTCTTATGACTGGTTTATTGAGTCATAAATATCATTTATATTATTATCATTTCCTTGTAATATAACAAATATATTACGTGCAAGTCATTAACTTAGCTCTTCATTCCTAGAAATATTAAACTTTAAATATTAAAATAATATTCGTTTTTATAATATTTTCTCATTTATTCACTTAATATCTTGTGAATACTTTTAATAAATAAATTCAATACCAATTATCCAAAACTCAGATAATATAAATTTATTTATTCTTAGTGATCGTTAAAACTTGGAAATCTATCGAACCCCAAGGATGGGGCCCACCATGTCTTATACTCATATTCATTGGAATAAGCCAAAATTTTGAATACTCTAAATATGTGACCATATAGGACTTTATCTCGATAGTAATGAATATTATTCACATACTAGGATCAGAGTCTAGCAACCCATCAAGTCTCTTAAGAAGATAGGGTATGGTCATAGAAATGAAAAACTTTCCTATGAACACGTGTAATATAATCTATTTGTCTCATGATATATCATAAAGTAAGACACGCACTTTATGTCATCATCCTTTCTTACTTTATTGTTCATTGACCTAACAGGATGGGCTTACCTTTGTTTACTATGGACATGGATTTAGTAAAGGTACTATTATCCTGATTAACTAGGCCTAAGATATAACTTCCTTTCAGAAGTGAAAAATTCTATCTTGATTATTCAATCAATGTCATACCACTAATGACACACCCAACATAAGCTATCTCACAATATCATAAATATCATGGTTTTTTCATTGCATCAAAGTACATGATCAAATAGTATACAGTGATAATAATCTCAATTCAGGAGGCCATTACACATTTTCTCATATAGTAACTAATAATGATACCTAAAATATGTGGTGTTCCTGTTGTAGGGTCAATCCTCGTGATCTCATCTACTCAAGATCACCAAGTGTGAACTTTACAAGAAGAAATATCAATGTTTATGAGCCCCCAACACCTGATAGTCACACATTATCTTTTTTTAGTTAGTATGATGTATCTATACCAAAATACAAATGTTTAAGATTAATTTCATAGTATCTCAAGGTTCTCATTGTAGCATGGGAACTTCTATAACATTTTGATTCGACAAGTAATCTAAGTACATTACCATATAAATAGTGGACACATAAATATAAGAACTGTTATGATAAGAATAGATCATGTATACTCACTATATACATGATATGAAAATGGAAAAGTGCTATTTAAGTTGGGTTTAGAGATACCACATTTACAATAGTGAGGGAAGGTGTATGATGGTCATACACAGTGCTAGTTGTGTTACAAATTGGTGAAAAGGTCATGTGTGGGTCTGTTAGAAACATTTCAGGTTGTGAATGAACTCGAGTAATGATAAATAGTGCGGTGGTGAGACACTCATGGGCATGATGGCCTGAAGTTCAGTGTGATAGGAGATATCCCTCAGTGATGGGAGGTGACATCAAAATTGGATTGGGGTACCATGGTACGGTCGACCTAAGAGAACTCCTTAGCATGAACCATCATAGAGGTGTGGTGCTAAAGGTTGATAAGAGGTGATTGTGGATCAAAAGTATCAACATGTGTCATTTTGGGACCCGTTTTGGTCAACAATCAAGGATCAGTGTAAGGGAAGCAATATGGTGGGGTTGCACTATTGGTTGATAGAGAACGGTGTTCCTGGTAGGCTAGGAACAAGAAGGGGTGGTGTTTTTTGTTGGTTCTCAGGTGTGAGTGGGGAAGTCACATCTAGTCATTGTGTTTGATAATGAATCAAGTGTGGACCAAAGAAAATGGGCATTTGGGTTCTTTTTATGATGATAACAATACTCTTATATTAGGGAGCATTGTATCAGTTATGGATGAATGAACCTCGTGTATAAAGTGGCATGGGTGTGGTGAGACCGATCAGTGGATGGTCAAGGTGACACTGGGGTATTGGTGTGTGGTAAGATCCACTGATATTTGGTTCCTTGGGTAATACCATATTTGAAATTTGGATCAAATGTTAGGTTGGGTTGGTGCATTGGCATCGGTCTTGGGGTGGTTTGGTGTGATATAAGGGTGATTCATGGGGTGATCTAGGATTCTTCATGTTTCAATGGGTGTAAATTTTTTTCATTGTGTGGTTTGGGGGGTGAAACCATTTCATCTCATGATTCAGGGGGTGAACCAGATTCATCATATGATTTTTGGGGTCGAATCATGTGTTGAAATGTTGTGACGGTGTCTGTTGGAATGGAAATGCTTTGAAAGAAAGAAAAGTACCATGGATTGTTGGTATGAGCAGGACCCTACATGTGATGGTCGAAATCATAAATTTCAAGGAATGTGTTTCTTTTGAGGAGGAGTTAGTGGGTGTGACTGAGCATCTTTAGTAAAATTTGTCCATGGGTAGTTTGAATGGTGCTTTTGAGTGGATTTGGGTATGGTGAGATGAGAACTGTGTTGGGATAATCGTATGGGATGTGGTTAATAGGTCGGTGTATCGCTGGAATTGCATTTTGGAAAGGAAACTCCTATAGTGGTAGAATAATGGATTAAAATCGGCCTCTGTGATCGGGGTCTTATTGTGAGAAGCACCATAATCCTAAGGTTGAATTAGTTTAAGACACCATGGTTTATTGGGGGAGACAAGCGTGGGTGAGAATTGTCTCGATGTTGGCATTGGTAGTGAAAATATGGCTTATTTTTAGTTGAATGATGCTTTTTATTCTTGGATTTTCACATTAGAAGTGAAATTGGTGGTCAGAGTTGGAAAGCGATTAGTTTTTAGAGAAGTGACGGTCAAGATAGGTCAGGAAACATGGTTTGAGGACAATCATGGATTCTTGAGAATGAGAAACATCATAGTGGGAAGTTTGTAACAACTCACGTTATTACAGGTTGTAAATTCTTGAGGGAATTTTAATTTTCCATCTGATGGATAGTTAGTTTCGAGAAATGGGACTCAGACCCAGTTTCCAAGAATTAGAACATCCTTGAATGGTGTTTTCAAACATGGTTTGAGACCCCATAGGTGTTACTAGGGTCCAAGAAAGCATTAAAGGAAGTACAGGAAGATGGGGCTATTGGAAACAGCAACATTAGAGGGTTCACTGCATGAACCTAAAAATAAGGGAAGTGGGTCGGGGGTCCCTTCCTTTATAGTTCAGGATTTTAACCAATGGTTAATTCTCTAAAGGGTGTTTCAAGGTTTTTTAAAAATAAACAGTGCGGGTCAACTCCCGCCCCTGTTTTGGAAAACACCGGGAGAAACGAAGTGAAAAAAATGGATCACAAAAGAGTAAAAGGGGAAAAAATAATGAGAACACAGAGATTTACGTGGTTCGGGAATAAACTCTACATCCACAAAGAGATAGAATTTCACTATGATTCTAGAGAACAAATTTTTACAGGGAGTTTCAGGGTTCTCAATTACTTAACAAAACTCTAGCCCGAAATAGGCTAAAAAGGGAGGAAGATGATCCACTATTCCACCAACTACACAGGGAGTCCGAATAACTACAGTGAAAGGTGGTTACCCAAGTCAAAAGTGCTATAGTGGCTGTCAGCTAGAATTCCAAGGAGTTACAGTACTGTTGACTCTAAATTCTTCACTTCAACAATGCTTTGTCGGTGTCGATCGATCAGATCTGCTACAGTGTCCAGAGTTTCTGCAGCGCTCGAAAAAAAACTGGGTTGGGGGCCTTCAGCCCTTGGACCCCCAGAGCAGGGGCACATTGCCCCCTGAAATCCCCAACAAGCTCACTACGGAGCTCAACCCATGAAATTTGTGGCCCGGTTCATAGTATGGGCTGGAAACATTAGGCCCAACAACATCCAAAGATGATCGGGCTACACCAAATCGAACAACCCCCTCTTTTAGTCAAAGATCATGCATGATATGGGTTAAACATCCATCCCAAACCCTCTCTTCTTACCCCCTTGATATGGGGTAGTTTTTTGTGGCTTTTGGCAGCAAATCCTAGTAATATTTTCCCTTTGTTCTTGGTTTATTTCACACCCCCTGATTTTGTGCATTTTTGTTTAGAGTTACAATATTGATTCCACTGGATCATGGTGTAAACAAATGAAATGAATGCAAATTTTTCTTGTCTTTAATAGAGTATGGTCCGAGACGATTTTTACATGTCGTTAGAAGCTGTTTCAATGAAGGTACATCAATCGATGATTTTTCCTAGTTTTTTTATAAATTTTGGGTAAAATCAGCCATTTGAAAGGATTTTTAATTTGGGAATTTTTTTCAACATAGGTTATAGAGTGTGTTGGGAGTGTATCACACCATGTTTCTTGAGGTTTCGATAATCAGATAATTCTTGGTGAGTTTTTATGTATTATACATATTTAAATTAATTGGTTAAATTAATTGTAAATGTCTATAATTAATTGTGAGTGATTTTTGGCCTCATACGGGTGCTAAGATCATAGAAGAGGCTTAGAGGATCTCGATGAGGTGTTAACTCTTATATCGAGGTAGTTGGCCCCTCTAATACAATTTCATATGTTTTTTATGCATGATCATGCATGTTGTAATACCGTGTGGGGTTTAGGCATGAGGTTTAGGGACTAAGAGTGCCCTAGGTAGAGAGATATGATGGAAGTAGGCCTCCTATGATTGAATTATGTTTTCTTAAGCACTTAGGTGAATTTGGGATTGCCCTGAGATAATTTCACTAAGGGGTGACAACTATAGTTGAGTTGTCATGGGGCCATGGGAAGGTCATGGGGTACGATTGGGCATGTAGAATGGAATATGTTTGGTTTCTAATGACATTGGGAAGGCATGAGAGGCTTGGGGTTGATTGATAATGTTCAAGATGGTTATATTCCTCATGAGTGATGAGGAACTCGCTCCTGAGGATAGAGTTGAGTCTTGGCATGCTCTTGGAGCATGAGGAGTTTTATGGGACTTAGAATAGGGATGACAAGGGGGTTTCAGTTGGGTTTTGGATCCCTCCTGATGAGTCTAGTTTTGGGTAGAACACGACAGCCTGGAATGGTCTCTAGATAGTAGGACTGGGATAAATGATAGCTTTGGAAAGGTTGGACCGACCTCATGGGATCTATGTCAATGGGATCATTTAGGCAGTGACATTGCCAATGAGTCACGATCTTGATCTAGTATTGAAAATCATATATCATGGTGGGTTTTGAGGACCCAGTGGACACCCCCAACAATAATGGGGTGATATTTCATGATGAGGGGCTAGGTCTTAAGCGACTAGCACCCTGGGATCAACCTATGATTTGTGTGTTGGGATGAAGCTCGGTGTACTTTATATGTGCTTGATGGACCTCCCTAGAGTGTTGGGATGGGTTAGTGGGATTATTTTTCACTAATGAGGGTATTGGTTCAAGGACCTTATTATACATGGCTTGGGTCAATGTGATTGGACCTCCCAAGAGTTAACGGGGATGGGTCGATGTGCATGAATTGAACCTTTACTTGTTCAGGATTAGGTCAAGGACCACCCTAGGGGCTGTTTCATAGCATGATTCGAGATGAAACCAATGGACCTCCCTTGAGTGAGAAAGTATGGGTCGAGGCTTATAAAAGTATGACCATGCCCAGTGTCTATGGGTATTAGGTTGAAGTTTTGGATTCCATCCTACCTTGAGCCTTTAGGATGGGGCTAGGAATCGATATAGTAGAACGAGGCAATGCAACAAGTGGATTTTGATATGGCGTTGAAGTAGGTATGGTTAGGGTTGGAGTGTCTTGGTTAGCACCCAATGACCTGACAAGTGTGTGTATATCATTGGGTGTCATGGAAACCTGGTTAGTGCACGATGACTCAATGATCATGTTTTTTTATGTTATTTCTTTTCCTCATACATACACACACATATGACGATGTATATTAGGGGTGTTTAGTGAGACCCAACTGAGTTATATTCTCACACCCTTTATAAGAATCTCATTGTTTTTGTAGGCCTTATGTCTACTTTTTAGGTCAAAGCACAAAATGTACAATGGATCGAGCTAGAACATCTCGACAGGTATGTGAATATCAGGATAAGGCTTTGGGATGGTAGTAAGGCATGTTTTTGTGTGTGTATTTTTTTTATTTTAGTTTATTTTATATTTAAAATCAGCCTAGAAGGAGATCCATGTTTTTTATGTATGAAAACATTGTATATGTGATTGTATGTTTATTTATTTTTCATACACTGATGTGGATGTTTGGTTATTTATTGTTATTGATTTTTATGACATCGGGGGTAGTTTCCCTTGTGAATGTTTTAGGCCCTCATCGCTAGTTATCATCCTCTGGCATATGATAAAGCATGCTTGAGGTCTTATAATGTCTTTGTCATGGACACTACTGAGTGGCCATGGGTTGGGGCATTACACTATCCCTCATGAACTCCATTCATGGATATCAAGTGCAAACTTTATGGGAATAATCCTTAATGCTTATAAGACTTTATCACTAGATGGTAAAATGATGTATATATCCCATCAGAATGATGTACCTACACTATAAGACGTGGTTTGAAGAATATCTTCATAGTGACAAAATGTTATAACCCATTGATGTTGTAAATACTCTTAAGTAAAATATCACATTAGGAATACATAAGTAAAGTTAGTATGTGATAAGAATATACTTGAGTAATTGGAAAGTTAACGAAAAAATTGGTTCTATGGAACCAACTCAAACATGTCATTTAAAGTGTTAACATTTTTATTCTCTCAAATTGAGTATGAGATTAAGAAATGCACTTTACCAATAAAACCATAATGAATAGTTTTTATTTGGGGGATAGTTTGGTGATGGTTTGAGTAAATTTAAAATTTCATATCATTGTTTGGTGATTTAAAAAATATATAAATGCCACTTTATAGAGATATTTTAACACTAAACACTAATTATCTATTTCTCTCAATGATGCATCCACCATTAGAGGGGAAGATCATCGAGGATCAAGCAATAGACTGTTGGGAAATCATCACAAGTTATGATATTTGATTCAGACCATGTATCCCTCATTTTTAGGCGTTCTTTATTGTTTAAATTTGGGATTAACTCGGCTCTTCATTCCTAGAAATATTAAATGAACCTTGAATATTAAAATAATATTCGTTCGTATAATATTATCTCAAGTATTCACTTAATATCTTGTGAATACTTTTAATAAATAAATTCAATACCAATTATTCTAAACTTAGATAATATGAATTTATTTATTCTTGGTGATCATTAAAACTTGGATATCTATCAGACCCCAGTGGTGGGGCCCACCATGTCTTATACTCATATTCATTAGAATAATCCAGAATTTTGAATACTCAAAGTATGTGACCATATAGGAATTTATCTCGATAGTAGTGTATATTATTCACAGACCAAAAGTAGAGTCTAGTAACTCATCAAGTCCCCTAATAAGATAAGGTATGGTCATAGGAATGACAACCTTTCCTACGAACACATGTGTAATATAATCTATTTGTCTCATGATATATCATAAAGCAAGACACACACTTTATGTCATCATCCTTTCTTACTTTATTATTCATTGACCTAACTAGATGGGCTTGCCTTATTCTACCATATCCATGGATTTAGTAAAGGTACTACCATTCTGATCAACTAGGCCTAAGATATAACTTCCTTTCAAAAGTGAAAAATTTTATCTTGATTATTCAATCAATGTCATACCACCAATGACACACCCAACACAATCTATCTCACCACATCATAAATCTCATAGTTTTTTCATTGCATTAAAGTACATGATCAAATAGTATACAGTGATAATAATCTCAATTCAGGAGACCATTATACAATTTCACATATAGGAACTACCAATGACACCTAAAATATGTGGTGTTCCTATTGGTGTGCCAGTCCTCATGATCTTATCTACTCAAGATCACCAAGTATGAACTTTATGAGAAGAAGTATCAATAGTTATGAGCCCCCATCACCTGATAGTCACATATTATCTATTTCTATTTAGTATTATAACACATATTTTTAAGATTAATGTCATAGTATCTTAAGATTCTCAATATAGCCTGGGAACTTCTATAACATTTTGATTCAATAAATAATCTAAGGACATTACTAAATAAATAGTGGAAACATAAATATCAGCACTATTGTGGTAAGAATATATCATGTATACTCACTATATACATGATATGGTAATTGAAAAGCACTATTTAAGTTGGGTATAGAGATCCTACATTTACAATAGTGAGGGAAGGTGTATGGTGTTCATGCGTAGTGCCAATTGTGTTGCAAATTAGTGAACAAGTCATGTGTGGGTCTGTTAGAAATAGTTCAGGTTGTGAATGAACTCACGTAAAGTTATGATAAACATTGAGGTGGTGAGATACTCATGGGAATAATGACCCGAAGTTTAGTGTGATAGGAGATGTCCCTCAGCGATGAGAGGTGACATCAAAATTAGATCAGGGTACCATGGTACAGTTGACCTGAGAGAACTCCTTGGCATGAACTATCAGGGAGTCGTGGTGTTAGGGGTTGATAGGAGGCGAGCGTGGATCGACAGTATCGACATGTGTCGTTTTGGGACCCGTTTTAGTCGACGCTAAAGGTGTGGTGTAAGGGAAGCTAAATGGTTGGGGCACACTATTGGTTGTTAGATAATAGTGTTCCTGGTTGGCTAGGAACAAGTAGGGTTGGTTTTTCTTGTTGGCGCTCAGGTAGGAGTGAGATGGTCATGTCTAGTCATTATGGTCAATAATGAATGAAGTGTGGGCCGAAGATAATGGGTTTTTGGGTTCTTTTGGTGATGATAACAATACTCTTATATTAGGGAGAATCATATAATTTATGGGTGGATGAACCTCATGTATAAAGTGTAATGGGTGTGGTGAGACCGATCAGTAGATGGTTGGGGAGACACCGGGGTACTGGTGTGTGGTAAGATACACTAATATTTGGTTCCTTGGGTAATACCATATTTGAAATTCGAATCAAATTTCAGGTTGGGTCGGTGCATTGGTATTAGTATTGGGGTGGTTTGGTGTGATTTGAGGGTGATTCATGGGGTGATCTAGGATTATTCACATGTTTCAGTGGGTTTAATTGTTGTTCATCACATGGTTTGGGGGTTGAAACCATTTTGTCGCATGATTCAGGGGGTGAATTAGATTCATCACATGATTTTGGGGGCGAATCATGTGATAAAATGTTGTGATGGTGTATGTTGGGATAGAAATGCTTGGCAAGAAATAAAAGTACCATGTATTTTTGGTAAGAGTAGGACCCTATGTGTGAGGTTTGATATCATAATTGTCATGTCAAAGTCAGGTGTTTCTTTTGAGGGTGAGTTCATGGGTGTGACCGATCATCTTTGGGAAAAGTTGGCCAGAGGTAGTCTGAATGGTGCTTTTGAGTGGATTTGGAAATGGTGAGATGACAACCATGTTGGGAGCATCGTATGGGATGTAGTTAGAGGGTCGGTGTATCGCTGGAATTGTATTTTAAAAAGGTAACTCCTATGGTAGGAGAATCATGGATTAGAATTAGCCTCCATGATTGAGGCATTATTGTGATAATCACCATAAGCCTTAGGTTGAATTAGTTTAAGACACCATGGTGTGTTGGGTGAGATGGGTGTGGGTGAGAGTCATCTTGATGTTGGCATTGGTAGTGAGCAGATGGATCGGTTTTCGTTGAATGGTGCTTTTGGTTCTTGGATTTCCACAACATAAGTGCAATTGGTGTTCATAGTTGGAATGTGATGAGTTTTCAATGAAGTGACGACTGAGATAGGTTGAGAAACATGGTTTGAGGAAAACCATGGCTTCTTGAGATTGAGAAACATCATGGTGGGGAGTTTTTAACAACCCGCATTATTATAGGTTGGAAATTCCTGACGAAATTTGAATTTTCCATTTGATGGATAGTTCATTTTGAGAACCGGGACTCAAACCCAGTTTCTGAGAATTTAAACGTCCTTGGATGGTGTTTTCAAAAATGGTTTGAGACCCCATAGGTGTTACTAGGGTCCAAGAAAGCATCAAAGGAAAGATGGGAAGTTGGGGCTATTGGAAACAATAGCAGTAGAGGATTCACGGCATGAACCTAAAAATAAGGGAAGTGGGTTGAGGGTCCCTACCTTTCAGGTTCACGATGTAAACTAAAGGTTCATGTTGTGAAGGTTGTTTCAAGGTTTTTTAAAAATAAACAGAGTGGGTCAACTCCCCCCCCCCCATATTTTGGTCAAAGAGTATGCATGGGAGGGGTTAAAAAGCTAACCCTAACCCTCTATTCTTCCCCCCTTGATATGGGGTGGTTTTTTGTGTATTTTGACAGTAAATCTCAGTAATATTTTCCCTTTGTTCTTGGTTTACTTCACAGCCCCTGATTTTGTGCATTTTTTGTTTAGTGTTATAGTGTTGATTCCACTAGAGCATGGTGGAAACAACTAAAATGAATAGAAATTTTACTTGTGTTTCATAGAGGAATACCCAAGACGATGTTTACATGTCATTATAATCCGTTTTGGTGAAGGTACATCACCCGATGATTTTTCTTAGGTTTTTTAGAAATTTTGGATAAAATCATCCATTAGAAAGGATGTTTAATTTGGGAATTTTTCTTGGAATAGGTTATGGAGTGTGTCAGGAGTGTACCATACCCTGTTTCTTGAGGTTTTGGAAATCGTATAATTCCTGGTGAGTTTTTATGCATTAAACCTATTTAAATTAATTGGTTAATTTAATTATAAATATTTATAATTAATTGTGGGTGATTTTTGGCCTCATACGAGTGTCTGGGATCATGGAAGAGGCTCAAATGATGATTAGACACTTAAATAGGATGATATTAATTGTTTATATTATAATATTCATGTGCTTCATTATTCACAAACACCATTTTTAGTGCATTTTACAAATTTAACCTTAATTCACATTATGCTCATAATTCTTTCTTAAAATGAACTATTACATGGTACATTTTTTAACACCTCATAAAAGATAAAATGGTCCTGATTTTATTTTAATATTTTATTTTCTATTACCCCATTCTATAAGGAACAATTAATTATTTTGTAGAACTTTAATATTCCTATTGGAAGACCACCAAGATGGGCCTTGAACCAAGAACATTCTAGGCAAAGTGAACTAGACAGCAGCCCAATAAAAGTACTATAGTGGTCAATATCCAAGCCCAATGATTCTACAAATTGATATATAGAGAGAATAAATCATGTGGAACATTGAATTTAAGAGTTTCACAAGATAATTCGGATGTTTTAATGGATTTCCAAGTGGTCCAAGTTGATGATGTAATTTTGGTCCAGATTTTGCGGCCCAGAAAAATAGACCACCATTTAAATAATATCTCAAAAACAATAAACTATTTTGGGATGAAATTTTACATACCATTAGGGGACATATGGAGATTTATTTTCTTCTTATATATACCACTCCAATTCGGCCATCTATAAGCTCAATTCAGCACTCTCTCTTTGGTGGATGTAAGTTGGTTCGGATTTTTTGTCAAGGGTGGAAAAGTCCACTCTCCCTTAACCTTCCACCCACCTAGGCCTACCACCATTAATTGAGGAGACTTGGAATATTTGGGGATAAACCCAAGGCTTCCAAAATTATTATTTAATATAGTGGTGTTGTAGGATTTAGGAATATTTTATTCTTGGTTTAATTGTAATGTTATGTTGTCGCTTTGTGTTTGTAATCTCATTTCTTCTCATGTAAGTTATTAAATTCATCTTAGTTTATTAATAAAAGTTATTCCTTTCATCTTATTCTGTTATTATTCATATCATGTTGATACCATTTCATTAATGTGTGAATTTATTCATACCAAACCTTGTGAAATTTATCACACAACGGTGGAGTGATCGTTATTTTTTTGTTTTTAATTCTTTAATTCCACCCTCGTAAGTCTACTTCCTGCTTACGTTGAGAACATGTCATCAATGGAGGGATAAATATTTTATGGGATGATACAAGGGAGTAGTAAGGGGATGTATTGGATTTTATTTCTCACTCTCTAAATGTTTATTAATTTCTTTTATTTGAGTTTTTTTTATTCAATGATTTTCTCTCTTCCTCTTATTGAATTTAATCGCCCCACTTTTATGTGATAATAAGATCATTTACCTTGGAGTGCTCATGAAAATGATCCTAAAATTGTATATGTGATTGGAATGTGTTTTTAAAGGTGTTTAGATATTAAGTGACGATGTTATTTTGAATTCATTGAATGAATCCTTCTCAAGTTAATGAAATTGAAATCATTAAAAAAAATCATCCAACCCATCCCTTGTAATAACCTAGGATCAACCCATTCTCATAAATTGAAATCACATAGATATGTTTGTGCTCTTTTAAACCCATATAAATCAACCCAAATTTGGTCACTTCATATCCAAAAATAGTCCATATAATTTACATGTCTATAGGTTTCTTCTTAGGTCTATGAGGATTCGACAACCCAAGCTACACTACAAGTGACCGCTTAACCTTAAGAACTTGGGTAAATTTGGGTGAGACCAAATTTTAGCATCGTTTCCAGGGATCCAAGTAAGTCACCTCAACACTAATTCTATTATCCCTCATTTCTATTTTATCACCTCAACTTCTCTTATCTTTTCTTATCTCTTTTTTTCACTTTTCTTGGTGCTTGTTCGCCTATACATGTGACCAATCAAACCGTCTAGTTAGGGTGGATAGTCCTGGGGTTGGGGAGTCAAGTACACCTATAAAACTATTTCTATTAGATCCTATTATTTCAAATACTCTAGAGTCAAAAATTGATCCCATTTCAATGGAGGGTCTTCAAAGAAACCAACTCATAAACCCAAGAAGGAATCAAAATGGAAATCCAAATGAGGTAGCCCCAAACTTGGGGAATGCAGTCGATCAAACCATGAATTACTACCTCACACCTGCCTGAACCAATGAACCCTATTGAAATATTCATGCTTCCCTAGGAGAAGCCCACTATTTATTCAAACCTCATGTCCTAAACCACCTTCCAACCTTCCATGGGATGCAGTCGGAAATGTCATTCCTTTATGTCAAATAGCTCAATGACATTGTTGAAACCATGTACCCACCACATCCACTTGAGTCAGCTAATATGAGGCTATTTCCTTTATCACTAAAGGATCTAGAAAATAATTGGTTAAAAAATCTGATACCTACATCAATCCAATCCTGAGACCAATTGCAAAGATAAATATACAAAAAATACTCCCCCCCATCATAAAACAATTGCACTTAAAAAGTACATCCAAAACTTTTTTGAAATAGAAGGGGAGTCATTTTATCAAACATGGGAAAGGTTAAAAGATACACTCAACATGGTACCTCACCATGGATTCTCAATCCCAGGACAAGTATGAATTTTCTATGAAGGTTTAGGTCCAGAAAACAAACAATTCATTAACATGATGTGTAATGGAACATTCAAAAACAAATCCCCAAATGATCCTTACGAGTATCTAAAAGTACTAGCTGAACAAAACCAAACATGGGGAACATCACCCTATAATGAGAAGCCACCCAAATCTGGTGGAATTCACATACTTAGGGAAGAGTAAATCCTTAGGGAAAAACTTACTGCACTCACTAGGAAGGTCGAGGAGATCGATCTTAGTAAGGTCTATGAAATTCAAATTGTTGACTCTGTTTGCACAATTTGTGACAAACATGTCCATAAGACTGACAACTACCCAACCATCCCTTAAATTAAAGATTTTCTTTTAGGGGGACCACTAGAGGAGGTCAATGATCTAAAATTTTAGAAGATACAGTAACAAAATACTTTCAATCCAAGGTATAATGACCATCTAGAATTCTATTGGAAAGATAACCAGCAATCTAACCAATAACCTATTCATCCACAATGATCAAACCCCTACCCTCCAAAAAATTTTCAAAACCATAACCAGTTCTAACCACAACTAGTACAATACCAACACCCTCCTATCCAATACCAACAAACCATCTAGAAACCCGTTCAATAAACAATCCCACAACCAAAGTATCCTCTTAGGATAAACCAACCAACACAAGCCCCTGCCAAATCAATCCCCCTACCAATCCTTAAACAGTTGTGTAAAAAAATGGAGAAAATTAACTTAGAAGTCTCATCCATAAAACATGAAATAAAAACCATTAAAACTGGGAAGGTACCCATGCCTACTCAGGTGGTACCATACCCAACCTTAAGGGGAGAATCCAGTTACACACAAACCTCTCATGAACAACTAAAAGAAGTGACTATTTTAAGAAGAAGGAAATCCCTTGAGAAACCTGAACTAACCATTCCAAAACCATTAAAAGATTCAAAAACACATGAAAATGATGAATAACCACCCATAGATTCTAGAAAACCCAATGAGAATGCAAAGGAACCACAACCACACCAAAGACTCAAACAACCTACTCCCTTCCCTCAACGCATGAGAGGAAATCTAAACCAGAAATGAATGAAACTTTGAGGGAAATATTATCTCAATTTAAGTTGAACATTCCACTTCTCGATTCTATCCAAACCGTTCCTCTCTACTTAAAGTACCTAAAGGACTTTTACACTTTTAAAAGGAAATTTTTACATAAAAACCCAATTCCTTTTGGCTACTAATGTGAGTACCACCATTCAAGGGACCATTCCTCCAAAGTTGAAAGATCCAGGATGTCCATACATCAATGTTGAGTTAGGAGATAATAAATTTGTCAAAGACCTTTGTGATCTAGGAGCCAGTGTGAACCTCATTCCATATTCCATGTATTATTAGTTAGGTCTAGAAGAACTCCAACCCACATTTTTCACTCTTCAAATTTTTTATCGTAGTGTTTGAGTTCCTAAGGGGGTCTTAAAGGATGTTTTGGTGAAATTTGAAATTTTCATTTACCTTGATGAATTCATAGTCCTTGACAATCACACAATATTAGGTCCTAGGGAGAAAACCCCCATCATCCTTGGTCATCCCTTATTAGCAATAATCAACTTAGTCATTTGATTTAGAAATGGGAACATGACAATAACCTTCAAAAACATGAGTCATGATCTAAACATATAAAATAAAAACTATCAAATTGGGGATGATTAAGAGATACATGAGGTAAATTGGATTGGTAGTGTTGATAGTGAACTATAGGAACATCACGGAATTATTGAAGTATGTTTAAGTCAAGAAGAGATTGATTTCCTTTGTTCACATGAGGGATTTTTTTCTCCTTAGCTTGAATCTCTTTAAGATAGCTCTATTGATGATTTTATATAATAACCAATCAATGATACCATTGGTGAAATCAATAACATTGAGTCCATACCCATTCATGACACTGATCTATCTAATTTGGTGGCTGAAACTTTTGTTCAAAAGGAACCAATTCTGTCAAGAAATTTTGAAAAAGAAAAAGAGTTCAATCAAAAGTATCATCCTTATTTCAAAATTATTAACCAATATGATCTTGAATTTAATGTCATACCTTCATCACTCAATTATAAATTCTTAGGGGAAAATAGAGCCTTTCCAATTTTTATTTCTTCCTCTCTTTAATCCAATCAAGAGAGGATGCTTCTGGATATCCTAATAAAGAATAAGAAAGCAATTGGATAGACCCTTTATGATATTCCTGGGATTATCCCACTCATTGGGACTCAAAGTATTGTTCTTGAATCTAACTCTAAACCATGTCATCAACATTAGCAGAGACTCAATATCAATATTATGGATGTGTTAAGGAAATAACTTATTAAGTTTTTGAAATTGGGTATCATCTACCCCATTGTTGAGAGTGAGTGGGTAAGACCAATTCAAGTTGTCCCAAAGAAATATAGAATCATTGTGATCACCAATGAGAATGGTGACCTTATCCCAAGAAGGGTTAGTAGTGGATAGAGGGTCTGCATTGACTATAGGATGCTCAAATCATGTACCAAGAAAGACTATTTCACCTTTCCCTTTATTGATCAAGTTCTCAAGCTAGTGGTGGGTCATCAATTCTACTTCTTCCTAGATGTATTTTCAATGTATAATCAAATCGATGTCTCCTTATAGGATCAAGGAAAAACAACCTTCACTTGTCCATTCATCACTTTTTCCTTCAAGCACATGCCCCTTGGGTTATGTAATTCCCCTAGTACCTTCTAGAGATGCATGATGGGAATCTTCTCCGACATGGTGGGGGATAGTTTATAGGTATTTATGGATGACTTATCCATATTTGGGGATAATTTTGAGGGATTCCTTATAATTTTTGAAAGGGTTTTTTCAAGACATGAGGATAAGAATATCATCCTAAATTGGGAAAAATGTCATTTCATGGTAAAGGAAGGAGTTATTTTGGGACATCTGGTCTCTGGTAGAGGGATTGAAGTTGATAGATCTATGGTTGATATCATTCGTCGCCTTCCCTCTCCTAAAATTGTCAAAAAAGTGAGGTCCTTCTTAGTATATGCTGGTTTCTATAGAAGGTTCATTAAGAACTATAGCTCCATTTCCCGACCACCTTGTGCTCTTATGGTGAAAGATGCTTTATTTTTATGGACATAAAGTTGTGAGCAATCATTCTCTACACTCAAGACAGCTCTTATCTCTCCACCTATCATGAAATATCTTAATTAGAAACTTCTATTCGAACTCATGTGTGATGTGAGTAACTTCACTGTAGGAGAAGTCTGAGGACAACGGTGTGAGAAAACTCTATGTGTCATTGATTATGCAAGAAAATATTTAAATGATGCACAAATAAACTAAACCACCACTGAGAAAGAGTTACTTGTTGTTGTCTTTTCCATATAGAAATTCAGGTCCTATCTATTAGGATCACAC
Organism: Viscum album; assembly: GCA_963277665.1. NCBI lineage: Eukaryota > Viridiplantae > Streptophyta > Magnoliopsida > Santalales > Viscaceae > Viscum > Viscum album. The sequence continues at coordinate 1,266,759,440 of OY728129.1, read as the reverse complement.
ATCATGGTCTTCATTGATCATTTAGACCTGAAATACCTTTTCCAAAAACAAGATGTTAATGCTATATTGATCAGGTGGATCCTTATTCATCAAGAGTTTGATTTAACCATTAAGTATAAAAAGGGTGTTGAAAATGTTATAGTGTATCATCTCTTTAGGATGGAATTCAAAGACAACCCACATCACCTTTCTGTGTCTGATTCATTTCCTGATGAGCACCTCTATTCTGTGAGTGATTACTCATGGTATGATGACATAACAAACCATTTGGTGACGAGGGACATTCCAAAATTCCTAGGGAAACAAGATAAGAGGAAATTTCTTTATAATGTCAAACACTGTGTTTTATGATCCTTAAATCTTTAAGTTATGTCCTGATCAAATCATTAGAAGATGTGTTCCCGATTTTGAGCGAGATTCCATTCTAAAATTATGTCATGGAGAGGCATGTGGAGCCCACTTTTCCACAAAGAAAACCACTGAAAAGGTCTTCCAAAGTGGTTTATTCTAGCCTAACCTCACTAAGGATTCCTACCAATTCTTCCAAAGTTGTCCTCTATGTCAACAATTAGGATCCATTACCAAAAGTAATCAAATTCCCCTCACTCTCATTCTGGTCATCAAAATCATTGATTGTTGGAGAATTGATTTCATGGGACCTTTACCAAACTCTAGGGGATACCTCTACTTTCTATTAGTTATTGATTATGTCTTGAAATGGGTTGAGGTAATTTCCACAAAGTCCAATGACCATCATATTGTGATCCAGTTTCTGAAAGAGCGCATATTTTCTTGATTTGGAATTCATGTGGCTATAATCAATGATCGAGGAACCCATTTCTACAACCTTACATTCTCTTCACTCATGTCTCTAAGTATGGGATTTCTATAAATTTTTTACTATGTACCATCCTCAAACCAATGGTCAAGATGAGTTAGTGAATAGGGAGATTAATCAAATTCTTGAAAAAACTTTCAATCCCTCTAGGAAAGATAGGTTTGAGAAACTCTTGAATTCCCTTTGGTCATATCGTACAACATTCAAAACCATCCTTGTCATGTCATCATATAGGTTGGTTTATGGAAAAGAATTCCATTTACCTATTGAAATCGAGCATAAGGCCTTTTGGGAAATCAAAAAAAATGAACTTTGAAATTTATTTAGCCGAAACAAAGAGGAAATTAGATCTTAATGAACTTGAGAAACTTAGGATGGAGGCTTATAAAAATTCAAGGATAAATAAAGCTAAAGTTCAAGCCTAAAAATCTAGGAATCTCAAAGTCAAACATTTTGAAATGGGAAAATTCATGATCTTATATAGTTCAAAACTTCATTTACACCCAAGAAAGTTAAGGTCAAGATGGTATGGTCCACACATAGTGCATCATGTGTACCCTCATGGGGAAATAGAGATTCAGGATCCCACTAGTGGTTATTTCTTCAAATTTAATGGTCATAAGTTAAAATTGTTCATTTAATCATTCAATAAACAAGAAACAAATGAGGATTTAACTGAGCAAACCTATGAACCAGAAAAAAATTTGATAGATTTAGGGTCCATGTTGGGATAATGACATTAAACAAAATGATTTTTGGGAGGCAACCTGGCCTTTACCTATACATTTACACAAGTTTATATTTTCAAAGTAAATAGGTATGTTTTTTCCTTTCCTTTTGTTTTTGTTTATTTTTAGTTAAAGGGACCTCAAGGGGTTCCCATTTTGTTCTAATTGTGTTGGTGTGTAAGATTCGGGGGCTACTAATATTGATGGATTTTTAGTAAATTCATATTTCCTCCAACTATACAAACACAAATTTTCATCATTAATGAGGCTTCTCTGAGTGACATGGAGATCAAGGGATTAAATGGGAGCAACATGAACTTAAACTTTAACCACTAGGTGACTTCATTCCATGATTTTCATTTTCAATTTCCTTTTTAAACTCCTCTTCTATTTCTCAAGCCACCTTCTAAATTTTCTTTTCTTTAAACATTGGGGATAGTGTTATTTTAAGTTGGGGGAGATGAAATAAAAAAATTACTTTTATATGAATAAAAATTTGATATGAAATGAGAAAAAACGAGTGCCTTCATGGAAGGACAATTTTCTTTAACTTTGAATAGGATAATACACATTGTAAACTTTGAAACTGAATATCAAATAATTTTTCATGTCTTGATTTTGATTTTGATGAAAGTTTAAGTTCATGAGTATATTTTTGGAAAGTGTGGTTATCTGATGTGATTTTTTACCATTTACATTTTCATCCAATTAATAAAAAAATCACAATGCACGCCCTTTGGATGGTGGGGTATTAATTTGAGTTCATGGGATCTCATAATAAATGGCATAGGTTTGGTGATCATTTTAATTTTAACATGATTATTAAAAAATCAAAAATAAAAAATAAAAAATAAATTGTGCATAGAGAAATTGATTGACCTAATGTGTGGCTTTCGACACTTGGGGATCGTGACTCTATAGTTTTCTAGCTAAAATTTGGGTATTTTATCTCTATTTTTGGTAATTTAAATTTGTTTTTGATTGATTAAACTTGAGATGATTCCTGAGTGTGTGGTCTTCACTTGGTGTCCTAAGGTCTTTGAGCCTGGGAGTCATCGACAAAGTCTTGATACATGGGTTGAATCGGTTGAGTTCAATTTCAATTACCATGGAAAAATTGAAAAAAAAATAACAAACAAATATAAAAAAAGAAATTAACACTCATATTAATATAAAAATGTGATTCCACCTAGTGCTTTCATCTTTTCTCCCTTGAATAAAGATGAACCCCCATGTCTATTGTGATGCACAACACATCATCATGCTTAATTGAAATTGGATGAAATGTGGAGATGAATTTGAAAAAATGAATGATCTTGGGCTTGGGATATGATACTGGACCTAGCTTATTTTAAATAATTTTTATGGGTTAAATAATTGTTTTTTATGAGGTATTTTGTTGAGCATTGTGTATTAAAAAGTTTTTTGGAAAAAGGAAATTCGAATTTTATATTTTTGAGATATATTTTTCTCGGGACTAGAAAAAATCAAGTTAAGAGGTGTGATTGGACACTGAAAGGGGATAATATTCATTTTTTATATTATAATATTCATGTGCTTCATTATTCACAAACACCATTTTTAGTGCATTTTACAAATTGAATATTAATTTGCATTATGATCACAATTCTTTCTTAAAATGCACTATTGCATGGTACATTTTTGAACACATCATAAAAGACAAAATGGTCTTGATTTTATTTTAATATTTTATTTTCAGGTCACCCATTCTATAAGGAACAATTCACAATTTTGAAGCACTGAAAGATTCCCTTTGAAGACCACCAAAATGGTCCTTGAACCAATAACATTCTGGGCGAAGTGAACTGGAAAGCAGCCCAATAAAAGTACTGTAGCGGTCAAGATCCAAGCCCAATGATTCTAAAAAGTGAACCGAAGATAGAATATATCATAGGGAACATTTAATTCAACATTGGACCAAGATAATTCATATTTTTTAATGGAGTTTCAGGTGGTCCAAGTTGAATATGTAATTCTACGCCAGATTCTACGGCCCAGAAAAACAGCTCACCATTAAAATCATATCACGAAAACAAGAAACTATTTTGGGATAAAATTTTATATAAAATTAGGGAACATCAGGATATTAATTTTCTTATTCTATGTCCTACTCCAATTAGGCCATCAATAATCTCAATTTGGTGCATCTGTTTTGTGGATGCAAGTTGGCTCGTATTTTTTGTCAAGGGTGGAAAAGTCCACTCTCCCTTAACTTTCCACCCACCTAGGCCTACCACCATTAATTAAAGATACTTGGAATATTGGGGGATCAAACCAAGGCTTCCAAAATTCCTATTTAAGGTAGTGGTGTTGGAGGATTTATTAATATTTTTTGCTAGGTTTCATTGTAATTTTATGTTTTTTCTTTGTGTTTGTAATCACATTTCTTCTCATGTAAGTTGTTCAATTCACCTTATTTTTTTAATAAAAGTTCTTTATTTAATATTATTTTATTATTCTTCATATCACATTGATACCATTTCTTCAAGGTGTGAATTTATTCACACCAAACCTTGTGAAATTAATCACACAATGGTGGAGTGATAGTTATTTTGTTGTTTTTACTTCTTCAATTCCACCCTCATAATTCTACTTCCTGCTTGCGTTGAGAACGTGTCATCAATGGAGGGATAACTCTTTTATGGGTTGATCCAAGGGAGTATTAAGGGTCTAGAGTGGATGTTATTTATCACTCTCTAAATGTTTATTAATTTCTTTTATTTGAGTTTTTTATTCAATTATTTTCTCTCTTCCTCTTCCTTATTGAATTTAATCACCCCACTTTTATGTGCTAATAAGGTCATTTACCTTAGAGTGCTCATGAAAATGATACTACAAGTGTATATGTGATTATCATGTGTTTTTAAAGGTTTTTAACCAGTAATTGGTGATTTTATTTTTAATTCATTGAATGAATCCTTCTCGAGTTAATGAAATTGAAATCATTAAAAAGAGAATTTCATCCAGTCCATCCCTTGTAATAACCTAAGATCAACCCTTTCTCATAAATTGAAATCACATAGATTTGTTTGTGCTCTTTTAAAACCATCTAAAATCAACCTAAAGTTTTCCACTTAATATCCAAAAATAGTCCATATAATGTATGTGTTTATAGGTTTCTTCTTAGGTCTCTGAGGATTCAACAACCCAAGACACACTACAAGCGACCGCTTAACCCTAAAAACTTGGGTAAACTTGGGTGAGACTAGAGGAGCTCGGTGAGGTGTTAACTCTGGTATTGAGTTAGTTGGACCCTCTAATAAAATTTCACATGTTTTTTTATGCATGATCATGAATTTTGTAATATTGTATGGGGTTAGATCATGAGGTTTAGGGACCAAGAGTTCCCTAGGTAGAGAGATAGGATGGAAGTAGGCCTTCTATGCTTGAATTAAGTTCTCTTAAGCACTTAGGTAAATTTGGGATCACCCGGAGACAATGTAACTAAGGGGTGAAGGCTATAGTTGAGTTGGAATGGGGCCTTGGGAAGGTCTCAGGGTACAATTGGGCATGTGGAATGGAATATGTTTGGTTCTGGGGGAAATTGGAAGGAATGAGAGGCTTGGGGTTGATTGATAATGGGAAATATGGTTATATGACTCATGAGTGATGAGGAACTCACTCTTGAGGATAGATTAGAGTCTTTACATGCTCTTGGAGCATGAGGAGTTTTATGGGACTTGGAATAGGGATGCCAAAGGGGTTTCAATTGGGTTTTGGATCCCTCCTAATGAGGCTAGTGTTGGGTAGAACGTAACAGCTTAGGATGGTCGCAAGATAGAAGGATTGGGAGTGATGAGGACTTTGGTGAGGTTGGACCAACCTCATGGGATCTAGGTCAATGGGATCCTTTAGGAAGTTACTTCATCAATGAGTCACAATCTTGAGCTAGTATCAACAATCAAATATCAAGGTGGGTTTGGAGGACCCAGTGGACACCACCAATAATAGTGGGGAGATATTTCATGATGAGGGGCTAGGTCTTGACCGAATAGAGCCTTAGGATCATCCAGTGATTTGTGTGTTGGTATGTGGATCTATGTACTTTATATGTGCTTTTTGGACCTCCCCAGAGTGTTGGGATGGGTTAGTGGGGTGATCATTCCCTAACGTGGGTATTGGGTCAAGGACCTTATCATACATGGCTTGGGTCGATGTGCTTGGACCCCCCCCCCTAGAGTCTACGGGAATGGGTCAATGTGCATGAATTGGACCTTTAATTGTTTAGGCTTAGGTCAAGGACCGCCCAAGGGGCTGTTTCAAAGCATGATGCAAGATGAAACCAATAGACCTCCCTCGAGTGAGAAAGTATGGGTCGAGGCTTGTAGATGTGTGACAATGCCCAGTGTCTATGGTTATTAGGTTGAGGTTTTAGATTTCATCCTACCTTGAGCCTTTGGGAAGGGGATAGGAATCTGTATAGTAGAACAAGGTGATGCAACAAGTGTATTTTAGTATGGACATAAAATAGGTATGGTTAGGGTTGTAGTGGATTGTGCTATAGCATCACGATGGGTATGTGAATATTGGGATAAGGCTTTGGGATGGCAATAAGGCATGTGTGTGTGTGTGTTATTTTAGTTTATTTTATATTTAGAATTAGCCTAGCGGGTGATCCATGTTTTTTATGTATGACAACATCATATATGTGATTGGATGTTTATTTATTTTTCAAACACTGATGTGGATGTTTGGTTATTTCTTGATATTGATTTTTATGACATTGAGGGCAGTCTCCCCTGTGAATGTTTTAGGCCCTCACCGCTAGTCAGCATCATCTAGCATATGGTAAAGTATGTTTGAGGTCTTATAATGTCTTCAGCATGGGAACTACTGAGTGGCCATGGGTTGGGGCGTTACACTGTTCCTCATGACCGCAATTCATGGATAAAAACTGAAAACTTTATGGGAATAAACCTTAATTCTTATAAGCCTCTATCACTAGATGGTCAAATGATGTATATATCTCATCAGAATTATGTAACTACACCGTAGGATAAGTTTTAAGAATATCATTATAGCGAAAAACTGTTATAGTTCATTGATGTTATAAATACTCAAAATATCACATTAGGAACACATAAGTAAAGTTAGTATGTGATAAGAATATACTCGAATAATCAGAAAGTTCATGATAAAGTTGGTTCTAGGGAACCAACTCAAACATGTCATTTATAGTGTTAACATTTTTATTCTCTCAAATTGAGTATCATATTAATAAATTCACTTTACCAATAAAACCAAAATAAAAAGTTTTTATTTAGGTGATAGTTTGGTGATGGTTTTAGTAAATTGAAAATTTCATATCATTGGTTGGTGATTTAAAAAATATAAAAATTCCACTTTATAGAGATATTTTGACACTAAATAATAATTATTTATTTCTCTTAATGATTCATCTACCATTAGAGGGGAAGATCATTGATGATCAAGTAAAAAATTCTCGAGAAATCATCACAAGGTATAGTTTTTTTATTCAAACCATATATCCCTCATTTTTAGGTGTTCTTTATTGTTTAAATTTGGGATTATAAAAACTTTTATACTATTTGAAATGTGACATCTACTTTATATCAAAATGAATATCTTAATTATATGAATCTTTGTACACCAAAATCTCAAAGATCTAACGTATAATTCAATGGAAATTTTAAAGAGAATATTTATTAAATTTTTTTATCAAAATGAGTTATCATATATAAAATTAAAGGTATCAATTATATGAGTCCATAGCCAATAAGATCAAGTTAATACGAGTTGTGGATTGAGAGAAAATGGGAAAAAGTTCATGAAAATCCCAAATTCTCTCTATATTTTAGAGGACTTGATATTTGATTCATAATGAATGACTCATATTTTTTATAATTATTTTGTTGAGAAGAAACTAGTTGAAATTTGGAAGTTATTTGATATAAAAAATAGTTTTAGGTCCACAAACAATGAACTAGTGACGATATAATGGTTTCTCTATGAGGATGCAGTGAATCGGTGAGGATTATCCAATCAATGAATTGAAAGGTGTGGGGAGAGCCACATATCCCTCACCTTTCAACATATGTGTGGTGATATGTAGAGGTTACATCATCATCTAATCATGTGAATCAGATGGTTCAAGTGGAATGACTCGACAGAGCCAAGCTAAAAACAAGTGGGTATTCTAATTATTCAATCATGTGGATTGTATAATCAGGGTTTGACCAACAAGCTACGTGTGTGGGGTGTACTTGGAGGCACATGGGGTTTCCACATGGAACCCCTTGTTGGATAATATGAGAGGGTAATGTGGGGGTGTGGGGGTGTGGGAGCTCAAATTTGGATCCTTAAAGTTGTGTTTCAGACCTAATAAAACCTTGTTTGGGAATTTTTTGTGATGTTTGTAATCTAGTTCAACTTTTTTACTTCAAAAGAGAGGTTATAAGGGTTATATGTATAAATCATGGTAAAAATATGGACCCATTATGATGATGATGGGATGACTTTATAGTTATGATGTGGATTTTTCATATTGATGATATGGAATTGCAATAGTAATGATATAGAATTATCATGTTGATAATATGGGAATATCATGGCACTATTATAGGCCTATCATGGTGATAATGTGGTCTTAAAATGGAAATTATGTGAACTTGATGTGGTGATGAAGTTAAATTTCCATATTGATGATATGGATTTGACGTATGATATAAGTTGGGGTGGACTCTTGGTTTGGGTGTAGTGATTTAATGTGGGAATGTATCATGATATATTTAATATTCGATTCAAATATGATAAATGATTTCTAAATGACATTAGTTTGATGTTTCATTGATTGTCTTGATTAGATGGAGGATTGATCTATAGATTTCTTATCTTATAAGGTGGTCGTGCTAATGGAAAGTTTTTCTTTTGATTGCTTAAATGATCCAAAGAGTTTGTTCTCATTAGATTTGATTCATTTTTAGATAACCCTATTGATAGTGGTTGATTTGAGAGAATTGTATCCTTCACCCATAGCTTGGGGTTCAAGGTAAATAATTCATAGAGGTAATGCCTTGGAATTGGATTGGTGATTTCCTTTTGAGGTTTATCTAGTGAACGTGGAAAATTTTAGATGTGTGGTGTTATATATGATTATTTTATAATATTTATGATATTGAATAACTGCTCCACTTTCTATGGATGAGGCCAAAAATAGATTCTCATGGGCACATCATATTATGAAACTACCACATGCACATGAAAAGGGTGAGTTCCAACATTTGCTCAAGGATGTGTGTTGTGATATTTATCTGAATGGAAATTATTATAATAACATCCCCTCTCTAGGTAATTATAGACTGGGTGGAGGCATGGACTAAGTGATTGGTCCCAGAAAGCCTCTATCATGATGTAGTTCATGAGGGGACTTTTTATTGTGATATTATGATGTGTATTAAATATGTGTGTGTGTGTGTGAATTCACTCACGCACAAACACACACATATTAACTAGGGAGTATGATTGTGGTGGGTTTTGGGTAGCTTAAATATGAAATGAACTACAAATGAGGATATTGACATTGATGGGATTGAGTTGTTGACTTAGTTTACATTATACATTGATCATGCATGTAGATACTAGTTTTTAATGGGGGTCATCACATTGTCTAGAAAGACCATATTGAGTATTATTATTGACCCCTCTATGCACACTTGCATGTTTTTCCTCTTGTATTTAGGAAAATCATCAGGTGTGGTTGGGAGGTGAAATGGGATGTTTTTATCTTAGTGGTGTCTATTTTTAGCCTACGTTCATACAAACATATTTTTTATTTCCCCTATTTAGTTTTATTATGGTAAATATTATTCATGGAAAGACATTCATTTTTAAGATTTTGTACAAGTTTTATAATCACGTGTTATATTATAGAAATTTATAAGATTCATTCATGATTTATAAATTCATGTGTGGTTTACATTTTCATGTTTATTTGGTTACATTGTGGATTTTATTTCATTGTTAGAAGGTGGTGAATTTTATAGGGTAATTTCTCTTATAATTTATGGTGGGAAGAAAAAATGAAGATTAAGGTCATCAATCAGTGTAAAATGTTTATAATAAATCTACAAAGAAACTGCACTTGAATAAGTTAGTCTCTTTCAGAATCCTCCCAACATTATTCGGGGCATTGGTAAGGTGGTTAAATTCTCTCAAGGTATAAAGAAAGGTTATGTTGAAGTAATATGGGTTAGAGCACTATTGAATAATACATATAACAGATCATGGTGATGCACTCAGATATTCAAGGATATTAAACACCACAGTTGAATCTAATTTAACACAGGAAAGCTGGAGAACTTGTAGGGTGGAAAGGGATAGGCCAAGTAACACCTAATTAGATTTAGTAATAAGATAGGATCCATGTCCTAGGGGTACCTCAATACCAAAAATGATTACACCCACATGGTTACAGACAACACCTCCACCAGACATGATATCATTCAGGAATGATCCATCAATGTTGATATTTAATCTAGATATAGAGGGGTCCATTTGATCCATCTTCCTTATTAGGATTCCCAATTTATAATTTTAGTTTGAAATGATCTCTATTTAATCCACTTGATGAAGTTACTTGTTCCACCAGAATGCCAAAATGGATCCACAGATCAAAATTTATGTAATTATCTGAGAATAGATTCATTTTAATTTTTTATCTCCTATATAATCTACATTTAGAAGCAATTAATACCCTTCGCCTTTGAATGTTAGTGTCAATAGGAAACACATTCTTCTAGATCTGTAAGATAAGAAAGATCATTTTTTAGGTTGGCACTGATTCTTTTTTGGTTGGAACTGATTCTCGATGATGTATCCTTGTGAAACCAAGGGCTATGGATTGTGTAGGAATCTATGGAAAAAAACTGATGTGAATCCTCCATGAGAGTTCTTGGTAAAAACAGGGTGATCCTCTTGATCATAGAAAATAATATCGCTCCCCAATACTCTGCAGGGTTCATCGAGGACTTCTTTGAGGAGCGTGAGGTGTTTATATATTGATATGAGGTTAATTTTAGGGTTCAGGAATCCTAGGAATAATAGATTCACTTACCCATTTATCATTCTATAATAGAACTCTCCCTTCTCCGAAGATCCATCTGGTGTTGGAAAAGATTCCTAGAAAAGAATTGACCATTTTTTCTAGAGTGGTGCTGACCAGGAACAGGGAACTGGATGAACTAGAGCATAGGGGTGTCCATATCTAATGGAATAAAATGAACCCATGTTGTTTTTCCTTCAACTAGATACCATGAAATCTTTCCATGAAATGTCTCCATGGTATTGGCAAGGTTGTAGATGGTGATCTGACCCTCTTTGATATGTCCTAATAGCCTCTTCCAACTCACCTAATTATAACTCTTGTTCGGCCTCACATCCCATAAGAAGTTCATAAAAAGTTTCTCAATATATAAGAAGATAGATTTAGGGACCCGCATCATATAGTATATGAATCAGGATTGAAGCTAAAACACTTTGAATTAAGTTGATTTACCTTCAAATGAGAGGAATCAATTCTTCTAGTTGTGGATGTGAGCTGTGATTTTATCAATAAACAAGTCAAAGTGGGTAACTTGAATGAAACCATGGATGAGGGGGGTCTTAGATATGTCAAGGGGAAGTTTATCTTATAAAAAATTGACCATAACTTAAGGAATTCATGCCTATTATGAAGTGGATAGTGAAACATACAGATAACTTTTAGATGAATTTTTTGACTACCTGCTTCACCCACCATAATCAAATAAAAAATCCTTCAAATCCTGTATAAATTTCTTATTACCATTAATAAAAACAAGAATCTTGTTAGTAAAGAGAATAAGGAAAATACCTAGGTATCCCAAGTTTCCCTTGAACCTCTCGATTCACCCATTATTCATTATATTACTCAACCTTATGTTGAAAGAATCCTCAATGAGAATGTGTGGTGAGATGGAATCACCCTATAGAATCCTTTGAATATATTTAAAAAGGACATAGTGTTTTCCAGTCAATGAGATAGAGAACCATGGTGAGTAGAGGCATCTAAAAATAATATCACAAACTAGTTATGAGAATCAAAAACACCGAATAACTTACAAGAAAAACACATATTCCATCTTATCATGTGATCTTTCCATGTCCACTTGGATCATCATATTTCCCCCATATAATTTATGATCAATATCCAGGACCATTTGTGCAGAACCCGCTACTCCTTGGATGCTTCTACCAATAACAAACTACGTTGTTTTTTCTGATATAACGAGTGGAAGTATCAATACAAGATTATCGTTAAAGATCTTTTCAAGGATTTTATATGAGAAATTTCTAAGGAATATTGGTCAAAATTATAAAAGAGATATGAATTTTTGAACTTGGGGATTAAAACTAAAGAGGTGGAATCTACAGATCTGGGAAGAAGTATATTTATGAGAAAATCCTAGATAACCTTGATATATCATATTTAATGACTATCCAAGCATGGAGGTAGAAAAAGATAGGAAGTCTATATGGACCCAAAGTGGTTTTTGAACTCGGATTTTTGATAACGTCATGGACATCCTCTTCCCTGGACTAATCTTAATAGATGGTTTCACATCCATCTCAATAAGGGATGTAATGAAATTGAAAAATCCCAATTCCTTGATCTTTCATTCAAAAGATCACAAAAATGGGGAGTATCCACCTCCACTATACATAATGACATGAAATTCTCAAGATCTATTGGAACCATTTCTAAGATGTTATTGGTGAAAGATACATCTTCATGTTTCATGTCAAGGATACCATGCATTCTCTTCTCTTTGATACATTCTTTAAGGTAAGTAGTGTTATGATCTCCCTCACGGATCCATAGAACCCAAGATCTATCTTGATTTATAATCTCATCCCTGAGCAAGAGTTCTGGTTGGATCCTGTGTTTATAGGAGAGAGGTTAAAAAATTTGGTCATTTCATCGATCTTGCAGCACTAGGTTGAGAGCCTAGATTCCCTGGATAAGAACCATACACGTTGAATCATGTGAATCAAACTAAGTTTCCCACTCTTAAATAAATATTTTAAGACATTTTAGGTTTGGTTTACAAAGCTACCAAAGGTGATATAGTGGTTGGTGAGGACCAAGATGAGGACATAATAGTCAGGAAATCTGGGTGACAGATAAAGATGAGAGAAATGGAAGGTTTCACTAGTATCCAACTTATTCCTAGGATTTAGGAGCATTAGAGAGTGGTGGGAAAGGGAGTGTGGAAAGCACACTGCTTCAAGATTATTAAAATAAAGAACACAAGAAAGGTTACCCAAAATCAGTGCAACCTACACCAGGTTCATTGAATGAGTTTTTGAATTTTTACACCATCCATAAAATTCACATGATAAATCCAAGTCAAGAAGTTGAGAATCCACTATGAAATCGTTGAATTCATACATAGCCCTTTTAACAAAAAAAATCCTCCCTTTTTATCCAAAGGTTTAGTAACTAAATGAAATATGCCCTCAACAAGCCAGGGAAAGGAACTAGGATCAAAGGAAGACAAGGATTTTCAAAGTTTGGGCCTATCTGAAGCATCTCATTTGACATACATGAAGTTCAGTTAAAAAGTAAAGGGTACAAGGACACCTTGGTGGTAATGTGTTGATCTAAGGAATCAATGAGGACAACATCTATATTCTAATTCAAAAATAACCAAATATGATTGTTGATAGGATTTTCATAGAGTAAGATCAGATAGTGGACTTTCCTAGAAAATCCCATAAGTTTATAAGAATCATACTTCGGTTCTAGAACCACAACCATTAATATTTTGTTGGGTCGAGATTCATTACGAAGGAGTTACATTTTAGCTGGGGCGCAAACCCCTCTTACATTCCAAAAAAGGATAAACATTAAAGCAGTTGAGTGAGGGAGTATATATCGGCACCTTTTCTACCTTTATGATCTTAATGACTATCTCATAAGTTATTAGATAAATTGAGTTAGCAAGAAATGGAAGGGGTGATCATTTTATCATAATCCCAACTTATGGGTAATTTTCCCAGATATAGAAGAAAATAAATTTTTGATTTATTTGGTAAAATAGTTCTAAAGGAGACCCAAAAAAATATTATAGTATGAGAAATAGAGGAAGACCTTTCTGACTTTAGCATCCCTTTAGGAGAAGACTCCTTGAAATGAGGAGGTGTAGGCTAGTTGAGGAGAAAGTGGATCTTTCGGTTGAACAAGGCAATCGGACCTAGATTCATTTGGGCTCATCCCCAAGAATGGTTGATAAACCATCAAGGCAGTAGAAAATATGTGGGGAGGATGTGATGGAGGTACAACACCATGACCCTGAAGCTTCGCATCCAAGGAGGAAGTTGGTTACTCCTTTTAATCCTAAGGTTAGCCAAAGAAAGACAGATGGATCCCTTTCACACTATCCAATAGTGATAGAACCTTAGACATACTCACATGGGAATGATCTATATTGAGATAGCATTCAATCTGTGTCCTTGAAAATGGGAACAAAAAGAAAGTTTTGATTCAAAGAGAAACTTTTTCTAACTAGAGATGTCCTCTCAAATTTTCATTTGAAGTTGTGAAGGGAGTGTGTGGAGACATGGGTTGAATGAGATCCAGTATTCGGTTATTCACTCAAAGGAAAGTTACAAAGGAATAATTGGTCCCATTAAGCACTATCGGGTTTTTAAAAATAAGAGGCATCCCTAGTAGATGGATCAAAAAAAGCAATTTTAGGGTTATGACCTTAGTGGAACTCCATAGGCCATCTGGGGAGAATAGATCTGTAGAAATCAAAGACCTGAGTCTCCTATGAACAAGATTTCAAAAAATTGGATTCAGATCTAAGAAAGATGCAGAAATGTTTTGAATCCAGTATACGGATGGTCATTAGATACGAAATACCCAAAGATTCATTGACCTGGCGAGCAAAATAAGTGTTGGGAGGATAAACTAGAACAAATTTTTTTAAAAGGGTATGCAAGTGTAAAGATGTTTCCTCTTTATATATGGAGAATATTGGGAAGCCAAAAATTCCAATAAATCATTTGGAGAAAATATGGATCAGAGGGGCATGGGGCCTATGAGGGGGCACTTTGTCACATGTTACATCATATGTGACAATTTGTAAAAAATACATCTAGAGCTTCTTTTGGATATCCTCTAAAATGCTTTTGGGGTAGAGCTCAAAGTTTTATAAACTTTATCATCATTCAAAGAATCACAAAGTGTAACCCCATAGTCCTTTTTATTGTTGAAAAAAAATATGAATTCTCAAATCTATAAATGTAAGCAAAGAGTATGCTCTAGAAAGGCATCAATGCTACTCAAGCTACAAAGGGATCTGGTGTGATATCTATCAAACACATGTATTTCCATGCGTGTTTCCACCAAATGTATCATATACAAGTATTCATAGCAATATAATCCCTTTATCCAAAACATAGAGTGTCCATGGAACATAGAGTATGTCAATCTCATATAGTCAACTCATGCATTCTTGATTCTCTATGGACTAACCAGGCTAGTGAATACATCGTATTCCATTCATCTAAGTGGGTGAGAACATTACATGTTCCACATCCGAGTAGATAAGTACATCATATATACTTTATCTAAGTATGGTCATACATTTCCCCGATCTGTCACAATTGAGGACCTGTCATACTCAGTATACAAGAAAACAAATCTCATCTTAGTTAATCCGAAACCGATGACATGATCAATAATATACCCAACCACCCCTAAATAAGCTAACTCTCAAGGCTTGCATAAGAAAGATATTGAAGTATTAAATTTAGCATGCTAAGTATCTTATCAACCTCATGTACAGAGATTCAATATGAAACAGTTTATACCAAAAATATGGTGTATAATACTCCATGTGGTATGTTTGGCAGTTTATCCAATGCACAAAACTCATTTTGTGTTGCATGATCATTTTATGTAACCCTAGAATAAATCATATCCATGCTAACAATAACATTTTATCACAACCTATAATACTCTCTAATGAACATCGGTTGAGGATAAATCAAAGTCATAGTTTGAGAGGTAAATTATCATTTCACTTCACAGAATGTATCCCACATGAAATAATTAAAGTGAAGGTTTACTTTTTTATAACATGATACATTTTATATTCTTAAACTCATTTAAAAAACTAATAAAACCATACATAATCATTCTTCTCATCATATCTTATATGATAAACTGTTAGAGAGAAATTATGTTTTCTGCACTGTTTGAGTTTTTTTAAACTCATTACATCTCTATATAATTCCTTCTACATATCTACATGACTATATAATAAAATTTTCCCACTAAACTCTTTTAGTGAGTAACATCTATGAAGAAATGTTGTTTGAATAATGGTTAGATTTAGGAATCATATTTCTAATGACTAACTCTTTGAACATAGTAGTCAAACTCCTTTATAAAATATCAAATGTTATGATGTTAATTACTTATACTGTCTAATTAGAACTCTTTCTAAATTCATCATCATCATTTTGGAATTTTTACATTAAAACTTTTCTTTGAGAACATTTAGAAACTAATGAAACACTTTACATTAATCATTATTAACGCATCCTAAACTCTTTTAGGATATAAAGTGGAATTCACTTCCTTATGATAACTAAATATAATTCTTTTTATTTTTCTTTACCGATATATCCTAAATTATTTTAGGATATTTAAGTGAAATTCACTTTGAATTTTATTGGTTTGATCTTTTATTTATTAAACTTTGAACTTATTTAAGTCTAAACATACTCCCACTAGCCTCTTGGAAACTATATTCTCTCCAAAATATCATGCTAAGTAACATGAGCTCCTTTGTATTAGTAAATAGCACTTATTTCCTCTTAGTGATAATATTTTAACAAAGAAACTATTACTAACCAAATCTAACATGGTCTTCTATGTGTTTGGAGTACTATTCTGAAAAGTAGACTTTATTCTTTAAAATGTGTCATTGAAGGTGGTGGGAGCTCTTTCCCTTATAATTTAATAAATAATTTATATAAAAACTTTTATCCCTGATAAAACACTTTTATATTGAATAAAACTTATTTTATTCTTATCTTCTTTTCAAACATGCTATAAAATTTAATGAATCGTAAACCATTTGTATTAAAAACCATCATATCATTTTGTTCATAAAAACTTTTTGTTAATAAATAACATCTCTTATCATTTAAGAGAAAGAATATAAAAATAAATATCCTTTATTTAGATCCATCATAGCTTGAAATACTCTTTTACATTCCACTCCATGATTTAGTGACCTTTTATTACATCACATGAATGAAAACAATAAGATTCATTAATTCTTACCTAGATTTTGAACTTTTGTATGTTTACATTAGTTGTTAATCATACATTTAGCATCATAGAACCTTCAAAATCAAAATTTTGATTTTATAAAATCAATAATTGACATGGACTATATATGGAGTTTCACAAACCCCTTCAAGTATTTTCCACAATTTCATATCATATGGAAACATTCTGTTTCTTTTCCAACTTATCCCACTGCTAGAAAAGTAAAACATTTGCAACGAGTTATTAGCAACAGATAGGAAACCATCAAAAATAATCGAGAATAACACAGATATTAATATTTGTCACAAAAAACTTTATTTGTGATGGGTAATAGAAACAGACAGTGTTATATGATGCAAAAGGTTTTTGAGAAATTATGTTTTGTGATGGATAACATAATCCATCAAAAAAGATATTCACAAAATTATTTTTTTGTGACGGATAACATGATCTATCACAAAAGGTCCCGCTTTAGCGACGAGAAATCTGTCGCTATGAACCTATCACAAAATCATTAATTAAATAATAATATAGACCTTTTCTTTTCTCCTCCTCCATCCTCTCTCCTCCCTCCTCTCGGATTCTTCCTCCTTCACGCAGTAACCCTATGCACACCCGTCGAAGAAATCGGACCCCAAATTCATCCATCGCACCATATTTTTTTCGAATTGAAGCTTGAATCCCCTAGGTATGGACTCTAATTTTATCCCCCTTCCTACTTTTTGTGATTTCCTCTTCCCTCTCACTACAATTAGTTCGTTTGAACCCTATGCAAAAAAAAATTACCTAATTTTTATGGTTTATTTGGTATTTAGGGTTGTTGTAAGTTTATTCCTCACTATTTGGGTTTCCACCATCGAATACAATGTGTTTTGACTCCGCAGAGGTTGATTCCAATTGATTTGAGGTATTTTTCTCACTGTTTAACCTTTAAATTTTAGAGATTTTTCCATTTGGGTGTTCGTCTTTATTTATTTTGAGGTATCTGGCCGCCCAACAAACTCCTGATGTGCATGGTAACATCCCAAACACTCCATTTATATATATATATAATCATATATACATATGAAATATATATAATTGAAAAGTAGTGCAATTTATATATATATATATATATATAAATAAGGCAGCTTTTTAAAATTATATATATATATATAAACGTTGAATGTTTTTTTAGACCTATATATATATATATATATATATATAATTTTGTGTGACGTGTGTGTATATATATGTATATATAATCATGTCAAATATGGAATGTATTTTGAATGGAAATGTGATGGATTTGATTCTTGATTGATTAAAGTAGGTTAAAGTTCGATGATTAAAATATTAATTTTGTGATTAATATGATATATGTGTGAGATATTAATGGTGATATCATAAGGTGGAAGTTTTATTTTTAGTTGCATCAAAATAATTTAGAATTTATTATTTTAAGTTATTGTTGGAGAGATGATTATTATGAAAATTATTTATAGGGGTGTTATATTTATATAAATTTTGTAAAGGTTTATATAAATCTATTTAGTTGATCAATTATTGGTATTGTATGAAATATAAATAATGACATTTAATTAATAAATAATTAGTATTACTTAATAAATAATTGTATCAATTAGTAAAAAATGAAAAATATTTGTAATAATTAGTAAAAAAATTGCAATACCTTTTAAAAAAATATAAAAATACTAACAATTATTAAAAATTTGCAATAATTAGTAAAAATGTAGTAATGAATAAAATAATTAGTAATAATAATTAGATAATTTGTAATAATTAATAAATAATTAGTCAATATTAGTAATAATTAGTAAATATTAGTATTAATTACTAAATATTGTTAATAATTTTTAAATATTAGTAAATTAGGATAATTTGTAATAAATTGTAAAACAAATATATGAAATACTAATAATTATTAAAAATAAGTAATATTTATTAAAAATTTAGTTATAATTAATAAATAATTAGTATTAATTAATAAATAATTGTATGAATTAGTAAAATTTTAAAGAAAATTGTAATAATTAGTAAAAATTAGTAAGAATTCGTGATAAGTCATAATTATCCATAATTAAAATATAATAATAATTTTTAATTGGATAAATAATCACAAAAATCCCAATGGATCTGATATAAATTCGTCACTCCAATGATATTTTTTTTTAAATCTTCAGCCCACCAGTTTTTTCAGCGACCTCGGTACATTCAATTGGTATCAAAGTGTTCGCATAAATTATCTGAGCTAAGAAAAATTAAGTTGCTTTAAATTTGAGTAGACGGTTTTAAATCAGTCTTAATAGATCCAACCACGAGTCAATTTGAGCTTGGATAACCAAGTTATGGTCATCTGAAAAAAAAAAATATGGATTTTTTGTGGTTCGATAATAAGTATTAAAAATTTAAAAAATTTCATATGTGTTAATTTATCTGTTTATGATCAACACAGGTGGTTTCTGGCTGGAACAATTACTTTCATCCAATCTTTTTCCATCAATTTTTTGGATGTTTGATAATAATTATTATTATTATCATATTATTATAATTATTATTATCATTTTATTATAATAATTATTATTTTATTTAAAGGCATTGATGATTGCCTTGAAATTTTGAAAGAAAACAATGTTAGGGGTGGGTAAGTTGTGTGTTTTCAATGTAATCCATCTGAAAATCAAAAGGTGGTTGGCTGCTTTGAATTTTTGGCTCCACTCCAAACATTTAAAAAAATATATCAAAGGGACCCACCAGCAGAACTTCTCACCCATGCTTGCAGTGACTCCCTTTGGCCCTCCTCTAGCACTCTCCCTTTCTAGAAACTAGGTCTGAGCACTCAACAAGCCTATCGTCCACCTCCACTCCTCCCAGCTTCAATGAGTCGTGGGTGCCCTCCTCCAGACCGCCCTACCTGGCACGAGTTGGTGCCACCTTCTGACGACCAGATTCGACACCACCTTCCCTCTCCAGCGCATGCAGCAGGTTCCCCAGATCCACCCTCGGATGTTCCAACCATCACCGCCTACGGCCACCCCGCCACCCATGAAAACCATCATTAGTGAGATCTGGAGGACCATGTTGCCCCTCCTACTGAAATTTAAAGAAATTTAATTTAATTGCGTTTAATTTTACCCACTTATTGGCCTTGATCACTGACCTGTGTATGTCTGTATTTAATTATTTAATTAATTATTTAACTATGTGTGATGTTTGTAATTAATTAATTAATTTATACGGTCTATGCATTGTCTTTTTCGATCAATATGTATAAGGGTATGTGCGCCGATTTTATCTGATGTACATTGCACACCTAGTTCTCTTCACCTGTGTGGGAGTATTTTTGTACAATGGATGGAATGGACTCTGCCAAGATGAGGCGGTATGCAATGAAAATGAAGATTAACGCCAAGACGAGGTGGTACACTAGATGAGATGTGGACCCTGCCAAGATAAGGTGTTACTCTAGACGAGCAATAGACATACTGGACACGGGCGAGCTACATCATGAGTCAGGCGACGACTCAGGTATGATACCCCTAGAGGTCATGATTGGTCAATTGAATTTAAATGGATAGACCAATATTATATGTTCAAGACCAGTCGGGTAGAATATTTACTTATGCATTTATTTATTATTATATGCATTTTAAAACGATAAAATACATAAAATAATAAATAATAAAATGAATAAATAAGCAGTGAATACTTTTTCTATTTATATTCAGTTGTAAGCGCAACAACATAGATGAAAAAGATTAATATAAATGGATTGCATTTATCGAGATAAAAACACAAAACCCCTCAAAGAAATATTAAGTTGCAAACATCTTCTGTCATTTGAATTTGAACACAACCAGGAGTTTGGGGTACTCAGTCAACCATAAATAAGGGTGCCTCTTACTACTGGGGAGTTCATATGAGAACGATGAGTAGACCTAACTAAAATGGTAGTAATTATTAGTCATAGATAACTTTCTATCACTTTAGATACCAGATTTTAGGGAATTAGGGTTATGATTCTGAGAAGCTGGGACTTCACTCAACAGATCAAGGAGTTGTGAGTTAATGTGGTTGGTTATTCAAACACCAGCTTTGAACTCTACGAGTAGTGGAATACCCATATCTTGTAGGCTATGAGGGGAGGCTCAAGAATTTTTTCCACTAGAATACTCAAGCGATAGATTATTCTGATTCTAGTACAGAGGGTTCCTAAAATTTGATAAAATAGTGGGAGACATTTAATGATATAATTAATTAATAATTTCTAATTCGGTAATCAATATAAAAGTACTAATCTGCTAAAGTTTATTTTGTAGAAAATGACAAGTAATACCAAAAAGTTACACTGTGATAATATTGGACAAAGTATATGTCCAAACCAGCATGAATTTCCATGTGTAGTACTGGTGCTTGCGCAAATTACTACGATATCAAAAATTCAAGGTGTTGATGTCCCAAAACCTATTTAAAACTACCTCAAGAAGCGAGGGTGTAATATTTCTTATAGGAGACACATGTATGAAGCATATAATGGTTATATCATAATTCTACCACCAATATCTGATGTTTTTTGTAGTTACAACATCGGGACATGGATGATTACACATGTAGTCTCATCTCCAAAAAGTTTGCAAGCAGAAAGTGAAGTATGATATGAATGTAGTGATTACACTGGCTTTCTGTAAATTGGAAGGCAGATCACGATCTTTTAATGAATCCCATTATTACATCTTTCGCACCCAATTATTCTAGTTTCGTTTAAGATTACAAAACAAACATGATGTAATAAATGCTTCATTACCTTTTGGGTAAAATTCTCCAACCAATAAGAATATTAAAGACAAATTAATCTTTAATTCTTATGGTGAATAAGTTGAAAGACAGGGTGATAAGGTCAATGGAAATATTGATTCCAAAGGCACCTTTGCAACGTCATTTAAATAAAGAGGTTGGTTATTAAATAGAAGGTTATTTTCTTTTCATATTGTGAAATTAATCAATAGAAGTTTGATTGCAATGAACTAAATTGAAGAAGCAAGTACCCGCTTCTTATTTAGGTATATTCATCAATATAAAACGTATTGTTTCGAATATACTTCTTGGGTATTAAATATAATATGTCTTTCACATATGTGTATTGAAATACGATAACCAAGTAATAAAAAATTTACAAGAAGTAAGGTGTCTTCTCCAAGCAGATGAGAAAGGGTGATTCCTAAGTCAGTGATGAGAAACACATAACTTCTAATTTCCAAGTGATGGATTCTAGTAGAAAATTTGTGGTAGTATAACTAAAACATTTATCTCATGTGTCCTTTGGAAAAAATGAGATATTATTCTAGGTTCTGGAATGAATGTTATTTCTAGTGTTTCATACTCAACAAATGGTTCAGTGATACTTGAATCATTGGCAATACTTGATGAATATAAAATATGAGACTTATTTTCCCAGTTGTGTCAAGATAACTCTTTATAAAGTAAAACTAAAAGTGGGAATCAAGGATATACCAAGTTTATTATTTAGACTTAGTTGATATAAACACCTTTG
Organism: Viscum album; assembly: GCA_963277665.1. Lineage (NCBI taxonomy): Eukaryota > Viridiplantae > Streptophyta > Magnoliopsida > Santalales > Viscaceae > Viscum > Viscum album. Next base: position 1,266,736,974 of record OY728129.1, on the reverse strand, counting down.
GTATTATCAATGTATTTAGTTTGGACAAAGAAACCTTTCAAAATAAAGGTATGCCACAAAGCTTTTGGAACTAGTTCATCAAAAGAGCGTGAACTATTCCAAGGGTAATCTAGTGGTAAAAATATACTTCATATGATTCCTTTAAGTAATTAAGGAATTATAAAGTGAAGTTTTCATGGTCAAAATATATGAGTTTCTTTAATCCAGCGTGCTAAAGAATATCTTGACCAAGCGTTCATTGATCAATATAATGTAGCATGGAGTAATTCATAAATGCACATTACCTTATTTGCATCACGACATTGATGTTAATAAGGAGGATCGATGATATGTCTTACATGTTAATATTGATCAAGAAAATGTAGCATGAAGCAATTCCTAAATGCACATTTTATACATCAGATTCATGATGTAGGTAGTATCAATATTACAACTTGTAGAAACTTCCATTATATTTCAAGACATGTTTTGAAAATAACAGCAAAATCTCACAACCATATGCCAACTATAATAACAAAATAGATACCATATAAGTCATAGTATGATGGAAATTCATAATGTCATAAGAATATGTGTTTGGATTCAAAGATTTTGTTAGGATATAAACAAACTTTCATCAAGATAAGCACATTGTGCATCTAAGTAATTATCCTAATGGTTTCATAGGATATTACATAAATCTGTAAGAAAAGTTGTAGTCAAGTGATAGCCTACATTTCTATAAAAGGGAGCACATCTCTACCTAAGATAGTGGGAGACAGATTGACTTAGGTTTATTTAATGCTAGAGATTCACAATTAGTTGGCATAGGAACAAGTTCCACAAGTGCATGTGGAATAGGAATGTTCTAAAGACACAATACTACGTAAGAAGGTTAAAACCATAGACATGGTTTTATTTGCATCGGGATCGGTGATACATTATTCAGTGAGAATAATATTTCCTACAAGTAGGCAGTATATGGAAAATAGCTAATATTGATAAGATCAATTAAAATTAAATAATGGATTTCATATATCAAAGTGTAAAGGGGCTTATTATTTTGAATGTTGCGGTAGGTATTTAAGTGAGATGATACATGAATGGTACAACCGCGGTACCAATAAGGCTTGATTGGTTATACCAAGTCGATATGCCTAAATCTATTAGAATTTTACTTCTCATAGTTAATATTTGTGATCAATTTATTGAGCATTGGATGTCATGATCATCATTCATGGAAAGTATCTGTACGACGCAACCAAAAAGGGATGGTCATGTCACAAAATGAAAATAAAGGTTGCAAGTTATTGAAATCCAGTTTAGGATTAAAGTAAGCAACTAGATCATAGAATATTCATTTTGGAATGAATCTTTTTCATGTGTCTGAAAGAGGTTAGTGGGAGCACCATTGTTTTCCAAGTGAAATATGTTCAACAACATATGGAAAACAGATATTGGTCTTACAATTAGTTAATACCAGGTTCAAAGTAATTCTTCAGTGATTGACTTAAAGTAGCAACCTAATTCCTAAGAAAAAGGATCTATTGAGGTAGATCTAATGTTTTTTAGACCTATTCAATCATACATATACTAACATTATATTAAAAATACAAGTTGGAACAATTCAAGAGAAGAATTTTTGCAAGTGTTGCATGTCATAAATCTCTCCAAGAATACATGAAAAGGCGTAGGAGTAGATTAAGTGGTGAGTTGAGTTCCATAAACTTCAGCGATGGATCAATCACGTATGTGATGATATGTACAAGAAATGATATTGTAAATAGTAGGAAAATATTAGTTATATATAGGAGAACTGCAAGGAAGAATTCAGTACTATCTGATTATACTTCAGCAAGTACAAAAGATATGTACCTGAGAAAGGGTACTAGTTATGGTGGGACACAAACTAGTCTTTCTTGGATCAACATGATTTGATATCATAGTTAAGATAAGGTGTTGAGAGAGACAATCTCATAAAAGTAAGTGGTGATCATACCTACAAAAACTAAGTACGCTACAGCTACTAAGGTAGCTAAAAAGTAGTTATTAAATGCAACGATTTGTTTCAGATCTTGGAATCACACCTACCAAGTAAAGTTTTATCATAATGATAATTTTGTTACTGGTACAAGCCAAGATGTCAAGATTTGACAGTGGAAAAAAGGGATACACTTGGGGTTTACCATATCTTGATAAGTTTTACTCAATTAGATGAGGTCGCATATAGAAGAATAGACCATGCAGCAGAAATGTGGCAGACCTAGTAGCTAAAGTCATTACTCAGCAGAAACATGATATTTATCATGTGAGAGCTAACAAGATTCGTTAACAAGTTGGGTCTAGTGCAAGTCAGAGTGTTGTAATAGTGGGTGTCCTAGACCCAGCTTGAACAGTAATTTTGATTACCATATCGTGTATACAGTTAGATATACATGATGCATTCTTACCATTATAGTGTAAACTTTTCTGCCTCCACTATTTAATGGTAATGTCCATAGATTAATTGTCATATCAAAATATTATAGTAGATCTCAGACTATAATGAGAACCTCGAGATACTATGACATTAATCTTAAACAAATGTCATATGGTCTAGATACATCTTACTAATTGGATATAGTAGATGTTTGACTATCAAGTGATGGGGATCATAAACACAGAGACTTCTTCTCATGAAGTTCTCACTTAATGATCTCTGGTAGTGAGATCATGAGGAAAAACCTGTCAAGAGGAATACCACATGTTTTGGGTGTCATTGGTTGTTCATATCCACAAACATGTATATTGGTCTCCTGACATGAGATCATTATCAATGTGTGTCATTTGATAGTGTACTTTGATGCAAGGGAAAAACCATGATAATGAAATCGTGGTGAGGTAGCTTGTGTTGGGTGTATCATTGGTGGTATGGCATTGGTTGAATGGTCAAGAAAGGATTTGTTTTTTTCGGGTTAAGGTAGTCATATATCTTAGATTTTGTTGATTAGCGTAGTAGTACCTTCATAAGACCTTGGTCAAAGCAGTCGAGGGTAAATCCATCCAGTTAGAATAATGTAGAATGATAAAAAGAGGAAGACCCAAACCTCCAAGGTACTCTCTAAAGGGGGACTTGAGGTTCTTTTATAATGAATACTAAAGACCACACTATACCACAAGTCCGATATGGGATGTAGACTCCAACACTCCCCCTCAAGCTAGGTGTTCCTAGATTTGACACATAAAGAAAAAACAAAGCAATCAATAGACTACAAAAACTCCCGCTCAAGCTGGACATACCCAGTTTGATTACAAAATAAGACGAAATAAAAAGAAACAAGCAATGATCATAGCTCCCCCTCAGGATGGTGGATGGATAAAGATGTCGTGGGTGCAGTAGAGGAACCACACAGATTGGACCAGTTGACATAGCGCTAGGAATGACATACTAGCGGGGCCGGTTAATGAGACGTCGGGAAAGCCACACTAGCTTTGGGAAAGCCGCACTTGCGGGGCTAGCAACGAGAGGTGGAGATTATGTAGAATCATTGTAGGATCTGGCAGTGCCAAAGGGCATGGTCTGAGGTGGTCGAAGTGTTGCTCCACGGTGGAGGAAGCGCAAGGGTGTGCCAGTAGATTGGGGAGTGGCTGCCGGTAGAGTCGTTGGGAGATGCCTATGATGGGAGGCAGGGATTCCACAAGAGGTGTTGGCGACGAGAGGCGGGGCTGCCTGGTAGAGGAGCAGCCACTAGAGAGTGGGAAGATTGGATTCGTCACTGGTAAAGGAGGAGGTTGTAATGGAGGTGGGGTTGTCGCAGGAGGAGGTCGGCATGGAGGTAGTAGGACAGCGTCGAGGTAAACTTCGGGAGGGAGCTGATGGTGAGTCGCATGCGAGAGAAGGTCCTTCTTGTAGGAGCACCATTAGGGAGAACAAACGGGTGGTGTAGGGCTGAAGGGAGCAGACAGTTCGAGGCACGCTGAGAACTGAGGGAAGAAGTGGGCCATCGTCGGGATCTGGAGGCACGACGGGATGTGCGACTGGATTGGAAGGGTCGAGGCTAGTGCTCGCACAGCGAGGAGGGGACACTAGGGACAGAGGGGACGTGTTGTTGGGGAGGCATAACAGGAGGATAAAGGGTCGCTGCTAGCCATCGGGATCATGGGAGGGCACCGGACCTTCAGAGCACATTCGTCGGGAGGGATGGGGGTCGCCTAGAAAATCGAAGAGGAGTTGCGGGGCCGTCACGCATAGGAAGGTGAGGAGGTCCATCAGTCATCGCTTGGGAGAGGGTTCGTGAGTCGTGATAGAGGCGGAGGCTAGAAGCCGCGACGGGAGGTGAGGGCTCGGAGCCATGGGATGGACCGCCCGGTTCTGTCGAGAGGGTTCTGCCATAAGGGATCTGTCGGGAGGGAAGAATGTCGGACGGAGGGGGGCGAAAGGAGTGGAGGCCGACAGGGGTGGAGGCCGGCTGCTGGAGGATGGGGCTACGGCAGGATGGAGCCTTCGGGATTGAGCCACTCAAGTGGATGGAGGGATCTTCTAGGAAAGCAACAGGAGGTCGCCTGGGAAACAAGCCCAGAGGGGTGGCGACAGAAAATAAACCCATCCCTACATGGGGGGCCGCCGCCACCCACAGAGGAGAGAAATAATGAGAAACCCTAGACAAGGGAAAATAAAAATGGGAGTGAGGGATCTAGATTAGGTTCCCTTTGATACCATGTAGAATGATAAAAAGAGGAAGAACCAAACCTCCAATGTACTCTCTAAAGGAGGCCTTGAGGTTCTTTTATAATGAATACTAAAGACCACACCGAACCACAAGTTTGATGTGGGATGTAGACTCTAAAAAATAAAAAATAATAAAGTAAGAAAAGGGAGATTACACAAGTGTGTGTCCTGATTTATGAGATATGAAATACAAAGAGATTATAGAACACAATACGTGTTCGTAGATTGGTTGTTGTTTCTATAACTTTCCTTATCTGTTTAGGGGAATTGATAGGTTGTTAAACTCTGCTATTGGCTTGTGGATATTATTCATTGCTATCAAGATAAGGTTCTAGAGGGTCACACACAATAGCGTATTCAAGAAACCTCCTTATTCAGTTGAATAGGCATATCAGACATGGTGGGCCCCACCATGGGGTACGAGTGTTGTCTAAGTTATCGATCACCAATAAATAAATAAATTCATATTATTCAATTAAATAATAATTAGTATTGAATTTATTTATTAAAATTATTTACAAGTTAAGTAAATATGGGGAATAATATAATTTTAACAAATATTATTTTAATATTTCACGTTCGTTTAATATTATGCGGGAGTTTCGAGTCGAGTTACTAAATCGGTTTTATCACGTAATATATTTAATATATATTATAGATATGTGATAAATTATAAATAATATTTATGGCATGGTTTAGTTCATCATAATTATTATTTAGTGGATGTTACATTTTCGAGGGTCGGGGAACCCTACAAGGTATCTTGAATATCCACTATAAATAGAGAGAGGCTTTTGCATAACATGGACAATTCATTCATTTTTTAATGAGAGTATCTCTCTACTTCCACTTTCTAGAGAGAGATTCTCTCTCTCTAAGTGATGATCTAAGAACTTCTTCAAGCATCGAAGGTAGAGGATCACAGTGATCATTAGGATGTTGAAGGCATCGTCGGATCTCTACGCTAGCACCCAGAATTTGATGATCGACGTTCCAATGGATTTTTGAAGTGCGTGTATAAGATCTAGAGGGATCCTGCTTTGGATCATTCAAGCAGGGATCGTCAACAACAAGAAGATGTCTAATGAAGCTTTATATCAAAAAAATGTATGTTTTCTATTTATGTTTATCTTCTCCTTTAATTTACATGATATCGTTAGAACCACACTAGGGTTCGAATCATCGAAGATGAAAAGTTCCATCACTCTGATGATGGAAAATTTTAAAATCATCAGCCCACTGGCTTCCACTGCGACCTTGGTACCTTCAATCTGAAGAAGAATATTGGTCTTTATTTAAATCCACTAATTAATGAGTTAAATTCATTATATAACGAAGATGTAACTATATATGATATAGTTGCAGATCAGAATTTTACAATGGAGATTTAATTAATGTGACCAATCAGTGACTTTTTAGTATATGGTATGTTATTTGGATGGAGTACACGGTTTAAAATCATGTCGATGTTTCATGGCAAAGAAAAAAAAAATTATGCTTATCAATGGAAGAAAGACTAGTTATTTTGACTATCATTGGAGATTACTTCCTATGGATCACCCTTTTTGAAGGAATATAAATAATTTTACAAAAGGTAGAATTGAAAGAGACGAACGTCCAATAGTTCTCTTGCGTATTCAGGTAAAATCTATCATCTCTTCTTTACCTTCTATTACTTTTGGACCAACTATAAATGAACAAAAAATATATGGTTTTGAGAGAGATCATAATTGGATAAAGTGGGGTATTTTTTGGGACCTACCATATTCATCTGATTTTCTAGTTCATCGCATGTTAGATATAATTCATATTGAGGAGAATTTTTTTGATAACATATTTTATGCCATATTGGACACACTTGGTAAGACCAAAGATAATGTAAAGGTGTGGTTACATCTTTTCCAAATTTTTAGGTGTCTTGAACTTGAATTATTTGAAGATGAAAGATCACACAATTTAATTAAGGCAAAATCATCTTATGCACTTTCTAAAGAAATTTGTTTATTATTCTGTTAATGTATTAGTGATTTGAGCTTACCAAATGGTTATGCTTTTAATTTGTCTCATTGTGTCAGAAATGGACATATTACCAAGTTAAAAAGTTATGTCTATCTTAGAGGGATATTGAATTCTTCAATCTGGAATGTGTTGACCGAAATATCATATTTATCCCAAGATATTTTTGAAAAAATATCATATTATGATGAATTGAGTATGCTAAAAAAATATATTATTTTAATTTTATATAAATTGGAGAAAATATTCTTGTCGATGTACCTATTTGAGAGATGTATGCAAAAATTAAAAAATAAAGTATGTAACAAAACATCGGTTGAAGGGTCAATTGAAGAAGTGTGATTACAGGAGGAAATTTTAAATTTTTGTTCTTATTATTTTCAATCTGAATATCCTTCAAAATGTAATTACATGGGTCGTAATGAGGAAAATGTTGATGATGTCACGAACCATCAATTTTTATTTTTTAATTATCCCGATCTTGGTTTTGGTGGTTATTGTGAACAATAGATTTTAGATGAACATGCATAGAGTTCATACATATATTATTCTCAAGTGTGAAGAAATGACACGATTTGTGCAGCAAGTACTACTTTTTATTATTTTTAAAAAAAAATTATAATAGATAAATTTATTTACATTGTTTTTTTTTTGTAGATTATATGATGATCATATCAAAAAAAAATTATACAAATTACCCCTACTGCTCTTAAAGAACATCGCTAATAGAATTTTTCATATTAGTTTTTCATCTTCCTTGACCTCAGTTTGGAATTGAAGTTATTTGTGTAACACCTTGACCTAAACCACCGAGTCCGAGCTGGAGGGTCACATGATCCCATTCACACCTCCCCATATGCAAGAGGCTACTGACTAGCAGTGAGAGTCTAAGTCCATAGGTGGTGAGACAATACCCTCAGTATCATGTCATGGGACTAAATAAAAATAAATAAACAATATAATAAATAAACATAGTACCATGAAGAAATCAAAAGATGGCATATATGTCATACAATAAATAGATAAATGGGATCCCAAGGTGGAAAGTCAATCTAGAGTATATATATTATAAAAATAAATAAATAAAAACTATAGAGTCCTCTAAAATCTATCTCGATCTGCCACCACCTACACGCTCCTCAGCTTAGCCATCACCCATAGGCCCCTTTCCCTTACTCAAGTCCCTAAACATAAATTTTGTGCATGCATCAAAATTCTCATACAAGGTGTGAATAATTAAACTCATTAGGACACCACCAATGTGTCCTTAAGTGATGTGATCATGTAAACAATTGAATTCCATAAACAAAAAATAAATGCACAAGCAACACAATAATCCAAAGTTGAGCACCTGTTTGCTAACCAAGCCACCACAAGTCCTAGTTGTACCTGTTTTGGCTCCATACTCAAAGGAATGCCAAGATATTATGAGTTATCAAGAACTAGAAGCAAGGATAATAATCATGTTGCTCTGCATCATGTTCATGTACTACTCGGCATCCACTAAGCATCAAGTGATTCATGTTCTCAGCATTCACTGGGCATTGATTGATCATGCTACTCAACATCCATTGGGCATCAAATAACATGATCCTTTTCATATGCTAGGAATTGAGTGTATCACACGACATCCATGATGCATATTCATATCTCTACCATGTGCTTAGGTCCATCGTCACCATCATCGCAAGTCATGCGCACTCCCCCTCTAAGGGATAAACATGTCTCGACAATCCATTTATTTTTGGTAGTAAGAACAATACCTCTAAGGGCACAAATAATAGGGTAGAACACACAAGCAAACATAGCATATCATCATGAGTAAAAGTAGAAACATACAATATGTGTGATCAATATCAAACATGAATAAACAAGCTACAAATGTACTCATGGAAATAAGAATCACATAAGGCTCTCATGGGCTATGCACACACCCACATGAGATCATAATTAAGCACAACTAACAAATATGCCAACACAAGTGTTATACCATGGAAACAAGTGTAAAAAATATCCCCAAAAAGGTAAGGAACTTCATAACTCAAAATCATTGATGAAGAACTTCAAGGTTCTTCAAGGAAACCTCTCTTGAGTCACATTCACGTACTCATTGGCTCAAACACTTGCCACTGATTCTTAGAACCGAATCAAACAATTTTATTTCCAAAAGAAATAAAATGTCACATGTGATAATCAATTCTATCTCCTAGACAATTCAATATAAACATGATATTTTCATATTATCCTTCTTGATAATTCTATATTATTTCTTATATAAGGAAAACAATTCCACATGTGATGATAATCCATCTCTCTAGGATAATCCAAGATAAACCAAAAATAATTCCTATTATTCTTTTCCATAATTATTGGTTATTACCATTTTAAAAATTATTTAACATTTTTTTAGAAAGATTTAGAAACCTTAAATCACAAACTTAATATGAGAAGATTATCTGGGTTTTATCCTTTGAAAACGCAACACTGAGAATAGATGAGAGAAGTGAGGTTCACTCATGCCTAAAAACCATATGAAGAACTCAATTTGGTCGAAGGAGATTTTACCAAACTTGAACAAAGGAATTTCTGGGTAGCTCAAACTCAAAGGGGGGTAGCTAAAAATGAAGGCCACAAGGGTTTGACTATTTTAGAATAATAATTCCATGTACAGAGTCATAGTATTAAAACCACAAATTGAATTAACAACTTAATTTTTATTTTAACCGTTTATTGAATGTGAAGGGTTTAATGTAATCCTATAAAGGAGTTTTAATCCAAAACAAGTCAAGGGAATTAGTTCCCGTGATTTTTTTCCTTTAAAATTATCAAATGAGAGTTACAAGTGTGAGATGGAGAAGAAGAAACATAAAAGAAGGTTTTAAAATTATTTTCCCTAAAAAGGGCGTTGTGTAAGGGTAACATGTTTTTACCCTTATGTAGCTCCTAGTTGTCGCATAAGGGTACTAGTCTACCCTTATGCATCCTTTAAAACTAAGGTACTACCCTTATGCAACTCATTTTATCCTTACACGACACCTATGTTACCCTTACATAACCTTTGGAAACTTGAGGAAACCCTTGCGCAGTGATGGTTTAACCTTATGCAACCTCTAGAAAAACCTAGTTACCCTTAAATAGCACCAAGGTTACCCTTACACAACTCAACTTACCCTTATTCGGCGCATGAGGTACCCTTACTTAGCACATAGGAGTAGGGAGTTACCTTTATGTAGTGGTTGGAAAACTCCCCTACCCTTACACAGTGGCTCTTTTACCCTTATGTAGGGTCCAAAAACCCTCTTTAACCTTACATAACCCTTATAAATCAAGGTTTACCTTTACGAAACACCATAAAACCATAAGGGTAATTTTTATTAAAAAATTATATTTTCGCATAAAAATACTTATAAATTATAAATAAAAATGGGTTCGGGGATCAATTAAAAAACTGAGAATATTATAATTATACCCCTCTAACAAATTCTCATCCCTAAGAAGTAACTCAAGCGGTCTTGCTAGAACAACTTAGACCATTGAGCTCAAACATCATACTTACACTCTCATGTCTCTTCTTAAATCCATCCATGTTGTCATAGGATCTAGACAAGTGGTATCATCTTCTCACGTTGGACTTTCTCACTCTAGTCTATAATCTGTATCGGACGCTCCTCATAAAATGCATCTAGCACCAACTCAATGTTCTCATAATCTATAACATGCGTAGGATCAAGAATGTACCTCTAAAGTTGTGACACATGAAACATGTCATGCATACCTTAATATAGAGAAGGAATATCCAAATGGTATGCCACTATCCCAACATGTTCATTGATCTCAAAGGGTCTAACAAACCACAGTGCTAGTTTCCCCTACTTCCGCAAACGATAATGCTCCAACCGAGGTGAAACTCGGAAGAAAACTTGATCACCAACGGTGAATGATTATCCACTGAAAGAGGATAATATTCATTTTTAATATATATAATTTTCTTGTGCTTCATTATTAATAAATACCATTTTTAGTACATTTTAAAAATTGAACATTATTTCACATTATTATGGTAATTCCTTTTTAAAATGCACTATTACATGGTACATTTTTTAACACCTCCTAAAACACTCAATGATATTGATTTTATTTTCATATTTCAATTTCAGGTCTCTCATACTATGAGGAACATTTTATCCTTCTAGATCTATTAAAGATTCAATTGGGAAGATGACCAAAGTGGGTCTTGAATAGAGAACATTTTGGATGGAGTGAAATGGACAATAGCCCAATAAAATGACTGTAGAGTTCAAGATACAAGACCAATGATTCTCAAATTTGAACTAGATATATATTAAATAATGAGGATCATTTCATTAACCAATTTCCATAAATGATTATGATGTTTGAATGGAGTTCTAGGCATCCTAAGTTAAAGATGAAATTCTGGGACAGATTCTGTGCTCCAGAAAAATAGCCCACGATTTCAATCATATATCGAAAATCAAATATCCAATTGGGATCAAATTTTACAGGAGATTAGGGGAAATTTGGTTCTTCAATTACTTATTCTATGGCCCACCCAAATTCGGCCATCTAAAATCCTGTTTGGACACATCTATCAAAGGCAAGCAAGTTGGATGTCATTTCGGGTCAAGGGTGGAAAAGTCCACATTCGACATACTTTCCACCACCCTAGGCCTTCCATAATCAAGTGGGAAGACTTGGAATATTGGGGGATCGACTCAAGCCTCTTGAAATTCCTATTTAAGGTAGTGGTGTTGAATTATTTTAAAGTAAGTTCTATATGTTTTCAATATAATGTTATGTTGCAATTTTGTTGTCTTAAGTTTGTCTTTCACATGTAAGTTATTCTAATTCCCCTTAGATTCTTAATAAAACTTCTTCTTAATAAAACTTATTCTTATTATTATTTTATATATTTTTTTAACACGTTGATTTAATTTCATCAATTTGTGAATTTATTCACACAATGAAGAGAGAAATATTTCACACAATAGTGGAGTGTTTGTTTTTTGTTTGTTTTCTCTTCTTCAATCCTACTTCTTTAAGTCAACTTTTGTCTTCCGTTGAGAGATCTGCATCAATGAAAGAATAAACCTATTGTGGGTTAATTCTAGAGAGTTGCATGTGGCTGGATTGGATGGTATTTTATGTTCTTGTATTATTAAATTAGTTCATTATTTTAAGAGTTCAATTCAATGACTTATTTTCTTCTTCATCTCCGTCAATTTTAACGATGACATATTTTGAGTGCTAGTACGATCCAATTTCTCTGAGTGCTCATTAAAACGATCCTCTAAGTGAATTGGTGATTATCCATGGAATTTTGTAGGGATTAAATTGGTGAATGATATTGGGGACTTATCTCACTTATTGGAAACTTTTTTAACTAGTGAGTTGAAATTTCTAAAGAAAAAAAATTACATCCACTCTAGTCTTAGCAACAACCTAGGATTGGTTTATCTTCTTTCATTGTTTTATTTCAAAATATCAAGTTCATTTATTTATTCAATTCAAATCATTCTATTAGGTACATTATAATTCTAGTATCCCAATTTCAATCAACCCAAAAGTTGGCCACTTCCAAAATCCCCAACAAATCTGAGTGTCTCAAGGTTACTTCTTCGGTCCCTATGGATTTGACCCCTACTTGTACTACAAAAACCACTTCTACTTGTAGGGTAAATTTGGGCAAGACCAAATTTTGGCACCATTTCCGGGAACCTAAGTATGTTATCTTAGACATTATCATCCTTTTCCCTCACCAAATTCTCTATATCCTCATTACCCCATCATAAACTCATGCAGGAATCAAATTGGAAATAAATATTGGGAAACCCCTAACTTAGAGAATTTTTTGATGAAACCTTGAATGATTATCCCACACCCGGTGAGATGTACAATCATTTAGATGATGACTATTTAAAGTATAAATTTTCATCCCTCCCAAGGATGGTTGAAGAGATTAATCTTAGGGAATTCCATGATGTTCAACCTCATACACATTATTTTCCTCAGACATTTATTGAAAAAAATTTGTAATCAAATGGAGAGAATGAATTTTGAGGTTTCATCTTTGATATTATAACTACATATCATTAAAACTTGTGAGAAACTCATCCCTACACCAATTGTCCCTTCCATAACCTTATGTGGAGTTCTAGTTTCCCACAAACCTCTCATTAATTTATTTAAGAACCAACTTTTGGATTTGGGGTACCTAAAGAGGATCAAGGAATTGATGAAGGGTCTTTAAATCAAAAGGAGATTGATTTTATGTTTTCAAAAGAGAATAATTTTACATCATGGATTGAGGTTCCTAAATATTTCTCCATTAATTATATTTCATAACCACCTATCATTTAACCTTATAATAAATCAAGAACTCTTGATTTGTACCCATTCCTTTCATTAAAACAAAAAAAAATTGGGGTAAAACATTAGTTCTAAATGAATAAATCAAGTTTGTTTCTAACTCCCAATCAATCTTAAGTACTTTTGATCAACCTGAACTTGAGCATAAGGCCTTTCCATCCTCCCTCATCTTTTCATTCATTGGGGATATCAAAAACATTCTAGTTGTCATTGTTTCTTCTCTTGAAACCAATAAAGATGGAATGATCATTGATTTCTTAGGAAAGACTATAAAAGCAATTTAAACAACCATTTCTAATATTCCATGGATTTTCCCACTCATTGGAGAACAAATATTTATACTTGAAATAGATTCTAAACAAATTATTGATCTCAAACTAATAGAAGTGGTGGAAAATACAATCATTAAAATGATTAAAGTTGGTATTGGGTAAGTTAGGGGGTCTAAGTCGAGTTAACGACTTTAAACTAAGCGCTTTCTAAAAGGCAACCCGGCTTCTGTATTGATTTTATTTTATTTTATTTTTGTGTGTTTTATGTTATTTTTTGTCAAGGGAACCCTATTGGGGTTTCCATTTTGATCTAATGCTTCTTATGTGTGACATTTAACAGTTGAAGCAGTTTAGTATTTTCAAATGAAACACAATCTTCCATCATTGATGAGGTGTCTCTGAGTGACATAGAGATCAAAGGAGCAATCAAGAGCATCATAAAATTCAACTTCAACCACCAGGTGACTTCATTCCATGATTATCATTTTCAAATTTTATTTTTTAATTCCTCTCCTATGCCTCTATACCTTCTAAATTTTCTTTTCTTTAAACACTGAGGACAGTATTATTCTAAGTTTAGGGGTTAAAAGAAAGAAAAAAATGTGTGTTTCAAAGAAAATTATGTGTGCATAAATGGAAGAAAAAATTTCTTTAACCCTCATGATAATACACATTGAAAACTTTGAAATTGAATATCAAATAATTTTGCATGCCTTTATTCTGATTTTAATCTATGTTTAATTTCATGAGCATAAATTTTGGAAAGTATGAGTGTCTAATGTGATTTTTCAATGTTTATATTTTCATCCAAAAATAAATCACAATGCACGTCATTTGGATTGTGGAGTATTAGTTTGAGTTCTTGGGGTCCCATAATAAATGGCATAGGTTTGGTGATCGTTTTAATTTTAACATGAGTATTCAAAAAAACAAAAAAAAACTCAAAAAAATATTATTATGTATAGAGCAATAGATTGACCTAATGCGTGGCTTTCGACACTTAGGGTCATGAATCCATAGTTGTCTATCCCAGATTTGGTCATTTTATCTCTATTTTTGGTAATTTGAATTTTTTATTCATTAATTTAACTCGAGATGATGCCCGAGTATGTGAGCTTCACTTGGTGCCCTAAGGTCATTGAGTTTGGGAGTCATCGGAAAAGTTTTGCTACAGGAGTTGACTTGATTGAGTGAAATTCCAATTACCATGGAAAAATTGAAAAAAATGAATATTCATCTTAATATTAAAATGTGATTTCACCTAGCACTTCCAATTTTTTCCCTTGAATAAAAATGAACCCCCATGTCTACTGTGACACACAAAAAATCATCATGCTTAATTGAAATTGGATGAAATGTGGTAATGAATTTGAACAAAGGAATGGGTTTGGGATTGGGATATGCTTGTGAACCTATCTTATGTTAAATGATTTTGATTTGTTTCATAATTGTTTGGTATGAGGTCTTTTGGTGATCATTTTATATGTTAAAATGTTCTTGAAAAAGGGAATTCATTTTCATATTTTTGTAATGGCCTAAACAGTGACTCATTAAGGAGTTTTCCAAAAACTCGATTCCATCAAACAGTTCCACCGAAATGGTGGCACCGGTCACGACGGCATCGTGACGGTGGCACCGTAGTGGTCACACCATCATGATCACACACCGAAATGTTGGCACCACTTACAGTGGCACTGTGACGGTGGCACCATGACGGCAGCACCATTACAGTCTCTCACCAAACATTGTCCCGCCCTTTTTCTTTTTCCAATTCCACCCCCGCATCGTATCTTTTGACGTAAAATTATTTTAATACCCCTTTAAAATCCATTAAAAGCCCATAAATGATATCTAAAATCCCCCAAGATCCGGGCAACCCTTGACTTACCAAAACATGTGGCTTTTTCCTCGGTGTCACGTACTTTTCCCGTACTTTCTAGTTCTGCCCCTGTTATGTGTTTTCCTCTGTTTAAAGGAAACCCTTTAACTCACAGCCATTATGGACACCTCTCCCATGAGAATTATTAAATAAAAATTAATTCCATAGTGTGTAACCACCCAACTGCATGGAGAAACCACGATTGGACTTTAAATCGGTTTAAGAATTCATATCCTATAACTCCAGGATCACACCTTTTATCACATGGGGATTCTTTCTTCTTCTTGGCTAGTCTCTTTTCCTTTCCTTGGTGTTTTTGGAGTCCCCCTTCCCAATACTAGTAGTGTGCCTGTGCTAGAGGCTTTCTTGCTCACTCTTGGAGCCCTCAGAGTTCTTCCCCTGCAAGTCGTGCATCCCCTATTCTTGGCACGGGGAGAAAAACATCGATTGTCGATCATACAGGTAGGGTTTTTCCTTTATCTCTCTTTAATGTGTATCATGCGGGGTTGGTATAATAATATTCCTATGGGGATGGATGAAACAAAACCTTAACAGAGATAATAAATGGTTTTTAAAGAATGAAGGGGCGTGTTTGATGATGATGTTTTACTCTTTTACCTTTGCTTATATGTTGTGAATTGTATGGGCTTATGTCCACTAAAAATCGTGGTTATTAGTGGTCCTTTCTTGCACACTAATAAACCTATGTTTTCTGGATAATTCTATGATCGAATGGTTGTAACATGGAAATTGGTTAATCACGTAAACTCAGTTGATTAAATGGATGTCCAGTGAACAAAAATCTATGTGTGATCACCCCAATTAACCCAATAGAAATAAGGAACTTAATGAATGGTGTGTTTGAATCTAAAAACTTGTCTTGGTAATATGTGTGGTCGTTCTGCTTAATGCTTGCGAGGTGACAAGGATGGGGATGGGATCCCCTGTTGTTCAGTTGTTGGTTTGTGGATTTGGGGTCATGTGGGGCCATATGTTGGGGCTTGGGTTGGTTCCAGTACTTTGAGAGATCTCACAAATCCCTTTTGTTTTTGTGACTTTACAAGAGAACCAGGTGTGAATGCTTAATTTGTTGTTTGGCTGTTTTTCCTTTCTTGGCTTGTGGTTATGCATGTTAGTTTCCCGGTAATGAAGAATTGTTTAAATGGAACCACTTGAATGTGATAAAAAGAATGGGTTCAATGGGGAATTGTTTTCCAGGATGAGTTCTGACTTGGTTTTGGTTGTTGATTCTTTTTATGAATGAATAATAACGAGTGTGTTTGTGTATAGGCTGGTTTTGGAACCCCTAGGTTGGGATGAGTGCTTTTTTACTTATATGTATAATTTAGTTCTTGTGTTTCTTATCCGTGCCCCACCCAAGTTGATAACTTTATGCGGAACACCCCCATTTCATGGGGGAGGGTGTTTTTTACAACACTCCTACGAGTGGCTAGTTATTAGCTCTTTTTTTGCTCCCTTTCCCGAGTATCCCAAGACTGTTTGGGCAGGCTGTGATGGCCTGAGGTCCATTATAGCCCAAGATTATTCGGGTAGGGTAGTAGTGGTGGTTGGCCTGGGTGTGTGTAGGCGGTTTTTTTCCCAAGTGTCTTTAGGATGAGGCCTAGGTGTCTTTGGGTGTGGCGGTAGTTGTTCTGGACCAAGTGTCTTCGGGTGTGGCGGTAGTTGTTGTGGCCCAGGTGTCTGCGGGTGGGGATGTGTATGGTTGTTGTGGCCCAGGTGTCTGTGGGTGGGATGTGTGATTGTGGTGGCCCAAAAGTTTGTTATTGGGGTGGTAGTGAGACTGCAGTGAAAATGGCAGGAGGGGTCTGACGCGTAGGGTGTCTTCAATGACCAGTGGGAAAGTTGTGTGGGGTACCCAAACATCGATGTGTTATTACTATTACCTTACTTGACTTTCTTTATTTGGAGAGTGTGCCTTGGTGAGGTTTGGGTGGATAGTTTCCTTGATAGGTGATTTGGTTATCTCCTTTTATCATGGGGCATTAGAATGCCTCCCCACTTGTGCACAAGAGCTTTTGATCTTCCCTACTGAGTATACCTATATACTCACCCTATGTATATAAAACTGTTTTCAGGTTTCCAGGAGGACTTTGGGAACTGTGTGGGACCATATTAGCTCAGACGTTGGGACTGTTAGTGTTTCTGCTTTTCTTTTCTTTTGGTACTTCCCTTTGAAGTTTTCTTGTACTTGTAGCACTTTATATTGGAACATGCATGTTGGAGTGGATTGTTTTTGGATTTACTTTTACTTCCAGTTTTGGTGTTGTTTGAGATTTACTATCTTATCTCCTGATCCTTTTCAAAAAAAAAGGTAATGCCTTCCATATCACACATGATTTTATACCCCTGGTGCTAGTCGCCACTCTAGGGCCTATTGAAGGTGGGACTCGGGGGGGTCATTATCTCTCCATCAACATGAAGAAGGAAGGTTCTAGAAGCTCGTTGTTCCTTCCCTCATCTTGGTGAAGGTGGGTCGTGACAGAATGGTATCAGAGGCATAGTTGAGAGATAGGATGGAGTCTGGGGTTAGTCACAATGAGGATTTCATGGGATAGTAGGGAAACAGTGTTAGGAAATCTTGGCGCATGAAATAGGCTAGGGAAGACCAGCTAGGAAATAGGATTTTAAGGCCCCCTGTGATCTGATGTAAGGACTCTCGACCTACCGAACGACCAAGTGAGGCTACACTGATTGCAGGGTAGAGACCCTAGGAAAGGTACATGCATCATAATGACTTTTTTTCTTATGTTTCTTGGGTATTTTGGGGATTTTAAGATAAATACAAAGTCTAAGAAAAATTTAAAAGCAATCTTCTACACTACTCGGGCTTAGGCATTCCTTATTTACCTTGTAGCTATGGCACCCGAACAGAAACCACGGGTAGTACAGGCGATCGAGGCCTAGGAGGCTGATTTGGCTGATTAGTAGAGGGATGATCGAGAGGAGTAGGATGACCAGTGGCATAGGATACTTCATACCTTTCAGCAGCAGACCCTTGGGAAGTACGAGGGAAGTGTCTCGAGGAGCTGGCTCGAGGAGCTGGTGATAGCTTTCAGCTTGATTTGGGCTCTAATGGAGTATTGGGTTTCTCTGGATGTAATCCAAATGCAGGGAGCGGCGCGTCAGTGGTGGAAGCTATATCTTGGGGAGAAGAGGGAGGTTGAGGTTTCATGGACTGACTTCGAGAGGGAGTTCCAGGCAAAATTCCTCTCTTCCATGATGAAGGGTGAGAAGAGGTAGGATCTAGTCTCTCTTCAGTAGGGGAGTAGGTCAGTGAGGGAGCTGGGGATCAAGTTCAAGGATCTCCTTCACTTTTCTCCGGACCTCTTTCCAAATGAGGAGTCTTGGGAGAGACGTTTAGAGGAAGCACTTCGACCTTCTCTTCAGTATGATGTTACTCCCTTCACTCTACCGACGTACTTGGAGGTTCAGAAGAAGGCTGAAGTGGTGGAGAGGATGCACATGTTGGGAGGTGTGCCATGAGAGGGGAGCCAATTGGGATCGTCAAATGGGAAGTGCATTAGAAGTAGGCCTCCAGTGTTAGGGCCTTCCAGGTTTCAGCCAGTGGGAAGTAGGCCCCAGCAGTTCCAGTTTCGATCTCCCGGTCCTCGCCCCTTCTTTGAGGGCCCAAGACTGAGATTCTTCATATGTGATAATCATGGGAACCTTTGGAATTAGTGCCCAAACCGAGTGAAGTACAGTAGGGGTGGGTAGGTCCAGCGCCCACCTCAGCAACAGTAGTTTCCAGCCAGGCCCTTTCGGCAACAGCAGCAGGGAAAGTGAGTTCTCGCTCCTCCGAGAGTAGGCGTTGCAGGAGGAGGACGACCTCAGGGCGCTCCTCAGGGACCTCGACTAGGGTGCGGTCGGGGAGGCGGTTGATAGTCGAGTGGAAGAGGAGATGGGCATGGGTAGTTACACACTGCAGAGGCAGCAGTTCTAGCGGGGCCAGAGGCCGTTTGAAGTATGATCAGCTTGTTTAACACTCTTTCCTGCGCCTTGTTTGATTCAGGAGCTCCACACTCCTTTGTTGCACCTAGTCTAGCCCATGCTTTGGGTCTAGACGTAGAGAGACTTCCCGTACCCCTGGTTTTGAGTACTCTAATCGGAGGTCAGTCCAGCGTGTCTCATGTTTTTCGAGGATGTATAATGATGTTGGGACCACATCAGTCTAGTCGGGATCTTTTTTTGCTACAGATGCAGTCATATGATGTCATTCTAGGCATCGATTGGATATTCTCTGTGTGTTCCATTATCAACTTCTTCCGAATAAGGGTCATGTTTTCAGATATGGGAAAACAACGTGCGGCTTTCGTCAGTGAGCGGGGTTGCCAGGAAGGCAGCCAGTGAGTGGAGCCCCTTCTTTCCTTGTTGGCTGAGCTGTCAGTGGAGTCAGCAGATACAGAGAGGTGGAAGTCCCGGGGATTTCCAATGAGTTCCTGGACGTCTTCCCTAGAGAGGTGGTGACTCTACCCCCTCGACGTGATGTCGAGTTTGGGATAGACTTGCAACCCAGTGCTCGTTAGATTTCTATGGCTCCCTATCGGATGGCGCCTTCTGAATTGTGGGAGTTACGGATTTAGATTGACGAACTGATGAAGAAGGGTTTTGTTCGACCAAGTGCATAGCTATGGGGTGCTCCGGTCTTATTTACAAAGAAGGCAGATGGTGGTCTCAGGCTGTGTATAGACTACCGAAGGCTGAACCAGGTAACAGTCAAGAATCGTTACCCCCTCTCGAGGATCGATGACATTTTTGATCAGTTAAAGGGGGAAAGATGGTTCTCCAAGATCGACCTGTGGTTAGGATATCACCAGTTGAGGGTGAAGGAGGGTGACATCTCGAATACTGACTTAAGGTGCAGATATGGGCACTTTGAGTTCGTAGTCATGTCGTTCGGCGTTACGGACGCAGCAGCCATGTTCATGGGGATCATGAACTTCGTCTTCTGGGAATATATGGACCGATTCGTAGTCATGTTTATTGAAAACATCCTAATCTACTCAAGATCATAGGAGGATCACACCGAGCATCTGAGAACAATTTTAGAGGTCCTATGATGGCACCATATCTATGGGAAGTTGTCCAAGTACAAGTTTTGTACACGAGAGGTGCACTTCCTTGGACATGTGGTGTCCGAGAAGGTAATAGAAGTGGACTCGTTGAAGGTTCAAGTGGTTTTTTCTTGGGCATCACCCAAGAATGTGGTAGAGGTTCGTAGTTTCCTAGGTCTAGCAGGTTACTACCGGAGATTAGTGACCAACTTCTCCCAAGTTGCAGCACCTTTGACAGTCTTGACCAAGAAAGACCAGGATTTTATATGGGGTGAGCAGTGCCAGGAAGCCTTCAGTTATCTGAAGGGGAAGCAGGTTAGTTCCCTAGTACTGGGGTTTCCAGAAGAAGGGGTGGCATTTGAGGTGTTATGTGATGCTTCAGGCCAAGGCTTGGGGTGTGTGTTGATGCAACAACAGGGGTGATCTCTTATAGGTCTAGGCAGTTACGTCCCCATGAGCATAATTATTCCACCCATGACCTGGAACTTGTAACGGTCATGTTCGCACTAAAGTTTTGGCGGCATTACCTCATCGGGGAGTGCTTCGTGGTCTTCACAGATCACGAGATCTTGAGGTATATCTTCTCCCAGCAGGACTTGAACTTGCGGTAACGGAGGTGGATGGAGTTTCTTTAGGACTATGACTTCAAAATTTCCTACACCTTAGGAAAGGGGAACTTGGTGGCTGATTCCTTGAGAAGGAAGTTGCAGAAGGATGTGGTTTGAGAATCGGCAGATGCTTGGAAGGCGATGGAGGAGTTGGTTTCCCTACACCTGGATGCAAGGGTGGAGGATGGTAGAGTTTGTCTGTTTCAGATGACAGTACAGTCCTCTCTGTTTCAACAAGTGGAGGAGTCTCAGTGGGGGGACTTAGAGGCTGAAGTGATGCGCGATCGTGTTAGCCAGGGTGATGCTCCGGAAGGATGGTTGGAAGACGAGCAGAATCAGATGTTGTTTCATGGGAAGTTTTTCATCCTGGTGGAAATGCACAAGAGAGTTTTTGGTGAGTTCTACAAATCACCCCTGGTGATACGCCCAGGAGTTTCCAAGATGTATCGGGGTTTGAGTGGTCAGTTTTGGTGGCCCGGGGTGAAGCGGGCAATAGTAGAGTTTGTGGAAAAGTGCCTCATGTGTCAGCAGGTGAAGGATGAACACCGCATCCCAGGAGGTCTGTTACAACCTTTAGATGTCTCCAAGTGGAAATGGGATGAAATCTCGATGGATTTCATCACGGAACTACCCAGAGTTCAGGGTGGTTGTGATGCTATCTGGATAGTGGTGGACCGGCTGACGAAATCAGCTCACTTCCTGGAAATCAAGGATTTGAGTGCGGTGGATGCCTTAGAACAGAGGTACGTGGATAAGGTGGTGCGGTTGCATGGAGTTTCAAGGTCCATAGTCTCAGATCGGGGTACCTAGTTTACCTCACGGGTCTGTAAAGGATCGCAACATGATTTTGGCACCTAGTTATGCCTCAGCACTGTGTTCCTTCCCCAGAAAGATGGGAAGACAGAGCGGACCATCCAGATGTTGGAGGATATTCTACGGGCATGTGTTTTAAACTTTGGGGGATTGTGGGTGCGACACTTGCCTCTGGTAGAGTTTGCCTACAACAATAGTTATCACTCTACCATTGTCATGGCTCCATTCGAAGCCTTGTATGGGAGACCGTATCACTCACTCGTATGCTGGACAGAGGTCGGGGAAGCAGATGTTCTTGGCCCAGAGGTAGTGCAAAGCACAACGGAGAAGGTTCAGCTTATACGGGAGAGGATGAAGGTGGATCAGGACCGGCAGAAGTCGTATGCCGGTCATAGGAGGATACCCTTGGAGTTCGGGGTCAGGGACCACGTGTTCTTAAATGTCTCCCCTCGACATGGGAAACGGAGGTTCAGTAGGGGAATTAAGCTTTCTCCTAGATTCTTCAGACCCTTTGAGGTGTTTTGGTGGGTCGGTGAAGTGGATTATCAGCTGGCACTACCACCGCCGCTACTGATGGTGCATGACATCTTCCATATGTCTTAGCTCTGTCGGTATCTATGCGATGATTCGCACGTCCTCGACTGGGGGAATCTAGATATAGAGGACGATGCGACGTTTGTAGAGAGACCAGTGAGGATCGAGGATCATGAGGAGAAGGTTCTTTGTGGGTGGTCCATCCCCTTGGTCCATGTGTTATGGAGACATGGTGGCCTCGAGGAGAGTACCTGGGAACGGGAGGCACAGATGCGCACCCAATGTGGGGAGGGGAGGACATGATCCCTAATCGAGACGCATTAAAGTGGATGCGGTTAAATCCGTGCAGGCGAGTCAGTGCCGCCCAAAGCGGATAGTATCTTGACATGGAGGAAGGGACTCCCTAATCCATATGACTAGACGGTATGACCTTTACATGTTTGTGTGGTTACTTAGGGGAGAGGAGCGGTAGTGTATTCATGGTTGTTCAGGAGATAGATGAGCAAGAGGTGTTCCTAGATGTCGAGGAGGTTTACTCTTGAGAGGTATCTTTCGAGGTGGTTGTTCGGATCCCTCTCTTTTCTTCAGGTCTAGTTTCGATTCTCGAGGGTGATAATAGTTTAAGAGGTATCTGATGTAATGGCCTGGATAGTGACTCATTAAGGAGTTTTCCAAAAACTCAGTTCCATCAAATGGTTCCACTAAAATGGTGGCACCGGTCACAGTGGCACTGTGATGGTGGCACTGGTCACGATCGCACACCGAAATGGTGGCACCATGACAGTGGCACCGCTTACGGTGTTCCACCGAACCAGTGGCACCATGACGGTGGCACCATAGCAGTCACACCATCATGATCACACACTGAAACGGTGGTACCACTTACGGTGGTACCGTGACGGTGACACCGTGACGGCGGCACCATTATGGTGTCTCACCAAATGGTGTCCCACCCTTTGTCTTTTTCTAGTTCCACCCCTGCAATGTATCTTTTTACGTAAAAGTGTTTTAATACCCCTTTTAAAGCCATTAAAAGCCCATAAAAGATATCTAAAATCCCCCAAGAGTCGGGTGACCCTTGACTTACCAAAACATGTGTCTTTTTCCTCGGTGTCACACCCTTTTCCCGTAATTTCCAGTTCCGTCCCTGTTACGCATTTTCCTCTGTTTAAAGGAAACCCTTCAAATCATAGCCGTTATGGACACCTCTCCCATGAGAATTATTAAATGAAAATTAATTCCATTGTGTGTAACCACCCAACCGCGTGGATAAACCATGATCGTACTTTAAAGCGGTTCAAGAATTCATATCTTGTAACTCTAGGATCTCACCATTTATCCCATGGAGATTCTTTCTTCTTCTTGTCTGGTCTATTTTCCTTTACTTGGTGTCTTTGGAGTCCCCCTTCCCAAGGATAGTAGTGCTCCTGTGCTGGAGCCTTTCCCGCTCACTCTTGGAGTCGTCGGGGTTCTTCCCCTGCAAGTCACACATCCCTAGTTATTGGAACGAGGAGAAAAAATTCAATTGTTGATCATCCAGGTAGGGTTTTTCCTTCGTCTCTCTTTATTGTGTATCATATGGGGTGGGTATAATAATATTCCTATGGGGATGGATGAAACCAAACCTTAATGAAAATAATAAATCATTTTTAAAGAATGAAGGGGTGTGTTTGATGATGTTGTTGTACTCTTTTACCTTTGATTATATGTTGTGAATTGTATGGGCTTATATCCACTGAAAATCATGGTCGTTAGTGGTCCTTTCTTACGCACTAATGAACCTATGTTTTCTGGATAATTCTGTGATTGAATAGATGTAATAGGGAAATTGGTTAATCACGTAAACTCGGTTGATTAAATGTATGTCCAGTGAACAAAAATACTTGTGTGATCACCCCGGTTAACCAAACAGAAAGAATGAACTTAATTAATGGTGTGTTTGAATCTGAAAACTTGTCTTGCTAATACGTGTGGTTGTTATGCTTGATGCCTGTGAGGTGACAAGGATGGGGATGGGATCCCCTATTGTGCAATTGTTGTTTTGTGGATTTGGGTCATGTGGGGCTTTATGTTGGGGCTTGGTTTGGTTCCAGTACTTTGAGGGATCTCACAGATCCCTTTTGTTTTTGTGACTTTACAAGAGAACTGGGTGTGAATGCTTAATTTGCTGCTTGGGTGTTTTTACTTCCTTGGCTTCTGTCTATGCCTGTTAGTTGCCCGATAGTGAATAATTATTTAAATAGAACCACTTGAATGAGATAACAATAATGGGTTCAATGGGGAATTGTTTTCCCGGATGAGTTGTGACTTGGTTGTGGCTATTGATTATTTTTATGAATGAATAGTAACGAGTGTGTTTGTGTATGGGATGGTTTTGGAACCCCTAGGTTGGGATGAGTGCTTGTTTACCTATATGTATAATTTAGTTCTTGCATTTCTTATTCATGCCCCACCCAAGTTGAGCACTTTTTGCGGAACACCCCCATTTCATTGGGGAGGGTTTTTTCCCCAACACTCCTATGAGTGGGTGGTTATTAGATCTTTTTCTGCTCCCTTTCCCGAGTAGCCCAAGACTCTTCGGACAGGCTGTGACGGCCTGAGGTCCATTATAGCCCAATATTTTTGGGCAAGGTAGTAGTGGTGGTTGGCCCAGGTGTGTGTGGGCAGTTTGTTTCCCAAGTGTCTTCGGGATGAGGCCCAGGTGTCTTCGGGGGTGGCGGTAGTTGTTCTAGACCAGGTGTCTTTGGACGTGGCGGTAGTTGTCGTGGACCAGGTGTCTATGAGCGGGGATGTGTGTGGTTGTTGTGGGCCAGGTTTCTTCAGGCGGGATGTGTGGTTGTGGTGGCCCAAAAGGTTATTGTTGGGGCGGTAGTGAGACTGTAGTGAAAATGGAAGGGGAGGTCTGACGCGTAGGATGTCTTCAATAACCAGTGGGAAAGTGGTGTGGGGTACCCAAACATCGATGTGTTAGTACTATTACCTTACTTGACTTGCGTTATTTGGGGAGTGTGCCTTGGTGAGGTTTGGGTGGATAGTTTCCTTGCTAGGTGATTTGGTTATCTCCTTTTCTCACGGGGAATTAGAATGTCTCCCGACTTGTGCATGAGAGCTTTTGGTCTTCCCTACTGAGTATTCCTGTATACTCACCCTATGTATATAAAACTATTTTCAGGTTTCTAGGAGGACTCTGGGGACTGTGCGGGACCGTATTAGCTCAGACCCTAGGACCGTTAGTTTCATTGCTTTTCTTTTCTTGTGGTACTTCCCTTTGGAGTTTTTTTGTACTTGTAGTACTTTATATTCGAACATGCATGTGGGAGTGTATTGTTTGTTGCTTTACTTTTACTTCCAGTTTCGGTGTTGTTTGGGATTTACTATCTTATCTCCCGATACTTTTCAAAAAGGGGGTAATGCCTTCCATATCACACATGATTTTATACCCCTGGTGTTAGTCATCACTCTGGGGTCTATTGAAGGTGGGACTCAGGGGTCATTATCTCTCCTTCAACTTGAAGAAGGGTCTGGCATCTCGTTGTCCCTTCCCTCATCTTGGTGAAGGCGGGTCGTGACAATTTTCGAGATACTTTTTGCTCAGGACTAGCAAAACAAATTTGGGGGTGTGATTAACCACTGGCTAATATTAATTATTAATATATATAATTTCCATTTGCTTCATTATTCATAAACTATTTTTATTTCATTTTACAAATTAAACATTATTTCACATTATGATTGCAATTCCTTCTTGAAATGCACTATTACAAGATACATATTTTAACACCTCCTAAAACACTCAATGGTCTTGATTTTATTTTCATATTTCAATTTCAGGTCTCCCATGCTATGAGAAACATTTTATCCTTCTGGGGATATTAAAGATTCAATTAGGAAAATGACCAAAGTGGGTCTTGAACCAATAACATTATGAGCGAAGTGAACTGGAAAGCAGTCCAATAAAATGACTGTAACATCCAAGATCCAAACTCAATGATTCTCAAATTTGAACTGGAGATAGAGGAAATCATGAAAAACATTTTATTAAACAGTTTCAAGAGCTAATTATGATGTTTCAATGGATTTTCAAGCAGCCCAAGTTGAAGATGAAATTTTGGGCCAGATTCTATAACCTAGAAAAACAATTCACTATTTCAATCACATATCGAAAACCAAATATCCAATTGGGATCAAATTTTACAGGATTTTAGGGAAAATCCGAAGATTCAATTCCTTCTTCTATGGACCACCCAAATTCAGACATCTAGAATCTCATTTGGATACATCTGTTAAAGGCATGCAAGATGGATGTCATTTCGGGTCAAGGGTGGAAAATCCCACATTCCACAAACTTTCCACCACCCTAGACCTACCATAATCAAGTGGGAAGACTTGTAATGTTAGGGGATTGACCTAAGCCTCTTGAAAATCCTATTTAAGTCAGTGGTGTTGAATGATTTTAAATAAATTTGTGTATGTTTTCAATGTAATGTTATGTTGTGATTTTGTTGTCTTAAGTTTGTCTTTCACATGTAAGTTATTCTAATTCCCCTTAGCTTCTTAATAAAACTTCTTATTTTTTGTTCTTTTGTTAACACGTTGATACCGTTTCATTAAGGTTGTTTTCTCTTTTTCAATTCTGCTTCTTTAAGTCAACTTCCACCTTCTATTGATAGCTTTGCGTCAATTGAAGAATAAACCTATTGTGGCTCGATTCTAGGGAGTTGCATGGGGCTGGATTGGATGTTATTTGATGTGATTATATTCTTAAATTAGTTCATTGTTTTAAGAGTTATATTCAATGAATTATTTTCTTCTTCTCTAATTTTAACGACAACATATTTTGAGTGCTAGTACGATCCCAATTCCCCAAAGTTCTCATTAAAGTAATCCTCTAAGTGAATTGGTTATTAGCCTTGGAATTTTGTAGGTATTAAATTGGTGAATGATGTTTGAGACTTATCTAATTTATTAGAAACTTCCTTGAACTAGAGAGATGAAATTTCTAAAGAAAAATTACATCCATTCTAGTCTTAGAACAACCTTGGATCGGTCCATCTTGTTTAATTATTTTATTTCAAAATATTAAGGTCTTTTATTTCTTCAATTCAAATCATTCTCTTAGGTACATTAGTATTATATTATCCCAATTTCAATCAACCCCAAATTTGGTCACTTCATAGCCAAAATCTCCAACAAATATGAATGTCTCAAGGACTTCTTTGATCCCTATGGATTCGACCGCAACTTGCACTACGTCTACTTCTACCTATAGGATAAATTTGGGCGAGACCAGTGAACTTCAAAGGTCATCTCCTCTAGTCTACATATAATCATCACCTATTCTAAGCAGTGATCAACCTCTTATGAATCGGTTGCACTCTCTCAGAGGTCAACTGAACCACATCAGGCCCCACAACCACTGTTTCACCCGCCTCATGCCAACAAAATGGTGAATGAAATGGCCTCTCGTAAAGAGCCTCACAAGTTGTCGTCTGAATTAAAGTCTGGTAACAATTTTTGTATGTGAACTCAACCAAGGATAGGTGTTCATCCCAAGCTCCATCAAAGCCTAGGACATGAGCTCAAAGCATGTCCTCCAGTATGCAAATTGTCCTCCCTGACTGCCTATCTATCTGAGGATGGTACGCTATGCTCAATTTTTACTGAGTCCCTAGGTATTTCTGTAATCCCTGTCAAAAGCACAATGTGAAACGTGTATCCCTATCAGAAGCAATTCTCAATGGAACTCCATATAAGTGTACTATCACACAAACATACAACTTTCCTGACCCGTCTACTGAGTAAGTCGCTTGGATCAACGTGAAGTGAGAAACTTTTGTCATCCCATAAAGACTTTTTAATCCTAAATGAGTTAAGGGACTTAATTCCCATAATTTTTAGCCTTTAAAATCATCAAAATGGATTCACAAGCGTGAGCTGGAGAAGAAACATAAAAGAATGTTTTAAAATTATTTTCCCTAAAAAGGGAGCTACGTAAGGGTAACATGGTTTTACCCTTACACAGCTCTTAGGTGTCATGTAAGGGTATTGGGTTACCCTTACGTAACCTTTAGAAACTCTAGGCTACCCCTACGCAGTGATGATTTTCCCTTAAGAAACCTTTAGAAAAACCTAGTTACCCTTATGCAACTCAACTTACCCTTACGTAGCGCATGAGCTACCCTTACATAGCTCATCTTGTCCTTATGCAACGCATAGGAGTAGAGAGTTACCTTTACACAGCGGCTAGAAGACTCCCTTTCCCTTAAGCAACAACTCTTTTACCCTTACGCAAGGTCCAAAAACCCTCCTTACCCTTATGTAACCCTTGTAAATCAAGGGTTTCCTTTACGCAACACCATAAAACCATAAGGGTAATTTTTATTGAAAAAATATATCTTTCACATAAAAATACTTATAAATTATAAACAAGAGGGTTCAAAGATCAATTAAAAAGAATGAGAATATTACAATTAGCTTGAATTTAGCTTTTGAATATAGTTTTTACATATTAGTTTTTAGAGTTAGGATGAATTGGATTCTCTCTTGGGTAAAATATCCTTGGGTAAAGGGATTTGGGGTCGGACTACCTACCTACCTAGGGACTTGTGTTTTGTCTAGGATGGTAAATGTGGTTGGCTATTTGTTGCTTTGGGCTTACTCTGTGAATATTTTCAATCTAACTTTATGCATTTACATGAAGTGTTCATGTACTTTATGCATATTATGCATCTGGATATGTATGAATATGTTTGACTTCTATTTTTTGGTAACCAACACAAACTTGTGGGTTGGGTAAAGAGTTACACATCAATGTGGTTTGAACATATTGATTAGGTGGAGAGAATAGGATTCCAAACTAAATCACTAGAATAATGCATACATAAAAGGGAATAACATTAGATAAGATGATGAAATTAAAATCCTCTTCAAATACTAAGTGTGAGGTTCCTTCTAAAACAATACTATTCTAGACTTTGATCATCCAAATGGGTAGTTTCATGCCAAAGTCAGGTGCCCCATGATTATCTTATGTAAGGAAAGCAAGTAATAAGTGACTCTAGATTGTCTTGTCACATAGTTTCATGCCAAAGACGGGTGTACATGGATTGTCCTTGGTTAGCTTTTTGTTGGCATTTGATTTGGGTAATTCTTAGCCAGGAATCCCTAACAGTTAGGATACCAAAGTAATATAGTTTATTTTATCCATATGATGGATTGGAAAAGGGGGTTTCTGGTCAACTATCCAAGAATCATATGTGATATAATTGGGATAATGTCCTACCTAAATAATTAAGTAGTGAGATGAATGCTAAAGTAGACTTGTTGCTTAGTGAAATATAGATCTTATCGTACTAATGGATATAATGAATTTTAAAAGGGGCCATCATGTTAGTGGGAGATCATTTAATAAAAGTTATTATTAAATGGTTAATAATACATGATACTCATCTGATAAAAGCTTATTTTGTAGATAATATCATCATCATCATCAAGCTAAACTTTTTAATTAATCCTTGAATCATCATCATCAAGCTAAGCTTTGTAATTAATCCTTGAAAAGAAGAAACTTAATGTAAATAGCTCTTAAGACTGGTAAATTAAGAAAAGTTATTAAGAAATATTAGTGATTTAAGAAAACTTATTGAGGAAAAATTTTATGTGTCGGAACAATTCCTTCCTCAGTAACCAAGTCTTAAGTAGTTCAACAAGTGAATCTAGATGCTTATGGAAGTATAGAGTGATTCATTTAAGGTTTTAAAAGAATTAGATGTAAAATTTCCAAAGGAATATTAGTCTCCACTCATATACTTAATATAATTAGGTACATCAATGATTTTAGTCTCATATACTCAATAAGATTGGGCACATCAAATGATATTCAATATAATGAGACTAAAAGTTTCCTTAAAACATAATTGGTTATAGAAATAAATTTAATTATTCTAAAATATATATGATATCAATTGTATGTTTTACAAAGTATTGTAAATATAGAGGAGGTCAGAATATAAAAATAATTGAATCCTGAATATGCTTTCAACTAATGGAGCAAAGGAGTTTATACATTGATAACTTGGATGTTTAGAGCTTGGATAAACTCATCATAAGATGTGGATTTTATCTCATTTTTCTCTTGATAAGAGCACATAAACAATAGTTTAAATGAAATGAGAAGTTTTTTTTGATACACATAATTATGATTTGTTTAATTCTATAACATACTTTAAGGGGAGATTAAAAATAGTTCGTTCTAGTTAGAGAATTTTTTCTATTATCATCTATGGAAATGTTCCAACAATATGATTGAATTCATATAATGTTTTCCCAATATTATCAAAGTGTTGGAATATATATGAACTAGTCATGTGATGTTTAGATTCTAAAGTACTATATAGAGAGTACAAGTAGATAAAATTTCAAACCGGATGAAGAAAAGTTAGTTGAAAATTTCAACAATGTTTCTTCAAGAAGACAATCAAGGTCATTGAAACCTAGGGTTGTTAAGAAGAAATATTAATAATTCAATATGATTGGATTATCCAAGATATACCTGAAAGAGTTTTAAAACTCTATGGAATATCCATGTCAGGTATGTATGTTATAGAAATTAATTTTTAAAGTGTATATGATACAAAATGTATATTTTACAAAGTGTTTTAAATATACGGGAGTTTAAAATCAAAGGAAGAATTGATCGAGTTTTTAGTTTATATTCATGAGATGAAGTAAATAGTTATTACATATAGGATTTTAATGTAAATGATTTTATCAAGCTCAAATAAATCTAAATAAAAGATATGTAACTTCATCTCATTTATCTTATATGATAAGAGAAGATGTTCGATAAAAAAGTGTTTATATTAACAACATGATATGATTAATTGTATACACATAGTTTATGATTCATCAATTTCTATAACATATTTTGAAATATGGATAAAAGTGTTTTATCCAAGATAAAATGTTTATCCAAGTATTTGTTAAAAATATATGGAATGTGTTCCCACCACCCATCAGTGGTATATTTTAATAAAGTCTTAAAAAATGTTCCAAACGCATAGAATACCATATATGATATGGAAACAATAGTTTATTTGTTTAATATTCCTATTGAAAGGAAATGAATGTTATTTATTAACACAAAAGTGTTTGTATATCTTAACAAGATGTTCTAAAGAGTATATAATGTCAAATAGGTAAGTGAGAGTATGTTTGGACTTAAAGAATTTCAAAGTTAACAAATAAATAATTACACCAATCTAAGTTTAAAGAGAATTTTACTTAATATCCTAAGAGAGTTAGGATGTATTAATAAACAATAATGTAATAAGTTTCATTATTTCAAGGAAAAAGTTTGATGGAATAAGGTTCTAAGGATGATGTTAGTGAACTTAGAAAGAGTTCTAAGTAGACAACAGAAGTTGTCATCATAACATTTGATGTTTTGAAGTTAAGAAGTTTGAATGTGTTCAAGAAGTTAAACTGTTAGGAATGTGATTCCTAAGTCTTACCATTATTCAAACTATCTTTCTTTATAGATATTTCTCACTAAAGAGTTTAGTGAGATATTTTTATCACATGGTCACGTAGATATGTGACAAGGACTACATATGATGTAATGTGTTAACAAAACCAAGAAAATATAGTAAACATAAGGCTGATCTGGCAGTTTATCATATGTGATATGATAAACCGGTGTTTATGTTGGTTTTGTAAAATATTTTTAAACAGTTAAAGAATATTAAAATGTATCATATTAAAGGAAATCTCTATTTTATCATTTTTTTCACATTGGATGCATAAATGTATATATAGATATAAATTTTAGGAAGTGCAATGATAATTTACCTCTCAAAGTATGACTTTGAGTTTACCCCTAACTAATGTTCTTCATGGTGTAATATAGTTTATGATGCAAAGTTAAGGTTATCATGAGTAGGATTCTTGTATATAGATACAGAATATGATTATGAGGCACAAAATAGAGAATATAATTCTTTGTGTGAACTGGATGACCTACTAAGTATACCCTACTTACGCAAGTATTCATATTGACTTAGCTAAATGGGGATAGTGGGGTATGCTACTGATCATGTCAATGGTTGGAACTTAGACAAGATTGAATTTGTCCTCTCATATGACGAGTATGACATCTAGGCTCTCGATTGAGATAGATTATGGGAGTGCACGACTGCACCTAGATATTATATATCTATCTGGATAAGGGACATCTAATGTTCTTATCCATAAGGATGAATTACATGTGATGTTTTCATTAATCAGATCGGTCTACACTTAGAGATTTTAGAAAATATGAGTTGGCTATATAGGATTGACATGCTCTGTGTCCCATGTTCACTCGATGTCTTGGACAAAGAGAAAATATGAGAATGCACATTTTCATATGATGCAAACTGGTGGAAAAAGGTATTGAGATATGAGTGTTTGATAGAGATCACGCTAGATCCCTTTATAGTATTGATAGTAGTGACTCTTTTCTAGAGGCCACTCTTTTCTTACATATATAGATTTCAAGATGCTAGCACATCATGGGAGAAAGGAGAATCTTGCATGTACAACATGTGATTCATTCGACCCGTGGATACACTATGAAGGTGGGAAGCTTTTGTTTGTCACTTTGTGATCTCTCTCAAACTCATTTGAAGTAGATCGAGAATGATGCAGTGGCTCTTCAGTGCAAGGTATGTCAGATTTAAAATGGTTCTTCATTTCAGTATTTTATGAAGTTTCATATTTTCTTGCATGGAGATCCTCAGTAAAGGAGTTTTAATTTCTTCTGTTATTTTTAATAATTTTTATTAGACTCTAACAAAACCCTTCATACAATGCTTTCATCCTCATTGACGATATTTATAGAAGAACATCCAAATTCAAACCTTATAGAACTTAACCTCTTGTCTCTACAATCTTTCTTCAAGTTCCCCTTCTTCCCAAAATGCATCTTGTGGGACCGGGGCCAACCGATTTCCCTCGACACTTCCCTATTTTCTCTTTCCCCTTATTTTGACTTTGGTTTTTATTTCAAGTGGAACATCCCCTAATTTCTGCATTTTAAGTTACTTTGGTGGCACTCTAGACTTCCTACTTACAGATCTCCTCATTCAAGAGCAGATCTCATATTTCCTCAAACACCAAGTCATCCTTATTGGTAGAATTACTCATGGTAGTAACCATTGCATCCTAAGATTCTGGAACCAATGAAAGAAGAATTAAGGCCCACACACCTTCAATAAACTTCACACCAATGGACTCGAGCTGACTCCAGATCACATTGAACTCATTTAGATGACCAACTACCAACCTTCCTTCTAACATACTTATGCTGAAAATTCACTGCAACATGAACACTTTGTTCATGGTGGAAGGATTCCCATACATGTTCGCAAAATCTTCCATCAATTTTAAATTATTCTTCACCTTCCAGATGTTGAAGGAAACATTCCAGGACAATGCCATCTAAACTACCTTAATTTCCTTTTGATCAAGTCTTTCTCATTACGCTTTGTCTATTGATTTTGGTTTGATGCCCTTCAATGGAATCTCTAGCTCCTTCTGATACAAATAATCTTTAATCTACATTCTCTAGAATCTGAAGTTTAATCCATCAAACTTTTCAATCCAGACCTTGCCTTATTCCAACATCATTACTTATGAAACAATGAACTCTCGCTAAAACCTATTAAGGCAAGAAACCTCTAAAAGTCTAATGATAATATCTAATACCACATTTTATGTTGGAACACCAAATCCCAGAACTCCCTTCTGGAACCTCACTTTCAGAGCAAGGTCGAAACATTTCAAAACCAGCAGCACCCGATGTCAAAGTCCAGATTAGGGAATTACACTCCAACGTCTCATGTTGAATTTACTTGATCTCACGGACCTTATAAACACATACACACAAGTGAAATCACAAAAAACACACTCACAACACAGAAAAACAAAGGGATTACGTGATCTGGAACTTAATCATATTCTATGGGAGAAACACTACTAGTCTTTATTAAATACGGAAGATAATGATTACAAGATTGTGATACAAAACAAGTGATCTCACTCATTCATCTGGTCAAATCCACCAGTAACTCCATTACCTTAACTCTCGATCCTTGGTGAATAGTGCAAGCTATTCTTACATAGCCCTCTAATGAATTTTTTGTTATTCTTATGCAAGTCCATCTACTTCCACGCTTCCATTATCCTCTAGATCTGTTAGTCTCGACTGCTGCCACTTACTCCAATTTCCGTTCTGTTACAGGTTTTTCTTCCAAACTTCCCTTGTTGTGCTTCCCATTCCTTCATCCGGTTCCACCAACATACTTCCAGAAACACAACTTCTGAAAATATGTTTGACTTAGATAGAAAACATTTTTCACGGAATCCTAGTATTAATATCCTAGGTATTCAGGTGAGGTAATTTGAATCTGGGTTAAACCCGAATATGTGTAACCAGGCGTGTTTAAAGTGTCGGAGGGGTCGATTAAGTCCCAAAGGTCTGTTTCATGGAGACAGTCTCTGTGTTGGGACTTCTGTCTTAAAGATAAAAACAACTAAGTACCTAGTAGACTAGTACCAAGTACCTAGTAGGCCCAGCAGAATGGGGGTGGCTTTGTGAGGTCACCCAGCCACCCTGTGGACTTGGAGTGGGTACCTGGTGGGTACCGCGTACTTGGTGGAAGGTGACCGGGTACCCAGTAGACATAGTAATTTTGATAAGATTATAAATGAATGTGTTTGAGAAAAAATTAGAGTGGCTCCAATTGACGAGAAGATGGATGAGACTATATTAAGGTAGTTTGTACATGTTAGAAGACGACCTAGGGATGCACCTGTCAATAGGGTAAACTTAATGACAAATTCACTTATTAAAAGTGGTAGAGGTAGGCCTAAAAATGACCCTTAAACAAATCAATCAAGATTATCTTGTTCTAAAAAAATTCAATGAAAATATAGTCTTCAATAGAGCTAATTAGTGATTTTTTATCCATATAACTAACCCCACTTAATTGGTTTTAAGCCTTGATTGTTATTTGTAATTAATTAGTTTGTTTTTAATTAAATGAGAGGGGTGTCTCATTTTGGTCTTAGCAAGTAGGGGAGCTCACTCTACTCTCCCTCCCATCATTCTATCTTCCCATCAGTGGGATATCTCTCAGTTACCATATGTTCTTTGAGTTGTTGCTCTCTAAGAGCCACTACAGGTAAGGCTCGACGTCTTTCATTATCTGTTTATAGTTTGGTCATCATTGCAGCAAGTTTCAACAAAAATCTATATTTTAGATATTTTTCTCTAGTTTCTCAATTTCTTTAGATCAAATTTGATTCAGTTGACAATTTCTGATGTGTAGGCTCTTGATAGTACTAGGTAGGTGGTGCCTAGATATTTTTGTTGTTATATGTATGTTTATGCATCGTGTGATTTCAGGGGGTAGGTAGGGTCGTGTGTAAGACCAAAAATGGAACCGCTTCTGGTTTTCATTATTCATGAGAGATGACTAAGGGTAGCCTCGTGTGGGTGATGATGGGATAAACTGTGTATGATTCATGCTTGGTTGATGGATTTTGGGCTTGTTTGGAAAGTTTCCATGCATGGTAAAGTGATGGTTCATGGGGAGTGATGGTCGATATAGTTCCTTGGGAATGTGACAAGTGTGACCCATGTGACTATGGGTCGATGTGATTCACAAGAATGTATGATGGTGAAACTCATTCACCAATATTGGGCGATGGAGGTTCATCGGGTTGTGTTCGTAGGAGGTTGGTGATGCCACACATTGTGGGGTCGAGGTCATTGGGGTCGTGTGCACACAGAGGACCCATGAAGTGGTGTTAACTACTAGATGATTGGAAGTATCCTCCATAGATGAGAAACCTAGGGTAATGATGTTATCCATAGAACAAGAGGAGGTATATGTCATAAATTGTCCATGAGAAATGAGGGGTGATTGAGATCCCCGGTTAGGAGAATAATACTTGTCATGTGTGGAATTGCTCAGGGTCGTTGAGCTAGGAAGTATGGAGGATGGTTGTGGAATGTGGTTTGGTAATACTCGTTCACCAGGTGGCCATGGGTATGTAAATGATGTGTTTCTTGGTTATGAGATGGCGATTAATACATCATTCTCCCTTAGGGTGTGTGTAGACCATGGATGTATCATCCCACTATAGCATTGACCAAAGCAGGTAGGGTACTCACCTATGGATAGTCGAGCATGGAGTGGAGAGGGTTGAGTTTCTTGTATGGGTTTTCATATGTTGTGCTTTTCATACACTCATATACATGTGGATTTTATCTAAGTATATCGTTGGTGATGGTTTACTAAGTTCATACTCACACCCCACATGGAGCCTTTGGGATGCATGAAAAATTTATAGTTCATAACATAGGCAAGGGTAAGAGAACTACTAGAAAATATGACCTATAACAATAGACTTATTCCAATGGTTTCAAAAGTCATCGGTATAGGTATGGGTTTTGTCCACCTATACTAACGGTTTAACCAAACTGTTGGTATAGGTGTCACCATTATTTATGTGTGATATTATTAATAATAATAAATACTTTAAAATTAATAATTATTTTTATACATACATATATAAATTTATGCATATAAGAACATAAAATTGATTGTAGCATAATGGTAAAGTCTTTTGGAAAACAACGGTGAGGTCTCAGGATCAAAACATGGTGCTAGAATTCTTTTTAATAGAATACCTATACCAACATCTTTACCAAATCATTGGTATAGGTCTTTGCTTTGAAATTACATATACCAATGGTTTGAAAACTGTTGATATAGCCCCCTATACCAACAGTTTGACCAAACCATTTTTATAGGTCTATCCCAACATAAATTTACCTAATGGCTCATCAAAACGTTAATATAGGCAATACCAACGGTTTGAGGGCCTATACCAACGGTTCCAGACGGTTGGTATAGCTTTTTTTCTAGTAGTGGGTCTTGTTTCTAGAGCATAATTAGTTGGAGGTGTGATAAAACACTATTTTATTGAATATTTTATTGATAATAAATGATATAATTTCCTCACATTATGTTAAATATGTTTAATTAGAAAGTATTTGGGATTAGATCATTCATTTGAATATTTTGATGAAAATTCCAGTTTTACCCTTTATAGTTCACTGTAGTATTTCGAAGATAAATATTTTTATATTTATTATTTGAATTTGAAATTTTGTAACTGTGTTCCTAACTTAATTATATAAAACTTTTATTCATGACACCAAAGCTAAAGAGTGCATTTGGTTGTTGAAAATGTGTCATGAAGTCAAAGTTGGGATGGACTCCTCAGAATGGAGAAGCTTTTGTATTTCGACCATAAATCCTTCATCTGGGCCTGGATTAAGCCCAAATTTTTAGATGAGATAGAGAACCTATATCCTCACATATTATCCTTCTGAAAGGCCGGCCAATTCACGCGTTTGGGTGGTCAAATGGGAGGTTCAAGTTGGCATAAAATATTTGTCCGAGATTCCCCATTCACACTTGAAAGCACTTTGAACCTAGCCTCCCCACCACTCTATAAATTGGTTTTTTTCTCATTTGGTGGGGTTGGGATGTGCATTGGGAAGTTTAGGGCAGAGGATAAGTGGATCCACTCCAATTCTCCAACCATTTCAATAAGGGTAGCTCTTGAATCAAGGATCCCTTCGACGAAGCCTTCTTCTTCTCCTTCATGTTGTAATGATTTTGTTTGTGTAATAAACTTCTTTGTTCTTTTATTTCTTCTCTTTTCTTCTATTTTGTTTAAATTTCTTCTTATCTTAATCTTCCTATTTGGGTTGGAATTCTTTAGTAGAAGCGTGATTGGGTTATACCCATTCTAAACCTTTGCACATGCAAAACGCTTCTACGATGATTACGCCACCCATGGAAGAGTAGTTCTTTTTAGTAATCGATCGACCTCTATCCTTCTTCATTCATTTATTTTGAATCAATGAGCCACTGTAATTCACATAATATGATCCATGAATTTTGTTTTTAAATTACAATAAACTAAGCAATCAATTGAACAATTAATACAAAACACGTGAGGTCGAGATTTTGTGTAAATTGTGAGAGTGCGGTCTTAATCGGTAATACAAGACCACACAGGATAAATTTGTAGAGTTCAAATATAATCCCTTAACACAATTCATCCTCATTTATAGAATGGATATGTGCTCTAATTAACCACTAACCATAATCTATCCTTAGAACAACAATCAAAGCAGGGTGCTGTGATTGCGTGTTCCGAAGCTAGCCTAGGGTTTAAGTAATTTCATCTTTGTGGTTAAGTTAACTCTCATAGGGTTCGAGGGACAACAAATTAGGGGATCATAATTAAGTGGATATTGATTTAAATGATAATGATTAATAAGTGAATTAATAGGTAGAGTTAGATCGATTACGCCTTTTAAAATAGATTTCTAAAAAAACATCTTCTTGTTGTGTCATTTTAATCGAAATTCATTTCAAAACTAAAAACAAAAAAAATATACAATCTTCTTCCAGCAAACTTCTTCTAGATGCATAAACTATAACAAACCCCAATCCTTTAAATTAGTGTTTTTATTCTATTCTATTTTATTTTTTTTAGAATACCTTTAATAAGTTTTTAAATCCACTTCCTCCTTTGAGAGACAACCTTGGTCAGCCACTCTGCTGCACCTAAGTACCCCAAAATCAAATTAATCATTTGAGGCCGCCCACGACAGCGCTCTTTCAAATCGGCACCGTTGCCAGGGAGGCAAGTAATTTATTCAACCATTTAGAGGTATTTCTTTTAATTTTCATTTTATTGTTTTCTTCACCCCTCTCTTTCATCTTTCCCCTTTCTCAAGTTTTCATTTTTTTCATCCTCTTCTTTTCTTTTTGGGCCATCAACTCAAACTTCTCATTTTTATTTTACTATGGTCCACTTTCTTTATTTTCATTTTTATTTGATTTATGACACGAACTAATCCCGAAGATCTCTTAGATCTTGACCCTGATATTGAACGTAGCCTTAGGGCTCGAATCAGACATTCTCAGTCTACGGGAAGTTTCAATATTCAACCAGTTGGTGAATTCCTCTCTTCTGGAAACATTGAAATTGGAAGCAATTCAAATTCAAACATAAAAGAGGAACCAATGGCTGGAAATAATGGAAATGAACTTAATTGAACCATTCGAGAATTGGCTGCACCAGATATTAACTATCAACCAAATTGTATTGCATACTCAAACCTCGAATCGGACTTTGAATTGAAATCTGGATTAATTCACCTTCTTCCAAAGTTTCATGGATTATCTGGTGAGGATCCCAATAAACACCTTAAGGAATTTAATGTGGTTTTCTCAACCTTAAAACCAAGAAATTTTTATGAAGATCAAATCAGATTAAGAGCATTCTCATTCTCACTTGATAAAGCTGCAAAAGATTGGATGTATTATTTGCAACCTAAAGATGTAACATGTTGGAATGATTTGAAACGTCTTTTCTTGCAAAGATTTTTTCCAGCATCAATGACCACATCCATTCGAAAGGAGATATCGGGGATCAAGCAAGCCCAAGGGGAGTCAATGTATGAGTACTAGGAGCGATTCAAGAAGTTGTGTGCAAGCTGCCCACATCACCAAATCAGTGAGAAATTACTCATCCAATACTTCTACGAAGGACTTACACCCATGGAGAGGAGCATGGTGGATGCTGCAGCAGGAGGGGCATTGGTGGACAAGACACCAGTGGCCTCACATGCATTGATCGAAAAGATGGAACAAAACTCCCAACAATTTGGTGATCGAGGTACACCACATGTCAGGAGAGTACACCAGGTAAGTCCTTCTTCTCTTGAAAGTCATTTGATTGATACAAAGTTGGAAGAATTGACCACTATGGTGAGGCAGATTGTTTTGGCTCAAAAGACATCCCAACCCACTACTTCAAGTCCTTGTGGCATTTGCACTGATACAAGCCATCCAACTGAATGTTGCCCCCAACTACAAGAAATAGAAGATTGTGCAACAGTATTCCCAAGGAGACCATTTCAGCAGCAACAACAACCATATCCCCAAAAGAAGTTTGATTCATTTGCTCCAACATACAACCAAGGGTGGAAAGATCAATTGGACATGAGGTATGGCTCTGGACAACAACAAATGCCATCCTTTCAACAAAACTTCCAGCTGCCTCTGCCTTACCAGTAGGGTTTCCAACAACCCCAAAGGAGATTTGAAGCTCAAGCATCAGCAAGCCAGCAACAAGGGAATCCCCCACCCAAGGTAGATTCTAACACTGATGACCTTTTGAATCAAATTATTCTTAATCAACAGAATGAGCTAAAGAGTCAAGGTTTGGAGCTGAGGGAGTTGAAGACTCAAATGAGCCAGATTGCCACCGCCCTCCATGAACTTGTAAGTAAGAATTCCGGAAATCTACCCTCCCAACCCACTCCAAATCCAAAGGGGAATGTTAGTGCCATCACATTGAGAAGTGGGAAGCAAATGAATGATACATCTGTACCTACCATTCCACCAGGATTCACCTCAACTCCAGAGCAGCTGCATTCCAAACCAACTGATGAGCAATCCAAGGAGAAAGATAAAGGTAAGAAAAAGATTGATGATGTTCCTTCTAAACCCCTTCCTTTTCCCAACAGGGTTGTCCAAACCAAGAAGATGGCTGAAGAAGCAATGAAAAAGGAGGTTTTGGATACATTCAAGCGTGTGGAGATCAACATTCCTCTACTTGAATCCATTAAGAAAATTCCAAGGTATGCGAAATTCTTAAAAGAACTTTGAACCAATCGAAGAGGGCTTAAGGGAAATGAGAGGATCAACCTTGGAAGAAATGTCTCAACACTCATTACACCAACTCTAGCAATACCAACAAAGTGCAAGGATCCCGGGACATTCACCATTCCATGTACCATAGGGGAGTTTCACTTCTCTGATGCTCTTTGTGATTTGGGAGCTTCCATAAATGTGATGCCTCACTCTGTATTCTCTTCCTTGAAGGTTGGTGAGTTAAAGCCAACAAGAGTAGTGGTGCAGTTGGTAAATAGAGATACAGCATATCCAGCGAGAGTCCTTGAGAATGTACTTGTCCGGGTAAGAGACATGATCTTCCTAGTAGATTTCTACTTGTTTAACATGGAGGACGATCAGGTAAGTTCTCATGACCCCATTATCTTAGGTAGACCCTTCCTCAAAACTGCAAAAACTATCATAAATGTCAATGAGGGTACACTTTCCATGGAATTTGGGGATGAAGTTGTGATATTTAATGTTATGGACTCCATGAAGTACCCCTCTGAGGACCATTCTGCTTTTGTTATCTCCCATTTTGAACCACCAAGTAAAAACTCCATGGATTTTGATTGTCCTATGCTTAGGAAGATTATGAGTATTGGTTCCGGTTTAATGTCTAAGAGAACTTCCACACCTGTTTCTAATGAACAAGACTCTCTAAGATTTGATTTTGAAATGGATTCATATTCTGATCTTGATCATGTGAACTCTGATTACGACATGGTTATTGAGTATGCTGATGGATTTGGTGTTTTATTCTCTCATTATGATGATTTCTGTTCTGATACTGATGTTCATTGTGCAGATATGTCTGTTGCATCAATTTCTCCATCCATACATCACCCCCCTACATTGGAACTCAAGCCATTGCCCCCAAATCTTAAATATACATACTTGTTGAGCGGTGATAGATTACCTGTTATCATTGCTAACAATCTCTCTTTTGAACATGAAGAAAAACTTTTGAATCTATTGAGAGATAACATTAGGGAAATTGGTTGGACATTGGCAGACATATCAGGTATTAGCCCCTCCATTTGCATGTATAGGATTCTCTTGGAGGATGGGGCTAAACCGGTGAGACAGCCACAAAGGAGACTCAATCCCACCCTCCTAGAAGTTGTTAAAAAAGA
This sequence comes from Viscum album, assembly GCA_963277665.1. Taxonomy (NCBI): domain Eukaryota; kingdom Viridiplantae; phylum Streptophyta; class Magnoliopsida; order Santalales; family Viscaceae; genus Viscum; species Viscum album. The sequence continues at coordinate 1,266,694,758 of OY728129.1, read as the reverse complement.
AGTTGAGAAATTGCTCGAGGTAGATATAATCTTTCCCATTTCAGATTCTCAGTGGGTAAGTCCAATTCAGGTTGTGCCTAAGAAGAGTGGTGTTACTGTTGTTAAAAATGAGAAAGATGAGTTAGTTCCAATGAGGGTGAAAAACAGTTGGCGTGTGTGTATTGATTATAGGAAACTAAATCAGTCCACTCGCAAGGACCATTTCCCCCTCCCATTTATTGATCAAATGCTCGAGAGACTAGCTAAGAAAACACACTATTATTTCTTGGATGGATTTTCTGGATATTTTCAGGTTCCTATAGCTCTAGAGGATCAGGAGAAGACTACATTCACTTGTCCCTTTGGCACATTTGCCTACTGGAGGATGCCATTTGGACTTTGCAACGCCCCAGGTACCTTCCAGAGATGCATGGTGAGTATTTTTTCTGATTTTATTAACACCTACATGGAGGTATTTATGGATGATTTTACAGTGTATGGATCCTCATTTGATGAATGTCTAAATAGTTTGGGAAAGGTATTGAATCATTGTATTGAGAAGAATCTGGTCCTGAACTTTGAAAAGTGTCATTTCATGGTAGAGCATGGCATTGTCTTAGGGCATGTAGTGTCAAAACATGGGATAGAGGTTGATAGATCAAAGGTAGATATTATTTCATCCTTACCATATCCTTCATGTGTGCGTGATATTAGATCTTTCCTAGGGCATGCAGGATTTTATCGACGCTTCATCAAAGATTTTAGTAAGATTGCTCTTCCTATGTCAAGATTACTTCAAAAGAATTCTGATTTTGTGTTTGATGTTTCTTGTAGGAATTCATTTGATGAGATAAAACAACGTCTGACCACTCCACCTATCATACAGACCCCACGGTGGGAGATTCCTTTGGAGCTTATGTGTGACGCCTCCAACTTCGCGGTTGGAGCTATCTTATCTCAGAGGGTGGAAGGACGTTCACATGTGATTACCTATGCATCAAGGACATTGGATTCAGCCCAATCAAACTACACTACCACAGAAAAAGAGTTTCTTGCTGTCATATTTTCTTTAGATAAATTACATTCATATTTATTGGGCTCTAAAGTAGTTGTTTTTTCTGACCATGCAGCTCTGAGGTACCTCTTGAAGAAGCCAGATGCAAATCCACGACTTATCCGTTGGATGCTCCTTCTTCAAGAGTTTGACATCGAGATAAAGGACAAAAAGGGGTCAGAAAACTTGGTGGCGGACCATATGAGTAGGCTTACTCACACACTAGAGGGTGACACCTTGGACCAGGTACCGCTTCGGGACACTTTCCCCAATGAGCATCTCTATACCATCTCAGGTACGCATCCTTGGTATGCTGATTTAGTTAATTACATTGTTGCCTCTGAAATCCTAGTGAATTTGAAGAAACATCAAGTCCAAAAATTAAAAAGTGAGTCTAGGTTTTATGTGTGGGATGATCCTTACCTCTGGAGCATGTGTAGTGACTAAGTTATTAGGAGGTGTATTCCTGATCATGAGCTTGAGTCTGTTTTGCAATTTTGTCATACACTTGCATGTGGTGGACACTTTGGACCCCAACGGACAGCTAGGAAAGTTTTGGACTCTGGATTATATTGGCCTAGTTTATTCCATGATGCCCATGTGTTTTGTAAGTCATGCTCTCATTGCCAACACACTGGGAATATTTCTAGGAGACATGAGATGCCCTAACAACCCATACTATTCTGTGATATTTTTTATGTGTGGGGCATTGATTTTATGGGTCCTTTTCCAAGTTCATATGGTTTCTTGTATAATTTGGTTGTTGTTGATTATGTGAGCAAATGGGTGGAGGCCAAGGCCACCAGGACTGATGATTATCATGTTGTTGTGGATTTTGTGAAGGCACAGATTTTTTGCAGGTTTGGAGTACCAAAGGCCATCATCAGTGACCAAGGGACACACTTTTGAAATAGGAATTTTTCTTCCCTCCTTCGAAAGTATGGGGTGACAAACAAAACATCAACACCATACCACCCCCAAACAAATGGTCAGGTTGAGGTTTCAAATCGTGAGTTGAAACAAATATTGGAGAAAACCGTGCAACCAAATAGGAAGGATTAGAGAAAGCGCTTGGATGATGCATTTTGGTCTTATAGGACAGCATACAAGACACCCATTGGTATGTCCCCATTTCGGATTGTTTTTGGGAAAGCGTGTCATCTCCCCATGGAAGTTGAGCATCAGGATTATTGGGCTATAAAGAAATGCAACATGGATTTGGCCCAAGCTGGAATCCAAAGGAAGCTGCAAATTCAAGAGCTTGAGGAGATTAGATTGTCTTCATATGAGAACTCAAGGCTCTATAAAGAAAGATCAAAAGAAGCTCATGATAGAATGATCCAACAAAGGTAGTTTCATGTTGGAGAGAAAGTCCTTCTCTACAGTTCACGACTGAAGTTGATGTCTGTGGAGATCACACAAGAGGACACTAGAAGGATCTTTACAGTCAATGGGAAACATTTGAAGAGATACATTGAGGGACTTCCTACTGATGTAGTGGATTTTATCACACTGCATGACCCCATCATCACTTGAGCACATCAGCTTGTTCCTAACCCTTTCACTTTTATATTATTTTTCCTATTTAAAAATTCTGCATTTCATGTGCATATATCATCTCATGGGTTCACATTGAGGACAATGCAATATTTTAAGTGTGGGGGAGGGAACCTTTTAGTTTAGTAATTTCAATTGTTTTCCTGTTTAAAAAAAACAAAACAAAATTGTGTGTTTTTCAAATTTTGTGTGTTTATTTTTCAATTTTCTTTGTGTTTTTGAAATTTTTGAGCTGAAATGATTCTCATCACAATTTTGAAATGCATATCAATGAGTGAAACAATTTATCCCAATAAACTGAGCTTAAATGAATGCTGAAATGGCTTTATTTCAAGTTCAAATATTTAGTAATTTCATGAAAAGTACACTGAATTTTGAATCTCATGCCACATCTCACTGTCTATATATTTGAAATCACTTTCATGTGAGGCTTCTGAACCATTATTTTCATATTCTTTACATTCACCTCACTTCTCGAGAGAACCAAACCATGCTTGATTTAACCATAATTTGATCTATTCCTGTCAAAACTTGAGGTTTTGAGGTACTTATGTTTAAATGATTGAGGCATTTGTTTGGTATTAAAGCCCATATTTCAAAGAATCCTTTTTTATAATGGCCTACCTTGAATATTTAATCCTTGTAGCCCTTAGAAGCCATGCACAGCCTGTTAGGTTAGCCACATTACAAGCCAATTTTCCCTATCCAACCAACTCTTGAAGTGAAATTGCATAATCTAGTTGAGCTTAAGTGTGGGGGAATCTATCTTGTGTTGTGCCACCATATTCTGTGATACTTTGGGTGGAAAATTAAATTCTGAAGAGATGTGTTTTCTACTGAAGAAAGTCATTATATTGAAAGTTGTGTCTTTTCTGGAGCTTTCATGACAAGTGAAGTTGTGTCTTTTCTGGAGCTTCTAATTGAGGTGGAAAGTTTTGCCCATCTGGAGCTTTCAAGAAAATCATGTTTGAGAAGATTGAAATTTTTTATGCTGAAATGATGAATGGTGTAAACCTTTCATGACTTTTCATGATGATGGAGCTGAATTGATACTGTGGGGATTGAGGAGAAGACCATATTTAAGTGAAAATTAGATTAATGCAATTTTGCTTCAAAAAGAGTCATGCCCTCCTCATTCAGCCTCAGAATTTTTCACATCTAAATCCTACCAACCGAAATCCACAGAACAACCCTGAAAAGTCCTCATGATAAACATATGTCCTTGACTCACATCGGGTAGCTATGTAGGAATCTATCAAGCCTATGGTGACCCTTGTATGAGTTTGGATGAGAAAGACATTGCAAAAAAATTGACATTTGTGTGATAAGAGAAAATTCAAGTGAGGTAAGTGTTTTGTGCATGGGAGGATAAATAAAGTGGAAATATATTGAATGATATAAATGAAGAACTTGAAATAATGGTTTTTTATGAGGCATGATATCTTTTGTTTCTTGGTCTGTAATTGTTTCATCTCAAGGATATGTGTTTTAAAATTGGTTTTGATTTGATATTGATGTTTACTTAATATGAGGTTTTGCTCAGGAGTGCAAAAGGGTAAGTGTGGGGGAGTTGATAAAACACTATTTTATTGAATATTTTATTGATAATAAATGATATAATTTCCTCACATTGTGTTAAATATGTTTAATTATAAAGTATTTGGGATTAGATCATTCATTTGAATATTTTGATGAAAATTCCAGTTTTACCCTTTATAGTTCACTGTAGTATTTCGAAGATAAATATTTTTATATTTATTATTTGAATTTTAAATTTTGTAACAGTGTTCCTAACTTAATTATATACAACTTTTATTCAGGACACCAGAGCTAAAGAGTGCATTTGGTTGTTGAAAATGGGTCATGAAGTCAAAGTTGGGCTGGACTCGCCAGAATGGAGAAGCTTCTGTATTTCGTCCATAACTCCTTCATCTGGTCCTGGATTAAGCCCAAATTTTTAGATGAGATAGAGAACCCATATCCTCACATATTATCCTTCTGGAAGGCCGGCCAATTCACGCGTTTTGGTGGTCAAATGGGCGGTGCAAGTTGGCATAAAATATTTGGCCGAGATTCCCCATTCACACTTGAAACCATTTTGAACCTAGCCTCCCCACCACTCTATAAATTGGTGTTTTTCTCATTTGGTGGGGTTGGGATGTGCATTGGGAAGTTGAGGGCAGAGGAGAAGTGGATCCACTCCAATTATCCAACCATTTCAATAAGGGTATCTCTTGAAGCAAGGATCCCTTCGACGAAAAGTTATTCTCCTTCATGTTGTAATGATTTTGTTTGTGTAATAAACTTCTTTGTTCTTCTTTTATTTCTTCTCTTTTCTTCTATTTTGTTTAAATTTCTTCTTCTCTTAATCTTACTATTTGGGTTGGAATTCTTGAGTAGAATCTTGATTGGGTTATACCCATTCTAAACCTTTGCACATGCAAAACGCTTCTACGATGATTACGCCACCCATGAAAAAGTAGTTCTTTTAGTAATCGATCGACCTCTATCCTTCTTCATTCATTTATTTTGAATCAATGAGCCACTGTAATTCACATAATATGATCCATGAATTGTGTTTTTAAATTACAAGAAACTAAGCAAGCAATTGAACAATTAATACAAAACACGCGAGGTCGAGATTTTGTGTAAATTGTGAGAGCGCGATCTTAATCGGTAATACAAGACCACACGGGATAAATTTGTAGAGTTAAAAAATAATCCCTAAACACAATTCATCCTCATTTCCAGAATGGATATGTGCTCTAATTAACCACTGACCATAAGCTATTCTTAGAACAACAATCAAAGCAGGGTGCTGCGATTGTGTGTTCCGAAGCTAGCCTAGGGTTTAAGTAATTTCATCTTTGTGGTTAAGTTAACTCTTGTAGGGTTTGAGGGATAAAAAATTAGGGGATCATAATTAAGTGGATATTGATTTAAATGATAATGATTAATAAGTGAATAAATAGGTAGAGTTAGATCGATTACGCCTTTTAAAATAGATTTCTAAAAAAACATCTTCTTGTTGTGTCATTTTAATCGAAATTCATTTCAAAACTAAAAACAAAAAAATATACAATCTTCTTCCAGCAAACTTCTTCTAGATGCATAAACTATAACAAACCCCAATCCTTTAAAGTAGTGTTTTTATTATATTCTATTTTATTTTTTTTAGAATACCTTTAATAAGTTATTAAATTCACTTCCTCCTTTGAGAGATGACCTTGGTCAGCCACTCTGTTGCACCTAAGTACCCCAAAATCACATTAATCATTTGAGGGCACCCACGACAGCGCTCTTTCAAGGTGCAATGTATGCATGGGCGGGACATCGATGGATTTTTGGGCAGGACTAAGTGGATCCTCAGTACTAAGATTGAGTTATTTTTTATTTCTTTTGGACTTGTTTGTATGTGATCATCCTATGGGCAGTCCAGTTTACTTCTGTATGACTATCATGACATTAAAGATATTTATTTTGCATACCATGTGATATATTTCTAGTTGTATTCTTATTGTTATGTTTGGTTTTTCACTTATGTGTTATCCACTATTGTTATAGTTTTATATCAGAGGGTATAGTCTCCCCACTACCACTACCTAGACCTCTGTTGCTAGTCGGCAACCTCTAGAGAATAAAGAGGCATGTCTAAGGTCAATGACTCACAGGTTCAAGTTTTGTTCAGGTGATCGTTGCTACAATGTGGTACTGAGTGGGTTTTTATTTGTTATTTGTTGTATGGTAGGTGGGGATTTAGGGATAAGTCAGGACTTGAGATGGATGTCACATTGTGTGCTAGGCCAACACAAGTACGGGTTGAAGTCCAAGTTTCCATGGGAACTAGGATTTCTATTTTGGTTTTTAAAATTATAGTTGAGTTATTTGATCTGGATAGATATGGTATTTGATGTTCTTGAATTATGGTTTTGACTCTTGACCTCAAAAGGAAAGAGGTGGTACCCATGCATCATAGTAGGCATGTAGGACTCACATGACATGTGTTTTCCTGATTGTGATTGTTATTCTAGTTCTGGAAAGGGGTTTAGTTGTTTAAAGTGTCAACAACAATCTATACGGTGTTTCTCTGTATATTTTCTTGGTGGCATTCTACTCAGTAAAACGACCTTTGTGATTCCTAGAGTTATTGGATGGTATAGGACCTGGGCACGAGTAGGGATGTCACGTGACCTCAAGCGCAACTCCTCGTACATTAGAGGCTACTGAATAGCAATAAGGGTCAAAGGTGTTATCGTGGGAAGACTATACCCTCATATCAGAATAACACAACAGCGAAAATAACCAAACATCATCCATAATAATTATTAAAAAGGTTGGGTACAACCGTAAAAGCATCACACGCGCAAAGAAGAAAATACAGCTAAACCCGCTGGCCTGGGGACTTGACCCGAAATAAAACAACAATACTATAACAAATGAATGTGGAACTATACAAGCACACATCCCAACTAACCACCCATTGGGCCGATCGCATATATAAAATAAACAAAAGAAATAAAATACAGAAGAGGCCCTACTTCAATCCTCGTGCCTCATCTCATCCCAGTCACCTAACTCTGTCGAGCTGCTACAACCTGATCATGCAACACCGAACCTCTGCCCTGCCTGGACCTGTGATAAATGAGATCTTGTGACACTCTTATCCAATTACTATAGAGTGAACAGGGTCAAGTGTTATGGCATAACTGGTTGTAAGTGTAGTGGATGCACAGGCAGGACGTTGATTGATTTTTGGGAAAGATCGGGTGGATCCTCGGTGCCAAGATAGAGTTGTTTTTTTGGACCTGTTTGTATGCAATCGGCCAATGGGAAATCCATTTTACTTTTGTATGACTAGCATGATATTGAAGATATTTATTTTTCATACCATGTGATATATTTCTGGTTTTATTCTTGTTGTTATGTCCCGTCATTCACTTATGTGTTTTCCATTGTTGTTATAGTTTTATATCAGAGGGTATAGTCTCCCCACTATCAGCACTTAGATCCTCGCTGCTAGAAAGCAGCCTCTAGCAAACAGGGAGGCATGCCTGAGGTCAGTGGCTCGCCAGTATGGGTGTTGTTCGGACGATTCAGGTTAGGGATGCAAGAGTAATAACCCCACTTTGGCGTGAACCCCATTACTTTATCTATTTAGGTATCATATCATATATGACTCTTAGATTGTTGGGAAAACAGCTGTTTTCCCAATCCATTATATGGATAAACTCAAAAATATTCTCTTGGTATTATTCCCAAGGGCTTCTCAACTAAGTGTAACCCAAAGAAAACATCAAAAATTAGACACTTAACTCTTAGAGTCACCTTATTACTTGTTTTCCTTATAAAAGATAATCAATGGGCACTATGCTTTGCCATGAACTTATCCAGTTGAATGATCAAGGTCTTAAAAAATGTTTTCTTTGGAATGAATCTAACATTTAGTATTTTTCAGGGGGTTTATTATCTCACCATCTTATCTCATGTATTCCCTTCACAAGTATATATTCTTCTAATGATTTAATTTGGAATCTCTATTCTTTCCATCAAATCAATATTTTTCAAACCATATTGATATGCAACTTTTTACACAACTCATAGTTTGTTTTACTAACCCAAATTAAAATCCAACCATGTTCACATATATCCAAATGTATCTCATGCATAAGGTATATGAAACCATTTCATGTAAAGGATTAGAGTCATATGTAAGCAATAATCCCCATGAGAGTAAGTATGGAGCAATGGCCAGCCAGCCCCCACTTTTCCAGACAAAGCATAAGATTTCAAGCTAGTGCACAGTCAAACTCAAAGTCCCTCTACCCACGGTTCTTTACTGAAGAGTGATTTCAATTTTATCATAATTAAAACATGTAATATGTATAAACTATAATTAACTTCTTAATTCAATCACATAACCAAGTACAAAGCAAAGTTTGTTAGATTGGTGTAGCCCGATCCTGATTAAATGTTGTTGGGTCGAATGTTTGCGGCTCATACTACGCACCAGGCCGCAACTTTTCGGATCGAGCTCTCCAGTGAGCTCATTGGGGGTTGCATGGGGCAACGCACCCTTGCTCCAGGGGTTCGGGGGGTCGAAGGCTCCTGGTCCAAATTGGGGGGGCACTGTAGCAACTCTGACCAAATGTAGCAGAGTTGACCAGCCGACACCGACAGGGCACTGTAACAGTGCGGACTTTGGCACGACTATTATTGCAGATTGGACTTTGAAGACAGCAGTATTGTAGCTCTATGGACTTCCAGCCACCGGCCACTGTAGCAACTTGGACTTGGGTGGCCACGGCACTATAGCGATGCGGAATTTTGGCTGTCGTTCACTGTAGCAGTGCGGACTTTCTGTGCGGTTGGTGGCACAACACTTCATCTACTTTATTAGCCCATTTCGAGCTAGGGTTTCTCGTGCTTGAAACTCTGAGATACTCTCTGTATTTTGTACTCCTGGAACTAGTGATATATCTACCACTGTGGACATAGGGATCATTTTCCGAACCACATAAATCTTTGTGTCCTATGTGATTCTTTCTTCTGTCTTTTCTTCATCTGCAAACCGATTATGTCGTTGTGACTCCCGATGTTTTTCGGAACAAAGTCAAGGTAAAAGAAAACAAAATCAATTATCATATTTAGCATGTAACCTCTTAAATGCATGCATTAAAATTTATAGAAGCGATTTAATACACTAAACTAAAGCATACATTCATTCATAATATAACATTTATATTCACGAATAATAAAAGCAGGGGATAATACTAAATAAATGAATAGTTCATAAATTTAGACATGGGATAAACAATTTATGAACAATTCATAAATATAGCAATTATAAACATTTTATGATTTATGCACGGATAAACAAGAACAATTCAATTTTATCATATATAACTTTTTACATTATCCTTTACATGATTTTAATATGAATTCGTTCATATTTTAGAAATATGTGACATTTATGAATACTTTTATCATTAAATAATAAGCATTCCATGAATTATGTAGTTATTTACATAAATCACGCGTTTTTCAAATAAGATTACTAATATAAGCATTTTATATTTGCAGTTATGATCTAATCATAAATCAATATGAACACTTATATTTCACCTAATTTTAACCATGTAAAATCACTTTTAACCTAGATCAAATCTACCAAAACATTTGATTCGGTTTTAAGCCTGCACTGGTGAAGGTTTTTGAGAATTTTAACAATAATAAATTTTCATTAAAATTCTACTCAAAATAGCTTGCACCATGGCATAATGCTCCCCAAGTGAAACTTTTATAATGGGCAACACTATGCATATTTTCTAAGAGCCCGTGTCATTTGAGTCATTATGGCCATACCATAACAGGCATTTTGGGAAGGCATTTCAATTCAGCCAAGCCATTTTGGGTCAGCTGTTATAGGGAGCCTGCAGCCATTTTGAGAAATCCATTTCGATTGGCCAAGCTGTTATGAGGTGAAACCATTCCACACGACCAAGGATTTTCAGGCATGTTGTTTTTCCCATGTCAAGGTGTTTCGCCATGCTGTTTTTGGGGTGGAAGTCATTTTAGGAAGGGCTCCAGAAACCCCAAAACAGCATGGAAACACCCACGATGTCGTGATCTATCCTCATGGAGAAGGCCACCATGACATAGTGAATCGTTAACCACAGCATAGAGGTGTCATTTTACGATACTCGTTATGGCCATTTCAGAGGGACTATAAGCAAGAACAAAAACACATGTTTCACATAATGGTTATGCCATGGTCCCTCAAAACAAGAACAAAACAAGTATTTTTCCCTTGGCTATGTAATGGTGCCTAGAAAACTCATTTTTTCGTTTTCTTTGTTCATTCAAAAATCAAACCAAACATTGATAGATCAGATTTGATACCATTGAAGTGTTTTGAAGGGATGATTATCATCCAAAATGCAGTGGAAAAACAACATCAAAACCCAAATAACCCAGAATCTATCTATATGATTATATTGGATAATAAAACAAAAATAGAATGGCATACCTTACACATTAATGATCTCGCCTTACCAAACTTCCCGCAAGCTTGATCAAGATCATTAAGGATTCCTCCCTCCTAGGGTATCCATGGATTGTGGGAATCTCCTAACGCTCGAGAAGGATCCTCTCCTATCCACATTTTTCTAAAACCATGAGTTTAAATGTTGAGAGGGGGAGAGAGAGAGCTTTGATATGATTTCGTTTGAGGAGTTCTCATAGTGTTTTGACCCAATGGATTCACGCACAAACATATATGAGGATCGAACAACCTTTATATAAGCCTCCAAGAACTCAAAACGTTCAACCAACATTAATTGGAATATTTCTCAAACATTCAAATGTTACAACTCCTTTGTAACATTTGGTAAAATTCTCATATCGAATGTTTAACATTTAAACAACCATGTTATGCGTTTAAATGCCTTATAATCATCATCTTATGTTGGCTAACAGAGTATGATAGAACTTGGAGCAGGAGAAGAAGAAAACCAACATATTATCGCATAATGCGATAATATTATGCGTGAACACCATGGCATAGTGAAAGTCATTGTGCCACCCTCACACAAATCGCGCCATCCACTGTCGTGGCCTATATAGTTTAAGTGCATTTTCCCAGCAATGTTGGGCTCTTCCCCCATTCTCTCAAAAAAAAATCATCCCTTCAAACCAAAGACCACACAGTCAGACCTTCCCTTCAATGATAATCCACTGGATCCAAACATCTTGAATCGTCGTTTTCTCATCATCGGGACTCGCTGCCTTACCACTACTATCAGGAAGACTTTCAACATAAGGCACCATGGATCCACATGCTTCAATCGAACCACCATTATCATCGTCAAACTAGTTTGGAAATATGTCAACCACGTCACACCCGGACTACACAATAGCTCTAATACCACTTGTTGGGATTAAATTCTTCTAGCTCAGAACTTTTAGGCCCAACACATAAACCCTTCTAGAGTTTCATCCTAAAACCAATTGGTGATAGGAGGAGTCCATCCAAACTTATAAGTAAATCGTCATTCCTCACTGAAACTAGTGTGAGATTGGGTTTGTACCCAACACTTTTAACCACTCGCTTAATGAAACATTGTTTCGGACTTTTTGGTGAATTTTATTAATCTAGTTTGACTTGTTTACTTCAAGGAAGAGGTTTGTGTTCTCAACATGGACTTAATGTGATGATGATAGGATGACTTCATAGTAATGATATGGAAATCTTATGGCAATGATATGGAATTGACATGGTGATGATGTGGTTTCACGTAAGGGTGTAATTTCGGCCCGGGTCGGGCCTGCCATGCAAAAAGTCGGGTCGCTGAACACTATTCAGGTCGGGTCGGGCCGGCCCGAACAACCCCAAGAGGCGGCCCGAGCCCGACCTCGGGCCGGCCCAAACCATCGGGTCAGGCCTGGCTTTTTCGGGTCAGGCTGGGCTTTTTCGAGTCAGGCCATGGTGGACTTTTATTATTTTCAAAATAATTTATTTTAAATCTTTTTTTAAACATTTTTATTTAAACATTTTTTAACATTTATTTAAAACGTTTCTTTACATTTATTTTTAAATACATGTTTTTTGTAAAAACGTTTATTTTATTTTTTATTAACATTTTACTGTGGGTGGATATGTTTTTTTTTGTCTAAATAGATTTATATATTGTGAATATATATATATATATATATATATATATATATATTATTTGCAAATTGTAAAAAAAATAATGAGGGGTGCGCAGCAGCAATGGGTGAGTTTAAAGTCTTATTATTTGAACGTTTTTCTAACATTTTTTTAAAACATTTATTTACATTTATTTTTTTAACTTATTTATAATTTTTTTAAGCGTTTGTTAATATTTTTTATTTAAACGTTTTTATTTAAACCGTTTTTTAACATCTGTTTAAAACGTTTTTTTACATTTATTTTTAAATGATTAATTTAAAACATTTTTTAGTTTTTTTTTAACGCATGCTTTTTACAAGTATTTTTTTAAAACATTTAACTTTTCTTCATATTTTAATGTAAAAATTATTTTTTAAGTGTTTGTTTTAAAAAAATTAATTTAAATGTTTGTTTTAAAAACTTTTTTTAAGCATTTTTATTTAAACCGTTTTTTAACACTTGTTTAAAACGTTATTTTACATTTTTTTAGACGTTTAATTTAAAACGTTTTTTTTACGCGTATTTTTTACATGTATTTTTTTAAACATTTAACACATTTTATGTAAAAACATTTTATGTACAAATTTAGAAGGGCCCCCTGTCTTGAAAGCAGATGCTACACAGAATAGAGCAATGCTGGATAGGCACTCTGCCAGTGATCAAACTCAAGTGGCCTCGGATGGGGCTTACAATTCAAATACCATGAGGGCTCCAAAGTCCTGCACCTATGTCATGGTTGTGCGTGCAGGCAATACAGACGTGGGATGTTCCAAGGTTGGTCAGGAGTGGGAGGTGGCAAGGCACAACACATATCAGCTGAATAACAAACAGAGTCCCAGAACTTTGGCATGTCTCAATTTGAACAACTGTTTTGATACATTGAGTGTCGAAGCAAGGGCTGAATATAACAACACTTGTCCCTCAGAAGCCGAGTCCGATGGAGATCGACCCTCAGCTGAAATAGGAGAGTATGGTATTGGCCTGCACAGCCCGAGGAGGAAGAAGGGGAATAAAGAAAACAGGGACCCCGAAAGTTGCATTGTCACCAAGAAGCAGAAATCAAAGGGACAAAGAGACTACTCATATCTTCCTAAGCCGATGGAGACACGGTCAGCCAAAAAAGGTAGCAAGTCCACAGAACAGGAACCTCAACCTATGGAAGAAGGGGAGTTTTCACAGGTTGTGGGCACTATGACTGGTGGAATGGAGGAACAACAAGTAGGAGGCAACGGTTCCCCAAAGCAGTAGGCGAAGGGGTACGTGGAAGTTTTGGAGTCTCCTCAAGCCGATGAGACTAAGGATCAACTTGGGGTGATTTCACTGCATCTAGAGGATACGCGGTTAGAGGAGATGGTTATGCTCCCTTCTGTACAACAGCGGGAGGCAGGGACTCCTGTTGGTACTCAACAACGGGAAGATGCGTCTATGGACCCTCATATGGAACTGCTCATGCATTCGGAAGAAGAAATGGTGGAGGACGTCCTAACAATTAAGGCAACAAAGGAAGAGGTTGATCAAATGATGGAAAGAATGATCGAAATGGCTGTTACCAGGGAGCAAGGCGAGTGGATAGAGAAGCAAGACCGTATATTGATTAGAGGGTTTAACATGGAGAAGATCAGCAAAAAGGAGTACATGCTCTCTTGGGATTATCTAGCGCATCACTATGAAGACGTCTTGAAGGATGGCCCAAACATTCAGGTAAATGCTATCCCTTGGAAATTATGTAGGGAAATTGAGTCCAAACGGCTTAAACTTTTCTTTGATAAGTCTGTAGTTTTTTTTTTTGATGCCTAACCCGGTTAGTTGTGCGGGTTCTCACTTCCCCCTTGAAAGTATTTTAATAATAAAAAAGTAACTTAGAAGGATGGATTTTTAAAAGTCACAGTTAATTGATATATATTATTAATAACTTTATATATATATACATATACTATATCATTGATATATATATTATTAGTAGATTTGTTTTTATATATACATATATATAATATGCAATTTTATCATATTTAAAAAAAATAGTGAGGTTGGGGGTATGCGCGAACATCATTGGGTGAGTGTATTATTTTTTTGTTAATATATAATAAGTTATTATATATATAATGTTAAATGATTGATATATATATATATATATATATATATATAATATGAGAAAATTGTAAAAATAATAATTAGGGGTTGGGGGGTGCGTCGCAGTGGGTAAGTTAATTTTTTTTCTAAATATATTTATATATGTATAGTATATATAATATATGCATGTTGCAACATACTTATAAATAATAATGAGGTTGAGGGACTTGCACGAACATCATTAGGTGAGTGTTTTATTTTTTTTATTAATATACAACAAGTTATTATATATATATATATATATATATATATATATATATATATATATATATATATATATATATAATATTAAATCATTGATATATATATTAATAGCTTTGTTTATATATATATTATATTAAATCATTTTTATATATATATATATATATATATATATATATATATTAATGGATTTTTAAAAGGCACGCTTAATTGATATATATTATTAATGGCTTTGTTTATATATATATACTATTATATATATATAATTATATATCGTTGTATATATATATATATATATACACACATTATAATTATATATAATAATAATTATATGTATATATATAATATTATTTTTTGTTAATATATAATGATGTATATATATATATAACAGGCGCAACCTTGGAAGCTTGTGGTAGGGGGATCAGCGGGCCGGGCTTCTTCAGGTCGGCCCGACCTGGCCCGCGGGTCTTCTTAGATAAGTCCAGGCCCGACCCGTTGAACCTACGGCCCGAGCCCGGCCTGGCCCGACGCGGGCTTTGCCGGCCTAGCCCGACGCGGGCTTTGTCGGACCGAGCCGCTCAGGCTTTCAAGCCGGGTCTGTCGGGCCGTTGAGCCAAAATGACAGCCTTAGTTTTGCATGACAATGATATAAACATATCATGGTAATGATGTGTACTTGGCGTGGAAATGATGTAGACTTCACATGGTGAAGTGGACTTATCGTATTAATGATATGGAATTGTCGTACGATGTGGGTTAAGGTGGACTCTTGGTATGGATGTTGTGCTTTAATGTTGGAACATATCATGATCCATTTAGGATTCGGTCTCCATGGGATAATTGACTTCTGAATGACACTAGTTTGATGTGTCTCAGCTTGATTGGATGGAGGTTTGATCTAGGGAATTCTAATCTTTTGAAGTGGTTGTGCTAATGGCAAGTTGTTCTTTTGATTGCTTTGATGATCTCGAGAATTCATTCAAATTGGATTCGGGTCACATGAGATGACTCCATTGACGGTGGTTGATTTGAGAGCTTTATCTCTTTTCTCACCCATAGCTTTAGGTTCAACGTAGACGAGTCATGGAGGTGTTGCTCGGGCATGTTATATATAATTATTTTATGCTATTTATGATGTTGGAACACAACACCACTTTCTGTGAATGAGGCTGGAAAGAGATTCTCTTGGTCACGGCACATTACGTAACCATCACCAGCAAATACGACATTATGTAACTATCACCAGCACATGCGACAAGTGAAATTCAACATCCGTTGAGGGATGCATGTTGTGATACGTCTTTGGATGGTTAGTGTTATGACAACTAGCCCTCCTCAGGAGCTAGGTGGAGGCATGAGCATAATGCTTGGATCCCAGGTGGCCTCTAGCATGATGTAGTTCGACAGGGGGCCTTTAATTGTGATATTATGAGATGTGCATCATATATAGCGAGTGTGATTGTGATGAGTTATGGATAGCTGAATAAGGATATTGACATTGACGGTGCAGAGTTGTTTGGTTTGCACTCCGACATTGATCATGCAAACAAATGTTGGTTTTGCAATAGGGCCCGACTCATTGTCTAGAGCGACCACATTGAGTATTATCATTGACCTCTGTATGTGCGCTTGTGCATTTTCGCTCTTGTATTCATGCATATGACCAGGTGCAGCGCTAGGTGGTAGCCTCTGGCCTAGTGAGGATGGGTTTAGGGAGATCACTTACTAGCATTGTTGAACCATTCAGGTGGGGCTCCAACGGGATCGAGGTGTGACAAGTTGGTTGGTAATTGGCCCTGCGCTAACTGGCTAGCATCACGATGGAATACAACTTTGGCATACCCCTTCCTTGTCTTCATTGCAGATTTCAGTTGCACGTCCAATCTTTCATCTTCAGGGATTTCCACTCGATTATTGGTCTCGTCTCCAAAAGAACTTCCCACGCATGCAATGACCTCCATACAACATCATTAAAGCAGGCTTTCACGTGTGAGCTTTCTCTATTACCTGTCCGCAAAACTCTTCATTGAAGTTCAGTATCCCCTCTAATGTAATGGCTTTGTGCCCTCCCATATGTGTGCGCCCCATCATTAATGTAATGGAACAAGTGCCCCCTCACATGTATGTGCCCTCTTTCTAATGTAGTGGGCAAGACCCCTCTACTGCATCAAGTCCTTCGGACCACTTTAAAGTAAAACAAGTTGCTCGGATCATGAAAAAAAATTAACATACCATAAAATTAATGAATTTTATGGATATAAAATTAAAAAAATACTTAAAAATAGAAAATATTAAAGGGGAAATATTAAAAATAATATCATTTCAAATGTTTCAACTCACTATTCTATTTGCATAACAGGTGACAACATGTTTGGCATTGAAAGCTATCGAGCGAAGGAGGCAAGGGAAAAACTTACTAACCTTTTGAATATAAAAAAGTCTTTTGATCACCGATCGTCATAGGGGCCTTCCTTCTCCTTGTCCTTCAACAGCCCCAGAAATGCAAGAAACCCGAAAAAGAAAAACCCACCTGACCAGTGACCCCCACCACCACCCCCGCCACCCCCGCCCCCATCATCACGCGGCGGCAGCCCCGGCCCACTATCATCAATCTGCGGCGACTTCTCCTTCCCTACACACGCACTCAATCCACTATATTTTCTAATATATTTTTATAAAATTAATAATACAGCATGGAAGAAAAAAGCCACCTGGTAGAGGAGTAATGACGCTCGTTTCTGACTTGCGTGTAATAGTTTGTGTTTGCTCTGCGCCGCATCTTGCATTCTTCCATTTGCGAAACCATTAAAAGGTTTTTAAACAATTCATTAACAAATATAATAAAACCTCATTAAACATTCAAAATCAAAACAAAAATGATGATGATAATGAAATTACCAGAGCAGCAGCACAGATAAAACTAGACTTCATTCGAGTAGCTCGTTTGATCCGACTTATTCTATTAAAATCAACAGATTTCACAAATAACCCAACCGGGGTTGATCTAATTAGTCTCAGCTCCCCCTTTTGATGACCTCCTCCTTTTACTGTATCAAGAACACATAAAAACAAATCAAAAAGTTACACAAGTACCACATGCATACTCTACTCTGATATGGTGCTGCTCGAGGTGATGGCAAAGAGGCGCATCAACCGGGAGGCTGCATTGATCGGGAGGCCGAAGGGAGGCCGGGGCCGAACGATGCCGGGAAGCCGGACAGAGCCGGGCGGGCGGGCGACCACGTCGGAGGTGGTGGCCGATGGTCACTAGGAAGTCGCACGAAGGCGGTCGCCATCTACGTTCAGGGATCTCAAGCGGGGAAGCCGTGTCGGGAGGGAGGAACCGCCAAGAAGGGAGTCGCGACTGAGGCAGGGAACCGGGAGCCGCGACGAACAGGGAGGGAGGCGGGGCCGGGCTGAGCCGGGAAGCCGCAAGGAAGGAGGCGAGCTGTGCGGAGCAGGGGCGTCGGCCAGGGAAGGGGGAGTGGCACCGGGAGCGGCGCCAGGAGAGTCGTCGGGAAGTGGGACCGGAAAACATTGAGGGAGGAGAGGGAGGAAATTATTGGGAATTTCCCTCTGACACCATGTTGTTGGCGAATTCTCCTTACCTCAAGATGAGGCGGAGACATTCTTTTATAGATGGATAAGATAGATTACACGGTGGAGTATTCCGATATGGGACTCGGAAATACCCTTTATCATAAACAGGGTTCAACAATAACTAAATAATAACAGTTTCAGATAATCCAATTCACTGCCAACAAGTTTTGTGGGCATTATCAAACATAATGTACCTTGAGGCCTTCCAAGTGAAATTGCAACTGTACTTGCAGACAATGAACACATGATGAAGCTGAAAAAAGTGACCTGAAAATTGAAAACACTGAATTTCAAAACAATAAATTGAAAATCAGTCTTTTACATCTCATACTCAGTCAGAGCTTTAAATTAAAAAACACAGCCTTTCAAGTCTATCAGTCACACAAACCTGCATAATACACCAATATGTGCGATATTAAAAACTACACGGGTTTAGGAATTCAACTGCGATACATCTTCTATAATAAGCATAAAAGAACATTTATTTTTTTCATTATTTTTTTGTCATGTTTATTTTTTTTTTTTTTTTTGAATTTAGAGTGCTCACAAAAAAACTATGGATGCTATATCAATGACTAGTTTCTAGGAAGGTCGGTGCTCATGAGCAAGCAGCCCAACAATCTAGGAAGAGATTGCATGCATGGGATGCCCATAGGAGACTGCCTAGTGAAGAGGCTAATGACCCATAAGCTGAATGCATACACCGGACAAAGATTTATGTGTGATGGTAAATCCAATAGAACATTCAATATGTTGTCTCGTCAAAAGAAATGCCTAAAAACCCTCTAGAATTAAGTGAAACCACCCAGCACGTACTGGATTTTAAGAGCGAGTCATAAGGGAAACAGTTAGTTGGATCGACCTCCCATGCAATAGATTTAATGAGTACAGAAAACGCCTTGCAATTTTACTCTGAACTGATGAACTTCCATTTAGGGTTGTTGAAGGCCAGAGTTTTAGGAACGTGTAAAAACCTATGCCCTGAGTTGGAAGTCACGCTTAATATTCAATTGAAACCTGGCCACAAGGGTGAAACAATTGAAAGATCAATTGAATCTTGCTTAAATGAATGGGGATTGAAAAGTGTGTTCACCTTAACATTACATAATGTCAGTTCAAATGATGGGGCAATATTCTATCTGAAAAGAAGAGACAAAAATCGGGATGGTCTACTCTTGAATGGAGATATGACTCGTGTGTTTTGTTGTGCTCACATACTCAATCCAGTGGTTAATGAAGGTCTGAAAAACAGTATAATAATTCCATAGCAGACATTAAAGATGCTGCTAGGTATGTAAAATCATCTCTCAGTCATCTTGGTAGGTTTAAAGAGGCAATAACAGCAGAGAACATCACCTCAAAATCCCTCGTTTGCCTGGATATACCATCTAGGTGGAACTAGACTTTCAAAATGAGTTGGCCATAAAATTTCAGAAGGTATTTGAGAGAATGGAGAGGATAAATGCAGAAAAAGACCCGAAAAATGCAGCATTGTTTTCTGAGTTTCTCAAGTTGTTTTGTAATGTGAAATTTTCATTATCTGCTTCACTGAATGTGACCTCTAATACAGTTTACAACGACAACTCTGATGTACAAAGTGAGATAAAAGGTAGAATAGCTCGTATTGATGTTGATTTGTTCTTGATGACCGCTGATATGGAGACAGTAGAATGGTACGCTCTCCATCAAAGAAAGGTGGGGCTCTTTATTTATAGATAGAGGAAAATAAATACATGTAAAAGAAAGACAATGTGGGTTTCTAAAATACACGCAAACGGGTCCAACACTACCCCTCAAGCTAAGGATAGGTATCGCTTGGAATAAGAGTCCCACAAACAAAAAACAAAGAGAGAAGACGCCAAAAAGACCGAACACACTCTCACTCAAGTTGGGTTGTTGATGATGTGGATGTCCGGCTTGGTGCATAGAGAATCCCGTCGAGCACCCGACAAGCCTTTGGTGAAAATGTCGGCAAGTTGATGAGCAGTTGGAATGTAGCTAAAAGTGATATTTTTTTGCTCAAGGTGATGGCGAAAGAAGTGGCAGTCAATTCAATTTCAATATGATTCGTGCGTTAATGAAAAAATGGATTAGAAACGATCTTTGTGACCGCTTAATTATCACACCAAATATGAGAAGTCGGTAGCGGAAAACCAATTTCATGAAGAAGATGACAAAGCCAAAGAATTTCAGTAGTGATTGTGGTCATCGCATTGTATTCAAATTCTGCACTAGATCTGGAAATAAGAGTTTGTTTATTGCTTCCCCAAGAGATTAAGTTGTCAACCAGAAAAACCGCAAACCCAGAAGTAGACTTCTGAGTAGATAGGCATCCAGGATAGTCGGTATCACAGAAGGCTTCAATGTCCAGAAGATCGTGATGTGAATACCGAAGACCACGAGCGGAGACTATCTTAATGTATTTAACAATGCAAATGAAACTGTTGTTGAAGATAAATCTTGAGATAGACAATGTCATGCAAATCGCTACCAGTAATAATGATATCATCAATGTACACAGCCAACAGGATGCAGCCAGAGGACGTTTGTCGATAAAAAACAGTGTGATCAAACTCTGAGATTGACCAAATGTAGTGATGACAATTCGAAACTTGTCAAACCACGCACAGGGCAACTGTTTGAGTCCATAAAGAGACCGACGAAGCCGACAGGCATGAGAATCGGCTCTTGAGGCAATGAAGCCAAGAGGTTGTTGCAGATACACTTTCTCATCAAGAAAACCATGTGGGAACACATTTTTTACATCAAATTGATAAAGAGGTCAATGATAAGCAGCTGCAAGAGAGATGAATAATCAAACAGATGATATTTTCGCAAACAGAGAGAAGGTGTCGAAATAATCAACACCATATGTCTAAACAAAGCCTTTGCCTAGAAGACGAGCTTTAAGGCGATGAAGAGTATCATCATCATTTAGACGGACTATAAATCCATTTGCTGCCAACAACCTGTTTACCTACCGGAAGTGGGACCAGATCCCAAGTGTGATTGTCGTCTAACGCCTGTAATTCATCCAGCATTGCTTGAAGCCAACCAGGGTGAGATTTAGTCTCGACAACAGTACGAGGAACAAATATCGTCTCCAGAGCGGAAAAACTTTTATAGGAAGTTGTGTATAGAGGTTTGTTTTGGCAAGAGCGAGTACCTTTCCGCAATGTAATAGGCAAGTCATCTGTGCCCGGAGCAGGAGCGTCTGATGAAGTCTGAGAGATAGGTCATCGGTCTTGGCAGGGGGCATGTTCGATAGACGACGAAAGTAAATATAGCCAAGGCGATGATTGTCAGGACAGGACAACGGAGGCAGGGGTGGGTGGATGGTGAGAGGGAGACAGTCATCGATAGAGGTATCGGGGTGGGGAGAGGTTGGAGATGATGAGAATAGAGAGTTCTCAATAAGAAAGACATCAACGAAGATTATATAACGCCATAAGTTAGGAGAGAAACAGCGGTACCCACGTTGGGTGCGAGAGTAGCTCAGAAAGATGCAACGAAGAGCTTTTGGGGACGAATGTCATGAACATAACAAAGACACCCAAACAAGAGGGAGAGATGGGAACGAAGCCTGAAACAAACTCTTCCCCCAAATGATAAAAGAAGGCGGTTTATAAGATAGGTGGCGGTAATAAGAGCATCCCCCCAAAAACGAAGAGGCACTTGCATGTGAAATAATAGGGCATGAGCAGTCTTCAAAATATCACGATGTTTAAGCTCAACCACACCATTCTGCTGAGGCGTATCGGGGCGAGATGTTTGATGAAGGGCGTCGTGATCCTTGAAAAACAGTTTAAGTGAAGAAGATAAATATTCTCGTCTATTATCTGAATGGAGACATTTAATAGGCGTGGAGAACTGAATGTGAATTTCATGGTAAAAAATCTTGAAAATATCAAACTTCTCAGAACGATCACAGATGAGATAAAGTCATGTCATATGAGAGAAATCATCAATAAATGATACATAATAACGATACCCTAACTGACTTAGGACCACGCAAGAGTCCCATACATCATAATGGACTAAGTCAAAAGGTTTAGATTCACGCGTCACCAGACGAGGAACATAAGACGCACAATGATGTTTTGCAAGCTTATAGGACTCACAATGAAAAGACAGGTGCAGATTGAAATGAGGGTAAAGTTGGTGTAAGACTGAAGTCAGTGGATGACCATAGCAAAAATGTAGATCCAAAGCACGAGCAAAGATAGACGAGCAAGCAAGTGATGTCGGGGTATCAAACATTTACACCCCATCACAAAGATGACCTCTATCAAACTCCTGATTCATCGACTGCAGAAGATTTAAAAACAGCAAAACAATTCAAGTCCTTTGTGAGCTTACTGATGGAGAGGAGATTAAAAGGACTTCGAGGAACATGAGCCACTGAAGTCAGATGAATACAAAGATTCAAAGAGCAAGTGTCAAATTCCGCAGTAGGGATAGTTGTCACGAACCAACCCGGGTCGACCCTGAACCAGTCACCCGAGCCGTTCCGCGACATGGCCCGAGAGGCGTTCTCGATCCTCCCGGGCTGGCGACAAGTACCAGGGCATCAAAAGAGAGCAAGAGGGAACGATTTCGCCCGATAAAATAAATAAAACAGCGGAAAGAAAATAGAACAAAGCAAAGTAAATAAACAACACACAAAAAAAAGAACAACCAACAACAACAAACTAACCTGACCACGACCAAAACTCCTTGTGACCTCGAGAGTCACTCTCTACACCACAACCAAGTCTCGCCCACGGCGAACAAGCTCAAGTAAACCTGCAACAGAAACTAAAAACAGGAAAACACTATAGGCGTGAGTATTAAAACTCAGTAGGTAGGCCCGACTAATTCTATTCCCAATGCACATATCATTAAATAAAGAATTTATCAATTCCAGATTTGAACTAAATTATATAAAATATTGGTTTCCACGCACACTTTCATATCTAAAACAAGTAACAGTCCATTGCCCTTTTTAATATAAAAACAAGTTTAGTGTTTGAAAGAAGCAGGTGCATTGCATTTTAAAATATTTTTGCGAACAATTTAGAAATCCAAATTTTAGTTGTTAGTAAAAAGGAAAAAACACACAACATGCAACACACACTAAGGGCAATGGAAAAAGTGGCACACAAGAGTCAGCTACCAAACTAGACCTCTCAATCATCTGCCACATTCAAATAAACACTAAAGAAAACATGGGTCGAACCTAGGAGCTCGTGAACAATCCAGAACGTACTATACATGTGATTCATCCTGAAAGCATGCCCTAACTCGATGATGTCATAACGCCCTAACGCTCGGCATAGCCCTACATGGCCTAACCGAGGGACCCAATCCCCATAGCATCAATAACTCAGTATTCCCCTGCTATGGGGCCACTAGCCAGTGCATAATCTAAATTAGTGCAACAATCGTTCTCAGAAGATTCACTCACTATGTCAGATTCTCATGTCAACACATACAATAAAAGAGGGGTGAGTCAACAATGTCAATCAAGTAACCAGTCACAATGCACAAACATCATGCCCAACAACTCACACAATCACCGTATACAACAGGATCACCCCTGAGTCACATCAAAGAAAGTTTTTCCAAAATAATTCATTTTATTAAAGTGTCAAACTGGCTTTAAATATCCTTTGAAAATCACCCATCTTTCAAAAGAAACCAACACTTTCACATCACAAGTAAAACCATTTTTCAAATATACCCACACGCTCTACTTTTATCAGGTGCCAAACGGGCCTTAACCAACTTTGAAGAAAAACACCATTTCTCAAGAGAAACCAGAATGTTTGAAAGAAAACGTTCGACATCAAACTAAAACCACAAGTGAGAGTACATGAAATGTGTTCAAAGGCCAAAGGAGCATTCTTTTACTATTGCGCGTCAACTCATCAAGAAAGTAATTCAAGTGCCATGCATTAAAGAAAACCAGTTTCATTTACATCAATATTTAATCCTAAAATAATTATCTAACAATATTTATCATTTATCAAAAATTAATGAAATAACAAGAAATTAATAAATTCTAAATTTAGAGGCGAGTGTAATGGGGAACCTACCTCGACTTGCAGTTCGAACACGACGACGCGACGAGTCTCCCACTTGCGCACAAGTACGCACAAGTCGATGATCGCGGTAACGTGGGGTCACCTCGCCAACGCGCTGCAATAAACGCACAACAACTAAAAAAAACACATAACCACGGACTTAAAACAATCCAAACGGACAACCAGCGCAAAAGAACCACTTTGACATGTTTTCAAAACACAACTCACACCATCAACATTATTTATTAGGCCACTTTAAAAATCCGCAAAGTGTTAACAAAACCACACGACGCCAAAACATTTCACTAAACATTTTAAAGAGCCAACGACCCATTTCAAGAAAACACTTTGAGTGCAAAACCAGACAAAAGCGCACGACACGATGAAATATACATTTAAAGCGCGTGCGCCTAGACACATTTTCAAAACCAAACTCGTAGCCTCAAAATTATTTAATAAACCATTTAAAACTTTACGAAACAATTTTGAAAAGCACACCGCGACTTTAAACACACGAAACCAACTTAAACCCCTTAAAAACACTTATGAACAAATTCACACCAACGCATTTCTAAAACACAATTCTCAACCCTGGTATATTTTAATAAACCAACTACGTGATTTAATAAAGCACTATTTGATGGCACAAAGTAGATTTCATCAAAATCGCATCATAACACATATGAACATACCACTTCAAAAATCAAACGCATAATAAACTCTAAAAAAATATATTCTTGCAGCACAAAAAATCATTTAATAAATCAGTTGGACAAATAATAGAACATTCTCATGGTGCGCAACAAAGTATTACCACAAAACTACACTCAAATAAGCGAAGCGACTCAACAAATATTAAAAACAAACTTGGCACCAAACAAATAATTTAAATAATATGCTAATTTAATTAAACGCGCAAATTAATTCATCAAGCAATTCTAATAGGCGGAAACGTCTACCTCAAATGTAGGCGGACCACACGAAAATGGTGCGAAACCTCGTTCGCACCACGACCACACCTGCAGGAAGCCAAAACCACCCTACGCAATGAAAAACGTACCAACTAAAACAAGATTTACCCTGAACAATAAACCCTAACAATATTTAACACCTAAAACAACGAAATACTACCACAGGGGTTGCGGATCGGCTGCCTGAAGGGAACGACTGGGGTAGCTCCGGCGAGACGGCTGGCCGGAGGTCGGGTTGTGCGAGGCCGGATCCGGTGTGGCTGGTGGGTGCAAGGCCGGAGCAGGCAAGGGGGCGGGAGGCGACGGCCTGGATAAGGGGGGGAGGGGGCGGCTGGCTTGCGAACGGGGAAGGGGAACGGGGTGTCGCCAGCCGGACGGAGCAGGGGCAGCGGGAGGCGGAGCAGGCAGGAGGGGATGGCGGCGGCGTGCGGCTGGTCTGAGGGTGCCGGCGGGAGGCGGGTCGAGGGCAAGATGCGGCCGCTGCTTCCAATCAGGGGAAACCCTACCCCTTAATTTTTTTTTCATTTTCATTCTTTTTTTTTTTATCAAAATCAATCAGTGGGGCTGCCCGATGCGCACCCCCTTTCACCCCTTTTACCTTTTTTTATTATTATTATTATTCTTAATTTCATTGAAACATTTAATATAATTATCCACTAGTGGGTGAAGTCTCCGACGAGGTCTCTAACGAGGTCTCCGGTTTGGGAGTCCAGAAACGCTGCAAAAATCACAAACAGCAGCAAAACATTATCCAAGAAGAGGATAAGAGGACTACCTATCGACGACTTCGCAGGATCGTTTTGGGAATCGCTTCGCACGAAGAACACAAAGGCTTAGAGAGAAGGTAGAGAGATAATTTCTGAAATCGTTCTGATTTCTATTTCAAAATACCTCCCCGAACAAATGGGTCGGAGGTCCCTTATATAGGCCTCTGGGCTCAACTTGCCCGAGAAGCTGACTCGATACAGGACACGCAAAAGCAAAGGTAAAAGTATAAGAAAAAGCAAAAGGTGGACCGCACTACCGCGAAACTTCCACCGTACACTTTTACAATAAATACAAACTATATAAATGACATGTTCGATGTGATCCGCTCGTCCATGCCGGGTATGACGCGTGTCTGGATCAGCGCCTAGAATCCTTCCAAGTCGTATAGAGCATCAATCATCTCCCCAACTGAGACTTCTCTCTCTGACTCCTTCATTTTGATCAATTCTTTGATGGCGCGTTGGATTTGATCTCTGACAATAAAGATATCTTCTTTATGTCCCTTCCATGTCTTGAGTTCTTCAAGAATCGTGTCTGCCTCCACCGCGAAGTCTGTCAGATGTGTCATCTCTGCATGCTGCATGTCTCTGGAGTTGATAGAGACCAACACATTGTCTCCTGCAAAGAATATACAATCTTTGCTCGTTGATTTTGATTCAATTAGATAAATGCTCCAGGCGATTTGGATACGTTCATAATGACTCTTGTTCAAGCTGAACTCTAGCCAATCTTCATCGCTAAACTGCGAGTCTTCGAATGCTTTCTGGACAGGTCCTTTAGTCCAGTGCCCTGGGTACAAGTTCCATAGCATAACCACTCTGTCCGCTAATCTGTTAGGCTCAATATGTGCAACCCACCATAACAAACTTGGATATGCATTGTTCAGAACTGTTCTGACCATCCTGGGTACCCAATTGAATGCGGAATTTATTTTCTTAAATCCCAAAAACTGTACTGCTCCCATGCTGAAAGCTCTCTGGCATTCAATGAACTCTTCTGGTTCTAATGCCGTATCTGGTATATGGAGTTTTGGAATCCCTGTTCCTGACATTCTCCAAAACCTCTTCAAAACTGGATATTCTTCCATTCATGTTTCCTTGATTCTCCTAACTTTGTCAAGGAGTCCTGAAACTTGGACTTTCAGCCTGATCTCTTCAGTGATGATCATACTGATCATATCTCGATCAATCTTTTTATAATCCTCCATAAGATCTTCAGATTCTTCAAGCATGTCCAAAACATGGTTCAGACCTCTTTTGAATATTCGATCATCTTTACTTTTCTGGATCAGATTATACACGGCTGTGGACTTATTTCTTGAAATATTTGGAATCCTTTGCAAATATTTCCATATCTCCTTTGCTGGATTGGGCTCTTCATCTAGCTCATCATCCAGACTTTCTTGATATTGTTCTTCCTGAACATTCTGTTGTTGAGGTTCTCTCTGAGACCTTTGATGCTTCTCAAGTTCTTCATCTACATGATCAGCCCAACTCTTAATGGTTTTCTCTCTTCCTTTAGAGATTTCATTCGTCTCAACCTTCTGGTTCTTCCGAGCCTTTCTGTTTCTCGGATTATCCACACATTGAGTGCTGTAATGGCCTTTCTGACCACATACAAAGCATTCAATATGGCTTTTATCCTTAGACTTACTGTCTAGAGGTCTCTTCGATGCATTTCCTGGCTTTTCAGCTTTTCTAGCTGAGGAACCTGTGCTTTCTGATCTTTCAACCTTTCTGGATGAAGATCCCCTCTTCTGAAGGTTATTCTCTGCTAGAATCCCCTTCCTTTGTTCAAGTCGATCAACCCTTTCATTCATTGCTCTGATAACCGGGCATTCTGCCACAGAATGATTATCTATGCAAACAGGGCATCTTCTTGATTTGCTACTTTCTGCCATTGCACCTGCAAGAGTCAAAATAGCGAGTTAGTGCATCTGGAATGATATTGTCTTTTCCTTTAATATTTTCTATATTAAAGTTATAATATTGCAATTCATTCCTCCACCGTACAAGTCGTGCCTGTGTAAACCTTTTCAACTTAATTCTCATAAAATTCTTTATATAAGAACTATCTGTTCTTATAGTAAAAGGTTTTCCCAAGAAAAGCTCGTTAGCCCTAATTCCTTTAAGGACAGCAAGCAATTCTCTTTCGTGGACAGGATAATTCTTCTCTGCCTTGTTAAAACATCCACTCCAGTATCTACTGATACTATCATTATGGTTTTTACTTATCTTTAAGATACATCCCCATGCTGAGTCTGATGCATCTGTTTCTAAGATAAGCTGATCTTCACTCCCATCTGGATACTCCAATTCTGGGAGGTTCTGTGCTTTCTGCTTCAGAATTCTGATTACTTCAGAATCCTTTTCTGTCCAATCCCAAGGTACCTTACTGGATACCTTTTTCTGTATTGGAACTGAGATTTTTGCTAAATCTCTGATGTAGGCTCTGGCATAACTTAGTATACCGAGAAACACCTGTATTTGCTTACGATCTGTAAGCTCATCAGGGAAAGTTTGTAGCTTTTCTGCAATATGCGGTTGAAGCTTTTCTCTACTTCCTTGGATCTGTAATCCCAAGAATTCTATCTTTGGTTGCATCCAAATGATCTTTCTTTCTGAAAGTATCATCCCTTCTTCTCTAAACACTTCAGCCACCTGTTTCAAATGTTTTATATGCTCTTCTGTACTTTTACTAAATACGAGCACATCATCTATATAGACTGCCACAAACTGTGATAATCTATTGAATGCCTTATCCATTCTTCTCTGGAATATTCCTGGTGCATTCTCGAGTCCAAATGGCATCACTAGCCATTCAAACAAGCCAACTGGCGCTGTAAATGCTGTCAATGGTATAGCTTCTTCTTTGATCTTTATTTGCCAATATCCTGACTTGAGATCAAACTTAGAATATACCATTGGCCTTTCATTCCTAATCCTGCTTCTCAAAGCTTCTTGGTTAGGAAGATTGTAGCCATCATCCTTTGTAGCACAGTTGAGATCACGATAATCTATAACCATTCTAGCCTTACCTCGCCGTTTTTCTGCATGATTCATTACCATGAATGCCGCACTCCTGTGAGGACTTTCACTGTGCCTGATCAGTCCAAGATTGATTAATTCTGGAATCTGTTTCTCAAATTCTTTAACCATCTCATCTGGATAGGCAATTCCCTTACTTCTGATCACTGTACTAGGATCCTTTAGGGTGATGGTAGCTTCTGGCATTGCCTTCTGCCATAGTTTCAGGGGATTTTCTGACCAATTTTCTGATAAGTATTCTTTTATCTTGGCCAATGCCTCTTCTTCATTAATCATCAGTACTTTTAATCCAACTAATTCTTTCCACTGCTCAATCTTTCTGTGGTATTCTCTATCTTCATCTAGATAGGCTTCCACTTTAACAGTAGATACTTTCTTATCTGGGACCATTCTGGTTTTTCCAGATGCGGTTGGAATCAAATAGTTGTCAAGGATAATTCCTTCTGAAAATATCGTTACAGGCTGATATCTTCTAAGAAACCTATTTCCAATCAAGAAGTCATCTGGAAGTTGAGGAATAAAGCAAAGCATCTGCTCTATATATATCTTACCATTGAGTTCAATCTGAACATCCTTGGCTACTTCTTGAATCAGAACTGTTGCATTATTACCAACTGTAACTTGCAACTCTGAAGATTCCCAGGTTACTCCTGAAAATCGAATTCTTGTACAAGAGAATGTACATCCCGTATCTACTAGGGCAATACATGTTGTTTCATTAATACTTAATTTTACTAATGTAGCCCATTCCTCTATCTTTGCACTGAGTAATGAAGATCCCATATATCCTACATGAGTTTCTTCATCCTCATAGATAGGTAGTCGAACAGTCCTCTGTCCAACTATCCTTCTAGAAATTGATGTTCTAGGTGCTTCTACATGAGGATGAAGAAAGAAGGCAGAAGCTACTTATTCCAGATGTTATTAGACAAGTTGGAAATAGACTTGTTATCTCTGAGGTCAGAGATGATGAAGATGATCTTAGATCAGAAGGATCAAGATCAGACAGATCAGATTTGAAGATAGAAGACTTCAAATCAGAAGTACTGGAGAACCATCTGGAAGATCCAAGGATCTCAATTGGAAAAGATGAAGGTACATCAGTAGAAGCACCTAGAACATCAATTTCCAGAAGGATAGTTGGACAGAGGACTGTTCGACTACCTATCTATGAGGATGAAGAAACTCATGTAGGATATATGGGATCTTCATTACTCAGTGCAAAGATAGAGGAATGGGCTACATTAGTAAAATTAAGTATTAATGAAACAACATGTATTGCCCTAGTAGATACGGGATGTACATTCTCTTGTACAAGAATTCGATTTTCAGGAGTAACCTGGGAATCTTCAGAGTTGCAAGTTACAGTTGGTAATAATGCAACAGTTCTGATTCAAGAAGTAGCCAAGGATGTTCAGATTGAACTCAATGGTAAGATATATATAGAGCAGATGCTTTGCTTTATTCCTAAACTTCCAGATGACTTCTTGATTGGAAATAGGTTTCTTAGAAGATATCAGCCTGTAACGATATTTTCAGAAGGAATTATCCTTGACAACTATTTGATTCCAACCGCATCTGGAAAAACCAGAATGGTCCCAGATAAGAAAGTATCTACTGTTAAAGTGGAAGCCTATCTAGATGAAGATAGAGAATACCACAGAAAGATTGAGCAGTGGAAAGAATTAGTTGGATTAAAAGTACTGATGATTAATGAAGAAGAGGCATTGGCCAAGATAAAAGAATACTTATCAGAAAATTGGTCAGAAAATCCCCTGAAACTATGGCAGAAGGCAATGCCAGAAGCTACCATCACCCTAAAGGATCCTAGTACAGTGATCAGAAGTAAGGGAATTGCCTATCCAGATGAGATGGTTAAAGAATTTGAGAAACAGATTCCAGAATTAATCAATCTTGGACTGATCAGGCACAGTGAAAGTCCTCACAGGAGTGCGGCATTCATGGTAATGAATCATGCAGAAAAACAGCGAGGTAAGGCTAGAATGGTTATAGATTATCGTGATCTCAACTGTGCTACAAAGGATGATGGCTACAATCTTCCTAACCAAGAAGCTTTGAGAAGCAGGATTAGGAATGAAAGGCCAATGGTATATTCTAAGTTTGATCTCAAGTCAGGATATTGGCAAATAAAGATCAAAGAAGAAGCTATACCATTGACAGCATTTACAGCGCCAGTTGGCTTGTTTGAATGGCTAGTGATGCCATTTGGACTCAAGAATGCACCAGGAATATTCCAGAGAAGAATGGATAAGGCATTCAATAGATTATCACAGTTTGTGGCAGTCTATATAGATGATGTGCTCGTATTTAGTAAAAGTACAGAAGAGCATATAAAACATTTGAAACAGGTGGCTGAAGTGTTTAGAGAAGAAGGGATGATACTTTCAGAAAGAAAGATCATTTGGATGCAACCAAAGATAGAATTCTTGGGATTACAGATCCAAGGAAGTAGAGAAAAGCTTCAACCGCATATTGCAGAAAAGCTACAAACTTTCCCTGATGAGCTTACAGATCGTAAGCAAATACAGGTGTTTCTCGGTATACTAAGTTATGCCAGAGCCTACATCAGAGATTTAGCAAAAATCTCAGTTCCAATACAGAAAAAGGTATCCAGTAAGGTACCTTGGGATTGGACAGAAAAGGATTCTGAAGTAATCAGAATTCTGAAGCAGAAAGCACAGAACCTCCCAGAATTGGAGTATCCAGATGGGAGTGAAGATCAGCTTATCTTAGAAACAGATGCATCAGACTCAGCATGGGGATGTATCTTAAAGATAAGTAAAAACCATAATGATAGTATCAGTAGATACTGGAGTGGATGTTTTAACAAGGCAGAGAAGAATTATCCTGTCCACGAAAGAGAATTGCTTGCTGTCCTTAAAGGAATTAGGGCTAACGAGCTTTTCTTGGGAAAACCTTTTACTATAAGAACAGATAGTTCTTATATAAAGAATTTTATGAGAATTAAGTTGAAAAGGTTTACACAGGCACGACTTGTACGGTGGAGGAATGAATTGCAATATTATAACTTTAATATAGAAAATATTAAAGGAAAAGACAATATCATTCCAGATGCACTAACTCGCTATTTTGACTCTTGCAGGTGCAATGGCAGAAAGTAGCAAATCAAGAAGATGCCCTGTTTGCATAGATAATCATTCTGTGGCAGAATGCCCGGTTATCAGAGCAATGAATGAAAGGGTTGATCGACTTGAACAAAGGAAGGGGATTCTAGCAGAGAATAACCTTCAGAAGAGGGGATCTTCATCCAGAAAGGTTGAAAGATCAGAAAGCACAGGTTCCTCAGCTAGAAAAGCTGAAAAGCCAGGAAATGCATCGAAGAGACCTCTAGACAGTAAGTCTAAGGATAAAAGCCATATTGAATGCTTTGTATGTGGTCAGAAAGGCCATTACAGCACTCAATGTGTGGATAATCCGAGAAACAGAAAGGCTCGGAAGAACCAGAAGGTTGAGACGAATGAAATCTCTAAAGGAAGAGAGAAAACCATTAAGAGTTGGGCTGATCATGTAGATGAAGAACTTGAGAAGCATCAAAGGTCTCAGAGAGAACCTCAACAACAGAATGTTCAGGAAGAACAATATCAAGAAAGTCTGGATGATGAGCTAGATGAAGAGCCCAATCCAGCAAAGGAGATATGGAAATATTTGCAAAGGATTCCAAATATTTCAAGAAATAAGTCCACAGCCGTGTATAATCTGATCCAGAAAAGTAAAGATGATCGAATATTCAAAAGAGGTCTGAACCATGTTTTGGACATGCTTGAAGAATCTGAAGATCTTATGGAGGATTATAAAAAGATTGATCGAGATATGATCAATATGATCATCACTGAAGAGATCAGGCTGAAAGTCCAAGTTTCAGGACTCCTTGACAAAGTTAGGAGAATCAAGGAAACATGAATGGAAGAATATCCAGTTTTGAAGAGGTTTTGGAGAATGTCAGGAACAGGGATTCCAAAACTCCATATACCAGATACGGCATTAGAACCAGAAGAGTTCATTGAATGCCAGAGAGCTTTCAGCATGGGAGCAGTACAGTTTTTGGGATTTAAGAAAATAAATTCCGCATTCAATTGGGTACCCAGGATGGTCAGAACAGTTCTGAACAATGCATATCCAAGTTTGTTATGGTGGGTTGCACATATTGAGCCTATCAGATTAGCGGACAGAGTGGTTATGCTATGGAACTTGTACCCAGGGCACTGGACTAAAGGACCTGTCCAGAAAGCATTCGAAGACTCGCAGTTTAGCGATGAAGATTGGCTAGAGTTCAGCTTGAACAAGAGTCATTATGAACGTATCCAAATCGCCTGGAGCATTTATCTAATTGAATCAAAATCAACGAGCAAAGATTGTATATTCTTTGCAGGAGACAATGTGTTGGTCTCTATCAACTCCAGAGACATGCAGCATGCAGAGATGACACATCTGACAGCGATTGTGAATATGTATAGACAAATCACAAAGCACGGAAGAGAGGTGAGAGCATTGTGTCTACAAATCAAAAAATTTCTGAAATATTACAGAAAATTTGTTAATTCGGATATTGAAACCTCGACAATGATAAACTTGGTTAAAAGGGAAAGAAAAACTCACTACAGTGAGAGTTGGGAGGGGGGGTCCCCAGGTGCTGGCACGTTGCAAGGGATGGGGGGGCACTGGATGCGAGGGTGAAGCACCGTCGATGGTGTGGTAGGGAAGCAAGGTGGTAGGAAGGACGAAAGCGGTGGCGGGGGGCGGGCATGTTGTTTACGGGCCGGCGGGGAGGCTAGCTAGTGGTGGGGGTCATGGTTAATTTAATTATTTATGTTTTGTCATGATAACATGAATTAATGAATTAACAATCATGAAATATAGATCTAAAATAATTTGGATTATGCATAAATTTTATCCAAGACATGTTTAATCACTTAATTAAATATACTTAATATTAACAAGCATGTAACTAAGATAAAATTGGATATTTATTAATAAAGATCAAAATCCACCAATTATATATATTAAGTCAGTATAGTCTTCCCACTACTTGGGTAGGAATCAAGCCATTGTTGAAAGCACTTGATCAACCTCCTTTGGGGTGATTTTAATTATCAAGTAATTTCTATCTTGAGTTTTGAGTCGAATTGATCTAGTTTTCATTAAGGGTTGATCGCCTTCATGAGAATTAATGCAACTAGTAGGTAAAGTGTTGAGGAAATCCAAATTCAAGATTTCAAGATTGGGGATCCCACTCAATAGTTCAAGGAACTATGAGTTAATGCAGTTGGCAAGTTATTCCTACCTAAATACCTTCAAATAGTTTGATAGACCTCCTTATGGGTTATGAGAAGGTGAATATGGATACTTGACACTAAAATATCCATGAAATATGATATTTCAAAACTAATGGTGAGGGATATTAGGTTTCGATAAAATATTGCGAGATTAGTAAATTTAATATTTATTATCTAATTTTTCAAATTATATAAAGTACTAAAACTATCCTCTTCTTAATTGTAGAAATTATAATACACATGAATTCAACCATATCACTATGATCCATACTTAAGAAGGATAAAATTCCTACCAAAACTAATTTCCAAGAATGGAAAAGGCACTTGTGCATTATTTTAATCCATGAAAGGAAATTATATGTGCTTAAAAATTCTATTCCCGAAGTGCCTGGACAAGAGGCTAATGAGGAAGAATTATCTCTCTATAAGAAACATTTTGATGTTGCTATAGATGTTCAATGTTTCATACTTTTATCCATGTCTAATGAGCTTATAAAGAAACATAAGGATATGGATGTGTATAACATGATGCATCACCTTCCTAATCTCTATCAATATAAGTCAATACAAGAGAGATATTAGATCTCTGATACACTATAAATGTGCAAGCTTGGAGATTCAATGCCTATTGGGCCTCATGTAGTCAAGATTATTGGCTACATAGAGCACATAAACATCTTGAACATTAAATTCCCTGATGATATGCACACAAATCTTATCCTTTCCTCACTACCCAAATTATTCTATAGTTTCATTATGAATTACAATATAAGAAATAACAAAAATACTATTTTTTAATTTATTACTCTCATTAGATAAGTTAACAGGAACATGGGGTGTGAAAAACCCACAATCCTAATGGCGACTAAGAAAAGGAAGAAAAAATCAAAGGGGCCTAAGAATCACTCTAATTATAAATCTCTTAAGCACCGTCCTTCCATGAAGAAAAATATTGAAATTTAGGAAAAAGAAAAGGAAGCATTATTTTTTTCATGTGGTAAGTTAGGCCATTGGAAGAAGAACTACACCTAGAAGCAAGGGGAAGCTAAAAGTGAATTTTTGTCGAGTGTGTAATATTTTTTATATATACACATTGAGTATTAAATACAACTTGTGGTGATCACATATGTATCCAAATACAAGAACCAAGTATATTTTAAAATATTTCTATAGGGTAGGTGGATCCTTGAGCTACCAATGGAGCGAGACTTGCTGTCTTGACTATAGGATAATACCACCTTCCGTTTCCAACTAGAATGATTGTGGTTTTCAATAATTTTTATTTTGTGACAAGTGTTACTAATAACATCATCTTAATTTCTTACCTTGACACGGATGAAGTTATTTTTAAAATTTTAAATAAAGAATGTATTTTTTATTAAGATAACATTTTTATGGTATGACATGACTAAATAATCATCTTTGTGTATTAAATTATTAAAAAAAAGTATTGTAAATAAATAAAAAACCAGATTTTCATGACTCATATAACAACCAGTTGTTGCATCACTGTCTTATTCACATAAACAAGAAGCGTCTAATAAAGATCTATCAAGATGGTTATTTAGACTCTTTTAATCTAATAACACTTGAAATATGTCATGCTTGTTTGTAAGGAAAAATAGCTAAATCACCATTTGATGGATAGAGTGAAAGGGCCATAAATCTTCTAAGATTAGTACACATTGATGTGTGTGGACCTTTTCTTGTGGAAGATAGAGGTGGATATCCATACTTCATAACTTTTAATGATGAATTGAGTAAATATGGTTATGTCTATTTGGGTAGGTATAAGTTTGAGGCCTTTGAGAAATTCAATGAATTCAAGAATAAAGTATATAATCAACTTGGTAAGAAGACAAATAAGATTTGATCTGATCTAGGTGGTGAATATCTTAACTAAGAGTTTTTTGAATTTCTATGGGAGTTTGGGATTCTATCCTAACTCACTCTACCTTATACACCACAATGGAATGATATTAGTGAAAGGAGGAACCATGACTTTCTTGATATAGTAAGGTTGATGATGAGTCATACAAATCTTCCATTTTCCTTTTGGGGATATGAATTACATTTTGTAACACACATTCTAAACTAAGTACCAACTAAGGTGAGAAATGAAATTCCATATGAGTTAATGTATGAAATGAAATTTGTGTTTGCACATACTTGTGTATGGGGATGCAATGAATTTGTTAAGGCCATATCAGGCAACAAACTAGCACCCCGAGGCATATAGTGTATCTTTATATCCCAAGGAAAAAAGGATATACTATCTATACAACACCTTAAACAAGAAAGTGATTATCACAAGACATGGAATCTTTCTTAAATGAGATCACATCCTTAAGAAGGATAGAGGAAGAAAGATTGACTTTGATGAAATTGATGCTCAAGATACTCAAGAGTTGGTATAGGAACAAATTTCATAGGTCCCCATAGAAGAAGTTATTCCTGAAATATATATACTATGTAGGAGAAATAGAGAGGTAAGAAAACTAGAAAGATATTGTTTTTTAGTCACTGAAGATAACAACTCATTATTGGTTAAAAATAATAACCCTCTCTCCCATAGAGGAAGTAAAGAGATTAGAAGATGAAATATGAAAAAATCCATGAATTATTAGATGGATTCCATACATCATAACCATGTTTGGGCTTTGGTCGATTCACCGGTTGATGTAAAACATGTTGGGTGTAAATGGGTATTCAAGAGAAAACTAGGTATGGAAGGTAAATATCTATAAAGCATGACTAGTAGCTAAAGGGTTTAAATATTTTCAAGGCATTAACTATTAAAAAATCTTTTCTCTAGTTTCTATGATTAAATCCATCAATATCCTACTTGTTATAATAGTTTACCATGATAATGAAATTTGGAAGATGAATATCAAAATAGTTTTCCTTAATGGGAACCTTCAAGAAAACATCTATGTTACACAACCAGAAGGGTTTATGACTCCAATAAATTCCAAAAATATATGAATGTTACAGAGATCCATTTATGGATTGAAGCAATCATTTGGTCATGGAACATTTGGTTTGATGAATCTATAAAAATAATTTGGTTTTATTAAGAATGGATCTGATCCATGTGTTTACAAGTAGTTTAGTGGGAGTGTGGTCATTATCCTAGTAGTATATGTCTATGCTATAGTACTTATTAGAAATGATGTAACAATATTATATTCAGTTAAGGATTGGTTAAACAAGTGCTTCTTTGTGAAGTACTTAATCAAATCAACCTACATTCTAGGGATCAAGACCATTCAATATAAATCCAAGAAGCTTCTTGGACTAAGTCAAGAAACATACATTAATCAAATACTAAAGAGATTTAGTATGGAACAATTTAAGAGAGGATTGGTTCCAGTGTCACATGATATACATATTTCCAAGAAAATGCATCCTCAGACACAAGAGGAGAAAGATAGATTGAGTAGGATCCCATATGCTTATGTGACAGGATCAATAATATATTTCATGTTATGTACTATGATTGATGTTGCCTATGCATTGAGCATGGTATAAAGATATCAATAATTAATAATGTAATTATTAGTCAAATTATTAATGTAATTAACAATGTGAATATTCATGTATTGTTAATTAATTATTATTAATGTGATTAAAATTTAATTAATAATGTAATTAGTAATTACTATTAATTTTCAACAAGTACATTAATAATTATTGATAATATGCAATTGAGGCACTGTCTGAATGGTAAATTCATCTCGTAATTCTGTAAAAGATAGCCATATTGTGTATGTACAAGAACATGCAATAAGAAACATGATAGGACCAAAGAGTGATCAATGTGGTGTCACTACTGTAAATCTGTCATTTAACAGTGCTAAAAAGAACTTTATCAGTGCTTAAGAAGTGATGATAATGCGAGCGATGTTAAAAGGTAGGATTTATCAGTGCTTGCAAAAAAATTATGATAAAGTCTTCATTTATCATCGCTAAAGAAACACCAATAGGGGGGGGGGGTTATTATTTTTCAGACCTCTCTTGCCCCTATGCCCCCTATCATCGCTTTTTTACTCACTCGTCAACCCCTCCTCTCTATCAGTGCTTCCCCACCCCCTATATCAGCGCTTTGCGGAATTTCAGCATCATGCGTGCGTTTGGATTTAATCTCTTTTAAAACTCAAAAACCTTTACCACTGCACCAAGATGTTTTATTATCTATTTTACGATATTTCTGTTTATTTATATATACATTTAAATATATACTTTTTATTCATATATTCGTATATTTATTTTTAAATACATCTATAAAATATATGTTTGTGTGTGTATGTGATATATATATACTTATATTTATTTAAATATACTATATATTATATTCATTTACATATACTGGAATATAATATAAATATATATCTATTTATTAATACACACATATATGGATATATATACATTATATATATATTTGTATAAGTATATATATTTATATTCATATATTTTTATAATGTAAAAAATGGTTAGATATTGTTTTAAATACATTTTTAAAATATGTCTATATATATTATATATAAATTTTATACATTACATATATATTTATAAGTCTATATATTTATATATTCACATATAATTGTATATTTACATATAAATTGTTTATAATGTATTTATAAATATTTACTATAAAATACGTTTATATATTATATTTAATGATAATGATTTATTTATAAAAATACATTTATATATATGATGTATATACCTAATATTGATACATACACAAGTATACATTTATATTTCTCACATACACGTACATATATTTACATAATATGTATTTATTTACATATATTAGAACATACATATATATATATATTTGTGTATTGACACACAAATGTTTATATATAAACATTAACTGTATAGGTATATATATACACAATAATTCATTTTTATAATTAAAAAAATGATAATTTTTTATTTTAAATACAATTAATAATAAATATTTATTTTATATATTTAAAAATACATTTTTATGTAAATATGTTTAAATATGTATTTATACAATTGATTTATTATAAGTAAATATAAGAAAATATGCATATATTTAATTATGAATAAAATTACATTGTGAAAAATGATAAAATTTCAAATCCATAATATCTATATGAATGTAAGACCTGAGAATAAATTTAATCTCCACCGAAAAAAGACAATAAGTCCCTCTTAAATGAGGATAAAATTCTATCAAATGTTAAAAAATTGGGATACCCCGACTAAAAACTCAGGTTTAGAGGCCTTATGAGACTTTTATCCTAAAAAATATGATCAGGGTTCCCCTCAATCAATATGGCATAAATCTCTTCACATGTTTCGATTTGATATATGGTAGAACCCAAATGGACACCCAGATCAAAAGTAATGCCCGTTTGAAGTTCAAATCATGTTTTTAACTTATCTTAAACCGTTCATTAATTCATTTATTTTTTATGTCATCTAATTGTTATTAAATGACTATTACTTTTTTATAATTAGAAAATTATTAATTAATAATAATTTCACTAAATATCTTATATATTAAGTGTGAATACGTATTTAGCCTTATCTAAATGATATTTTAAAAAATATATATTATGTCTATATCAATATAAATATATTTATATATTAATATATTATTTTTAATAAAATATAATTTTTTTTTATGAAATATACCCTTTATCAACACTTCTTTAGTGACACTGATAAATTCCCCCCTTTATTAGTGATTTAAACTAGTACTGATAAAGTCTAGCACTGGATAAACCTGATTTTGTAGTAGTGGGGGACAAACAGGCGGTGCATGGTGACAACATGCAGGCATTTTCGGATGGTTAGCTTGAAAGAGTGATTAATGCATTGGTGTCTATCAATTGGCCCTCTACCCATTTGGATTTCTGATATGGGACGAAGGGGTGACTTGCCACATGATGATCAACACAGTGTAACTGGTCGAACAATGTGAGACGACTTGGAAGATGATGTGGAGAGGTGCCACATGGGCATCATTGAGTGGGAGACTTGAAAGAGTGATGAGTATATTGGTACTTATCAAATGATCCTACCCCCACACTTGTTTCTAATGTGGGTTAAAGGGGAGTTCTGATTTCTTGGTCGGGGTAGGGACGACATTCAAACAGGTGATATGGTGTGATTTTTGCTGACAGGGGGGAAATGCGGCAAAAAACCGGTGACTTGGAATTATGTGAGTTTCTCTTTTAGGCATTTAACTTATCTCTTCTAGAGGGTATTTGGACTGCAATCAATTGGGCCTTCGAGCCATTTATAACTTGAGTCTCCGGGTTAATCCATGTAATAAAATAGGTATTGGAGTTAGTGCCCTAAAACCAGCTTCTATGTACTTTATGAATACCCGTAGTCATTGTTTTGAATATTAATAAACTTCTTATCACATCATGATTTTTCTTTTACATGACATAGTTTTTTATAACGCCCAAAGATTAATTTTTGCACTAAAAGGTCATAACAGTTCTCCGCTGTGATGAGAACCCATAAGTGCCATGATAGTATTCTTAAAATATATGTTCTATAATCAGATGATATCATTTGATGTGACACAAATCATACATTCCATTAGGGGTGGAGACTCCTAGGACTTTGAAACACTTTCTCATGGTGCACACCCTTGATAATTTCCAGTGTATGAGATTATGAGAACACGACATGCCGATGGGAAATTCACATTTATATGCACCACAAGATATTCCTATATGCAAACGTGTGTATTGATCCTGTTGGAGTTGGTTCCCTAGAACCAACTTCTGTGTACTTTATGATTACCTGTATTCATAGCATTAAATATTAATAAACAACTTATCACCTCATGATTTTTCTTTCGCGTAACATAGTATGTGATAATGTCAAGAGAGTAGTTATTGCACTAAAATGTCATAACAGTTCCCCACCATGATGAGAACCCAGAAGTGCTACGACACTATTATTAAATATATGTTCTATAGCTGGATGATATCATTTGAGGGACACAAATGATATAGGCTATCAGGATTGGAGAATCATAAGACTTTGAGGCACCTTCTCAAGGTGTGTGCCCTTAGTAATATCCAGTGTAGGATATTATGAGAACAAGACCCACTAGTAAGAAATCCACATTTATATGTTTCATTGGATGTTCCTATCTGTGAATATATGTATTGATATTTAGACTTAAGATTATTATTAATGAGTATTGTGAGTCATGTACTTTGATGTATTCATGAAAACCGTGACAACATATGCTTGCAGTGAGGTAGGATATGTTGGGTGCGTCACAAGTAATATTACATTAATGAATAATGCGATAAAGGATTTGTCCCTTCTATTCTTTAATGAAAGTTGATATCTCAGGCCCTTTGATGAAAATTATATAGCCTAAATAAATTCATGACCATGGTGTTCTATGGAAAAATTTGATTTCTGAAAAGTCAAAGAAAGAGACATTGAACACACAGGTTGATGGCACTAGAATGCAACCTAATTGATTAGATATATCATGATAAAGGGATTATATTACATAGTAAGAATCCGTATGAGGTATTATGTCATTACAACATTAAATTTTTTCTCTATGGGTGCATTGACATGTTGTTAGAAGCTAACCTTGGACTTTAGGTTGCTTCACCTAATGCCACTGAGAAAGAGGCCCAGAGGGTCACATGCTAAGTGTATCCAGAATCTCAGTTAAATAATATATTATTATTTATTATTTAATAAGTTGAATAAATATTATTCCTGCCTGTGGTTTAATAACTATTCAATTTTTCTTAATCACATATATTCTGTCACCAGTTATTCGAGAGAATATAATGTGAGCAGAATATTTAATAAATATTTATTTGTTATTTAGTGAATATAATATTTATTTATTTATTGGTGAATAATACAGTGATATTTATTTATTAAATAAATAATCATTATTCAAGTTCCGATAAATATTATGCAGGAATGACAGACCGAGTTTTTAGGTTCGGTGAGAAATAATATATATTGAATATTATTTGATTAGATAATATTTAATTTAATTTTCAAGTTAAGCGTTTGTCGAGGACATAATAATAATAATATTATTTTAGACACGAGGTTCCATAAGGGATTAAATAAATATTAAAGGTCACT
The DNA here is from genome assembly GCA_963277665.1 of Viscum album. Taxonomy (NCBI): domain Eukaryota; kingdom Viridiplantae; phylum Streptophyta; class Magnoliopsida; order Santalales; family Viscaceae; genus Viscum; species Viscum album. Next base: position 1,266,652,253 of record OY728129.1, on the reverse strand, counting down.
TGTGCAAATATTTATTTCTAAACCCTAGCGTTATTTAAACCCAATTATATTATTTTTCCAATGAGTACCCATTCATTTGTGTTGTGCACAACGACAGCTAGAGAGAATCCTCTAGAGCCTTAGAGCTTTCTTTATAAGAACTTTACCAAGAACGGAGAGCGGTATTCCTCCACCTCCGACTCTCGAGTCTAGAGAGATTAAGGAGAACGCTTTGGAAGTGATTCTCTTGGTGATCAAAGGTGAATGATGCAAGCGATTGGATCTGTTGTACTATCACCCGAAGATTCTTATGGTGATGTTCAGAGATTTGTGGAACATATGTGGATCACCGCTAGAGGGAATATACTCTTGATTCCTACAACATAATGATGGTACAATGTAGATCTATTTTCAGATCCATCAACATAGAAATAATCATCGTAAGGTAATTCTTTTAATTGCTTAAATTAATTATAAATAATATGTGATGATCATGTGCTTGGTTTCGGTGTTCTATCCCTTGTCTGTTTTCTTTGATTCAATTCTATTGATTACGACATTCATCATCGTGTAAATCTCATATTGATCACTAGTCATGAAAAAAAGTAAAGTTGAGAATGACCCATTGCACGCTTCCACTACACCTGGACCCTAAATGTGGTATCAGAGTGGTCACATAGTTATTTATAATTATTTAAATATCATTGATTGATTTATGCATTTTTCATTTAGTTTTCAATTCAAGTTTAATAGTTCTTTTAATCTAAATTACAAGATCTACTTCTTCATATTTTGTTTATCATAGATCTAATTAAATAAATTAATTTTATAAACAAAATAAAATCAAAGATATCATCCAGTGGTGCTGAGGATTCTGGATAGATAACACAAGAGTACACATCATGTAATCAGAGTTACTCATTGTGTACTAGTGTTCAATGAACTAGAAATTAATTCAGAAATAATTCAAATCATGTGCGTTGAATACATGTGGTGAATTTAATTTATTACACTGTGTGTTGACCGGGCCAGCCTAACACACGACCAACTGGAGTACACACTGTGTAGCCCATGTACACGACATGTAGTCCTTTAATTCATAGATGGGACGTGTATTTTCATACATGGCCTACTTGAATGGTGATCGTATAACTCACAAACCACATGCCGTGTAGCCCTTTGTACACATTGTGTACTCCAATTTTTTGGAGGCACAGTTTACATGCCGAGTCCCTAGGTGCGTTCCTTAGATATATGGTGAGAGACGTACACACCATGTAGCTCTCCTATACACATCATGTACTTATACCAAATTATGCATAATTAAAATTAATTTATTACACTATGTAAACCTTATCGACATATGCTTGTGTATGGTCATTAAGTTGATAAGACACGCCATGTGATGAGTTTTCATATATATATATATATAGATGTTTAATTAATTTTTTCATAATGTTCTGATCTTTATATCATGTATGAGTCATATTACAATTATCACTCCATGAGCATTGAAGCATAACACATGACATAAAAAATCATGTAATTTGTGTAATCATTAAGTTGACAGTACATGTCATGAAAGTATGTGATAAGGAGTGTATTCCATATTTCACAAGAGTAAACAATATATAAGTATAATACATGTTGGGTAGATTTAGATGGGTGTTCACCGTGCTACCTCTAAGGTACATTTATATACACAATTAATTTTAAATAAATTTATTTAATTTGTTTAAAATTATGAAGGATGAGAATCTTAAGGAATTTTGGATGAGAATTAAGATAAAAGAATGGATTAATTAAAGAAGATAATTAATTGATTCAAGAACAATTTATCTTAAATAAGAATGATTAAGAATTTAATGTTAGTTTTATTAAATGCATAATTCATTACATGTATGTGGATGATCATGAGCATAGACCAAACATTTGTATGTGATTGGTTTCATTTAATTTATTATTAAATTAAATTGTTGGCATACGTGCCTTCTATCCTCTTATTATGTAAGGGCATGCATGCCCGTGGTTTCTTTTATGTAAACTTTTTTCCCTCACTTGCGTGTGCGTAAAAGCATATGTAATGGATGGAGCTCTCAATCTAGTGGAGGTGGTTCAATTTTAGAGTCGATGCGAAACTAATCTAAGAGAGATATATAATTGGACGGGCAGAAAGTTGTAACACAAACCCTAATTGGTTCAATGAAGTTTCCCCTAGGTCAACGATTAGTTTATCAACCACTAGATAAACTAACCATTAGTAAAATCTCATGATCATACCGCTTTACTATTTTATTTCTGTCAAGTTGTATGGTTATTTCATTATGAATGTTTTGTTATGATCACTTGAATTAATGAATTAACAAGAATGAAAGATAGAACTAAAATAAATTGTCTTATGTATAAATATTATATAACACAAGGTTAATCACTTAAGTAAATCCACTTAATATTAACAAGAATGTGATAAAAATAATAATTGAAAATTTACACATAAAAGATAAAATCTCTCAATTATATATTAAGTTGGTATAACCTTCCACTAATTCAATTAAAATCGAACCATAGTTCAAAGTTCTTGACCAACCAAAATCGAGGTGCTTTCAATTATCAAGAAATTCTAACAAGAAGTTTTAGGATGACTTAACTAAGTTCACATAAAGGGTAGACTATGAAAGAATAACTTAGTGTAATTGAGAGGAAAGGGTTAAGGAAATCCAATTTAAGGATTTTGGGTTTGGGGAGTCCACTTAACAAATCAAAGAACTATGAGTTAATGTAGTTGGAATTTGGAATGTGCACCTAAATCCATCCAAGTTGCTTGTCCAACTAAATTTGGGGTAATGAGAAGGGGAATATAGATCCTTTCCACTAGAATGTCCAAGCCATGTGATATTATGAATCCAATGGTGAGGGATATTGGGTTTCGATAAAATAGTGGGAGATTAATGAATATAATATTTATTTATTTATTTAAATTTTATCAGATAAAGTACTAAATGTCTACTCATATTATTTGTATAAACAATAATAAAAATAACATTAAACATATCACTGTGATCCATACTTGAGAAGGATAACCTAACGGGTAAAAATTTCCAATAGTATCAAAGGCTCTTATGCATTATCCTTCGCCATGAAAGGAAATTATATGTATTGAAGAACCTATTCCTGATGCACCTGATAATAAGGATAGTGATGAAGAGTTAAAACTCCATGAGAAACATTTGAATGATTCTATAGATGTTCAATGTTTTATGCTATCATTCATGACCAATGCGATTTTGAAGCAACATGAGGACATGAATGCATATAGTATGATGTGTCACCTTTGAGACCTCTATCAAGAGAAGACGAGATAATAGAGATATGAGATCTTCAATGCTTTGTTTATAACTAGTCTTGGAGAGTCCATGTTAGCTCGGCCTCATGTAGTCAAGATTATTGTCTACATTAAACACTTAGACATATTAGGTTTTAAATTCCTAGATGAGTTGTGCACAGATCTCATAATTTCACCACTACCCAAGACCTTCTCTAGTTTTATTGTTAATTACAATATGAGAAATAATGATAAGATTATTTCAGAATTTCAGAATTTGATTCACCAAGTGGATAAGGACATGGGTTGTGATAATCCCTCACTTCTTATGTTGAATAATAAAAAAAAAGAACAAGGAAAAGGGGCCCAAGATTCACAACAAGTCTAAAGATCCTAAGCACCATCCTTCTAAGAAGAGGAAGATCTAAAGGCCGGAAAAGCAAAAGAGGCAGTATGTTTTTCATGTGGAAAGCAAGGCTACTGGAAGAAGAACTGCACCCATAAAAAAGGGGTAGCTAAAGGTGTGTTTGTTATTGAGTGTAATATTTTAATATCTACACATTGGGTATTAGATACATCTTGTTCTTCTCACATATATATCCAAATTTTGGAACCAAGTAGATTTCAAAAAATTTCTAGAGGAGAGGTGGATCTGTGAGATGCTAATGGTGTGAGTATGGATGCTCTATCTATTGGTGACTACTACCTTTCATTGCCATCATGAATTATTTTAGTTTTAAAGGATTTTTATTATGTACCAACGATTACCAAGAACATAATTTTTTTATCTTGTTTGGATTCAGATGGTTTTATTTTCAAGTTTGGAAATAAAATTTGTTTCTTTTACAAAGGAAATATATGTTATGGTATGAAACATTTAAATAACAGTCTTTATGTATTAAATTATAAAAACCAAGTATTTAAAATTGATAATGAATCACGTTCACACAACTTATATAACACCCAGCCATGACATCACCATCTTGGTAATGTAAACGAGAAGAATTTGACAAAGATTTTTCATGATGATTATTTAGAATCTTTTGAGCTAAAACCACTTGAAAGCTATAATGATTATTTATAGAAAAAAATGACCAAATTTTCATTCGGTGGATAGGGAAAAAGGGCCACAGATCTTATAGTATTGGTACACACTAATGTGTGTGGACCATTTCCAGTAGAAGCTAGAGGTGGGTATTCTTACTTCATAACTTTTACCGACGACTTGAGTAGATATAGTCATGTCTACTTTATGAGGTATAAGTCTGATTCCCTTGATAAATTCAAGGAATTAAAGAATGAAGTAGATAATAAAATTGGAAAGAAGATAAAGAATCTCTAATAAGATCGAGGTGGTGAATATATTAACCAAGAGTTTATTGACTTTCTATAGGAGTTTGGGATTCTATCTCAACTCACTCCACCTTATATACCATAGTGGAATGTCGTTAGTGAAAGAAGGAACCATACCTTGTTAGACATAGTAAGTTTTGTGATGAGTCATGTAGATCTTCTATTATCCTTTTGGGGATATGAATTAAAAACTATGACATACATACTAAATTGAGTACCAACTAAAGAAAAAAACAAAATTACCTTCGAGTTATGGAGTGGAAAGAAATATTTTTTGTCGTATACATGTGTATGGGGTTATGTAGAATTTTAAGGCCTTTTTAGGCAAGAAAATAGCACCCCAAGTTACAAATTTTATCTTTATAGGGCATCCTAATGAAACAAAGGGATACTACCTATACAATCCCTCTGAAAAGAAAGTGATTGTCACTAGACAAGCCATCTTTCTTGGGAGGGAGCACCTCCCTAAAAAGGATATTGGTAATAAGATTGACTTCGATGAAGTTGATGCTCAAGATACACAAGAGTTGGTAGAGGAGAAAATTCAACAGGTCTCTATGGAAGATGTAGTTCCTAAAACACAAGTATTTCATATGAACACAAGAGAGGTAAGAGAACTAGAGAGATATGGTTTTCTATTCACTGAGGATGGTGACTCGTTATTGGTTAAAAATGATGAACCTATCTCCTACAAAGAAGTAGTAGAGAGCTCAAAAGATTCAAGATAGTAAGAATCCATGAATTCTAAAATGGATTCCATGTATCTAAACCAAGCTTGGGTTCTGGTCAATGCACCAATTGATGTAAAGACTGTAGGGTGAAAATGGGTATTCAAGAGAAAACTGGACATGAAAGGTGAATTAAATACCTATAAAGCAAGGATAGTGGATAAAGGGTTTAAAAAACATCAAGGAATTGACTACGATGAAAAACCTTTTCACTAGTTTCCATGTTTAAATTCATTAGAATTCTACTTTCTATAACAGCTTACCGTAACTATGAAATTTGGAAGATGGATGCCAAAACTGTATTCCTTAATGGGAACCTTCTGGAAGATATCTATATGATACAACCAGAAGGGTTTGTAACTCTAGGTGATTCCAAAAGTATTTTCAAGTTGCAAAGAACCATTTATGGATTTAAGAAAACATCTAGGTCATAAAACATTCGATTCAATGAATTTATAAAAGAATTTGGTTTCATTAAGAATAAATGTGATCCATGTGTTTATAAGAGGTTTAGTGAGAATGCCATTATTATCCTAGTATTATATGTTGATGACATATTACTTATTAGAAATTACGTACCAGTATTATAGTCTGTTAAGGATTGGTTAAATAAGTGTTTATCCATGAAGGACTTAGGTGAAGTGACCTATATTCTAGGGATCAAGATCATTCATGATAGATCTAAGAGGCTTCTTAGACTAAATCAAAGTACATATATTGACAAAAAACTAAAGAGATTTAGTATGGAAAAATCCAAGAGGGGATTGGTTCCAGTGTCACATGGTTTATATCTTTTAAAGAAACGTGTTATCAGACACAAGATGATAAAGAGAGAATGAGTAAGATCCCATAATCTTTGGTGATATGATCAATTAGGTATGTCATGTTATGTATTGACTTGATGTTACATATGCATTGATCATGGTAGGATGATATCAAGTAGATCGAGGAGAACAATATTGGTCTACTGTTAAGGCTATCATCAAGTATTTGAGAAGAACTAAGGATATGTTACTAGTGAATAGAGGAGACAAGGAACTGATCATCAGGGGTTATACTAATGCTAGTTTTTAAATAGATCAGAATGATCTGAATTTATAGTCAAGATATGTTTTCTATCTCAACGAAGGAGCTGTGAGTTAGAAGAGTTCAAAGCAGCCAATTTTTGTTGATTCTACAGCGGATTACCAATATATAGCGTCTTATAATGTAACCAAATAATCCATTTGGATATGAAACATTGTCTAAAAGATTGATGTGGAACCTAGTAGTAAAGATCCTATCACATTGTATTGTGATAATACTCTAGCAGTGGCTCTTGAAAAAGAGACAAGGTCACACCAATAGAAAAAACATATACTCTAAAAGTATCACCTCTTGAGGGATTTTTATCAAAGGGTTGAATTTGTAGTAAACAGAGTACCCATATAAGAGAACATAGAAGACCCCTTAACTAAAGGACTATCTCAGCGGAAACATGAGTATCATGTGAGAGCCAGCGGACTGAAGGTTTTCAACAGTTGTCTCTAGTGTGAGTGGGATTCTGTGAGAGTTGGTGCCTTAGAACCAACTTCTGTGTACATTATGATTAACTTCATTCATAGTTTTTAATATTAATAAACCCATTATCATATCATGATTGTTCTTATGAAAAACATAGTATGTGATAATTTCCTAAGTGTAGTTGTCACACTGAATGGTAAAAACAGTTCCCCACTATGATGAGAACCCAAAAGTGCTACGATGTTATTATTAAATATATGTTCTATAGCCCAATGATATCATTTTAGGGACATATATGATTCAATATATTAAGGGTAGATACTCATATGACCTTGAGGAACCTTCTTATGGTGTATTCCCTTGGTAATATCTAGTGTAGGATATTATTATAACGAGACCCTCCAGTAGGAAATACACATTTATATGTGTCATTGGATGTTACTATCTGTGGATGTGTGTATTGATCCTTAGACTTTAATATTATTATTAATGAGTATTATGAGTCGCATAATTTGATGTATTGATGAAAATTGTGATGACATATGTTCATGGTGAGGTAGGACACATTGGGTGCATCATGAGTAATATTGAATTAATGAATAATACGAGAAAGGATTTTCCCTTTTTTTCTTTAATGAAAGTTGATATCTTAAGTCCTTTGATGTAAATGATATAACCTAAATAAATCCATGGCCATGGTATTCTATGTGCAAGTTCGATTTCTGGAAAGTTAAATAAAGATACATCGAGCACATAGGTTGATGGTACTAGCACGCAACCTGCTTGATTGGAGATATTATGATAAAAAGATTATATTATACAGTAAGAGTTTGTATGAGATATTATGTCATTACGACATTAACTTCTTTCTCTATGGGTTTCTTGGCATGTTGCTAGATGTTAACCTTGGACTTTAGGCTGCTTCACCTAATATCACTGAGAAAGAGGTCTAGAGGGTCACACAATAAGTGAATCCATAATCTTAGTTAAATAATATATTATTATTTATTATTTAATAAGTTGAATAAATATTATTCTAGTACATGGTTTAACAGTTATTCATGTTTTCTTGATCATATATATTTCCTCACCAGTTATTCGAGAGAATATAATATGTGCATAATATTTAATAAATATTTATTTTCTATTTAATGAATATAATATTTGTTTATTTATTAGATAATAATGAATGATATATATTTATTAAATAATTAGTCATTATTCTAGGCCTGATAAATATTGTGCAGGAATGAAGGACTGAGTTTTTAGGTCTATTAAGAAATAATATATATTAAATATTATTTGATTAAATAGTATTTAATTTAATTTTCAAGTTAAGCGTATGTTGAAGAAATAATAATAATATTATTATTTTAGACATGAGGTTTTGCAAGAGATTAAATAAATATTAAAGGGTATTGTGTAAATATTTATTTTTAAACCCTAGTGGTATTTAAACCCAATTATATTATTTTTCCAAAGAGAGACAATTCATTTGTGTTGTGCACAATGATAACAAGATATAATCCTCTCAATCCCTAGAGAGATCCCTCTCCAATAATGATCCCAAGAACAGAGAGCGATCTTCCTCCACCTCATACTATTGAGTCTAGATAGATCAAGGAGAATGCTTTGGAAGCAATTCTCATGGAGATCAAAGGCGAACAACACAAGCAATAAGATCTGTCATGCTAACACCCGAAGATTCCTATGATGACGTTCAGAGATTTGTGGAACACATGTGTATTAACACTAGAGGTAATCTTCTCTTGATTCCTACAACACAATGATGATACAATGTAGATCTATTTTCAGATCCATCAATGAAGAAATATTTGTCTCAAGGTAATTTTTTTAATTGCTTAAATTAATTAAAAATAATATGTGATGATCCCAAGCTTGGTTTCAATGTTCTATCGCTTGTCTATTTTATTTGATCCAACTATTTTGATTACAACATTCTATCACTTTTTTGTTTTCTATGATTCAATTCTGTTTATTACAGTGTTCATCATCGTGTAATTCTCAAATTGATCATCAATCATGAAAAAAGTAAAGTTGGGCACAACCCATCATATGCTTCCACTATACATGGAACCTACAGATCCTTAGACTTTAATAATATTATTAATGAATATTATTAGTCACATACTTTGATGTATTGATGAAAATAATGATGACATATGTTCGTGATGAAGTACGACATGTTGGGTGTGTTATGAGTAATATTGCATTTATTAATAACGTGATAAAGGATTTTTACCTTTTTTTCTTTAACAGGATATTATATCTCATGCCCTTTGATGGGAATGTAATATCCTAACTAAATCCATGACCATGATGTTCTGAAGGAAGGTTTATTTTCTAAAAGTCAAAGAAAGTGACAACGAGCATATAAGCTGATAACACTAACATGAAACCTGTTTGATTTGATAAATCATAATAAAATGATTATATTATACAATAAGAATTTGTATGAGATTTTATTTCATTGTGACATTAACTTATTTCTTTGTGTGTGTCTTGATGTGTTTCCAGATACTGACTTTTGACTTTAGGTGGCTCCACCTAATGCCACTGAGAAAGAGGTCTAGAGGGACACACACTAAGTGTATTCAAAACCTTAGTTAAATATTAAATATTATTTATTATTGAACACATTGAGTAAATATTACCCTTGGACATGGTTTAATAATTATTCATGTTTGTTTTGTCACATACATTCCGTTACTAGCTCTTCGAAAAAATATTTTGTCAGAAGAATATTTCATAAATATTTAATTGTTTTTAATGAATATAATATTTATTTATTTACTAGAGAATAATTTTTTAATATTTATTTATTAGATAAATAATCATTATTCGAGACATAATAAATATTGTGGATAAATGATGAATAGATTTTAATGGTCTAGTGAGAAATAATATACATTAATTATTACTTAAATAATATTTTTATTCAAGAAATAATATTTAATGAATTAGATGGTTTTGAACATGTCAAGAAATAATAATAATAATAATATTATTATAGACATGATATTCTGTGGGGATTAAATAAATAATAAGGGTGCATGTGTAATTATTATTTTCTAACCATAACACTATTTAAATTCAATTATATAATTTCTAACTCTAACGCTAGCCATTTGTTTTTTTTACTGTGCATAATGACTTTGGATAATGATCTCAAGCACTAAAGAGCACCTCTCCAAGAATACTATCAATAATGGAGAGCGATCCTCCTCCATCACCCCTCTCGATTCTAGAGAGACCAAGGAGAATCTTTCTCGGAAGTGATTCCCGTGATGATCAAAGCCGAACAACACAATAATTAAGGTTTTCTACACTAACACTTAGAGATTCCCACAACAACATTCAGAGGTTCGTGATATACATGTGGATCATTGCTGGAGGGAATCTATTCTTAATTCTTACAAGACACGATACAATGTAGAGACATTGTCATATTTATCAACAAATAAAGAATTCATTGCATAGTATTTATTTAATTACTAAAATTAATTATAAATCATTATGTGATGATCATGAATTTGGTTATGAAATTCTCATGTAAATCAATATCTAATTCAATTTTTTTAGTCACAACATTATTCATCGACATACATCTTAGATTAATCATTGATTACGGCAAAAAACCGAGTTGGGAATGCCCCACTGGTGCTTTCACCATGCCCAAAACCTTTAAGTCATATCAAAGTGATCATATAATTATTTATAATTATTTAAATATCATTGATTTATTTATTCATTTATTGTCAGTTTTTGATTCTGATTTAATCATTATTTAAATCCAAATCATGAGATATTCTCTTCTTTCTCTTAATTCTCACAAATATAATACAAAATGGATTAATTTTTAATGAAGAACATTTTAAGAATTCATATGGAGATGCCAATGATTCTGTTTAGATAGAACAAGAGTACATGATGTGTATCCCATAGGCACATGTCATTCACCATTGTTTAATTCACTAAAAAACTCATAGATTAATTTGGAGTGTGTATATTTATTGCACACAGTGTGTATTTAATACATCATGTGTTGACTAGGATAGCTTGATGCATGGTTATCCAGACCACATGAAATGTAACTTTTATACGTGGCGTGTAGTCCATTTGTCAAAGATGAGCCATGTGGTTCCACAAGGAATGTGTGACTGGTAAATGTGTAACTTGGAGACCACACAATGTGTAGACTACATACATTCTTTGTACTCCATTAATGTCCATTTTAGGATGACACACTCCATCCCTAGGTGTGTTCTATAAATAGATGACAAAGAACTATACATGATGTGTAGTTAGATAATACACGCCATGCATATTACCTAATTATGAATAATTGAAAATTAATTTATTATACTACTTAAACCTTATCAACATGCGTTTCGTGTGTCATTTATTTGAATCGTGCATGAAATATTATGAGTTATATATATATAATACCTAATTAATTTTTAAATAATACTATAAACTACATTATATATATAAGTTGTAATATAGAAATTATTCTACCTGTATTAAATCATAACATGACACATAAATAACACGTGTTTACATGCCATTTATTTGATAGTAAACACCATGAAATTACATGATAAGACATGTATAATACATTCCTAACGAGTAAACAATATATGAATACGATATATACTGGGTAATTTAGATGGCTACTTGATGTGTTTCCTCCAAGGTACATATTTTGTACATAGTCAATTTTAATTAAATTTATTTAATTTGTTTGAAATTGTGATGGATGAGAATCCCAAGAAAGTTTAGATGAGAATTAAGATAAAAAATTGATTAATTAAAGAATATTATTAATTTATTCAATCATGATTTATCTTAAATAAGAATGATTTGGATTGTATGCTATTTTATTAAACGTGTAATTTTTTACATGTATGTGGATGGTAATGATAATAGACCAGACCTTTATATGTAATTGGTTTCCTTTTAATTTATTATTTATTATTAAATTAAATTTATGAACTATGTGTCATCCATCATCTCATTATGCAAGGGCCTACATGACCACAATTTCCTTTTATGTAAACCCCCTTAACCAATCATTTGGTTCCCCTCACTTGCATATGAGTAAAATCTTATGTAATGGATGAAGCTCCTAGATGAGTAGATATGGTTCAATTTTGAAACCAAGGTGAAACCAATCTTGGATTTACATGGGAATACATGTGAAAAGATGCAACATGAACCAAGTCATGGTTCAAGGTGTTTTTCCTCTAGGTCAACAGTTAGTTTATCATCTTATAGATAAATTAACTATTAAGGAAAACTCATGATCATACCACTCTTATTATTTTATTTATATCAAGTTGCATGGTTAATTTCATTATTTATGTTTTGTCATGATAACATGAATTAATGAATTAACAAGCATGAAATATAGATCTAAAATAATTTGAATTATTCATAAATTTTATCTAAGACATGTTTAATCACTTAAGTAAATCTACTTAATATTAACAAGCATGTAACTAAGATAAAATGGGATATTTATGAATAAAGATTAAAATCCACCAATTATATATATTAAGTCAGTATAGTCTTCACACTACTTGGGTAGGAATCAAGCCATTATTCAAATCACTTGATCAACCTCTGTTGGGGTGATTTTAATTATCAAGTAATTTCTATCTTGAGTTTTGAGTTGACTTGACCTAGTTTTCACTAAGGGTATATCACCTTCGTGATAATTAATGCAACTAGTAGGCAAAGTGTTGAGGAAATAAAAATTCAAGATTTCAAGATTGGGGAGCCCGCTCAATAGTTCAAGGAACTATGAGTTAATGCAGTTGGTAAGTTATTCCTACCTAAATACCTTCAAATAGTTTGATAGACCTCCTTATGGGTTATGATAAGGTGAATATGGATCCTTGACACTAAAATATCCATGAAATATGATATTTCAAAACTAATGGTGAGGGATATTAGGTTTCAATTAAATATTGAGAGATTATAAAATTTAATATTTATTATCTAATTTTATAAATTAGATAAAGCACTAAAACTATCCTCTTCTTAATTGTAGAAATGATAATACACATGAATTCAACCATTTCACTATGATACATACTTAAGAAGGATAAACATACTACCAACACTAATTTCCAAGAATGGAAAATGCACTTGTGCAATATTTTAATCCATGAAAGTAAATTATATGTGCTTGAAAATCCTATTCTCGAAGTTCCTGGAAAAGAGGATAATGAGGAATAATTATCTCTCTATAATAAAAATTTTTATGTTGCTATAGATGTTAAATGTTTCATACTTTTATGCATGTTCAATGAGATTATAAAGAAACTTAAGGATATGGATGTGTATAACATGATGAATCACCTTCCTGATCTCTATCAATAGAAGTCAATAAAAGAGAGATATTAGATCTCTGATACACTATAAATGTGCAAGCTTGGAGATTCAATGCCTATTAGACCTCATGTAGTCAAGATGATTGGCTACATAGAGCACATAAACATCTTGAACATTAAATTCTCTGATGATATTCATAGAGATCTTATCCTTTCCTCAATATCCAAATTGTTCTATAGTTTCATTATGAATCACTACATAAGAAATAACAAAAATACTCTTTTGGAATTTATTACTCTCATTAGCTAAGTTAACAGGAACATGGGGTGTAAAAAACCCATAGTCCTACTAGCGACTAAGAAAAGGAAGAACAAATCAAAGGGGCACAAGAATCACTCTAATTATAAATCTCTTGAACACCGTCATTCGAATTAGAAAAATATTCAAATGTAGGAAAAATAAAAGGAAGCATTATGTTTTTCATGTGGTAAGTTAGGCCATTGGAAGAAGAACTACACCTAGAAGAAAGGGGAAGCTAAAAGTTCATTTTTTGTTGAGTGTGTAATATTTTTTATATCTACACATTGAGTATTAAATACAACTTGTGGTGATCACATATGTATCCAAATAAAATAACCAAGTATATTTCAAAATATTTCTATAGGGTAGGGGGATCCTTGAGATACCAATGGAGCGAGACTTGTTGTCTTGACTATAGGATAATACCAACTTCCTTTTCTAACTAGAATGATTTTGGTTTTCAATAATTTTTATTTTGTGACAAGTGTTACTAATAAAATCATCTTCATTTCTTACCTTGACATGAATGAATTTATTTTAAATTTTGAAATAAAGAATGTATTTTTTATTAAGATAACATTTTGTATGGTATGAAATGACTAAATAATCATCTTTTTGTATTAAAGTTTTAAAAACAAGTATTATAAATAAATAAAAAACCATATTTTCATGACTCATATAAAAACCAATTGTTGCATCATCGTCTTATTCACATAAATAAGAAGCGTCTAACAAAGATTTATCAAGATTGTTATTTAGACTCTTTTAATCTAAGACCACTTGAAATATTTCATTCTTGTTTGCAAGGAAAAATGACTAAATCACCATTTTATGGATAGAATGAAAGGGCCATAAATATTTTAAGATTAGTACACATTGATGTGTGTAGACCTTTTCTCGTAGAAGATAGAGGTGGATACCCATACTTCATAACTTTTACTGACGAATTGAGTAAATATTGTTATGTCTATTTGAGTAGGTATAAGTCCAAAGTCTTTAATAAATTCAATGAATTCAAGAAAAAAGTATAGAATTAACTTGGTAAGAAGATAAATAAGCTTCGATCTGATCTAGGTGGTGAATATCTTACTAAGAGTTTATTGAATTTCTATGAGAGTTTGGGATTCTATCCCAACTCACTCTACCTTATACACCATAGTGGAATTATATTAGTGAAAGGAGGAACCATGAATTTATTGATATAGTAAGGTTTATGATGAGTCATACAAATATTCCATGATCCTTTTAGGGATATTAATTACATTTTTCAACACACATTATAAACCGAGTACCAACTAAGGTGAGAAATGAAATTCCATATGAGTTAATGTATGAAATGAAATTTGTGTTTGCACATACTCATGTATGGGGATGCAATGCATTTGTTAAGTCCATCTCAGGAAACAAACTAGCACCCCGAGGCATGTAGTGTATCTTTATATCCCAAGGAAAAAAGGATATTCTATCTATACAACACCTTAAACAAGAAAGTGATTATCACAAGAAATGGAATATTTCTTGAATGAGATCACATACTCAAGAAGGATAGAGGAAGAAAGATTTACTTTGATGAAATTGATGCTCAAGATACTCAAGAGTTGGTATAGGAACAAATTTCATAAGTCCCCATAGAATAAGTTGTTCCTGAAACATATATACTATGTAGGATAACCAGAGAGGTAAGAAAACCAGAAATATATTGTTTTTTAGTCATTAAAGATAACAATAAATTATTGGTTAAAAATAATAACCCTCTCTCCCATTGAGTAAGTAAAGAGATTAGAAGATGAAATATGAAAAAATACATGAATTATTATATGGATTCCATACATCATAACCATGTTTGGGTTTTGGTCGATTCACAAGTTGATGTAAAAAATGTTGGGTGTAAATGGTTATTCAATAGAAAACTAGACATGGAAGGTAAATATCTATAAAGAATGACTAGTAGATAAATGTTTTAAATGATTTCAAGGCATTAACTATAAAAAATATTTTCTCTAGTTTCTATGATTAAATCCATCAATATTATACTTGTTATAATAGCTTACCATGATAATGAAATTTAGAAGATGAATGTAAAAATAGTTTACTTAATGGGAACCTTCAAGAAAACATCTATGTCACACAACAAGAAGGGTTTATGACTCCAATAAATTCCAAAAATATATGAATGTTATAGAGATCCATTTATGGATTGAAGCAAGAATTTGGTCATTTAACATTTGGTTTGATGAATCTATAAAATAATTTGGTTTTATTAAGGATGAATCTAATCCATGTGTTTACAAGTAGTTTAGTGGGAGTGTGGTCATTATCCTAGTAGTATATGTCTATGCCATAATACTTATTGGAAATTATGTAACAATATTATATTCAGTTAAAGATTGGATAAACAAGTGCTTCTTCATGAAGTACTTATTCAAAACAACCTATATTCTAGGGATCAAGATCATTCAATATAAATCCAAGAAGCTTCTTGGACTAAATCAAGAAACATACATTGATCAAATACTAAAGAGATTTAGTATGGAACAATTTAAGAGAGGATTGGTTCCAATGTCACATGACAAACATATTTCTAAGAAAATTCATCCTCATACACAAGAGGAGAAAGATAGAATGAGTAGGATCCCATATGATTATGTGATAGGATCAATCATATATTTCATGTTATGTACTATGATTGATGTTGCCTAAGCATTGATCATGGTAGAAAGATATCAATATGATCCAGGTGAACAAAATTGGTATGTTGTTAAGGTTACCCTTAAGTATATGAGAAGAACTAAGGACATGTTCTTGGTGTATTAAGTAGATGAGAATCTAGTCATTAGGGGTTATACTGATGTTAAATTTCAAACAAATCAAAATGATCCAAGATTTAAGCCAAGATATATATTTCGTCGCAATGGAGGAGTCGTGAGTTGGAAGTGTTCAAAGCAACTATTTGCGACCAATTCTATAACAGAGTATGAGTATATAAAATACTCTAATAAAGACAAAGAAGTTTCTTGGATACATAAATTTTCCCAAGATATTGATGTGGTACCTAGCAGTAAATACCCTACCACATTATATTATGACAATACTGTAATGGCGACTCATGCAAAGGAATCCAAGGCTACACCAATAGATAAAGCACATACTCCAAAAGTATCAACTCTTGAGGGATTTTTCTTAGAGGGGTGAAGTTATGGTGGGTAGAATTTCCATAGAATAAAACACGACAGACCCCTTAACTAAAGCCTTATCTCGGTTGGAACTAAAGGTTGGTAGCAGTTGGCTCTAGTGCAAGTGGGAGTCTGTTGGAGTTGGTTCCCTAGAACCAAATTATATATACTTTATGATTATCTATATTAATTGTTTTAAATATTAATAAATTTATTATCCCATAATGATTGTCATTCTACATGACATGGTATGTGATAATGTCCTAAGAGTAACTATCACACTAAAAGGTTATAATGGTTCCCTACTATGATGAGAACCCAGAAGTGCCACAATAGTATTCTTAAAATATATTTTTAATATATAGATGACATAATTTGATGGGAAAAAATGGTACAAGCTAACATAGATAAACAATTATAGGAATTTGAGGCACTTTTTCATGGTGTATACCCATGTAATTTTCCAATACATAAGATTATAAGAACACAACCCACTAGTAGGAAATCCATATTTATGTATCAATGGATATTCCTATTTGTGGACATCTATATTGATCATTATAATTTAATAATATTATTAATGGGTATTATTAGTCATGTAATTTTATGTATTGAAGAAAATCATTATTACATATGTTCATGGAGAAGTAGGACATGTTAGGTGCGTTACGAGTAATATTTCATTAATGACTAATTTGAAAAAGTATTTTTCCCTTCCGTCATTTAATTAAAGATGATATCTCAATCCCTTTTATGAGAATTTAATAGCCTAAATAAATCCATTAACATGGTATTTTATGGGTAGGTTTATTTCCATAAAGTCAAAAAAGGACATCGAACACATAGGATGATGACACTAGCATGAAACCTTCTTGATTTGAGAAATCATGATAAATGGATGATATTATATAGTAATTTTTTTGTATAAAGTTGTATATTGTTTTGAAATTAACTTATTTATCTATGTGTGTCTTAGCACATTGATAAATTCTAACCTTGAACTTTAGGTGGCTCTACTTAATGCCACTGAGAAAGTGGCCTAAAGGGTCACACACTAAGTGTATCCATAACCTCAATTAAATATTAAATACTATTTATTATTTAACATGTTGAATAAATATTATACCCATACATGGTTTAATAATTATTCATGTATTATTGATCTCATATATTCCATCACTAGTTATTAGAGAGAATATTTTATGTGTATAATATTTAATAAATATTTATTTGTTTTTAGTGAATATAATATTTATTTATATATTGATGAAAACTGCAGTGATATTTATTTATTAAATAAATAGTCATTATTTTAGGTTCAATAAACATTATGGAGAAATGATAGATCAAGTTTAATAGTATGTTGAGAAATAATATATATTAAATATTTTTTGAATATTTTTTTATTCAAGAAATAATATTTAATTAATTAACTGGTTTTGAGCATATCAATAAATAATAATAATAATATTATTATTATAGACATGATGTAACACCCCAATGTTTTTAAAATAAATATCGAATGCATGAAACACTGTATCCCTACAAAAAAACACATTTTATAATCCAGCCGTTAAACACAACTTTTCCTCTTCCATGTTTTGAATTTCGAAAAATGGTCATCTAGAGTTCTGATCAGTAAGTCATTTGGAGTCTGATAGAACAAACTTGATTTTTGGTGAATAGAAACATACCCTTATAAATAGTAATATAAATAGTAATATGACCCTTATGAATTGTAAATAATGATATTATCTTAAGTTAATAAGATAATGAGATCTTAATTTATTTTTCAATGTGATATAAAACTAATTATACCTTTCAAATTGTTATTTTTTGAATTAACTACGATTTTATTTAAAAATTAAATTAATAATATTTAGAAAATTATTTTTGAAAAATGGAGTTCATTTTTT
Organism: Viscum album; assembly: GCA_963277665.1. NCBI lineage: Eukaryota > Viridiplantae > Streptophyta > Magnoliopsida > Santalales > Viscaceae > Viscum > Viscum album. Next base: position 1,266,633,619 of record OY728129.1, on the reverse strand, counting down.
AATTCTACATGTTGAAAAATGGTAGGGGTGAATTTTTGGTATTTTTATGAAATTCTTGAATTTTTGATGAATAGTGAAATACGATAAAATACCGTATATACAAATTATCAGTTAAATACACTATTTATGACATCATGAGTGATGAAATACCAATTGGTTAGAACTCACATGAAATTATTACTATTATGGATCACATGAAACAACACTATTGGTTTTCTTGAGGGAATTAATAAAATAATGAATAAAATATTCAAAACTCACTCCTCTCCACCATAAACCCCCCATCACTCCCTATTCTCTTCACACCTCTAAGACTTGAAACTCCTCAAAGATATGCCCAAATAACCTTCCCTATCACCTCAAAACTTCCAAGAATATCTTGGTCTTTACAAAATACCAAAACCTCTTCCCTTATGGAGGTTCTCAAGGAGGTTATTTCAAGAGGTGAAACACCCTTCTTTTTCATTTAGTTTCATTTCAATTTATCTTCTTTTGTTATCCTATCCTCACATACTCTATCAAAATGACCATTATAATTATAGTATCATATATATACTATAATTATATCATGTTAATGGAATAACCATCATCAATATTCTTACTCTCTTCCTTTTATTTTGTAAACGAAATCAACGTCTATGAGGTTCCAATTTATACCCTTCATGGATGATGAAGTTTCGTTCTTCAATTTATCCTTATTTACTGGTAATTAAACCATTTTTATGGTTTAAAAAAGATATAATATATATATTATAACCTAATTAATATTCAGGAACTAGTATATGTACATATTATTAAATAATATGACCAAACTAGTTCCTAATAAACAAAATACTGCTAAAAAATCTAAGTGAATGTCATTAACATTTCATCTAATTATTCATACTCTTTACATGTAACCAAATGATATAAATTACCATTAACACTTATTTATGTTCATAAATAATATTTAATTTTAATTATAGAGATTTACATCCATTCCACATGAACTCCATTACTTAAAAACAAGTGAACCGATTATGAAAATCAAGAAAACGAACACTCAGGAACGACATAATTCAATATTATAACTTATCAATAAGGAAATAAATGAACTAAATATAATCATGATAAACTAAATAAATGCCTAAAATTTTCTTAAATAAGTTTTTAATAAGTCTAATTTCATATTCCAGGAACTTAATTTCAAGAGCGGAACACATTTGGACTTAAGGTAAGGGTTTTTCACCCGAACCTCCATTTTCATTCGGGTTAATTTTATTGTCTACTTACCTCAATGAAGTTATTATGTATTATTTTTTACTCCTCATAAATTATTTTTGAGTGTTCTATATATTCTTACCAACCATAATCCTTCCTTATTTTATGTAGGGTTACACATTTTAAATGGAACTTTCAAAATTATTTCCGAAATACAAGCCCGATTCAAGAGAATTTCTCAAATTTTTACCTATTTTAAAGGGAACTCTATAATATATTTTTAGAAACCAATACCTTTATAAAATCACTCATTTTATTATTAAAATAATATCTTAATTCATTACTACTTTTATATAAATAATTTTCCAAAATAAATCTTCTTTTCAAAATAAGAGAGCATTTATCTCAAGAATTACTCAATGATTTTATAAGAGTATTTTCATCTGTTTCAACACTCTTGTTGATTATTATGTATTATTGGGATTATTATTTTATGATATCATATAAAATATTTAATTGGATGGTTTATGAATAGTTTTATTGTGGATTTTCTATCCTAAAATCATTCACCAATTTACTCTGAATAGTTAGTGTTTAAGCTTAATATTCATGGAAAGTTACATTTCTTATGTTAGTTTCAATATGAATGTATATCTTGTTTATGTGTATCCCTACTCATATGAGTAATGAATTGGACTTATTATGTAACAATTAGGGACCTCTATATCCCCTCTATGAATCGGTAGGTCTCATGAGACAAATAGATGTGGACTTAGTTGAGGCCTTTCCCCAATTTGAGATATGGTTTTGGCCGAGGCCTTAATCATTTTTAGACATCTTGGCTGAGGCCTTGAGAATATGTTTTAGAATGTATGACATATGAAATTCCCTCATTATGAAGCTATTAATTTAACGTTCATGTGGCTATTAGATTAGTATAATACCCATGATTATGTTGTCATTATTTACTAAGCTCATATTCCTTCCATAATGTGTTCAAGTTTATTATTTGTAAAGGCATTTTTTCAATTATTCTCCATGAATAATGTTTATGATTATGTTATATTCCACTTTATTAATTACTCTTACTGAGTGTTTGAGCTCACCCCTTTCTTATGTTTCATTTTTTCCTAGGATATGAAGAAGTTAGTTATGAGTGACTTGTAGGCATAATCTAGGAGGCATGGATGTTTCTAATGGAATGAATTAGTGTTGTATTTCCTTTCACGATGTAATGTTAAACTTATATATGTATCTTGTTTCCAAAATCTACTAAACTACTTGGTCCTTTGGGATGCATATTCCTTATTTATATTCCAATGTAATGAAATAAGGAACTAGCTCTGGGCAACTGGGTCGGGTCCTTATAGTTGGTATCAGAGGAAGTTTAGTAGAAAACCTGGAAACTAGATTTAGAAAATGTAGATTAGGGAACAAATACCTAAGATAGTTTTTGAGGATAAGCATACAATAACATCCTGGTATTTTTGTAAGGAATATATTATGTGTATCTTTCTATAAAATACATCCCTATCTAGATACATACAGGTAGAGGTGGATCTGGCATAGATGTACCTAAGAGTGAAAGCTCTGACAAGGAGTTTTGGGCTTGACCCGGGGTATCCTGGTACATGACAATGGGCCTTACTTCACTCTTGGTATTGAAATTCCCAGGGGATATGCTTAAGATAATTCACATTTTTTTTAAAATCCATTATAAAGGATTGAAATGTAAATTTTTCCTCAAAGAAACCATTTTTGTGATTATAGGGTTAGCCATGCGTAGGATTTCAATTTATGCTAAGTATTTTGCTAATTTAAGATTATATATTTCATAAACTAATCTAGTGCATTCCATTATCTAGAAATAGTGCATAGTGGAAGAAATGGAAACTGCATGAACACACGTATCCCATGCAAGGATTTCCCTCTGATGCAAAATAGTGATGTTGGCTCTGGAGCTGTAACCAGCACGGAGCAAATTATAACTATACTGGGATAACTTAATTAGGTTATGAAAAATAACCTTACCCATATAGAGCATCCAGATCCACCATGTGGAGGAGCTTTGTTAGATCGCTTTATGTGACAACACCTCCATCATTCAATGGGACTACAAACCTATTTTTAGCTGAGCAGTGGATAAGTTCCCTAAAGAAGATATTTCTCACTTTGGGATGTAATGAAAGAGATAATGTCATCATGAAAGTTTATTGTCTGTCAAGAGATGCATATCAGTGGTGTTTGTTAATCAAAAACACAAAGGAGGAGGAAGAGATATAAGAGATGGAATATATGGACTTTAAGGAAATATTCCTAGAGAAATAATTTCCTCGTGAACAACGAGTAGATATGGAAAGGCAATTTATGAATTTGAAGCAAAAGGAAGATGAGAATGTTGCCAAGTATGAAGCTAACTTCATAAGGTTATCAAGGCATGCTATGGACTACATACAAAATCCGAGGAGGAATATTGATCGATTCTTTGATGGACTAAATCCATTCCTCTGGCGGGCTCTGGTCTCCCAGAGTTTCTCATCATATGAAGATATAGTTCCATGTGCTATCAAAACATAAAAGTAATTCTCTAAGTCTTACGACTTTAAGGGAAAGTAAGAGAAGAAGAGGGCTGCTACAAACTCTATAAAAGGAAATAAGGAAACAGGGAATAAGGAAATAATTGAATTTCTACCTTGTGATAATTGTGGAAGGAAACACCCTAGTGTCTGATTAAAAGGAAAACCAGTATACTAAAAATGTGAAAAAAGGCCATCTTGATGGTGATTGTAAGTGGAAGAAAGAAGCTACCAATGTTCAATGCTACAACTGAAGGGATATGGGACACTATTCTAATGATTGTCCAAAGCGTCAAGGAAACATGCAACAAAAAATTCCAAGGGAGTAGGGCAAGATTATGTGATCACAACCACTGATATTGAAGTTACTAATTATGTGGTGGAAGGTACATTAATTATTTCATAAAACTTATCCAATGCTTTATTTGATTATAGATCATCGCATTCTTTTATATCTTCCCAGTTTTCCAAGAAAATAAGATATTTCAAATTTGATTTAGTAAGGGAGTTATCAGTAAAAACTCCCAAGGGTAGTATCATTGCAATAAAGTTGTGTCAGGTAGTCCCCATTATGGAATATAAACATGCGTTATATGCTAATTTTATTATCATACCCATGATTTACTTTGATATAATACTTGGTATGAATTGGATTTCAAACCATGATGTGAAAATTTATTGCAATAAGAAGGAGGTTATAATTTTTGAGGATGATGTGGAATCCCTTATCTTTAGGGTAGAAACATCACCATCTGATTCTCATCTAGATCCACCTCCAATACCTCTACTAAATTCAATTACTGGGGAGTAAGGGAATGTAATAATTATGGGTGAGGAGAAGAATGTTCAAATATAGGATTACCTATTGTGCAATAATATGTTGACGTCTTTCCAAAGGATTTACCTAGACATCCTATAGAGCAGGAAATTAAGTTTTCCATTGACTTAATTCCTGGTTCAAGGCCCATATCAAAGATCCATTATAGAATGGCCACTGTGGAGTTAGTGGAGCTAAAGAAACAACTAAAGGAATTGAGTGATAAAGGATTTATTAACCCTAGTGTTTCTCCCTGGGGAGCCCCTATTCTTTTCGTTAAGAAGAAAGATGGGTCTATGAGGTTTTGCATTGACTACAGGGAGATCAATGCTATAACAATAAATAACAAGTATCCCCTACCCCGCATTGATGATTTATTTGATCAACTTCTTGAAGCCCAATATTTTTCAAATACTGATCTTTGATCTGGATATCATTAGTTTCTTGTGAGGAAGGAAGACATTCCAAAAATAGCATTTCAAACTAGGTATGGGAATTAAGAGTTTACAGTAATGCCTTTTGGACTAACTAATGCACCATCTATTTTCATGGATATAATGAATAGAGTTTTCAAGTAATATCTTTATGAATTTGTGGTGGTGTTATTGATGATATATTGGTATACTCTAAAATCTATTAAGATCATGAAAACCACTTGCACACTATTCTAAAGATTCTTAGAAGAAATTAATTATATAGGAAGTTTAGAAAGTGTGAATTTTGGCTTCAATTAGTTTCATTTCTAGGACACATTGTCTCTAAATATGGAATATATATTGATCCTTCAAAGACACAGGCTATGCAAGAATGTCCTGCTCCAACAAACATAACTGAGGTACGTAGTTTTATTGGTTTAGCAGGTTATTATCAGTGTTTCGTTCAGAACTTCACCCATTTAGCCAACCCAATGACCAAGCTCACACAAAAAGGGGTTAAGTTCATATGGAAAAAGGAATTTGAAGAATGTTTTAAAGAATTGAAGAGAAGATTAGTGAATGCTACAATATTGACTCTACCATCAAGAAATGATGGATTTGTGATCTATAGTGATACATCAAAGAAAGTACATGGTTGTGTCCTTATTCAGAATGATAGAGTGATTGCCTATGCATCTAGGCAGCTAAAAATTCATGAAAAAAACTATCCAACTCATGATATTGAGTTAGAAGTGGTAATATTTTCTATGAAGATTTGGAGACATTACCTCTATGGTGAAAAATGTGAGATATATATATATCATAAGAGTTTGAAATATATCTTCTCATAGAAAGAACTCAACATGATACAAAGGATATGGATTGAGCTACTCAAGGATTATGATTGCACAATACACTACCACCCAGGGAAGGAAAATAAGGTGGTAGATGCTTTGAGTAGAAAGGACCACATAATTCTAAATAAGATGAGAGTTTAAAGGGATCCTATGTTCATGGATCTAGTAAAGATGGATATGGGAATTATCATGGAAGGTAACACATCACTAATTTTTCAAATGGTTTCCAAACCTTATTTACTGGAAAGGGTAAAAATTTCTCAGGCTAATTATGAGGAGTTTCAAAAGAAAATTAAAGGTATAAATGATGGTAAGTTGATAGACTTTGTATATGAAGGTGGAATTTTGAAATTCAAAAAGAGGATTTGTGTTCCCGCTATTCCTAAGCTAAAGAGGGAACTATTGGATGATGCTCATAGATCAAATTTCTCTATACACCCTGGTAGCACAAATATGTATAGATATCTAAAGGAATATTTTTGGTGGTAAAACATGAATAGGGATATTGCTGATTATGTGTTGAGATGTTTGGTTTGTCAATAGGTGAAGGCTGGAAGACAAAATCCTGGATGAGTCATGAAAAACCTTCCTATTATTATGTTTAAATGAGATTATATTATGATGGAATTTGTCATGGGGCTACCAAAGACTACAAGAAATAATGATGAGATATGGGTCATTGTTGATCATCTTACAAAATCATCACATTTTCTTGCTATAAGAGAAGATTTACCACTTGAATGTTTAACAAGACTGTATATTAATGAAGTTGTAAGACTTCATGGTGTACCCTTATCAATTATTTCTGATTGTGATCCCCATTTTACATCACAATTCTGGAAAAGTCTTCAAAAGGCCCTATATACTGATCTTCGTTTGAGCACTGCCTACCACCCACAAACTGATGAAAAATTAGAATAGACTATTCAAACTTTAGAAGACATGTTGTGGTCTTGTTCACTCGACTTTCAAGGTATGTGGGATCATTATTTACCTCTCGTAGAATTTTCCTATAACAATATCTTCTATTCAAGTATTCATATGGAACTATATGAAGCATTATATGGAAATAGATGTTGTACACAAACTTGTTGGGATGATGTTGGTGAAAGAAATCTCATAGGCCCAGAACTTGTTGTGGAAACAATAGAAAAGGTAAAGATTATCCAAACCCATATAAAAAAAGCTCAAAATAGGCAAAATAGCTATGTTGATAAACAAAGGAAGGATTTGGAATTTCAAGAAGGCAATCATGTTTTCTTAAAGTTATCTCCATGGAAGGGTATTATACGATTTAGTAAGAAGGGAAAATTAAGTCCCAGGTACATTCGACCTTTTGAAATTCTGGATCGAATTGGAGCCTTAGCTTACCGGTTGGAACTAAAGGTTGGTAGCAGTTGGCTCTAGTGCAAGTGGGAGTCTGTTGGAGTTGGTTCCCTAGAACCAAATTATATATACTTTATGATTATCTATATTAATTGTTTTAAATATTAATAAATTTATTATCCCATAATGATTGTCATTCTACATGACATGGTATGTGATAATGTCCTAAGAGTAACTATCACACTAAAAGGTTATAATGGTTCCCTACTATGATGAGAACCCAGAAGTGCCACAATAGTATTCTTAAAATATATTTTTAATATATAGATGACATCATTTTATGGGAAACAAATGGTACAAGCTAACATAGATAAACAATTATAGGAATTTGAGGCACTTTTTCATGGTGTATACCCATGTAATTTTCCAATACATAAGATTATAAGAACACAACCCACTAGTAGGAAATCCATATTTATGTATCAATGGATATTCCTATTTGTGGACATCTATATTGATCATTATAATTTAATAATATTATTAATGGGTATTATTAGTCATGTAATTTTATGTATTGAAGAAAAGCATTATTACATATGTTCATTGAGAAGTAGGACATGTTAGGTGCGTCACGAGTAATATTTCATTAATGACTAATTTGAAAAAGTATTTTTCCCTTCCGTCATTTAATTAAAGATGATATCTCAATCCCTTTTATGAGAATTTAATAGCCTAAATAAATCCATTAACATGGTATTTTATGGGTAGGTTTATTTCCATAAAGTCAAAAAAGGACATCGAACACATAGGATGATGACACTAGCATGAAACCTTCTTGATTTGAGAAATCATGATAAATGGATGATATTATATAGTAATATTTTTGTATAAAGTTGTATATTGTTTTGAAATTAACTTATTTATCTATGTGTGTCTTAGCACATTGATAAATTCTAACCTTGAACTTTAGGTGGCTCTACTTAATGCCACTGAGAAAGTGGCCTAAAGGGTCACACACTAAGTGTATCCATAACCTCAATTAAATATTAAATACTATTTATTATTTAACATGTTGAATAAATATTATACCCATACATGGTTTAATAATTATTCATGTATTATTGATCTCATATATTCCATCACTAGTTATTAGAGAGAATATTTTATGTGTATAATATTTAATAAATATTTATTTGTTTTTAGTGAATATAATATTTATTTATATATTGATGAAAACTGCAGTGATATTTATTTATTAAATAAATAGTCATTATTTTAGGTTCAATAAACATTATGGAGAAATGATAGATCAAGTTTAATAGTATGTTGAGAAATAATATATATTAAATATTTTTTGAATATTTTTTTATTCAAGAAATAATATTTAATTAATTAACTGGTTTTGAGCATATCAATAAATAATAATAATAATATTATTATTATAGACATGATGTAACACCCCAATGTTTTTAAAATAAATATCGAATGCATGAAACACTGTATCCCTACAAAAAAACACATTTTATAATCCAGCCGTTAAACACAACTTTTCCTCTTCTATGTTTTGAATTTCGAAAAATGGTCATCTAGAGTTGTGATCAGTAAGTCATTTGGAGTCTGATAGAACAAACTTTATTTTTGGTGAATAGAAACATACCCTTATAAATAGTAATATAAATAGTAATATGACCCTTATGAATTGTAAATAATGATATTATCTTAAGTTAATAAGATAATGAGATCTTAATTTATTTTTCAATGTGATATAAAACTAATTATACCTTTCAAATTGTTATTTTTTGAATTAAATACGATTTTATTTAAAAATTAAATTAATAATATTTAGAAAATTATTTTTGAAAAATGGAGTTCATTTTTTAATTCTACATGTTGAAAAATGGTAGGGGTGAATTTTTGGTATTTTTATGAAATTCTTGAATTTTTGATGAATAGTGAAATACGATAAAATACCGTATATATACTTGATTATCATGACTCAATGATGGTATGCCATAAATACATTATTAGATTCATAAATGAAAAAACAATTCAAGGTAATTCTTTAACTGCTTAAATTAATTATAAATCATTATGCAATGATCATGTGTTTAGTTCCATCATTCTCATGTCAATTAATATTTGATTCAATTCTATCGACCATGAAATTAATTATCAATGTACATATTATATTAATCATATATTATGATAAAAATTTGAGTTTTTCATGCCCTACAGGTGCTTCCATTGCACCCAAAACCTTCAATAGATCTGGTGAGTGTTTATCATTCTTTATGGGGAGGGATGAGCCACTATGTGATTAATAATGCACTTACTAATTATTGTAAATCACCTTTTTCTTCTTTTTATATTATTATCTATTATATGAAGTTATAATTCTATAAGGTTACTATTTTTTGAAGTGTATTTTAAATGGAACCCTTACAAGCCAATGATGATTCCTAAAATTGTGTTAGATATTTTACCTCAAACACAATTTCTTTTAAAATTGTTTACTATTTTCTAGCTCAGTTGTTTGAGATTTTAATTTTTTAATATGATACTATCAAATATTATTTTTATAATCTATCTAAAACTAAAATTTCATGTCATAAAAATATTAATCTATTTATAAAAATCTATAAAATCATTAGTAATCACATGTAAATTAGTCAATTTACAAATGAAGAGCATGACCAATTTTTGGAGGGATGTGTGACATCCAAAATGTAGCAGAAGAACAACTCCAAAACAAAATTAATACTTGAATCCATTTATATATTTTGAATGAATTATAAAATGAAGAAAAGTGTATACCTTTCATTATGATGGTCTGAACTTCCTAGGTTTCAAATAGGTGTTTGATCAAGATCACTAAATAGAAACCAAAGAGTTCATCCTTCCTAGGTATTAATGGGCCATAAGTATCACCCAAATATTTGGTAGGAACTCCCTTCTATCTATGGTCTTATAGAACCTTCAGTTTAAAGGATAGTGAGAATGATATATAAGAATGATATTAGCTTCAAGGAGTTATTTTAGAAGCATTGAGTCTCATACTCACAAAAAATTGCTTCAGGATCAAACTGTATTATATGGGAATCAAACACCCTGATATCTTAGTATTATTTTTTCCTTTAAAATAAATACCATGATTAATATATTTCTTCACATGAAACACAAAACTAAAATGAAACCATGAAAAAATTATTAATTTTTACCATTATAATATATTTGTTAAATTAGTGGGTATAAATGATAAAAACCACACTATAAAAACTATGTAGAAAAGAGAAGTGATGAAATCAGTCTGTATGATTATTCCTTAGGAGGATCACCTACCTGAACTTAGAAAAGAGGTGAAATCACTAGGGTTTTCTCTATACCAAGCCCAATCTGAACTCCAACAATTACAGTGTGAGCGAAATCCTATGCAAGATAACTTCAAGCTTGTAAAAATTTCTAGTATATTTATGCTAGTTAAACTACCACCCACAACAACAACCAAAACTTATCTTATACTTAGGTCTTATGTAGAGATCTTGATAGGTTATTCTATTATAAATTAAGATGGTATAAACATTTAATTATCAATGTAATAAATTATTTCAAATTTTTTACTTTTAAAGAAAAATAAAGTTCATTTTTAGTACCAATGAATTTATAAAATTCAATCAATATAGATAAATAATTAATAATAAAATTTTATGCTACAAATATATACATTAAATTGGATTTTTTCTACATCTAGGCTTGAGGTATGTTCTATTTTTGAACTTTGAGATAGTTACTTCTGAGTTCAGGTTGTGCTGGTTGGTTCTTGTGGATTTTTGAAGGTTTTTAGCATTTTTCAGTGAAAAAATGGGCTATAACATGTTTTGGTACAAGTCATTTTACTCCTGGGTAGTGCCTGTACACCATGGATAGATCCACCATACCCAATGCAGAGTGTGGTTCCAAACGTATCATGTTTGTGGTTTCCCAGTATTCCATGGATGATAAGGCCTCACCATGACCATGGTAGAGGTTGTGTCTATCCCCAAACGACAAAGAGTTTAGGGATACAATGTGTTCAATGGGTGTTTTGGGATTTAAGGTGTGGTGAAGATGAGGTCATAATGGTCATAGTGAACCTACACCATGTCATGATGTCATCTATTTTAGAAATTTGATTGAAAAAATCAACCACTTGTTTTTGGGGGAGGCATTACACTTGTTTATGGAAACACAAAGGATATTTACGAGGGGTCTTTTAATGCATCTTGACTCAATTTTCTCCTCTATTAAGCCTTACCGACCCATTCCTAATATAGATTTTGAATCAGATTATTTTGGGAAGAACTTTGGGCATCCATTCTTCCTTGGTTGATCTCATTTTGGTGTTTTTATCCCATATTTTCTAGTTATCATTAAATTGATCCATTTTTCATTTAGTTCCTAGAGGTTAGATCTTGTTTGGTTGGGTGTAGATATCATGTTCTATGAGGTATGTGATATCTTATCTTCTATTATAACCTTGTGATTATAGAAACTGGAATCTAAGATATTGGAATTGATGTTTAGGGAAGCCTCTCACTTTCTTATGTGTTACCTTTTCTTCTAGTGCATGGAACCCATTGTTGCTTCCCTGTGAACCCAAGTGTGAGGTAGGTAGTTTTGTCTCTAGTATTTGTTTGGTGAATCTAACACAATCTAGTTTACTAACTTATTTTATAAAATGTAATTGGAATAATACTTAATATTCTTGATATGTGTGCATAAATGAGTTTTTAATGGTTTATATTTTTATTGTTAAAATAAATATGTTTTCAAATCACTATGATATGTTTTATGGAATTGGTTTTCAAAGTATGATTTTGATGGAAATGGGGTTGTTTGAAAACTATTTTATGAAATTTTATGATTCTTTTGACATGTTTTGACATACAAAAAACATGGTATCCTTAGGGACCTATGAGGGGGTTTTAGTATTGGGCCTTATCCTTGTTTCCATAGGGAGTTAATTCATGGGGTGTTCCTCTATTCACTATGGTTGTCGTTAGATGTTTGAGTGCTAGTTTCAAACTCATAAGGATCTGGTGAACCCTTTGGGTCTTGTTGCGGTCTGGTTTAGAGCCTAGTTTAATAGGTTTTCCAAGACATACCATGATAATTTGGTATCTGATCAAGGTTTATCCTCAAATTTTCCTATCTAGGGATGTTTGGTAGGTATGAGATAGGATTTTTGGGACTTAAGGGGTATGTTGTGAGAGATTTCATGGCAATATCTCATCATAATAAGCCTTATTTCACCATAATATATTGGGTTGTGTGTCTCCTATATTGGGTTTTGATATAGATCTCAATTTATGATTATATTATTTTGGTGTAATATGATATTGTTTCATTGTCTGATAGTATCCTTCTATTTTTGGCATATGAAATCATGCCTCTGAGATGTATTATAGGGATTCCTCAGGAGTTTGTAATGAGAAATACTCCATAAGGGAATCATCTTTTTGATCAAAATCTCATCAAGGATTTCATGAAGGCAGTTTGTGTCGTGGATCAGAATATGATGCCAATTTATAAACTAATCTAAAGAGTCATAACTAGGAGATAAAGGAGACAAGAATCGATCACAAGAGTTCCTATTCGAGAAGACCCAATATTTTAAGGGTACTAATGAACCTTATGAGGTGTAGGATTTACTAGAAAAAAATTGATCATGCCTTCAACTTCCTGGAGACACCTGAATCTATCAAGGTGAAGTGCACAACATTTAAGCTCAATGATCCTATCAAGGGATGGTGAAACTCTATGGTTCAATTGAATTGACATGTGGGATTGGAGTGGAAATCCTTAAAGACCATTTTATTTTAGAAGTTTTTCCCTGAATCCTTGATGATGGAAAAGTCTATGAAGTTCATTTCCTTTTAGTAGGGAGATCATTTAGTGATAGAGTACACCGACTATTTTTCTGAGTTGGTTTGTTTTGCTCCTAAGGTAGTGATGAATGATAATATGAAGGCTCAATAATAATTTAAATTCTTGAAACCTAATATTTTATTATTGGTGTATATGATTAAGCTCAATACCTATGCTAAAATATTTGATAGGGATATGATGGTATAAATTAATATGACATGCAAGTCAAGCTTGTTTGGGTTTCTCCTTCCACCCAGTGGCAATTCTAGTCACACACATGGGAAAAAGAGGAAGTGAAAATGATCAGTGGTGGTGGAGGTAGATCTCCATAGTGGGCTATCTCTACTCCACCATTAATGGAAAGTAGTGTACCCTTGACTTGGTACCAGTGTGGAAAGATAATGCACACTTGGTGATCTTTACCCACACCTTATAAGATCTACAATTCATGTGGTCACCAAGGTCACCTACAGAGGTTATACCAGGCTCTGTCTATTCCTTGATATGGTTATGTATCATGAATATCATTTGGGTTTATTTTATAATGATTGTAAAGATAGCTGTATTTGTTGTCAACATTGTGTTTGTGAATGTTTTTGTGTTTTAGGTAAAAATGAGTTGCAGAAGAAGTTTGAGTTACTTATCATATGAACTTAAACAATGCTTTGCTAATACTCAATGTTTCTAACATCATGATTACTAAAATGTTCCCATGGTTTAATATGAAGTTTCTATATGGAGACAGTTTGTATGTAGATTCAAGTTATAAAGTGATAAAGGTGAAATCTATACAAAGTTCAAAGTTAAAAAGTTTAAGTTATGATTTTTCATGATTAGACGGAGATGTATAAAGATTACCAGACCAATTTAACCATAAAAACATGCACAAAGTCAAACTAGATAGATAAGTATGAAGTCTATTGGAATGAGTAAATCATATAGATAAGTTTTTAAATGAGTTTTTCAAGTCATGCTAATCATACAAAGAATATCAAACATAAGGAATCTTGTGTTTGTACCAGATAGGGAAATTCATTTCTATTGGATAAAAATTTGTAAAATTTGGACTAAATATAATTTTGAGGGATCATCAGATTGATGAGATTAAGATATAGAAATGTGATTTCAATAGATGGATGATTATATAAAGTTGTTATGGAATGAGTTTAGTAGATCGAGTTCGGTGTGATTTTTTATCGTACTTAGGATGATCAGATGAAGACATGCCATATCATCAGAAGAATCAAGATGAATTAACTTATATGAGTCCATCAAATAGAGGGAACATGCGAAGATCATTGTATGAAGGAATCCTGAGTTTACCATACCAAGATTATATGATGAATAAGATCAGTCAGAGAAGTGTTATGGATGAAGGAAGTCTTGTCAAAAGTTATCAGACAGTGATAAACTAGAGAGACTTAAGATACATTGTATAAAATTTATCAAGTTAATAATTGTTATGATGTTGATTCATTCTTTAAACATTATTAAATCTATCTAATATTTAAGCAAGTTTTTAAGAAATTATTAACACTGATATTTGAGGAAACTTTAATAAAGAAAGTTGACTATGAAGTTTTAGTAGGTTTAAAGGTGCTCAAATGAAAATTAAGTTGAGTAGGGAATTCAAATTCAAGACTTTTATTTCCCATTTATTTTTAAAGGAAGTTTTCCTATATAAAGTGGGTGAAGTATCATTGAGTTTTGGTTGTTTCTCATGTGAAAAAGGAGTCGAAGTGATGTATTTTTTGTGAGAGATCAGTGTGAGTTGTAACCAAGAATCCACTTGGTTGAAGAAGAAGAGGCACACTTAACAAGGGTGTAGTAGATAGAGGTGCATTTGATGGAGTGAATCTGACATAGGTGTAATAGAAATATACTTACCAGACTAAGTCACACTAGACAAAGGTGTACCAGATGAAGACATACTAGGCAAAGAAGTATTATATAGAGATTCTATATAGAGTATTTGTGAGATACTTTAAAATTTATTATTTTGTTTTGTCTCTTAAGGATAAGAAATCTTTGTAACTAGTGGGAGCTAGTAAAATTTTATATTGGGAGACAAAAGAATATTTATAAGAGTTATCTTGATTGTATTAAATTAATTATATAGTGGATATCTATGGATCGACAAGAGTCTACATGATAAGGACGTAGTCACCCACATTGGGGGAGAACCTTGTAAAATCTTATGTGCCTTATTTTATCTTTACATATAAGTGAGTTTGAGTTGTAATGTTAAGGGTATTAGTACTATAACAAGTTTTAGAGGTTAATTTCAAGATAAAGTAAACTATAAAAGATTACCTCTGATTCACTCCCCATTCTTAGTGGTCTACACAATCATGGGAACTTCAAGTGGTATCAGAGTATCTAGGTTCCCTCTATAAAATACCTATTTTATTTATCATGGATAATATCAACTTAATCAATAACAATGATATTTCTACCTTTGGTGAAAAAATATCATGGATGGAAAAATAGAATGACACCCTATCTTTTGTCTATTGTCTTGGAGGAGCTTGATGCAACTATTATAGGGTTTACACCCTTGGAGAAAGATTAACCTATTACATTTATTGATAAAAAGAATCTTAAGGTTAATGTAAAATATTAGAATGCTATTATTATGTCCTTATAAGAAATTGTTTATATGAAAGTGATAGGTCTCATGATAGGAAAGGAAACTTGAGACAAACTCAAAATCATTTTCGATGGAAATATAAAAGTGAAGGAAAAAAACTTCAAATTTGGAGAAGTAAGTTCGAAGATATCAGAATGGGAGAGGAAAAAACTATTGATGAATACTTCACCATAGTTAATGAATTTTTTATAAACATCAGAGGTTTTGGGTATGTCTTGAAAGATTCAACTATCATTAAAAAATTGTTTAATTTTTTTATAGGTTTGATCCTAAAATATTCGATTTAGAATATAAATATGATTTATCTCTTGATAAATTACATATATTTCTTATTGTATATGAAATGAGGAAATCTCCTACATTCAAAAAGAAGATTAAGGAAGAGATAGATTTTGATGCTATGAGAAAGCTAGAAATTTGAGAACAAAAAAATGTGGCAATGGGCCTTAGTGAATCATAATATAAGGAAGATGATGATGAAGTTAATGATAGAATTATGTCCCTAATCTCTAAAAATTACCGGAAAGGTAGAGACAAGTACAAAGGAAAACCCCCACCTAAATTTTTTGAGTGTAGAGGAACTGTAAATTTTTACATGAACTTTTAAAAGAAGAAAGATACAGAATATGATGACAATGATTCTAAATAAAAATCTCAGATAAAAAGGTGTATAAGAAATTCCAAGGAAGATAAGAAGTCCACTGGAAGTAAGAAAAAGTCCCCCATAATAAATTCAAGAAGTATGTTGAGTAATAAGGTAGAGTATGACTCAATTGAAAAAAAATCTTTAGATGATTAAGTATTAGAAAAATTTAGAACCTTTATGACTCATGTTGAATGAAAATAATATACATTAAACCATGAAGAATAAGATTATGAAGAAACCTATAGGGAAGATCATATCAGATCAAAACTCATGGCATGTCTTGAGAAAAACAAAAAACTCAAGAAATAAGATAAAATATTGAATAAGTGGGAATAATAATGAAGGAAAATAAGAATTTATTAAAAATAAAGATTCGTACATAGAATAAATTATGAATATCAAGATGAAAGTTGTGGAACATGGAAAGATGGTGAAATATCTTGATGAAAAACTTACCACTAAGGAATATGAGATATATAAGACACAATAAAGATGTCTCTTGGTTGAAAATACCTTTAAAAATATGATTTTTAACTTCAATGAAGTTTTATAGATAAAGGCTAGAACATCTCAAGCTATTGGAAGAACTCATCCCAAGAATCAAGTGAAATCCACACCCATTTAATATAAAATTTCATCTAATTATACTAACTATATAGGTTTAAGAATCTATAATGGGAAATATTGGTTGATAAAGGATGTTAGAAACACATAAAATCAATAGAAGTTAAATGTAACTCTCAAAATAATGATTCTCCATGTTAAGGGAAATCATATGCTGAAAAACATATTGAATCTCAACAAAATTATCATAGGGAAAAACATACTTCTATAGAAGCTCGAGGTTCAAAAAATATTTTTGGTGTTGTGGGATATATAGACACAAGGTGTATAATTTTTGGCACAATAGGTCTCTCCCTAGGAGTAGGCATGAACTAAGGGGGAGAAACAATGGAAGAAAAGGAGGATACTCTCCAAAGTTATAGAAAGAAAAATGAAAAGTCATCAGAAGTTAAAAATCTCTCAATTAAAAACCAATTTTACTAATTAGAGAAAATTTATGGAAGGTGTGACTAACCAGGTCACTATGCTGAATATTTTATGAAAAAAATCTAGGAAAAATTACTTATACTGAAAAAGAAGAGGAATATGGGAAGAGGAAAATTAAAGACAACACTTTTGTTAATAAGACTACTCTAAAAACTAGGAAAATGAATAAACCATGGATTTTTTATAGCAGTTGTTCATCACATATGATAGCTGATATAAAAATCTTGAAAAATACTGAAGAAAATGCGGGAGGAGTAGTCAATTTTAAAAATTACAGTTCCTTAAAAATAATAGGAATTGGTTCAAATGAGATTGAATCTAAAAAGCTAAAATCAAAGGAAGTACTATTTGTTTATGGGATTAGACAAAACTTACTAAGTGTCAGACACATATGTGATGATGGTAAGGAATTTACCTTTATAAAATATTCTTGCATCATCAAATGCTTTAAAAATGGAAAATTTTTCACCAAGGGATAAAGAACCAGTGAAAATCTATTTTAAATTGGAGATCTTAGTAATTATTATTATTTAAGTATTGAGGAGGAAAATAATATGTGGCACCAAAGACTAGGAAATCTTGGATAGAAAATTACGAGCACAATTTTAAAGGAAGATGTTGTAAGTGACTTACCTTAACTAAAGAGGAAATATGATGTTGTTTTTACAACTTACCTAAAAGGAAGGATGGTTAGTGTAAGACATAAGAAAGTGAAATACAATCCACCAAACCTCTTGAGATTATACACTCTGATCTATGTGGGCCTATGAGACATTAATAAAATAAGGGTGATCTATAATTTATTACTTCCATTGATAATTTCAATTGTATGACCGATATAATGTTCATGAAACATAAATAATAAGTTATAGAGTTGTTCAAAAAGTTCAAAATATATGTTGAGAAAGAGTTGTGTGTATATATATTAAATATTAGAATATAAAATGTAAAGGATTACACAAGTAATTATTTTGATCTCTACATAACAAAACATGGAATTAAACTATTTAGTGGCTCCTTGTTATTCTCATCTTAGTTTGGTTTTGATAACTACTTTAACCCATAATTCTTTGTTTACTAATAAATTTGTTTAAGTGTTTCAAATTTAGTATGTCACAATATTTATTTTATATCTGAAGAAATATTGATTGGATTCTTATGGAGTTTGTTCAATTGGGAAAGATAATAATATTATCTTTATTCATATGTTTATGTCGAGATATCCAATTCAGTTGCTTCAATGGTGCAAAAATTTACCAAGTCTATTACAAGCTGTTCAAGTGGCATTGCAGTTTTTAGCTTAAAATAACCTAATAATTTTGATGATATCTCAAGATAAATTGAATAGATTCATATGGGTATTATTATTTTGGATAAATAATAGATTTACCTAAACTTTATTACTTTCTGAGGATGTCTAAAAATGTTGTTTTGGTACTCTAAAAAATCACTGAAGTTTCTGCAGTAGTTTTGAAACTCTACAGTATGTAGATTTGGAAAGCTATTGTATTTGATTTACTGAAAGTTTTAAAGACATAATAATCACTCAAAACTTGGTGTGATGGAAATATAATAATTTTATCTTGATTTTTATAAGTTTACATTGAAGTCTAAAAAGGTCGTTTGGATGGTTAATAAATTATCCAAAGTTCTGCAATACTGTTTTCCCAGTTGTAGTTTTTCCAGATCATACGGATTCTGTTTTTTGAATATATCAAGTGTTGTGGATGTAAGATTGATTCAATTATTGATCAGTTAGAGAGATATTTATATTTCTTAAATATAAGTATTCTAGGCCAAAGACTTAATACAATGTTATAGGGATCTAAAAAATTATTGAAATCGCTAAATGTAATTTGCTTAGTTTTTCTGTAGGTTTAGTTGAACCCTACATCCAGACAGTGCAACCCTAATTTTAATAAAAATTTATGGTTCATATACCCTACTTTTGATAAACCCTAATTTTGATACAAAATTATGGTACATGTACCATAATTTTGGATGAAATGAACCCTATGTTCATGAACCCTAGTTTCATAAACCCTACTTTCATGAACCCTACATTTCAATGAGAATGTATCCTATGTTGCTACTGCTTCCATGTGTTATTTTTCTAAAAACTCAAACTCATCTTGGTGTGAATCTCTTTACAATATTAAACACTACATCCAAAGAGATTAAACTCACTGCATACTTCTGTTTCTAAAATACAAAAACCCGACTTGTTGTGTGCTGAGATTTTAGAGTGTTTACTAGAAATTTTTCTACTACTCAAACTGTTGTATAATACATAAATTCTCTTCATATGGATACATCACCTGATGAAATGGTGATATGTTATGTTCTAAAAAAAATGGATGTTTATATCCACTCTTTAAAGTTGAAACTGAAGTTTTGTGTCTGCCATGTTTACATAATGAAATGATGTATGACAAAAGTTGATCTGCAGCATCAAACTGCTTGAGGAGCTTGCCTACTAAACTATTTGAATAAAACTAAAGTTTGAAGAAGATAAATAGTACCTCAGACCTATAAATTTCTATATTCAGTTTATTGCATCATGTGGAGGATCATATCATATATTTATCATGATAAAATTTTTTGAAAATAAGTTTGTGTGAAAGAGAAATCTTCTACACCGATGTCGCATGAACAAGAATTTGTTAAGTTGGAGATTATGATATGCAGGTCCATTTCTTGGAGAAATTCCTGCTTATTCTAAACATCACATACATCATATCTTGGGGATTTTGGATATTAAATTATTCTAGAATAATGAATTTATCAAAAATGAAACTATCTAATATTCTGGATATTTCATAAGTACATTATGGTACTGTGTTTTACTTATTTATTGGTATTTAAAGAAACAATGTTTTTATCTATAATTCTTTAAGTGATTTATCTATGGGATAAATTCTAATAAATCCAAAAATATTATTGTCAAAGAGATTTCAAATATTTTAGTCCAGTATTTAGAGAGAAAAATTCCCAGTTTATTCTAACGTCATTTTTCAGTAAAGTTAGAGGATACAAGGTTATTCAAATTCAAATATTTGAATTTTACATTCATATTGTGCTATTAGTTCTTAGGAATTATTTTGACTAAGTATAAATATGTTTGAATGGATTTAAAATGGAGTTTTTAAATTACTCAATGCTTCTATTATTTTGGATATTTTATCAGAAGAGTTATTCAAATTATTTTGAATGATTTTATTAGATATTAATTCTATAGGAAGAATCTAGTAGTGTTACACTATTCTTGGAGATATTTATAAAGGTTATTGACTCAATTTATTTTGAGCATCCAAAGGAAGAGGAGTTTTTCAACTACTATATATATATATATATTTCTCTGGCCGGAAAAGAAAGATACAAAGAAGAGCGGTGATGTGAAAACTATGACAAAAATAAAGTGCTGAGATATTTTCATTATGATGCTCTTCATTTTAAAGAAGAGAGAAATGTTCTCTGTACATCCTTATTCTCTCACAGTTTAAAGAAGAATAAAGCCTGTGCAAAATTATCTAATATATTTTCTATTATTTAAATCAGAATAATCCTACATGACATTTATGATTATTTTGATGCTGCTATGAATTGTTGAAGATCATCTGCATATGTCAGTAGCTGTTGAAACTATGATCTAAACCTGTTTAAAAAAAATTCATCTCATCTATTTTCTTTGGAGTATTGATTCCTTGGACTCAGTCATGGTGGAGTTTCATCTTCTCAGACTAAGCTGTGGATATTTCGATTCCCTATAAAATAACCAGAATGCCCTATAAAATCCTTGTAAGGTGTTAACTACTTGAAATCAGTTGTAGAGGTCTCCAGATAAGAGAACCTACTTGTGAAAATCACCAAGATCATGGAGTAGAGAATTGGTGGAGTTGACTAGGGGATTTTTGTGCCCCAAACCACTATGCATCCCTATATTCTTTTCCTTTATTTATTTTCACTGCTCACTGGACTTTAAGAGAGAAGGAAACAACCACTTCATATCAAGAGGGATGCTTTAATTTTTCAAGTTTTTTTACAGGATTCAATTCACCCCTATTGTATCATCATCATAGACATTCCAACACAATAAGTGGTATCAGAGGAAGTGCTCTATTGATCTATTTATTTTTTATAAATCCTTGAATTTTTTTCTGTTTCTATCTAATACCTGAAAAGTAATATCAAATGTTGGACTATTTTGGAATATTGAAGATTTATTTTGGCTCTAACAAGCCTATGTTAAAGATTTTGATAAAGATAGATCTTAATGGCTAATCTTAGAGAATGTATGTCAATGATTCTTTCTCCTTATTTCAATGGCGATAATTGTGGATGATGGAAATCTCTCATGATTATTTATTTGAATAATCTTGGTTTCAAAGTTTACATGAAGACTATAAAACCTTATAAAATTTTTAGAAAACCAAAAAATTGGGATTTTGACAAGGAATCTGAATATGATGTTAATTAAAGAGCAATTAATACAATTATATATGGACTTAGTTAGGATGAATTTAATCATGTTTCAAAATGTGATACTAAATATGAGATGTGATAGACAATTGATGTTTCTTATAAAGGAACTGATAAATTGATAAAAGTTAATAATGATGATGTTACCTTGGGAACTCCAATTTCAAAAAAAAAAAAATCAGGCATTAAAGGATTTGATTGAGATTTTCGAAGCTGAGATGCAAGCAAAAACTAAAAATCATATTTCTTTCAAAAATAAAAATGTTACACTGAAAGTTTCGATGGATGAATTTTCTGATCACAGTAATTTGGTTTCAAGTAATGAATCTACTTCAAATATAGAAGCTGATCTTGAAATACAAAAGGAAAATCTATGTCTTATGGATCATGCTGATGAGGTACAATAATATTACTCTGATAATTTGGATTTATAAATTTTTTCTCATGATGAACATGAAAAATATTGTTTTATGCTTCAAAAAAAATTCAAATCCTTAAATAAATATCAATTAAAACTTAGAATATATTATGATGCTATTTAAATTGATAATGATATTTTGTCAAAGAAAATATCTGATTTAAGATCTAATTATTCTGAAATTTCTTGTGATATTGATGAAACTAAAATTAAAGAATTATTGGATGAAGTTGACACTTTAAAATAAGATTCTAGTATGCTTATTAAGGGAGATAATTATTTGAATCAAATTCTTGGTAAAAATAAAATTCACAAAGGTAATCTTGGTATTATTAGTAATGGAGAAAAACCAAAATTATATAAAAATTATTTTATTCCTAGTTCGAACAACAAAAGAATTTCCACTATTAAATGTTTCTATTACGTTATTAACATACATTATGCTAATGACTATTATTTTAGAAAACCTCAATTTTGTGGTTTCAAGTATGTTCATTATTTAAAATCTTTATCTATATTTAATTATAAAATGTTTGATCAAAATAAATAGATTTGGTTACCTAAGTCTTTAATTACTAACACTACCGGTACCAAAAGAATATGGGTACCAAAAGACACTTGTATTTGATATTTTATAGGTTTACGCCATAGAACATCATTGTTATATCATTAATTGGTTCCTTGAAAAATAAATAGAGATTTATTATAATTATTTTAAAGGATTAACATTACTGAAGTTGTTTGTTATTTGAAAAATTTTATAGAGTTGGAACTATTAAAATATATGAAGTATTTTATTCTATTTTAATATTAAATTTAAATTCACTAACTTTTTTATAAAGGGGGATAAAACTTTTTAATGTTTTATATTTTATTCCTCTACATTCAATTATTCTTATTCTTAAACTATTAAATCATTTTATCACTCTATTATTTTATGAATTAATTTATTGATTTATTTTATTAACCAATGACCATCAAGATTACTCTTAATATTTTATAAATGGTTATCCTTCATGTAAGCATGTGTTTAATGTTTGACTGTTTAAATTAGTTTAATGTTCTAAATTAATCTATTAATTTCTATGACAAATTGTTTTATTATTAAATTAATTTTTCTTGGTCAATTATGGCATTCACAAAAGTTATTTTAAATTATTTTCAAATATTTCACTTAAAATTCATTGAAATTATTTTATTTAATTCCTTGAATATCTTTTATAATTATGCT
This sequence comes from Viscum album, assembly GCA_963277665.1. Classification (NCBI taxonomy): domain Eukaryota; kingdom Viridiplantae; phylum Streptophyta; class Magnoliopsida; order Santalales; family Viscaceae; genus Viscum; species Viscum album. Next base: position 1,266,610,049 of record OY728129.1, on the reverse strand, counting down.
ATGTCTTAGGGGGAGTTATTTTAAATATTTAGCATGTGTTTAAATGTTTTATTATGACATGAATTAAATGGTTTAATATATATTTTTAATTCATTTCAAACCCTTATTATTCATTGAATAATATTTTATATATTTTCATGGATCATTGATTATATCTTTTTATCTTTTTGAAGGATGAATTTAGGGGGAGTTTGTATTGATGCATGTATTAAGAACATATTTTTCAATAACTCATCTTTTTGGTATTTTTTTTTAAAATAGGGGAAGATTTTTTTTATTTTAAATATTTCTGATACTTCTACTTAAATTTTTAATTCCTATTCTTTATAAAAGGGGTAAATATATTATATTATTTAATATACTTAAGAACTCAACTTTTTTATCTTTACAAAAATGGGGGAGAAAAAGTTGGTATAGATTTAGGGTTTTTAATTATAAAAAATGGGTAAAATGTTAAGTGCATCCTTTCAATTCTCATCTTAGTTTGGTATTGATAATTACTTTAACCCATCATTCTTTTTTTGCTAATAAATTTGTTTAAGTGTTTCAAATTTAGTATATCACAGTATTTATTTTATATCTAAATAAATAGTGATCAGATTATTATGGTGTTTGTTCTATTGTAAATATAAGAATATTATATTAATTTAATATATTTATGTCAAAAGACAATTCATTTTTTCAATGGTGAAAAAATTCACTGAGTCTGTTACAAGATGCTTAAGTGACATTGTATTTTTCAGCTTAAAGTCACCTCTAAATTTTTATTATATGTAAAGCTAAAATGATAATATTTGTATGTTAATTGTGTAATTAGATAGATAAATAATTTACCTAAATCTTATTAGTTTATTAGGAAGTCTGAAAAGGCTATTTTGGAACTCTAAAAAATCACTAAAGTTGCTGTAACAGTTTTGCAACTCTACAAACTCTATATTTGGAAAGATACTATATTTGATTTACTTGAAGTTATACAGAAATAATAATCACTTGAAACCTGGTGTTATGGAAATAAAATAATTTTATCTTGATTTAATAAGTTTACATCGAAGGATAAAAATGTTGTTTGATGGTCAATAAATTATCTGAAGTTTTGCAATACTGTTTTCCTACTTGTAGTTTTTTTAGATCATATGGATTCTGTTTTTTGAAGCTATAATGAGCTATAGATGTCATATTGATTTTATTCTTGATTATTTATAAATATATTAATATTTCATAAATATAATTCTTCTAGGAAGAAGGATGAATCCGATGTTAAAGTGCTCTAAAAAATCATTGAAATCTCTAAATGTAAGTTGTTCAGTTTTTTTGTTGGTTTAGTTGAAACCTATGTTCAGAATAGTGCAACACTACTTTTGATAGAAAAGTATGATTCATATACCCAAATTTTTGAACCATAATTTTTATAAACCCTAATTTTGATACAAAAGTATAGTTCATGTACCATACATTTGGATAAAATGAACCCTACAGTCATGAACCCTACTTTCATGAACCCTACTTTCATAAACCCTACTTTCATAAACCCTACATTTCGGTGAGAATGTAACCGATATTGTTACTGTTTCCATGTGTTATTTTGATGAAAAAATAAAACTTATCCTATTTTGTATCTCTTTACAAGCTGAAACACTGTATCCAAATAGATTAAACTCACTAAATACTTCTACAACTAAAATACAAAAACCTAACCTGCCATGTGATGAGATTTTAGAGTGTGTACTGGAACTTTTTCTACTACTCAACATGCTATATAATACATTAGTTATATTCATGTAGATACATCACCTGATGAAATGGTGATATGTTATATTCTGAAAAAATGGTCATTTATATCCACTATTTTAAGATGGAAACTGAAGTTTTGTGTTTCCATGTTTACACAATGAAACACTTTATGTTGAAAGTTGATTTGCTGCATCAAACTGCTTGAGGAGACTACTTGCTGAATTGTTCAAATAAAACTGAAGTTTGGAGAAGTTAAGAAGTACCACTGACCTAGAAATTTTTATATTTGGTTTTTGTATCATGATGAGGCTCACAACATATATTTATCATGATAAAACATTCCAAAAATAAGGTCATGTGAAAGAGAACTCTTCTATGTCAACACCACATGAACATAAACTTGTTATGTTAGAGATTGTGATGTGAAAGTACACTACTTAGAGAAATAACTCCTTATTACACATGTTATATACATCATATCTTGGGGAGTTTGGATATTAAATTATTCTAGAATAATGAGTTTAGTAAAAATGAAACTATCCAATATTCTGAATATTTTATAAGCATGTTATGATACTCTGTTTTACTTATTTCTTGGTATTTAAAGATATTGCATTTTTATCTAGAATTATTTTATTGATTTATCTATGGGATATTTTCTATTAAATCCAAAGGATTAAGATTGAATAAATTTCAAATATTTTAGTCCAGTATTTAGAGAGAAAAAGGATCAGTTTATTCTAACACAATTTTTCTAGTGAAGTCAATGGACACAAGGTTATTCAAATTCAAATATTTGAATTTACATTCAGATTGTGATGCTAGTTTTTAGGAACTGTTTTGAATAACTATAAAGAGGTTTGAATGGATTTAAATGGGATTTTTAAATTTTTTAACACTTCTATTATTCTGGATATTTTATTAGAAGAGTTATTCAAATTATTTTGAATGCTTTTATAAGATATTTATTCTATAGAAAGAATCTAATAGTGTTTCGTTATTCTTGGAGATATTTATGAAAGTTATTGACTCAATTTATTTTTAGTATATGAAGGAAGAGGAGTTCTAAAATTGATGAATATTTATTCTATATATATATATATATATATATATATATATCTGGTAGGAAAAGAAAGATGTGAAGAAGAGCAAAGACGTGAAAACTGTGATTAAAATAAAATGTTGAAATATCTTCATTCTGATTCTCCTCATTTTGAAGAAGAGAGAAATGTTCTTTGTACATCCTTATTCTATAACAGTGTAAAGAAGAAGGAATCCTACACAACATTATCTAATATATTTACTATTATTTAAAGAATAATAATCTTACACGACATTAATGATTATTTTGATTCTGCTGTGCCTTATTGAAGATCATATACATATGTCAGTTGCTGCTACAACTGTGAGCTAAACCTATTTTGAAACAAACTTCATCTCATCTATTCTCTCTAAATTATTGACCACTTAAACTCAGTCGTGGTGGAGTGTTAGGTTCTCAGACCAAGTTTTGGTTATTTCAGTTCCCTATAAAAGAACTAGAAGGCCTTATAAAATCCTTGTAAAATGTCAACTACCCGCACTCAGTTTTAGAGGTCTCCAAATAAGAGGGCCTACTAGTTAAAATCACCAAACTCATGTAATAGAGAATTATTGGACTAGACTCAGGGATTTATATACCCTAAGCCAATATAAATTATTGTGTTCTTTTCTTTTATTTATTTCCGCCGCTCGCTTGAATTTAAGAGAGAAGAAAAGGATCACTTCATATCAAGAGTGATGATTTAATTTTTTAAGTATTTTAAAAGGAAAAAATTCACTCCCCTCTTGTGTCTTCATCATATCCCTTCCAAAAAAATATAAATATTAATAAAATACACCCTATAATCCCCAATAAAATGGATTAGTAGAAAGGAAAAACATAAGTCTAGTGGAAATGGGAAGAATCATGCTCACTGAATATAATCTTTCAACATTATTCTAGAGAGAAGATTCATGTACAAATGTACATGTTAAAAATAGATGTTTTATTTGAAAAGAATAAAAAATGAATCCCTATGAAATGTGTTATAAGAAAAATCCTATAGTTAAATAATTTAATGTTTTTGGGAGTCCTTTCTTAATAAAGATAAAAATTCTATATTTACAAAAGTTAAATGAAAAATATGAAGAAGGTTTTTATGATATATTCATCCAATGAAAGAAAATTACAAGTGATGGAATAAGTGACTACATAAGTTGGATAATTCCTTTGATTTGAAAGTTATTGAAAATTAGTACACCTTAACAAATTTTTTTGAAGATGATAAGGATGGTGTAATTAAAGATAAAATGATGAATTCTAGAGAAGTTAATGAGAAGGAATATTACCACTATCTTAATCTTATACAAGATGATTTTGATCAGTCTAGTTATGAGGAAAGTATGAATATAAGAAAACCAAAAAAAAAATTTACTTTTGAAAAGTAGGCTGAATATGATAATATCATTAGAAATCAGGAATCACCAGTTCATACTAGATAGAAATAGAGGTTTGAAAATCAAACATCACTTATCTTACATGTGGAACCACAATCAGTTTTGGAGGCTATTGATCATAAATAATAATTAAATGTGATGAATGATGAGTTAGATAAAACTGAGAAAAATGATACCTATGATCTTGTTCCATGATCAAAAATAAATAATATTACAGGAACAAAATGTGTGTTTAAAAATAAACTCAACAAATAGGGATAAATTTCAAGAAATATAGCACAACTAGTTTGAAAAGGTTATTCACAGGTGTAAGGTATTTATTTTAAAGAAAAATTTTTACCCTATCGTAAGTCTTGAGACTATTAGAATGTTTTTGGTTGTTGTTTCTCATTGAAATTACAAAGTCTATCAGACTGATGTTAAGTTATCTTTCTTAAATGGAGAAATTAAAGAATAAGTGTATATTGATTAACCAAATGTGTTAATACTCAATAATGGTGGAACCATGGTGTGTAAAATAAGAAATATTTATATGGGTTGAAAAATGCCACTAATGACTGGTATTAAAAACTTGATAGTTTTTTGAAGTAATTGATCTTTTCTAAAGGAAAATTTGATCACAACTTGTATGTAAAGGATATGAGTAAATATACCCTAATAGTTTTTGTTTATGTTAATGATTTAATTTTTATTCGTGTCAGGGATAAATCTTATGAAGAATTTTTTGAAAAAATAAAATGGAAATTTGAGATGTTAATGCCTAGAGAGTTGAATTTATTTATGGGATTACACATTAAATAGAAAGGAAGATACATATTTCTATCAAGTAAAATTATTCCAAGGAGTTGTTACAAAATTTTAGCATAAAATATTCAAATAAAGTTTCCACACCTATTTATATTGGCATGAGACTAAGTAAATACGAAGCTAGGAAAAGTGTAAATTAGAAGAACTTCTGGAAGTTGATTAGAAGTTTACTCTATCTTACTGATTCAAGACCAGGTATTATATATATTGTAACTTTGTGTGCAAGATATTTGAGTGATCCAAAGGAATTACCCATGATGAAAGTAAAGAGAATACTTATGTATGTTAAAGGAATATCTAATTATGTCCTAATGTATAAATGATGTAATTATATGACCTTTCTTGGGTTCATTAATGTTGATTGGGATGGAGATTGTAGTGATCACAAATCAACATCAGGAGGAACTTTCCTCTTGGGAGAAAGTTGTGTGAGATGGCATAGTAAGAAACAAATATCTTTTAATTTGAGTAAAATGAAAATAGAATATGTCACCACCACACAGGAATGTACACAAATGACGTGGATGAAAGTTTAGCTGAAATATTTGAGGGTAAATGTTGAAAAACCATTAAAGATTATTTGTGATAATCAGAGTGCTATTGATGTCTCTAAAAATTATGTATAAAATTCTATATCAAAGCACATTGATATTAAATATCATTTCATTAAGGATAAAGTTATAGGTGGAGATTTAATTCTTGAGTATATTTCAACAAAATATCAACTGTCACGACCCGTCCCCCAGGTCCCGTGCCGCGACTACCCCAAGCCCGCTTTCCATAGGCCAGGGGCTGGTGACTAGCACCGAAAGGTGTAATCCCTAAAACTGGGAAGACATTGCCTTTATAACCTGTAGACACACACAACCAAACACATACCAAGATACAAACAAAAGTCAAATGTATAGAAAAAAGAGTGCATACTAAAAGGAAAAGGGGCCAGAATACAAGCCCATCAGTAAAGGTACAAGTACAACTGAAAAATAATACAATTGAAGAAAAAGGAAAGCAGCTACTGGGTCGTCCTCCGAGGTTCCTACCTGAAGGGTAGGTACAGATCTCCTCCTTAGCACTACATGTCTACCCATCTCCTCTGCGTACTAACACACCATATGGTCCACCTCCAAGCCCCATCTAGTCCTGGTACCCTCAGCCTCGATCAGCGCTGCCCGTCGTCTGCACCAAACACAACAAGGTGCCGGCATAGCCTGTGCAGGGGTGAGTATAACGATACTCAATAGGGACCCCGAGACCCTCAAGGTCTCACAAAATCCACAAAGGATAAACCACAAAGCATTAAGTCAACTGTCAACCCTACTTAGGTATATTCCCATACATATACCTAAGTTATCAGGTACACCCAACTCAATCAAGAGGTAACACATGGTCCAACCCAAAATCCCAAAGCTCAATCATTCCACAAAGGAAGGATTACCATGAAGGTAAGTACCACATAGGTACTCCACATAGAAGAATACCACCAAGGTATTACCACAAAGGAAAGTACCACACAGGTACGTACTCAGCTCACACTAGTTATAACTTAAGTACAATAGTAGAGATGATTAGATGTAACTACTGAATAATCTTAATCTGTTAAGAGGCTCTACTGCTGACCCACACAGGATCACTCAGTGCTGACCCACACAGGATCGCTCAGTGCTGACCCATACAGGACCGCTCAGTGCTGACCCACACATGATTTCTAGGTGCAGACCCACACAAGATCTCTATTCATTCTTCACGTCACAATCAGCTACAGGGTTCTCACACTACGCTCGCTTGTCTCCGGGAGGGTCCGCCCCACAATCCACGGGTCGATACTTCAACTGTCATGAAGTCTCACGAAGAAGTATCTCAAAGGACCGCCACATCATAGGGGTCTCAACGCAACAGACGGTGCGCCAATCAGATGCCCGGTCTGTAAGTTATTAGCCTTTTTTTCCCAAGGGCCCGGTTGGATTCGTGCTCGAACCAACCCGACCATTCCCCAAATTTATCCAAAATTCTAGTGGGTTATAACAAAGGGACCATCTCGCTCCAAGGTTTCCGGTGCTGTAGATGGTTCTCCAAACGGACACCCGATGCCAAAGTTATGGCCAAAAGAGCGTATGGGGTCGAAATTGGTCCAGGTCCGGTCCGACCCGGCCTAACCCGGTCAGACCGACCCGGTTTGAGTTGACTCGGCCCGACCCACTGGGTTTGGGCTAGCCCGGCCTGCTGAGCGATCTGGCAGGCTGTGAGGGCCGCGTGGGGCTCCGGAGGGCCACGGGAGGCCTGGGGGCCGCGAGGGCGGCGCGGAGGCCGCGGGGCGGCGGAGCGCCGTGCCTTTGCTGGTGGTCAGCTTGACCGGCCTCCCTTCGTTCATCGCCTTCGTCATGGTTCTCGAGTTCCACCGATGCCAAATGCCGGCACCGGTCGCTGTCACCATCGTGAAGAACACACAAAAGAGAAGAACGGCAGAGGGGTTGGGCCATGTTTGTTTGGCCCGCACCCTCTGTGTTAGAGCGGTAACAAGAGGCTCAACAAAATATTGAATTAAGAACTTCAAACTCTACAATTTTCATACGAATCGTGGATCAAATTGTTTTGGTTGATCCGTGTTCTCCATGCTTTCCAAGAACGAGGAATTTAAACGAGAAATTCCATGAATTCAATAACAACCCCTACCTCATTTGATTGTTGAATTTGATGAGAGAAGTCGAAGTTTTCGACATTTGTCGTGCCCTCCACACACCTCTGATCCTGATCTCGTTCGTTGGATAAACGCTCTTCGATGGAGGTGGTTCTTAGTTGTTGAATATGTCCACTGTTGGAGGATGTCCCGAGGAAGAATTCAAAGTCATGTATTGACATTCTTTGTTGGAGGAGCTCTTTGTTGGAGGATGTGTTCTTCCAAGTTCTTCTCTTGCCAATCCTTTCCTCTCAATTCCACCAAAATGAAAAGTAGCCCACATAATAGAACAAGTTATCTATTATGTTTGTTGGAATAATTTCAAATTAGCTTAATTAATTAATTGATGAGTTTATATAATTAATTAAGGAGGTGGCACAAATAAAGTGGGGGAGTTCAAAAGGTTTTTATCCCATAAAGAGGGGAGTTCAAGGGGGTTTTAGTCTCGGGTGGTCCCCACCACCATAACCCACATGGGAGGTTAATTTTGGTGGTACCCACCTCCATAAACTCACATGGGAGGTTTAGTTCTGGTGGTCCCCACCTCTCAACATCCACATGGGAGTTCCAAAGAAAAATAAAATGTTACACCATTTTATTTTATTTTATTCTTTCACGAAAAACCCAAATTCTAGATTTCACCCTCGACCTACTACAGTCGAGGTGAAGGCCTCCTTAAGCGAATACCAGTGCTGTGAGTTCAATGGTGCCCTCAGATTTCAATTTTGAGCACCGGTTCAAAATTTATGAAAAACCACTCGCACGTTTACTGAAAGTACCTGAAAAAAAGTTTAGAAATTCATTCCGAGCACACCGGGTCTTGGAATCATGTACGGTCAATTTTCACAGACTCGTAAAATTCCCATATATTAAAAAAAATTACATTGAAATTTCGGGTCTTTAAATTCTCCACACCTTAGGGATTTACGTCCCCGTAATCCACAACTCAAACTAAGGGAACAAATGGGGGTGCTGAGCATGTATCTGAGCCTCCCGCTCCCATATGCTCTCTTGAAGGTTCCCATGCTACCAGCAAACGCGCACCAGAGGTATCAACCGCCCACAAAGGACCCGTTCCTATCGATCCTTAATCTCTACTGGAACCTTCGTAAAAGTCACCCCATCGTCGACATCCAGCTCGCTGTGGTCGATGATGTGGGAAGGGCCATGCACGTATCTCCTCAGCTAGGATATGTGGAAGACGTCATGCACCCGGTTCAACTGAGGTAGAAGAGCTAAGCGGTAATCCACCTATCCAACTCTGCTAAGGACCTGAAAAGGTCTGATGAACCTTGGAGATAACTTGCCGCCTCGTCTAAGTCTCTATAAACCTCATCGGGGTGAGGCCCGTAGAAAGATGTGGTCACCATCCTCGAACTTTATAGGTCTCAATATCCTGTCGAAATAAGACTTATGCCTGCTCTGTGTAGTCTTCATCCGCTCCTGGATGATCTGCACCTTCTCTGTGGTAGCCTGTACCATCTCTGGTCCCACTAGTGCTGACTCCCCTGGGTCAGTCCAGCACAAAGGTGATCTGTAGGGTCTCCTGTACAATGCCTCAAAAGGTGCCATCCCAATGGTGGAGTGGTATCTGTTGTTGTATGAAAACTCCAACAAAGGCAAGTGATCCTCCCAGCTACGACTGAAGTCGAGGACACAAGCACGAAGCATGTCCTCGAGGGTCTGAATGGTCCGCTCAGTCTGACCATCTGTCTGAGGATGGAAGGCGGTGCTTAAATGAAGCTGCGTCCCAAAATCCTCCTGCAACCCCTTCCATAGCCGGGAAGTGAAATGTGTATCACAATCGGATACAATCATTGAGGGTACTCCATGTAGCCTCACAATCTTCTTCACATAGAGGCATCCCAAGTTCTCTACTGAACCCTGCTCTCTGATCAGTAGGAAGTGGGACGACTTGGTGAGTCGGTCGACGATCACCCAAATAGAGTAATGACCTCTGGATATACATGGAATTCATGACATGAAGTCCATGGATATCCCATCCCACTTCCACTCTAGGACCTCTAAAGGATGAACTAAGCTTGCTGGTACTTGATGCTCCGCCTTCACTTGCTGACAAGTGAGGCACTGAGAGACAAACTCTGCTACTGCTTTCTTCATTCCCGACCACCAGTGCTATCATCGGAGGTCCTAGTACATCTTCTCTACTCCTGGATGTACCGCTAGAGGGGAATTATGGAACTCCCTCAAAACTTCCTCCTGAAGTGACACTGGTATCATGGTACATCCTCTGAAGAGAATGACGTGCTCCCCACCTTTAGAAAATCCATCAGGTGCCTGTCCTATTGATATCTGAGCACGTCGTGCCTCGCAGTCAGTGTCCCTATGTTGCACCTCCCTGACTCACTGAAGAAGTGGGGGAGTGACTATAAGAGACTAAAGAAAAGCTTCTCTATCTCAATCTACAAAGGATATCTGCAAAGTGGCCAGCTGCTCTGTCACCTCACCTAGCAGCTGTATACAAGATCTTCTACTGAGTGCATCTGCTACAACGTTCCCCTTCCTAGGATTATAGACTATCTCAAAGTCATAGTCCTGGAGGAACTCAAGCCAATTTCGCTATCTCAGGTTCAAGTCCTTTTGAGAGAAGATATACCTGAGACTCTTGTAATCAGAGTAGACTGTAAAACATTCACCCATCAGATAGTGTCACCACATCTTCATGGCAAGGACCACTGCTGCTAACTCCAGGTCATGGGTAGCGTAGTTCTTCTCATGCTGTCTCAGCTGTCGAGAACCATATGCGATCACTGCTCGCTCTTTCATCAGGACACATTCGAGTCCGGTCCCTAATGCGTCACAATAGACTACATACCATACACCCTCCTCCGGAAGCCTCAAGATGGGGGCACTAGTCAGCCTCTGCCTCAACTCCTAAAAACTCTGTGGGCATCTCTCTAACCACATGAAGGGTTTCCCCTTCTTATTCAATACTAATAGTGGTGATACAACTCTGTTGAAATCTGGAACAAATCCCCGGTAGTATCCGGACAAACCTAGGAAACTCCATACCCCCGTCAAACTCCTGGGTGGATCCCAAGAAAGTACCGCCTCAATCTTCACTGGATCCTCTGCAACTCCAGCCTCCAAGATGACATGTCCCAGAAAGTGAACCTCTCAGATCCAGAATTGGCACTTAGAGAACTTAACATAAAGCTGGTGCTCTCAGAGTGTGTCTAGTACTACCTACAAATGGTAGGCATTCTCCTCCTAAGTAGTCAAGTGGATTAAAATGTTGCCAATGAATACTACTAAAAATCAATCAAGGTATGGTTGGAAGATTCTGTTCATGAGTCCCATGAACACTTCTGGAGCGTTGGTCATGCCGAACGACATGACCAAAATCTCATAATAGTCGTACCATCATCTAAAAGCCATCTTCTGCACATCCTCATCTCGTACTCTGAGCTGGTGATATCCTGATCTGAGGTCTATCTTCGAGAACCACCATGCTCCCTTTAGCTGATCAAAGAGATCGTCAATCCTTGGGAGTGGGTACTTGTTCTTCACAGTCACCTGATTCAGGTGCCGATAATCAAAACAAAGCTCCAAGCTCCCATCCGCCTTCTTGGGGAACAAAATTGGGGCTACCTAGGGTGAAACACTGGGCTGAATGAATCCCTTCCCTTTTAAGTCCTTTAGCTATACCCGTAGCTCATGAAGCTCTATGGGAGTCATCCGATACGCTAGTGTAGATATCGGTGCCATACCGGGGTATAAGTCAATGTAAAAGTCCACCTCTCTGTGAGGAGGTAGACCTAGAACATCATCAGGGAAGACATTCGCGTACTTGTCCACCACTATAGGATAATTCAGACTCTCCACATCAACCGCTCCGAGGGTATGGCTAGCCAACTGATGTGTAATCAGATGCAACCTCCTCCGGGTAAGTCGATTCTGCACTGCAAAGGCTCCCTTCTTGCCGGTGAAGGTAAACTTGATCCCATCCATGCAGACACACCGCACTTTGTGCCTAATACAGTTAATATGAGCATGGATTATAGATAACCAGTCCATACCCAAGATGACATCGTAAGGCCTCGACGCCACTACTAGGAGATCCCAGCCGAAGCTCTGACCTCCTAGAGTAAGCTCGCACTGCCGGCACCTGTGCGTAATCGTCGAATCCACTCCTGTAGGAGTCTCTAGCCGTAAGGATTGAGACAACGACTCCGTCAGAATCTCTGAGATTCAAACGAGGTTAGTGGGAATAAAATAATGACTGACACCTGTGTCCATAAGTACTACAGCTAAGGTGGAGTAGACACAGATCATACCTCATATCATCTCCGGAGCGCTGTGATCATAGGCCTTAGCTTCCTGGAGTTGAGCTCTCCCCTGTCCACCTGCTCCTATGACATATCCACCTGATTCCTGCGGACCTCCTCGGTCGAACCTCTGTCTCTTCCTGGGTGGTCCTTCGACCGTCTTCTAATCATCCGTACGGCAGGTCGGACAGTCACGAGCCATGTGACCCTGCCCGCCGCTTGCGTAACACTGCCTGCTTCTGGCATGAATGGCTCTGCCTCGGTTTCCCTACACAACCGACCCTAAATCATGCGGTCATCCACCTATAGTTCTGGTCCTCTTGGACCTTTGAATCATCTATCTGCTACCAGAAGCAAAAGACTTCACTACGTGACGACTGGTGGTGGGTCTCGCTGCTGGTGACTGCTCAAAAAGGAAACTCTTCACTAAGAGGGCTCGCTCTAACACCCCCACCTACATTGTGATGCTGAGTGAGATCATCAAAGCCCTGATCTCTCACCTGATCTCCTGCTCGAAGGTCTGGGACCTGGAGAATGGGCCCCACACCATATCAGTGGAGTATCGTGAGAGGTCAGTGAACCTCGCTGAGTACTGAGCCACAGTCATTCCGCCCTACTGCAGATGAAGAAGCTCCTGTATGCGCACTACGTGAAGAGTCGCTGAGACAAACTCTGCCCAAAACAGGCTCTCAAAGTCTACCTAGAGAAGAGTCACCTTGTCGTGAACCTAGAGCATCAAGCTCCACCATATGCCTGCTGCTGCTTACAGAAGGCTGACGACAATGATCACCATGAGATCTGCTGGTGTCCCTACTAGTCGAAAGACTCTCACCACGACCTCCAACCAATTCTCAGCCGCCTGTGGGTCCGTCTCTCCCATGAACCTGGGTAGCCTCTAGCACTGGAACTCATGCAACGCACTCAAGCGGTGTGCACCATATGCTGCTGGGGATGGTGGCATTGGTGGCCCAATGGGTAATAGTACCACTAGTGTCTCCACTGGTGCCTCTACTGGAAGAGGGCCCTGCACTGAGACCTCGTCGCTCAGTGGGCTATCATTGTATACTACTCTTGAAACCCTAGCTGGATGTCTATGTGGAGGCATCCTGAAATGAAACAGGTGTACCACGGTCAATAAGTTATACCTAGTGAGCTGACTCAAAGAGATCACAAATAAAAACTCTTCAAAACACACACACAATCAATGTTTTTATGCATTGAGTCGAAAATCAGAAGTCAGGGTCCTGGTGTATGGATACGTCAGTCACTACACCAACACTAGATTCCCTAAACTAATAACCACACTCACTAAACTTAACACTATTGCCATTAAAAAGAAAGATCTGAGTCCTATGTTCTATGGTAGAACCGACTCCTCTGATACTAATTTGTCACGACCCATCCCCCGGGGCCCGTGCCGTGACTACCCCAAGCCCGCCTTCTATAGGTTAGGGGCTGGAGACTAGCACTGAAAGGCGTAATCCCTAAAACTGGGAAGGCATTGCCTTTATAACCTGTAAACACACACAACCAAGCACACAACAAGATACGAACACAAGTCAACTGTATAGAAAAAATAGTGCATACTGAAAGGAAAAGGGTCCAGAATACAAGCCCAACAGTAAAGGTATAAGTACAACTGAAAAATAATACAACTGGAGAAAAAGGAAAGAAGCTGCTGGGTCATCCTCTGAGGTTCCTACCTGAAGGGTAGTTACATATCGCCTCCTCAGCACTCCACGTCCGCCCATCTCCTCTGTGTACCGACACACCGTATGGTCCACCTCCAGGCCCCGTCTAGTCTTGGTACCCTCAACCTCGATCAGTGCTGTCCTTCGTCTGCACCAAACACAACAAGGTGCAGGCATAGCCCATGCAGGGGTGAGTATAACGATACTCAGTAGGGACCCTGAGACCCTCAAGGTCTTACAAAATCCACAAAGGATAAACCAAAAAGCATGAAGTCAACTATCAACCCTACTTAGGTATATTACCATACATATACCTACATTATCAAGTACACCAAACTCAATCAAGAGGTAACACAGGGTCCAACCCAAAAATCCCAAAGATCAACCGTTCCATAAAGGAAGGATTACCACGAAGTTAAGTACCACACATGTACGCCACACAGAAGAATACCACTAAGGTATTACCACAAAGGAAAGTAACACATAGGTACGTAATCATCTCACATTAGGTATAAATTAAGTATAGTAGTAGAGATGATTAGATGTAAATACTAAATCATCTTACTCTGTTAAGAGGATCTGCTGCTGACCCACACAGGATCACTCGGTGCTGACCCACAGAAGATCACTCGGTGCTGACCCACACAGGATCACTCAGTGCTGACCCACACAAGATCGCTCAGTGCTGACCCACATAGGATCGCTCGGTGCTGACCCACATAGGATCACTAGGTGTTGACCCACACAGGATCTCAATTCATTCTTCACGTCACAGCCAGCTACAGGGTTCCCGCACTACGCTCTCTTGCCTCTGGGAGGGTCCGCTCCACAAGCCACTAGTCAATAATCCAACTATCAAGAAGTCTCATGAAGAAGTATCTCAAAGGACCTCCACATCATAGGGGTCTCAACGCAACAGAAGGCGCGCCAATCAGATGCCCGATCTATAAGTTATTAGCCTTTTTGTCCCGATGGCCCGGTTGGATTCGTGCTTGATCCAACCTGACCGTTACCCAACTTTATCCAAAATTCTAGTGGTGTATACTAAAGGGACCATCTCCCTCTAAGGTTTCTGGCACCGTAGACGGTTCTTCAAATGGACACCCGGTGCCAAAGTTATGGCCAAAAGAGAATATGGGGTCGAAACTGGTCTGGGTCCGGTCTGACTCGGCCCACTGGGTCCGGCCCGACCCGCGCTGGGTGGCCCGACCCATGCTGGGTAGCCGGCCTACACTGAGCGGCCCGACCTGCTGGGCGGAACGGCAGGCCGCGAGGGCCGCGTGGGGCCGCGGAATGCTACGGGAGGCCGTGGGGCTGCAAGGGCGGCGTAGAGGCCGGAGGGCAGTAGAGCGCCATGCCTTCGCCAGTGGCTGGCTTGACCAGTTTCCCTTCATTCATCGCCTTTGTCGCGGTTCTTGATTTCCATCGGTGCCAAACGCTGGCACCATTTGCCATCACCATCGCGAAGAACACACAAAAGAGAAGAACGACGGAGGGGTCGGGCCATGTTTGTTTGGCCCACACCCTCCACATTAGTGCGGTAGCAATTGGCTCAACGAAATCTTGAATCAAGAACAACAAAATCTACAATTTCATATGAATCATGGATCAACTCGTTTTGGTTGATCCGCGTTCTCCATGATTTCCAAGAATGAGGAATTTAATCGAGAAATTTCATGAAATAAATAACAACCCCTAACTCGTTTGATTGTTGACGTCGATGAGAGAAGTCGAAGTTGTCGACGTTCGTCGCGCCTGCCACATGCCTTCGATCCTGAGCTCGTTCGTCAGATAAACTCTCTTTGATGGAGGTGGTTCTTCGTTGTTAAAGATTTCCACCATTGGAGGATGTCCCGAGGAATAAGTCAAAGTTGTGCTTCGATGTTCTTCCTTGGAGGAGCTCTTCGTTGGAGGATGTGTTCTTCTAAGTTCTCCTCTTGCCATTCCTTTCCTCTCAATTCCACCAAAATGAAAAGTATCCCACATAATAAAACAAGTTATCTATTATGTTTGTTGGAATAATTTCAAATTATCTTAATTAATTAATTGATGAGTTGATATAATTAATTAAGGGTTGGCACAAATAAAGTGGGGGAGTTCAAGAGGTTTTTCTCCCATAAAGAGGGGAGTTTAAGGGGGTTTTAGTCTCGAGTGGTCCCCACCACCATAACCCACATGGGAGGTTAATTCTAGTGGTCCCCACCTCCATAACATCACATGGGAGGTTTAGTTCTGGTGGTACCCACCTATCAACATCCACATGGGAGTTCCAAAGAAAAATAAAATGTTACACCATTTTATTTTATTTTATTCTTTGATGAAAAACCCAAATTCTATATTTCACCCTCGACCTACTATGGTCGAGGTGAAGGTCTCATTAAGAGAATATTGGTATTGTGAGTTCAACGGTGCCCTCAGATTTCAATTCTGAGCACTGGTTCAAAAGTTACAAAAACATACTCACATGTTTTCTGAACGTACCTGAAAAAAAAGTTTAGAAATTCATTCCGGGTACACCGAGCCTTGGAATCACGCGCTGTCAATTTTTGCAGACTCATAAAATTCCCATATATTAAAAAACATTACATGGAAATTCTGGGTATTTACGTCAACTTACTGATATTTGGTATATATTTTAATAATTTAGGATAAAACTACATATTCATCCTCCACTACTGACTTAATAAAGTTCTTAAGGTCACCCACATGATCCTTTAAATTCTATTAACAAAGGGAAAAAATAAGTATAACTTTGTACTATATCTTTTATGAATTTAGAGAAAGTGTTATCATAAAAAGGTGGAGTAAGTAAAAGTTCTAGAAGTTTATTTGACTGATGGGGATTTTATCAATATCATATCCATAAAATTTCTTATCACCGAGGGATGGAATTACTTCAAAAAATTTGATTAAACCAACAATTTTATGTTAGGACACTCTCTATGAGACATGTTTTGGTTTGATGGAATTTTAAAAAAGGTTGTTAAGAATGTTTCCAATAAATTCATTAAGGGATATTGAAGACCCTTTAGGTTGATTTTTTAAATATTGTGAATATTATTATATTTTTTGTCAATATTTGAGTTACTTCTCCTATGAAGTTAGATGATACTTTACTAATCTTCAATGTTTCTAACATAATGAATACTAAAGTGTTCTCATGGTTCACTCTAAAGTTTCTCAATGAAGATAGTTTGTATAAATATTCCAGTTATAAAGTGATGAAGGTGAAAACTATACAAAGTTTGAAGTTACAAAGTTGAAGTTGTGGTTGTACATGATCAGGAAGAGATGTATGAAGATTACAAGACTGCTTCCATCAGACAGACATTCACAAAGTCATATTGGGTAGAGAAGTATGAAGCCTACCAAAACGAGTCAATACAAAAAAGAATTTTGTAATTGATTTTTGCACATCAAGCTAACCAGACAAATAATATCAAACAAAAGGAATCTTGTGTTTATACTGGATAAGAAAATTAATTTCTATCAATTTTTTTTTGTAGAAGTTTGATCATATAGAGGTAGGAGGGATCATCATATGGATGAACCTCAAATAGAGAAATTTGATTTCATTGGAAAAATGTTTCTATTAAGTTGTTATGGATTGATTTTAGTGGATTGAGCTTGATGTAATTTTTGATTGTATGTCAAATGACCAAATGAAGACATGCCATCTCATTAGACAGATCAAGATGAATGAACTTCTATAGTCCATTGGATGGAGGAAACATGTGAAGAGAACCAGATGGAGTAATCCTAAGATTACCAGACCGAGCTGATCAGATGAAGAAGATCAATTAGAGAAGTATTATGGATAGAGTAAGTCTTGTAAAAATTATTAGATTGAGATACATTAGTTAGAGACTTGAGAGACTTTTCATAAAAATTGTAAAGTAAATAACTATGGTGATGTAGATCTGTTATTTCAAAGTTTGTAAATCTAGCTAATATTAAATAAGTTTTGAGGAAATAATCAATATTTATATTTGAGGAAACCTTAATGAATAAAAATTACTTTGAAATTTTAATAGATTTAAATGTGGTCAAACAAAAGTTGATTTGAGTAGGGAATTCAAATTCAAGCATGCACTTTCCCCATGTTTTTAGAGGATATTTGTCTATATAAATGGGATGAAGTCTTATTGAGTTGTGGTTATTATTTATGTGAAAAATTATTTGAAGTGATGAAGTTTTTTTAGAGAGCAGTGTGCATTACCAACCAAGAATCCACTTGGTTGAAGAAGAATAGGTGAACCAGATAGTGGTGCAACAAATAGAGTTATAGTGGACAAAGGTATAACGGAGAGAGTTCATTAGACATAAGTGTTCTAGAAAGATGCTTACCTAACTGAGTCACACTGAATTAAGGTGTACCAGATGGAGACATATCAGACGGAGAAGTACCAGACATAGATTATAGAAAGAGTTTTTTTGAACTACTTTCAAAGTTCTTATTTTTTTTGGCTAGAAGGATAATAAATATTTGTAACTAGTGGGAGATTGTATAATTTCCTATTGGGATATAGAAGAAGCTCGATGGGATTTGGTTCAATTGTATTCACTTCATTATATAGTGGAAATTAATGGACTGATGGGAGTTTATATAACAAGGATATAGTCACCCACATTAGTGGTGAACCTTGTAAAAATATTATGTTCCCTACTTTATTTTATTATCTTTACATATGAGTTAGGTTGAGTTATAAAGTTGAGAGGGTTGGTACTCTAACAAGTTGAAAAATTTAATTTCAGGAGAAAAGAAATTATAAAGGATCAACACTAATTCAACCCCCCTTCTTAGTGGACAATAAAATCTTGGGAACTTAAGACCATCAGCTCAAAAGGGTATTGCAGTGCTGTCAGAAGCTTCAAAGTCAATAGGGCTCCTTCCAAAGGCCTCTAGAGTGAAGTAGTTTCATGTAGTGAAGAATCTATCAGTGGAAGTTGACACGGGTCCAACTATAGATAAAGGTACTATTTTTGTTGTATCCACTATAACAACTTCTTTATTTGATATTTGTGTCTCACACTCATTTATATCTGACCATTTTTTGGATGTTTTTGAAAGTTATAATAGAGATCATATCCTATGTTATGGATCTTGAGGAGCCTCTAGGAAAGAGGAAGGAGCTGGGGTTCCATTTTCCTTTGTCCTATCTTCTTATAGACAATGTTGAGTTAGTATGGGTCTTTATGATTCTTGATCTGATTTTTTTGATATTATCATCAAGATGGATTGGTTGGTTTCTCATTGAGCTGAGATTGATTGTTATCATCAACATATTTTATTCCTTACTACCAATGGGATCTCCTAGGTGTTTCAAGGAGATTGGGATCTGAGGTCTAGTCATATAAGACCTTATCGCTCGAGGATTAGGAATCTTTTTTCTGTCGATGTGGTTAATCCTGATGATGTATCTTCCTATGTTGATATTCCCTTGATTTTTTGATATTTTTCCAAGGTTTTCCAAGACGAATTCTCTAGTCTTATTCCAAAAAAGGGAGGTAGAGTTATCCATCGATCTAGTTCTTGGTGCACAACTGATTTATATACCCTCTTATCATATGGAACCTATTGATTTGAAATAGATTAATATATAGTTGGAAAATATGTTAGAGAAGATATTTTTTCATCCTAGTGTTTCATTATGGGAAACCCCTATGATATTTTCCAAGAAGGCTGATGGTTCTATTTATCTTTTCATATATTATCAGAAGATTAATTGGGTAATAGTTAAAAATAAGTATCCTTTGACTTGTGTGGATGACCTATTTGATTAGTTTTGGGGAAAAGTGGTTTTTGAAAATTGATCTTTAGTCAGATTATCATCAATTCAAAGTTAAGGAGTTAGATATTTCGAAGACCACTTTTAGGAGAATTTATGCCCACTATTAATATCTTGTGATGTTTTTTGTCCTAAATAAAACTCCTACAATGTTTATGGATTTGATAAACTAGATATTCCCCTAATATCTTAATACCTTTGTTATGGAATTTTTAGATGATATCATGGTCTATTCAAGAACTGATCCGGTGCATGAATATCATTTGAATTTAGTTTTAGGAATCTCTAGGAGTCACCAACTTTATGAAAAGTTATCGAAATTCAATTTCTAGATAATAAAGGTGATGTTATTAGGGCATATGATTTCATAATTTGGACTCTTAGTTGATCCTAAAAAAGGTAAAAGTTTTTTTTTCACGGGAAGAACCATATAATGTCTTTGAGATATAGAGCTTCCTAGGACTAGTTGGGTATTATTAGTGGTTCATAAAAGATTTATCATAACTGGAATCACCATTAGATTCTCTTACCAATAAAGGGGTGAAATTATCATGGGATTCTAACTGCCATGATTCTTTTGATGAGTTGAAACAACATCTGACATCATCTCCTATTATGATATTTTTGAAACTTGGTAAGGTATATATAGTTTATTCTGAAGATTCTAGTGTTAGTTTAAGATTCATGATTATGTAGGATGATCTTATAGTGGCATATAGTTCTTTTCAGCTTTGGACACATGAGAATAATTATTTTACTCTTGACTTGGAAGTCACTACTATTGTGCATGTTCTCAAGTGTTTCTAACACTATATTTTTGAGGAGAAGTTAGTAGTATATTATGATCAAAAGAGATTTAGTTATATCTCGTATAAAAAGGAATTTAACCTCAGACAATGGTGATGGATAAATTAGCTATTGATTTTTGAATTTGACATCACCTACACCCATGGTAAGGGGAATGTTGTTGTTGTTTATCTCAGTATGAAAATTCCCTCATTCCATCTTGGAGGCAAACGAGGAGTGAAATATTATGAATATTTTTTTTATCATTTTCATATAGATGTGTGAGAGGATGATTCAGGTATAATTATAACTAGTATTTAGTTATTTAAATCTCCTTGATTCAGTTATATAGGAATAACAAAAGGATGACGAGTTTAGAGGAATCAAGGAATCCTTATATGATGGGGAGACCATTCCTGGTTGGTCTCTCCCCTCTAATAGAATTCTTCACTTCGAGAGTCGGTTCACTATACATTTATCTATTAGAAATTAAGTGATGTACTATTTTCATAGTTCTTTTTGGATCATTCATCCTAGAACTATGAAGATGTATTATGACATGAATGGAATTTCTGATGGGTGGGTATGAAGCACAACATTTTTTATTATGTGTCTCACTATTACACCTTAAAAAATATTAAGGAAGATCAACTGAAGCCTTTTAGTTTGTTTCAACCTCTTTTGGTGATGAAATGGAAATGATATGATTTATCCATGGACTTTATAGTTGTATCACCATAGACTCTCTAAAGAAATAATTCTATATGGGTGGTGATTTATTGGTTAAAAAAATAGGATCATTTCATTCTGATTAGGGTCACCACCAAGGTTGATGATTTGGGTAAGATATACATGAATGAAATTGTGAGGTTTCATAGAGTTTCATCTACCATTGTATTTTACATGGATCCTAGGTCCACTTACCAATTCTAGAGATGTATCTAAATAGATTATGGGGACTTAGGTCAAATTGAGTACAACTTATCATTCAAAGATAGATAGATAGATATATAATTCTATTTAAATTATAGAGGATATTCTATATGACCATGTATTATATTTATAAGGATCTTAGGATAACCATCCATGACTGGTCAAGTTTCCTTATAATAATAGTTATCAGTCATCTATCAGAATAACTCCTTTTGAGTCTTTGTATGATCGCTTGAGCAAGTCACCAATTTATTGGTCAGAGGTGGGTGAGGCCTCTCTCATGGTATTGAGTATCATTCAGGAGGTATCAATGAGAATCAGGATATATGTTAATGATTTATTAAAACTTAGTGTTGGAATAAATCTTATACATATCATCTATAGTGTCATTTATAATTTTTTATTGGTGATTAGGTCTTCTTGAAATTTTACCCTATATTGGGTTACCATTATCTAGGGAGTCATGGGAGGTTGGATTTGAGATATGTGGGATAATTTAGGATTACTGAGTGGATTAGAAAAGTAGATTATTAGTTATAATTTCTAACTTAATTGATAGGTATCTATGATGTTTTCCACATATCTTAGCTTAAGAAGTATCATCTCGATCCTTTCCATGTTTTGAATTAGTAGGAAGTCTAGTTAGATCTTGATGTATCAGTTTTGGAGTAACCAATGGAGATAATTGAATCTCATATGAAAGTTCTACATGATAAGTATATTCCTTTGGTAAAAGTGTTATAATGACACAAATCATATTCTCACATGAATTGGGGGTGTGAATCATTGGTTAGGGAGTAGTGTCCTGATCTCTTTTCAGATCATCCTTCTTCCATATGACTTTTTGGGGACAAAAAGTGCTATGGTGGGGAGGTTGTCACATCCCATATTGAGGTATATTATATTTTTGATCTTTGAGATGGTTCCTTATGGCTTTAGGATGTGTTGGTTGGTGATGGTGGGTTTTTGAAGGGTGATTGACATTTCTTAGTAAAAAACAATCTAAACCATGTCGCGTTCTAAGTCATTTTTCTTATGGGTAACACCTATACACCATGAACAGTGCCACCATTATTAGTATAGGGTGTGGTCCTGAGCATAGTGTGTTAGTGGTTTCCCTATAATTCATGACTAATAATTCCTCACCATGACCATGGTGAAGGCTATGGCCAAACCCAAATGGCCAAGGGTTCGGGTCTATGATTTGTTCGGTGGGCATATCAGGCTTTAGGGTATGGTGGAACTGAGACCACTATTAGTGTAGTGAACCTTTATAATTTCATGGTATCATCTATTTTGTAAATTCTAATGACTGAATTGGTCACTTATTTTTATGGAAAGTGTTACACTTGTTTACATAAATACATAGTATCTTTATGAGGGGTATTTTAATGCACCTTGACCCGATTTTCTCATCTATTAAGCCTTCCTTATTCATTCCCAATCTAGGGTTTTTAATTGAATGATTTTGGGAAGAAATTTGGGTATCCATTCTACCTTGGTTGGTCGAATTTTAGCATTTTAATCCCAGATCATATGTTTATTGTTGAATTGATCCATTGGTAATTTGGTTCCCAAAGGCCAGATCTTGTTTAGTTGGGTGAAGATATTGTATTCTATGAGGTAAGTGATCTCTTATCTTCTCTTCTAACCTTATGATTATGGAAACTTATTTCTAAGATGTGGGAATTGATTTTTAGGGCATCATCCTACTTTATTATGTGTTCCCTTTACTTCTAGTGTGTGGATCCCGTTGTTGCTGTCATGAAAACCCAAGTGTGAGGTTGGTGATTATGTCTCTAGTCTTTGTTTGGTAAACCAAACATGATCTGGTTTTCTAAATATTTTTTTAATATAATATTGACATGATACTTGATATTCTTGGTATGTGTGCGTAAATGGTTTTTGATGGTTTATCCCATTATTTTGGTAAAAAAAGAGGTTTTAATAGCACTATGAAATGGTTTATGGAATTGGTTTTTAGAGCATGATTTTGATGGAAAAATGGTTGTTTGGAATTTTTTTTATGAAATGTTATGAGACCTTTGAATTGTCTTGACATAGACAACACATGGTAGCCTTGAGGACCTAGGAAAGGGTTTTAGTATTGGGCCTTGACCTTGATTCCATAGGGGGTTCAATAATAGGGTCTTCCTATATTCCATAGGCCCTGTTTTTCTAGGGACTCAATTCTCTAACACTTTAGGGGGTTCACTCATGGGGTGTTCCTCTATTACCTAAGCCTTTTTGTTTCAGGGACTTGTTTAGTGCAAGTATTGAATTGATTAATGAGACATGAGAGAACTATCTATCCCAAACCTATGCTATCCTAGGGGTGATCTCCACTGTTCTTTGTTTTGTTAATATTTGGGTTTCATATGTAAAAACGATTCATGCTTTTATAAAAGGTTTATTTTAAAATGTACTTTGAACTATGTTATATTGAATCTACTTTAGAACTATGAAAATAGAAAATGTTTTTACCATGTTTTTTTATATAAATGTGAAAAATATTTTATCATTCCATTTATAGGTTCAGAATATTAGGATTATTGACATAGAATTGATATGGAATACTTGGACAAGATCCTATTTGGATTTTTTTTTTCACACCCTACACATTCCCTTAGGGGTGTGTATACATTGTTTTGTCTGATGCAGGAAAAAGCAAGGCACTGCATTGAGGAGGTGAGGTTTCATGTTAGAAAGTAATGAGTAGCTAGTGGTGAGATAGTGGGATGTTTCACACAAATCAAATGAAGTATTTGTTGGTATTTTGGGTTTCCTTTGGTCTTATTATTGGACATGTACCTTGATTTTGGCATGTTACCTTAGTTGTATCGTGACTGCTGCTGGTTTATTGTTATGTAATATTTCCTTTCTTGTTATATTTATATTTATATATGTCATGTTACTTGTTTCAAGTTGGTAAAATAATTCCTTATGGTTGTTGTTGGATACTCAGGTGCTAATCGCTAGTCCGTGGGGATTGAGAGTGCCTTTTGGGTCTTACCACGGTCTGGTTCAGAGCCTAGTTTGATGAGTTGTCCGGGTTGGGTCATGGAAATTTTTATACACTTTATTTTAAGAAACTAAATATATTATATATAAAATATATTATTTATATTAATAATATATTAACATAAATATAATTATTAATTAATAGGAAATAAGAATAAGAATAGTTAAAATTTTAAAAAAGTTATTTTCCTATTAAAGTAGTTTATATTATATTTTTATGTTTTTATTTAAAAGTTAAATTATCAAATTTTAGAATTTTAATTTGAAAAAATTAAATTCATTTTTTAATTAGAATAAAAAAATATCTTAGTATATTTTTTTGGGATTTTTTTAATTTATTTTTAGTTGAATAGTGAAAAATATAGTTTTTATTAATAATATAGTGTTTATGAATATATCATGAGGTAAGCAGGACTAAAAAACTTATAAACTTATTCATGGACAAAATAATATTTAATGAGTAAAATTATTCATTTTAAAAATAATTTCTAAACTTATAAAACCATGTTTATCATTTTGAAACTTAAGTAATATTTTATTCTAATAAAAAAATGTTTTCATATTTTTATTTTAATTATGTTTACATAATGTAGAATTTTTTTATTTTTTTTGAAGTCATATAACTATTATTTTGTTAATAATAAACTAATTAAAGTTATGTGAATAAAAAAAATGATAATTTCATCTTTAACATAATTTTTATACTTATAAACACTTTTTCTAAAAATGGGTTTTTACACATTATGTGCTCCAATATTAAAATTAATTTTTATCACCCTTAGAAATTTTATTTTAAAAATGGATTTAATATTTATAATGTATTAGTATAAATTATTTAATAAGTCCCATTTTATTTTTAGGTATTAAAAGTAAATTACTTAGTTAAAAATCAATTACCACGGTAAAAACCTAAAATAGAAAATGTGAAAAATTTAGGAGTAAAAGACTTAAAAAAATGTTAAAAACATGTATTCAAATTCATTTTTGAGGTTTTTTAAACCTCATAACCTACCCTACTCTATTATTTTCTATTATTTGATCCACTTGACCCTTGAATAATGACTTTACCTTTTATATTATTACAAAAATGGAACCCCCTTTACTTATAAAAGGAGCCATCACCACCATACTTCTCCTCACACCCAATGCCTATTATATTTGACCAAAATATACCCAAATAAATCTATAACACCCATATATAATATTTATTATCTCTTTTTGTAAGAACCCGGATCTTCGTTCAGGTATGTTTTCTCCTTTTCTGGAGTTTTTAAGGAAAATAAATTTTCTGTAAATTTCAGAAGTACACACCGTGTACTTTCTGAGTACACGCCGTGTACTCTGTTCCATCTCGAAGCCGTGTGCTGGCCATGTCCAGGCCACACACACAGTGTGTGAGGCTGAGGTGGAGGCCGGTTAATTCAGAGTACGGAAAAATTGAAGTACACGCCGTGTACTCAAGAAGTACACACCGTGTACTTTTTTTTTCATTAAATGGACCGGGGTCACGCCTAACCCCTATTTCCATCTTCTTCTCCAGTTTTCGACCCTCTAAGAGCGACTGTACAACCGGATCTTCGATGGAGTCCTGAATCGCCGTCCGTTCTCCGATTCGAGCATGGTCAGTTGCATTGGAATCGCAGCGGCGAGTTATTCCTTCTGATTTAGCCTTGTTTCTTGATTCCTCCTCGTTTCCAAGTTATCGTGGGATGAACATTTTGTGCGTTTTCTCAGATCTACATTGTTCTAAGAGTAATCTGTCATCAAGGTTCACGTATATCGATCTCCTCAGATCGAGGTAGGTGGTTTGTGCCTTTCTGTAGAAAGTTGATGAGTATTATGTGCAAATTTCCACCAATACCCGTGAATGGGGTATTTCGTGTTTCCTATTTTTCCCCTGCTGTTTGCCTGCTTTGCTTGTTTGATTTAGTAGAGATTATTACTTGTGATTAGAGTAATTTGTTTGTGCTCAGATTGCTTTGCCATTCTTGTTCTGCCTGTTTGGCATTTTGCCAGTTGCCATGCCTAGTTATAGGATAGTGGAACTGTTGTTTTATTATTGCTGTTGAGACTTAGTTGATATCCAAGTAGTTCTTGAGGTTTACTTGGACGATACACATGCGTTGAGCATGTTTAGTTATACTCAGGACTGTGAGAACCTAGATTAGCAGACCAAAGGGAGAATTGACGGAAGGGCTTCTCCAGAGTGTCTTTTATTTACGATGCGAGACTATAGGGGGAATTGACGTTGAGTGCTTCCCTAGAGAGTCTGTAGTACCACGACACGGGCCATAGGGGTAATTGACATTGAGTGCTTCCCCAGAGAGCCTTTAGCACAATACGAGACTATAGGGGGAATTAACGGTGAGTGCTTCCCCAGAGAGTCTTCTTAATTACGTAGATGAACTAGAGGGGTGAGACTGTGTGTGCCTCCCAAAGGGTTGCTAGTACTATAGGTTGAACCATAGGGGTTAGGCTGTGAGAGATACCTAGAGGGTTACCCGTTTTCTTCCTGTTGCTGGTTGCTTACTTGTATACTTTACTTGTTAGAACTGTGGATTTTAGCTGCTTGTGATTTTCTGTTACTGCTTCTTGTTTAATTACTGCCATGTATTCATTGACTGTTAGGCAAAAATCTTTGGGTGATTGCCTACTGGGATTGTATCTCACACCCTGTTTGGGCCATGCTTTTGGGCCTAAGAAGACTATGTTGCTGCAGGTATAGATAAGGGCAAGTGCCCTTCTACTTCAGGATCTTGACTGCATCAGGAGCTGGGGAGCATGGGACCGAGCCGTGGCTCGTGATGCTGAGGAGATTACTTTGTTTTTCTTTTGAACTTGGTTTCAGTTGTATTTCAACACGTTGTTGTGTTTACTATTTTCCTTAGACACTTGTACCTGCTGCATCATTTTCATCATAGTTATATATCTACATTGCTTCCACTGTTTGGTTTCTGTTGTTATGCATGTTGGGTGCTGCTTCCGCTGTTTATTGTGGTTTACTTACCTTGTATACCTTACCGAATGAGGGCATAGTTTCCCCACCGACTCACCAAGTCCCTTGCTGCTAGTCGGTAGCCTCTGGTGTTCGGGGAAACGTGCTTGAGGTCATGTGGAAAACCGGGTACGGGGCACCAGTGGAGGGGATCCGGACTCGAGACGTTACAAAGTGGTATCAGAGGAGTTCTTTTCTCTTGTATTACTATTTGGAGACCTTATCCAGGGATAGGACAGATTCGGTACTTGGAATTAAGCTGTGCTCGGGAGTAGCTAACCTGTGTACAGGGAAAAACCATACTACCTCATTAATTACAGTTTTCTGGTTTTGAGATTTTATGGTTAGTATGTTTTCACCTAGAGTGATTCGTATGACTTGTACGGTTATTGTTTTGATATTTCGGTTCTATTTCTATCGCAACCCGATGATATGGGGGTATTCCATCTCATGCATCATATAGGCACTTGTAGAAATCACATGCCATGCATTCTTGCCATGCCATCTAGGGTGCATTAGCGATTGCATGCTGTTGTGATAAACTATGTGTAGATTATGCATGCTGTTGTGATAGTTGCTTGATATATTCTATGCTGTTCTATTAGAAAACTATTTGTTTTGTTCTTTGATTAAAGTGAACACCAAATTTTGGTTCTTGAGGTGTTATGGGACCTCACGGATTGGAATTTGGAACTTTTCGCCTTGTTTTTGTGTTTTGGGATTCTGTGCAGTTTCTGAGCTACTACCCAAAAAAACCCAGGATACACAGCGTGTACTTTTTAGATACACGTCGTGTAGTTTTCAGGCCATGTCACTGACCGTGTGATAAGAACACGGTGTCGTGGGAGTAGCTTCGGGAACACACCGTGTACCGTTGGTACATGCCGTGTGAGTTCGGAGCCGTGTACCCGACCGTGTCACTAACTACACAGGCCAGGGAAGCTTGGGTAGAACACGCCGTGTCCACAGGGAACACGCCGTGAGGTCCTGTCCAGGTACCTGGCCGTGTCACGAACAACACGGGCCGGCGTGACCTTCTTTCCGCACACCGTGTTCGTTCAGAACACGCCGTGTAGTCTTGCCCAGGTACATGGCCGTGTCACGAACAACACGGGATGGTGTCGCCTTCGCCTATGCACGCCGTTCTTGTTCGGAGCATGCCATGTAAGGTCTAGCTGTGTAGACGGCCATGTACTCAACAACACAGACCGCCGAAGCCTCGTCTAGTGTACGCCGTGTTGGATTCGAACACGCCGTGTAGTCTCGGGTTGAGTCGGACCATGTGGGTTAGCCATGTAAAGAGACTCGGGCAGGGGAATAGTTTTCAAGTACATGTCGTGTGTGGGGGTCAACACTCCGTGTAGTTTGAAGTGTACACGACTTGTAGGGTGAGAGTACACGCCCATGTCAGTGGTTTAAGAAGACACGCCGTGTAGTTTTATACACACCTTGTAGTCGTGTTTTGCAATCTTGTGTGTTTTCTTCCCCTGTTCCCGTTTTGTACTCTTGTGTTCTCTGTCCTTGTTTTCCTGATCTAAGGTATGATTTTGATCTTTCAGAGCTATGCCTCCGAGATGTCCTCCAGTCGTACGTCTTTCATCAGGCAGTGATCAAATGCCAGACAGGGCTGATCTGGGACTTCCTGTCGATCCCCCAGCCGAGCCAGCCTTGGCACCGGTTGTTGTACCATTCGTGGGCGCTGATGCGTAGTTCAGGGAAGGTTTCATGAGGATGATGCAGGCCTTCCAGTGTACACCGCCTCCTGCCTCGTCTATGACAGACTTGACATGGGTCTTTCAGCAGCAACATCCTCCCACGTTCTCGGGGGAGGGAGGACCTCAGGCTGCAGAGTCATGGCTGGAAGCCATGCTGACTATATTCGAGCATCTGGAGGCACCTCTAGAGAGGCGGGTCAAGCTCGTCACCTACATGCTCCGAGAATCCGCCAAGATGTGGTGGGACGTGATCTCATAGGTGGGTCAGCAGCATGCTATGGATTGGGAGGAGTTCCAGTGCGTGTTCTATGACTACTTCTACCCGAAGACTCTGAGGGCCGATCGAGCCCAGGAGTTCATGATCTTAGAACATGGTACTCTATCTGTCATGGAGTATTACTCTCATTTCACTGAGCTGCAGCGTTTTACACCCCTTTGGGATGGGAGTGGGGTGTTCCTGGCAAGGAAGTTTGAGGATGGACTCAGGCAGGAGATCCGCTTGCAAGTGAACATCTTCCAGCTGACTTCCATTACTTCCATCGTCAACTAGGCATTGATTGCGGAGTGCAATCTGAGAGACTCTGGAGCTGCAATTCAGGGCGGTTCTGCTCCCAGAGCTAGCTTTACTCTAGATGACAGTAAGAAGCTCTGTAGGGATCCCACTCACGGTGATTCGAGGAAGCGAGACGCATCATCAGGCAGCTAGGTGACGTGCTACCAGTGTGGCCGGACAGGGCACACGAGGCCGCAGTGCCAGAGAGACCCTGTGGAATGCCGATCTTGCAGCAAGTTGGGTCACCTTCAGCATTTATGCTAGGTTTTCTCACCAGCAGCAGGTGACCGAGGTTCTTCCATGACTCCTGGTTCAGGAGCAGCCCCACCAGTCTCTCACCAGTCAGGGAACTGGAGTTCTTCCAGCCGTTTGGGCCGAGGTGGAGGTCGAGGCTGTGGTGGTCAACCACCAGTCCCTCAGCACCGGTAGGTAGGTTCAGCTCAGAGTGGTCAGCCAGGGGTGCAGGGCCGCGGCACGGGCCAGTCTTTCACCGTGGAGCAGACTTATCATGAGCAGGATCCCGACCCTTCTACTGTTCGAGGTACAATTTTAGTAGCCTCAGTTTTATCTTCCACCCTTTTCGATACTGGTGCTACACATAGCTTTATCTCTATTGCCGTTGTGGAGAGCCTTGGACTCTGCATCTTTTCTTCTTCTGACTCGTTGACACTAGACACACCCTTGGGAATGAGGACATCTAGTGTACGCTAGTGTAGAGAGTGCCCTCTCGAGGTTGAAGGGTATCACTTCTTATGGGATATCAATGTCCTAGAGATGATAGGCTATGATGTCATTCTCGGCATGGACTAGTTGATTTCCTTCCAGGAAGTCGTTGACTGTTATCGCTATAGAGTCAGTTTCATTTCACCAGAAGGTGAATCCTTCCTTCATAGAGGCGAATGGGACGTTCGGGCGAGTTGTGCGGGACTCGAGCATCTTGGGCTAGGAGGAGTGATGGCCCAGATTTCTAGTCTTTATCTGGATGATCAGGGGACTCCACAGTTGGACTTTCCTCCAGTGGTGGATCACTTCAGAGATGTTTTTCCAGAGGACTTTTCGGGTTTGCCTCCAGAGCGTGAGGTAGACTTCTCTATTAAGCTCGTGCCAGAAGCGGCATCGGTGTCCATTCCTCCATATAGGATGGCCACACCTGAGTTGCAGGAGCTCAAGAAGCAGTTGGAGGAGTTACAGGCTAAGGTTTTCATCCGACCCAGTACTTCTCCTTGGGGTTCGCCTGTTCTGTTTGCGAAGAAGGCAGACGGTACCCTTCAGCTTTGTGTGGATTATCAAAAGCTGAACCAGTTGACGGTCAAGAACTGATATCCTTTGCTGAGGATTGATGACCTTTTAGATCAGCTTTGAGGAGCCCGGGTGTTCTCAAAGATTGACTTGAGGTCCGGTTATCATCAGTTGCACATTAGACCATCAGATATACCTCTGACAGCCTTCAGGAGCAGGTACGGTCTTTACGAGTATACAGTCATGCCTTTCGGACTCACGAACTCACCTACAGTTTTCATGGTACTGATGAACCGAGTGTTCCATCCTTACTTGGATTCCTTCGTCGTGGTCTTTTTGGACGATATCTTGGTGTACTCTCACACTCGACACGACCATTCCACCCATCTTGAGATCGTTATGAGTACACTAATAGAGCATCGACTTTATGCTAAACTCTCGAAGTGCCACTTCTGGATGGATCGGATTGACTTCTTGGGTCACGTCATCTCGGAGGTAGGAGTATCTGTGGACCCATAGAAAGTGAGAGCTGTAGTTTCCTGGGAGCAGCCGAAGAACGTTTTTGAGGTATGGAGTTTCCTAGGGCTGGCTGGATACTACAGATGCTTCATTCAGGACTTTTCTCGTCTAGAAGCACCCTTGACAGGTCTGACCAAGAATGGGGTGAAGTTCTTATGGTCAGATTCTTGTGAGTCAGCCTTTCAGGAGCTGAAAGGGAGGTTGATGTCAGCACCGATACTAGTCTTGATAGAGCCAGGAAAGAGCTACACTGTTTATTGTGATGCTTCAGGCGTTGGGCTAGGAGCTATGCTTATGCAGGGAGATGGAGTCATTGCATATGGGTCTCGGCAGCTGAGGCCACATGAGAGGAACTACCCTACGCACGATCTAGAGTTGGCAGCTGTTGTTCATGACTTGCACTGTTGGAGACACTATCTTCTGGGAGAGCACTTTGTGGTCTTCACTGAACACAAGAGTCTCAAGTATATCTTCACTCAGTGTGATCTGAATCTGAGGCAGCGCAGGTGGGTCGAGTATCTTCGGTCCTTTTATTTCGATCTTGCCTATACGCCGAGAAAGGGCAACGCCGTGGAAGACACGTTGAGCAAGAGAACTCAGATTCAGGTAGTTCAGGAGGCCAGTAGTGAGTGGTAGCTGATGGCTCTGTTCTCTGAGATGCATCTGGAGGTGCACGACAGACGAGGACATACCTTTCTATCTTTGGTAGCTGTTACCTCCATGCTACTTGATCGGGTACGGATGAGGCAGCTATTAGACTCAGAAAGCTTAGTCCTATGGGAGAGTGTGTCAGGAGGGGACCCTCTTCCTAGATGGACAGTGGGAGAGGATGAGATCTTGCGTTTCCAAGGATGCATATGGGTGCCATCAGACATACGCGAGGAGATGATGCGGGATTTCCATTCCTCAGTTTGGGAAATTCATCCCAGCGTCACCAAGATGTATCGGAATCTTCATCGCCAGTACTGGTGGCCAGGTATAAAGAAGGATGTTGCTGGTTTTTTCATGAGATGTTCTACTTGTTAGCAAGTGAAAGTAGAGCATCAGCGACCAGCAGGCCTTTTACAACAGTTACCCATTCCATAGTGGAAGTGGAATGATGTTGCGATGGACTTCGTGACCGGGTTGCCGAGATCACCTCGAGGGAACGATGCTATTTGGGTTGTCGTCAACAGGATTACGAAGGTTGCTCACTTCTTTCCGATCAAGGAGACCTTCAGTGTCGATAATCTGGGATGACTATACATCAGATAGATCGTTCATCTGCATGGAGTTCCGCGCTCTATTGTTTCAAACAGAGATGCATGCTTTACCTTTCAATTCTGGCAGGGACTTCAGAAGGCCATGGGTACACAGGTACTTTTGAGTACAACATACCATCCCCAGACTGATGGCCAATCCGAGCGCATGATCCAGGTGCTTGAGGATATTCTCCGAGCTTGCATCCTTGACTTTGGAAGTTCTTAGGAGAAGCATATTCCTCTGGTGGAGTTCGCCTACAACAAAAGTTTCCAGGCGACCATTCAGATGGCACCATACGAGGCTTTATACGGTAGGCCATGCCGATCACCCTTATGCTGGCTGGAGGCAGGAGAGGCAGCTTTGTTGGGACCTCGTCTTGTACAGGAGACTTCAGAGTAGATAGAGCTGATTCGGAAGAGTATGGATACAACATAGTCTCGGCAGAAATCTTATGCTGATCAGCGGAGACGACCTTTGAAGTTCGAGGTCGGTGATCAGGTTCTCCTACGTGTTGCACCGAGGTTGGGACACAAAAGGATTTGGAGATAGGGTAAGCTTTCACCATAGTACTTCGGGCCGTTCGAGGTCTTGGAGAGAGTGGGGCCGGTCGCCTATCGGTTGCAACTACCTCAGAGGTATCGGTCCATGCATGACGTCTTCCACCTCTCTACTCCGACGTTACTTTTCCGACCCATATCACGTCTTTCATCCTGAGAAAGTCGAGCTTGAAGTGGATGCGTAATTCGAGGAGAATCCTATCCAGATTGTCGATCGTAGTACAAAGGTTCTCTGTGGGCGGTCTGTTCCTCTGGTACGAGTACTATGGCAGCACGGGCGATTACAGGACGAGACCTGGGAGAGGGAGGCTGAGGTACGATCGCAGTGTCCGGAGCTGTTCGGGGATTCTTCTTCTCCACCTCATTAGGGAAATTTGGGGACAAATTTCTTTAAGGGGGGAAGTTTGTAAGAACCCAGATCTTCGTTCAGGTATGTTTTCTCTTTTTCTGGAGTTTTTAAGGAAAATAAATTTTATGGAAATTTCAGAAGTACACGTCGTGTACTTTATGAGTACACGTCATGTACTCTATTCCGGCTCGAAGCCGTGTGCTGGCTGTGTCCGGGCCACACACATGGTGTGTGAGGCTGAGGTGGAGGCCAGTTAATTCAGAGTAGGGAAAAATTGAAGTACACGTCGTGTACTTAAGAAGTACACGCCATGTACTTTCTTTTTTTCATTAAACGGACCGGGGTCGCGCCTAACCCCTATTTCCATCTTTTTCTCCAGTTTTCGACCGTCCGAGAGCGACCGTACGACCAGATCTTCGACGGAGTCCTGACTCACCGTCCGTTCTCTGATTCGAGCACAGTCAGTTGCGTTGGAATCTCAGTGGTGAGTTCTTCCTTCTTCTTTAGCCTTGTTTCTTGATTCCTTCTCGTTTCCAATTTATCGTGGGATGAAATTTTTGTGCGTTTTCTCAGATCTACGTTGCTCTAAGAGGAATCTGTCGTCGAGGTTCACGTATATCGATCTCCTCGGATTGAGGTAGGTAGTTTGTGCCTTTCTGTAGAAAGTTGATGAGTATTATGTTCAAATTTCCACCAATAACCGTGAACGGGGTATTGCGTGTTTCCTGTTTTTCCCCTGCTGTTTGCCTTATTTGATTTTTTGCTTTAGTAGAGGTTATTTCTTGTGATTAGATTAATTTGTTTGTGCTCAGATTGCTTTTCCATGCTTGTTCTACCTATTTGGCATTTTTCCAGTTGCCATGCCTAGTTATAGGATAGTGGAACTATTGTTTTATTATTTCTGTTGAGCCTTAGTTGATAGCCAAGTAGTTCTTGAGGTTTACTTAGACGATACACACATATTGAGCATGTTTAGTTATACTCAGGAATGTGAGAACCTAGAGTAGCAGACCAAAGGGAGAATTGACGGAAGGGCTTCTCCAGAGTGTCTTTTATTTACGATGCAAGACTATAGGGGGAATTGACATTGAGTGCTTCCCCAGAGAGTCTGTAGATCCACGACGCGAGACATAGGGGGAATTGACTTTGAGTGCTTCCCCAAAGAGCCTTTAGCACGATACGAGACTATAAGGGGAATTGACGGTGAGTGCTTCCCCAGAGAGTCTGCTTAATTACATAGATGAACCAGAGGGGTGAGACTGTGTGTGCCTCCCAGAGGCTTTCTAGTAATATAGGTTGAACCATAGGGGTTAGGCTATGAGAGCTACCCAGATGGTTATCTATTTTCTTCCTATTGCTGGTTTCTTACTTGTGTACTTTACTTGTTAGAACTGTGGATTGTAGCTGCTTGTTATTTTCTGTTACTGCTTCTTGTTTAATTACTGCCATGTATTCATTGACTGTTAGGCACAAATCTTTGGGTGATTGCCTATTGGGATTGTATCTCACACCCTGTTTGGGCCATGCTTTTGGGCCCAAGCAAACTATGTTACTACAGGTATAGATAAGGGAAAACGCCCTTCTACTTCAGGATCTTGACTGCATTAGGAGCTGGGGAGCATGAGATCGATCCATGGCTCGCGATGCTGAGGATATTACTTTGTTTTTCTTTTGCACTTGGTTTCAGTTGTATTTCAGCATATTGTTGTGTTTGTTGTTTTCCTTAGACACTTGTACCTACTGCATCATTTTCATCATAGTTATATATCTACATTGCTTCCGCTGTTTGGTTTCTATTGTTATGCATGTTGGTTATTGCTTCCGCTGTTTATTGTGGTTTACTTACCTTGTATACCTTACTGAATGAGGGAATAGTTCCCCCACCGACTCACCAAGGCCCTCGCTGCTAGTCGGAAGCCTCTGGAGTTTGGGGAAACGCGCTTGAGGTCATGTGGAGAACCGAGTACGGGGCACCAGTGGAGGGGCTCCGGACTCGGGACGTTGCACTTTTATTCTCAAAATACCACCTCTCGAATCCTTAATCCTTTTTTCAAAGGAGTTTTTCCTAGGAGTAAGGAAAAATTATCAATTACTCCTCTTTCATTTCTTTTTTTCTACTTATACCTCCTATGAATCACATATAACCATGTTTAAATATTTAAATATGTATCCTAATTATACTAAAATATTATTTTGTTAATGAGATAACCATTTTATACCTTCCTCAAAACCATTCGAAAAGCAAAAACTTTGCTTGTGTTACGTGCGAACTACCGCCTCTATAAGTGACATGGTCTGTTTTTCATAACCAATTTGTATGGATGGTTGAAAATGAGTATTTAATTTATTAATATAATATTTATAAAATTATTAATATTGTTAAATTATAATAAATTCCCTATTCCCCTGTTCTATGTAAATGAACGCGTCACCCGTGCATATGTGTGGACTACCACCTCCATGAAAGCGACATATTTCATTTTTCATAAAATATTTTATTATTTGTAAAAATATCTTAAAATACTATTAAAAACCTTAAAATAATATAAATAATATCATTATTATTCTATAATAATGATATTATTTCAAAATAATCACTTTCTTAATCATACTCACCGATAAATTAAAACATGTTCTGGTTTGGGTCGGTTTGACCACCTACTTGAACAATGATATAAATTTATATAATGGATGACTATGAAAACTTAAATACTTGTATTATTATAAATTAATGAGAAAATAATATATTTTTTATGATTTTATAATTTTATATAAATATTTAACTTATTATTAATATACTGCCCTTTTTGTTTGTTATAAATCACTGAAACAAGCTCGTCACCAACTTATTTTCCACATATCATAACTAAAATACTCATGAAATTAAATTATAACATTATAAATAACTATAAAAAATTTATTAAAGTACCTATACTGATCTTATAATTATTAACTTTGAATCTATAATTAGGAATCTACACCGCCATTATGAAGCTAGTACTAATCAAACAATCTAATCTAATAACATCTGATGATGAAAATAAAATATAACCAACTAATATATTTTTAATAAATTATTATAAATAAAATTTATGAATGTATATAGGTATGAATAATTTTTTAAATAGGTTACTAAGATAATTATTTTTTTCATACATGAGGTTAGAGCATGTCAGGCTAAGCGAGATTAAAGTAAGAGTTTCCACATCTCAATTTCGATTCATTAAGATATGATTTTTATTAACCAAATTTTACTTTTTTATGATGTAAATATTTAATTTTTATGTATTTTACTATAATTTTATAGAAATCTATGGGATTTACAAATCCATATAATGTTTTAGATTTATGGTTATTTGATTCAAAAGATAACGAATTCATAAATGGTTTATTGACTCAATTTTATTTTCTATTTGGGTATTGAGATATCTTTATTGATTATTATTTTATAATTTACCTTATTATACCATTTATCTATTCAATACAGTAACCACTATTTTTCCATTGTAGGAAATTACTTCTTTAAATCAAAATCTTCTTCATTGGTTTATTTCTTCCTAAAAGTTATGACATTATTAGGCTTAATACTCATCCATTCTAATGGTTTTTTCTCTTCCCTATCCATATTTTTCCTTCCTTACAATGTTATGAATTCATATTTTGGAACCCATATATGTTTTATCTCTTGTGATCCTCATATTTATCCTTACCCCTTTTCAAAATAATGTTTTATATTTTTTAATGATGTGGGTTTCAAAAAAGGCATTTCAAAATATAAAAAGGGAATTTAATTTACACATGTATTTTTCTCTTCTACTCTACATTTTTTACTTAAGTATTATATATTTTAAAGGTCCTATTATTGATATTTATTTTAAAGTAATATTTTAAGAATTATTCACTTTATACTCTAAAAAATTGATTTTTAAAGAGACTAAAAAGCATATATTTTTATAATGATGTTAAGAAATGTTTTCTCAAAAAAAAATATTTTCATGATTTAATTACCATTTTCTTCTTATATAAATTACCCATCACTGATTTTACTTAACTAATAATCTACTATTTATAAACATTATTTTTCTTCCAATGCCTTTCCTCTACTCTAATAATCTACTATTTATAAACACACCTGGGCCTCACAACCACGTATCGCGCCCGCACACACCTGGGCCTCACAACCACGTATCCCGCCCGCACACACCTGGGCCTCACAACCACGTATCCCGCCCGCACACACCTGGGCCTCACAACCACGTATCCCACCCACACACATCTGGGCCTCACAACCACGTATTCTCATCCGCACACACCTGGGTCTCATAACCATGTATCCCTGCCCGCACACACCTAGGCCTCATCCCTATGATTCTTGGGAAATAGTAGAACCTACCCGAAGAGTCTTGGGCTAAGCCACCCCAATCGAAACCTACCCGATGATTCTTAGGTGTAAGGTCGCCTCAAGCCATCACAGCCTAGGGGAGAAGGAGCAGGAAGAAGCTAGTAACTAAGGGAAAAACACCCTCTCCCATGAAATGGGAGTGTTCGGTAGTAAGTGCTCAACATGGGTGGGGTGCGATAAAACACAAAAGATACAGATATATATATACCAACCACACATCCCAACCTATGGCTTCTACACAGAGAAACTGAGCACATGCCTCGGCACTACTACTACAAAGCATGCATACAAAAAACAACCCCAACCCCATTTAGGTTTTCACGTTTCAGCAGAAATAGTTTATTTAGTTCCTTAACTACTAGGAAACTATCCAAAACCAACCACATCAATCGTTCGTAAAACATATCCCTTCCATCCACAAATCAAGTTAGTAAAACACAAGAAACACAACCAAGTCCTTCTTATTAACCAAACAGCCCCATTG
The DNA here is from genome assembly GCA_963277665.1 of Viscum album. Taxonomy (NCBI): domain Eukaryota; kingdom Viridiplantae; phylum Streptophyta; class Magnoliopsida; order Santalales; family Viscaceae; genus Viscum; species Viscum album. The sequence continues at coordinate 1,266,571,795 of OY728129.1, read as the reverse complement.
ATTATTAAATCCATTTCATTACCACGCCCCACCATTCATTAACTCTTCCACTTTTATTTATTATTCACAACCCAAAGTCCGTTCACATTCAAACCATCCCCGCATCCCCGCTGCTGACCACCATAACCACAACCACACCGAAACCCATACATCATCATCCCTTTAATACCACTTATCGTAGCCCCACTACCCGTCACCAACATAGCATTCACACCAACCCACAACCAAGCCAACTGCAGCCCCGCTGCTCACCCTATCCACAACATCCCACTAGACACCCCCATCACATGCCACGTATCCAAGCCAACACCCACATGTTCATTATTCCATTTTTGTTTAACCGAGGCGATCACACAAGGGTTCCAGATTTTTAAACAGCCAACTTTACGTGATTAACCAATTTCCACATTCTACGAAGTTTCCATCCACAAAACGGTCTAGAAAGATAGGGAAACATTTAATTGCGCAAGCAAAGGCCCCCATCGACCATGATTTTCAGTAGGCAGAAGATCATTCAATTCACAACATAATATCACAGGATATAAAGTAATAGAAATCTCAAACTTCCCAACCCCGTTCTTTAACCAGTTATTATCTTTATTAAACCGGTTCAAAAGTGTTTCACAAAACAAGATAACACCCACCCCGCATGATGCACAAATTAGAGAGATGAAGGTAAGATCCCTACCTCAATAGGTTCCGATCACAACGCTCCCCCGGATCAACCTTAGAAGACGTCCGTCGGCGTCCGTCAATTCTGTCGAGTCCCGGAAAAACCTCCTCGGGTGGAATTCAGGAAAGAAAGACCGAAGTAAAGACAATGGATCCAATCTTGGAAGTTCCGCCTCGTTGTTACGATCCCGTGGCCGCTGACGGATCGTAAATCGGAGCTCAGACGAAGAAGTTATGGAAGAAAGAGCCTTCGAGTCTCTTGGGAGAACTCTGCTCAGAGGAAAGGGGAGGAGAGGGGTGATTTGAAAGGAGGAGGGGACCCCTCCTTTTATTGGAGAGAAAAGAAAAAGTAAACGGTGTGTAATTTATGGTACATGGCATGTACTCAGTTGTTTTACACGGTCTCCACGCGACTTCCAACACGGCTCCGTGGCCGTTGACTGGTCAACACACGATTTGAGGGTAACACATACGCGGGGAAGGACTACATGGCGTGTAGTTTGGACACACGGTGTGTATCCATTTATTGCACACGGCAAGGACACTGCTTCAACATGGCACACGAAAGTTGACTGGTAACGCGTACGTGGGGAAGGACTAAACGGTGTGTAGAACTGGGCACACGGTGTGTATCCATTTATTTCACACAACAAGGACATGACCTACAACACGGGGTATACCTGGAAAGGGGGTACACAGTGTGTACACAAACTACACGGCGTGTAGTTCCAAAATTTTGGAAAGTGTGGGAAAAGTCCATTTTACCCTCCAGAACACTTCTTGAACTTCTTTTTGACAAAGGAATGGGCCGGAGAGATCCGGGCCATTACATCAGATACCTCTTAAAACATTCTCATCCCCGAGAATTCAAAAACCAACCCAGAGGAAACCCAACAAGATACCTCTTAGGGTTCTCGTTATAACAGGAACCCAACCAACAACCCTAATCATATGTGTTATGAATTCCTTCTCCTATGTCGAGATATTATCCGCTTTAGGCGGCAATGACTCGCCTGCATGGGTTAAATCACATCCTTATTAATGCATCTCAATTAAGAATTGGGTCTTCCCACTTTTATACGTTAGGATTTTTCAACTCGCACTACCCCCAACACCACACAACCAACACACTGCCCGAACACATGGTTTTGGGAAATTCCTTCTCCCATGTCGAGATATTATCCGCTTTAGGCAGCACTGACTCGCCCGCACAGGTTCAATCGCATCCGCATTAATGAGTCTAGATTAAGGGTCAGGTTTTTACCTTTCCCCACACATCCGGACATGTCACACACTTCCAGATAAGAAGGAAACAAAAGGTCTCACAACCGACAAGCCAAGATTTCCATATATCAAAGGTACAGAGTACACCATCAACACAAAGCTCAGAAGAACAAGGAAAACACAAGTCAAAACAACTCCAGGTACTGATCATGTATCTGGGTCTCCTTCTCCCAAGTGCTCTCCTTGAGGATGCTATGCCTCCACAACACACGAACCAACGGAATGGTTTATCCATGAAGCACCTTCTCTTTACAATCCTTGATCTTGACTGGTCGTTCCTCGAAGGTCGCGTCGTCTCCCATATCTAACTCTCCCCAGTCGATAACATGAGAGTTGTCGTGTAAGTACCGATGAAGCTGGGAGACGTGGAAGACGTCATGAACCTTCTCCAACTAAGGTGGCAGGGCCAGCTGATATGCCACCTCGCCGACTCGCCTCAGCACCTCAAAAGGTCCGATGAACCTAGGGGAGAGCTTTCTCCCTTTCCCAAACATCCACTACCCCCGTCGAGGGGAAACCTTCAAGAACACATGATCTCCCACCTTGAACTCCAAGGGCCTCCTCTAATGATCAACATAAGACTTCTGTCGGTCCTGAGCCGCTTTCATCCTCTCACGTACAAGCTGGACTTTCTCTGTGGTGCTCTGCACTACCTCTAGCCCAAGAGCACCTGTCTCACCAAACTCTGCCCAGAAAATGGGTGAACAACATGGTCTTCCATACAAAGCCTCAAATGGTGCCATGCTAATAGTAGAGTGGAAGCTGTTGTTGTAGGCAAACTCTACTAAAGGAAAGTGTTGTACCCATGATCCTCCAAAATCCAGAATGCATGCTCTCAGCATGTCCTCCAACGTCTAGATAGTCCGCTCTGTCTGCCCGTCAGTCTGGGGGTGGAAAGCTGTGCTAAGGCGTAGCTGGGTGCCAAAAGAATGCTGTAACCCCCTCCAGACTCGTGAGGTAAACCGAGTATCCCGATCGGAGAAGACTACAAAGTGCTCCCCAAAGAGGTAATGTCGCCACAACTTCAGTGCGAACACTACTGCTGCAAGCTCTAGGTTATGGGTGGCATAGTTACGCTCGTGAGGGCGTAACTGCCTAGACCCATAACAGATCACTCCCTTCTTCTGCATCAGTACACACCCCAGACCAAGGACATAAGAATCACAAAACACCTCATACAATAACCCTTCCTCTGGCAACCTGAGTATGGGAGCACTGACCAACTTCTCCTTCAGGTAGTCAAAAGATTTCTGGCACTGCTTTCTCCATAGGAAGACCTGGTTCTTCCTCGTTAAAGTTGTCAATAGAGCAAAAACTCGAGAGAAGTCCGAAACGAACCTCCGATAGTAACCTGCTAACCCCAGAAAACTATGAACTTCTGCCACGCTCTTGGGTGCTGCCTAAGAAACAATTGCCTCCACCTTCGACGAGTACACCGACACTCCATGCTGAGACACCATGTGCCCAAGGAAGTGTACTTCTTGTGTCAAGAACTTACACTTTGAAAATTTTCTGTAAAGCTGGTGGTGTCGAAGGACTTCCAAGACTGCCCTGAGATGCTCAACGTGCTCCTCCTCTGATCTTGAGTAGATCAGGATGTCATCGATAAACACAACGATGAACCGGTCTAGAAACTCTCGGAAGACAAAGTTCATAAGTCCCATGAACACAGCCGGTGCATTCATAACTCCAAAAAGCATCACTACAAACTCGAAGTGACCATACCTGCACCTGAAAGCCATCTTTGAGATTTCACTGTCCTTTACCCTCAGCTGATGATATCCAGATCGTAGATCAATCTTGGAAAACCAACCTGCTCCCCTCAGTTGGTCGAAGAGATCATCTATCCTTGGAAGGGGGTAATGGTTCTTGACCGTTACCTGGTTCAACCTTCAGTAGTCTATGCATAGCCTAAGACCACCATCTTCCTTCTTCACGAACAAAACCGGAGCACCCCATGACGATACGCTGGGTCAAACAAAACCCTTCTCCATCAGATCGTTAATCTGAATCCGCAACTCCCGCAACTCCGAAGGTTCCATCCGATAAGGGGCCATCGAAATCGGACGGGCACTGGGCTGTAAGTCTATCCCGAACTCAATATCACGTCGGGGGGGGGGGGGGGGGGGGTAGATTCACAACCTCCTCAGGAAAAACATCGAGGAACCCCCCAACAACCTCCGGGACATCCATCATCTCTGTATCAGCTGGAACCACTGATAACCTGCCTAACAAGGAAAGGAGAGGCTCCACACGCCGACTTCCTACCTGATATCTCCTCTCACCAACAAAAGATACGCGCTTCCCATCCAAGTCAGAGAACATGAATCTTCTCCGGAAGAAGTCGATAACGACACTAACAGAAAACAACTAGTCGATGCCTAAGATGACATCGTATGGCTGCATCTGTAACAGAAGAAGGTCCCCACTAGATCGATGTGGTCCCAACGTCAGCCCACATCCTCGGCAAACACAAGATACGCTGGTCTGGCCTCCAACTGGTGTACTCAGCACCAGTGGTACAGAAAGTCTCTCTACATCTAGTCCCAAATCATGGGCTAGACTAGGTGCAACAAAGGAGTGCAAATCTCCCGAATCCAACAAAGCAAAAACAAGAGTGCTGAACAAAAAAATCGTACCTCGCACCACCTCTGGTCCTGCCGGAGCTGCCAACTCTGCTGCGTTCAACTGTCCACGCCTAGCTCCTCTGCCTCTCTAATGTCAACCAGGTGCCATAGCGGTACGGTAAACAAAGAACACCTAAGCCCAAGTAGTAAGAAAAAACTCAAGGTTTTTTTTTATCATTTTATTCCAATTTCTTTCCCAGAAAACCCAAATCAAGTAAAACACAATCATGATGATGCATATACCTTCCCTAGGGTCTCTACCCTACAATGAATGTAGTCTAACTTGGTCGTTCGGTAGGCTCAGAGTCCTTGCATTGGATCACGGGGGGCCCTAAAATCTCGTGTCCTAGTTGGTCTTCCCTGGCCTATGTCACGCACCAAGATTAACTAACATTATCGCCCTACCATCCCAAGCAATCCTCACTGTGCCTAACTCCAGACTCCATCCTATATCTCAACCATCACCTCTGATACCATTCTGTCACGACCCCCTCCCACCAAAGATGCCCCTCTTGAGCTGGCAATGGTGAAAGGGAGATAATGACCCCCGAGTCCCACCTTCAGTAGGCCCCGGGGTGGCGACTAGCACCAAGGGTATGAGATTTCACAAATATGGGAGGCATTATCCTTTTCATTTATTTAGGATCGAAAAATAGGACAAGTCAACCACTAAAAAGGAAAAGAACAAGTGTATAGAAATAAACCCAAACCAAGCCCACATGCATGTTTAAACAATTTTATAACAAGGTACAAGTACAAGAAAGCTCAAAGTACAATACCAAAAGAAAACAAAAGTACATCAACAACAACAACTCCAACTGTCCGACTAATAGGGCCCCGCACGACCCTGGTAGTCCTCTTGGAAACCTGAAAGTAAACATAGGGTGAGCATACAAGTATACTCAGTAGGGAAACCTAAAGCCCTCGTGCACAAGTGGGGAGACATCCTAATGTCCCGTGAGAACAACAGAAGAAACCTAGCAAGGAATTCTATCCACCCAACCTCACCAGCCACACTCACCAAAAACACAATCACAACAGGTAGTAGTATATAAGAACAAGAGTATTGGGTACCACGCACCATTTCCATTTAATTAGCTGCTCTTCTAACGGCGAACGTCCTGACGCTTCCACACTCCCCCCGCCCACACACACCTGGGCCCCACAACCACGTATCCCGCCCGCACACACCTGGGCCTCACAACCACGTATCCCGCCCGCACACACCTGGGCTTCACAACCACGTATCCCTCCCACACACACCTGAGCCTCACAACCCCATATCCCGCCCACACACACCTGGGCCTCACAACCACGTATTCCCACCCGCACACACCTAGGCCTCACAACCACGTATCCCCGCCCGTACACACCTGGGTCTCATCCTGAAGATTCTTGGAAAATAGTAGAACCTGCCTGAAGAGTCTTGGGATAAGCCACCCCAATCGAAACCTACCCAAAGAGTCTTAGGTGTAAGGTCGCCTCAAGCCATCACAGCCTAGGGGAGAAGGAGGAGGAAAGAGCTAGTAACTAAGGGAAAAACACCCTCTCTCATGAAATGGGAGTGTTCGGCAGTAAGTGCTCAACATGGGTGGGGTGTGATAAAACACAAAAGATACAGATATATATATACCAACCACACAACCCAACCTATGGATTCTAAACAGAGAAACTGAGCACGTGCCTCGGCACTGCTACTACGAAGCATGCATACAACAAACAACCCCAACCCCATTTAGGTTTTCACGTTTCAGCAGAAATAGTTTATTTTGTTCCTTAACTACTGGGCAACTATCCACAACCAACCACATCGATCGTTCATAAAACATATCCCTGCCATCCACAAATCAAGTTAGGAAAACACAAGAAACACAACCAAGTCCTTCTTATTAACCAAACAACCCCATTGATTATTAACTCCGTTTCATTACTACGCCCCACCATTCATTAAATCTTCCACTTTTATTTATTATTCACAACCCAAAGTCTGTTCAAATTCAAACCATCCCCGCAACCCCACTGCCGACCACCATAACCACAACCGCACCGAAACCCGTACATCATCATCCCTTTAATACCACTTATCATAGCCCCACTGCCCATCACCAACATAGCATTCACACCAACCCACAACCAAGCCAACCGCAGCACCGCTTCTCACCCTATCCACAATATCCCACTAGACACCCCCATCACATGCCACATATACAAGCCAAAACCCACATGTTCATTATTCTGTTTTTGTTTAACCGGGGTGATCACACAAGGGTTCCATATTTTTAAACAGCCAACTTTACGTGATTAACCAATTTCCACATTCCACGAAGTTTCCATCCACAAAACGGTCTAGAAAGATAGGGAAACATTTAATTGCGCAAGAAAAGGCCCCCATCGACCGTGATTTTCAGTAGGCAGAAGCTCATTCAATTCACAACATAATATCACAGGATATAAAGTAACAACAATATCAAAATTCCCAACCCCGTTCTTTAACCAGTTATTATCTTTATTAAACCAGTTTAAAAGTGTTTCACAAAACAAGAGAACACCCACACTGAATGACGCACAAATCAGAGAGACGAAGGTAAGATCCCTACCTCAACAGGTTCCGATCGCAACGCTCCCCCGGATCAACCTTAGAAGACGTCCGTTAGTGTCCGTCACTTCTATCGAGTCCCGGAAAAACCTCCTCGGGTGGAAGTCGGAAAGGAAATGCCAAAGGAAAGACAACAGATCCAAGATTGGAAGTTCCGCCTTGTCGTTATGATCCTGTGGCCGCTGACGGATCGTAAATCGGAGCTCGGATGAAGAAGTTATGGAAGAAAGAGCCTTCAAGTCTCTTGAGAGAACTCTGCTCAGAGGAAAGGGGAGGAGAGGGGTGAGTTGAAAGGAGGAGGGGAACCCTACTTTTATAGGCGAGAAAAGCAAAAGTACATGGCGTGTACTTTATGGTACACGACGTGTACTTGGTTATTTTACACGGTCTCCACGCGGCTTCCAACACGGCTCCGCGACCGTTGACTGGTCAACACACGGTTTGAGGGTAACGCATACGCGGGGAAGGACTACTTGGCGTGTAGTTTGGACACACGACGTGTATCCATTTATTGCACATGGCAAGGACACAGCTTCAACACGGCACACGACCATTGACAGGTAACGTGTACGCAGGGAAGGACTACACGGCGTGTAGAACTGGGCACACGACATGTATCCATTTATTGCACACAGCAAGGACACGACCTGCAACACGGGGTATACCCGGAAAGGGGGTACACGGCGTGTAGTTCCAAAATTCTAGAAAGTGTGGGAAAAGTCCATTTTACCCTCCAGAACACTTCTTGACCTTCTTTTTGACAAAGGAATGGTCCAGAGAGATCCGGGCCATTACACGCACACATGTATAAGTATATAAAAATAATTATATAAATATATATTATAATTATATTATATCTATAAATATTATATAAATACATAAACACATACACGAAAATATAAATGTGATTATAATTATATATTTATATATGTAAATATAATTATTATATATATATATTATATAAATAAACATGTTTATAATATATTAATATGTATTGAAGTATATAAATAATTTATATGAATATATTTTAAAATATATAAATATACGTGTATAACATAACATAAATAGAATTATAAATATATGTAAAAATATACTTACTCAAATGTATGTAAATATACATATAAATATATAGTTTATATAAATTTATATATAGGTTATATATTTAAATGTATTTAAATATATTATATAAATAATATTTATTTAATAAAGGAAGAAATTTATATAAATAGACCGATGTGTATATAAATATTAGATATTAAATTGGCATTATGGTAAGGAAAGGGGGTCAGTGGGTGCTCACAGTCGAGCTGATCAGGGTTTGAATCCCATTGAAAGGGATTTTAAATAGAGAGAAAATGATTTTAAAGGGTGGGGTTGATGGTCAAATTCCACGTATACAGGAGGCATGGTTATATCCAGGGAAAAGGTGGAAAATGGGTCGTGGCTTGAGCAGGGGAGAACTGTAGGGGAATTTGGAACTAGAGGGGGTTGGGGCATGACCTTGAGAGAATTGGAAGTGAATGGGAAACCTGGGGGAATTATAGGGGGTCGGGGCATGAACAAAAAGGAAAAACATGTATGAATATTTAGGAAAAAATAAGGTCATATTTAGGGGTTTAAACCCCTTCTACCCACCTATAATTTACAAATAAATTAGAAGGGGTTTAAACCCATTTTAATCCAACCAATTCTAATTCTATCCTCATTTTACCAGCGGTTCACGAAAACTGCCTCTAAAAGTACACTGTGGCCACTTTAGCAGTGGTTCACTATAACCATCGCTAAAGAATTTAGAGGGGGTTATAACCCCATATGAACACAAAAAACTTTCTCTAATGACAACATTTTATTTTTGTAGTGACTGAGTGTTTTTCCTACCACAAATGAGTTTGAGGTACACAACGTGTGGCCTCAGAGTTTCAAGACTTGTCAGTCCCTATGTTTTTTATTCAATATATGACACATTGAGACCCTCATGTTCTTGAACATAAGAAAACTAGCACTACACATCATGTACAATGGTTACATGGTGTGTAGTTCTTCAGACTATGTGTCGACATATCTAGATCTACACGCTGATCCAATTTTATCAGATATTAGATCCAATTTAATCAAAACAAATAAGATTTTATCATGAGAAACAAAAGAGATACATGGGTACATGATATGTGGTTAGGAATTACATGTCTTATATTCTTGTGTTATCTGAATAGAACATTTGGCACCTCCAGATGGTGTTTTTAAATGTTTCTTTATTTTAATATTAATTGTTTCTTGGTTATGTTAACAAGAATGAAGAAAGTCAAGAGATGAAAATGTTTGAATATTTATAATGAATTGATCTGAAGTAAAAGTAAATTGAAAACTCATGAAATCAATCAATGAATAATAAATAATTATAAATTAAACGTGTGACCCCTCTGATACCACTTATAGGTTCCGGGAATAGCTGAAGCACCTATATGGAATGTCCAACTTGGCATTTAGTCTTAATTTATGAAAACTATTCTACACATGATGTATTACATCATGAACAATATATTTGAACCACAACTTACTTAAATAGATAAACATAAAAATGAGAAGAAGGAGACTCTTCACATGTAATTTATAATTAATTTATGAGCATATATAGAATTATTTTAACTTTTAATTCCCTATTCATTGATGATCAAGTTGAATATATATTGTTGAACCATTGTTGAAAAACATAATACAAGTGTAGAATACCTCTAGAAGGGATCCAAACATGCATCATAATCTCTAAATTTCCTCATAGAATCATCGGGTGATAGCATGACTAATCCTGACCACTTGCATTGTTCATGGTTTATCATAGTATAATTCTTCTTGACAGAGGAAGAAATATTAATGTTATATTGGTGACTTGATATAAGATAAGGATAGAGAACTCTAGATCTCTTTATCTTTGTTTAGGTCTTTAGAGAGATACTTGATACATACTTTGTGCACAATGAGTGTGTTTATAAAAAGTGATATAATTAGATATTTATAATGGTGGGTTTAGGCATGACAACCTACATAAAATCCATTTCCCAACTCTAAAATTCTTATTTGACCCCATGTTCAATAATAATAATATAGATATCATTTATACCATTTCCAACTGAACCACTTAGCTCAGTCTGCTTATCCTCTTCAGAATTTACCAAACCTTGAATAATGAGTATTTATCTAATAAATATCACTTCATTATTCATTGATAAATATAATAAATATTATATTCACTAAACTTTTCAAACAAATATTTATTGTTATTATTTAAATCACTTATTCATTCAAATAACTTGTGATTAAATCTTGGTGGTCAATCAAACCTAAATAAATATTATTTATTCTAACTTTTTAAATTCAATACTTGAATTTATTTGAGATTGTGGATACACTTAGTGTGTGACCATCTAGGCCTCTTTCTTAGTGACATTAGGAATAATCACCTAAAGTAAATGGTTTTCATCTAGAAATACACCAAGTAAACAATAGAGAAAAATGTTAATATCAAAAATACATTCAACCTCCTATGAATGGATTCCATGTAACATAATCCCTTTATCACGATATATCAAATCAAGTAGGTTTCATCCTGGTGTTATCAACCTATGTGCTCAAAGCCTCTTTCTTTGAATTTAAAGAAATAAACTTAGCCACTAAACACCATGACCATGAATTTATCTAGGTATTTCCATTCACATCAAAGGGTCTGAGATATTAACTTCTATCAAGGGAAAGAAGTTATAAAAACTTTCTTGCATTATCTATTAATAAAATACCACTCATGGCGCACCCAACATATCTTACCTCTCCACAAGAATATTTAGTCACAATTTTCATTAATAAATAAAATTATGTGAGTCATGATATTTATTAATGATAGTATTAAAGTCCAAGGATCAATACCCATGTTTATAGATAGGAACATCTAATGACATATGAAAATTTGGATTTCTAATTGGCGAGTTTGTTCTTATAATCTCATGAACTATAAATTACCAAAGGAATACACCATGAAAATGTTCCCCAAAGTCCTTTGAGTCTCTAACCCTTATATCATGTATCATATGTGTCCCTTCAAATGATATCATATAGTTATAAAACATATATTCAATAATACTATCGCGGTGCCTCCTAGTTATCATTATAGTGGGGAACTTCTATGACCTTTTAGTGTGAAATATATTCTTAGGTCATTATCACATACCAATGTCATGGAAAAGAAAAATCATGATGTAATAAGGGAACTTAATTAATAAGGAAAATATGTAATAAATTACTAAGAAAGTTTCTTCTAGGGTACCAACTATAATAGAAATAAGAAGTGATGATATTGAGCAATAAAAATCTTCCTTATGAGGCTCATTTGTCCAAACTTGAAAAAGAGTTGGAGTCACTTGAGTTTTCTCTAGAACAAACCCAATATAAACTCCAATAATTACAATATGAGAAAAGTATTATGTAAGGGAAGTTTAATCTTGTAGAAATTTCCATGAGATCCATGTTATCTGAGCCGCCACCCACATTGGCCACTAGAGTTTATTTTATGCTTAGGTATTACACAGAGATCTTGAGAGGTTATGAAAGAAAAAATTAAGACGGTATAAAAATTAAATTTTCAATGTAATAAATTATTTCACAATTTTAATTTTAAATGAAAATAAAGTTCATTTTTAATACTAATGCATTGATAAAATTCAATTAATGTATCTAAATAACTAATAAGACTATTTTATACTAGAAATATAATTTTTAATTAAATTTTTATGCACTTTATTTAAGAAAGTAAATATATTATATATAAAATATACTATTGATATGAATATATATTAACAATATTCTAATTAGTAACTAATATGAAATAAGAATAATAATAGTTAAAATTATAAAAAAGTTATTTTACTATGAAAATCGTTTTCACTATATTTTTATGTTTTTATTTAATAGTTAAATTCTCAAATTTTAGAATTTTAATTTGAAAAAATTAACTTAATTTTGGACTTAGAATAAAAAAATTAGCTTAGTATATTTTTTTGTGTGTTTTTTCTCAAATAATTGATTTTTAGGTGAATAGTGAAAATATAGTTTTTATTAACACTGTAACGTTTATGGATATATAATGAGGTAAGTAGGACAAAAACTAATAAAAAATTCTTAATGGAAAAAATATATTTAAGGATTAAAACTATTTGTTTTAAAATACTCTATTGAATTTAGAAAACTTTGGTTTAATATTTTGAAACATAAGTAATCTTTTATTCTATTAAAAATAGTTTTTCATATTTTTATTTTAATTATGTTTTAAAAAGGTAGAATTATATTTTGGATTGATTTTGAATCCATATAATTTTTTTTGGTCAATAATAAACTAATTAATTTCATTTAAATCAATAAAATTGACTATTTTATTATAAACAAAATTATTTTGCATAAAAATACACTTTTTCTAAAAATAGATTTTTACGCGTTATGTGTGCTATTATTAAAATTAATTTTTATCAACCTTAGGAATTTTATTTGAAAAAATATATTTTATGTTTTTAATAATTCGGTAAAAATTATTTAATAAGTCTCATTTTATTTTTAATCTTTAAAAGTAAATTACTTAGGTAAAAATCAATTACCAAGGTAAAAACCTAAAAATGTTAAAAGTAAAAAATCTAAGATTAAAAGGTTTAAAAACATGTTATAAACTTGTGTGAAAATAAATTTTTGATTTTTTATCAACCTTACTCTTCATCTACTCCATTATTGTTCATTATTGGATCCACTTGACCCTTGAATAGTTACTTTACCTTTTATATTATTACAAGAATGCCACTCTCTTTACTTATAGAAGGATCCATCACCACCCTACTTCTCCTCACACCCAATTAATCTTTGATTAAACCAAAATCTACCCAAATAACTTAAAAAACTCCTATACAAGACCTATAGGTTCTAGTATTCTCAAAAGACCACCTCTCAAAGTCTTAATCCTTTTTATAAGGGATCTTTTCCAAGGAGTGAGGTAAAATTCTAAATCACTCATATTTCATTTATTTTCCATTATTTATTCTTCTAAAACATTTGAATATAATATAAAACTATTTAAATAATTACATAAATATAATAATTATATTAAATTATTTGTCACGACCCGTCCCCCGGGGCCCGTGATGTGACTACCCCAAGCCCGCCTTCCATAGGCTAGGGGCTAGCAACTAGCACCAAAAAGGCATATCCTAAAAACAGGAAGGCATTGCCTTTCAACCCGTACAAACACACAGTCCAAGAATGCAACAAGATGCACCCACATAGGAAACTACTGTAGTAAAATGTGTGCTGAAAGTAAAAAGAGTGCTGAAAGTAAAGGGGTCGGAATACAATCCCAACTAAAAAAGTACAAGTACAAATGAAAAGTACAAATACAACTGAAAAGTACAAAATAGCTCCTGAATCATCCACTTAGGATCCTACCTTAAGGGTAGGTATATATCATCACCACAACACTCCACATCAGCCCATCTCCTCCATGTACCACCTTATCCTAGCTCCCTTAAGTCTCAGCCCAGATGGTCGTTGTCTGCACAAGACACAACAAGGTGCGGGTGAAGCATGTGCTGGGGTGAGTATAACAATACTCAGTAGGGACCCTGAGACCCCCGAAGGTCTCCCAGAGTTCCACAAAGGAAATACCACAAATCAAGACCTCAAACTCAAAGCACGAAGCATTATACATCAACTCTACTTAGGTGTAATCCCATATATATACCTAAGTTATCAAGATATACTCATCTCATACATGAGGGAAGAATACCGCAAAGGTAACACCACGATGGTAGAAGTACCACACAGGTAACACCACAAAGATAGAAGTACCACATAGGTAACACCATGAAGACAAAACCACGGAGGTATAAGTACCACACAGGTAACACCCCGAAGATAGAAGTACCACATAGGTAACACCATGAAGACAACACCACGAAGGTAGAAGTACCACACAGGTAACACCACGAAGATAGAAGTACCACACAGGTAACACCAAGAAGACAACACCACAAAAGTATAAGACTCATCTCATAATCAGGTATAAATTATGTACAGAAATATAGATGATTAGTCATAAGCTAGATCATCTAATTCTATTAAGAGGTACTACTGCTGACCCACATAGGATTGATGGGTAATAAACCCCGCTGACCCACACAAGATCTGACCCACATAGGATCGGTATGTCCTAACCCACAAAGGATCACTGAGAGTTGACCCACACAGAATCTGATAGATACTGACCCAAATAGGATCGATATATTCTAACCTACTTAGGATCGATGCTATTCCTTCACGTTACATCCAGCCATAGGATTCCTCACACTCAGTGCGCTCGAGCTCCGTAGAATCTTTCCTTTGAGATGTCGGTCATTTCTCGACCACCACTAATCTACACAAAGGAGTAACCCAAAGGATCACCATGTCTTAAGGGTTCCAACATGATAGATGACCCGTCAATCAGAAGCTCGGTCTGTGAGTTGTAAGTGTTTTAGTTCTGAGGGCCCTGTTGGATTCGGGTTCGATCTAACCCAACCATACAACAAATGTCTCCAAAACTCGAGTGGATTATTCCAAATGGACCATATCACTCCAAGGGTCCTAGCTCCATAGACGGTTTATCAAACGGATTCCCAGATTTCAAGTTATGGACCTTTAAGTGGAACTAGGTTTGTTCGGGTCAGAGTCCGGTCCAACCTGGCCCGACCCGATCTAGGCCGACCCGACCTAGTTTGGGTCGACTTGACTAGGTTGGGTTGGGCTGCGTCAGGCTCGGCCCGCTAAACCGCAGTCTGGCTCGGCCCACAAGGGGGCGTGGCCCGACCCACAAGGGGGCGGCCCGTTGGGCTCGCACGACCGAGCCTGCGGTGGGGCACGACCCGACCCGCGGTAGGGCACGACCTGGCCCGCGAAGGCATGGCCTGCTGGCCTGCGCGGCCTGACTAGAGCGGGGTCCTCCCTAGCCAATGCAGGGGGTGAGAACCACAGTCTTCCTGAATGGCCGAGCGAATGTTTGGTTCATGAAGTGGCGAAACCACTTTGGCGCCTCCCAGTCACCATAGAACTCACCGGAGGCGTGGTTTCCTCCACCACTGTGGCTTCAAACCGTGGCCTCCTCTAGCAGCACGTGACGACGCACTGACCCACCTCCTCCTTCCGCAGCCGACTCGTGCCGGAAACCTCCTTCACCCATCACAGATTCGGCCATGACCCCTTGTGCACCGGCGGCACACGATGGCATGCCACACCTCCTCAGTGGGCGACCGGTGTTGGCCGCTCTGCTAACCACTGTGGATTAGTGTCACAACCTCCTCTTGCAGAGCATGATGGCACGCCGCCTACATCGTATCCAATTGGTGCCGCCACACCGGTGGTCTTCCATGAATAACGCAAGGGTAGCAAGGTAGCGGAGGGTCCGGGCCATGTTTGTTTGGCCCATGCCCTCCGTGTTAGCTTGAAAAACACGTGGGAGGAAAAGGGTTCTACAATCAATTTGAAAATTAACAAAAATAAAACCCTACCTCGATATTGTTAGAGAGACTTTGTGCTTAGAGGAAGAGTCAGTGTTCGTTGTTTGGTGGCGCTCGTCACCGCCTGCTAGAACCTGCTCCGTCCTCCAAGGTGGGCATCACAACACTCTATCAGCACTTTATCGCTTGATGAAGCAGTGCTGATACCTCTCCCTAAGCTTCATATAAATATTAGATGGGGAGGGTGACTAACTATCGTAGGATTTATAAGGGTTCATTAAAAGGAACCTTCCTAATTCCCAACGATTATATTACTTAGGATTTGAAGGGTCAATCCATTTAATGGCTTGACACGTCACTAGTCCCACACTGCCGCTTGTCCATTGGAGGAGAATAAAGAAATAAATAAAATAACAAAGTTATTTTATTTATTCTCTTAAAGTCCAAAATATAAATTTTTCTCCACACCTACTGTGTTCAAAGTGAATCCTCCCTTAAGTGAATCCCGGTGCTGTGGATTCAACGGTGCCCTCAGATTTTTAATCCAAGTATCGATTCAAATGTTTGAAAACACCGCTCATGCGTTTACTGAACGTACCTTAAAAAAATTTCAGAAATTTATTCTGGGCACACCGGGCCTTGGAATAACGCGCTGTAAATTTTCAAAGACTCATAATAATTCCATATAATTAAAAAAAATTACATGGAAAATACGGGTCTTTACATTCTCCCCACCTTAGGGATTTTCATCCCCGAAAGCCACAACATAGACTAAGGAAACAAATGGGGATACTATGCATGAATTTGAGCCTTCTACTCCCAAGCGCTCTCCTGGAGGTTCCTGTACTACCAGCTAATGCGCACCAGAGGTGTTGATCGCCCACAAAGGACTCACTCCTATTGATCCTTAATCTCCACTGGAACCTCTGTAAATGTCTCCCCATCATCAAAGTCCAGCTCACTATGGTCGATGATGTGAGATGGATCATGCACGTATCTCCTCAGATGGGATACATGGAAGATGTTGTGCACCCTATCCAACTATGGTGGTAGTTCCAAGTGGTATGCCACCTCTCCAATCCTCTGAAGTATTAGAAATGGTCCGATAAACCTCAGTGATAACTTGCCACCTCGACCAAATCTCCGAAGGCCCCATCGAGGTGAGACTCGTAGGAAGACATTGTCTCCCTCCTCGAACTCCAAAGGTCTCCATATCCTATCAGAATAAGATTTCTTCATACTCTGTGCAGTCTTCATCTACTCCTAGATGATCTGCACCTTCTCAGTGGTAGCCCATACCATCTCCAGACCCATAAGTGCTGACTCTCTTGGGTCTGTCCAGCATAGAGGTGATCTACATGGTCGACCGTACAAGGCCACAAATAGTTCCATACCGAAGGTTGAGTGATAACTATTATTGTATGATAACTCCACCAAGGGAAAGTGATCCTACCAACTACGGCCAAAATCTAGGACGCAAGCATGAAGCATGTCCTCCATTGTATGTATGGTCCGCTCCGTCTGACCATCCATCTGTGGATGAACGACGGTGATCAAACATAGTTGATTACTGAATGCCTCCTGAAATAACTTCCACAACCAAGAAGTAAAACATGTGTCATAGTATGAGATGATCGTCGATGTAACCCCATGAAGTCGCAAAATCTTTTTCACAAAGAAGCATCCCGATCCCTCTACTGATCCCTGCTCTCAGATGGGTAGGAAGTAGGCCGACTTGGTGAGTCAGTCAATGATCACCCAGATAGAATCATGTCCCCTAGATGTACATAGAAGACCTGTCACAAATTCCATATAGATTCCATCCAAATTCCACTCTGACACCTCTAGTGGCTGCACTAAGCCTGCTGGAACCTGATGCTTGGCCTTCACTTACTGACAAGTGAGGCATCGAGAAACAAACTCTACCACTGCTTTCTTCATCCCTGACCACCAGTGCTGATACCGGAGGTCCTGATACATCTTCGCCACACCAGGATGTACTGCCAGAGGGGACTTATGGAACTCTCTTAACACCTCATCCCGTAGCATCACCGGTAACATGGTACATCCTCTGAAGAGGATGATATGCTCTCCACCTTCATAAAATCCTTCAGGTGCTTGTCTTGAGGATATCTGAGCACGTCGAGCCTCGCAGTCAATGTCCCCAAGTTTTTCCTCCCGAACTCGCTGAAGAAGTGAGGGAGTGACAGTCATAGACTAGAGGTAAGCTGCTCCATCTCTATCCATGAAGAATATCTGCATCGCGGCTAGCTACTCTGTCTCCTCACTTAGCAACTGTAGACCAAACCTCCCGCTGAGTGCATCTTCTATAACATTCCCCTTCTCACAAGTATAGACTATCTCAAATTCATAGTCCTGGAGGATCTCTAGTCATTGCCACTGTATCAGGTTCAGGTCCTTATGAGAGAAGATATACCTAATACTGTTGTGATTAGAGTAGACTGTAAAACTTTCACCCATCAAGTAATGTCGCTAAATTTTCAAGGTAAAGACCACTACTGCTAACTCCAGGTCATGGGTAGCGTAGTTCTACTCATGCTGTCTCAGCTGTCATGAGCCGTAGGTGATCACTTCTCGCTCTTGCATCAGGAAACACCCAAGTCCTATCCCTGATGCGTGGCAGTAGACTACATACCCAAAACCCTCTTCTAGTAGCCTCAAGATGGGGGCACTCGTCAGTATCTACCTCAACTCTTGGAAACTCTGCTAGCATCTCTCTATCCATATGAAGGGATGTCCCTTCTTTGTCAATAGTGACAAGGGTTCCACAACTCTGGAAAAGTCAGGCATGAATCTCCAGTAGTATCCAGCCAAACCCAGAAAACTTTTCACCTCAGTCACACTCCTAGGTGGCTCCCAGCAAGAATATCCTCTATCTTCAACGAATCCACAACAACTCCAGCCTCCGAGATAACATGTCCAAGAAAGTGGACCTCTCGTATCCAGAACTAGAACTTCGAGAGCTTACCATAAAGCTGTTGTTCTCGGAGTGTATCTAGAACGATCTGCAGATGACAGGCATGCTCCTCCTCCAATGCCGAGTATATCAAGATGTCATCGATGAAGACCACCACAAAGTGATCGAGGTATGGCTTAAATATCCTGTTAATGAGTCCCATGAAAACTGCTGGGGCATTGGTCATGCCAAATGGCATAAACAAGAACTCATAGTGGCCATACCGACATATGAAGGCCATCTTCTACACATCCTCATCTCATACCCTGAGCTGATCATATCACGATGTGAGGTCTATCTTTGAAAACCAATGAACTCCCTTCAGCTGATCAAAAAGATCATAAATCCTTGTAAGTGGATATTTTTTCTTCATGGTCACCTGGTTTAGGCGCCGATAGTCCATACAGAGTCTCAAACTCCCATCTGCCTTCTCGGCGAACAAAATCGGGGCAGCCCATGGAGAAACACTGGGCCTTATAAACCCCATCCTCTACAAGTTTTTCAACTGTACTCGTAACTCATGAAGCTCCTTGGAAGAGACTAGTAGCTAGGATCACAATCAGATCAGCTGGTGTCCCCACTAAGAAAAAAACTCTAGCCATAGTCTCCATCTAGTCCTTAGCTACCTGTGGGTCTGTCTTGCCTCAGAACCTGAGAGGACTCTACCACTGAAACTCATGCAACGCACTCAGTTGGCATGCACCCTATGTTGGTGAGGCTGGTGGAAATGACTGCCCAATGATTAGTGGTGCTGCTGGTACACCACCCGAAGGTGCTAACACTGTAAGAGGGCCCTGTACTGAGGCCTCATTGCTTGGTGGGCCATCATCACATACTCTCTTGGGAATCCTGGATGGCTGTCTTCGTGGTGGCATCCTGAAAGAAAATAGCTGCACCACGATCAAGAAGTTATACCTGGTGAGATGAATCAAAGAGATCACAAGAAATACTTTTCAAAAACATACACAATCAGTGTTTCTGTGCACTGAGTTGGAAATCAGAATTCAGGGTCTTGGTGTATGGATACGTCAGCCAACACACCAACACTAGATTCCCCAAACTAAAAACCACACCCATAGCACTTAACACTATTTCCACATAGAAAAGATCAGAGTCCTAGTTCTTCGGTAGAACCGACTCCTCTGAAACCACTTTTTCCCGACCCATCCCTTGGGGCCTGTGATGTGACTACCCCAAGCCTGCCTTCTATAGGCCAGGAGCTGGCGACTAGCACCCGAAAGGAATATCCCTAAAACGGGAAGGCATTGAATTTTAACCTCTACAAACACATAGTCCAAGAATGCAACAAGATGCACCCAAGAAGTAAAATGCTGTAGTAAAAAGTGTGTTGAAAGTAAAAAGAGTGCTGAAAGTAAAGGGGTCAGAATACAAGCTCAACTGAAAAAGTACTAGTATAACTGAAAAGTACAAATACAACTGAAAAGTACAAAATATCTCCTGACTCATCCACTAAGGATCCTACCTGAACGGTAGGTACAGATCATCAACACAACACTCCACGTCATCCCGTCTCCTCCATGTACCGTCTGGTCCTGGATCCCTCAATTCTTAGCCCAACTTCTCATCATCTGCACAAGACACAACAAGGTGCGGGTGAAGCCCGTGTAGGGGTGAGTATAACAATAATTAGTAGGGACCCCGAGACCCCCCGAAGGTCTCCTAGAGTTCCAAAAAGAAAATACCACAAAGCAAGACCTCAAACTCAAAGCACAAAGAGATATACATCAACTCTACTTAGGTATATGCCCATACATATACCTAAGTTATCAAGATATAATTATCTCATACATGAGGGAAGAATACCACAAAGGTAACACCACAAATATAGAAGTACCACATAGGTAACACCACGAAGATATAAGTACCACACTGGCAACACAACAAATACAACACCACAATGATAGAAGTAACGCATAGGTAACACCACAAAGATAGAAGTACCACATAGGTAACACCGCAAATACAACACCACGAAGGTATAAGACTCAGCTCATAATCAATTATAACTTAAGTACATAAATACAAATGATTATTCATAAGATAGATCATATTATTCTGTTAAAATGCACTATTGCTGACCCACACATGATCGATAGGTAATAACCCCTGCTGACCCACACAGGATCTAACCCACATAGGATCGGTATACGCTAACCCACAAAGGATCGCTGAGTGCTGACCCACACAGGATCTGATAGATGATGACCGACACAGGATCGATAGATGCTAACCCACTTAGGATCTATGTTCCTTCTTCACATTACATCCAGCCACAGGATTCCTCTCACTCAGTGCACTCGAGCTCCGTAGATTCTGTCCCTTGAGATATATGTCATACCTCAACTTCCACTAAGATCCAAAAAGGAGTAACCCAAAGGACCACCATGTCGTAAGGGTTCCAACACGACAGAAGGAGTGTCAATCAGACACCTGGTCTAGGAGTTATAAGTGTTTTAGTTCCGAGGGTCCAATTGGATTCGGGTTCGATCCAACCCGTCCATACTCCAACTGTCTCACCATCTCAAGTGGAGTATACCAAAAGGACCGTCTCACTCTAACAGACCTAGTTCCACTTAAAGGGCCATAACTTGAAATCCAATCGTCCATTTGACGAACCATCTACGGTGCTGGGACCCTTGGAGCGAGATAGTCCTTTTGGTATAATACACTTGATATTTGGAGATAGTTAGAGTATGACCAGGTTGGATCGAACCCGAATCCAACCGGGTCCTCAGAACTAAAATGCTTATAACTCCCAGACTGAGCATCCTATTGACACACCATCTGTCACGTTGGAACCCTTACGACATGGCGGTCCTTTGGGTTACTCCTTTGTGGAGCTTAGTGGTGGTAGAGGTATGACCGATATCTCAAGGGATAGAATCTATGGAGCTTGAGCACACTGAGTGCGAGGAATCCTGTGGTTGGATGTAACGTGAAGAAAGAACATCGATCCTAAGTGGGTCAGCATCTATCGATCATGTGTGGGTCAACATCTATCTGATGCTGTGTGGGTTAATGCTCATGGATCATGTGTGGGTCAGCACATACCGATCCTATGTGGGTCAGATCCTATGTGGGTTAGTAGGGGTTATTACCTATCGATCATATGTGGGTTAGTAACAATGCCTTTTAACAAAATAAGATGATCTGTATTTTTATACTTAAGTTATACCTAATTTTGGTCCGAGTCTTATACCTTTGTGGTGTTGTCTTTTTGGTGTTACCTGTGTGGTAATTCTATCTTCTTGGTATTACCTGTGTGGTAATTCTACCTTCGGGCTGTTATCTTTGTGGTGTTACCTGTGTGGTACTTCTATCTTTGTGGTGTTACCTGCGTGGTACTTCTTCCTTCATGGTGTTACCTTTGTAGTATTCTTACCTCATGTATGAGATGAGTATATCTTGATAACTTAGGTATATGTATGGTCATATACCTAAGTAGAGTTGATGTCTATTTCTTCGTGCTTTGAGTTAGAGGTCTTGATTTGTGGTATTTACTTTGTGGAACTCTATGAGACCTTCAGGGGTCTCAGGGTCCCTATTGAGTATTGTTATACTCACCCATACATGGGCTTCACCCACACCTTATTTTGTCTTGTTCAAATGATGAGTAGCTAGGCTGAGACTTGAGGGAGCTAGGACCAGATGGTACACAGAGGAGACAAGTTGACGTGGAGTGCTGTGGTGACGATCTGTACCTACCCTTCATGTAGGATCCTCAGTGGACGATTCAGGATCTGTTTTGTAATTTTCAGTTGTATTTTTACTTTTCAGCTATACTTGTACTTTTTCAGTTGGTCTTGTATTCCAGTCCCTTTACTTTCATCACTCTTTTTTACTTTCAGCACACATTTTAATACAATAGTTTACTTCATGGGTGCATCTTGTTGCGTTCTTGGACTGTGTGTCTATACAGGTTAAAAGGAAACGCCTTCCCGTTTTAGGGATCCACCTTTTCGGTTCTAGTCTCCAGCCCATGGCCTATGGAAGGTGGGCTTCGAGTAGTCATAGAACAGGCCCTGGGGGACGGTTCGTGACATTATTATTATTTTTATGGGATAACCATTTATCTACCTTCCTCCCAACCATTCAGAAAAAAAACTTCTGTTGTGTTTCGTGTGAACTACCACCTCTATAAGCAATATGATCTGCTTTTCATAATTTCCTTGCATGGATAGTTGAAAAGGAGTATTTAATATATTAATATGATATTTATAAAATTATTAATATTGTGAAATTATAAACCATTACCTATTTTACTCCAATTTTATGTAAACTAAAGTGTCTCTTGTGCGTACGTACAGACTAACACCTCTACGAAAGTGGCATATTTTGTTTTTCATTTATAATTTTTGTCTTTATAAAAATATATTTAGATATTATTGACTACCTTAAAAACATCAAAATAATATCACCATGCATATGTAATAATGATATTCTTCCAAAATAATTACTTTCTTAACCATACTCACTCATAGATTATATTGGTAATTTTGATTACTTCTTGTGAGTTACATATTTGAAAAGTTAGTCACTATTTTATGATATAAAGTTCATAATTATCTGATTAGCCAACATAATAGAATAATTGTATTATAAATATTTATTCAGTCCCATATCTATTTTATGGATGTTGTTATTATGGTTTGTGATAATGGAATATGAGATGACCATTTTATTGCTAGTATACCAATAACAATGAGTTACATAATATGTTCATTCATTATTGTTTCATACATATAGAGCCATATTTTTGAAATATATTAATATGTAATGTAATATATTTCCACAACTAATTTCATGGTACATATTATTGGTGAAAATGACGATGCTTTTATATAATTATTCACATATGTGGTTGACATGACCCAATAAATAACATGTTATAATAGTAGACGAGCAACAGTTTTGAGTTATATTATAAAATAATAAATTTCCTAGAATAATAATGATGTTAATATAAAATAATTATAATGAAGAATAATATTTTTAAAGAGTATATATTAAAAGTTAATTGAATGTTTTAGATAAGAACATAGATACATACTTTGATGTATTCACTAATTATTAAAATTAGTTCCTCCAGATTGAAATATTTATGTACCCTTTATGGAATTAGAGTCTTCAAAAATACCACGAAGAGTATATGAGAGGAAAAATTTCTAGCGATTCAAGGGAGAATAAAACGATTTGAGTAGTTTGAAAGGGGTTGTGGTGAGGTCCTTTTATAAGAATGTTTGAGTTTCATCTTCACAACTTCTTCTTACATAAAATTTAAAGAGGAACTTTTAAGTGTAAAGATGGCCCAAAATTATAAAAAACCAAGTAGTCTTGATATTAAGTAAAATATTTAATTTTTTTTTTAATTTTTACATGATTTATATATCTTAAAAACATTCCCTTTTGATGTTTTTATGCTTTACTGATGTCATGCACTAGTCACCCCAGTATCATTTTATGCCTAAAAAAGACATTGACACCCTACCTAATTTTGACATGATGATAAAAATTTTGATTTTATAAAATGTAATTCAATTTAAAAATAATTAATAATTAACTTTTGAAATGAAATCATAATATATATATAAATTTGTGTTTTTAGAAGAAATACATCTTAAACATTATGTTTTTGTAATCCAATTTCATATCCATCACTAATTAAACGAGTGTTTATATATTTATCTTTAAATTGATTTTTTTTAAATTATCATTTAAAAACGATCTATTTAATTTTTTAAGATAAAAATATAAAATACTTTAATAAAACAACCCCTTTAAAATACATATATTTTATACATTAGAATGTTTTATTATTATTTCTATCCATTTTAAAATAATTCCACGAATGTTAATTCATTTTTATAAATAAAAAATAAATTTAATTAAATTATTAAAATAATATAAATTAAAATTCTAAATAAAAACTAATAACATATAAAAAATAATGTTATCAAATAAATAATATTTAATTTTTCGTTACTAATTAAATTATTATTCATTATAGTTAATTATTTACAAAATAATATTTATTTATATTATAATTAATTCATTTTTACTGATGTATTTTTTTGAAATAATTCTTTGAGAATAATAATAATAATAATAATATAAAACATATAAAAAATATATTTTAGTAATAAAGTATTTTAATTAATTTTATCATTTTCTTTCATTATTTAAAATTTATGAATTATATTAATTTCAATTTTACTCAATAAATTAATCCAAATCAATATACCTATTAGATTCATGTATAACCAATGATCATTTATCTAATAACCATATTTTAAATGACCATATATACAACAACCATATATATAATGATTATATTTCATTATGATATATAATGTTTCATACACTCTTATAATCACACAACCGATTAATTTACATCCCTCCCAACATATCTATTATATTAATAATGCTTTTTATTCTTTCCATAGTTTCATTTGGGGTGACAATATTCATTAAAAACCATGATGAAAAAGATTTCATGTTTGGTCTTTTTATTTACTTGTGGATCCACTCCTCTTGTACTTTTCTTAATGATATTTTATATCATATTCTATTAATTTATTAATGTTTATCTTTCAGTTTAATATTTTATACCAATAAAAATTATCACTGTTTCATTTTGTTAAATATTACAAGTAAAAAATATTATTCAATATAGTATTTATTTAATTGGAAAGACATATTAAAATATCAGGGTGATACTTTCTACGTACCATAAATAAATTGTGTCCTCACAATTTTTATTATCGTTCACTATTAAAAATAGTTGAGGGTGTCCATAATATAGTTAACAAAAAAGATATTATTTTAAAGTAGGTATCAGCCTCACAATATTAGGTAATACTAGGAATCTCATTATTTCCCTCATAATAGGTATATTCCCTAAATTGAGATTATACCAAATCATTTGAGCTAAATAACCCCTATGATTGGGCATTAAGACCCATATAATGGAATTAATTCCCATCCGTGTTCATAGTCATCCATGTAATGATAGATGATTATATGTGTATTGGCCATGTGAAATGTATCTCCACAATCATAAAAAGTAATATCAAATGTATATCATGATATAAAATCTATAATCAGACTCCAATAAAATTAGAAAAAATAGAGAATAATAAGATTTTCATGAAACAAACTCCCACAAATTTCGAATGTAGAAGAGAAGTATGCCTTGGATGTAATCATTATGCCACTAGGAGTTTTAAATGATAATTCAATTTCTTGTTGTTCAGGTTGTGATTTGATGATCCTATAAAACATTCCAAATATAAAGGAGTGTGTAGATACATTTTCAAAAAAGAAATATTATATTCTAAAGTGGATAATGAGTATACATTACACCACTTAATTTTTGTGATCAAATTTAGTTTTTTTATTTCATAGGCATTCCTTTGGTCCCCTGGTTTAGGAGGGTGCTGAAATTGATTTTAATGATTTAACCATGGATTGGTTCATTGGTTGTAATAATTTTTATTCTTATTAAAATTTAAGAATCAAAGTGAAGGTGTTGTGTTAGTTTGTACCATATCATCCGCTATTTTTTTGTCTTACCCCTTCATCCATATTTTAAAATCATTATCTTGATGGAAACCATTCCCCAATTAAAATATTTCCCCATTATTTTTAGGAAATTTCTTGTGTTCTTCTTCCCACATTTCTAGAACATGTGATGATAAATATCCTATCCTATAAGGATTTTATCATTTCATCTTCCAAAAAACTCAATTTTCATTTTCCTATCTCTAAATTCTGTTAAATAAGGAGGGTGTTTAGTTTCCATTTCCACCTTAAGTTCACATCAAGTTATTTCATAATATCTACCAAAATACCCAATGAATTATATATATTGAAGAGTTAGTCTTCAAAAAGTTTATTAGAAATCGATATTTCATTGGGGATCAGAAATAATACTGGAGGCGTACCTCACACATCTTGTTATGTTTTCTTTATAGTTAGTAACAGATTAATCCATATTTTGAATTATATTTTTGAGTTATCTTTCAATTTTTGTCTGAAGAGTTTGGGAAAAATAATTATAGAAAAAAATATAAATCAAATTCTTTCATTTCATAGATTTTATTTCTCCCCTTGGCCTCACATAATTTTTCAATACACACTATTGACCTGGTTCAACTTCCAAATAATAGAAAACTAAAATTACTTTTTCCTTTTATCAGAATTTATGAAACAAATATTAGTTATTTAATGTTATTAAATTTATCAATAAGTAGTATATTAGTATATCCCATAAAGTTTGGTGTCCATTTATGAATGAATGACTCAAGAGCAAGTTTCTCCCTATTTAGTGCATTCATGATCCCAATATATTCTAGGTTATTATTTATATCCTGAGATAACATTTATAATATGGTATTCATAACTTCTCTATTCCTATTTGGTTGCTCAACATAAATATTATATTATTGTCCCTCACACACATTTTTTACTCGATTTCACCTACTTCTAACCCCAATATAAAAAGAGAAATGTTATTATAAGTATCATGAAACAAAACATAGAGTAAGAAATTATTTGATCAGGGGAATAAATCCTAAAATTTCCAAAATTATGATGTCTTAAATTCAACCAATGAAATTTTAGTTTCATCCTATATCAATCTTGGTTAAACATATGTTGTTCTAGGTTTTATACTATTATTCTTAATTTCATGACCACTAAAAATTACTAAACCTAACTCAGATACCAACTATGAAACCCTAGATCATTACTCCCAGACCTAGTGATAAAATTCAATATTTACACAAATTATTTGATACCAAGTAGGATAGATCATAATAAACATATATTTTACATGATTTCCAAAATGTAAACATATATTCTACAAAATTCACACACAATACTAGAACCCAAAAATTTTCTATCTATATATATTAACAATATGAAATTATTATTTTATAATAACACTTCAATATTTCCCACTAGAGTTCTCACACATGTTATCCATCTAAACATTTCATACATAATACTATTTTTAATATCTTGATGGAAATTTAAGAATTTACTGAGCTCAAATAAGAAAAAATAGTAAATATAAAGGATATCATTTTAATATCATAAGCGAGATTAAGATGAGAATGTGGATAGAAAATTATAATAGTGGTACATGAAAAAAGAGAATCATACTCAAGAAAAAATACATCATAAGTAACAAGTCATGAGATAAATCTATTTCAACAATGTAAGACATGAGTAATAATATTGTAAAAACACAAGCCAATAGTAATGCAAAACTACAATAATCATAATAATGTTACATAAACATAAGTAGAAAAAATAATTACATTGTGAATATATATTTATCAAATCATGTTCATACATAAACTTGTGAACAAATCTAATCATGATCATGTCCATGCACAATTTTTTAATATAGAAAATCAAAATCATTTCCACACATCATATTTTGAACTTTTCAAATCAAAATAATTATTTTTGCATTATCTTGTGAACATAGTTATTTTCAATCACATACGTGCATAATTTTGTGACTATAGCTAATCTCAATCATGTATATTCATAATCTTGTGAATATAACTAATCAAAATTATGCCCATGCATCATCTGGTGAACATATATATTCACAAATATTTCCTCCCATAATTCCATGAGATATAAATATTTACCTAATACATTTGAGGGGTAAAATAGACCCATTTTTCATATAATTATAAACCATACATGTCTGTTCCATAATATCTTGAAACATTTTATAATGCCACCATAGATTTATTAACCTATTAGAATGGTACATTTAACATAATAAATTCTAAAAGATATTATAATAATATTTATACAGAAAGATTTTTCTAGGTAACAATAGATAGTATTCATAGTGAAGAATAAGAAACATTATAGGATTATTAAAAAATTCAAAAACACTTTTACAAGTGCATTTGAAATTTTATTAGAAAAATTAGAAGAAATTACCTTATATATTTTTAATATATTTTTTTTAAAAGTGAATAATTAACCAAATAATGATAATAGATATTAATTTTTAAAACCATGAAAACATGGAAATGACTCTTTGTTAAGAAAAATGGTTAGAAAATATAGAAAATGTTTTCATGTGGAATGTGTCAAAAAATGAAAAAAAGTCAAACATTTGTAAAGAGTGTTAAATTTAGAGAAACAATTTGAACAAAATATTCAAAACCATGTTTCATTTTATAATGAAAGAAAACAAAACTAAAAATAATTTTATTCAATAATTTTAGATGGGAATATAAAACCCATTAAAAAATAATGAATATGGAAATGCAGGAGAAAGATTAAAGACTAAAAGTAAGAGATAAGGTTGTCTCTACATACAAATATCCTTTCAATCAAACTGTGAACCTAAAGGAGAAACACTTTTAATGAGACATTTTAACCCATTATTAACTAGATTATAATAAAATAAATGGTTTTTAGAGAAAATAAAATATAATGTACCAAGATTTATATTCCAACATAAAAAATATTTACATTAAAATTAGATTGGTAAAGAAACCATTACTGATTTAGTGGCCACTGAATAAAAAGCCATTGAAATAGAAAACCCAATATATAATTGTAATTACCTTGAATTTAATTAATTTTATAGATAAATTTTTATATGTAGAAGTATATACACTACAACATTTTAGATATATGTGGGAACATATCTCAATGGATGCAAAATTGAGATGATAAACCCTTACCTTTACTCCCAACTTCCAAAAAATAAATATAATATCTTGTATAATAAATAATAAAAATCTTATTAAATTATTTTAAAACATTATGGATATCTATTTCCATTTATAAAATTCATTTATAAATATTAATTAGACACATATTATTTAGTTACCAACTATTTTCATCATCATATGTTTATAATTTTGATTTTCCCATACGAGTTCCCAAAAAATGATATTACTCCTCATTCCAGGATGAAAATTTTATCTTCCAATGATTAATAAATTATTTTAATCACTTTTTTTGATTATTTATTCGACCCCGTTTTCTTTTGATGGAAGTTGAGTTCATGGTTCACTAGAAAGAAAACTATGACATACATTTTTTTATAATTTATCTATAATAATGAGTTCTGTTGTCACTCCAGAACCATATTAATAAATATATTAATAATTAATATCATATATTTACTATATTGATTTATTTTTTCTTATTCATGATGAAAATTATGGTGTTGGTATAGCATCATTCATGTGGGTGGTTTAACTGACCAAAATAAGAACATGTCATATTAGTGAATGTGTAGGATTTTTGTGTTATATAATAGTAGTATCGTTTTGTCCAAAAAATAATAATTTTTTGATAAAATCATAAAAATTGATAGTAATATTCAAAAATATTATATATTATAAGGTAATTGAAAATATAAGAAAAAACATAGATACTTACATTGATGGATTTTCCCTATGAAATGGGTTCTATTAGATTCAATTATTTATGTTTCCTTCTTGGAATTAGAATCTACCAAATGTCTAAGAATATTTTATTATAGGAAAAATTTGTAGGGATTCACTAAATTTCATAATTTTTTGATTTTTATGGATGGGGTGGTGGAGAGAACCTTTTATCTGTGAGTTTGAGTGGCAATTTCACAATTTCTTCTTATATAATGGTTAACAAAGGCCATTTTTATGTGTAAAGTGGCCACATATGTGAAATAAAATAAGTATTATTGAGATTATCTAAATTATATAATTATATATTATTTTTTATAATATTTATAAATCATTTTTAAATGTACACTAGATTTTACAGCTTTTACAGTTTACCAATGTCTTGCACTGTTAACTCTAGTAAGATTTTTAGGGATAATAATGAAATTGAACTTATTACCAAATTTATACATGATGATTAAAAAAATTAAATCCATTTATTTTAATTTTTTCTCCAAATATAATAAATTTTACTTTTAAATGAATGTATAAAATATAAGTAAAAACCTATTTTTATAGAAAAATGAGTATTTAAACATTATGTGATCTTAATATCAATTCATATTAGAAAGAAGTTCATTGACTATGAATATATTTATTCATAAATTTAAGAAATTTATTATAATAATCCTTTAAAAGTTATTAATTTAATTTGTTATGATAAAAACAAATGTCACCTTAAAAAATCCTCTAAAAATTACCCCTTTTGATATTGAGTGATTTTTATTATTTCTATCCAATTTGAAATAATTCCATTAATGTAAATAATATGTATATATTTTTGATTAATTTCATTAAATATATTAAAATAAGAAATATCTAACTTTAAAACAAAAAACATGTAATATATAATAATAAAATGTTCTTAAAAAATCATTTTTTATTATCCATGAGAAATTAAATTATTATTATATATAATTCCTTGATTATTTCATGGATGATATTTATTTACTTGAAAACTTAATAATTTTTGTCAATATATTTTATTTAAATCATTATTTTTTAATAATAATATTTAACATATAATTTTTATTATAATAAAATACTCTAATTAAATTTTACCTTTTTTTTCATTACTTATCAATTGTGTATTATATTATTTCAAATTCATTTCTAACAATTACACATATTTAATATATATATTAGATATATTCCAACCCAATGACTATATATATAATGACTATATTTTAAATGGCCATACATCCAGCCACAATACATCCAACGATGATATATATAATGTTTATATTTCATTACTATATATTTCCTTACAAATTTTCTTAGAAACATTCATCCTATTCATTTAATTCTCTCTAAGCATTTTTATTATATTCATAATGATATTTTATTATTCCATAATTAAAATTCAGGTGATGATCTTCTTGGAAAACCATGAAAAAAATATTTCATGTTCATGGTCTTTTTGTTCACATGTGGATTTATTCCTATGAAATTTTTCATAAGGATTTTCAATATTTTATTATCATAATGTATTAATTTTATCTGGAAGTTTAATATTTATGTCAATAAAATGAATTTTGGTTCTTTTTAGTTTGGGTTTTTGAGTAAAATAAGATATTCAATAGAGTTATTATTTAAAAGTAAATGCATAATAAAATATTGTGGTGTTACAATAAACTTTATCGAACATAAAATTCTATTCATATTAGCCCCAGACAGGTGTAGTTGAAACTGTGAAAGGCAGTTGGGTATGAATAAAGGCATCAAGTACAATCTTATAACTTAATACTAATGGTCCTTGTGATAATGGTTTTATTCATGTGGATGGTATCATCAATGGTTCCTAAGTATCAGTGGTACTAGAGATTAATATATTTATTGTGGAAGGGAATTTTCTCATCATATAAGTCTATAATTTTTTTAGATGACTTGATATTTTAAAAACCTATAATATCTCCCACTCTTTAATAAAATCATATACAAAGATGATTGTTAATTTTTTTTATTTCTCACATCCAGTGGACCATTATTTATTTACATTGATAATATAAATGTTTTTTATCATGATTTTAATATTATTCACACTTATATAAAGGAAAATAAAGAAACCAACCTCTTTTCATCCAAAGGTAATCCTGATTTTTATTTGAAATGATTTATATCATAGGTTCCCTCGCCTAGAATGTAACCACTTTGTTTGTGGAAATACCCTTAGGCTCCAACAATCATGTCCCCCATGAACCTTACCATGTAATATTTTCAATTTTAATAAAATTTTTATATTGCGTGTGGGTATAAAAGAATATCAGAGAATATATTTTTTAGATAAAACCTGGTGGATGATTTTTTAATGAAATTTTAGTTCTTGGAAATTGATAGTAACTAAAAGTTATGAATTTAATTTGATCTATTTTTATGCATGTAAAATTTTGGATATGACAAGAACTTTTTTTAATAGGATGTTCATTAAGTGAAGTAAACTATTTTGTAATGGAGTAGACCACATCATGATTTATAAACAATGATTAGGACTAGAAACAACCATCATAGCGGGAATTGATTTTGATGAATAAATATTAGAAAATATGTTATGTCCACGGGATAATAAAACATTTCATGATGGAGG
Source organism: Viscum album (assembly GCA_963277665.1). Classification (NCBI taxonomy): domain Eukaryota; kingdom Viridiplantae; phylum Streptophyta; class Magnoliopsida; order Santalales; family Viscaceae; genus Viscum; species Viscum album. Next base: position 1,266,539,044 of record OY728129.1, on the reverse strand, counting down.
TCAAGATTTAATATGAAATAGAGTATTTAGTCACAGTTTTTTTAAAGTATATTATCATGGTCTTCATCTTTGATTTCAAAATGGTTTAGAGGAGACGTGAATAGTCTTTAAATGATGCTTAAAATTGGGAGTAGCATGTATAATTCTCATGGTAGTGCTTTCATCAAACTAATGCGACCTTTTTTTAATTTTATTGAAATTGTATTGTAAATATTATATGGGAATTTTTTTAGATGGATTATATAAAATCAATAACTAGTCATGGAAATGACCATGGTGGTATTTATTTTTCTAAAGAGGATTTCTCATATCAACTAGAATGGGGGATATCATGATTATACTATTTTCTATTAAACCTGATATAATGGTGTGGTAATGATATATAATTTGAAATAGGGAAATGAACTTATTTATTGGTATTTTTTAATTTATGGTCTATATATTTCATATAAAAAATATTTGACTGAAAAAAACATCTCATTTTTGTAATTAACAACATCATGGTCTATTCAAATTCTAATAATATTTCAGATAAAATATTATTTGAATTAATATAGAGATATGAATATTTATGAGAGAATTGAAATTATCATTATAGATGTACTAAGAATCAACTAATGCTGTGATATATGACATTAAATATAAGATAGTTTCAGAAGAATAAATAAAGAAGTTAAAAGGAGGAAGCATGGTGGTTTTCAATAAGAGAGAAAAAAATTTGATAAATAAATGAGAAAAAAGCATATATTTTTATTGGTGAGGTTTCTTATTTATAATATCAGTGATGATTAATATTTCATCACTGGAGTGAAGTTAAAGGGATGTATTCTAAATGACATGATGTTTTGATTGTATTTTTATATTCTTTTTGAGCGGCCAGCATGTCAATAATTTTTTAATTCCCAACCTTAAATTTGTTTATATATATATATTTATGAATAGTGGAACCCATGGGTTTTCCACAATCCAAACCTAAAACTTTTAATTAGTTAGATTTTATAATGATTTTGGTATATTGAAATATCGTCTGTGTATGCTCTATGGATGTATCAATTTGCGATGAACCATGTGAAATATGGGATTCTTCATATTCACATTTTTATATTCTGATACTAAAATTGTGTGATCTTATATTTAATATTTATCATCTTCATTGCACTATAAGTAAATGATCTATTCAATGAGGAGAAATAAACACCCTAATTCAACCCCTCTTATGATGTATTTGGGTTTGTGTTTGTAACAAGTGGAATCAGATCCAAAAAAGGATGATTACATGAAATATATATCACATTGTGGTCATTAAAATATAATATGTGGTTAATGTAATTGGTTTTCTTATTATTTATTTGTGTAATATCAATATATAGTAAAATTTAATGAGATCATATTTGAGTTTTCTTAGACTTGATGTTTTCTATATTTCAATACAACAGATACAATTGAGTGATTAAGCTAAAATGTCATTGGATAAGATATAAAATAAGTTATTCAATATATATATAAAGGTATAAAAATCCTTATCATTATATTTTTTAAATAAAATATGTATCAAGGATTTCTATTTCACATCTAATAAATCAATTAATGATGTTATCAAATTTTTATAATCTTAAGGTGTCATCATTTGATGAAAGAACTAAATGGAATCTATCACTGGATGATTTATCATAAATTTTATTTGGTTTTGAGATGTGTATAAATTTATAATTTATGAAAACACATTTATTTAATGATACATCATTCAAATATTTAGGGAAATTTGTTATTAATCCTGAATAATATGGATAATAAGACGTGAGTGATGAATTTTTATCACTAATTCAAAGAAAAATCATATGTGGAAAAATAATGATTGAGGTGAATCTACTATTGTATTATTCCAATTGATTTTTTTTATAACATAGCATCATAGTATACATATAAATTTTATAGTTATTCAAAAGATGATTTACTATAAAATTATTAAATGAAATTTCCCATAGAATGAGTCAATAATATAATACTCATTACCAATAAAAATTGTACTGAAGAGATTGTTTTTTATGTTAGTGGATAGTGATTGTATTTTACATAAAGAATAAGATATTACCTTGGAATTTTTAAGGAGGTTTATTTGTTGTATACAATTTTTAATAAGATTAAGACACTATTAGATATATATTTTAGGTGTTTGTGACATGCTTGGAAGTGGTATGAAATGATTTTTTAGCGTTCTATGATAATCAGAGTTTATTTTAAGAAATTGCTAATTCTATATCCATGTAAATGGATTCATGAATAGGGATAAAAAAGTATAGTAATCCACATAAGCATGGTCAATGTATTAATATTAATGTAAAGAGATAAGACTCTATATAAGTTTCTTGTGTCATGGAATAGGATCTATGTAATGGAATCTAGAATTAATATCAATATGATTTGACGAGCTACTACATAAGTGAATTTTCTATCATGTATAAAGATTCACATATGGGTCATTAATATTAGGGGATCTTTATCATAGTGGTTGGAATAGGATGATACACATACAGGGGGTCTGTTATCCTTATATAGATTCTTATATTCCCATAACTATTTTTTCAAAAGTCCACTAACTCATCAATGGCATCCCAATGGCTCCGATATCTTCTCTAGAGTTCACAAATGACACTTCATTGATGAATAATTATTTGGTCACTCGTTTTTGTTAGAGATTTCCCACAATTGATGCTTTCAATAGGTTTATATCCAACCAGTGGCAGCTTCAGGATTGGGCGATTGTTGGGCTCCTGGATTTGAGACACCTCCAGATTTCCTTCTTGTCAGAAGAAGATCTCATCAATTCTTGGGCTAGCACTCCGTGAGATTCCTCAGGTATGTGATTCTTTCTCTTTCGGTGTTACTTTTATTTTCACCTGAAAAGATACCCTCCTATCTCGGTGATTTGGATCTCTATCCCTATCCTCCCCCTCCCGTTTCAGAATTTAGAGATTCTACGCTAGATTTGAAATCTATTGGGATGTTTCCTATGCATGGACCAACTGAAAAACGTCTTAATCCACCCGATATCCCATAGAATATGAGTTGAAGTTGACATATCTAAGGACCATTTAGAAACCACTGAAATAGAGATTTGAGGTGAGATTCGATGGTATCAAAAGATCGTCTATGAATCTTGAGTCCTCTTCTGTTCATCAGCTTCTATCTTGGCCATGATGTTTCCAGTTGATAGAACCAATCGACATGGGTCTCTCGGGTGGCTTTAGATTAGGGTATTCTTATACAAGCCATGGGGGATGGTTCAAAGTCCATCTTGGTTACTGAATATTCAGGTCACTACTTGGAGGAGGCCAACCCATGAGGCGTGAATGCGTATTTTCTCTTGGTTACTGAAGAAGGATCGTCAAGAAAGAGGTATACAGACTGTGAATTAGTTCTGGAAAAGGTTATTAATCATGAGACTTCAGAGAGAAATCCCCTGGTATCTAATGTTGTCAATTGTTTGAAGACATAATTGGGTATTCCCACTCTTGTTGTGAAAATGGGAAAAGTGGAATCTGGTTTGGATTATCTCGTTGATGCAGTTGTCCAGGAACCTATAGTTGGCTCTAACTTAGATATTTAAACTAGAATGGGCTCTGAGGAAGGTCTAGAGGCCCCTAAGTCATCTTCTTATGTGGAAGATGTTCTTAAAGGACATTAGAACAAGGTATTGGAGGGTACTCAGGTTGATCCATATCAATTGAATAGGTCACACTCAAGGAAAGTGGATCCCGGTATTACGTTGTGTTACCGTTCTGAGAGCTTAGAGGATATAGTGCATGACCAGGAGGATGATCAGATAGAACATTGAAATGAGGATAAGTTTATCCTATGTTAGGAATTTGGTGATGACTCTTCTAGCCAACTATCAAGAGGCAGTGCTCATATGTTCTATGGCAGCGACACTTGTAGTACAAGGAGGAGGAAAGGCCGACATGGTGGGAAGAAAGGACATACGGATTGTTCTTACCTGTTTTCACCAATGCAGACCCAATTTTCTAGGAAGGTGAAGGCATAAGTGAAATAAGGGGTTCTCAACATAAATGGAAATGTAGTTTGACCAGGGGATGCAGCAACTGCAGTCGTGGGGGGTGTTCCCATCCAGAATGTACTACAGATTTCATGCAAGGATGTGGAGTAACCCATGGAGGAACTACTGCATTATGGAGAAGAAATGGAGGAGGAATCTATTGTGACTTGTTCTTTAATAGATGATGGTGATAAAAATATTGAAAGGATCATTCGGGTGGACACAAAAAGAGAACAAAGGGAATGGATTGACAAGAATAATTGTATCTTAGTAAGAGGTCTCAAGGCGGGGAAAATAAACAAAGGGGAATACATGTAAGCGTGGGAGACACTGGTGCATCAATTTGATGCACTCATAAAGGATGATATAGAAACATAAGTAACCACTTTTTCCTAGGAACATCTTAAGGAAAAAAATGTAAATAGGCTTAAATTACCCTTTAAAAACTATTTTTTTTCTTGGGGTTTCTCACTTTTTCCTTAAAAGTATCTTTGGTTTATAATAAAAAATTAAGTTGTAATATGGCCAATATAATTGGATTCTTTGAAAAATATATTACAAGTAGTCGAGTCATACCTATACATCATGGAAATACCATAAGTAGTTATGGTAATAGTATTTGGAAAATATTTAGGTTGCATTAAAGTAAAAATTATGAGAAATAGTGTCTTCAAGAATTGAGATTGAGTCTTAGATAATATATTCTATTTTATAGTGAGACTAAAATGACATGTTGATTCACAGTTCCTTGAAATGTGTATTCTTGTTTTAAGATTCACTTCTTCCAGGTGGTTTACATTGGATTTATTTATGGAATCAGAAACTTTCAACCATTCTTTATCCAAATAGTACCTTCTTTCCAAAGTCATATGTTTATTATGTTTGAGCTTTACAATACTTTAGAACGTATATTGGTCAAGAGGATGGGAGGTCGGACTCATCACAGCCTTTTGCAGGGAATAATTTTCAACTATAGGACTCTCTTTTCAAATTTAAGATATTTTCATGAATCCTTATTAATTCACCAAGTATGACATAAGTTTCCCTTGTAATTTACAATCACTTATTAACATGTGTAAATTTAGAATCATCGGTATGTATTCATGGTCCTTCATCAATGGAGATATCCATATCTATTCGAGGTTCTCTATCAATGGTATCATCTAATATACTATTACAAGATTATTTTAATCATCATTATGATTATACTAGTTTTTAATCCACTCAGTGGGGAACTATGAAATTTATTTTCATCCTGGGACATTTGTTTCGATCTTGGGATCATGCCCACAAAATGGGCTACCAAAGTACCATTTTGAAAGGAATCATAACCCTCATAGTTAAGGGTCACTGAATGGGTCACATCATACCTTTTAAGGACATGTGATAAGGACCTATAAGCGGAAGGTGCTTATTTAAAAAATAGTGTGGGACTTATGCTGAAGCAACCCAAATAACATGGAAAGGATATGGGTTTCCAAGTAAGATTAGAACCTGCTGGGAATATGGCCCAAGGAGAACATGGTTGATTTGAAGTGTTGTGTTTGAACCTCAAGGATTATTCCTACGTATCCCATATGGATAGTAATCAAAGACCACATAGATCGATAAGTCTCATAGCAGAGTACGGTCCTTTGAGAAATATGAGTATGGTCTTACTTACTGAAAAGGATGCCTTGATGATCTGGGGTTTAATTTGGGGTTTATTCCTAAGGGGGATTCCTAGATTATGGAAATTTGGGTTGGATTCCTAAGGAGGATATCCAGTGATCTCGGGATTTAAAAAGGATTCCTATGTATCCTAGTTTGAACAGGAATCAGAGTTTTCGTAGTTCATTCAATTGTACAAATTCTATGATTCATGACAAATCTCTAAGCCCACGCGAGTCATGCTTGGTTTGAGAAACAAGAGGATATGAAATATTCAACAATGACACTTTCACTTTCAAATTTTTTCTCATCTGCTGGCGGAAGAGTGCGCACCTATGGCGGCGAGGGTGGATGAGGTCAAGGTGACTATGGAAGAGGGTGAGGCGAAGAGCCTTCCCTTTGTTCTCTTCACATTGGATAAGGATTCAATGGAAGAAATAAGGGGTTAAGGTTAGGGGATTACACTATGATTGATTTCCATGGTGACAAAGCTCAATGGGAGAGAGAAAGGGTAATGAAAGTCCTTGTGCCCATCTCCCCATTGGTCTTCGGCATCGAAAAAGAAAGGAAGAGGGATGTTGCTACCTCATGCAAGAAAAGATAGGGGTTTACACAAGGATGGTTTCCCTAAAATTGATCCTGGTAGGGGAGGGAGGCTTCTCCTATGCTTTTGTGGAAAAGAAAAGGTGAACTGTACCTTCCCTACCAGAGAGCTGAGGTTACAGGTAGTCTCTTCGAGAAGGGAGGGTTCAGGACCCAACCCTCCTCCAAACTAGTAACTTCCAAAAATTGTTACTTGGAGAAAGTTCTATGTGACTATGGATATAAAAACCCACAGACACTCCATGAAACCTAACCTCATGGTAAAACAAATGTGAGAAACCTATGACTGTAGAAATACAAACCCAAAAAGGAGGAACACTGATGTGCCTTTCCCAAAGGGTTGATAAGTCTAGAGGTTTTGGTGGAGGTCTCAACAGAATCCCTTTCAGACAAGGGATCCATAAAAGAAGAGTCATTTCCATGAATGGATTTGAGGAAGGCTTGATGTCTTATAAACTGAAGAGAATAAGTGAATAAAATAGGGGTTCCCAAGTAGATAAGGGCTTGCAAGTATGGGCACCCAAGTGGATGAAGGTGACCTAATATTCACTTAAGCAATGAACAACCTGTATGGTAATACTTGGGAAATAACTTGATCAAGACTTCAAGAGTATTTATAGGTGATCCCAGAAGTAGGGTGCTCAAGTTCCTATGAGAGGAATGGGCAGCGCTTAAGTATTTCTTACTTGGGGAGGTTGGGCGCTTTAGGCATGAAAGTGTTATGGTTTTCAAACACTAAAAGGACTTATGTCCAATGATCCTCCCTTAAATCCTATGATGAGGGTGTTTAAGAACTGCCTTGAATGTTTCAGAAGACTGGGGTGAAGTACCAGGGAGACCAAAGTAGTAACTGAGCTTCGAGGAAATTCATTTGTCCATATGAGGGCCCCAAGGGTCTACTTATAGGAAAATACTGGACCCTATGTGAAAATAAAGTTGGTGTGTATGTAGGTTACGTGACATATTGTGGGTGTGCAAGTGGGCTGTGAAATATAGTGGGTTGCGCATGTAGGCTGGGTGTCGACCGAGTTTTGGCTAGACTAAGTCAACCAAAAACTCATGCCTTTGAAAATATTGACTTTTTTCATGTATTTTCTTTCTTTTTAATTCTAATGGTTTCCCTGTGTTATATTTTTATACTCTTGTATGGAATGGGGTGTTAACAAAATCCCCCCCTCAATATTGGATACAAAATGAAAAGAGGATCTTATACTGAGTTACATTAATGAAGGAGAATGAAAAAAGAGCACAGGGTTGCGCATGTTTTCCCACTCTTGTAGACTTGGGTGCACAAGTTTCCTATGCATAATACTTCTGGCACGTAGGTTGACATGTGTCATTTATTTATAATTGCCTCACTTCCGCAAAAATTCCTCGCAACATCCAAATTCTCAGCTATTGGTGCACAAGTTTTCTTCAATTGAGGTGCTTCTGTTTCACCTCGCTTCTTCTGTAAGTTGTTTAGTTGTGAACTATAAGTGGAGTGCCATACTTTCACTCCTACTTATACTTACAATCCAAGTTTTAAACATGCATGCCATAATTCCTTTGAATTTTTTTTTTGTGAAACACCAAAAATGAACTTACTTTTAAAATATGATCTCTATCTTTTTGTAGGTTCAATGGCTCCCAAAAGAATTGTAACTACTGATGATCTCACCAACAATAGGATTTATGACATGATGAAGGTTTCTATCATGATTACTTTGAAATTTGAGAAACCAACCTTCCACACATAGAAAAATATTTTAAGAAGTATCATTTCCTGTTTCTTCTAAGCACCTATCTTCTATTGTACAGTTATGGATATTTGCAAGATGCTAACATTCTAGATCCAAATAACTATGTCTCACATTCTTGGTTTAATGATTATACGAGCTTCTCATCATCCAATGTTTCTATTGGGGGATCATTTTCTAATGGTTAGATAGTAAAGAAAGGTCATATGATGCACCATAGCCAGTGTTGTCCAGATTTGAAGGTGCACATACCCAAGTTGCAGCAACACTATTATTCATCTATATTTTGAGATTCTTAGACAGAACAGTCCAAGGTTTAGAAGAAAAGTTGGGACCTTCACCCAGGAGGAGGTGTAAAACCTGCATAAATGTGGGCATACTGGGTGTGAAAGACATATGAAGAATTTGTAGATGATTTGAGAGTATTCAGGATTTATGAGGCTATCTGGGTTGGGAAAACCTATGAGTATTTGAATGATGATTTTGTTCCATATTTATTATGTCGATGGAGTACAGAGACTAATTCCTTCCATTTAACAAATGGAGAGGTAGGTATCAGCTTGTGGGATGTGTACAAAATTTCTGTTGCACCAATCCTTGGATACATGTATGATGAGTTTATTACTCCCAAGGTGACAAGGAATGACTCGGAGAAGACACCAAATTTGGTTCATGATTCGATGAAAATATTTAAAAAACTCAATAATTCAATCACCATGAAAACTTGCACCAGGATGGATTTTAATCTAGAGTAATGTATGGAAATATTTTCAATAAAAGAAGAAGGAAAAGGGTCTGAATTACCACCGTCTGACTAGTTGTCCAAGGGAAGAGATGAGAGGCACTCCTAAAACCTATTGGAAAACATTGGAGAAAGGATAATTTGATAAATGGGGATATGAAATCAACCCAAAAAATTCTACGAAGACACATCGGGCAGGTTTCTTAGCCATGTGGCTCAGCATGTATTTATTACCATTGTAAGACTCCAAAGGAGGCGTCAGTTTAGGGACCTTTGTTATTGCATATAATCTGGTGAATAAAATGATGGTAGGGTTGGATACTACCATTTTGGACAAGATTCATAGGATTTTGCTGCATATTTACAAAGGGAAGTCTCCCTTTAGAATAGCGGGACCATTCCAAGTGGTGTGAGTATGGATTGCTACCCACATTAGAAATTATGTTGTACAAAGTAGAGTACAGGGTTTTGGAAGTTCATTACCACCATCGTTTCAGGACTTTTATGGTATTTAACCCTCATCTTTTAATTCTTATGACATCAAGGATTGATTGATCATGCATAAGGAATTTCATTTCATTACATTTGGGAATCCGCATATAGGGTGATTCGTTGATGATGGTATTGCAAGTTTGGAATTGAGGGCATACATGCTTGTTTGCTGAAATGGAGTGTTGGACACCAGAATTGACAGAGAAATCATATGTGAGGCCTATGATCCTTATATATTTGAACATCAATTAAAATTTCTACAAAAGAATATTGTATCCCCTCCCATGCATGTCAAATTATAGCAACACCCAATGGTTTCCCGAAAACTATGGTTGTTGACATCTGTAGAGAAGACTGGGGCAGTATTTAATTTACCCGTTACTGATGTAGTAAGTAGACTTACCATATGGTATGCTAAAAATTGGGTTGCATCTTACCATGATGGGGTATGAAATCATGTCATCCCTCGAGTGGGGATAAAGAGAAGTAGCAGGAAGGAACCCCGTCATTTGGAATATAATTCTTCATCATCAGCGGCCGACTAGCAAGAATCAGAGGATGGAGGTGCCGATGCTCCAAATTCACCAAAGTGACCTTGGTCTAGATATAACCTTCTTGCCAGTATTAAGAATTCCATTCCTTCAATCCCGTCTGAAGTCGTATCAAGGCAATCTGGTCTGCCATTCTGAAGAGAGGGGAGTTCTATTTTCTGATCCTCCATATGTGACTATGGATGCTGGGAAGAAACTCAATTCCATTGTTGTAGGATCCTCTTCTAAAACCTCGGACATACATTCTGAATATATATGATCATAGGATATTCAAACATGGTAAAATATGTACTGTAATGCTGAAACCATGTGGATGGATCTGTGCGAAGGACTGCATATTCCAGGAGCAGGGGATTTTTGGGCTTCTTCTGACATTCTTTTTAAAGATAATCCCAATGTGGGGAGGACATACATTCTAGAGATATAAATTAATATATATTCCACTGAATAATCAATTCCTACCACAAAGCACATAGTGTAAATGATAAATTTTGGTACCACTGAAGAGATCAATCCTTTATTAGATGAAAAGTGACAGGACTTTGTAGATCCTGAGGATGTAATTTTCCTTTATCTCACATCCTCTTACATTTTGAAACATGAAATTTAGTCAAAAAATTGTTACATAAGAGATATATCATCTTAACTTATAGTTTGGTAATAAAAAACAACTAAAATTCCTTGACCACAGTATAGCTCTTGACGCGCTGCTCTTGGAGCTATTTGGTCACCCCAGGAATCTGTAGAAATATATTCAGGCCAACAGGCCATAGTGGAGGAAATAAAGAGGGTACTAGAATCTATGATACCTGCCTTTGTTGATGATGATGCAAGCCCTTCCAAAAAGGTGAAACATCAAAAGCACCGAAGAAAGAAGGCCATTATTAAGCACTTTCTTAGTAGTGTTAAGTCTCCTTGATAATCATGAATTTTATTCATTATTCACGAAAAAGTGTTTAAAATTTTTAATATTACAGGGGATTATTTTTTTCTTATTTTAAAGAAACTAATGATAAGATTCAAGGAGCTATAGAAGGTGCTTCTGAGGAGACACAAATTCCTACAAATCCAGTTGTTCTTGAAGAGGCATTGAAGCCAAAGGAACCAACATTTTTTCCCAGCACTACTTCAATTCTTGCTATTAGAGGAGAGGAAGCTTCTAGTAAATCCATAATACATCATAAGGAATTAAATACAATAATAGATAACATTAATTTTGTGATACTTTTAGCTTCATCACATGCACCGAAACATCTGGAAACAAGTGACGTGGACGCCATAGTTGTAGTTGAAGAAGTTACTTGGGTCAATGGTTTCTGGAGGAAGGTTGTGAAGAAAATTCACCAAGTTCTCCCATGGGTGAGACTAACCTGGTATCTGAGATATCATTGGATGAAATGATGAACCTTGGAATGTACTTTGAAGAACTATTTGAACATGTTAATATATCAAATTATTTAGAAGATTTTGGAGTTCCTTTTATAGAATCAACTGGACATGAGTTCTCATTATTCGTCTTGTTAATATTCTTACAACTAACCTCTTACCATGGTTGATTGAAATATGCAGTTCCATCTAAAGAAACTACTTTCGCAACGATACTTGAAGGAATTGTTGATATTAATGGAAACCCCACCATTGTGGATACATTGGATCCGGTGTAACTTGAGATATCAGGTCTTCCTGAGATTCACTCTAAAAATCCTAAGCATATTTAAGATAATTCTCCTCATCCAGAGACATCAAACAAAATTGTTGAAACTGAGAACATTGGGGAGGATTCTTCTCAAGCTGCTGATCTACTATTAGGTAAGAGATACTAATATCGTGATTTCATTCAATTTTATTATCCCTTGAATCTAATCATAACCAATATTAATTATTTACCATATAGGGCTATAAAATTCAATGGATAGGTCTAGAGGTGAATCCTGTGCATCAGCCCAAACCACATTGGAATGTGGAGAAACCATTGTTTAAGAAGGAATAGAAATTGTTGCTGCAATAGTACATGAATGAAGTGTTTATATTAATGGAAACCCCACCATTATGGAGACATTGGCTCTGGTGTAACTTGAGATATCAGGTCATCCTGAGATTTACTATGAAAATCCTGAGCATATTTAAGATAACACTCCTCATCTAGAGACATCAAAAAAAATTGTTGAAACTGAGAACATTGGGGAGGATTCTTCTCAAGATACTGATCTACTATTAGGTAAGAGATACTGATATTATGATTTCATTCAATTTTATTATCTCCTGAATCTAATAATAACCAATATTCATTATTTACCATATAAGGCTATCAACTTCAATGGCTAGGTCTGGAGGTGAATCCTGTGCATCAGCCCAAACCATATTGGAATGTGGAGAAAGCATTGTTTATGAAGGAATAGAACATACGACTTATTTAAGTGAATTACTCCTAGAATATACCCCTCCTTATGAAAATGATTCTGAATCGGACCCATAACTGGTGAAGGCCCTTCGTCTCGCACATCAAAAATCATGGAAATACATCTGGAAGATAATATCTGAGATTCCCCTTGAGGAATAACCTTCAAGGATTCCACGAATTTCATCTCTGTTTATCACGCTATTATTTGGAGGTTTTGAATATCGTGAAATCCATACTACGGTGAAATAGATTATCCGTAGGAGTGAGTAAAAGAAAAATCTTCAAAAAGACTTGATAAAATCCAAACTGTCAATCAATATTGAAGAGTTACAAGTAGTGATGTCCCCGAATGAGGCTAGCCATACTGCAATGTTGAATAGACTGAAGCAGAAAATAAAGAAAAGACTATTCAGTAGCTGGGACTCCAACTGGAGTTAGATGCCATTACAAGGGAGTTTGACCAGCTTGATAGCTCATTAAGAGAAGTCCAGAAGGATGGTGCGAAATCCATTGAATATGCTATATAAGAATACAATCATGCTGAAGAGAGAGAGGCTGGTCAAATAAATGAGCTTCAATAGGCATTTGATGGGGCTAAAAAGGCTATCAATCAAATGAGGAGTTATGTAGAAATCCTTTTATAATTTCTGATTTCTAACAAGAGAGAGAGAGTCCAATTAGTGGATGCTCCTCAGTGAAAATATTCATAAATGTAAATTATTTTTCCTTCAATCATTTGTGTTTTCATTCTCACTAACTACTTTTGTTTTACTTAATACATTGGTCCTAGTAAGCATAGTATGATTTTTTCCTAGGGTTATATGGATAACCCCACAAACATTATATCTCTTGACTTTTTATTTCTCAATATTACCTAAACCATACAAAATGCACATTTAGGGAGCTGGGACTCAACATTTTTTAGAGTTCCCTTTGTGGGTTCTCAATCTAATGCGTACCAAGTCTTTTTTTGTTTGGTATTTTAGAGTTATGCATGTTGGACTCTAATGAGATAATATTTATGGTCTAATATCATTGACCATACATTTTGAATTAAATCCCAAACAAAACTCTGTGTCTAAGAATTGTATTAATATTCTCTAAATATTTCCAAGGGGAATCTTGAGACATGATTTTTTATGGTCACCAAATCTAAAACCTCTATCAACATAAGGGGAGTCTCTTCGAAGAATGAAGTTACCATTATTTTACAAAACCCATTATAAGGGTTTTATTATGTAGGTCAAACTGGGGCATATGCTAAATAGCCAAATGGTAGCATCTTTTTACTGACAAACCTGTTATGTAGGTAACTTGTGTAAGTCCACCTAATGGCATGTGCTTCATAGTCAATAAAAATAATTTTTTTATAAATTTAACATTTTGCTACTGATAGATATGGGAAATAAGATTTGTGTGACTCAAGACCACAATGAGTGGTTTTTCCAAGGAATGGAATTTTATGAATAAAACAACTATTTTATACTGATATATGTAATGAATCGTAAAACCATTTATACAAAAATTTGGTGTATGAGTAATGGTTAAAATTTATCAAAAAGGGGAAATTTATGATATCATATTGTGTAGTTTTAAGTAATGCAGTGAGGACATTGGTACTTTGTAGTTTTAAGTTATGCAGTGAGGACATTGGTACTATGTAGTTTTAAGCCATTAAATGAGGAAATTATGTGGCTTTAATTTAAGGTCTTTATCTGTGAACAAACGTATGAAAATATCCCAATTGTTTTGATAATTTGTTTGGAAACATACTAACATAATCAGGTATGTAAGGGAAAATTGCAAACTTTTATTTGGGAATTTCTGGAACCGAGGAATGATACGGTAAAAGGGATAAAATCATCAGAGGAAGTATTTTCTAAGAACGAAGTCACCATTACATGAAAAACCCATTATGGGGGCTGTATTATTTAGGGCCAACTGGGGCATATGTTACATAGATGAATAATGGTATATTTTGACTGACAGACCCATTATATAGTCATATTATTCTATGCCACCCAAGGGAGCTTCCTTCATTGACAAACATAAGAGCTCTCAGAAGTTTGATGTTTTATTGCTAAAATATGAAGAATGTTTATGGAGATTCAGATTTTTTTAAGCACATAGTTTCATTTATGGAGAAAGGTACCTTAATATGGAAAGAGTATTTTCAACCATGATTCCAAAGAATATGAGGAATAAGACCTTTATGAAGGTTTGAACCAAACATAAAATTTATGATGTCTGTAGTTTTAGGTCATAAAACTAGGACCAAAAATTGAAAAAATATATAATATGTATCCATGTTATTTCATGGTTATTTCACATTGTATTGAACACATGGTGAGGGAAATGTGTAAACCATGGTCTTGAAGACTTTCAAATTGTGAGAAAGATAATAGGACAAGTATGCTTGAATGACTGTTTTAAAAAACATATTCTTGTATATTGTCCTCAAATATTAAAGGGGACCAAGATAGAATAACCAAGAACAAAGTTACCATTACTTGAAAAACCCATTATGGGGGTTTGGTTATGCTGAGCCAACTAGGGCATATGTTGCATAGCCAAACAGTGGCATCTTTTGACTGACAAGTCTGTTCTATAGGAAACTTATGCAAGGACACCTAAGGGAATGTATAGAATAGTCAAGAAAAAGAGCTCTTTTTTATTAAAAACCATGTCACCAGAAACCCTAAGATAGATTATGAATATCTGTAAGCATTCAAGATTAAGAGTGTGAAATGTGAAAAGGGGTTGTGCCCAATGTATATAAGAAATATTGGAACTGATATTGTCCATGATTTTGATGTCCTTTAAATAGATTTGAATCATATGTAAAATAGAGACTTTCTTTGTTTCCTATTAATTTATATGGTGATGTGTAGTTTTAAGTCATGAAATGAGGACATTATACTATGCAGTTTTAAGTCATTCAGTGAAGACATTATACTATGCAGTTTGAAGTCATGTAGTGAGGATATTGATAGCCCCCTAAGAAATTGAAAGACTTTATTTATATAAAGAATCCATTTACCCAATTTCTAATCCCATATGAGCTATGATTGGTATGAGAAACAAGAAACATTAAGGGTTTCTTTTACAATGCAAAGGTGACGCATGTGAAGAATACGAGTGTTAGATTTCCATGTATTTTAACATCATGCGGTAAGGATGATAATGAAACGATGTGAATATAAAGACATATTTTAACTAGATTAAGGGATAAAACCCAAGTTCCACTATGTGTCTTACTGGGGAAAGAATCAAGTCATACACAGTTCTTAAAAAATTCCCTATGCATATTTATTTCTTATACATGAAATAAAGTTTTTTTTCATGGCTGGGCCCAATATTGGAGATCTAGTCATCTCTACGAATCTCAAATAGATGATAGTCAAGCAGTATATAGTTCTATAAACAATCATTCCTCAAGCTAATCAAGTTTGACATGAATAATGGGGGCTTTTGACACATTTGGAGAGAACGTTAAATCATAAGACATAAAATGGTATAAATACCAAATCATATATCATAAGAAAACACTCTGTATAGATCTGATTCATATATAGGAGGAGAAAAGAAAATAAGAAGATTTTGTAATTATGGCTAGGCCCAAAATTGGAGATTTAGGTCTCTACGTATCTCATTGGAAAATGAGAATAAATCCATACATAGTTCTTGATATAAGGTCTCTATGAAGATCTGACTCAGATATAGGAAGAGAGGGACACCTATACTACTAAGTAGTAGTGATGATGTCAGTGATGTTTTCTTATGGAAGATTATAATGTAAAATAGAGAAAACATTAGTTGTACAAATGATGTCATGAGGTTTAACATCATGTCACAAGGAAGAAGATAATACACATTTTAACGTCATGCAACATGGATGCATATGATTGTTATATAGTTTAATGTCTTGCCACTAAGACATGGGGGCTGTGCAGTTTTAAGTCTTGCAGCAAGGAAATTATACTATGTAGTTTAAAGTCTTGTAGTGAGGATGCTGTAATGTGTTGTTTAAAGTCTTGTAGTGAGGATGATGTGTACAACTACACAAAGTTTTTCTTCAAGAATATTGCATTGGTTGGAGTTGTAATAAGCTCTCAATCCATTGAGATTAAGCCATAAGATCAATTTGAATTGACCTTATTTATGGAATATAGTCCTTCCCACTTTGGCTCATGGTTTGGAGGTTTCTTCCATAGTATCATTGGAGTCCTAAGGACAAATACCAATTCTACCTGAATAAAATAACGGAGGAAAAATTTCTTATTAAAATCTTGCACTATTAGATTATGATAAACTTCTAGATGATGCAAAGTATGTAAAATTTTCTCATCTAATCGTTCCAACTCATTGAACCATTCCTGAGACCTCTCATCTGTTGACAACTGATCATAGATTTCAACTATGAGTGAAGGCAATTGCATTTCAATTGGCAAAACTGCTTCGGTTCCATATACCTATGAATAAGGAGTTTCTTGGTTAGAAGTACGAGTAGTTGTCCGATAATCCCATAAAGCATTAAAATGTTTATCATGCTATGATTTATTATCTTTATGCACCATATTTTAGAGTATATTTGAAAGGGTTTTTTTGAAGGCCTCTAAATTTCCATTGGTCGCCACATGATAGCAAGATGAATGATTGGATTTGATATTATGTTCCTGATATAAATTTTTTACCCCAACAGAACAAAAACTGGTTCTATTGTCCATCAAAATAGTATGAGGGACACCAAATTTGGAGATGATATTAGTTTTGAAAAACCTAACAATGTTTTTGATTCCGACTTCCTTGATAGGTATTTCCTCAACCCATTTAGAGAAGAATTCAGTAATAGTGAGAATATACTTGAACTAATTAGTCATTGCTGGGGGATAAGGCCCTACTATATCTATTCCCCATGTAGAAAATAGCTAAGAGTATTTAGCTATATGTAGAAACACTGGAGGTTGATGAATAAATGTGTCATTCACTTAGTAGGGATGAAATTTTTTAGTGAAATCTGTACAATCATAATTCATTGAAGGAAAAAAGTATCCAAGCATTCAGATCTAATTAGAGAGTCTGTGCCCAGACTGGTGGGCACCACATACACCTGAATGTACTTCTTTCATGAAATCTACAGTCTCTTCTCCATCAATACATCTGAAAAGGATTACATTAAAGCATCTCCTTTAGATGATCTTTTGGTGGTTTGGACTATCTTAAAGAGTTAAATTGGTTGCTTGTCGTCTGGTCTGTTCTTTTTCATCCCTATCTAGTGGAAGTATCCCATTTTTAATATATTCCATGATGGAATTTCTCCATCTGGAGGTATAACCATATGGTTCAAAAATATGGCTAATTTCATTAATTTACACCATTCTAGTTTGAAAAAAAGGTAAAACCACACGATGATGGGCTATGCTGATTACTTTATCATCCCTATTTGGATATACCAAGCCTGTAGCTGCATTATCTAGTGAAACTTGTTGAGCATTTTCTGGTCACAGGACAAAAGACAATGTCATATCTGAGGGAAATTCGGCCATTAACCCTCTGACATAATCACACAGAGGGATTAACTCTTATTTTCGGATAGAATATTCCCCATTAATCTATTTTATTACCAATTCTAAATCACATTTCACCTTTAAATGATCCATTTTCACCTGAAGGGACAATTCCAAACCTTTGATGAGAGCTTGATATTCTGCCTCATAGTTGGTACCACCTTCTGACAACAGGAAGGAATAAGGAAATAATGCCTTTTGTGGAAATAAATACAATTTCTAACCCAAAATTGTTGAGTTTAGGGTTTTACATTCTCTTCCTTTTTGGACTTTTGGAAGAACCATCAAAATACATTTCCCATGTCAGTGAATTATCTTAAATAGAGAAGACCCCTTCATCAAGAAGTTCAACATTAAATTATGTATCTTCTGTAGATGGATGATCAGCAAGGAAATTAGCCAGATCTTGGGATTTTATTGCCTTTTGAGGCAAAAATTGGATATCAAACTGGTACAAAATAACATCCCACCATGCCAGACACCCTGTAAGTATAACACGACTGATGATAAATTTGAGCGGATTATTGCGAGACACCAATTGGACTTCATGATGTTGCAGGTAGTGCCTCAATTTCTGAACTGCAAAAATTAATGCTAAGAATCACTTTTCAATACTTGAATATTGAGTTTCCTAATCAAGCATAGTTTGACTGAGATAGTAAATGTTGTTTTCATTGCCATCATCATTCTTTTGGGTGAATAAGGAACCCAGTGATTGCTCTAAAGCTGTAACATAGAGAATAAGTGGTATTCCTTCAACAGGTGGAATTAATACTGGTGGACTCAAGAGATATTTCTTGAGGGTATGAAATTATTCTTGGTAGTATTCAATCCATTGGTAGGTGATTCCCTTCTTCATTAATCTGGTGAAGGGTAAACTTGTGCCTGCTAAATTGGTGATAAAGTGCCGAATATAGGCCAAGTGACCTTGGAGTGCTCTCAATTATTTCAAATTTCAAGGAGGTGGCATACCAAGGATTGATTTTGTTTTCTCAGGATCATCTTCAATATCATGATGGCGTAAAATAAAGCCAAGAAACATTCATAAGGTTAACCCAAAAGAAAATTTCAAGGGGTTCATCTTCAAACATTTTTTTCGATGTTTATTGAATATAGTCTCCAAATCATCCAAGTGATTGGAATGTTGTCTCAATTTTACCACCAAATCATCCACATAACATTCAAAAAATTTCCCCAATAAGGGTTTGAAGATATGTTTCATGGCACATTGGTATGTTTCACATGCATTCTTTAAACCAAAGGACATTACCCGATATAAAAACACACATTTAGGGGATCTGAAGGCTGTAGATTCTTTATCCTCTCGGTCCATACGAATTCGATTATACCCAAATTAGCCATCCATGATGGAAAGAGATTCATAGCTAGATGTTTCATCAATTAAAATCAATGTAATTAGAACAAGAAAATAATATTTAAGACAATTCCTGTTAAGATATCTGAAATCAACACAAACTCTAATTTTCCCATTCTTTCATTTCATTAGGACAATGTCAGTCATCCATTTGGGATACTGAACATCCCTAACAATGTTATCCTTTATAAGCTTATCAACATCAACTTCAACGTTAGAGGCATGAGTTTGGTGCATTCTTCTTGTTTCCTTCTTGAATCCATGGTGTTTTTTTGGAAACCCCAAATGATGAGAGGCTATATCAGGATTAAGACCTGAAATTTCTATATAATTACAAGAAAATATATCTTGATGTTTCTTCATAAATGTAGTATAAATATATTTCTCTTTAGAGGTCATGGACTCACTAATTAGAGTGGGGTGTGGATCCTCATCTGTACCCAGATTTATTTCTCTGAGATCATCTACAGTCGTAGAGACACCTCCCTCAAATGCCGGAGAAGCATCCGTAAGATCTTCCTCTTATTCTTCATTACTTTTTTACCTCTTCTTTTTCCACATCCATATTAGATGATGGGGAAAAAATTCTAGAGTTAGGAGAGGAGTTAGTATTTGAACATTATGAAAAATAGGACACTATATCTGACCCTACTGATGATGAAGGGTTTTATTATGGTTATAAAGAGGAAATTGTTCTTTGAGAATCAACATTATTGTCTTATTCTAGCATTGCTACAATTTCTTATACTTTTGTTAATGAAGTAAAGGATTTTTTTTAATTCAGTGGATGAAGTGATGACATCTCCATTGAAGCTTCCATTACTACTTGGTGAATTACCAATTTCTCCCTTGTTGTCAGGGTCAGTTGCCGTAATTGACATTATGGATGTTACTGGATAAGTGCTTGGATTTGGTTTTACCCTTTCAATTTGATCAATGGGTAGCACATAATCTATACTCAAATGCATAAATGGATTTGCTGGGATCTTTTCCAGTCCATTTGAAGCATTAACTCTGGTTATTTCCTTTATCATGGACTTCATTATTTTTGTGTGATAAAACTCTGCCTCAATGTATTGAGATTCAGATGTTTTGAATGGATCCTTGTCACCATAAAATGTCCTGATTTTACCATTAAAATATTACTTAATACATTGGTGATATAATGAAGGTATGGCTGCATGTTGATGCAGCCAAGGTCTTCCAAGTAGAATATTGAAGGCTGTGTCCTAACGAACAACCATGAAATCTGAATTAGGCATAAGATCTTCAAACTGAGTTCTGAGTGTATTCTTTCCCATAGGTTCATGCTCATTATTTTCATATCCATGCAACATTAATGTCAAAAGGAGATAAGTTAGATTCAGTCAGGACCAATCTATGAAGTGTACAAACAAGAATGAGGTTGACTCCAGAGCCATTATTAATGAAGGATCATTAGATGTCTATGTCATTGACCTTTCCAGACAAATGCAAAGGTATGATATGTCCATGTACAACATCATATTCATCATCATCTGTAAAAGATACAACTGCATGACATTATGACAGATCATTCTCTAAACCATAAGCCTCAACAGCAACAACTTCGGTTTCATTTTGTTGAGGACTTGACAAAGCCTCAATGAGTTCTATTTGAAGATCTTTTGACAGATTCAAAGCATCCAGAATTGATAACATGGTTAGCACCTGGGCCAATTCTTTCAAGACATCATACTTTTGGTCCAAAGGTTTTGTTTCCCAGTATGGAGATGTGGTTTTTCAGGTGCTTTGGAAGTTGATGTTTTTGATGTGGACGTACTCTGTGTCATATTAGAATCTAGAAATACAGCTGGCATTGGGATATTAGACTGACTATGTCTGTTACCTTTCTTAGAGGAAGATTCCCTGAATTCTAATCGGTCCTCCAAAATAATTGTGTCAGAACCAAACCTATCTTTCATGGAAGAAACTCTTTGTTCCTGTTGAGGCTGATGAAGGGCTCTTCCACGTGTTCTTACTACATATATGGTTCGAGCAAGGGTAGAGTTAAAATGGAAGTTTCTAGAATTCACACGTCTTCCCATGTATCCTCAACCTTGGCCTCTTCCTCTTGTTCCCTAATTAGGTACAAGGAATTGTGGCTCATTATAATCAGAATCAACATTGGCGTAAGGATACGTTAAATGGATAAAACTAACAAAACCAAAGATTAATTATTCATCTAATGAATATTCTTCTTGAAAGATTAATTCTGATTATGCCGTTTGGTGGGGTAGTGCCCATTCTTTTGAAACAGATGGCATAAAATCTACTAGGGTTAAGGGAAAATTTGTCCTTGATATGAGCTCATCTTTTTCTGACTTCTCTTTGTTCTTATTATTAGTTCGTTTCATTCAATAATGGCCTTTTTATGAAGATAATTTTGCTATGTAAGGAGTGGTATAAGACATAATGGGTTATTTCAACTGCATTCATAAAATGGAATGAGTGTAGTTGACCATTTTCCTGATCAACCAATCATCATATTTCTACACATTTTTATTTTTAACCTCTTTCCATTTGCATTATTCCTCTGGATTAGTAGCAGTAACACATGCTACTTGAGCTGGTGAAATTTTCAGTTTCATTTTCCTAGAGTCTACCATCTTTTGCAGAAGGCCTTTGAAAACAAAAAACTCTTGAATGGGGTGTCCTGAAATTTGGTGAAAGGGACAATAATTCAGAAGATATTCATCTCCATATTTATTTGGATTATTTGGCCTTGGAAACTAAAAAAATTGTTTTCTAGGGATGAGATGAAGTAACCATGAACTTTTTGGTTTCAGAAAGAATAAAATTTATTCATTTATTCTTGAAAATATTTCCAACTTTGTTCTATTTGATTATCTTGACGAGAAAGTCATTGATATTATTGCTCATGAGGTAGATCCCTTTAGTATGATGAGGGTCTTTAAGTAGAAGCAGGTATAGGTGCCTATTTTACTGTGATTGTAGCAGCTTATACCTTTTCTATCCTTATCCTTGGAGATGATAGAATTACATGAGTTTTAGCCTTAGTTTCTATAATAGAGTCTTATATCTATTGAGAGATTGAAGTATGGTCTTGAAACACTCCTGTGTATTTCACAATGATCCATGGTGTGTATAACTCATCACGTAGATTTTCCACACAAATTGGTAGCAACTCTTCTTGAGGGGTGCTAGACTTAAGGAATATGTTGATTTTTTCCATCGTGCAATGAAATCAAAAACTATTTCATTCTCCCTTTGTTTAAAATTGGTACGATCAAAACCTGTTTTCTTTGATGGTTTTGAGCTAAATTAAAAAAATTTCTTACGGAGATCTTCCCATCCCGTAATTGATAAAGATTGTAAACTTGTATACCAGACAGAAGCTGGTCCTTGTAATGACTGCACAAAACACCTAAGCTTAAATTATTCTTTTTATTGAGAAGTTCTCTTCATGGGATCACAATGAGAAACAAAATGTGTTAAGTGTTGTTTCAGATCTCCTGAACCATTAATGATTGGGAATGTGGTATTCAAAAAATTTGGTGGGGGATGAATTGCATCCACCCATTCAGGATAATCTCTCTTTTCTGGATGAACTGCTACACGTCGTTCCTCTGTAGCTTCCAATCGAGTCATTAATGCCTCAATTATGTTCATAAGCTTTTGGGGAATATCTGGATGAGCTGGATTCTTTGAAGGTATATCAACTGGAGAAATAGCTAGTACATCGACCAGTAAAATCACTGATGGTGCTATTGATATCTCCCATGGATAACCCATAGGAACATGCCTATCAGGGTGTGTTTGATCTTACCTTGATTGTGTTCCCAATGGAGGGAATTCATTATCCTCATTTTTAGTTACAACAAATCCAATTTTCTAAGGAGCTCCTACAATATTTACAACTTGAGGACCTTCCTGGGGAGTACATCTAGAAGAAATGCTGTTTTGAAGTAACTCTATATTGAGTCTTTTCAATACCTTCATTTCCTATTATTTATTTTAAAATATCTCTTCAAGCGAAAGATATTGGCCTTTTATAGTGGAAAAGTGAAATGTGATCTGACTTTTTCCTTTCCCCTTGTTAGATGCCTTTTGGAGAGGGGGAGTTGTTTATTTTAAGGCATAACTAGATTCTAGGTAAGATTCTGATTTTGGGTGCACAAACCTTCTTCATTTTCCTCAGTGTGTACTGTATTATGGGAAAGAATATCAACTTATGATTCCCCTGAATTGGACTCATTTTCTAGAGGATCTTCTGCATTGGTGTTAATGAAATTTACTGACGCATAATGCATCGATGGTATTTTTTCATTGTTTTTACCAGATCATATTCTATTTTTTCTTCCATGAGACTCTGTTATACTATATGATGAATTCTATGGAATAGTTTGGAAAATAGTAACCCAAAAGTAATCCTCAAAAAGTTCAATTTTATGCTCTCCTTGTGGATTCTTCCCCAATCGAGAGAAAAAAGACTTTGGTTTAGGAGGGGATTGAAGTTGTGAAAAATCCCTCAACCCTACAGGCTGGGGATGTTCCTTTTCTTCTTATTCAAATCATTGAAATTTGTTGAATGAATTTTAAGGTTTAATTGAATGAGCCCCCATCCTTGAAAGTTTTAATAATTCTTGAACTGCTATGGCTGAAATTCGTGCAACTGCTCTTCTAATTTTGTGGATTTAGGTTCTGACATTAGGTAGGTGCATCATCCAGAAACCAATTAAATCACTTGTCTTGGAATATTTCTGTGCTATTTCAGACATTTGAATTCTCTAACAGCCAACATCCTCTAAATGGGACACCTACTCAAGATTCTAAGATTCTTGATGTTAATGTAAATCAAAAACTTCTTTTCTTTGGGCCTTAATATGATGAGATCTGGTTGAGGCCTATTCTTGAGCGTATATTTGATTACATAAAAACCTATTGATTGGGGCTGACCATGGGAAATAACATTGCCTGAGACCACTTCTGGAGGACATTGCTGATTTTGGAGTGCAGTGAAATGCAATAGTCCATATGCACCCCATCCTCTAATATGAAAAATAGATGGGGAATTAGAAACTAACTAGTGTATCTTCTTTAGAGCATTAATACAAGCACGCTGAAGGTTTCTCTACTTTTTTTCAACCTTTGGATGTTGGGAAACTAAGATAGATTCCAAATAAATTTGGTGTTGCAACCCTTATATTACCTTTAATTGATTTTGATATTCTTCATATGGTAATACCTTGGTTTTAAAATGACTAAGAGTTTTCGATAAGTTGAGGTGGATGTCATGAATGAAGTCTTCTATCATCAATTCTAGAATGTTATACTGATAATTTTCAAAAGGCTAGAACATGACTAGTATTTCTCATTTATCCAATTTTTTTCTCATGTTTAACATATCTTCATTGTCTTTCACTATAGGTTTTTCCACTTGGTCTAACCAAAGTGGATGCTCTATATTAGAAGACAAATGACCCAAGGGAGGTTCGGAGGATGACCATTCCCTTAAGATTTATTTTGGTTGAGAAAGTGTTTCTCCCGTAAATCATAAGGCATCTGATATGACTTGCCTTGTGTTTTCAAGTGCCTCGATATAGGAGGGATTTATCATCCCTACATTTTCAATAATAGAATTGTCTTTACTATTCAAAATATTACTACGAAGAGGAATTTTGCAGTTAATTCCATCATGGGGTGGATCCCCATGAAAGATTACAACAAGGGATAAATCTTCATGATCCTTGGTCTTCTAGCCACATGGAGGGTTGCTGTGGCTCTAATCCAGAGATAGGAACTTTGGATTGACCGAAGTTTCATGAAGCAAGCCTTCATGATGAAGTGACTAATGAGGATTTTTAGAATTACAACCACCACTCACAAAAATTGGTAATGAGAGGGTAGAATCTTAAGATAAAATAGATAAATGTCTGAGGGCTTCAGGAACTACATCATTAAGAGGAGCCAAATTTTATCTTGACTCTTGATTTTCCAACAGTTCTTGGAAATAATTCTTCTTAGATGTTCTCTTATACTTAGTTGGGCCACTTTCTGAGAAATGTGGTTATCTTGGGTAGGTGTATATGCCTGCCTTGGAGTGGTTACTGATACAGACCGATTATCTACAATTAGAAAGGTTGTATGTTCCTGATCTTGTTGTCTATATGATATGGGGGAATATTCCCCATGTCCCTTTGGACTAGAATAGAGTTATTTATCTTCTCTGGGATGGAATGCCAATGTGTTATCCCATTTGTGGGGATATATTTATGTGTCTGTTTACCCGGTAATGCTGAAGTGTTTGTTATAATATCCTGGCATGCTTCCAGAATATGTGTAGGGATTTGTGTCTGCCGTTTCACCTTGGATAAGATATGTTTGGTGACTTCACTGACCGTAATGGGAATATATTTACATTCCATATCTTGAGTAAGTGAATGTGACTGCTCCTTTTCTCCTTTTTCGGTCAATGGATATTGACAATAATCATGTATGGGGTAGAGAGTTGGGTCTGCCCCAAATTTGTCATCAGAGATTTTCGAATGACTTCTCTGGGTGCTACTAAATGACACTTTTGGCAAGCTTGATGAACATTTTTTAGGTTTTTGTTCCTGCTATATGTTTCCCATAAATGTATGGTTGATGAACTTCTTTCAATACTGGCAGACGAGATTGCTGACAGAATTGGTGATTGTAAACAGGTGTATGTTCAAGTTTACCAGTTTCCACTGCATTGGATTGACGAGATTCTTTAAATGTAGTCGAACATTCCTGCTGATAGGATGATAACTTGTAAGCAGGTGTATGTGCCTATTTATGGTACTTCACCTGGTTTATCTAGTAGGATTGGTGGGTTGCTATCAGATAATTCTGTTGGGCAGCAAAATTTGGACATACAGGTGTATGTGCTCGTTCGTTGTTTTCCATCAAGTTAGGTTGATGGGCTTCTTCGGAAGGGGTAGAGATAAGAACTTGCTCTCTGTTCACCAAAAATTTCCCTCAGCAGTTCATCTTGTATTCCTTGGCCTGAAAGACCTGGTCCAAACATCCAAAGGGAACACCCCCATCATGTTGGGGGTTCACTACCGTGTGATTCTAATGGTGATTACTGGTGGGAGTCCTCCATAAGAACACATGCATTCTTGAATTGGGTCCTTGAATGGCCTCTTGATCCACCTCCATGTAGTATGGGAGGGATTGATTGTTGTGTTCTAGGGATAAAGTCCCAATATGGTTGAAGATGGTGGATGACACCATCTTCTTCTTGATCATTGGTCATCGTTGGCCAGATGACCGAGGATTGTTATAGACATGGAGGGTCTAACGGGCAGCCTCTAATGTTAGGATTGTACCGTGTCGGTGATATTGCTTCACCAGAACATTAGAGAACCAGTGTTGAAGATGTTGTGTTGGTGATTATGTCCTTCCCATGGATGGAGAAACAGCTTGAGCAGCAGTTGGGAAGTTTACAGATGTTGTCTCATAGAAATCCATTTTCATAATGAAGGCAATTCTGAGAAGAAAAACATAAAAAAACAAATCCATTCAAGAAACATTTTTTAGATGAATACATGCATGATTGATTAATTTTTCAAGCCATCCTTTATCAATTGATAGGGTATTAACAGGTGGGTAACATTATTAACATTTTTAAGGATTGATATTGGGTTCACCAATTTCATTTTGTAGTTCCATGAAACATGAATTCTAGTTTTAAGAATAACTACTTCAGAGAGATTTACATTGGATTTATTTATAGTACCAGAAAATTCCAATAGTTCTTTATCCAAAGGGGATCTTCTTTCTAAAGTCAGGTGTTCATTAATTTTGAAATTCACGATACTTAAGAATGTTCATTGGTCGAGAGGATAAAGGTCAGACTCATCACACCCTTTTGTAGGGAATTATAGTCTACTCTAGGACTCTCTTTGTAAACTTTTGATATTTTCATGAATACTTATTAATTATCCAAGTATGATATAAGTTTCCCAAGAAATTTACAATCACTTATTAACATTTTTAAATTTAGAATCATCAATATGTATTCAAGGTCTTTCATCAATGTAGATATTAGTATGTATTCGAGGTTCTCCATCAATGGTATCCTCTAATATACTATTTTCAGATTATTTCAATCATCATTATGATGATACTAGGTTTTAAGATACTCAGTGGGGCACTCTATAATTTATTTTCATCAAAGGAGACAAAGTTTTGTTTTGATCTTGGTATCGTGCCCATAAAATGGTCTACCTACATATCCTTGTGAAAGGAATCAGAACCCTCATAGTCTAGTTCCACTGAATGGGACACATCATACCTTTTGAGGTCAAGTGGTAAGGACCACTAAGAGGAAGGTTCTTAGTCAAAACCTAGTGCGAGACTTATTTTGAAGCATCCCAAGGGATGTGGAAAGGGTATGGGTTTCCATGCAAGATCAGGCCCTGTTGGGAATATAGACCAAGGAGAACATGGTTAATTTTATGTATTGGGTTTGAACCTCAAGGAGGCTTCTTACATATCCCAAATGGATGGGAATAAAATCCCATGAAGTTCGATAAGTCTAACAGGAGAGTATGGTCCTTTGAGAGAGATGAGTTTGGGATTACTTCCTAAAAATAATTATTTGATTATTTGGGGTTTAATTTGGGGTTTATTTCTAAGGAGGATGCCCAGATTAAGGAAATTAGGGTGGGATTCCTGAGGAGGATATCCAATGATCTTGGGACTTGAAAAGGCTTCCTATGTGTCCAGGTTTGAACATGAATTACAGTTCTATTAGTTCATTAAATTGTGAAAATGTAGTGATTCATGACCAATATATAATCACACATGAGTCATGCTCATTGTGAGAAACAAAAGGATGTGAAATATTCAACAATGACACTTTCACTTTCAATTTTTTTCTCCTCCGCTGGTGGAATAGGGCGCACCTATGGCGGAAAGGGTAGGTGACTGTGGAAGAGGGTGAGGTGACGAGATTTAACTATGTTATCTTCACATTGGACAAGGTTCCAATAGAAGGAAGAAGGGTTGAATGTTAGGGGATTACACTAGGATGGATGCCCATGGTGAAAATTCCCAACTGGAGAGGGAAAGGTCAATGAAAGTCCCTATTCCCATCTCCCCTTTGGTCTTTAGCACTGAAGAAGAAACAAGGATCGATAATTCTACCACCTACAAGAAATAATAGTGGCTTAATCCAAGATATTTGCACTATAATTTACCTTATTAAGAGGGGGTAGATATCTTTTATGCTTTCATGGAAAAGAAAAGGTGAACCGTACCTTCCCTACTAGAGACCTGAGGTTCTGGACCGTCTCTTTGAGAAGGGAGGGGTCAGGACCCAATCCTCCTACAAACTGGGAACTTCCCAACACTATTCCTGGGAGAAAGGTCCATGTGACGATAGATATACAAACCCACAGACACTCCCTGAACCCTAACCCCATTTTGAAACAAATGTGGGAAACCTATGACTATGGAAATACAAACCCAAATAGGAGACACACTAATGTGACTTTACCAATAGATTGATAAGTAAGGAGATTTTGGTGGAGGTATCAATAGAATCCCTTTCAGACAAGGGAGACAAGGAAGAAGAAGCCTTTCCATGAATGGATTTCAGGATTGCTTGATGGATTATAAACTGAAGAGAGTAAGTGAATCAAAGAGGGGTTCCCAAGTAGGTAAGGGCGCGCAAGTATGGGAACACAAGTGGACTAGGGAGAACTAATATTAACTTAAGCGACGAAAAATATATATTGTAATACTTGGGAAAGACCTTGATCAATCCTTCAAGAGTTTTCATAGGTGATCCCAGAAGTAGGGTGCACAAGTTCCTATGAGAGGAATGGGCAACACCCAAGTATTTCTAACATGGAGAGGTTGGGCGCTTCAGGCACACAATTGTTAGGGTTTCTAAACAATAAAAGGATTTAAATAAAATTATCCTCCCTTAAATCCTCCACTCATGGTGTTTAATAACTACCTTGAATGTTTTAGAATACCAGGGAGATGTACTAGGGAGACTAGAGCAGCAATTGAACATCGGGGAAATTCGTTTGTCCAAATGAGGGCCCCAAGGGTCTATTTATAGGAAAATATCGGACCCTTGGTGAAAAGGAAGTAGACACACAAGTAGGTTGCATGACATATTGGGGGCACACAAGTGGGTCAGGCGACATATTAGGGCGCACAAGTAGGCAGCGTGCCGATAGAGTTTTGGCTAGACTAAGGTGACCAAAAACTCATGCCTTTGAAAATCTTGACTTTTCTTCATGTATTTTCCCATTTTTCTTTCTAATGGATTCCCTTTGTCATATTTTTAGACTCTTTGATAGAATGATGTGTCAACATAAGCACAAAATCTATGTATTCTAAATAGTTCAAGGAAATATGGATCTATTTCCATTAATCAAGGTTAGTATTGTTGATAAATGAGGAGATTATTTAATGAACGAATACTCTCATGAATGAATAAATCATCCAAAATATCATGAAAAGAGTTTGATGTCAATTTGATTTTATTAATTTTTTTAAGAAGTCGTGTCTCATTCATAATTTTATTTAACATTTTATGTAAATAAATTTAGAATCACCATAATGATATGATTTGTCCACGAGTTGGGAGAAAATATTTGGAGGCTACTCGTACCAGGGTAAATGAATTCTTTCATTCGTTATTGTAGCAGAAGTTCATGGAATTCATATTCCATTGATTTTTTAATATCCATTTAACAACGCATAATGAGTTAAGGATGTACACTATACATTCCTTTCAATCATCAACATCCTAGTTTTCACCTCACAATACTTTGGAATATATTAAGGAATATTTTTGGATCATGGTTCATAGACAGTGTGAGATTCTATGTCCCGATGAGACTCGATGTCGATATAATAAAAAAATTAAATATACTATATCACACACAGGAAATTTTCTTAATCTAATGTATTAATTCCCAAATGGATTCTTGGGAATGAAATCTATGAGCACTATTGAATATATAACATGATTTCTACCCTAGTAATGGAAAAATCTTTGTTGTCATCATGTGTTTTGTTCAAGTGAAATCACTTGCGCAAAAAATAAAAAAAATTAATTAATTAATTTAGATGCTATGTTTAAATGAAAATTAAATCTATCATATAATATACAGTTATTCAATATCCCTATGGTCAGTTGTTTAACCCTTTTATTTAGATAATATACATTGGAAGTGGGATTATTGAATGATAACAGATTGAGGATCGTGATCAATTTCTCGATGATCGTTTTCACCAACATAATTTGAGGATGTCACTAACATGGCAACACAGATCAATTATTCATCAGTAATAAATCTTATTCCATTGAACAATGTTTTTTATGTGGATTTATTTACCAGTTTTACTTTCCCATAAATAATTCTAATTGTATCCACAAATACATTATTTCACATGTTGATCATATTAATGGGATATGGTTTATTTTATTTTGATATTGGATAATTGATTTTAATGGTTTGTTGTTCGTTCTTCATCCTTCATTCCAATGAAAAATAATTTAGTCCAAACTAAAAAAATGAATTAATCTCATTAATCTTTTATGATTTTTTTCCTTCCTTGGTTCATCTTAGATTCATCTCTCATATTTCCTTGGACATATGATTTAAAAATATAAAATAATAGATTGATTCACAACCAATTTTCAGAAAAACAAATCAACACTAAGTTTTTAGGTTCACGATCTGTGGAGAGATTGAGGTGTGATGGAAATGAATAATGACTGGAGGTGGATTGGGATCATATTTTAGGATCCTTAGTTTCAATTTTTTTTGGAATGTGCAATTTGATGCAATGAGTAACAATTAAAAAATCAAAGGATGTGGCTAGAATATGGCTATCAGTGATATAAAGATCATTTGATCTTAGACCTGTGATTATCTGTTGTAATATTAGTATAAAAGATAATGACACTAGAATATGAGAATGCAAAGATGAAACTAATACTTTATAGATAATCCAGAATACACTACGTGTTTTCTAAAGAACATACATAGTGTAGTACATTATATGTGGTGCTAGGGTTTTTGTGATGAGATAAAAATATCACACTATTTCATACATGGGACACATTGTGTGACCTATTGTTGGTGGATCAGGGTTTACCTTATGAGTACATTATCATGAATATGGCCAGGCCCATGGGAATATCCCGAGTACATGGGAACTTGCCAAAGTACATGGTAAAAACAAGATATATATGGTCATAGGAAGGCATCTCGTTGAGTGTTGGCTCGAGCTCTACATACCATGTATACTGATATAACATTACATGTATATAGAGGAATACATTCTGATGGAGATGGAATGGCACGGGAAGACTCATGGTGTGCATGACACATCGTGTGCCCCCAGTACACACCATTTACATTCACCATGTCATGTTGATGCCCTCCATATATTTATTTAAAGATAGAATCGGTTAAATTTGATCTCTAGGTCTATTACTAGGAGTTTATAGTTTGTTATTATTTCCATAACAAAGTCTTTTTATCCCATCTATTGGTTTTTTTGATAGTGTATTCATTAATCCCTCCATTAGTCCCTGAGCGGGATCCTCTATCATATCATCATTCCAAAGTTTCGTTTAAATAACCATCATAACCTAATTACATGGGTGTATGATCTCCTACTAAGTAGTTTATTCCATATTGGGTTTGTGGCATCCCCTAGTAGTCCTGGGTGTGATCCCCTTTATATGTTTTGAGATATTTAGAGACTTAGTGAGTACTTATTTTCTGATTCCGGATGACCATAACCTCTAAAATGAGTCCCATTAGTGATGAAATGGATCATGGATATATTTCTATTATATTATTGTAACCTTGAATACTCAAATGGAATCATATTGATGGAAGTTTGGTTGATATTCCTTTGAGACTGGGATTCTATTATAAGTATATGTGGTTTGTCTTCATTATTCTTATTGGTATTCATCATTTTCTATTGGCATACCATAATATTAGCTATCTAATATATTGATTCTTATATTTGGTGATTTTAGGTTGTGTTACTGGGTATTTTTATAATTACCCCTACATGAGATCTTCCCATATATGTCATGTCTTATGCACATGATATGCCTTTTCACGGTGTCCTAAGAAGTCCACGAGTAGGATGATCATAATCAGATAGATTGGCCATGATTTTACTAAGATATTCACTCTATAGTAGTCCCCTCCTAAGATGGTTATACTATTTACATTTTTCGTGGTGTGGTATTTTTCCCTTATGCCTCATTAATTTTGTTGTACTCTAACTATGGGATTTAAATGTATGCATGAATTATGGTTTCATGTGTTCTATTTTTACTTTCATTATTGTATGATAATTTCGATATGTATGTGTGTGCATAGGTTCCTTAGGAAAAGGCCTCCAAAGATTGTATTATTTCTACTCAACAGTGGTCACCATCCCCTAGCCTATTGGTTGTGGTCATGGGATGTCACACTTGGAATTTCACAGGCTGGGTTTTGGGTTGTTATTGATTTGTATCAGAGTGTTATTCCACCTTAAGACTAATGTTGGGATATTATATAAATGTGATGTTTTGTTTAGTATTTATAAAAAAGTGTTAATGTTTTTTGAGTTTTCCTCTTATGTTAGGTAATATAGTATTGGTGCAGAAACTAACGTATCTATTCATTAGGACACTTATAACCTACTTGAGGACTCAATAATTGTTGGAATGGTTGTAAAGAAAAAATTAGTATATCCATCATATAGGAATGGGTTGTTTTTTTCATGTGCATATTGAGTGAACTTACCCGATATACTATTTGATTATGGTACATCATGATTTGATTTCATCATGTCTCTATGAATATATCTAACTAGGATTGTATTGTGGAATCATGACAACAATTTTCTAGTAATGAGGCTTTTGTGCAACAATATTTATAGAAGAAATCATGGTTTTCTAGTATTTCCAACACCCATTAAGAAGTAGGTTCAATTAGGATTACTGAAAGGGGGTCTGTATAGGTAGAGTGCAATTCAATATTTCCTAAGGTAGATACCTCCCATGTTTCAATGAATTCTTGAACCGTAGGCTACTAAGGACTATCTAGAGGCAGTTAGATGGGTTTTCCGCCATGTGAGATAAACTATTGATCATATGGTGGTTCTAGTGGTGAGTCTTATCTAGGGAAATTTTAGGAGATGTTATAGTGTGGTGACATAGGAACATGATGAAATAGATCTCTCTTTGTTAGGTATTGATTAAAACATTTGGGAGGAGTTTTATCTAGACACATTGTGAGAGGTTAACATCCAAGAGCTCTTATATCTTCATCAAGAAATTATTACCATTGTTCAGTATTCCTGGAGGTTCACTATACTCTCAAGATACTCTATAGATATGTTTTTAGACCTATTCTTGTAGGAATGAACTTTAGATCAAGGATTATGTTGGGATATTAGGGATGTTGTGATATCTCATTAAATTCCTATATATGTTGTATTACTTGTGGGGGCCTTAGTTTAGGATATTTTCTTAGGTTAGAATACATAAACATATAGTGTTGGTGGTGGGAATGTAATAGACGAGACCTAAAAAAATGTTATCCAATGTTAGAGATAAGGATATAACCATGAAAGAAGATTCAGGAGATGATCCTTGTATATAGGGTCAATAGTTTTGGGCTCTCAAGATAGTTCTGGTTAGCTTGAAAGAAGGAAATGATTCTCTAGCAATGGATGGGGAAACCTCAATTGGGGTTTTATGAAATATCATATAGTTGATAGAGATATGATCAACGGACCACCCAAGATGCGACAATAGAGGGTTTAGAGAGTTACTTAGGGTGGAGGGAATTTCAGTGGGGTAGGAAGAGTAGTGGGAGGTGGTTGATGTTTTTACTTATTACCACCACCACCCCCAAGTGATCTCTTTTGGGATCATGGAACTGGTGGTTAGGGTTGAGTATAGTTGTAGGTGGTGGTTTAGTTTGACCCATAGGATCCTAGGATGACTAGAGGTATTATCATATACTTCTATACATTATCTACAGTATTTATTACATGGCTGTGAGCTAAAATTTCATTAAATCTACTCCTTTTTGACACATGTAGATTCTTGTTAATTCCTTGGCTCAAATGCTTCACTTGGAGACTCTGATTAGAGGTGATTCATTGATCACACACTATAAACAAGAGTGTTACCTGAATCTTAGAAGAGAAATATTCATATGGAATATATTTATATTTATAGTGAGGCTTTATGATGTTATATTAGGTATGGACTATTTATCAATTGTTTATGCCCTGATTCATTGTTTCTAGCCAAATATGGAGTGCTTCCATGGTGATTGAAGAATTGTTTCCTTTGTGGGTGAGAAGAAAACCCAAGAAGAGAATTATGGGCTCATTTATAGGAGGACACAACTGATTAATCATCATTTGGATATTATTAATCTTATATTTTTGGATATTGTGGTATTTGACCATCCAATAATTATGGAATAGTATGATCAGGTCTTTCCTGAGGATGTACTTGGATTACCTCCTCATATAGAGTTATAAATCTAAATATATTTTTACCTAGGGAATTCCCTAATATCTTTTTTAGCATATCAAATAGCTCCCAAAAATATTCTTGAGCTAAAGGTGGAGTTACTGGGCATGAAAAGGTATTTATTAGATCCATCGTGTAACTTTGGGAATCCCCAATGTTAAATGATAATAAAACAGATGAGATAATGAGTTTGTGTGTAGATTAATGTATTCTAATCTAGGTGACCATGAGTGTTAAGTGTCTATAAATAAGGAATGGAAACCTCTTTGATTAGTTGAGATGGAAAATATTGTTCTTGATGGTAGACATCAGATTTGGTTATCAATGGATACAAGTAAGAGACATGGATATAGTGAAGACAATATTCCAATGTATCTGAAATTATTATGATTACATTGTGATGGATTTCAGAAATATGAAATCTATATCAGTGTTCATGGGACTCATGAATTAGATCTTTCAGATTTTCTGAGATAATTTTTGTGTTCTTCATCAATGATATTCTATTATACTCAATGTACATGGAGGAACCCATGAGACACTTGAAGATGGTCTTAGAAAAAATACAAGGGAACCAAAATTATGGAAAACTATCTAATTTTAATTTTATATTCATGAGGTATGCTTTATGGGACATTTTATCTCAATAGAGGGAGTTTTTGTGGGCCTATTGATGGTTGAGATAGTGTTTTCTTGCGTTCCACCAAAGAGTGTGATGGAGGTGTAGATATTACTTGGGGTGGAAGGACACTACATGATATTTTTTCATTATTTCACATTGATATAATAACCTATAAAAATGTATCAAAAAAGGGAAGTCCTTTCATGTGGATTAAATAAATTCACATATGAATTTAAGGAGTTGTAGAAGAGGTTGATGAGTTCCACTATCTTGAGTGTTCCTGATGAGTTCTTTGAGTACATAATGTTCTGTGATGACTCAGTGATAGGAAATTATATTTTTTTGACGTCGAGGTAGGTTGTGATTGCACATGGATCCCAAAAGATGAAGACACATGTGCAGAACTACATGGCCTATTATATAGAGTTAGAATTTGTAGTATTCACCCTGAATTGGTGGAACATGTACCTTATGGGTGACCAATATATCAACTATTCTAACCATTATAGTATCATGTATATAATATTGTAAAATGATACTAACTTGATATGAGGGTAATGGATAGAGTTCCTCCAAAATTATAATTTCTAGATAGTATCTACTTTCAAGAAGTGGAACATGGTTGAAGATTCTATTAGTAGAAGATCTTGTTCGTAGTAATTAGATGAGGCATCAAAGAAATTATCCCTATTTCTTTTATACCCTATATATAAATATGGTTCAACTTATCTCTATTTTAGGGTTTTTACCCCACCTCTTCTACAGCATGGAAATACTATCCATGAGACCTTGCATACTCATATATCAACCAAGCATTCTCTTGAAGAATTCTATGGAGGTTTGGATAAAATTATACTTAGAGAGGATGGTTGATGGTATTAGTGGAATTTAATTGGGAGTTTATTAGGGGGTTTATTGTATCCCCATTTTAGGTAAATCCTGGAGTGGTGAATATATACTTGAACCATTTCATGTGATTTCTAGTGGCTAGGAATGAAGAAGTGTGTAGAAAATATCACCTCTCAGAGCATATTGAATTAGCAAGAGAAGGCTAAGAATCAATTTTTAGTGTGTTTAGATCATTCCATTGAGGTAAAAGAGTGGAATTAGGATTATATATCTATATAATTCATGAAAAGTCTTCCACAAATGTCTAGTGAACATGATTCCATATTGGTGATTGTATACTAATTCAGCAACCTGTCACATTTCCTTTCTATTAAAGAACATAGTTTAGTGGAGTACTTGGGATGCCTTTATACATTGAAAATAATCTGACTTCATGAGTGTCCCACGATAGTCACTATATAATATTATTCTTTCTTCAGGTTATGATTTTGGGGAGGATTATAGGAGGCCTTTCGGACTCAATTTCATTTCATTATAGAGTTTCACACCCAAACTGATTACTAGACTGAGCAAACCATTCCAATTCTTGATGACATGTTTCAGGCTTAAATTTTTCAATCATTCAATAGTTGGGAGGATCACCTACCCTTCATGTAGTTTTCATACAACATTAGATATCATTATACTATATGTATGGAACCATTTGAGGCATTGCATTGGAATACCCCTTAGCTCCCCACAATGTTCAACTAATTTTGGTGAGTGAGTAATAATGTTCCCATATATGGAGAAAGCTATGAAAAAGAAGGAAAAAATCATCATGTAGAAAATGAATACAGTGTAGGTCTATCATAAGTCTTATGTTGACTGACAATAGATGCCTTTTAAGTTCATGGAGGGAGACCATGGGTTCCTAAGTGTCTCAACTCGACATAGATTGTGGATATTTATTTGGGGTGGAAAGTTTTATCTAAGATTCATTGGAAAATTCCAAATACTATGTGGGTTCAGTGAGGTTGAAAACTTCTTGTCTATTCCACTGAAGTTAAACTAGGAACATGATTTCTTCCATGTGTTGAACTAAGAATGTGTGTTCTTGACCCATTGCATGTTATTGATTGAGGATTGTTGGACATAGAGGATGGAGATACCTTTTAAGAGTACCTGGAATAGATTTTTGATAAAAAGAAGAATATCTAAAATGGGAGAGATATTCCCTTGGTGCGTGTTTGGTGGGAGCATGATAATATAAAAAATAACACATAGGGATAGGAAAACTGGATGTGATCAATGCATTATCATATTTTCAAGTATTCATTTTGATTTCTTGGTAGAAAATCCCAAAGGTGGGTATAATTTAATGTCCTTTTTCATGTATTCTTTTGGAATATATTAATCAATATTTTTGGATCTAGTCACAGAGATAGTGTGAAATATTTTGGCCTAGCGAGCCTCTATGTTGATATAAAAAAATATTAAATATGTTATATCAAGTGCATAAAGTTTTCAAGAAATAATAGAATAAATCTTTAATTGAGACTATGATTAGAAATATGGAACAAACATCGAATAAAGAATATGGATTTTATCCTATGTGTGATATAAGCTTTTTTATTGTTGGATGTTTTTTCATAAGTGAAAGCACATACAAAAATAATAATATAAATAAATAATTTTTTTAATTATTTTGTTTAAATACAGTGACTAAAATCTCCCCTATATGTATACAGTTACACTAAATCACTAGGGATAACTTCATAACTTAGGTATTTAGAGAGGGGACATTAAGGGAGAGTGTGGTGAAAGATAATAGATCAAGGAACATTATCCATTTCCCAATGATCATATTCACCAATAATATTCATGAATCTTTCCAACATAGACAATTAAAATATATTATTAAATAGCGATAAATTGTATCTTGAGGTAAGGCACTTTTTTGTTTGGATTTATCCTCCCTTTTTATTATCCCAAGATCAACATGAATTAATCCTCTAATAGATTAATCTTTTGGTCATTCATTCTTGTGTGTTTGGTTTTATTTCATTGGGATATTGAAGAATTTATTTTATTAGGTTTTTTTTGGTTCTTCATTCATCATTCTAATGGAAAGTAATTCAATTCAACTTAAATAATGAATAATAAATTTTCGTCTTTTTTAATTGTTCTTTTCTTCCCCCATTCATCGAATGTTCATTTCAAGTATTTCCATGACTGACTATTCTATAATAAAATAATATTCGATCATTTCCTGACTGTTCTTTCGTACAACTTATCGATATCAAGGGTTTAGGTTCAAGATTAATTGGGAAATCATGGTTTAATATAAATAATATAAAACTGATGGTGGATTGAGATAAGATTTTAGGATCCTTGGTTGTGGTTTGGGATGTTGCATGAAGCGCAGAGTGTTCGGGGGAGATCCCTTAGAGGAGGATGCGACCGAAATATGGACACTAGTTATGGAAATTTTGGTCCATCCTAGGTTCTTTATTTCCATCTCGTCTAGTGGAAGAATCAATTGTAGTAGCATCCTAGGTGAGATGCATAAAAGAAATTGGGATTAATAAGAAAATCAGGACAACATGATGTGTTGTCTAAAGAACACATGATGTGTATTTTCTCATCTATATCACTTGGGTTTCCATACAAATAATAATACAATATATTTGGTGAAACATGGTATACACTATGTGACTTGATGTTGGAGGCATAGCCTATGACCTATATATACATAAGCATGAACATGCCCAGGAATATGGGTACAACCAGAGTACACTATCACGACCTAAAGTACATGGTCATGAACAATGTAAATTGGAATGGGGTAGTGGAACATTGAGTGCTTTACCGACCTCTACACAATGTTGTGTTAGGTGGTGAGGAAAATCTATACCGAGGGAAAACAATAAACGATGTATGCCTTCAATACATGTCATGTAAATTTTTCTAGGGAATGTTGGGGCCCTACCTCTCTTTAGTTTAGAATATAATTAGTTGAGTGTGTTCCCATGGAATACCTCTATGAGGGTAATGTTTGGAATTACATCCTTATAATGGTATGGTGGTCCCTTCTATGGGTTGGTTTCAGATATATATTTCATGAATCCCCCTCATGAGAAACATTGTATGATCCACTATCATAAAATATTTCATAAGTGAGGTTTGAGGAGTCTTGATGGAAAAATTGCATAGGCTTATCATCCCCTACATAGAGGATTATTCCATATTTTTTGTATCCCATAATAATATTGGCTATGATACCCAATTTTAAATTTGAGATCTTAGGAAATACATTGGATGCTTCTTTTGTAAGGCCTACTGAGCATGAACTCTAATATGATTTCCATCTACGATTGGAAGGCTCTTGGATCATGTTCTCCCAAAATAATATTAATGTTAAGCCTCAAATAGAATCCTATGGAAAGAATTTTGGTTGGGACCAATTTGATAATGGGATTTTGTTATGAGTATATCTAGGAAGTTTTCCTTATTCTTATTTCTATGTCTTAGTTCATGTTGACATATCATGGGATAATCCAAATAATCTCTAGATTCTTTGATTTTGGTGTTTTTGAGGTGTACTACTAGGTATTTTTATACTCACACCTGTATGGTGTCTTACAACACATTTCATGTCTTATATAATGTATTGGCCATTTGAAAATCTCATAGGAGGACTACCATCAAGAATAACATAGTGTGATAAACTGACCACGACAGTACTAGTAGTTGCACTTGATAATATTCCCCTCCTTTTGAATAGGTTGGACTATTTACATATTCAGTGGGATTTTATTTTGACCTTTGACTTTAGTAATTATTTTGTAATCTAATTGTGGGATTTTGATATATATATGCATTATGTTATTATATATTTTTTACCATGTTGAGTCAAAAGCCCTCTTTTGACTTCTATGTTTTGTTTTGGAAAACACAAATGTCTTGTTAAATCCTACTAACCTTGTCTATCGTATCATACTGACCATGCCAATCGTACAATGCTGATCGTACTGACCATAATGATCATACTGATCATACTGATCGTACTGACCATGCCAATCGTACAATGCTGATCGTACTGAATATGGAAATTGCATTAACTCAGCTTCTCATATCTTTTATTATATACTTGTTTTGGTACTTTTTCAAAAACACTTGATTCATTTAAATCGTACTCTTGATTATCTTATTCATAAATCTTGTTCTAACCAATACGATTTCGTTGAGTTAGTTACAAACTAATCAAAACGATGTCGTGCATTCTGTTTCAATATGACCTTTATGATGCCAGGTGTCCAAGTCCCTCCGAGTTTTTGGAGAAATATGACCGTTGGAGGAGATGTGACCGTTGGAACCTGATACCTATAAATAGGAGGTCATTTGAAGCTAAGAGTAGAACAGAAAACTAAGAACAAGCATGATACAACTGTGATACTTTGCTTCTATCAAGATCTAGAGAGAGATGCTGTGACTTCTCTCATGCTTTGTGCCTTGTGCGTCTGATCATCATATCGAGGGATTTCAAGTAATTGAAAGACAGAGGTGCCGATTACCTACAAAATCGAGGGCTGCCAGGGATAGGCAGACGGACGGATCGATCATCGAATCGAGGGCTGCCGGGGATAGGCAGACAGACATTCCGATCATCGTATTGAGGGCTGCCAGGGATAGGCAGACAGACAATCCGATCATCATATCGAGGGCTCACCAAGGTGTTGGTGAGACAGACCTTTTATCCTAGGTGAAAGGATAACCCTTCTCTTTGGGTTAAAAGAATTGTAATTCTTTTACATTTCCGCTACTATCTGTATTAGAAAGGAAATTGTTTTTGTTTCCTTTTCTATCTCTTATACATTTGTAATTGTTTCAATTACATCCATTCTATTACATATTGTATTGATTGATTCTATACGCTTTAAGGTAGAATCATTCATCTTTATATTACTCTGATTATTGTGTTCATCTTGAATACAATTGTTTTACATTTCATTAGTATTACATTACATCATACCTTTTATATTCAATACAATTGTGGGTGTTTGTATTTGTATTAGTTTAAGATCATTTAAACTAATCTCTTCAGTGCTAAAACTCAAAAGGTTTTTAAACCTACAATTCACCCCCCTCTTGTATTGTTCCATCTAATAGACATACATATCTACATATTCGATCCAACAATTGATATCAGAACAGGTTTTCCACTGATTTGTATTAAAATCTTTATTTCTTTCATATTATTTTTTAACTACTTACTACACTAACGTGTGGAGTGGAAAAGTTTTTGTTGTTTTAGATGGCAGGAATGAATATTGGGTCAATATAAAATATGAATCCTTCTAGACCACCAATCTTTAATGGGAATGATTATGAGTATTGGAGAGATCGTATGAAGACTTTTGTTATCAATACTGGTGTATACAACTTTATAATGCTTACTGGAGGTTACAAAATTCCTAACAAAGAAGTCAGTACTTTCACCAACCAAGAGAATCAAGAATATCAACTGAATTACAAGGTACGCAATAATTTATTATGTTCTATGACCAGGAATATATACAGTCATATATCTTCATGTGAAGCAGCCAACTGTATTTAGAAGAAATTAGAAGTCACTCATTTTGGTACATCCAAGGTTATAGAAACAAGAAGAGCAATGCTTCGAGCAGAGTATCATGGATTTGTTTTTCCTTATGAAGAGCCAGTATGTAAAGCGCAACAAAGTTTTATGAAAATTGTCAACAGCTTACAATCTATGGGAGAAAAAGGTCTTGATGATGAATCTCTAGTTGATAAAATTATAGATATAATTCCAAATGAATGGGAGTCAAAAAGGACAGCTATTGATGAAAACAGAAAAGTTTCTCAGATTTCTCTAGATGAACTCTTTGGAACTCTTCTACAGCATGAGACAATAATGAAGAGAGATGCTGATTTCAACAAGAAGAATAATGGGAATGGGAGTGTAGCCTTTGCATCTAAAACTAAAACACCTGAAAGGATAACAAGATCCAAAGCCAATAAAGTTATATCTGATTCAAGTGATTGTGATCTTTCGGATAATGAGCTAGCCAATCTTGCTCAAAGGATGAACAAGATTGTGGGAAAGAAAGATTTCCAATATAGATTCAAAAAGAAATATAGGAAGGATAATAAAGATTCAGAGGTAACTTTTTATGAATGTAAGAAAGCAGGACATATAAGGCATGATTCTCCTTTACTGAAAAGGAAAGACATAAAGGAGAAAAACTCTCAAAGAAACAAGAAAAGGTTTTATAAGACAAAGAAAGTATTGAAGGCAAATGATACCTGGAGTGCAAGTGATAGTGATTCTTCAGATGATTCTTTAGAATATGAGTCCTCAAGACAGAGGAATATCAGACTTATAGCCATATTACCAATTGAAGATCATTGTCTCATGGATAAGGTACATAATGCTGAAGCTATTACAAATGTCTCTTTGAATGCAAATTATACTGATAATAGATATTATGAATCTTCAAATGATGAATCTTCATCATCAGAATATGATACATTACCTTCTTTTGAAGAAGTCTCTAGATTTTCTAAATTACTTGAAAATGAAAATTCTAAACTCAAGAAGAATCTTGAGAAAGAAAATTCTAGAATTTAAATCTTGACTAAAGAAGTATCAGATCTTTCTAAAGATCTTGATGTGAAAAATTCTGACTTTGAAAGTATTTTAAAAACCCTTGAGAAAGTTAAATATGATAAGGATAAAATTTCTAAGGATCTTGAAACTGTAATTTCAAAGAAAAATATTTTAGATCCTAACTCTAGTTTGAATTCAAATGTTTTGGAAAATAAGAATTTGGTTTTAAAACTAAAGTCAGAGATTTTATCCTTGAAGAAATGTTTGTCAAAATTTACTCATGGAAAGGAAAACTTTGACAGGATGTATTCTCAAATTAGACCTTTGAGAAATCAATCTAGTATTGGTTTTACTCATCCCAAACCTGTTTTTAGTAATAACTATTTTGTTCCTCAAAAAACCTCTTTTTGTTCTAAGTGTCAATGTGGTGGACACTGGAGAAGAGATTGTTCTCTTAACAGAACTCAATCTTTAGGATTTCATAAAACTCATTTTTCAAAACAAATGTGGATTCCTAAAATTCTTTTATCTAACCCTTCTAGATCCAAACAAGTTTGGATTCCGAAAAACTAATTGTTTCTTTTTTAGGAAAATGAGAAGTGTACCAATAAGAATATTTGGTACATGGATAGTGGTTGTTCTCGACACATGACTGGAAACAAAGATCTCTTTGAAAAGGTTATCAAAACAAAAGGTGGAAAAGTTACCTTTGGAGATAATGCCCAAGGGAAGATTGTTGTTATAGGTAATATTGTTTTTCTTGGAAAAGTTCTTATCTCAAATGTTTTGTTTGTTAAAGGTCTTAGGCACAATCTCATAAGCATAAGTCAATTATGTGATGAAGGTTACCTTGTGAATTTTAGAAATGATAAGTGTCTAGTTCAAAATTCCAAGGATGATTTCATTCTATCTTACCATAGGCAAGAGAATGTTTACACTATTAACTTATAAGACCTTAGGAGCCAAAACTTACCCTTCTTAAGTGAAATAGAAGACCAATCATGGCTATGGAATAGAAGACTAGGACACTGTAATCTGAGAAACCTTAGTAAACTCTCAAAGAAAAGACTTGTAAAGGGGCTACCCGACCTTAGATATGTTTCTTCAAAATTTTGTGATCCTTGTCAATTTGGCAAGCAACATAAAACTAGCTTTAAATCAATTAATGAAGTTTCAACTTCTAATGCATTACAACTAGTGCATATGGATCTT
Source organism: Viscum album (assembly GCA_963277665.1). Classification (NCBI taxonomy): domain Eukaryota; kingdom Viridiplantae; phylum Streptophyta; class Magnoliopsida; order Santalales; family Viscaceae; genus Viscum; species Viscum album. Next base: position 1,266,495,027 of record OY728129.1, on the reverse strand, counting down.
TTTGGTCCTTCACAATCTGGAAGCATTGGAGGCAAATACTATGTATTTGTTTTAGTTGATGACTTTACTAGATTTACATGGGTCTACTTTCTCACAAAAAATTCTGAAGCCTTTTCCTATTTCAAAACTTTTAGATCCCAAGTTAAAAATGAGAAAAACCTATCATTGATAACTATTCATAGTGATCATGGTGGTGAATTTCAAAATTCAGATTTTAAAACTTTTTTTAGTAAGAAAGGTATTACTCACAATTTCTTAGCTCCAAGAACTCCTCAGCAAAATGGTGTTGTTGAAAGAAGAAATCGTATTCTTCATAAAATGACACGAACCATGTTGAGTGAATACTCAATTGCTAAGCACTTTTGGGCTGAAGCTGTTAGTACTGCCTGCTATACTATAAATCGTGTTTTAACTAGACCATTTCTTAATAAAACCCCTTATGAGTTATGGACTGGCCGAAAACCTAAAGTTTCATACTTCAAAGTTTTTGGATGCAAAGTATTCATTCTAAATACAAAAGATAATCTACACAAATTTGCACCAAAATATGACGAAGGAATCTTTCTAGGCTATTCTACAACCTCTAAGGCTTATAGAGTTTTCAATAAAAACACTTGTACTGCTGAGGAAACCGTACATGTAAAATTCAATGAAACCGATCCTTTTGTTTTCAACCAATCCAATACTACATCCTCAGATGTGTTTTCAAAAATTGATTATCAACCTTTGATAGAAGATCCTTCTGATAAGGAAAATATTCAAGAAGATACTTCTGAAACATTTACCACGGAATTTTTTTTACCATATGTTGATGAAAAGGATTTACAAAACCTAAATCAATTGTTTCTTAGGAATCATCCCAGTGATAACATCATTGGTGATGTAAATCAACCTGTAAGGACCAGAAATTCCTTAAGAAATGAAATAGAACATCTTGCTTTTATTTCCCAATTTGAACCTAAAAGCCCAAGTGAGGCCTTAGGTGATGATGATTGGATCAAAGCAACGCAAGATGAACTAAATGAATTTGAGAGGAATCAAGTCTGGACTTTAGTTGATAGACCTAAAGAAACAACTGTGATTGGTGTAAAATGGGTTATCAGAAACAAGTGTGATGAAAATGGAATCATTGTAATAAATAAAGCAAGAATTGTTGCTAAAGGCTATAATCAACAAGAGGTAATAGACTATGAAGAAACATATGCTCCTGTAGCTAGACTTGAATCAATTCGTATTCTATTAGCCTTTGCAACATACTTCAATTTCAAACTATTTCAAATGGATGTCAAATGTGCTTTTCTAAATGGTTTTGTTCAAGAAGAAGTTTTTGTCAAACAACCTACTGGTTTTCAAGACCTAAAACATCCTGATCATGTTTTCAAACTTACCAAGGATCTATATGGTCTTAAACAAGCCCCTAGAGCATGGTATGATAGACTTACAGGATTTCTTTTACAAAACAATTATACAAAAGGTACAGCAGATCCAACTCTTTTTATAAAAATGGAAAACAAAAATGTTTTGATTGTTCAAATCTATGTTGATGACATCATATTTGGATCAACTCAAAAATCTTTAACTGATTTTTTTGCAAATTTAATGAAATCTGAGTTTGAAATGAGTATGATGGGTGAGTTAACATTTTTTTAGGTTTTCAAATTTCTCAAAAACCAGAAGGAACATATATATCTCAACATAAGTATATAAAATATTTACTCAAAAAGTATGGATATGAAAAAACTAAAAGTATTAGCACTCCAATTGGTACCTCAAATACACTTGATCTTGATGAAACTGGGAAACCAGTAGATCAAACAATCTTTAGAGGTATGATAGGAAGTTTTCTATACTTGACAGCTAGTTGACCCGACTTAATGTTTTCTGTATGCTTATGTGCAAGATACCAATCTAATCCAAAAGAGTCTCATTTAAAAGCTGTAAAGATAATCTTTCGGTATTTAAAAGGAACTATGGATTTAGGTCTTTTTTACTCTTCTGGGAATGATTTTGTTTTAAAAAGTTTTTCAGATGCTGACTTTGGTGGTTGTAGAATGGATAGAAAAAGTACATCTAGAACATTCCATTTATTAGGAGATTCCTTGGTTTCTTGGTCCTGCAAGAAACAACACTCAGTAGCACTATCCACTGCTGAAGCTGAATATGTAGCAGCTGGAAGTTGCTATGCTCAAGTATTGTGGATGTAGCACACACTCACTGACTATGGATTGAGTTTCTCCAAAACTCAAATTCTTTGTGATAATACTAGTGCCATATCTCTTATTAAGAACCCAGCACACCACTCTCGTGAAAAACACATAGATGTTAGGCATCACTTTCTTAGGGATCACACACAAAAAGGAAATATTATTCTACAATTTATCGGAACACAAGAGAAACTTGCTGAAATTTTTACAAAGCCATTACCATCCGATAGATTTGAGTTTATAAAACAGAAGCTATGAATGATTACATTAAAATAATCATTTATATCTACTTCATGTTTTAAAATTCTCCTAACATTAAATAACTTCCTTTGAAAGGGGGAGGACATATTTTTTTTACTATGTTTCTTTTTATCTTATGATCTTTAATTGTTTACTCTCCTGGTATGTGTTTTTACCTTTTTTGTTTATCGTATTGACAGTTTTATCGTATCATTTACCTTTCTGTTTATCGTATTGACAATTTTATCGTATCATTTACTTTTCTGTTTATCTTATTGACAGTCTTATTATATGATTTTCTTTTCCATCGTACTGACCGATGATGGTAATGATTTTCTTTTCCATCGTACTGACCGATGATGGTAATGATTTTCTTTTCCATCGTACTGACCGATGATAGTAATGATTTTCTTTTCCATCGTACTGATCGATGGTGGTAACAATATTGTTTTCCATCAGCTTGTCAGTTCATGGTAACGATATTGTTTTCCATCGGCTTGTCAGTTCATGGTAACAAGATTGTTTTCCATCGGCTTGTCAGTTCATGGTAACAAGATTGTTTTCCATCGGCTTGTCAGTTCATGGTAACGAGATTGTTTTCCATCGGCTTGTCAGTTCATGGTAATGAGATTGTTTTCCATCGTCTTGTCAGTTCATGGTAACAAGATTGTTTTCCATCGGCTTGTTAGTTCATGGTAACAAGATTTTTTTCCATCGTATTGTCAGTTCATGGTAATGAGATTGTTTTCCATCAGCTTGTCAGTTCATGGTAACGACTTTGTTTTCCATCGGTATGATGATTTATAGTTTTATTTTATTTCATAATATTGTGTATTCTTTTTTAAAACCAACAACTACTTTACGTTCTCCGACAGGTACTTTCCATTTTTTTTTAATTTTTTTTTCTTTCGTTTTTAATCCAAACCATTGATCTGTTTTCCTCTAATCTTAACCGTAGAAGATCAATGATCACCCCTTTATCTTCTATAAATACCCCCCTCCCCAAACCCACATTGGTTTTTCAGGTTTTGAGGCGAAGCTCTGCTCCACTGGTTTTAAATCATCATACGATCTTTCATCGGCAACATCCTTATGTCTCAGTCTTCTGCCAACACTCCTGCCGATATGTCCTCAAAGGATTTCTCAGAAAAAGACCTTTTAAGGGATAGGTTAGTTTCCCGTGACTTATATGATTCGTATGATTATACTATCAATAGGATTATCTTGTTTCAAGGATGGGAGAATTTGTGTGTTGAAAGGCCTGTTTCTCAAGATCCGGTTCTGTTTGATGAAGTTTGTCAGTTTTATAAAACCGTATCTTTCGACAAAGACATGACTATCAATTTTGCTGTGTACGATAGAAAGTTTTCTATGTCTGTGAAACAAGCGGCTCATTTTTTTTAATGTCCCAATAGAAGGGGATTCTTTCTGTCTATCTCATAAACTACAAGAGGAAATCGGTACGTTTAATAGAGAAAGCGCTGAGAAGTCTCTGTTTGTTGTGAATGAAGAGAAAAGGAAAGTGGATCATCTTTCACCGGAAAATAGGTTTGTGGATTTATGGATGCAAGGTTTTCTTATCCCAAGGAAAGGGGATAGAGAAACTTTGAAAGTTTTTGATATTTTTATGATTGACTATCTAGTAAATATGAGAAAAGTAAATCTCATGGGGTATGTTTTCGAAACAATTAAGAATGTGAAGTCATGGGAAATCAAATCTCATTTGATTATGTATCCATCCATTCTTACAAAGTTTATTCTCGAGATTATGAAGTTTTTCAACATTCCTTTGAAAGGGAAGTTGATAGATTTGAAGCCCTACTGGATTAGCAAAAGTACTATGAAGAAGTTGAATGTTTGTTTTGATCAGAATTCAAAACTTTTTGTCAGAGATGTAGAAGCTAAATCGGCTCAGAATCAATTGGAACCTATGCCAGCCAAAGACATTCAATCTACTGGTATTACTCAAAAGTCTGATCCACAAACCAGTTCAAATCCTAAGAAGAAGCCAAAGTACAGTAAGGAGGTTGTAGCCAAGTGGAGAAAGGATAAGGAAAAAAGAAAGGAAGGTGATCCAAAGTTTGGACTTGATCCAGCTGAAGCCTTTGCTGAGAGATTAAGGGTTGAGGATACCCTTCAGGATAAAAAGAAGAAGAAGGTTCTTTTGAAAAGAAAAGCACAGGAATTTGATGTCTCTAAAGTCTTGAAAGCAGTTGAGGAAGATAGTGCTCAACTTACCACAGAAGTGCATCAAGAACCCATCGTACAGAGTCTTCCTGATAAAGAAAAAGGAAAAAAATGATGGAAGAGATAGAAGAAGTTGAAGAAGAATAATAAGATTTTCTTTTAGAATTCCTTCAGAGTTCAAAGAAAAGTAGGGAGGAATCAGTTCAAAAGCAAAGTGAAGATATTCAACAAGTTACTCGTGCCGATCAAGCACGAACTCCGGATTGAATTTTGTCTCAAGAAAAGCAAGGTGCTCAATCCTCTCACACTGATAAAGTTGTTGTCATTAGTGATAAAGTGGAAGAAGAAAGAAAACAGAAAGAAAAAGAAAAAGGAAAATAGCCAGTTGTAGATTCAAGCTGATCAAATGAACTGGCTTCGTACGATGAAGATACTGATTCAGAACATACAATCTCTCTCAAGAAGAGTGATTACATTGTCCATGTTTTGAGAAGGGTTGAGAAGACCATTCCATATTTCCCCAAGCTGGAAGGGAAGATTGATTTTATTACTGACAATCAAAATAATAAGTTTGTCTCTGTAAAAGAATTAAGAAAGAAAGTTTTGTCAGTTGAAGCCTATTTGAAAGTTCTTTCAGAAAGTTCGGTTGCTCATAAGGAGGCCTGCAACAAGATGACCAAGTGGTCGTACAAAATAGAGAGCTCAATCAATGATCATGAGATAGAAATTGAAGATATAAGAAGGTTTTCAAATGAACTTGCAATTGCTTTCAAAAAGATTGACAGAGAAACGTTTGAAAGGTTGAATCTTTTGTCTTATCAACGAGCCGATGTTCCTTTAGTAAAAGACTTGCAGGAGAGAATGAATGCATTTCAGGCTGAGTTTTTGAAAGTCTCATTTTTCAAAGATGAAATAATTCTCTTGAAGAAACAGAACTCTGGGTTATCCAAAGATAACGATATTTTGAAAGATAGAATTTATTCTCTTGAAGAAGTAATCAGAGTTCCTGAAGAGACAATCAGAAATCAGGATCAACTCTTTGCTGATCAACAAGACCTTCTCAGGTCTCAGGGTGATTCTATTTCTGAAGACAAGAAGGAGATAAAAAATATGAAGGCGGTTCTTCATGAGTTGATCAAAAAGGAGAAGGAAAGAGAAAACAAGTGACTTGTATTTTTTCTCATGTTTAGTGTTGATTGTTATCATAATGAAATTTCTTTTATCCATTGTCTTGTGTTTATTTTCTAACTCCTTCAGACAATTCAAGATTACCCCTTTATTTTTGTAAATCACAAAGGGGGAGAATGTTTACAAAGGGAGAGAATGTTTTTAAAGGGGTAGAATGTTTTATAAAGGGGGATAATACTTTACAACACTCTTAAGGAAAATCTACGAATACAATCCTTAGGAAAGTCCATACCTAAGGGGGAGTTAGTTGTATTCAATTTCATATTCAGAAGAGTTTCCAATAACTCAGGGGGAGATAAGTATTTCTTTTAGTTTTTATTTTGTGATTTGTGATTTCCAAAAAGGGGGATATTGTTGAGTCAAAAGTCCTCTTTTTTACTTCTATGTTTTGTTTTGGAAAACACAAATGTCTTGTTAAATCCTACTAACCATGTCTATCGTATCGTACTGACCATGCCAATCGTACAATGCTGATCGTACTGACCATAATGATCGTACTGATCATACTAATCGTACTGACCAGGCTAATCGTACTGATCATGCTGATCGTACTGACTATGCGTATCGTAATGACCATGCCAATCGTACAATGCTGATCGTACTGAATATGGAAATTTCATTAACTCAGCTTCTCATATCTTTTATTACATACTTCTTTTGGTACTTTGTCAAAAACACTTGATTCATTTAAATCGTACTCTTTATTATCTTATTCACACATCTTTTTCTAACCAATACGATGTCGTTGAGTCAGTTACAAACTAATAAAAATGATGTCATGCTTTCTGTTTCAATATGACCGTTATGATGCCAGGTGTCCAAGTCCCTCCGAGTTTTTCGGAGAAATATGACCGTTGGAGGAGATGTGACTGTTGGAACCCGAGGCCTATAAATAGGAGGTCATTTAAAGCTGAGAGTAGAACAGAAAACTAAGAACAAGCGTGATACAACTGTGATAATTTTCTTCTATCAAGATCTAGAGAGAGAAGCTGTGACTTATCTCATGCTTTGTGCCCTGTGCGTCCAATCATCGTATCGAGGGATTTCAAGTAATTGAAAGATAGAGGTGCCGATTACCTACAAAATTGAGGGCTTCCAGGGATAGGTAGATGGACGGACCGATCATCGTATCAAGGGCTGTCAGGGATAGGCAGACAGACGTTCCGATCATCGTATCGAGGGCTGCCAGGGATAGGCAGAAAGACAATCCGATCATCGTATCAAGGGCTCACCAAGGTGTTGGTGAGACAGAACTTTTATCCTAGGTGAAAGGATAACCCTTCTCTTTGGGTTAAAAGAATTTTAATTCTTTTACATTTCCTCTACTATCTGTATTAGAAAGGAAATTGTTTTTGTTTCCTTTTCTATCTCTTATACATTTATAATTGTTTCAATTGCATCCATTCTATTACATATTGTATTGATTGATTCTATACGCTTTAAGGTAGAATCATTCATCTCTATATTACTCTAATTATTGTGTTCATCTTGAATAAAATTGTTTTACATTTCATTAGTATTACATTACATCATACCTTTTATATTCAATACAATTGTGGGTGTTTGTATTTGTATTAGTTTAAGATCATTTAAACTAATCTCTTCAGTGCTAAAACTCAAAAGGTTTTTAAACCTACAATTCACCCCCTCTTGTATTGTTCCATCTAATAGACATACATATCTATATATTCGATCCAACATACCATTCTTGAATTTCATGTGAATTTTTAAATGTGTTCATTTTTATAGCTACCTTTGGATAAGTCCTCCTACATGTGTGTTATTCCTACTTAGTTTTGGTCACTAACCTCTAACATATTAGAGGTTGTCTTGGATTGTCACTAATGGATTATCAGTGGATAGGTCACCCCCAATGGGTTAGTTAATGACACAATCACTGTTATATTAGTGGTAATTAATTACTCCAAACTCATCTAAAATTTAGAAAGTATTATGATCTCACATTGGGACATAACCTTGAAAAAGTTAGCATGGGATATTTATAATATTTTCATCATTTAATATGATATAGGAATTGATAATAACATTGATTCATAACTAAAATACCCCCCAATGTTTTTATTATTAAAACGATTTTTTTTAAAAACAAAGAAAACCAATTCACCCCCTCTCAGTTGTACTCTAGTAAATCTAGGTACTAAAAGTAGTATTAGAGTGGAGGTATCCCATGAGATTCAAATCTATCTAAAGTCTTAGGTGGAAGGTAAAATTTCTATGAATAAAAAAGGTTCTTAAATTTTTAATGGGAAAAATATTAATTTAATTAATAATAAAATTCTACCATATATTCCTTATATATGTTTGGAAGTAAGATATTATTTACAATGGTCTTTCAACCTATTTTTTAGATTGATCTATGAAATTTTCTAACAACAGGACCATGAACTATATTAGACTATCTAGAATACTATACTAATATAAATAATATACTAAATAAAGATAATAAATCAACTTAAAAGTATGATAAAACGATAAATAAAGATGAATATGTTCTTTTGATTAGAGAAAATCATCACATAGAGGAGATCAAGATTCTCAAATTTAGTGTATATTTATAGAATAAAATCATTATGTAACATGAGAAGAAGTTTAGTGATCAAAAATAATAACGTAATTAATCCAAATATAGATTTATTAAATTAGAAAAATCTATTTGAAAATTAAAGATTTATTTTTAGATGGTTGTTGAGGTTATTTTTCAATCATCATAGTGTATTGATAACCCTTTTTCATTAACAAAGATAAAATCTATACCTACTTAATCTGATGTTTTGAAACCCATTTCAACTAACAATGGTGGTTCTAAAATTTAGTTTGGAAAAACAATGACTTTGAAAAATAACCCATAGGAAGATTACTATATCTATGGAAGTGTGTGCTGACCAAAATAATAAATATTATTCAAAACCCATGAGAAGTATAGTGGACCTAAAGAACAAACAAAAATCAAATAGAGGCTCAATAAGTTTATAGAGGACCTAGTTTTAGGGTATAACACTAGTGCTGAGGAGTTTACGGATACAATGATTGTGTATACTTGTACAATTTGAATCTCTTTTAAAAACCAAAGAATTCTTGAACTAAGGGGGCATATAAATTTGAAATCATAAGAAACTAGGATTTGAGGAGACAAAATGTGGTTGAGATATTATATATTGTGTTAGATAAGAACTAGTTTGATGACCATAATGATGTTTTTGGATGATGTGACAAGTAAGTTCATTGTGTAGAATAATGACTAACCAAGATTCAAATACAAAAACAAATATCTTAGGAAAATAATAATTAAAAGGAAAATCAAGGGTGATAGGACAAATACTATTTATGGAACTCTCAAAGAAACCAAAAAAGAGAATGTATTAGATACTAGATAGAGGACTCTTATAATGCATGTATATGAAAACAAATAACTAGATAAATATAGATGAACATTATAGTGGTGCTATAATTTTTTTAATGAATTTAATTTAATGATCAATTATATTGGATAATGTAAAATTGAGTGAAAAAAATTAAAATTAAAATATGTATAATTTATTGATGAAATGAAACATAATGTATTATGTTTGAGAGAATGATTTAAAATAATTTTTAGTATAAAGAACAAATAAATTTATAATAATTGAGTTCAAAAGATAAAAATACATAGTATAAAAGAAAGTTGGGTTATATTTTTAAGAGGATCATAACCAAGACTTCTAAGGGAGATGGACTGAGGGATTTGGATCACCTTAAGAGAGAAAAAGTATAAGTTTATGACAAATACTACAATGATAAAATCCATCAAATACAGTATAAAAGACTCTAAATTTATAACAATAATCCACTTGAATTTTTATAATTTTATTTCTGTGGACTATTAAATAATAATACTCAAAGTGATAATCATTTCCTATTATATATTTACAATTACGTTATAATTAATATTGTGATGCTTATCAAATAAAATTATATGGTAGTGAATATGATTAATACTTTTAGGAAAATAGTTGAGAATGATTTGGGATGTGTATTATGAAATTTAGATATAATATGTGAAATTTATCAAAATAATATTTTTATAAACCTGTATTGAAAAATATGGGATAACACATCAGTTCTATACTCTATATTTACCCCCAAAAAATGGATTTGTTGAGAGAATTAATATGAGCATACTATATAAGGGAATAAAAAAGTTAGTAGAATATGGTCTCTCAAATTTTTATTAGTGAACAGTTGTCCAAATTGATATTGATATTCAAAATAAATGTTCATAGAGAATAGATTATAACATGTATTTATATAATATGTGGTACCAAAGGATTCCCACTAGGGACTAAATTAGAGTGTTCGATAGTCCATGCAATATAAAAGTTTAATAATTCCATTAAGTGAAGTTATATGAAAAGTAATAGGAGGGTATATTTTTGGGACATTTATCTAGTGGGAAAGCCTTTATTTATTAGAATTAGAGGATACACAAAATTTTTGAATTCTATTATTTATAAAATTAATTAAAAAATACTATAGTTAATGCTCTAGATGCAATAGTTATTTATGATGTAGATAAAAAAAATTAAGTAGAATTTTCAAAAAGGAGATGTTGTATAAGAATATTCTAAACCAAAAGTTATTTTTGTTTTTTAATATCATACTATAAATGAGTAGGAGATTTCTAGTGATAATAAAACAATTTACCAATGGTTTAATAAACATTTGGAGATAGATAGTTTTTCAGAAATCAGTTAGATCTAGTGAATAATAGAAGAAGGCTAAAATGTGAATACTAAATAAATATAATCCCAAAAATTGAGAAACATTATATAGTTGAATCCTTTAAATATAACTAGTTGATTGAGGTTATTAATTATTCTCTAAAAAAATTGAAACTAATGTAATATGAAACCATTTCCTAAGAAAAAAATATACCATTGGAAACATGGGTAGTAAGGAATAGTTTGAATGAAAAATGAATTATTGTGAAAAATAAGAACACAAAAGTATGTAAATTTTTTATCATATTGAAGAAGTTTATTTTCAAAAAATATTTTCTTCAACTACAATATTAGAGTATGTATGAATTTTTCATATGATGGAAACATATACTCCATACAAAATATATCCGATGGATATAAAAACTACATTTTCGAATGGACAGATGGAAGAAGATGATTATATTGAGAAGCATGAGTGTTATTTACATTATAATGATTGATAAAGATTGTGTAAATTAATTATTTAATTATATTTAAAAAATAAATCCCTAATTAAATGGTATTACCTAATTGATAACTATTTTAAAGAGATTATATTCACTATTATAAATTTGACAGTAACATATATACCAATAAAGTGGATTTAGATACACTTATTATTTTTAATTTATATTAATGAATCCCAATTTAAATGTTACCATATATTCCCATATAATTAATTTTCCAAAAACAATTAAATAACAATTCGAGATGTCAATTACTGTTGAGATAAGATACATTTTTTTGTTACAAGCTGTATATAGATAATAATTTATTTTATTTTCCCGTGAGAAATATTCTAGAGACATGTTAAATAATTTTGATATTCTAGATTCAAATTTAGTTTTTATAAAATTCAATTAGAGAAGAAATTATCCAAATATAATCATTTTAGGAGTGTAAAAAATATAATTTATAATGCTTATTGGAATCTCGGTTTTTTCTCACATTATCTAGAACTAATATTTTATACAATAGAAATATTTTTTATTGACATCAGAGTAACCCAAAAAATTCAAATATTATAGATAATAAATAGAAACATATATATATATATATATAACATGGACTATGAACTATGTTCTATTATACAAGATGGTAAAATAGTCTAATCGATCCGGATTTACAGATATAGACTGGGAAATTGATTGTGACAATCAATGGTTTGTGTCTGGTGGAATTTTCCTCTTGGGAGATTTCACCAAGATTTAAATGTATAAGAAATTTAAAATAGTCACATTTATTACTATATAGGAAAAATATAATAATTTTATTCATTCCCACAATCAAATTATTGGGATAAAGAAGTAGCTGGATGTTTTGAGGGAGAAAGTTAAAATAACTCTTAGGATTCTTTGTGAAAATAAATGTTCTATAGATCGTTCAAATAATCATGTGAAAAATAATAGGTCCAGTCAAATATATATATATATATGTATATATATATCTTGTTTTATTTCAATAAATTTATGGTTTCCAATAGATACATCATGTTTCAATTTACTCCTACACTAGACTTAATGGGTGAGATTTTCATAAAGGATGTCCCTATGTAAATATTTGAATTATTGTGTATTTAAAATATTTTAACCCTTCCAACACCATTAAATGTTTTTAGGATGACCCCACTGAGCCTTGGAATATTGTTTCAAAAGGTTATAAGTAAATATAAACTATTTTATTAAAAGTAATGAAAAATACATTTTCTTAGGAATTTCGAAGGGTGTATTTATATCCTTATAAGTTTGTAATAAAGAGGTAATGATTCATGTGAAAACAATGGGATTTATTTCAAATGGTGAGTGAATTTATTAAGGAAAAGTATCTTTACACCTTGAAAAAAGGCTTATTATCAATGATAGATGTACTTCTCCCAAAAACACAACTCTAACATGTAGTGTGTTTTCTAGTTTTTTTTCATGTGATAAAATATATGATTCGACATATTTTGGGTGAAGTGTTTAGTTTTTTGAATCAGATAAGGAATACTATCATGGTTAGAAAACAAATAATATTGGAGATATTTAAGTTCCCTTGTAATTTATTATGTAGTTTTCTTTATTTTGAAAATGTTTTCTGAACATGAATAGGTTATTGGATAAATATGTTTTAGATGCTTGTGATAAGATTTGAAGTCTTATAAAATGATTCTGTTGAGTTTTAAGATAATTAGAGTATATTCAAAATAATGGATAAGTCTAGATTCACATAAAGGGAACCATTTATAGAGTGATTTACATATGGATATTCATATAAGTATGGTTGATGCATGTTGATGTTATTAAGGGGATTAACCTACATGTAAGAGTTTGACATCAGGGAAGAGGATATATATAAGGGGATCCAAAATGACAATCAACATAAAGTGATGAAGTACCAAAAAAGGGAATGGGTCATCACATACAATTATTTACATATAGTTCTTCAACTTATGTATATCTATATCACAGTGATTGGTGTACGTATCTTCACATAAGGGGTCCGTATTTCAATATGGATTTTGGTATTTCTAGAATTAATATTATAATGAAGAAAATAAAAGTATTTGATTCTTTATTATTATATAAATTCAAAAATATCATGGGCTCGGTTAATATCCATGATTAAATACACTTTTTTGATGGATTTAATGAAGTAAATCACATGAGATAAGTAGATGAATTTGAATTCAAATTCAAATTCATTGGGGATAACAAAACCTAAAGATTTAAAAAGAATTTTCTATTTTTATTTATATACTTCAAAGAGTTTAGTTGTTTACATACATCAGGTAAATTAAAAAAAATCTATAAAGTGTCTTTTATGAATATTTTCAATGTAAAAGGCTAGAAATTATGATAAATTGTGTGTTCAAGAATTGATATAGAGACCCTAATACTCCATTTTATCAAATAGAGAAGATAACATGAACTAAAATCCATGTATGTATTCTAAAAAGTTCATAGAAATATGATTGTATTTTTATTGATCTAGGTTCTTATTTTTGAGATAGAATGAGATTTTTTGTTACATGTATATTCCCATACATAAATAAATCATCCTGAAGACCATGATAAGAGGCTTTTATTCATTCAATTTTTCTTCAAGAATTCAATAATAATTATAAAATTGATATTATATTTGATAAAAAAATTATTCAGAATAACCCAAATGATATGATTCATCCAAGAGTGAAGAGGAAATATTTTTAGTCTTGAGGTATAAGTTTAAAAAACACAATTCAATTTTTTTGTGGTACAAGTTCAAGGAAGTGACCTACCCATACTATTTTCAAATTAATTCATAACTTACCAATAGTAAATTATGTATATTTCCAATTCCTTGTAATCGCTATTATATTTATGTTAATCTAGCACTTAGAACTCAACTTGATCCCAAAAATTATTATGCTCTAATGTTGAGGCATAACCATGTAAATATTATCATATGTTATTTAATTTTCTTCTATCTTTTCATATGGGAGAGGAAGTGATATTAATTAAGAATCATACATCTAATATTTCATTGGGGTTTTATTTCTTAAAAAAATAATAATAAAAAATTACTTCCAATTATTCATCCACCCTCATAATCATAAACGAATTGATCTGACTACTATATAAGGTGATGAAAAGTTCAAATATAATTTAATTAACGCTCTGATTGAGGTGTTTGAGAATTTTTAATATGAAAAAATATATGAAAATCATAAAAAAATAATTTTTCAATATAATGTTTTTACGTGATGGTGAAATTGAGGAGATTGAATAATAATGTAATAAGAAGAAAAAAATTAGAGGACTTTTTAAATAGTATATGGTTTGTGTTGACTGACCCAAATCCAAAATAACATAGAGAATTTTATTGAGGATGGAATCTTTTCACATGAACTATTTATAGAAATTATTGATTTCAATATAAAAACAAAGGATAAATATATTATAATTAATGAATGTATTTATGAGAAAGAAAATAAGATTGATTTACTTGATGGTTAAGAGATTACTGTGACTAAAAAGTTTGAATATGAAATTAAAACTGATGGTTCTAAGAAGAGATGTCAATTTTCTAATTTATTGATTGATTAACAAAATTAAAGATTTGATAGAGTCACAATGTTTGACAAGAATGAATTGAATTCAAATAATTAATAACATTGTTAAAAAATAATTGGATTTGATGGAAATTCATTAAATGTTGTGTACATCAATAAAAATAAAATAAAATTACAAGGTTGAAGATAACTCTTGATATTTTTGGGATTTTTAAAAATAGAGGAATTATTCACAAGATTAGAACATGTTTACTAAAACTAAAATAATATTCCCTAAAATGAATTTCAATTTTTTTGCACCAAGGATAGAACAATTATATAATGTAAATATGAAAATATTTATTAACAAGGAAATTAACCTAGAATTTGAAAAAGATGGATGAGAACTTATCCTATACCATAAAGAAGAAATACTTTGTATGTATATTAGTTTTATTTATCGTACTTTGGAAATGAATTTGTTTGTTCTAAGTAAGTAATGGATGGGGAAAACTTGTTGTAAGCTCAAGGAGAATGGAGATTCTAAATGTAAACACAATTACATTTGGAAAAAAGTTTCTTCTCGTAAATAAGTAAACAAATATTACACTATTTAGGATAAAAAAATTTAGAATAAATCTTCTAATGTATCCAATCTATCTATATTATCATGGGAGAAAAAAAAGAAGAATGAAATTTCCATATTATTCATAATCACATTCTATGTGAAAGTAAGCAATATCAAATTAATTCTAGACACTATATGTTAATCCAACATGACTGGTATAATAAAGGATTTAATGATTTTGAAATATGATGTAATTTAAGGTTCAAAAAATAATAATATAGATTCACAAATAAATAGTTTTTGGAAAACTATATTTTTGGGGGATATTATAAAAAACATTTTCCCTTATATGGATGGAATTTCACATAATCTCATGATGTAATTTAATTAATTAACTCAGAACTCAAAGTTACATTCAATCAAAATGTCCACCTAATAAAAACAAAAATAGAACAATAATTTATGTAAAGGTTAAGAACAAATGAAATATCTATCAAGTGTTCAATAAATAGAAAACATGTTTTATTTTTAAGAAAGTGGAGTATATCTTATACCTTCAGAGTCTTAGCCACATTTTGAAATAAATCATGGAAATTAAAATTAACCATAATGAAACTATGGAAATTTGAAAAATAAATAGAGATAAGTATATAACATGTAATTCTTGGTTTAGAGGAAATAATACAATAAATACATATATTTATAAAAAATACACTGACCATACTTTATTTGTCCTATATTTATGTGTACATTCCAATGAAACATCTCAAAAAACTAGTTAAAAGTTATTTTATATTGCTCAGTAATCACAATAGTAGGATGAGTTTTAAAAGTTTGAAAAAACTAAAAATGAATTTATAGAATTCATTAATAAATTTTGATGGTGAGATGAGAAATCATAAAATATCAATTTAAATCGGGTTGTCAAACAATGATATAGAATATACATTAATTAATTTATAGAATTATCATGAGAAACATGGAATCAAATATAAAGTATCATCATTGGTAAAATCATAGTGAAATTTAGTTATTTAGAGTATCAATTTAATATTTAATAACATCAGGACAAAAATATCCATTTAATGCATCATTTGAATAAATTATTAGAAATAAGGGTAGGAAATGATGGTGTATAGTAAAAAACGGGTTTTTAAGGCCATGAGTGGAGAAAATACAATATAAAATGTGACACGGATGGAATCCCACTATATAATTAAAAAGAGTTTTTGGAAGTAGATGTTAAATTCAGAATAAGGGAATCATGGAAACTATATAGATATTGCTAATAAGAGAGTCTCTTTAGTCTAATTAATTAATAGTAAAACCCATAGATATTTCAATAAAATGACTCAAGAAGTTCATCAAATGCAATGATGTTATAGTGATGAAATATAAATATAGAAATAATGTTGGAAATTTGGATTTAGATGAAATTTATTATGATATGGAAGATATTGGAAGTAATTCAAGAGAAACTCAAGTTATAATTCATCAAGAAGTTTCAAAAGTGGAATCTTGGTATGTATAGGTAATTCTAAGATTTAACAAATAATTTAAAGGAGGAATATAAATGAACAAATAAAATAATTAGTCATCATTAAGGATAATAAAGCTCTAACCAAAAACGAAAGAATAAGGAATGTTGAGACACTCCTCAATTATCGTAGGAGGATCCAATAATATTTTTTAAAAAATAAAGGATTTATCATAGGCTGATTCAATTAATGTGTAGCTAGATCAAATATAGTAAAAAAAATCTTAATAGACTGTAAAAATGATATATGTTCAAAAATAATAATAATAAAAACCTATTCAAAAACAAATTTGTTGACTATGGGATTATGATATAGAAACAAATCTATGTTTATATATAAGATCTATAAAAATTGAATGTATAAATGATGAAGAAATATTTAAGTGAGTAGTAATTCTTATTTAAATTCACATTTTCTTGTAAATTTATTTTTAATGTGGATTTATATATTAAATATATTTATAGATGTCATCAATTATTGGTCTTCATAAAGAGAAATTCTCAATAAATAAACCCATCATATTTTAACTTATAAATATTAAAACAATGTATATCAATTGAGGAAGGATTTATAAGGCATAAAAACACTTCATCCTTATTATTCGCAGTTGAACTCTTACTTGAGGAAGGATAAATTCATTGATGGTGGTTTTTATTATAACCAAAATGTAAAATCATCAAAAGAAAACCATTTTATAACAATATTCCAATTTGATGATATTATAAATAGAAAAAATAACACCCTAGAATTTTAAATTAAATAATACATGAAAACTAAATATGTTGGATAGAATGTGATACTTGCAACATTCAACCACACTAAACTATGAAACAATATATTACCATTAAAATATAGCCCTATATTTGGATGATAAAAATAGAATAACCGGTATTATGAAATATTTTTTAAAATAAAATATATTTCATTTTTATCTCAAATTAATTTATGAAATTCAATTAGCATGGATAAAAAAATATTAATAACAATTTATGCTTAATTTTTTTTCTTATCTAAAATTGGATTTCTTATACATCTATTTTTAGAAAAAAAATATCTAATGGATAAAATATATAATTGATATGAATTATATATTAACACCTATTTGATTATTAATTGATAAGGAATAATAATGAGAATCATTAATATTTTAAAATTTTATTTTCTGATGAAAACAGTTTTAATTATATTTTTATATTTTTATTGAAATTTTATATTCCCAATTTTTTTAAATTTAATTTGAAAAAAAGATAATTTCGTTTTTGAATCAATAATTTCAAAATTAACATAAGATGAATTTTTAATATATTAATGAAATAATTTATTTTTTTCTGAAATGTAAAAAAATAATTTTCAAAAATACCATGACTTTTATAACATTTTTTGTGTATAAGTATTACATGGAAATTTATGAATCATTTTCTACACATAACGTTTTTTAAGAGATATTATAAATGTAAATATAATGATTTTAGTTCACAAAACTATGTTTTATTTATTAGACGATTTTTTATATTATTATCTAAAAAGTGTTTAATATGTTACAAATTATATTTAAAATTTGAAACTGACATTTTCACATAATGTAATAAGGAGAAAAATTGGTCATAATAAATGATTTACTTAGGTATAAACTAGTCACCACAGTGAATTTCTAAATTGTAAAATGATCTAACTAAAATGATAAAGGGCCTTACATGTTTAATTTTTTTTTTTAATTAAGTGTTTGAGGTATGGATCAAAAATATGTTATCTCCAATACATTAGTGTCCATTTTTAAGTCTTGTTAACTTGTGAAAAGTGTACTCTCATTATATTAAGATGAAATAATTTAAAAAATTTCATTGTCACCACTTATAAAATGAGATATCCACTACCCCTTCAAGACTAGTCCAAAATTTTTGCTTCCTTTTGAAACTATTCCATATTCCCTTACCCTAGAATCCTATTTCAATTCCTTATGGTTTTATAACCAATAGTTCAGCATATGTCCTCTCCTTTTGTGTAATCCTACAAAGGAAGCTCAAAGTTCACAAGGTAAGTACTAGCATTTGGATAAAAATGATTATTTCCAATCATTTACTTTAAAATATATTAATCATAATATTATACGATGAATTCATTTTTTATGATATTCATAACTTTTTTATATTTTTCTAATGACCTTTAACCACTTTTGCACATTTCCATTAAGAAAAATGAAAATGTTGATCATGTGTTTATGCAGACTATCACCTCCATGAAGTGATATCAATCATTTTTCACCACCAAATCTACTGAATAGTAAGAATTATTGAATTTATGGTTAAATTTTAAATATATAATAATTTTATTATTATAAACGTAAAATTATGATCCACCTTCATTCACATTAATTCGTTGAGAAATGAAAAATTAAAATATTCTTTTGTGCAAACTACTGGATCCATGGAGTAACAAATCTATTTTTTTATCTACATATTTATTATTTATTAAAATATACTAAAATATAATTTACCATTATAAAAATAAATATATTTCATAATTCCTCTTCTTTAATAGTGATATTATTGTAGGTATTATGAATAGCGGAAGCGTCATTTTCATGTATGACCTACTTTGCATTTAGTGTTAAATAATTTATAATCATTTATTTAATTTATCATGAGAACATGTCTAGTGAAAATTAGTATAAAAATAGACTAAATTAATATGCTATAACTATAGGTAGATATCCTTCATATGGAATTTATAAATAATTTAAAAGAAGATATAAAACTACTTTAACTTGAAATTATCACTTCATTGATGATCATTGAAAAGGATTTCATCAAACCATCATTATAATGAAGGATCCAAGTGAAAAAAACATATATTGGTCATTCACATATCCCCCAAAATATCATAACTATGTCAGAGAACAGCCAGGTTCTAGGACATCTTATTTCGGTCGCTTCCATTGTTCATGGTTGATTACAGAAAAATTCTTATAGAGAGAGGAATAACTCATGATGATCTCTCATTTTATTGATAGCTCATGGGATAAGAGCACTCTTATTTTCATTATATATATATAAGGAATAATAAATTATAACTCTATCTATTTTTCTACCAAATTTTCAATTACTAAAGTTACATATATTGATATTTATTATATCTTATTTAGGGTAAGCAAATCGCACACACACCCCTAACTATCATTAATAATAAAAAATGAAAAATGTCCAATAATAAAAATTATAATAATAATAATTTCATGAAATGTTTGAAACATTACGAAAATAAATAATCATCATTTATAGTATTAAAATAACTAAACTCATTACACATTCCCTCATCGACATTTTCCAATCCATGAATAATGTCTATTTAATCAATTAAATGTCATTGCATTATTCAAAGATAAATAGAATAAAAATTATATTTTATAAAGATACAAACAAATATGTATTATTATTATTTAGCCCAATTATTCATTTTAATAAATTGATATTCAATTATTATGACCAATAAAAATAGAATAAAAAAATTATGCTAACATGTTAGATTTAATACCATAAATTCATTGAGATTACAAATGTACATACATTGTGAGAATCTAGGACTCTTTCCCAGTGGTATTAGGCATAACCACCTAATTTACAAGGTTATAATCTACAAACACACTAATTAATCCATAGATAAATAGGTTAATATCACAACAACATTCAACCTCATATGAATGTTTACTAGGTAACATAATCATTTTATCACAATATCTCAAATCTAGATGGTCGCACATTGGTGTCATAAACCTATAATATCTATGTCTATTTTTTTAAAATTATATAAGTAAAATCTACCACATAAAAACATGTACATTGTGTTATTCACATTTTTCCATTTCTATTAATGGGATTGACATTTTAAATTTTGTCAAGTGACAAAATGGTTTAATCCTTTCCTGCATTATCCAATAATACTATATCATTTGTGATGCACCCAATGTACTCTACTTCATCTCAAACATGATTCATCACAATTTTGGTCAATATATAAATGAATATGAGACATTATATTCATTAATTATAATCTTAATTTCTAAATCTCAATACACACATCTGTTGATACTAACATCTTTATAAAAAATGGAAATGTGAATTTCTTATTAACAGATCTATTCTCATAACCTCTTATAATGGATATTTCCAAGGATAAACTCCATGAGAAGTTGTCTAAATATAATATTAGTCTCTTACTACTGATAACATGTATTTTATTTTCCCCATTAGATAATTTCATTTGTTGATATGAAAAGGTCTAAGAATTATATTACGGCACCTCCGGGTTCTCATCATAAAGGGGAACTACTATGATCATTCAGGATGAAATATATTTGAAAGACATTATCACTTGAAAATATTATGAAAATTAAAAATATGATGTGATAATAAAACATATTTAATAAAAAAATTCATAATCAAGTATTAAACATGTTGGTTCTAAGGCACCAACTCTAATAGACTCCATTTTTCAGTTGGTTTAAGTGAAAATAGCTTTCAGTCAATTATCTATCACATGATACTCATGATTCTACTGAGATTAATACTTAATTATTTTATCCACCAAATTTTTCTCAATGGATACTCTACTAATAAAAAATCAACCTCATTAACATAAATCCCTCAAGAGATGAAACTTTTGAAGCAAGTGTTTTTCCCTTTTGTATAACCATGGCTCTTCAGAGAGAGACGGCAATGAAGTTTTTTTGTAGTAATCTATGATAAAATATTTAGTGTTAGGTTCCACATCAAGATCATGGAAATTTTAATACTCCAAACTACATCCTTGTCAATATTTAAACCTAAATATTACATTTAATCTATTGTAGAATCAGTGCTAACTAGCTACATTGAACTCTTCGAGCCCACAACTCCTCTGATGAGTCAAAATATATATCCAGACCACGACTTCATATCATTATGATATCCAAAAAACTAGAATATATATACCACATGATCAAAAGTTATTAATATCCTCTATACACTAGGAACATATCCTTATCATTCCTTAGATACATTAGGATATCCTTAAAAGAAGTTAAATATAATAAAAATCCCCATACATAACATGAAATACATGATGGATCTCATTGCTGATGTTTATGGGATATTACTCATTCTCTCGGTTTCTTATTTTATATGTGGTCACATTTTCATGGAATGATGTATACCATGTGACACTAGAACCAAATACCTCTTATATTATCCCATACTAAACCTCTTTAGTATCTAGACAATTAATTCACCTTAACATAGTCCAAGAAGCATATTGGATCTATCATACATGATCATAATCCATAGAATATAGGTTAATTAACCTATTTCCTTCACGAACAAGAACTTCCTAAACCATGACTTAACCTATTATAAGGTAGTTATATTTTTTTAATTGTTAATACGTCATCAACATATACTACTTTAAAAACTGGTACTACCACCAAACCACATGAAAACTCCCGACCCACATTCATTCTTAATGAAACCAAATTATTTTATGTATTTATAGAATCAAATATTATATTTCTTGGAATCATACTTTAGTCCAAGATGTATCACTATATGTTTCATACCATTTTTTAACATTATAGATTCAAATACCCCTCTTGTTGTTCCATATACACATCATCTTAATGTTTCCCATTAAGCAATGTAGTTTCGACATCCATTATCAAAATACCATTGTAATGGTAAACTAATATGGAATGAAAAATTACAATGGATTTAAATATAAAAAAATGGAGAAAAGGTTTCTTCATATAAAATGACTTCTCATGGACTAAACCATTTTTCAACTATCCCTGATTTATATGTATGTACATTACCTCCCATATCCAATTTCCTCTTGACTACCCATTTAGTCGAAAATGTTTTAACATCAAATGGGTGAATGATTAGAAACCATATATAGGTTTTATATAAGGAATCCATCATAATATTATGGGATTATTTCCACATTTATTATTTTAAACTCTAAATTATCTCCTTTTAAGAGAGAGGATCATTATTTTCCAATAATAATGAGTTACCATCATCCATGAGTAGAAACCATATCTCTATGGTTCCCTTAACCCTATTTTACTCTTAAAAGACACTTTTGTTCATATAACATTCTCTATGAGGACATGGGGAATTAGTTTCTATACCAACTATTTGTATCTTGGGCATAAAATTCATCAAGTTCAATCATTCTATCATTATCCAAATGGAGGTTGTACTCCTTCTGAATAGAGATGCCCTATATTATGAAAATTATCTTCCTGTCTGAGTTGTTTTATAGGTTGTATCCCATTTTCATTAGTATATCCTACCAAGATATAGTTCATACCTCTGGGTACTAGTTTTATGCTCGGCCATTCCATAACAAAATCCTTGCAACCCCATTCATGAAAATTTGAAAAATAGAATTCTTTTCACTCCACAACTTGAAGGGAATTCAATTTTTTTTATTTTGGTAGTCAATTTAGTAAGTATAATATTTTCTATGATGTATATCCCAAAATGGATAATGGAATGCTTCCATTATTAATCATAAACCTTACCATGTACTACAATGTTCAATTCCTCCATTAACTAACACCATTACACTTTAGTGTATAAGGTGGTGTGTGATGTGATAAAATCAATTACTCCCATAAAAATTCAATAAATTCTCAGATATGATATTCAACACCTTGACCCAAACCAAGATTTCTTATCTACATACATAGATGATTCTAAACCTTATTATTGAACTTTTTTGAATTTCTTAGATGCTTCTGACTTATACCTCATCAATTATATATAAATATACCGATTCAATTCTTAAGTAAAAATAATAATGTATCAGTATCCACCATGAGCCACTACTTGAAGATGTATTCACAAATCAATGTATAGAAAATATGGAATCTCTATATCCCTTTATCCTCAACCATTGAATGGGTTTTATCAATATAACCTTGTAAACAGGCATATTTTTTTTCAAGTGGATTATGATCAAAAGAGTCTATGTATCCTTCTCGATAGTACTTTATCCAGCGATTCTAGTTTATGTGACCAAGATGGTTATTAAACTTTGTGTTACATGATTTTTGTATATTTTTTCAACTATCTAATTCCAATATTTATTTATCATAATTTAATATATAATGAACATTATTCGATTGTTCCATAGTATAAATTTTTTTATCCTTATAATAGTATGAACCATAATTTACAAATATGAAGATAAATTCATCCATATAAAAGTAAGAAATAGAAATAATGTTCTTGGTATCACTAGGAAAATAACAAAAATTATTTAAAACCAAAATTAATATATTCATAAATGTTATATGGTAGTCTATAATGCTTAGAGTTTCCAACCTCACTTCATTATCATCCTTTAAATTCACCTCTTCTTGGGTAATCTTTGGAAAACTACATGGCTTATATATTTGGATAAAAATGTGAGCACAGAATATAGTATATAATACCCAAATTGTATATATATAATTCCTACATTATATAAAAAATGCACCTAAATCTTACACTTAATTATTTGGATATGTGATATTTCTCTTCTAGTGTCCCAATATGAAAATGGAAAAACATACAACATTATGCTCAATTCCTTTCCTTTGAAACTTCTTCTTATTATATAGATGGTGCTATAGAACTGTATATTTAGAACGAGCCTTTGACCCATTTTATTCATTAATCTTCATCTTATTCACTATAAGGACAATGGTTTTTTCATCCCTATTGTCTTTATCAACTTGGTGGATAAGATTAAAATGTCTTAATAATGTATTGTCACTAGTTCTCATATTGAAATTCATTATAAAATTGGATAATTTTATTGGTAGTGATGACAGAAAGAGGTCTAGGTACAACACATCGGGTATCTTAAAACTTAACATGGGTAGGTTCTCTATGTATCTTATCATATTGAATACATGTGACCCATCTGGCGCCAACTCTACAAGATTACACATAAATAGGGAATTTAAGATTTACTATGTCTATAATCTCTCATTCTCTTGATACATATCCTGAATGTGGGAAACTATGTTTTATCAATCCATATCCTCATATTTATTTGAACACTCATTGTAAATGGTAGATAATAGAAACCATTGGGCATCCATTGTTCCATCTTATTTATTTAGATAGAGAGATACCTCTTCCTCTCATGCCTCTTTGGAATGTTACTTAGTAAATGCGGTTTCTAGCTTATATAATTTACATCGAGGGTATATTATAAAATGATAGTGCCAATACCATTCTTGGAAATTTGTTCCAATGAGAAGGTTATCCTTATTTATTATGGATCATAGTGATATTGAAAATTTTCCTTAATTTTCCTTTTCTACAATTTATGAGAAGATAATTAGTACTTGTTTTGATTAAAAACATTAATAGATATAAAATTTATTAAATTCTCAGTAACCCCCCACTCTTTTTCAAAACCTAATATCCAGCACCATCAGTTTTAGAATATCTTGTCACTTAGATATTATAGTCTCAAGGATCCCTATTCCCTTCTTATAGCACATACACAGACCTAAGAAGCTATGTAATGAATTTTAATTCGGTGTAACTTTCCAACTACATTAATTTTTATTTCATTGATCTATTGAGAAGACTCCCAAAATCCTGAAATATTTTTTTAATATTTACTTAACATATCCCTCTTAGTTACACCATGTCCTTCTTTGGAAGTCGACCCTTGATGTAAACTAAGTTAATTCAACTCAAAACATCATGATAAAATTACATGTTAGTCGAAAGAAACCAAACATGGGTTGGTAAAGCATTAGGAAAAATTTGGTAGATTCTAACTTATGTAGTTGGAGGCTAATCAAAATTAATTTTTTATTTTGATGAATTTTTTCCCTAATTCATATATCCCATTATTATATTTTCACATTACTTATTAATATTAAGTTGATTTTACTTAGGTGATTAAAAATATACAATAAAAAAGTTATGAATAACCTGATTATATTTTATTTCATCTTTCATAGTTCTTAATTCATTTATTATGTGATTGGGAATAATTCAAAAACATCAATACTTTTCCATGAAACTGACAGAAGTAAAAAATTATTATAAGGATCATGATATTTTTCTAGTGATTATATTATCAATAAAATGATGAAATAACCCTCAAATATCAGAGAAAACACTCCTTGAATCATAAATTTATCAATGTTGTAGCATTCCACCGTTACTCTTATGCATCCCCATGATTAGTTTCACCTCGACTCCTTAGTGTGGACCTTCTCCCCTAACATGGTATATTCATCCCTACATAAAATTTTACTCACACATAGGTGAGGGGATCCATTGGATTGTATAAAGGGGGTTTACAGAAAAGACACCATTTTCAAGAATACCCTTATATAATAAAGAGGAGGGGATGAAATAGAGGACATCATTACTAAATAAACCATAATAATTTAAAAGAAACCAATCATACATAAGGGTTATTGTAAAATCATGATCTTCCCAGAATCAAGAAAAATGAATACATTTTCGATATTTTTATCAATTACTTTGATTCATTATTTAAATAAGACAATGTGCCACTAATTAATATAATTTATTCAATTTATATCAATTCCACCCAACCATCCTTAACTCACCATCATCTATATTTTTAAAAAAAATATTATTTTAATTTAAAATTAATGTAGTACACAAGTGTACCAAGAGGAAACCTTGTGTATTCATCAAAATTTTAAAAAGAGTATTAAGTAAATATATAATTGTTAATCCAATGATATGATATTCATTTTCAAATTAATAACACATAGAACACATAATAGATAAGTTTAATTATGTATTTAATACTAATTCTTATGAAAATTTGGGATCACTATTGGTAAAAGACTATAGGGAGTGTAAAAATGAAAATGGTGTGTACTTTTCTTCTCCCCTTGTACACTTCTAACACTTAGTTCTATTTGTGTCTCCAACTATAGATGTGTATGAGGTTAAAAATTTGTAATAGGAATATAAGACATGTAACCTCATTGTTTCATGGAATGTGTGTCCTCATATTGTGTATTAGATACACAACTCATTAGGAAAACTCATATTCTCATTCATGAGAATATAGGGACTACAAAACATGTAAGCTTATTATAAGTAATGTAATTATACATGTTTTTTGGTGGTCTATCTAGATCTACACATTGATCCAAAATATTCAAATGTTCGATTTTATTTTTTTATATCTAACCTGATATAACAACATACAGATGCAACAAACAAATCTTCACAGGATGTATGCTAGGAATATACAATGTGAAATTTTTTCCTCCAAGAGGTGACTTTGGAACCTCTGGATAGTAATCTACAACTGATTCTTCATGTTTAAATGTTAGATGACAACTATTTATGTTATTGATAATGAAGAAAAGAAGAGATGATGATGTAAAATTATTAAAATGAATCATTTTTTTTCAAGGAAAAACAAGAAAATAAATTCAATCAATAAATAATAAAAAATTATATATTTATCTTGCGACCACTATGATACCACTTTTAGGTTCTAGGTATAGAGAAAGAATCATTTTTTGGTATGATCAACTCATAATTTGGCCTTAAATCACATGTAATTTTTATTTACATGATCGTAAGATCATGTTTGAGGGAAAATAGTATATTAATATACTGTATTAATATACAAAAACTATTGGGAGAGGATATTAAGATGTAATTTAAAGTAAATTTATTTGATGATATTGAATAATATTAATTCGTAATTATATTTTCATTGATAATTGGTGGAATAGATCCCATTCGAACATCATTACGAAGCCATATTCAAGTACAAAATCCCTTAGTAGTGATTCACACATTAACCAAAATCCATGAACGATGACATAGTACCCTAGGGTTCTAGGATGGGTGATCTTGGTCGGTTGTATCATTCATGGTTGACTACAACATAATTCAGCTCAATAGAGGAATAAAACTTAATGATATCTCATTATACTGAGACGGGAGGTGTTTAGAGAACTCTAGATATCTTGATCCCTCTCTAGGTCTTCATAAAATTTCACTCTATCTGTTGTTCACACAAATTTTCAATTAATAATATGAATTATCTAGATATTTATTATATATGGTTTAGGGCTATAAAATCACATAGAATCCCCAAACCCTATTTAATATTACAAAATGACCCAATGTCTAATAATAATAATAATAATTTATAGTCATGTGTAACACATTAATATTATAAATAAATATCATTTATATAATTCATACCATTAAATCAACATGATTTCCCTTATCGGATTTACTGATCCTTTAATAATGACTATTTAATTAATGAAATGATACTTCATTATTATATGATAGATATAATAAATATT
The DNA here is from genome assembly GCA_963277665.1 of Viscum album. Taxonomy (NCBI): domain Eukaryota; kingdom Viridiplantae; phylum Streptophyta; class Magnoliopsida; order Santalales; family Viscaceae; genus Viscum; species Viscum album. Next base: position 1,266,466,968 of record OY728129.1, on the reverse strand, counting down.
ATATTTTCAAAATTTTAAAACTAATATTTATTATTATTATTTAAATAAATTATTATTTTAAATAAATTTTGATTTAATTATGTTGATCATCCAAACTCTAATATATACAATTTTTTATAACATTTTAAATTTAATAATAAAATTTATATAATATTGAAAATGTACTTAATGTGTGACACACTACGCCTATTTCTTAGTTCCATTATCTATAACCATCTATAGTATATGTTTAGCATGTATTTACATGATAAGGAATCCATTGATAATGAAGTTAGCATAAAAAAACATCCAATCCACTATTAATGTTTAAAGTATAATATAATACATTAACACTAATATATCCAATCAAGAACGTTTCATGTTGATTCAATTAAAATATAGAATCGATGTACATTTATTTTTACTTTTTTGGAAATTTACTCACCCATCACACACCAGGGTCATGTAATTATTCTGGTTGTCCCATTATCATCAAAGGGCCCGAAATATTAACTTCCATCAAGAGGAAAAATGGATGAATCCATTCTTGAATTATTCATTGTTGTGATATCATTTGTGACAGACAAAAAATTTCCTACTTCACTGTGACAATATGTCATCATGGTTTTCTCCAATACATAAAAATAAATGAGTCATGATATCCATTAATGATAATATTAATGTTTATGAGTCAATAAACATGTCTGCACATAGGAGCCTCCAATTACACATGGAATTTCAGATTTCATGTTAGTTGTTTAGTTCATATATCCTCTTATATTACAGATTTACAAGGGTTAATACCATGAGAAAATGTCTCAATGTCTTATGATCCTCCTAACCCCAATCACATATATTTTCTATGTCATGTCAGACAATATCACCTGACCATTTAATAAGTTTTATGAATATTTTTGTGGCACCTCTATTTTATTATCATTTCAGAGAACTGCTATGACCTTTCACCATGATATATATTCTCAGGACATTGTAACATAGAAAAATAATGTTGAAAAAAATAATGATGTGACAATAAAACATATTTAATAATAATAATGTAATCAAGTGCTCAAAAAGTTGGTTCTAGGTCACTAACTCCAATAATTATGCTAAAAGAAACAACTTTTATAAATATACACATCCATTAATTTTGGTAAGTTCATGTTTAAGTTAGTCTAAACACATACATGAACATTGATATACAATTATATCATAGATGACTATGAGAACATAATTACTAATAACATCTGATAAAATATTTAAATGATATTTGAAATTCTTTTTTCAATGGTAACATTAATACTAAACTTATTAATTTATATACCAAAGTCAATTCGTTAAAAATAACCAACACTTGCTCATAAATGATTTCATTATTAAGGATCATGTACAAAACTCCCATTTAATGAAATTATAAAATTAATAATAAATATAAATCATCTATTCTCGTACCTTGTATGATTTAGTACTGATTATCTTTGTGAGAATAATAATGAACAACACCGTTAACATTTAACTAGTTTAAAATGATCCTGATTTCTCACACCCGATATTGAAAATAGATTGTAACTAACTAATATAAATTCATATAATAATAATATATAATGTTTATATAAGATTATAAATAAATTTAAAGTTTTAAAATAGTTTACTAACATAGTAATTGTTTTTATAGCATATTCATGCGCTTAGGAATTATTGTAAGGATTTCTTTATCATAAATTTAAATTCTTCAGACAAGATTATTATTTTTCATTGTGATATCTTTAATATGATGTTATTGCCACTTAATTTATTTATTTTACCATATTCATGTAATTCTCCAGGTCTAAAGAGCTAAATCATGTTCTTTTTTAAAATTGATTTTGATTTAAAATATACTAAGGTTTTAAGGTCATTTGTCTCTATTTTCAATTATATGATACATATTTTATTTTTTTCACCATAAAAATTTTTAGATGTTTTATTCACTACCTTATTTCATTTATGTTTAATTATTATCATTCATTTCATGATACTCAGATTACTATTTGATGGTAACCCTCTAATTCTCTTTTTATTTTATCATTACCAATACCATAAGGGTTTTTTCATAAATATCAACATTAAATAATGATTATTTTGAAAGATAAAACAACTTGTGATTTTATATGATTATTTATAAAACCCCTTTATTTTTCCATTAGCTCATAATTTACCCATTGCATGTGAATGTAACCCCACTTTTCCTTTTCAGCTGGGCATCTTTCCCATCCACATAAAAATTCATTGGATAATTTTCATATGTCCTTATTTATTTCATAATTACTGATCAATGTCATTTTATACAATTTTGGAATTTTTTTAAATCATTTTTAAAGGATTTTTAGGGCATTCTATTTGGGTAGTTTTTTATTAGTGTGAGAAGAATATCTTTTAAACATTTCCCCATGGGCACCTCCTTAAATATTTTTCTATTTCCCTAAGAGACTTCATAATTATTTTTTCATGGTTTGTAAATTAAATCCTAATTATCATGATTTTATAAATATTAATATTATAATGAATGTTATTAAATGTTCTAGGGTATTTCTAATTTCTAATTTTTTCCAATTGCTCCTAAAAAGTGTTTTTTCATCTAAGTCTACATATTTTGATATATTTTATTCTTGATAAATGAAAATTTTAAAATTATACCATAAATCATATTTTACAATATGTCTTTTGAAATGTTTTTTTATATAATAGTAGTGGTAAATCACCACCATTATCTTTACTAATCTTCCAGTGTGTACACATATGAGTGTTCTTATAGTGTATTTCCTCTGTGAACACCCTATATTTTATTTCATTGAATAAATAGTGTTCACCCATATATCGTGGATCTATTTTTTGTATATTTATTGAATGATCCATTTACCCAAAACATTATATGGTGTCATTTTTAGGGATTATAACATTTAATGATATTCCATTAGTTGATTTTGGTAATATTGGAAACTTATATACAAGGTATTTAAATATAGATATATATATATTCATTACTAAAGAAATTTGGTTATGTATTTGATGGTTTATTAATTTATTCATATGATGAATGAATTAGGATTAATTATAAATATTTGAGGCCTCCAATACCCCTTCTATTCATTGGAAGGAATCATGAGAAATACTAACCTAGGTATTGGGTGTATGTCGTCCATTTACTTAGATGTCTTCGACCCTAGAGTGGATTTCTCCTCCCCCTTCATGTGTGAGCTCCCGCCTCTCTCTCTATAGGGTTAGATCTCCCTAGTCCATCTGAATTTAGTTCGATCTACATCAGAATCATTGGATCCATATCTGTAAGATACATTTTCCTTTTTAATATATTTCATGGTTCCTTCTCTATCTATTTCATGATTTTGGTGTGAAAGTTTTTTTTCCATATTTTCAGTACTTTTCACAAATCCATCAATTTTTTTCCCATTCTATGTCAAATCATGCATCGATAACGAATGAGTGGAGCACTACTAAATATGGGTAGGTGGTCTAGGTCATTCCCATTAATTTCATAACTTTTTAAAGAATGTTTCATTGTGCCACATGTTTGACCCTAATGTCGATGCCTCATTCTTGTTAAATAAATTAATTAAAATGGGATTTCATGTCATATGTTACCACTCCTAATGAAGAAACCCATATGTGGTCCATTATCTTGGTCATTGGCTAGACTTTTTCTTATTCCAAAAATTAATAGCTTATTTACCCTTCCTTAAATGGTTAAATCATCATGTATGAGTTTCTCCTTTGTCAAATGACATAACCATGTCAATTTGAATTATGATTAATTGTTAGCCATGAGATTGTTTTATAAGAATCATGTCACTCACCTTATATTTTAATTTCATATCCTTCATACTTCACCTTATCCATTCTGAATTGTTTATGCACATTGGTTAGATGCCTATGGTTATTTCCTTAAGGCATTGATTTCTATTTATGCAATGTTATGTAGCCAATACGTTGAACTTATTGTGTAATGCCATGTTCTTATTACCTATTCTATATTCGGTGTATTAGATTGAATGTTATGAATGGTCAATATAGTTATCATGTGCTATTGAATTATCATTGATGAAATGTGATAGTATATTTTCAATGCCATGATCTTTCCCCATATGAATAGTGCCTTTTTTGTTTGGTCTTGATTGTATGGTTGTTTAATTGGTGGACATGTATTATTGAAATGTTTCATTGATGGAATAAAATTATATAAATGTTCTAACTTTTTATATGTTCTTTATTTGATATAGGATACCTTTGAAAGTTTGAGAGATAACATGTGTCCCGATTTAAGGATGTTAGGGATAGACTCACCATGTTTGGATGGTTCCTACATAACGCACTAGGATAGACACATTAGATTCCAACGTACGGGCTCTCTGAGAATTTTTTCATTATTGTGAGTGAGTATGGTTCCCTATGGGAGCATATGAGGATAAATATTTTGGAAAGAGTCCTATTACATACCTCAGGTGAAATTAGGTCCCCTATGTGAGATACTTGGTACGAGATTTTTGTCACCATGTCTTGAGTAATACATGGGACATTGTATGGGTCACCTTGGATGTACTTTATGGAATTGGTTCTATTGTAGGCACCTATAGAGTCCCTTGGGATTATGTTTAGATCACCTTGGATGGGCTCGGGACTCCACCCATGGATTTGAAAGACTGATTTCTTATGATATCTATGTTTCATGTTGTTTATTTGGAGCATTCTCTTATGATGAAATAAAAATGAGACCCTAATCTAAAGAAAAATATTAGGGTGAATAACTTCCTTAGTTTTCTTATTTACAATATCCATTTTATACATTTATGAATTTCATATGTAACTATTTTCAGATATACGGCTTAGGCCGATGCATGTGGTACTGGTAAGGTGTACACTTTTTGAACTCAGACCAAGGTGGTTATTATTTATTTGTTTACAGCTTTGATTTTATAATTATGGAACACTATCATTATTTTTCTCATGAAATGAATCAACCTAGACACCATGGGTGTTGTCATTTTTGGACATTATCTCACACCCTTCTTGGGTGTCCTTGGTACCAAAGAAGATTTAATGATCATAGGTATTGATAAAGGGAAGAATGTGGCTTCTGATACATGATTGATTTATAGATTTAAAATAGAGAATGTGTAAGAGGAATGAGCCTATGCTCAAGATGCTTGTAGTAGAAGTTTTTTCCATATTTTTATTTTTTTTCCAAAATGTAGTATGTTCTTTCATTCCTACTTCCCTATACTCTCCTTTTTTATAGCATGATAATCATCATTTTTGTCTATTGTTTTTATTTTTCTTCCTCTGGTTATCTATCTCTCTTTCATGCTTTAATTACATATTTTTTTCAGCTATCTATTTCTTAATTATGCTTATTATATTTATTATCTATAATTTATCTCTATGAACGCTTTCATCTTTGAGGGTACAGTCTCCCCATGTAAACCCTAGACCCTCACTACTAGTTGACTATATCTGTGTTTAGGGAGACGTGCCTGAGGGTTTTTGGACCATCGTCTCAAGGAACCTGTAGTGTTGTACTCAGGGTGGGATGCTAAAAATAGGTATTAGAGTTTTCTCCTTTTATCATACTATTTAGGTTTAGACAATAGATTATGAAATTGGAAATTGGAATTTACCCTGTTCTTAGATATATCTAACCAATGTACATGGGAAAATCAAATTTAATGGGTTGGAAAATTTTAGTTATTGACTATGAAATTTACGGTTGATACGACTTCACTATTAGGTGACACACTTATTTTATGGTGTTATTAGATTTTTATTATTGAAATGAGTATTTATATTACTTTATATCAATGGTATGAGGTGGTATTAAGGAATCCATCATACTAGGAACTACATGAAATAAATTTTCATTAATACTTCCAGGCCATATCTACTTTCAGTATGAATATCATTTTTTCATGTGATTACTGATGTTCTTAGATGTTATGATTGCAGCACTTCATTATTATAAATAGTAAAATTTGTCAGTTCCTCATGAAGTAACGTGTTATAAATTTACTTAAGTATATTCCCAATTTTAGATTATAGGTTGTATGGGCCCTTATAAATTGAAATGGTGATCCACCGAATTCAACCTTCTAAAAAGGTGATTGAAATACAAAAGTGAAATTACAGGAACGCCACTTTTTTAAATGAATGATTACCCAATATGAGAGTGTGATACATTAACCATGACCTTACCTTGGCTTTGGGATATAGGTTGTGTGTCTTCTTATTATTTGTGACCTTTTTCCTCCTAACTTATACCTCCCATAAGGACCAGGTTATGAGTTATATCATTTTTCGGGGAGGCCTTATACCTTCCCTTCAATACTAATTTCCTTACCTATTTTCCTTATATATTATAAATTTTGTCTGATGAGTGTTATTCGTAATTTAAGATATATTACAGAACTAAATCATTGTTTTGTACACAAAGAGAGTGTTGAGGAGAACACTCTAGAGGTGGTGGGCCCTGAACCACTTGTGAGACATCCGATAATGCCACATGATGCACCCATATTGATCTTACATGGGGTGAAAATTCTTAGTTTCATGGTATGTTTCTTGGGTTTATGCAATCTGTTCAAAGTGATCCTTGTCCAAACACTACTATGGAATAGCTTACATGGGACTTCCAATAGCAGCATCCTCCCGCCTTCTTGTATGATGGAATACCTCATACCACAGAGTCATGGTTATATTCCATGGTGTCTATCTTCAACCATATTGAAACAAATCTATAGAAGAGGGTCAATCTACCTACCTACATGTTGCATGACTCTTCCAAGAGTTTGTGGGACTTCATATCTCAATTCAAGAATTACCGAATTATGTTCTATGATGACTTCTTGATGAATTTTTATGATCATTTCATCCCATGGACTCTGAGGGAAGATCATGATTGGGAGTTCAAGCATCTTAAATGGGGAACTATGATCACGATTGAGTATTGTTATTTATTTACTATGCTCTAGTGTCTCCCATAATCTATGATTGATGATGTATTGACACTATAATAAATTTTTAGGATGGTCTTGGTCATGGTTTTCACTCATAGATGTAAGTATTTCAGTTGACAATAATGATAGAAATAGTGAACCATAGTGTTATAATGGACTGGAACCTTAGAGAAGCTGATAATTTGAACCAGAGTGGTTTAGTTTTGAGGTAGAGTGATGGATCCTGTAAAAGTAGAAACCACCATTTTGAAGGTGCATATGGGTGATTTGAAAAGTAGGTGACACAAAATAACTCTATAGTGTGTCACCAATGTGTAAGGTTGGTCCATTATAATACAAAGTGCATGAGGAACCCAATCGAGTTCTGAGGTTTCATAAGGATGGTTCATATTCCTCACTTCTACATATCGTTCCCTCCAGCATATAGTGATAGGGGATCTGTATTGACACCTAAATATGGTATGGGATCTTTGAATCCATGTTAGTTTGGGATTTTGGTATTCTTATATCCAACCATATTGAGGTTGTAGTAACCATGGTCAAGGCAGTCTGTCCCCCAAGCATCAACATCAGTGGAGTGGATCTGCTTAGGCTAGTCAGGAAGCACCTCAATACTATGGTTTAGTCCATGTTCATGCAGGTCATCCAATACAAAGGGAGTATATTATAGGGACATTTTCAGTGAGAGGTACTATTCTAGTAGCCTCTACCTTATTTTAGGTCCTTTTTGATACCGTTTCTTCACACTCTTTCATAACTGTTGCATTTATAGAAATTCTTGCTCTAGAAATAGAGTACTTCCATGGAATTATATCCCTCTATATGTAATTATAAGTTATAACAAATGGAATATTACAATGCTCAGAGTGGACCCTTGAGATAGATGGGTATTGTATATTCTATAGTTTCTTCATCCTCAAGATGATTGGGTTCGACATCATTCTCGGTGTGGACTGGCTCATGCATAATAATGCCCAGGTAGAATTTTATCATCATTGAGCGTATTTTACATCATTTGAGGAAAGGTATATATATATAATGTTGAATGGGATATCCAGGAAGGTCGAGCTAGACCCAAGAATACTGGGCTGGGTGGAGTAATAGACAAATTGGTGAGTATCCTTACGAGTGATTGGGGAATTAAGTTACTAGAGTTCCAACCTATAGTGGATCATTTCAGGGTATTCTTCACTAAATATTTCTCTACCTTACATCCTAAGAGAGATAGGATGAGTTCACCATCTGTATAATGCTATGTTCCACACCACTTTTAATTAATCTTTATATGATGGAACCTACATAACTCTAAGAACTCCAAAAGTAGCTTTCATACATAGAGGCAAATGGTTTTATATGACCCATCATGTGACCATGAGGATCATCAGTAAATATTTCCAATAAGGCGGATGGTACCCTCAGATTTTAATTGGATTACCATTATTTTAACTATCAAATGGTGAAATTCCAGTATCCATTTCCTTGAATTGATAACCTATTCGACCAGCTCTAGGGAGAATTTAGTTTCTCTAAGATCAATTTGAGGTTAAACTACAATCAGGTACGGGTGATACCATCATATGTACCACGTACGTTGTTCCAGACCATTTATGACTTGTATGAGTACTTGGTTATTCCATTTGGACTGATGAACATGGTATAAGTCTTCATGGCCTTATTTAATTGGGTTTTCACCCAAATCTTGATTCATTCATTGTAGTCATCATAGATGATATCTTAGCATACTTGTTCAACCAATATGATCACAGTAATGATCTTGATATAGTGATGAGTACACTAAGAGATAAGCAATTATTTGTGAATCTCAATAAATTCCACTTTCAGATTAGCGTGGTTTACTTCTTGGGTCATATAATGTCATAGGAAGTCATATCTATGGACCCATAGAAGGTGAGAACCATGGTTTCCTAGGATAATCCCAATAACATATTTGATATAAAGATATTTTTAGGGATGGATAATTATTACAATATATTCATCAATGAATTCTCGCATCTAGCACTGCCACTTACGAGATTGACTAAGAAGGTTGTGAAATTTTACTGGATAGAATATTATGAGATAACTTTTAAAGAGTTAATAGGAATACCAACTTCAATACTGATTCAAATTCTATATGATCTAGGCAGAAGCTATTCTATTTTCTATGATGCTTTAATAATAGGGATTCATTCAGTTCTTATGTTGGGTGATTGATTCGTTGAATATGGATCTCATTAGCTGAGACTTCATGATAGAAACTATCATACGAATGACCTCAATATCGTATTCCTGGTTTATGCTTTGTGATGTTGGAGGCACTATATATTTGGTGATAAATTTGTTGGTGAAACTGTTCAAAAAGTACCAAATATATCTCCACATAGTGATACTTGAATATAAGACATCGTAGGTGGGTCGAATAACTAAATTCATTCACCTTTGAGATTTATTACAGACCTGTAAATGGAAACATCATGCCTAAAACCTTGATCTAGAAAACATAGATGCAAGTCATCCTAGAGTCCAATAGTGAGTGGAATATGATGGATCTTTTTCTAAGTTACACCTAGAGGTATTGGAACATCATGGTTAGTTAGTTATTGTAGTTGTAGTAGTGAAATCCTCCCTTCTGGAGAAGTATTGGCTGAGGAAACTATCGGATTTTGAGGGCCTCATCTAGAGAGATAACATTAAAAGAGAGAACCCACCTATTAGTTGGGTTGTTGATGTGAGTGAGACCCTACTATTCTATGTTCGGGTATGGGTAACTATAGATGTATGAGATGATTTTTTAGGGAATCTCATGCCTCTATTTGGGAGGTTTGCCCTAGGTTTACCAAGATTTATCAAGATATGTGTCATCGGTATTGGCAGCTAGGTATGAAGAGGTAGAGTGCATATTTTTTCACTCAGTGCTGCACCAATTAGAAAGTGAAGGAAGATCACCATTGACATTCTATACTTATGAATAATATATCAATTATTTAGTGTAAATGGAAGGGAATAACCATTGATTTCATGAGAGTATTTTCGAGATCCCCTAAATGTAGTGATACGGTATGGGTGATCTTCAATAGGTTGACCAAGGTTTCACACATTCAACCTATCCATGAGACTATATCTATTGATGAGTTAGGAAGGCTATTTTTCTTGGAGATAGTGATACTTCCAGTTGTGAACTATTCTACCATATTAGAAGAAAAATCGAAATTTATATCATGGTTCTATAAAGGGTTCAAAAAGGAACATCCTTCATAGGTTCTCCTATGTACGGAAAATCAATCTCAAATCGATGGGTAGTGAGAGCAGACGATTCAGGTGCTAGATGATATGCTACGGTTTTGAATCCTTGATTTTGGAGGATCATGGGAAAATACTATTCCTATTGTTTTGTTTTACTATAATAAAAGATTTTAGGAAATGATTAATTTGGCTCTGCATGAGCCCATCTATGGTAGACTATTATGTTCACCATTATGCTAGATTGAGGAGGTGAGGTAGCTCTACTGGGTCCTCGTCTCATTTAGGAGACTTTAGGAAAAGTCCATCTAATTCATAAGTATATGTATATATCTTAGTCTAGGTATAATTCTAATACATTTCATTTTCGTAGACCTCTGTAGTTTTAGGTAGGTCATCAGGTGTTTCTACATGCATCGCCTATATTGGGCCACAAATGGATTAAGAGATAGGGAAGTTTATCGCATCAGTACATCGATCCATTTGAGATAGTGGAGAGATTTAGGTATATAGCATATTTTTTACTTCTACGTTAGAGGTATCATTTAATGAATTAATTATTACATTTTTTTTAGCTTCTATAGTATTACCTAGACCCATCTCATTTATTCAATCCCGATGATTTTGAGATGGAAAAAGATGATCCCATTTAGGAGCATCCAATATGTATCATTGGTCATATCATGAAGGTTCATCATGTTAGGTTAGTTTTTCTAGTCTATTTGTTAAGTAAGGATGAACATGTGTAGGATGAGACTTGGGATCTAGATGCCAATGTGTGTGTATAGTGGTTGGAACATTTATTAGAGTATTTTCTACCATATTCAGAAGGGAAACATGGGGATGAGTTTCCTTAAGGAGGGAAGGTTATAAAATCTTGGCTTTTCTAAAAGGAATATTCCATTTGGTCTTTGTTTAAATTCCATTATACATCCATTAATATGTTGAAAAATCATATCATTGATGTCTATGGTGCATTTAGGGATCATTCAGGGCCCGAAGCCCCAAAATGGGAAGAGGTAGATTGCGCTACATGTTTAGTGGAAACATTACATCCCAACCTGCATGGTTTCACTAAATTGTGACATTGAAGATAGTGGGAACCTAGGGGCCACATGGTTTTTCTACAACTATTATACCCAAAGAAAACAACTGTGCACCCCATCTAAATATTTTAGATAGTGAGTTTTTCATGGTTTGTGCATTGTTAGAAAAAACATGTACCTAATTGTGCGAGGTGCCCCCATATAACAGTGAATGGTGTACAGTTGGTGCAAGTTTTGGCCAACCATGTATCAAAACCATGTATAATGTGTTTTGTAGGTGAAATGAAAATTTATTCCTCATTTACTTATTTTAATATTTTCCTCTTCTGTATTTCCGTCCCCTAGTTGGTTTCTCCTCCCCTTGTTGGGTGTGAGCTCCCTCCTACCTCTCAATAGGGTTAGAACTCCCAACCCTGTCCAACATAAACTTCTCTTACCATCAGAAGTGATTGATCTATCTCAGTAAGACCCATTACCCAATCTAATCTATTTCAAGGTTCTTTCTATATTTGTTGTTCTATTTTGGTGTGACATCATTTTCCCTATATTCAGGGAGTTTGATAAATCCTTTGATTTATTCCATTGTAGGTTTAATCAAGTAACAATAATAGATTAGTGGACAGATACTACATCAATGAAGGTCCTCTAGGTCCTTCCCATTAGATTCATATTTTTTAAGTGATGGGTTGTCATGCCGCATTCCAAACCCTTCTTACATCACTATGTTATTATTTAATAAATTGATTAAATTGGGTTTCGATGTCCTATGTGACATATCCTTATGAAAAAACCCATATGTGGGTCATTCTATTGGTCATTGGACACCCCTTTGGGTGTCCCCACTATTAATGGTTGATTGACCATGCCATGAATTGTTAAATTATCATGTGTGATTGCCCATAATTTAAATGACATAACCATTTAAATTTGAATTATGATAAATGGTTGGCCATGAGATTGACCCCTGAGCTTCACACCACTAATTTTATATTTTAATTTCTTATCATTGATGTATCACCTTGTCCATGATATCTTATTTATACACATTGGTTGGATGCCTATGGTTATTTCTTTAAGACACTGCTTTCCATTTATGCCATGATTTGTCACCTATACCATGAGATTATTATGTAATGTCATGTTCTTATTACTTGTTCCATAATTTTGTGGCTTGAATTTAATGATATTCTTTATAAATATTGTTAGCATGTTCTATTTAATTTTTATTAATGAAATGTGATAGTATATATACAATTCCTTGTGCTTACCCCATATGAATCATGAAATAGTTATTTGGAATAGATTTTATGGTTTGTTAATTGGTGGTCATGTATTATTGAAATGTTTCATTTATGGAATTTAATTATATAAATTTTCTTCCTTGTGATAAGTTCCTTGTTTTATGTAGCTCACCTTCTACGATCTAGGAGAGAACATGGGTCTCGATTTAATGATATCATGGATAGACTTACAACATTTGGTTGGTTTCTAATTAATATTCCAGGATAGATTCAATGGATTTACATGTACGGGATCTTCAAGAGGTTGTTCATACTCATGTGTGAGGCTGGTTCCCTATGGGAGAAACTGAGGATGGACTTGTTGGAATGATAGAAATTCCATTCCCTGGGTGATACCCAGTCCCCTATGTGAGATAATTAGTATGGTCTTAGAGTAAACATGTCATGAGTGATAAAAGAGATGTCATATGGGTCACCTTGTATAGACTTTGGGCCATTTTTTCTACCATAAACACTTATAATAACCCTTGGGATTCTATTTCGATCACCTCAGATGATCTTGGGACTCAACGTAAGGATTTGATGGACTGGTTTCTTGTTCAATCTATGTTTCTTCTTACTTAGTTGGATTATTCTATTTTTATTACATGAAAACGAGACCCCAAGCCAAAGAAAAAGCTTCCAGGTATTCCTTAATTGGTTTCCTACTTTACAATACACCTTGTATACATTAATGACATGCATAGGTACCACTTTTTAGAAAGATGGATTAGGATGAAGAAGGTGGAATTTGCTGGGTGTCCACTTTCTGAACCTAAACCAAGGTGGTTATTACTTATCCATTTATCTCTATTCTTTTATTATTATTGAACACTTTCATCATTATTTTTTCATAACATTTATTTTCATAGATATCGTGGGTGTCGACCTACTAAGACTTTATCTCATACCCTTCTTGGTCCGCCCTCAACACCTATGAATATTTTACGATCACATGTATTGATAAATTGAAGCATAAAAATTATGATTCTTTATTGGTTTATAGCTTTAGGATGAAGCATATGGAAGAGGACCGATCCTATGATCATGATTCTTGTAGTAGTATTTTCCATTTATTGTAATTTTTTACAGCCTGAAGTATATGTGTGTATCCCCAATTCCATATAATCACATTTTGTATATCATGATCATCATAATGTTGTATCTATTATTATTATTGAACTTCTACTAGTTATATATCTATCTTTAATGGTTTAAATAACTATTTTGGCTTCAATAAATTTTTAAATTCTGATTATTCAATTAATTTTCTATCATTTATCACTATGAAGACTCTTATATATGACTGAATAGTATCCCCATGGACACAACCTGTAACTTCCTCGGCATGAAATACACTATAATCAGTGCTCCAATCTGGGTCATCAAAATACCTCAGGTGCGTCACCCCATATTCTAGAGGCTGTAGACTAGCAGCCCATGTCTATATAGAGACATGGGGAGACTATACCAACTAGTTAGAGTGAATTCAAAACAGAAGTAAAATTAGCAGATAAAATAAACAACAAAAAATATAGATGGAAAATATACAGTGAAAATTGACAAGTAACCAAGTACACATGATATAAAAAAATCTAGTAAATACACCACATGAAAAACAGTCATACAATATAAACCAGGACAAAAAATATCAAGGGAATCTGAACCCAGGACCGAGTCCCAGCTTAGTCCTAACCTCCCATGCTCTAACCCATCATCCCATACACAACCAAACACCAAGTATCTATTTGGAACCTATACATGAAATAGATAACATCTTCCTGATTACCGAAATTCTATATATGCCCAAGTAGGGTGTCAGTACAACTTATTCGGCCACCGGAAAAGATGTCTAAAATAGTCACTAGTATTCACAACAATGTATACAGGAAAACAAGTTCAATAAATAAACAAGGCAATACGAAAATCATTTAAGTGATTATCAATTATCCATTTTATTCGTTATGTACTCTCGAGTCTACCAATCAACCAAAAATACTCGGGCCACACAGGGAGTCTAAACCAAATCACAAGGGGCCACAATAAATTTTTACCTCAAGAGGGTGTTCACATATCACAACTATCACATACCCAATTTGTTAACCATACCCACTTAATCATTCTCCTCATTTTTTCCATGAGTTAGTCATTTAAATAATCTACACTACAGACTATGTTGACCAATTACCATTCTTAATGGATAAGTCAAGTTTTCTATGTCACTATAAAGAACATTTCACAACAATTACACTACACTGACCTTAGTGAATAAGTCCAAGTGATATATGAAAATAACCTATGAGCATCAGTCCTGGTATTTTATCCCACATACCTTTGAGCATCAGTCCAGATAGTCTCATCAAATACATCCTTTATGTGTATAAAGCCTCATCCTAACCAGATAACCTATGAATTCTTGGGGCCAGTAAGAGAATTAGTACAACCTGACCCACAGGAGGATCTTCATTCCATTATCCAACACTACCAAGCCATGAGAAAATTCCATTTCATCCATCTACCAAATATAACATATCACAACCATGGTCAAACAATTATAAAATATTCACAATTCATAATTCATCAATGCACAAGTCATTCTTATTCCACAACCCATGAACAAATTTTCATTTACAAATAATTTTTCATTGACTTGTTAACATTATAACGAATACTCCCTCTTGTGATGTTATAAATTAAACAATATAAAAATTAATCTCAATAACTACTATTTAACATTTATAAATACAAACAATAACAATTAAACACATTTATCATCATGAATTTCCATCAAACATTCATATTAATAATTTAGTTAGGTTCATATCAATGTTAACATGTCTACATAATTGTCTTGGGTCCCATCTCACTAGTCCATAGAGAAATTCAAGGACTATGGTCCCAATGGACCTTTCAGACCACATTATGGTTTAAAAAAATTCAAAATACTTATTTAAAATAATATTGGGGACACTATTTAAAAAATGGTCCCCCTCTTTATAATATAAAATAATCCCCAACGATTTCATTCCCATTTCCAATCAATTGTTAATCATTTTCACAAATAGGGACCACGTCCCCATTTCATGTCATCATTTGAAATCTCACAAGAAAAGAATTTTCTAAATCACCCTAAGGCCAAAACCACCTTTTTAATGTAATTTAAAATTTCAAACATCATATTTATTTCTTTTAAAACCATAAATAGAACAAGATTGAAAATTCATTATTTAAAAAATTTTAAGGCCCCTTACGCATTTTAAAAATTATGGCAGAATCAATTCAATTTTCCACTTTATCTAAGAACGTATACCCAATTAAAATTTATGACCCATTATTTCTCGTCATATCCCTATCTTAATGTTTACCAATTTTATTTCCCATTTATGAGAGTCCATATTACCCCTTAGGTAGCCCTAGGTTCAGTCTCATTCTTTTATGAACCCAACAGGTTCTATTAAGGGTTTCACACCTCAATATATGGGCCAAATCACATTATCCAACTGTAATAAAATAAATACAATAAGGTAGCACATTGGAACAACCGTGTACACATATGGAACATCAAGAATATGGGAAAATCATAAATTCCACCTACGTCATGCTCGAAGATGATTACTATCCCAAATGCATCCCTTGATTTTAACTCAATTACCATTAAAACCACTAACATAGAATATTCTAGAATAGTGATGGTTTTAGGGTTTTAGAAAAATATAATAGATTCTAGAAGCCCTAATTTTGAAAATAATGAAAGGACAAGTGTTAGACTCACTCTGACCTTTGATTCTCATAAAAACCCACTCTAAATTCACAAGAATAAATGTAGAATCACCTATTTAAAGTCTTTGAGGGTTTGGTTCATCAAACAAGATATTGGAGGGTATGTAGGGAGAAAATTGTGTTATAAAACTTAATTCCCAAAAGGGGAAACTTTAAATTCAAACTTTTTAATTGTTGAACAAATTGGTTACAAGGTTGACCAAATAATGCGCCAACTGTGTGGCTCCCTTGGTCTACGAGGGGATAACCCAAACAGTTTTATGAGAGAACCCACAAAGTTTGAAAAAAAATGTGGTAACCATGAGCCAGGTATGTCCTAAGGTTTCCCCATGCCGCACAGTTTTTTGGGACATGCACACGATTTACACTAACCATGTGAAAACCATATTCTATGAACTATTTGGAATATTTTCTCCTCCTTTCGAGTCCCACACCACTGAAACATCCCCAAAACTCCTCATGCCTCCAAGTAGTCCTTAATTAGCTATGACCAAGGAGTTTTATCCAAAATTTAAACAAGAACATACCCTCATATAAGTTTGGGATCATAAAACCTCCCCACTGTATAACTACTCATCCTTAAGACACACATCTAAGAATTCATGATTCTTCTAGACCAAAAGGTTCAACCACTTGCCCACCCATCAACCTTCACCTTATAAGTTTATCCCTGATCTCATCCATGTTGTATAAACTCTCAGACTAAGGAAATAGTCATATCCCAAAAATAATTTCCCCACTGTGTTCCACAAACACAGGCCTAACACTCCTGAAGGACATGTCTACCTCAAACTCATCATCACCACAGACAAAAACACATGGGGAAGATCTTGGTAACACCACTAACCACACTCCCACTATGGTTCTACCCACCACAAAATTTATATTTAATCCACTATCATTCAATGATGGAACCTATATCATTAAAAAGAGACCAACTGTTTCACTCCACTGAGGTGGAACGTTTATAGGTTTTGGAAAATGCAATGACTGGTCCAATAGGTGATAATCATTCATTACTTATTGTAGAAAAATTCTCATTTCAACCTTTTTTTGACATGATACATGTCGTTATCCTTTAGGGGGAACTAGAATGACCCCATGAAGACTAAGAAACTTATCCTTTCCATATTATGAAGGTGTTCCCAGAGTTTAATGGTTCTACATGGAGATTTAATGAAGTAAAGTATTTTTGAAATTAGTCCTCTTAGGATATAACTTCATCATATAGCCTTCAGTGGGTTTTTGGTGGAGTCAGAATTACCCAATGTCCCTGGTATCCATGATTCATGGACCTTCTTTCCAAAGTCAGGTGCTTGTTAGATGATGATTTGGCCAATGACACTTAAGGACTCCATTGGTCGAGAGGATCAGAGGTTGGGATCATCATACCCTTTTGGGGTGAAATATTTCCTATTCTGAGACTCTCTTATAGATTTATTTCATGTTCATATGTTTGGGAATCCATGGTTCATTCATAAAGAATGTATCCACGGGTTACCCTTGGTTTGTAGGATCATCGTAGGCATATATGGATTTGATGCTACAAAGGCAATGATGACAGAATCCATGAAATAAGGTTCTCTGGATTGCATTGTCATCAAACGGGTAGAAGTTGATTTAATGTTGGGATAGAGCCCATAATATGAGATTCCTACATATGCTCCGGAGAGGAATCATATCACACATTTTTTGGCTAGATTAGTGATTGGACTTGGGAGGATGTCCATTTGTTGGGGGCATAATTATGGATGAAACTTTGGTAAGGGTACCCTTTTGTGCTCGTTCCTTTAATCAGATGTCCTATGTATCCTAGATTGAATAGGAATCAGAGTTATCATAGTTCAGAATGGGTTGGGGATTTTGTGTAGAAGCTTCCCATTTGAGAGAACATAATTGGGTGAACCCTATTGGAAGGGCACCCCTTTTGAGATCAGGTCTTCATGAAGGTGTCCTAAGTATCCCGAGTTAAAGAGGAATCAGAATTATTTTTGCTCAGAATGGTTTGGTTATTTGGATGTTATTATCATCACAAACTTCTAATCCCATTAGATTCATAGTCAGTGTGAGAAAAAAATGTTATGAGATATCTGACCAACCGCACACCTCCTCTCTCGCATATGGGAGAGGGAGGGCCCATGGTGGAAGAAACCGAGGTGACGGTGGGAAAGGGCATGGGGAATTGAACCCTTTAATGTGGGATGACATTGGGGGTCATGCAACTCAACCCTTAGAAGGTCATAAAATTACCTCAGTGAGAGTTCTCCAAAATGAACTCTGGGAAAGTGGAATAATGTAGCCTCTCATCAAAAGGATGATAAAACAATATTCCTTTGACTGATCAGCATTCCTCATTGAATTGATAAGAAAGTGATCTCCCTTAATCCCAAGAATGGGGAGGTTTGCATCAACATCCCAAGGTTGGACTCCAGGTTACCATGGGATTGTAGACTTACAAACTTCTCAGGAGTCCAAAACATTTTGGGGAGAGCCTTTGTGACTCCACTTACTATGGGTATATAGACTCAAAGGGGGGAGTTGATGATATCAATGATCTGACTATATGGATCTGGTGGATTTGAAGGAGGATTTGGCCTGGTATCGGGGGACTGGTTTGGGGAGCTATAGAGGACAAGATGGTAGTAGAGGGACAATATTGGAACTAGAGGGACGGTGATGCATGCCTATCATTGATTTTGGAAAAACAATTTTTAAAATTTCCTAGGTGTAGTTTATTGATTAACCCTATGATGTATTCCAAGGAGGAGTGCACAAAAGGTAGTTTTTCACTTTTAAATGAGGGTAAAAATGGTGTTTTTTTGAATAAATCGATAAGAAAATGATTAAAATGGAATTTGAAATTCAAAGGATTAAAAACTAGGATATTAAAAGGGTGATTAGTTTTGGGTTAGTTTCCAAATTTTAATGTTATACTTGTTTAATTTAATTCAATCATCTTATTCTGAGTTGATTAAAGTGAGTTTCCACAATTGTTTCCTCTCACTTCCATGGTGAAATTATGATGTTGAGAGAAAACCGTACAAAGATCTCATTTTGGTCAACTCTACTACCATGTTCAAAAGAGTTGTATGGAATATCCTAAATTGACTTGGCCAATACCCAATCAGGTCTTGTTTATCCTCAAAAATCAAGAACATTCACTTCCCCTTTTACATGTACTGACGATCATCGAGTACAACACTACTAATCCCTGGTCTATTCCATCATATATAAACTAGAAATCAGTAGAGGGAGAAGTTTATTATTTACCAGTGAAAAAAATCAATAATAGAATTAAAATTCAAGAACAATCACACTTGATAATAAAATCCTCTATATGAAATTTAAAACAAATTTGAAAAAGAAAGAAAATTTATTCAACAATGTCCATGAAATCAATCATTACAAAATAAAAAACCAACCCTTCCCAAATAACTCAAAATGTTTACCCCACTATGGTAAGGGAAATCTAGAGGAATTGGGAAGAAGAAGGAAATTAAAATCTATGGAAAGGAAAAGAAATAAATTATAGAAGGACTGACAATTCTCTTCCTTGGTGTCCCAAAATGAATGGGATGGAATGTGATTTTTTGAGAGGGAGGATCTCCCCTCCTTTTATAGGATGAATTCCCCCCGAAAGATGACACATTTTAGCCCCATTAAATGAACTCTTCACTCATTGAACCCTTCTTGAATGTTTCTCATGAATATCATGTTTGTCTCTCGTCAAAATTTCAGTGTATTTAGACAAGTATTTGAGTATTATTTCTTTTTTACTCTGAAAATTTATTATATACAGTCAGACTCTTAAAATCACAAACCTCTAGATTAGGATGCTTTAAAGACCATTAAAATGAAAAATTAATGCATCCTCACCTTCATGTGAGATGTTCAAAAACTCCTTGTACATCCACCCACCGAATTGAACAACACATGGGCCAACCATGAATGAGTTATAGACCCCACACTAAAAATTGATTGAAATGTAAACGATTTTCATGGTCCAACTTGTGACCTTCTTTTGAGCTTCCGTATGGAAGATTAAGCTTTTGGTCAAAAAGGATTAAATTAATACCTACATGTATAAAATCTGAAAAAAAATAATTTTAAAATTTGGATTAGTTTAGAAAATGTTATGGTTAAAATATAGGAATAAATTAAAACACATAAGAATATGAAATGGGCCGATTTTACAATTAAGCTCAAAATATCTTCAATATCATATACTGTGGCAATTTATCTTAAAATAACACTTTGGTGGGATTTAAAATAATTAAATTAAATTTAAATTCAATGAAAATATCTTCTCTATCAATTCCTCCACACTTAGCACCTAGAGTCCTAGACAACTACGCATCAAAATTAGAAAAAATTAAATCCAATACACATACCCATGAGATCTACAAAATCAACACTAAGAAACAAAAATATATCATGACTCATTAAAAATAATTATTTCAAGTTCTCCATTTATATTATTTAATATATTTCCACTTCATTTATCATCCCATGCACAAAAAACACCTACCTCACAAGAATTTTCTTTCATCTCCCAAATGTAATTGTTCAACAAGGATTTTCTCATCCAAACTCACATAAGAGTCACCATATGGTTGATAAATTCCTACTTCTCCACTCGATGTGATTCAAAGACATGTGTTTCTCATGAAAACTTTTTAGGGTTATTTTGTGGCTTATATTTGGTAGGATTTAGATGTTAAAAATTCGGAGGCTGAAAAAGGAGTGCTTGTCGCTTTTTGAAGCAAAATTACAAGATTCAATTATTCACTCAAGTATAGTCTCCTTCTCTTCCTCTTTGTATAAAATCGACTCCATAATCACAAGAACTCAAGGAAAGTTCACATCATTTAGAATTTTACCATCAAAAAATCCTTCTTCAATATTGTTCTTCTTGAATGCACCAGATAAGCACATATTTCTTTTTACATTTGAAGCTCCAGAAAGGCACAAATTATTTTATTATGAAAGATGCATAAAAGAAACATCTTTTAGAAAAATGAAATGTTGAGTAGAAAATTCATCTTTTAAAAATTTTATTTTCCACCCAATGTATCACAAAACGAGTTATTACACCACAAAACATCTTCCCCCACACTTACACTCAACTAGATCATGAAATTTCACTTCAATAGCAGGTTAGAAAGGAAAAAATGTATTCTAATGGGGAAAAACTAATAGGTTGTTCATGGATTCTAAGGGATATAAGTATTAATGTATAAGGTAGTCAATAAATAAAAGTATTATTTTAAAAATGGTTCTTAAAACCAAATAAATTTCACAATCATTTAAAAGAAAAGTACCTAAAACCCTCAAGTTTTGATAGGAATAAATGAAATTATAGTTAAAGAAAGCATTGTCCGGTTCTCTCAAGAAATGAGGTGAATGTAATGAATATGAAAAAATGATAAATAATCCTCAAAGGAAAGTTATTTTGAAAATAAATATAGTGATATGTATAAAGGGATTTCAAAATTAGTGTACTTTTCATGACATTCCAAAATATTTGAACGTAAAACAAAGGCATTTAACCATTCATTTAAGTTTAGTTTCATGGGATATATTGGTTCAATCATTGACATGGGTTTTAAAAATTGAAATCATAACCATTTCAACTCAAATTGTTTTAAAACACTATAAATTTTAAAAGTAAAAACACAAATATCTGAAAAACAAACAATTTTTTTTATAAAAACAATAAACAAATAAACAAATGAAAATCCTAAACTAAAAAGGGTCCATATCCCACACTATGTACTTAGTGCATTCAAATGGATATAACATATAAGAATATTTGAAAATGAATCAAATAAAGTAAGAAAATATAGATGAGAGGTATGGCCTGATGGATTTTATTGGTAAACAGGTTGGAGGAGTTTGATCTCCTCCACTGGCTATGATGGTAGGGTCCTAAGAAATTTCTTCATCCTATGCTCATTAATAGTGAATGGATCCGTCTCTCCATCCTTTTTAATATTTCCATTTCCAAAAAGATATACATGAGGAATTATAAATGGACCTTCCCATCTGGAACAAAGTTTACCTAGCATCAACATGCATCCTGAGTTAAATAACAACACTTTTTCTCCAGGATAGAACTCTTTTGGTTGGATCATCTTGTCATGGTAAACTCTTGTTCTTTCTTTGTAAACCTTATAATTTTGAAATGATTCCCTTTTAATTTCATCTAGCTCTTATAACTTAAATCTTCTTTCCTTCCCAGCACTTTCATTGTCCTAATTCATTTTCCCCATAGCACAATACGACTTATGATCCAATTCCAGGGTTAGGTGGCAACTTATCCTATAAATCTTCCTATATGGACTCATTCTAATATGGGTTTTTTAGGTTGTCCTATAAGACCATAAGGTATCTTCCAAACTCTAGATCTAATCTTTCAGGTTTGAATTAATGGTATTTTCAAAAATTAATTTGATTCCACTGTTGGAAACATCATCTTTCCCATCAGTCTGTGGATGATAGGGAGTTGATGTTATATGATGAACACTATACTTCTTCCAAAAAGTATCCATTTTCAAATTACAGAAGTGTGTCCCTTGATCACTAATGATGGATCTAGGCACTCTCAACTGACAAAATATGATATCCCTACCAAAATCACAAACAAATTTAGAATCTTCAGTCTTAGTGGCCTTTTCTTATACCCATTTGGAAACATAATGAACTCCAAGAAAGATATAATAATTTCCAAATGACATCAGTAAAGGTCCCATAAAATCTATCCCCTAGGATTAAAAAATTTCACAAAAATTTAGTGGATTTTGAGGCTTTTCTTATCTCATTGAAATATTTCCGGAAAACACATATTTTTCACACATTTTGAAAAATTCATGTGTATCTTTAAAAATGGTGGGCCAATAAATTTCAAATTATAAAATCTTCCTTGATTTACTTTAAGGTAAAAAGTGTCCTCCACAATCTAATGTGTGAAAAAACTCTAAGACAGATTTAATGTCACTTTTAGGTAAACATATTCTTATTCCATGATCATTGAAAATATTCCAAAGCAATGGATCATCCCAAATGTAATACCTAGATTTAGCTTTATATTTTTGAATTTGGTGAGGATTGAAATGATATGGGACCTAAGATGTTACCAAATAATTGACTATGGAAGCATACCAAGACACTTCTCCTTAAATCAAGTGCAACTGATCTCTTGGAAATTGATCATTCAGTGGTTCTTTTTCTTGAATTTCAATTTTAGCACTATTTGGAAGTCTACTTAAGTGATCAGACACTTGGTTCTCAGATCCCTTACTATCCTTGATTTCTGTATTGAACTCTTGAAACAGTATCATCAATCTCACTAGCCTCAGTTTAGCACCATCTTTCTTCATCAAGTACTTTAGAGCTGCATGATCACAAAACATGGAGATTTTAGTTCCCAGATGATATGATCTAAATCTTTACAAAGCTAAAAAATTAAGAACTCTTTTTCCATGGTTGTGTAATTAGAAGGGGCCACATATGAGGTTATTTGGGTATATGAAATGACTTTTTTTCTTCAATCAATTCACTGATAAAGGAATTCTCCAAATACTTTGTCAGAAGCATAAAAAAGTATCTCAAATGGTTCTTCCCAATTTGGAAGTTCCATCATGGGTGGTGAAATCAACCTCTTCTTCAACTCATCAAAGGATTCCCTTCACGTGTCATTGAAATCATAATCTGAATCTTTTGAAATTAATCTAGAGAGGGGGAAAAATCTTACTAAAATCTTTGATAAACATCCTATAGAATCTAGCGTGTCCTAAAAATGATCTAACATGTTTCACACTTGTAGGGTAAGCCAATGAATTTATCACTTTAATTTTTTATTTATCTAATTCAATTCAAATTTTATAAATTAAATTCCCATGTGAAATTACTCTTTCAACAATGAAATGACATTTTTCAAAATTCAAAAGAAGATTTTTTTCAATGAAAGTTTTCAAAAAAAATTCTAGATTTTTCAAACAATGATAAAAAGAATCTCCAAAAAATTGTGAAACCATCTAAGAAAAATTCAAAGAAATTTTCAATGTGATTGGAAAATATAGTTACCATGCACCTCTGAAATATACCTAGAGCATTACATAATCCAAATGGAATCCTTTTATATGAAAAAGTACCAAAGGTAAATGTAAATGTCATCTTATCTTGATCCTCAGGAGAAATGGGTAACTTGAAGTAACAGGAAAATACATCCAAAAAGCTATAATGAGTTCTCTCTACCAATATTTCTAACATATGGTCAATAAAGGGGATGGGGAAATGATATTTCCGAGTGACCTGGTTCAATTTTCTATAATCAATGCACACTCTCTAGTTATTTTGAATTCTCATAGGGATTAACTCATTATTTACATTCCTCATAGTGGTCAGGCCAGTTTATTTAAGAATGAAATAAATGGGGATAACCCACTGTAAATCAGAAATGGGATAGATGATCCCAGATTCCAAGAGATTCTTGATCTCCTTCTCTAAAACTTCCATCAACATGGGATTCATTCTCTTTTGGGGCTATATAACAGATTTGGGATGTCCCTCATGAAAAAATCAATGTGAGTATATTTTTGGGTTATTCCTAGGATATCGCCTATCCTCCACCCTATTTCATGGGCATTCCCTCTCAAAATCTCAATCAAATATTTTTTCGTGGGATTTAGACTGATTATTTGCAATTATCACTGGTAATTTTTATCTTTCCATAAGGCACACATATTTCAAATCATTGGGGAGTGGTTTTAATTCTAATTCAATGGGATTATCAAGGGATGAAATTAAACTGACATTCCACACTTCTAAAGGGTGGACCTCCGGTACACAAGAAACAATATCATATTACTCATCAATCAACAAATAATCAAATAAAATAGATTTTACCTCTTCTTCCCACATAAAATCTAAATATCCAGTGTTTTGTGATTCACATGTTCAGTACTAGAAAAAATCTCCCCTAAGTCTATGAATTCCTGGCACATACCTGATTCTTCAATGGGTTCAGTAATAACTTCATAGGAGAGTAAAAGAGGGAGTGATCATCTGATGGGTACCTCTTGGTTTCAAAAATGTTGAAGTGGATTGTGCTATCTCCAAAATCTATGGTGATTGTATCTTCATGGACATTGATGATGGTTCTAGATGTCTTCAAGAAAGGTCTCCCCAAAATTATGGGTGAGTGTGACGAGATCCTATCCTTTTCCATATTTAGCACATATTCATTAGCTGAGAATAAGAGATATTTTACTTTCACCAAGACATCCTCAAGAATTCCAGTTGGGAACACTATGAACATATTTTCAAACTGGACCACCACTCTTATAGGCTTTAAGTCTCCCTTCTGTAAAGAAGTGTTTAATGAGTAAGGAAATAAATTAATTGAAGAACTCAGATCACACAAAGAATTAGTGACATTTAATTAATTAATGGTGTGTGGAATAGAAAATTCCCCAGGATCATGATGTTTGGTTGGAATTTGCAGTGTGATAAGGGCTAAGAAAAATCTCCCCAAGTTGATTCATTTATTCCCACGAAGTCATCTATTTTTTGTGCAATGATCATTCAAAAAAAATTATACCTTGGAATTTGTTTGATAGCTTCAAGTTGGGGCGATATTTATTTACAATTTTTGAAAAGTTCCTAGAATTTATTTTTGAAGTGTTTCTTCATGAAATTTCATTGATTCAATCCTCCATGATGGAAATAGTAGTGGTAATACTTTATTCATCCTTTGTTGCCTATGAATTGGAATTTCTTGTCTCTTATTTCATGTCCTAACCTCCTCCTCCTCCTCCTAATTTTCTTCTTCAAGGTGTATTTTGATAATATTTTTAAAAAATTCAATATCATTCTTATTCAGAATAGGTGGTATTGTTTCATGTTCAAGGTTGGCTGGAGGTGGGATTTATTTTCCACTTCTTGTTATGATTTCATTGACATTATCTTTAGTATTTGGTACTATTTTGGATGTAAGATTCTCTGTATTCTTGGATATAATTTCAAAAACATTTTAATCTAGTTGGATAAGTATTTCACATTTTCTTCAAGCCCCTCAAAATATGACTGTAGTTGTTGGTTCTCAATTGATGGTTGGGCACTAGTGTATGGTTGCTCATATGTCTTTATTTGTAATGTCACTAGATGAAAGGGTTGTTGTTTTTGAAAGAGTTGTTTGTAGGACTATTGGAATGGAGGGGGGTTCTGGTATTGATGTTAAAACAGAGGCTTATTTTGGTTCTGTTGAATCTATATCTTGGTTGGTTTTGGGGATGATGTGATGGATTTGGCCATAATTGCCTTTACAGATAGGTAGCAGCACAAAAATCCATTCACCACACTTCTAGAAACTAGTTAGTGTAATGATAATTAGAAGATCATAAACTATATACCTGATTTGGTTCTTATTGTTCCTTCACTTGATTCACAACTTTCCGTCGCACTAACCATGAGAGTTCACCAATATCACTTCTAATTAATTTTTTTGAATGAGATTTTCTTAACTAATGGATTCCTCTTGTTCCTGAACCACTTTTTCCAAATTTTTGTGAGTTTTGAACAATATTATGAATTAGTACTCTGGTATCTTCAGGTGACTTGTCAATCAGGGAACCCCTAGATGTGGCATTGTGAAGTTTTTGATCATTGTTCATAAGTCCTTGGTAGAAGAACAAAAAGAATTAGTGTTCTTCTATTTCATGATGTGAATAGTTATAACATAGCTTTTGGAAATTCTACCAGTACTCATGGAGGGTTTCTCCAGTGGATTTTTGTTTGATGTAAATATCCTTTGTAATGAAAGTATCCCTAGATGTTGGAAAGAATATTTTAATGAAACATCTTTTTAAGTCCTCCCAATCACTGCTCTCCCCTGGTTGTATATTTTAAAATCAATCGTTAGATGATCCTTCAATTGATAAGGGGAATTCCCTCCATTTAAATTAGTATTCAGCTGCTCCTCATGGCCTGAAGCCTGAGAAAGTGTAGCTAAATTATTGCATGTTCCCATTTGGGTCTTCTCCTGCAAGACTATAAAATTTTGGGAACTCAATAATCATATTTACATGTTATTAAAACTCATTTGGGGTAGTGGGTGTAATTATTTGGTTATTTTGAATGGAAAATTAAGGTGTACATAGATCACACATGGTTCAGTTGGGATTTCCAGCCATGATTTCTGGTTCAAAGTGAACACTAAGAGTTTCACTTGAATCTAAGTGATCTATTTCCTCAAAGATTCCTGGTAGGATTTTTTTTCTTAGTTGGGATAATGTTATTTAAATTTCAAGATCAAATTCAATAATTGGTTCTTTTGAGTTGTGGGTCTTTCAATTTTGAAAATATTTTTTTTATGTTTCACTACCTCCCTAGAAATGGAACCGATTTTGACGTACACCTATCATAGGGTGTGTCAAAACAATTTTTTTTAAATTCCTTATGTGTAGTCCAATGATTAACCCTAGGAAGTATCCCAAAGAGTAGTTCTCACAAAATATTTTTTCACATTAAAATGAGGGTAAAAATGGTGTGTTTTTAGAAGAAATCATTAAGAAAATGATTGAAAGGAAATTTGAAATTCATTGATTAAAAACTATGATATTGAAATGGTTATTAGGTTGGGTTAGGTTTCCAAATTTTAATTATATCCTTTTTCAGTTTAATGCAAACCTCTTCTTTTGATTTCATTAAAGTGAGTTTCCATAATCGTTTTTTCTCACTTACTTGGTGAAATTATGAAGGTGAGAGAAAACCTTACCAAGATCTCAGTTTGGTCAAATCTACTTCCATGTGCAATAGATTTGTATTGAATATCCTCAATTGACTTGGGAAATACCTGATCGGGTCTTGTTTATCCCAAACAATCAAGAACATTCCCTACCCCTTTTTACACGTACTGACGATCGTCGAGTACTTCACCACAAATCACTGGTATATTCCATCATATATAAACTAGAAATCAGTGGAGAGAGATAATAATTATTTAGCAAGGGAAAAATCAATAATGAATTTAAAATTAATAAATGATCACACTTCATAGTAAAATATTCTATATGAAATTTAAAAAAACTTTGAAAAATAAATAAATTTATTTCAATTATGTCCAAAAACTCAAGCATTACAAAATAAGAAACCCTACCCTTCCCGAATCACTCAAAATGTTTACCTCACCATGGTAAGGTTAATTAAGATGAATGAGGAAGAAGATTACAATAAAAATATATGGAAAAGAAAATAAATAAAAGAGAGAAAGCAAAAAAGTTCTCATCCTTGGTGTCCTAAAAGTAATGGGATGGAATGAGATCTTTTGAGAGGGAGGAGCTCCACTCCTTTAATAAGCATAATTTTCCACTAATAGATGACACATTTTACCACCATTAAATGAAATATTCTTTTGTTTCACACTTATATATTGTTTCTCATAAATATCATGGTCATCTCTCCTCAAAATATCACCGTATGTGGACATGTATTCCGAGTGTTATGTCTATTTTACTCTAAAAAATTATTATGTCTAGTCAGACTCTACAAATTGAAAACCTCTAGATTATGATGTTTTAATGACAATTAAAACAACCAATTCATGTGTACTTTCCTTCATTAAAGATGTTCCAAAACTCCTTTTTCATCCACCCACCTAATTTAAAAACAATTGTCCCACCATGAACGAGTTATGAACCCCACACCAAAAATCAACTAATTTGTAAACATTTTTCATGGTCCAACTTGTGAGCTTATTTTGATATACCATATGGATGATTCATCTTTTGGTCAAGAATTATGAAATGAATCCATGGACGTTCAGAATATGTAAAAGAAATAATTTTCCAATTTGGAATATTATAGAAAATGTTATGATCAAAAAACATAAATAATTTTAAAAACCTAAAAATTTAAAATGGACCATTTTTACTATTATGCCCAAAATATCACCAATATCCTAAAATGAAACAATTTATGTTAATGTAAAACATTGGTGGGATTTAAAAAAAATAAATTAAATGGAAATTTATTGAAAATATTTACTCTATTAGAAGGTAAAACAAAGATTCCCCATTCAATGTAATGTTTTCTCATGTAAGATGGGGGGAGCTCTGCATTCCATAGTGGTATACAGGTAGAGGGGTTGTCCTCGTACTATAGAAGTATGTGGGCTTGGGCGTAGAACGTTATGTACCATAGTGGTACATAGTCCTGGAGGTGGTTAACTATGCCGCTTTAGGTTCCATCCATGTACTGATGTAGTATGTGGTGCGGGGTTCAATCCGCATAGCGATTCACTATGCAGAGTGTTGTTTTGAAGAAGGTTCTTGGAACCTATGGTTCGTAGGGAATTCATCAGTGAGAAATTTATGGTTCTCAATGACACCAATTAGGTTTTTAGTTAACCATTTATTATTAAGTTCCTTCATTTTATGGTTCACAGCTGGTCGTACATATGGAAATGTGATTCAAGGTTCGCACTTCGTCGATGATTCAAAACTGAAGTCAGAATCCTTTCTGAATTCCTTATTCAAACCTCTAGGGTCTACGCCATGATTTCTTCATATATCCTTTATTTATCTATCCATGTGATCCATTTATAGAGAATTAGGACAATCATATCTATGGGAATGTGGCACCTTTTACAGAATCCCGTGATGACATATCTCATCCCACAGAAGACTCGGTCTACCGGGGTTTGCCGAGGCTGTGGTTTGCGAGTCATGGTTCATGGAACCCTGTCTATTTGCTTCATCTACGAACAAATGAGTTCATAAGATGGTATACAGATGGCCTTCATGCTCTTTATTCTGCTAACAATGTGGTTCATGGGTTCCTGAGTTCGTTGACCATCGCTCGGTGTGGCAGTGCCTCACAAGTACTTCCAAGTACTGTTGGTTTGTGGTTCATGTGTTCTGCGAACCCTTCCTGGTGATGGCATGCAGGTCACTTAAAACACTTGATAAATTTAATTAATTTAAGTTTCTTCTAAACTTTGAAACTCAATTGGCATCAATTTTCTTTAATGGACTTATTTGAATGCTTTCTTCCTTCTGGAAAGTGATCGTGGGAGTATTTTCATCCCTTTGAAAGGTTTTTAGGACCCCAAAAATACCCCCATTAGAATGGGGTCTGTTAATAATTAAGAGGAGACTATTTTGATATAGATGCAGCCCTGAACTGAAGTGGTTTGCAGTAGAACAAATAGGTCTGGTAGGAGGGGACCACAACTATATATAGGGGCCTAGGTCATTTGTACTTTACCATTTCTATGGTAAATAGTGTTATCGTCTCTCCATCGGATTTCTCTCTACCCATGTACCATCTCTTTTTGTGAAATATGTATCTTCAAACCTCATTTTCTGTGTTGCGAACAAATCTCTTCACAACTACTTCTTCTTACGAACCATATTTTGGGTTTTATGAACTACATTGTGGAATTTAAAACTAAAATTAGGACCTCCACATAGGAGAATGATACTTTGTTTGCATGTCCCTCACACAAATATTAAATCGACAAACTAAAATTTAACCCTTAATAATCTGAACTTAAACATTTAAAGATCAACTTTGAATATCAACATGGGGAGGCCTTGGTTTGCTGTTTCTTCTTTCTGATAACCCTTCTATTTTCTATCCAAGGATCTGTCAGCCAGCGCCTCGCGATACTCTCACATATCATTGATATAAACGGTATACCATCTACATACTGCAACAGTATGCATGTATTTCTTCCATGTACCGTGAAATACATGGGAAATGAATGTTAGGTACCATTTCCAGGAGCAGTAAACAGAGTCCCATACAAACCCTCTTTTAATCCCCTTGGCCATTTTTTGTGGCATTTATCCAACTGTCTTCTCATTGGACTATCATTTTTGGGCATTTTTATCTTTCTGTGCAGGCTTCAATTGATCTTTCATATACTTTGACAAAATCGACCAAGATGAGGGAAACTATGGTTGAGGAAAATGAGGATCATCTTCGATCCTACATTTTCCCTCGATAAAAATTCTTAAAATATCTCCTCACACTAGAGCTCCTATCTTACCCATTGTCTATGTAGTTTACACTTTATGTATTTGGTATTCCTAATGACATTCCTTTTCCACTAGATGACCCCAATATTCCTTTCATTCTCCTAGAATCACCCTAAGGACATGATCAAGCTGATATTTCCTCAGCATGATAGGTCATAGCAACTCTAATCCAAGAAAATGTATTCATATTATAGGGCTCAGTGTGAACTCAAGGAAATTGCAGGTGTCAAAATACTACCTTTAGACTAGTTTCCCAAGAGTACCCATCCATTATAATCCATTATCTAGAAAACCCTAACAGTGGGTGGAGAACAAAATGGGACCTACCATACAAATGATGCTTCTATGACGAATGGGCCAACACATTCTAGGTACACCAAACCAGTTTAGAGTCCCCTGACCTATTGGAGGTGGTTAACTTGTATCAGTAAGCATGGGTTTCCTAGTTCACATCTTACTCTCTAAGAGAAATCCTTCCTGAGCAGCTCAACTTATAGTGTTCAAGCACAAACAACTTCCATTTTCCACATGGGGAGGTGTGTATCAACTTATGGGACATCCACCAGCTTGGAGGGATCTCCATCCATGTAAATTTGTACGAATAATTTCTTTCATCATCTTCTACTTGGGTCAAGACCAACTATGTGTTCCCATTGACAAGGATCCTAATGGTTATGGAAGAGGGATTACTCAAACACCCCCTCTAGGTTCACTCTCGTATACCATTTGAGGCTTGGATATGGTTATTTCTATAGGTGAATGGGCCTAAGTTGAGATCTCATCGTAGTCAAACTCATCCATATCATTAGTCTCGAAAAATTATAGGGTTATATTGTGTCACTCTCTAAGCGAGACGATATACTACCTAGGGATATGAGCACCAATTGGACATTCCACATAATCTTAGATTAGAATTATTCCTTTCCATGTTTTTTAGTGGATGTCTTTTCCTATCCCATGACGTATATATTGGGGTCAGGGCTTACACTCTGATGACAATAGATTCACTAGTAGAGGGTCACCCAATTAATCTTGCCACTCCTACTCTTGCACGAATTTATGAGTTGATTGGGAAAATACAAGAAGGTAAACCTCTACATTGTCTTAGTGGACCGTTTTACTTCCTATATGGGTGGATATAAGAACACTTCCCTTTCTATGAATTACAATATACTACGAGGGTACCTCACTCATACTTTCAACATGTGCTTCTAAACATGGTCATTGTTCATCCTTTGATTTTAAGCGTTAGAAATTCAGTTGGGCTACTGAATGACGCTTCTTGCTTCTTATTTTTTCCACACCCTACCCATCATCTGTCATTAAAGGGTGACAAGGGTGGTTCTTCAGATGAGTGCTCATACATTATTACGCTTTGGGATGGTATTTTCACTACTCGCATATATCGAGTTGTCATTTGTGATCAATACCTACCATAACAGTTTTTCAGTAAATTTGGGTTCCTTCAAAAAATTGTTCTTCTTACTGCCGTTTAGTTAAGGGAAGAATATCATCCCATAATTTATTGCCAATTATGTCTTATGATGATGTGGGAAGGTTCCACTATAGAGTTTATCATACCTAATACAACAGGATCTAATTTTTTACTACTAGAATATTCCCAATTTTGGATGGGATATTACCCTGATGTGGCTCTAAGAAGACCAATTCGACGGGTCCAAAATTCATTAGTTGTTCTTATTCCAATCTTGGTCCTGATGGTCATTCCATCTATTCCTACTTAGGTGGTGACTGCGATGGCTACACCTTCTATTCATATTTTGGTGGTGGCCATGATGGTTATACAATCTGTTTCTGCCCTTGTGTTGAGAAGATGATCGATCTGCCGTCATATGCGCCTGGAAGTTGCTTCATCAGTGCGACCTTTCTCAGTGGGGAGTGATTCAGAAAGCTCCTCTCATGTGGATACTACCCATGGCCCAAATGAGGATGGCCCTAGTAAAGTGTCATTGGATACCTCAGAAGTTGAAGCTAGCCCTCCATGTCTGGCTTCAGTGGTTGAACCATTTGAGGGTAAGGAGATCCCCCATCTTATATGACCAATCATTGGTCCCTTCCCACTCCCCTAATGACACTTCCTTCTTATAGACCTGTTGTAGCGGGGGAGGACGAATTCCCTAGTTCCACAGGGAGGCATTAGGTATTACAAAAATAGGCATTGTATTAGTTATGTTCCCCTATTGTGGAAACACATATTGCTAGATTTTTTTATGATACTGAAAACATTCAGAGGTAATTTACCGAGTTGGGTTCTGGTTTCTCTGATTATTGACATTTACATCTTATTATCTATCATATTTTCATAGCCTGGGAAGACATCACTTTTTTTGAGGATAAAAATTCCAAATTCAATTCTTCCCATCATCAAGTAACGACCTTATGAGAAGTTTCAGAGGAACTCGTTCATCTAATGGTTGAAGAGGGGAAGGCTTATGATTTTATGATTGCCCAAAAGGAAGAGTTGTGAGAATGTGAGGCTCATGTAGCAAGGTTGAAAGCTCAACTAGCCTCTTCGGGTTCCAAATTTGAAGCTATCCAAAAGAAAAGGTGGGACCTTAAAGATGTTATGGAACATGTGTGCCTAATGGTCAAGTTTGAAGTAGATGAGAGAGATTCTTTAGATCAAACTCATAATGGCCCGCGGTAGTCACTTACCATTTTTCTAGAAATGGATTGTTGAGACTTTCTGTAACATTCCCGAATCATGATGTACTCATTTTATTTTGACACTACGGAGAGACTCTGAACTGGGGATGTCCCTCCATTTTTTTGAACTTAATGGAACTAATTTTCCTTTTGATACTTCTTCTTTTCCTTTTCATATCATGTCAATTATTCACAAAAAACCATTTGAGAATTATTTCAATCATATATTAATTTTAAACCATGATTCGAAACCAGTAAATTGAAATAATTGAGCCGAGCTCTAATTTTTGCTTGAGCCATAGGAATCAGCGAGCATATATTGACTATTTATTGGGTTTCATGGAAAACCTCATGAACTTTTGTGTCTATTTCATTATCAAACTATTTTTTTTTGTAATCCAGTTTGATATGAACTTAGTGGGTATGAATTGACTTTTTCTTAGGCCTCCCTTTCCCAATTTTTGACTAAACAATATTTATGACTCTTTTTGAGTATTTAATAGCTCAACATTTTTTCCTTTCCTAAACGATACACAATATCTTTTTAGTGAGTTTATATTAGAATTTTATCCATGGGTGCCTTTTTTGGGTTCTCAATCTGGAGAATTTGTCCTCCTTTTCACAAGTGGTTCATAGTCCATCCAATCATACTTATAACTAATGTTTTAGGTTGAACAAATTTGACCAAAATTGACATGGTGAGGGCCCTAATTTGGTATTCATTAGAAGGTAATGCCATAATAATATCAAACATGACCTAGAGATTTTCATTGACCCTGAATTTGTGACTTTTTGATATGTATGAGGCTTGGGAGCCATTTTCGGTGTACAGATGTAGGAAATGACTCTATTGAGGAAGAATTTTCCTTTGGTTGACAACTATTTTATAGGTAACATATACAGAGCCATCGAGGCATGATGTGCATAGTCAAACAAAGGTTTCTATGAGACACTGGACTCCCATATCCAATGGCATGGGAGGATTTAAAAACATTGAATTTGTTTTGGGTTTGGGGGCCATAGTGGGTGGTCTATCTAAGGGATGATATCTGAATGTATTAGGAACATTTATGTCAGATTTGGATGGGAACCCTCTCTCTCACGTTTCTTACTTGAATAAGGGAGAGTAAGTGAATCATCAGTTCCATTATAAATACATTTCATTTTTGTGCATTCAAAAAGTGAAAGATATGTATGCCTTTATCCAGATATTTCCCAAATCCAGGGTGTGATATGGGACAAAAATGTCATGCAGGTGTATGGAAACTAGAAAGGACTCTCCTGGAGAAAAAGTTTTCTTTGATTGATGGTCGTCTTATAGGAATCATATGTAGAGCCACCGAGGAATGATGTGAATAGTCAAAATGGTTTCCATAGGACACTATCCTTACATCTCCAATGGCCATGAAGGATTATAGAGATTGGGACATTTTTGAATATGACAAATAGCCTCTGAAAAGGGGCGCACCTAAGAATGAAATGGGGAATTTATTTGGATGAACATTATTGTGAAATCTAGAGATAAGTGGGGGGAATTTTTTTAATATACAGATCAACTTCTTACATATGGATGGGGTATATTTATTTTACAGAAGCCTGCAGAGAGATTAGAGTTGAATCTGGCCAGAATGCTCTAATATATCCATGATTTAGGTATGAAGATAATGTAAAACATGACTCTGATGGTTCATGAATCTGGAGGGATTTTACGAGTGTTGGATGCCATTAGGAATACTAGGTTAGGAGAGTAATATCTTGAGGAAGAATTTTCCTTTTTTTGATGAATGTCTTGTCTGAATCATATGTAGAGCCCCCAGTGCATGATGTGCATAGTCAAAAAAAGACATTCATAGGAAACTGGCCTTTCATCTATGATGGAAATGGAAGATTATAGAGATTCAATACTACTCAATGCATAGAGTTTGAGGAATGGAAGGTGTGTATTCAGATACATTAGAAACTTTTGGGCTATGATTTACAAATGAGAATAGGTATCCCTTATGTAGATTTGACTGATATATAGGGGGAAACATTTGTCCTATATTTGGAGTACCCTGTAGTTTAATTTCATACAGCCAGGACCTGAGGTTCGTTATGGGGAAGGGAATCGTAACATTCCTTTTAGGGTTGTGATTCTATGAACAAAACTCCTGGACTAATTTTCCATGAATTCATAGTGGATCCCCAGATAAGGTCCCTAAGCTCACATGAATTATTCACAGTGTGAGAATCATGGGATTGTGAGGATTTCATATCACAGCTTAAAAATAGCATTTTCAATGTCATGGAGCATTTTATGCTAAATATAGTTATATAATGTTTAACGTCATGCCACATAGACATTTTGTTGTGCCATTTAAGGTCATGCAGCGAGGAAATTTTGTTTCATAGTTTAGATTCATGCAGTGAAGACATTATTTTGTGTATTTTAGATTCACGATTCCTGGACATTATGATGGGAATTTTAGAGTCATGAAACACATACATTATGATGATCAGTTTAGAGTCATGCATCAAAGACATTATGTTGTGTAGTTTAGAGCCACAAATTCAGGAAATTATGCTCTATAGTTGAGAGTTATACAGTGAGGACATTATTCTCTTCAGTTTAGAGTCTTACAGCATGGAAATTATGCTGTGAAGTTTAGAGTCGTGTAGTGAGGGAATTAGGTTTTCAAAAAAAAAAATATCTTTGAGTTAACCATGGTTAGGATATTATATCATTACTTAGACTTGAGTGATGATAGAAGGTGTAAACCATAGTCCTAGGGGGTAAATTTTATTTAAATGAATTACATGAGGCTTAGAATCCATTGGGCATACTGAGGTAGGAGTGGACCTTCCTGAGGATGAGTTTGCCTTTGGATGACGACTGTTTTGTAAGAAACATATACAGATCCACTGGGGCATGATGTGCATAGTCAAAAAAAGGTTTCCCCAAGACACTGGACTTCCATCATTGATGTCCATGAATGTTTATGGGGATCCAATATTTTCTGGAGTATGGAGTTTGACAAACAGGAAAGATGTTTCTGGGAACGTAATAAATATCTATACTGTGATCATCCATTAACTACTAAACCTTCAACAAATATCTGACTCATATGTTGGGGAAACATGATATTTTGACTCCTTATGAGTGTTGGAATTCAAATTTGGAATTTCAGTCATCTCTTTAAACTTATTGCGTAGGAAATTGGAGGCATGTGTGATATCTCATAACACTGAGAATCGGGTCGCACCTGAATATTGAGGAACCTTTGAGTTTAATATCATGAATCTAGGACCTTTCTGGGATTCCCATGTACAATAATGACTTATGCATGGATGAAGGTAATTTTTTTAATGGGTGGATCAGCCGAGGTGTCAAATTAGGGCATCACTATGTATCCTGTAAGGGCAGGAATCAAGTCATACATAGTTCTGAATATTCCCTACAATGGTTCGGTCCATGTATAGGGACATGGGAGGGAATTGTTTTATTGGTGGTCAAGACAATATGTTAAATCCATGAATCACTACATATCATTCAAGGGAAGGAATCAAGCCATACATTATTCTGAATGATCCCTATTCTGATCTGACTCGGATGTAGGGTTAGGGGAATTTTGGTTTCACCTGCTACAGGTGTTGGGACCATTATATTCATATATAGTTTCTTTATGTAAAGAATCCTTACCACTAATACTTATTTTACATGAGGTATACATGTTGTGGGAAACATGGAGTGACAATAATTTCCTTCATAATATGGCTAGATAGGGGATATTATAGAGGCATTTTCTATGGGGTTGTTCCAAGATCGAGGGTCGAGGTGTCGCTACATATCCCGCAAATTAATGGGAATATGCCGTACGTAGTTCTTTGGAGAAATGTAGTTTATCACTATGTGATTAGGATGATTTATGATATGCAGTTTAACATATTACAGTAAGGATGTTATGATGTGCAGTTTAGAGTCATGGAGCGTGGACATGGGAATCACAGATTAATGTCTTGTTTTAGGGAATAATACCATACAACTTAACATCATGTGATTAGGATGATGAATCATAGTTTAGGGTCATAGAGTTTGAACCACTTTTTATCAAGTCCATCATTAGTGGTAGGAAAATCCGGCTGGGAATTTCTAACATTCCTCGAACATGAGAGGGAAGGAAATTTTAAATCATGATTCTATAAATTCTCATATCAGGAGAAATGACATGGGGCATGGAAGATAATGAGGCATATAGAGGTAGGAAAGGGATCACTTGAGGAAGAATATTCCTTTTTTATGGTTGTTTTGTAGAAAAAATATGCAATTCCACCAGGGCATGATGTCTATAGTTAAACAAAGTTGTTCGTAGGGCACTGGCCTTATGCTTCAAATGGCCATAGAGTGTAATGAGTATTAGAAATCACCCAATATACTATAGCTTAAAGTCATATATCTTATAATCTAGCATCACAGTTTAATGTTGTGTTTTAGGAACTAATACCCTATAGTTTAACATAATGTGGTTAGGATGACAACTCATAGTTTAAGGTCATAGATTTTTGGACATTTTTTATAATTGTTATGCGAAGTACTTATTCATAAACCTTGCATTGTTGGAAGCTTTTATGAGATGTATATCCATTTATATCAAGGAATATGATCCAATGGAATAAACCCTATGTATTTCATATGGCCCCTCCCACATTGAAACATGATTTGGGGGATTTTTCCCAAGTATCATCGAGTTTCAAAGGACCAAAACCATCTCTCCTTTGAGGAAAGACCAAAGGAGACCATTTTTGTTAAGGGCTCGTGTGATCTGATTTTGGTAGACGTGAAAATGGTCCAATGTGTGTAGACTTTTCTCATCCAGTTGCTCAAACTCATCAAACCATTTATTTGGGATTGCTTAGCCATGGACGTTTGATCACATATGGACACACAGAGTGATGTAACTTGAATTTAAATAGGAAAAACTACCTCTGTCATGTATAATAGTGATTATGGGGTTTCCTGGGTGGCAGTGCAGGTCGTGGTCTGGTAAGACCATAAAGCATGAAGAATCTTGTCTAGCCATAATTTCTTATCCTTATCTACCATATTTTATAGTATATTGTACATAGTCTTATTGAAAGCCTCTATCTTCCTATTAGCCACTACATGGTAGTGGGATTAACAGTTAGATTTGATTCCATACTCCTTGTATAACATTTCTAACTCAGCAGAGCTAGTTTTAGTGTTGTTGTCCATCAGTATTGTATAAGGGACGCCAAATCTGGTAATTTTTTTGGTCTTCATAAAGATAACAATGCTTTTCACCTCGATAGTTGTGGTACCAAGTGATATAGAGGACAAACCATTGGATAATTAAAAACTATGACCTTTATTATAAACAAACCATGTAGTATAGTGCTGAATATATAAGATTATAAAAATATAAACATGTATACAATGAAATAAAAACTGAAAAAGTTGAGGAAAAAAGGAAAATGGTTCTTGGGAGGAAGCCAGTTAGGAATCCTCAAAAATATAAAACCCACTAATAACATTCACAAAAAGGTAAAACATGGGAAGATTGAGTAAAAGAGATGTAATTTTCTATAAATATTCTAGAAACATCATACTGACATACATTTTTCTGAAGCTTTAGTGAACATATATATATATGTGATATTTTTATGAAAATTTTGTATTCAAATAAAAAACATATAGATATGAGCAGAATACCACTCATGGGAGAATACTGTGTTGTGGAATCAATGAATCTACCAAAGAATAAATCTGATCTATGTATTTTTGTAGTTCTTGTTAATATTAAATTTTATGAGTTTGGAAAAGATTTGTGAAATATATTATAGAGTTTGAACATCATGACATACATATTAATAAAATTCATTAAATTTGTGGATACAAATCCCATTAGAGTTTCTCTTTAATTTTTGGACACAACAGTGAGACATCTAAATGTTATAATTTAGGTTATTTTGGTTAAAGTTGATACATTTTATTTTTCCCTTGATATTATTATGATTGAGATGGATTAAAAGATAACACCACTTATTTTTAAAGGCTATTTTTAATAATCCTATGGGCCTTGACTGACATTCTATATTTGGATATAACATTAAGGGTTGGCGGTGGCATTTAATGTTTAATACTTATCAAGCCATGAATATTTTTGAAAAAAAAGTGAGAGGATTTAAGTGATGAAAAAAACATGAAATTAGATAGTGTTAATAAAGTTGATGTACGGAAAAAATTAGTTTTTATGATGAATAAATCAGAATATGAAATTTAGAAATATAAGGATAATAGAAAGATTCATTATAGGAATTAAGATTTTGAAAAAGATTCAATAGAATAGGTATTAAAATAATTCAAATGGGTTTAGTTAGTATATGATTTAATGTCTAGTTTTAAAGGATGGAATAAACACTAGTGGATTGAACCTCTGAATGTATAGAAACAATACGTCAAGAAATTATGAAGCTGGTTTCATTGAATGTAAGAAGACCCATATATGTGGAGGAATCTGAACATCAAACATTCATTGATTTGGATTTGGCAGTTTCTTACAAATATTTTATTACACTTACTAGAAGAGGTAGTGTCTAGATAAAATACATTAAAGAAAGATAATTGAGGGATAAAAACATTTTTTTTTATTTTTAGGATCATCATTAAATAATTATTAGGATTTATTTTCAGAATATATATTAGGATATAGATTCAATAATCCTTTATTATTTTCTATTTAAATGGAACATATATTTTTCATTAACATAGTTTGCTTAATTTGATATGTCCGTGGTGGAGGAAGGAACAATAGGAAGAAGCTAGTTATAATAATAAAGAGAGGGGGCATCATTGGATATGGGAGTATTGATACAAATCTCTTATTTCAGTTAATTCCCCAATATCTATTAATGTTATTTAGAATTTAGACAGAGTATACATGCTAAAATAGGAAAACAATATATTTATTTTTTATCTATGACACAAAATTTTATTATGAATCTCATCATTCCATGTTGTACGCATCATTTTTTATAAGTTTTAATGTAATATATGGTATGAATGAGTAAATTTAAGCAAGATATTATTAATTTGATGAATCATTATTTGGGGAGATTGATTGATTTTTGTAGATGAAATTCCTATAATATTTTTTTAAATTTAATTTTACAATGTTTCTGTTGAATTATTATTATTTTTTGTTTAATACATGGGGGATTTTCAATATTTTATTTTCTATTATCAAGATGGTTCTAAATTAGTTTTTTTCATTTTATTTCATATACAGTATGTTTTGATAGATACATGGGACATGTTGATGGTTTGAACTTGTATTGTTAACATTTTAATTTTATAATGGAAATAATTCTCATTAAGATTATTTAGAAATTTTTTTATTTGATACATTTATATAATTGAGACCCATATTTATATTTGACAGTTCACTTAATCCTATAGAATCAGTGAACTAAATTTATAGGGAATACACATTAAAATCCAATTAAATAATTCCAACACTAATATTGGTATTTATAAATGATTTATAATGAATTAGGTGTGTGGGAAGAGGTTGTTCCATCATGTGAAGGATATATATTGTATTGTAAAAGTATGGATGTTTGGTGTTATCATTGGTTGTGTAGAAAAGGTTCATAAATTTCCTATCATTTTACTTTATTGTCTACCCTCAATATAAAAACAATAGAAAACAAGGAATAATCGAAGAATCCTTACTTTTGAAAAAAATGAAAATAGATGTAAAAAACTAATTACTATTAAAGTAGGGTATTTAATTTATTGGGACTATTTTCATACTTCATGAGAATATGAGATGTGTAATATGAGTTTTAGGTGATATCATTTATATAATAGGGTTTTTTATGATCATTTTAGTACTAATCATGCATATTACATTAGAGTTTAATTTACTATTAGATCATTATAGTTCTTTCTCGTCAATTACCTTCTAAACATTAGCCTTTAAGACATTTTATCCTTTCATAGCATCCCTTGTGATAATTTTTGATCTTTTTCTTTTTGGTGTGGAGAATGATATTCTTTTAAATACTATGGTTTTCATTCATGTACTCAAGGAATATAAATAACTCTAGTAAAAAGTAATGTGTTAATTAGAGTACTTATTTTAATGAGGATGATCATAAGTTGTGTACATAAAAATGATAATTTTATAATTTTAATGGAATTGAATAATATTAACAATATTTCTAATGAAAATGTAAAATTCTGGGTTGATTGGTTTTATTAAAAAATGAAGAGTTAACTTAATATTTTACTTTTTTTGCTTGAAAGTTTATTTTTTCATGATATTTGTTTAATTTTATTGATTATAATGTTTTAAGCTTCCTAGGAAGGGGTTTCTTTGTTATATTATTATATTTCACACATAAGGATAAAAAATAATTTGCGTGTGGGAATTTAATAACTAAAATTCATGCTCCCTTTTTCATTAATAATTTTATTTTTTCAATGTTATTCATTCCAAATTAATTTTTTCAAAAAGTGTTTTTTTGATGGAAATTATTTTATTCTTGTTTTTCCTAATTTCAATGAAAATAATAAGAATAATATATTTAAAAATTAATATAATGGAAATAATTTATCGTAAACAATAGGGATAGCCTAGCCTAGAAAGTTTGATCATGGATAGTTAAAATTGAGGTATTAGAAATATTCTTAACGAATGTATAATCCTAGGATGTAGTAGACAATAAAGGTTATCCTTGAGGTGGTTCTAGGTGAAGGAAAATAGAGTCATATTGTATTGTGACACCATGGGAGGAAAATAAGTTTATTCAAGAAAACTCTGGCTTATGAATTGTCCACCCATAAATGTAGAAAATCGTTGTGGGACTAAATATTAGAATGAATTATTTAAGTAAAAAATGAAGCATGAGTGGAATAGATAAAACATATTTATCTTACTCATCACCTTCATTACACCTAGATATGCATGTCAATAAGTCATGGAATGAATGTAGCACTCACATCGTAAATTAGAAAACCCTTAGATACTTGAAGGAATCTCAGTTCCATTCCAATGTAAATTTAAAATATTCCCATATCATGTATGATAAGGTAAAAGTATTCATGTGACAACGATGAGATATATCCTTCCCACACATACTAATTCCATTTTTCAACACACCTAAATCCTTGAGTTAATTAATATATTTGTACATAATATACTTTTCATGCCTAATATTTTTGACTTTTCCGAAATGAAAAATCATGTTTATTTGTAAGATATTGTCATTCCAAACTAAAATAATGTCAAACCACAAATCCTATAGAGTAGCTATGAATCAAAATATTAATAGTAGGAGGATGTTTAAGTATGTAAGATATTTACTTTGTAGAATTTTTAAGGATGTGAATGTATTGTGAGGTAGAGGGTGGAACTGTGATGTCTTCATATTTATGGGACTTATGTGATATGAGTTGGACTCTTTGATTCCATATATTATCAAGTTTTAAGTTGTGATGATCTATAGATGATGAGACAGTTCTATGATTTTGATATGCAACTATATAATGTTTTGATTGTTCAAGGATGTAATTTTTAATATTTTGGTTCAAGGACGTCATATGTTATAATGTAAGTGATGTTTTTTATTGATATTGATGATGTTATATATGTTTGGAAGTAATGATGGTGTCCTCATAATGATAATAGTTATAAGATACCAATTTTTTATATTCATTGGAAAATCATTAATTCTATGAATGTATCAGAT
Source organism: Viscum album (assembly GCA_963277665.1). Lineage (NCBI taxonomy): Eukaryota > Viridiplantae > Streptophyta > Magnoliopsida > Santalales > Viscaceae > Viscum > Viscum album. The sequence goes on along the minus strand of OY728129.1, from coordinate 1,266,423,184 downwards.
GATACCACGTTCATGTGTAGGTTTGTGAGGATGGAGTAATTGTCACACTTTTATTTAAACTACCACGTTATAATTAATATTTATATAGTATATATATCAACATGAATATATCACATATCTCTGATATTTTTGAATATATATTATGGAGAGTTTTAGGAGTTATAATATATTATTTTTAAACCCATTTTACATGGATTTAGAGACATATATGAAGTGATATAGAAATGTAAAAATAAAAAAATAGATATATTGAGGTTCAAGCCTAGAATATTTTTTATAAAACGATTTTGGTTATATATATTACAGAGTCAATCAATCTGATAGAGGACCTTCTAAGATACATTTCCTTCTTATGTGACTTGGTTCTCAGAGAATCCCTAATGTGGAAATGGTTGTGGTTTTGGTTCCTCCGTCCTTATAAAGGGATTTTCTCTCCATTCCAACTTTCACCAACCCATATTCACTTTATCCATTGTCAGAAATTTCACAAAGCCCTAATGGTCTAGATCTTCATGATGGAATCCCTAAAATCTCAATTTCCCCCTTATAGATCTCTAAAGATTCAACTCCCATGAATCTAACATTGGTAGCTCAGTTCACACATAAACATATATCAGTTGACATATATGCCATGTTCATTTTTGGATCATGGGATTTATAGGATCATATGATCATTGGGCTACTCTATAATTGACATATGATGGTATATTTTATATTAGAGGAGGATCTAATACTTGTCTTGTTAAAAGATCATTTCACATGAAATGAATCACGCTTCCAATAATTCAATTGGTCTTAATAAATTCATATGAAATGAGATGTTCCATATTCAACTCAGTGGGTAATATATCATGAACTACCTCTTCTATTAAAAAATCCATAAATTATCCATATACTAGGAAACCTGGTCAGACACATTTTATGCTCTCACAATCGAAATGATTCTGTTTGTCACCCTATATCCTTATATATTTGTATTGAGGCCAAAATTTCTAATCCACCTTTTGAATGGGTGTGGATAACAGTTGGGGATGGGTTTCAGTGCATGTAACCAGTGGTCTTTGACACATGGAAATAATTATTCTCCAAATTCCAACATTTAGGACATTTATCCTATGATTTTAGATGGAGCGGTATGCTTCATCGTAAGGGGATGGATTCTATAGATTAGTGAGGGTCTGTTTCTCCTATATTTCTTTCCATTAGAAATTTGAAAGTTAAAGAAATTACTATGGATCATCTGATTTTTAAAGAGAAAGGATAGTGGATCACTGATCCAATGATTTATGATATATTTTTGATTTTAAAACATGATCTATTTTCAATCAATCCCATAGTGTGGGTATTTGGGGAGGATTAACTTTTAGATAAGAATAACCCCACTCCTTTTTGAATACTATGTTTTCTAGAGGAATGGTTAGTTGATAGTAAAATTCCAAAATATCTTGCTCCAAGGATGATCATTTTAAGAAATACATTTCAAACCCATCCTCTTCAATTCATGTTTCTCTTATCCATAAATACTAAAATGTTCAATAAAGAGGCCCTTCACCTCATCAGGAGGAACCATGTTTGGTCCAACTCCAAAATCTCCTTATATCTTTGGATGGAAACGAGTATTCATCTATCAACTATGAAGGGTATAATACTTTTATACCAATATAGACAAGGAAACATGCTGGAAAATGGCCCATTGAAGACACTAAGGTGAGTAATAATGGCACTGACTATCAACCAGTGATGAATGATGAGTAGGAACCCCACGATAACTTGAAAGTTAGATCTAGTTTGAGGAAGGGTATGCAAGGCAAACTTTTATATATAAAGTTTCCATTTTATATGGGGGAGGGGAATCAAGTACCCACAATGATTAGTCAAAGTTATAAAATACTACTATTACCAGATCATCAGATAAAATAAATAAAGTTGGTGTAGGACCAAGGCTATATGATTTAACACTTTTTAAAGTTGATAATTAGGAACCAGGAAAGAATATTCCATGTGGGGTTATGAGGGATCCTGAATTCCATGTCCTTGGGTTGAACCATGAATCACTGTGTAAAGAAGACCTAAATGAAATGGAAAGGAAAATAGAAGGAGAAAACAGAATATGCTTCGATCTTATTCTTTACACTAAAGAAGAAATTATTATATAATCCATCAATATTAATTCCCTAATGGAGGATGTTTTGAGAATATGTAACAAAATTATCTATATTGATACTAATTAGGAATAAAGGGCTTGGATAAATAATCAAGACCATATTTTGTCTCAAGGATATAATTAAAAGAAGATCAATACGGAGGAATATATCCATACCATGGACAAGGTTCCCAATTATCTTAAAGATGTTATCAGGGATGATCCAGATATGCAGGTAATCACACTTCACTGGGAGTTATATAGGGTGTTTGGTTGCAATCTTCTTAGTCTCATATTTAATAATTTTTTGAGCTTCTTATGTGACTAAAACTTTTGTTATGAATTATGTGTTTTCACACTTTTTAAAAAACGTTTTTATGTAATAAAAATTTAATTTTCTTTTAGAGGATCATCTAAGCATTGGGTGTCTTCACATAATGCATTTATAGTTATTTTTATGGTTTTTATTACTTTTACACTATCTCATGAATGACATTAATAAGTGATTCCGGAGTTCCATGTATGGGATGAAGGGTGATTTTATCTACTAAATTATTATTTTTTGATTAATTCAAGTTGTTTTTTCAAATTTACTACATTTTTATATAGTATTACGATTTCATTTGGATTTTGGGTGTTCTCCTTTAATTAAATTAATAGTACTTATCCTTATTCTTTTCCATTGGATGGGTAGGTTTCTTTTTTAAATTTAGTTTTGGGTAACCTATCTTCTTAACTACATGAATTCTATAACCATAAGAAAATAGGGAATATTTGAGTCAGAGTGTGATGAAAAAGACCAAGGAATTTCATAGAATTAATTACAATATCATCTATCTCAGTTATTTATATTTTCACATCACTAGTTCATGCACATATATTTCCTAATTCTTTATACGTTCCTCTGGAATGAAGTTATTTCCACAAGTATACATTCATTGTTTTTATTCTATCTATGTTATTGATAAAATAATTCATTATGGTCTGGACATGATATAAACACTTACTTTACCTTTTATATTATAGTAAGGAAGAGTAATGCTATAAATTCTAAACATTAAAATGAGTAGGAATGACTGATTCCCTATGGGTTTTATTTTTCTAAAATAAACATAATATTCATTGGATTTCATATCAAAACTATTTCCCTTTATCATTTTACAATATCTATATAAACATGAAAATCACTCATTTACCAATTCATTACCAAAAATAAAGTCCATTTCAAAACAAAAAAATTCATATCAAATTATAGGAAACACTTTTTATGGATTTTTAAAACCCTAAAATTAAAATATTATAATTTATTGAATATTTTAGGAAGTCTAAATCATAAAATACTTTTTTTAAAACAACCATATCGTAATTTTTTCTTTTTCAAAAACATAGTTTCCCTAAAAAATATTCAATCTTTTAAAATTCCAAAATAAATTGTAATGCCTATAAAACATCTATATTGAATCAACTAAAATAACTTATATGAATATTATAAATTAGGCAAAATCTCAAATTTTGTTTAATAAATCAATATAATTTTATTAATGGTATTTAATTAATATAAAACCACCATCGAATTATAACTTAATCAATTATAATTAAGACATGTGTGAATTAATTCCCTATACATTCCACTATAATAATGCACGAACAATATAGAATCCAACTCTCATATGGGACCAATGACTCATCTTGAGTCACATCTATCCAATACATAGTATAACCAACAAATTTATCCATCAAAAATAGCGTTTGTAATCTTAATAATAACTCTATTGGTAACTTTTTCATACACATTCATATAAACTAAGAACTAATGTAACCTATATTACTTATTTAAACATTGTATCCCCACCCTAAAATAAATCAATCTAAACATATCAACCAATAAGATAATATTTTTAATATCCTATTTGTAACACCCCCAATATTGTTTAGGCATTTCCTTTTAAATAAAACCTAACGTATTTGATATCTTTTCATACATGAAATCCAAAATCTATATGAACTACATTATAGTAAATTATTATAACCTAGATGATAAATTTTTATTGTAAAATATAAATAACCACATTATAAAAAATATATATAAATGTTTTTAATAATAAAAATTAATTTTTAATTCATAATAAATAAGGACTCATTTTTTAATAATGTAGTTTTATGCTTCAAATATATGTTTTCATCAAAAATGATTTTTAACACATCTATTTTACTTGAGATTTATAATTAATCTATATAACTTTTAAATTTTATTAACTTAAATTAATACCATTTATAAAATCATCATTTAAATATTATCTTAGTATTATTATTTAGTAGTCTTCAAACAATTATTATCCTTTAATGAGTAGTGAAAATACATATTTTTTTTTAAAATTTGTATATATATTAAATTAAATATACATTTATGTTTTGGAATTTTATTTTTAATTAACATAATACTAATTTAATTTTAATTTATATAATTATTTACATATTACTTTTCATTATACCGGATTTTGGAATAAGTTAATTGTTTTTCATAAAATCATATTTTTATAGAAAACTATTTTTTTAATGATTTGTGTTTTTATATTAATAAATTATATATATATATATATATACGTTTTTAATGAAATTAATAGATTATATATTAAATAATATATTTTTACATTCTTTTTATCATTTTTATAAGGCATCGAGTTGGATTAAATTAAGTTTTATTCTTAAAACTTCATTTTTTTGAAAAAGGGATTTCATTGATATGTGTGGGATTAATTAAAATTAAATTATTCCAATTATAGAAATTTAATATGGTAAAAACTATTAGATATTTATATTAATCATAGTTAATATAATTTAATATGGTCAACATAATTTTTGTTCACTGTGAATAGTAAATACAGTAAAATTTTGTTGCCACAATTATGGTTAAAACGGATTTACAAGGAGTAAACCATGAGATAAGGGTAGGATTTACACCCAAACATATTATATTGTTATTTTTTAAATATATAAAAACATTAAATTATCTTATGTTCATGTAAATGGTAATTTGGATCCACTTTCACATGAATGGGACCTTACATCATTGGAATCTTTTATGAAATTCCTTCTCTGTCCCTCCCCTCACATATAGAAGGGAACCTCTTATAATACCCTATTAAAATAAAATCTATCCTTCTAGATAGAACAATACATACATAAAAACCATTTTATAATCCTTAAATAAATCCTATATATTTTTTTCTTCTCCAAATACAAATTCTTCTTGTATTAAGGAGTAATCTTAAGGAGCTCTCTCAAACTAGATGTATAGATATTGACTAAGATCTTTCAATTTTATTTCTTATTATACATCCAGTAAAATTTTTGTATCCTTAAATAATTATGAAACTAATATTGTAAATATAATTATATTATATTTTAATTATTTTAAAATTATTTACCACCTCCTCTCAATCCAATGGGAGATAAACATATCGTTGGTGTGTACGTGGGGACTACCGCTTCCACGTACTGATAACACTCATTTTCTACCACCATAATTCATGGTTGGTAATTTGGATAAATTTAATGTTTACATATGATATTTATGGTATAATAATTATTCATGTAAGTTTAATTAATATTTAACTTTATTTATTTCCATCCATCATAAAATGGAAATGTCACTCGTGCATACGTACATATTACATTCTCCACATCGTGATGTTATTCATTTCTTATCACTGAATTATATGAACAACTATAAATTTTACATAATAAATAAATATAATATTTATAACATGTTTAAACATTTATATATGAAGGATCAATGATCAATGTCAAAATTTATTAACTTCTGAACTAAAGCACACCTGAAAAATGAAGCAGTTCACACCTAAACTGATGAATTTCATATATAATTGTTAGTAAAAGTATTTTAAAATGATATAAGTCAGTCATATATGATATTATATGTGTTAATATGAATCATTTATATAATAATAAGTAATATAAATTTATTATACATGATGTTAGATAATGTAGGAAAAAAATAGACTTGAGGTAAGGGTTCTTAATCATGATTCCACTTCATTGAGATATATTTGATTTTATACATATATCTTATTTTATGAGGTGTATCTAATAAAAATTTGATGTTTTATATCATTAATTAATCTATACTAATGTAATTTAAAAAATAATTTTAATTTATTCCTTTAATGGAGGTTATGAATCAAAAGTTACTAATGTGATAACAGTTTTACATTACATTAAAATTTTTACTGGCAATGGTTTTGGTCAAATTATTCAATGAAGAAATTATATGACCTATCTAAACAATGTTTATATATTTTATTTTAAACTATTAATTTATATAGATTTAATATTTTCCATTCATTTTCCCCTCTTTTGTACTAGAGATACATAAATATTTTTTTTAAATAAAATTGGCCATATTTTCCTCTTCTACCAGGAACATTTTGAACAAATTTTCTTTAAAAATGTAAATAATGATTTTTATATTATAAAATGATAATTTAAAATAATTTTAATTATATATATTTTTTCTTTTCCAAATTTTAAAATGAAAATTTTCATCATTTTTAAATGTTGAACTTTTGAAGTTTCACTAAAATGTGAATAAAGATTTTTTTTAATGTACACCGCATTAATGAATTGCTGCCATGAAAAATACTATTTTCATTGAAAATTCCTTTAAAATATTCCTTGTTTATTTTCATTGAAAAAAATTTCCTTAATATTTTTTAAAATATTATAATTTAATTATGTTATTTGAAAATGAAATGGGTATTTTCTTCATGGAATTTTCTAATGATCTTTTAAATGTGATCTCATTATAAAAACATCCCTAGTTGTTTTTTATGATTTACTATGGATATGATAAAATGTTACCAAATATATTATTTCTATTTTTGGTTTATGATTCTAATTTTTGAATTTTTATGAAACCCATATTTTTCTATGGGTTAAGATTTGATGATATGAAGATTTTTTTTGATTTCATTGCACACTTATGTATCATTTTTCAATATGTGGTAGGTGGTTCTATTATAAATAATGGGTGGTAGGTTACATTATAAACCTAGTTTGGGTGGGTCCATTATATCCCTCCAATCACTTGGGAAAATAAGAATATCTGAGGAGATAATATGGACTGTAATGGGGAGTGAACCCAAATTAGTATGGTACTTTGTCAAAAAAGATTGTCTTGGGAGTGAACCTTCACTAAGGAAATGATGGAATGGAGCATGAACATAATAAACTATGATAGTATTAGTAGTGATACTTGACTAAGAAATTTTTTTCATATGCTTATGTTCTTCGAAAAAACAAACACCTTATTCGTATGATTTGTTTTCATTGTTCAAAAGTTTTTATTGATGATTTGACACAATTTTGTATTATATCCTTAGATTGAAGAAACTATATTACATGTTTCAATATAAAAGATATTTTTATAATTGGGTATGTATATTGTAATTATTTTTCATGTTCTCATACATTTTTATTATCTAATTATCACTAATGATAATTTGTTGATTTATCTTATGTTTACCCTTACTGATCATCTGAGATCACCCTATCTTGTGTTTCCCTTCCCTATGTTATGGATAAAGGTTTTAATTATGATGTTTCTAAGAAGGGTTATAGTTGTAAAGAGATTAATTATAAATGATGTATATATTTTATTTTTCAAATGTATTGAATATTCATCTAAATTGGTTTAATATTTATGTATGGATTCTATGGGTCACTATAGTTGGTATCAAATAAATTTTTTATTAAATTCTGGAAACTAGAAAGAAGAATATTTAGTGAGTAAACTTGGTATATGAATAATTATATGATAATATCCTATATTATGTTAAATAAAGAAGTGTAGTTTTACTAATAAAGTACATCCCTATCTAGATACCATATGTAGATGTGGTTTTGGAATAAATGTGTATAGGGGTAATAACCATAAAAGTGTTTACAGAGTATATCTCAACCATCATTCTACTGAATGGTGAATAGTCCATTACTACACACAAAGTATTAATCTCATGGGGGATATTATTATGTTAAATAACATTTTCATTATAAACAATTATGAATTATTTTTATAGATAAGAAGTATAGATGAAAAATATTAAACTTAAGGTTCCATTTATGGAAAATAAGGTGTCATGATTTAGGCATCTTATTAATGATTTTTCATTATTAATCACTTTGATTAATGATGCATGATGGTCATGGTAACCATTTTGGTTTTACTGAGGTGTTAAAGATAAACCCATTAAGTTGATGTGGTAAGAGGTATGCTCAAACATTGAAGCATCAAATTTTGATTTAGTTTTATGATTTTATGTATATCATGAAACACATCAAGTAATTTTAATTCATATCCACAATTATTAGATAATAAATTTGTAGTAAAAATTATAATGGAATGGTGATCACATATCAAGTATAGTATTCTTCTGACATTAATCTTTGTGGGAATGTGATTCTATAAAATATTTTTATTTTTCTACTAATAAAATTTTATTAGATTTTGTTCCTAGATTGGATTTACTTATATAAATCCAATATCAATTCATGAGGAAGGAATGTAACATTGGATACTCTGAACCAACCTTTGATTTATTATCAATGTGAGGATTAATATGAACATAAAATGGAAATTACATCAATTTTATGGGTCTTTATTCCTTTTCTAAGGGGGTATTTATCTCAGAAAGTTGAGGGGAAATGAAAAAAAGGAGGAAGTGTATATTTTATGTAAGTTTTTTGAGGTCTTTATAGAAGAGTCACCAAGTATACCTCAAAGTCATGAAGTTGAATATTCAATAGAACAAATACCTAGTGCTACTCCTATTTCAATGACTCCATATAGAATTTCCATGATTGAATTACATGATTTGAAGAAAAAGTTCCAAGATAATATTGATATGTGATTTGTTAGGCCAAGTTCATCCCCACATGGTGCACTAATACTTTTTGTTAAGAAGAATGGTGGATCAAAGGAACTCTTCATTTATTATCAGGAAGTTACAAATTTAAAAATCTCTAACAATTAACCATAACCCTCTATTTATGATTTTTTATCAATTATGAGGACATCATTATTTTTTTAATAGTGATATTTGATATGGAAACTATCATAGGATGGTTAAATGTGATGAAATACCCAAGAAAACTTTCCATTCGATTTATAGACTCCTTGAATTTAAAGTTATTCCATATAGGATTTATAATTACCCCACTTTATTCATGGATTTAATGAAAAGTTTCATTATATGTTACCTTCATCAATTTACAGTAGTATGTAAAGACGACATTATTATATATTCCAAGAGAGAGGAATAACATGAAGATTACTTTAAGATTTTACTGAAGTCCCTAAAGAATGATTAGTTGTATAAAAAACTTATAAATTGTGAATTTTAGATATAGAAAATTTAATATTTGGTCAATATAATCTCCAGAAAAGTTATATTATTGGATCCAACAAAGATAGAAGTTAATGAACATTTCCCGAGGCTAAAACCTATGACCGAAATAAGTAGTTTTCTTATATTACTTAGATATTATTAATAATTTATAAATAATATCTATTTTATATGTATTCCACTAACTATGTTTTTTCGGTAGGGGTTTATGTTCCTCTAGACTAATAAATGTGAATAAAATTTTATGGAACTAAAGAGAAGGTTGGTCGGTATACATATGGTCATAGTACCCTATAGTGGAGAAGGGTTTGTGATTTATAGTGAATCATAAAAAATGGGAAGGGGTATGTTAGTGTGTAGAGTGACATGGTGATAACTCATGTATCATGCTAATTGAAGTATCATGGAAAAAATTACCTGACTCATGATTTGGAATTAGTAATGGTACTCATTAAATTAATGATCTGGAGGCATTATATTTATGCAGAAAGGTGTGGCATATATAATGATCATAATTTTTTTAAGTATATATTTACCAAAAAGGATTAAAATAGTAACTATAGAAGATGGTTGGTTCTAATTGATGATTATAAATGTTTAATACATTACCACCCAGGGAAAGTGAACAAGGTGGTTGATTCTTTGAGTTGAAAGGATAGTGCAAGATTATCTATGACGAGGATCAAAGAATATATAATATTTATGTATTTTTAATAGATAGTCCTTGAAATCTTGTAGTAATGTGAAAAATATTATCTTGAAAAAAATGATTATTCATCCATCTATCCATATAATTATTAAATACATGCAGAAAGAGTACAGGGAGCTATAAAAGATGGTGAGAAATATTCTTGAGTTGAACCATTATTATTATGGAATGGTTATAGAAGACCAGAATTTTCATATATGTATATTAAATATTTTCTATAAATATTTAATAAATTACACAAACACCTAAGGGCCATAATAGTTTAGTTCATCAGGAATATTACGACACAATATTCATAATTCTTGGAAGATATTCAATATCAACTAAAATGATCTTCCCTTTTAGTAAAATTTATAAACATACCCAACTTAAAAAATTTCTTTATAACCCAAGAAAAGGTAACATATGAAAGGGCGATCAAAGATTATTATTAAGGGTAAGAATTAGATATAACTATCTTTGATCATAGGAAACCATAAGATAAGAATAATAGTTTAAGATCATGAACATAATTATAAAGTTCCTACTGAACCTGGCATAGAACATAAACATGATTCATTAAATAAAACATATTCATTTTATTAAACTTTGGATAAAAGAGTAATAACCATTATAAGCTAATAATGAACCATTATCTTTCATCATAATATTATGAAACCATTATTAATGAATAAACCCATTTTATATTTAAATGTAAACTACCAATACCATCAACATAGTGGATCGAGACTCATAACTGATTTCCCATAGTGTATTAGGATAAATTTATTTCCCATATTGAATTGTGAAGCATATATTTTCCATAATGAATTAGGAATAAACTATTTTCTATAGTGGTTCAAGTCCATAAAAATGTTCCTCATCGTTATATCATGAGATATAAAGCTTCACCAAATGTATTAGAGGATAATATAGGCCCCACCCATATCATAATGAAACCCAAATTTATGTGTGCTGCAATATCATAAAACATTTATCATATCATAACCCATAAAATGAAATAGGTTTCATAAAATTTTAATCAGATCAAAACCTAGGGGAAAGATACTGTTTTTATAATCATTTCATCATTTCAACATTGAATAATCCGTGAAAAAATAAGTGGGTTTCATAAGAATCATATCACGGTATAAACTGTGGAAAAAGAAACATGGTTCATAAAAATAATTTCATTATAAAAACAAACCATTCGTGGAAAGAAGAAGAATGTATCTTTGGATTGTATCCCAAGTAAAGCATATAAAACCTTAATTGATGACATCGTACATAGAGAATGATTTTGAAAGAATAATCACTTGGAATGTTTCATGATGAAAATAACATATCTTTAAAAATCAATTTTTAAAACTAAACAAAATGAAATATTTTAAAAATGATTTTATTGTAAAATATACTTTGAAAAAATAAAAAGGAAACTTTAAAAAACATTTAAAACATTTTTGGAGGAATACATCCTTACAACTTTGAATAATAATTTTTAAAACATAAAACAATTTTAAACTCTTTTTAATTTTAAAATCATTTATTTAAAATAAAATAATTTAAAAAATATTAAGGAAAACATTCCTTTAAAAAGAACAATAAAAAATGTAAGGGAATTCTGAAATAATTTTTTGGTCATGACATCAAGAAACACTATTCATTTTGTGGATGTTTAAAAAAACAATATTTTTACATTTTTTGGTAAAATAATAATGGGATTTTTTTAGAAAATGAGTGGAATATTTTTGAAAAAACACTTTATTAAAACTAAAACATGGGTAAAATTTTCCTCCATAAATCATTTGAAATTTTTTTAAACAATTTTAGAAAATCTAGTTTTGGTTGAAAAGTGGGTTTCAATCAAAAATTGAAATAAATACAATTTTCTCAAATACATTATTTTTAAATCATATGTACATTGAGAGAGGAAAATGAAGGGATAATATATATTCTCAATAAATATCTATAAGAAAATAAAATTCATGAGTTTCATGATAGATGGATCATAATATTTTATCATCAAAAATTTAATCGTAAATAATCTCTATAAATGATGAGATTGTTTAATAAAATCATTTCCACTTTTGAATCATTGAAATATAAGATCGAAGAAGGAATATAAATAAATAAAACTTAAAATATCACGAGGTTAAATAAATTAATGATATTAAATCTCAAAGAGGTTTTATATACACTTTGTAAAAAAAATAGGTGTATAACATTACATATGTCTCAAAGGAGGAAAATTGAGAAAAAAAATCACATACGACTTTGGTAACTTTTGAACATTAAACCCAAAGAAAGGGAGATCCTAAAATTTATATGTTAAAAAAACTAATTTTATTTATAATAATCATAAAATAAATTCATGTATAGTATATACATCACTTAAAATAAATAGATGGTGAGTATGGAATGTGTCTCCCATAAGAAAAAATTGAGAGGAAAATCCTTTAACATAAGCCTCAACATCCTTCACAGACATTAAAAAATCCTATGTAATAAATATAATTTTATTATAAATATATTTTAGAACCATACTCATATATATAATAACATATATGATTTAAGTATGTCCTTTTATTACCCATTTATTTTCAATTCTATATTAAATTCACATTTCAGGTAATAGTCGCATGTTTTTCATATATTTTTTCATTATTATTTTAAGTCATATTACTTTAATCATGGTTCAATAATAATATAATAAAAAAATAATTATCATATTTATACATCAGTGATACTCTTAATACTAATCATGAACGATTCTTTGAGAAATTACGTACATTACGATCACAGTGACATTAGGTCGTATGTACGCATGAGTGACATTTCCATTTTTCAATGATCATTATGGAAATGAAGAATGGAATATAGTACCTTCCTAATATAATCATAATATCATAAATATAATATTTTTTATTTAAATATTCTTCTATATATAATCTATGTGTTGTAGTGAAAAAAAGAGACTGACATCACTTCATGAAGATGGTAATCCATATGTACATTCAAGATGTTATCATCATCCAGTGAGTGAAATGGTAAAAAATAAAATGATATATTTCCTTTTAATAATGATAAATTTTATATTAATATAATAATTATTTCATTTAAATCACTTATATTTATCCTTTTTATTATACATGTAAATTATTAGGGAAAAATAAATCACATCACTTCATAAGGCGGTAGTCTGCCATACACACGAGCGACGTTATCGTAGCCCATATAGAATGGAAATTAAAAACATATATATAAGAAAATGAATATAGAGGTATAATTTTGTTATAATATATATTTTATATCCATAATTAAAACCAAACTTCATAGGTGGTAAAATAAAAATGAATGACATCCATTTGTGATGCGGTAGTCCGTCGTACATACAGACGACGATTTCTTAACCCATTTCATAGAAGTGGATATTGTTTTAGTTCGTGAAATTAACATATAAAATATTAATATATGGAATATATCTATTTTTACATTATAAGGATTTAATAATATTTTATGGATGTGGATTATGAAATAAATTAAGAATCCTCAGTGAGGAACGTAACCTCTTCTTCGGTTATCCTCCTTAGGATTACAATAAAATCATCCCTAGGATTTCTTTATACCAGAAATAAGGATTATATTATTAGATAAGGGATATTGGGAAGTTATTTGGATATGTATTGGATAATTTTTTTTTGAATTTATGAAAGGAATATTATAAGGTGTGTCCTTTTATAAGTATGGTGAGTGGCACACTTTTAATTTTTTGAATGAAATAATTTGACCCATGATTATTTCATGTCACTAGTCTCTAATAATGGAAAATTCTATATATTATAAGAGATAAATTATATAATTTTCCATTTATTCTATTTCATACATGTTTTTAGTTATTTATAACCTTTATCATTTACATTTAAACCCTAGTAAACCTGTTTTTACATTAACTGAGGTAAATAATTTTTATTGTCATTACTAATGAATTTAGTAAAAAATTATGGTTAGATTATTGGTTAAAATAAATTATTTTGTTTCCAAATATTGAATCCATTTTTCAAAATTCCACTGACGTAAGTGGTGAAATTTTATTTAAAATTAATCTCATAGATACAATGAGCGAACTGTGTTTTAAGGATAAAATGTTCATATGCTTACAATTTTTTTATATCTAATTTCAATTATAAATGGATTAAAATTAAATAAAGTGGATTGATATATATATATATATAATTTATTTAATTTTACATTAAAATGAAATAAAAATATAATTAAACATTATAAGTAATTTAAATGAAAAGAAAGTTTTCACAAAAAATTCAGTATTTTTCACTATTTATCAAAAATTAATATTTTCAGAAAATTATAAAAATGTAAAACTAATATTATTTGGAAATTATTATTCAAACAACTGAAGTTAATTTTTTAAAATAAATTTTCTTAAAGTGTGAATAAATTATATTTAAATCAAAACTCACATATGCAATGAAAAACTGTATTTTTGTGAAGTGATTTTTTTTCAAACATGAGATGATTTTATATTAGCTCTATGTCTAATAATAATCATTATTTGAGTCAAAATTAAAAATTATATAAATATAATATATAAATTTTATTATAAATTTTATCAATAGGTATAAATTATATTAATTAAAACCAACAAACACTATTCAGGTGAAAAATGATTTCTGAAAAAAAACACTTTTAAACCATAAAATAAACTTTTACTAAAATCCAATATAAATTTTATTAAAAAATTATTATTTGAAATAAATATAACTAATGAATACTCATATTACATTAAATCTTAAAATGGAATTTAAATAAATTATTTTAATTAAAATAAATGATAATTTTACAAGAATTGATATTTTCACTATTAATTAAAAAAAATATTTTTCAAAAAAACTGAAAATTTTACCATAAGACAATTTAGTTATGATTGATCCAAAAATGAATTTCATTTTTTCAAATAAATTTAAAAAATTCTCTATATATTAATTATAATATTTTCTTATAAAAGAAGGGAAAAATCATTTTAGAGGAAAACATGTTTTTAATAATTATATTTAAATTACTAAAAACTAATTTATTATTTACTATATTTATATAAATAAATATATATTTACTATGAAATTTATATGTTTGTATGATAAAGTTGTTAATAATATTTATTCCCACTAATTTCACAGCTAGGTTATAACAAATATATTTTAAATAAAATTATTTAATTTCCCACTGAAACTCAGTGTCACGCATAATGATTTTTTTTGAAGAAACTCATTGTTCCATAAAACAAAAGATAAAATTTGTGTGGGGGAAAATTAAATTTATACTTAGTTTTGTGTGTAAAATAAAATATCAAAATTTTTAAATTCAAAAAAATCATCAAATCTGAGGGGGTAAAATTTATCCACCCTAAAAATGAATTTGTCTCTTGAAATTAATATCAGTCGTCAAAGGTTTTACATTTAAAAATCCCTTTATAGAAACCCGCAACATGAAAATTAATAATAAAACATCCTTTCAAAATTTAATGTTTCAGAAAAAATGGATACTTAAGGTAACTAATAACTATGTTTCCATATATGAGAACATATGTGGGATGTGAAAACTTGTACATAGAGGAGAAAACTAACACCCACATACTAATAGAGGGTTATAGATAACATGGTTAAGAGAAATTTAATGACCACAAATCCATAAAAAATATGTTTGAAATGGTCATTGATTTCATAAAAATTATGATAATTGGGAAACATTCACTACTGGAAAATGGACCTATCCCTATGGTTTTCCCCAAAAACGTGGGGATAGACCCCCCCTATACCCATGGTTTTCCAAAACCATGGGTATAGGTGACTTTTCAAGACCTATACCCACGGTTTTCCAAAACCGTGGGTATAGGGGGGTTTATCCCCACGGTTTTGGAAAACCATGGGGATATTTCCTGAAAAGTCACCTATACCCACGGTTTCACAAAACCATGGGTATAGGGGTACCTATCCCCATGGTTTTGGGGAAAACCATGGGTATAGGTCTAAGATAAAATACTTATACCCACGGTTATGAAAAACCGTGGGTATAGGTCACTTTTGTGTGCGCGGGAAATTTTTTTTTTCCGCGGGAAGGGAATTTTTTTTGGTGGGAACCCTATACCCACAGTTCTTCCCTCTATACCCACTGTTTTTATAACTATATTTAACTAAATATATATATATATATATATACATATAGGTGATGTTAGGGTAGTGGTTAGAAACGGTGTTTATAGCGAAGAGGTTACAGGATCGAAACTCGATGCCCCTATTATTTTAGGACCTATACCCACGGTTTTGAAACCATGGGTAAAAGCCGTTGACACTATGGCAATTGGCTATGTTTCGGTGACACAGTGGCAGGAAACCTATACCCACGGTTTTGGAAACCCATGGGTATAGGCTGGGGACCTATACTGATGCCGTTCCAGCCCATGGTTCCCAAAACCGTGGGTATAGGTCGTTTTTCCAGTAGTGATTTTACTTCAATATAATTTTAATAATATTGGGGGTTTCCATTTCTATATAGGATGAGAAAATATGAAAATTGACTTACATAACATCTTTCGATTTTATAGACAAAATTTTATCTTTTGATCATGTCCTGATCAATTTCTACTCCATCTGTTACACTATAAAATGACGGGGAATGTTTTATTTTGGAATCACCAACTGGTTAGAGGATCCTTAAATAGGACAATAAGTCATTTCATCTATCATTTTATATTATCACAACAATGTTATGAAAATATATTTCTGGTAAATAATAAATTAATCTCTAAAACCCCATAAAATGTTCAAATTATACCATTATATAGATGCTTAACCTTATAACCATTGCAGAATTAAAAATTTATAGAGGGTTAATAAATTTCTCAAACACAACTTATCATTAGTCCCCAAAAAAACACAAAGTAGATCTCAATTGTCACATACCAAACATTTGAATACCTTCACCATGTATTCTCTTAAAGCATTGTAATAACCTATATTTCCATAAAACCTTATTTAAAACATACATGCTTCCTTATTCCTTGAATAAAACAACATATTATTAAATATATTACATAAATATATATATATATATATATATATATATATATATATAAACTTCATCAATGATATAGGAAACCAATTTTTTAATATATAATTAATCAGTTCCAGGATAATCAGTACTATCAAATATTTATTATCCATATCAATAGTCTCATTATCCAAATTAAACACCATTTTCTCAATATAAGGAACAAATTAAGTGTCTCATTCCCTTAGTTAGGTGTTTTTCAAGAAATATAACATTACCTTTAAATCAATTTTCTAGGTCATCAGTGACATTCATCATATTCTTTCAAATAAACTATGAAAAATTTATATAGTACAATCCTTATATATTTCATGATCATATAACATAATTATTAAATTTCAATACACAAACACTTCAGTCATTCCACCTCATTCTTAATCCATTAACTATGATTCATCATCTTATTCCTTAATACTTATTTCCTTTCATATATCATTCATATTCTATTTATCATCATTATTTAAATCTTTTCTCATATAACCTTGTTGATTCTCTTCATGATATTTTCACTACGAACAAAAATTTAATTCTCAATCATTCCACATTCAAAACACTAAATAGTATATGAAAACATTCAAAGTCTATTATTGTCATTCATTGCAATAAAAAACATTTCCCCTTTTTAGCTAACTTACTTTCTATCCTTCTTTTCCACACATGAAACATCTCTTCATACCATTATGTCATTCACTTGTGTACTTCTTCCCACATTCTCAACATAAAGGAAGCCTAATATTCTTTCCTCCATGGTCTCCAATACCTGAACTCCCAAAAAACTCTATCCTTAAAGACTTTTGTGAGTCAGAGAGTTAGTTAAGTTGCACACTATTAAAAATATTCTTTGATAACAGATGATGAATGATCTCAATATATTTCACTATGGGAATCATCCTAATTGGCTATTAATCAGCAAATTTTCCACCACATTCAATTTTATCCCATTTACTTCTGGTTCTCACCATTTAATAAATCTAAAAATCATATTGTGAGAAACACTATTTTTATAAAAATTAATTTATATTATTTATAAATCCTAACACCATATATTTAATATATTAGACCATATTTTTATTAAGAAAATTAATAGTCACCAACTATTTAAATAATGTACTACCCATGAATTATGGGTACTTTTTTTTGAAAATTAAATGGTATTTTTTTGAGACCAAGTGCTTAGATAGAGAGAGATTACGAGGCTTGATGTTCTGGGAATGGAACATCGAAAAATGGTAGGTTCTAAAATAGAGTGTGGGATCAGTTTTCCCAAAAAAGTGGAATAACTATCAAATAGTTTACCAAAACCGAAATCTAATTGGAATTATTGTTTCCAAGATAGCGGGTTTATCCTAGGCTCATATTAAGATTAGTCAACATGGGCCTCCAATGAGAAAACCCAATAATGGCATAACTGTAAATAAAAAAATTAAATTAAATTATTTTATTTTTTAAATCCTTATAACTCATGAATGTTGACATGTATTGAAAATATGAAACTATTGTTGAGATCGTGACAATATACTTCTCTTAGTCATATCCTGACATTCGCAGGTGCGGGTCAATAGTGGAAAGTAGTTTTTGGCCGTAAATAAAATAATTGCATAAAGTTATATAATTTTCAAATCCTTATAACTCATAAATGGTAACTTGGTTTGGAAATCCAAGAGTAAGGTTGAGTTCATGAGTTTATGATTTCCTTAGGCAGTGCCAAACATTGGTCAGTGCAGGTCAATAGTGGAAAGTAGTTTTTGGAAATAAATAAAATAATTGAATGAAGTTATTTTATTTTCAAATACTTATAACTCATAAATAGTAACTCTTATTGGAAATCCGAGAGTGTTGTTAAGTTTTTGAGGGTATGTTTCCCTTAGGTAGAGCTTAACATTGGCCAGCGTGGGCATGCTATGAAAGTTGGTTTTTGGGACATAATCGTAAATAAAATAATTTTGATAAAAGTTATTTTATTTTTAAATCCTCATAACTCACAAATGGTAAGTTATATTAAATATCTGAGACCACCATCGAGTTAGTAATTAGATGTTTTCCGTAAGTCAGACTTAACCTCGACCAGTGCGGGTAGAGAGAAAAAACTTAATTTTTGAACTATTTTAAAGTTCATTTAAATAAATATGCGAGAGATTTTTTATAACTTTTAAACCACTAATTGGATCAAAAATCTAAGGGAACTATTGAGCTCAAGAATGTTGGGATTTTCCTAGAAAATACCTAACATCGATCGGCGAGGGTCGATCGGAAAAGATAGTTTTCGAATTGTATAGAAGAAAAATAAAATAACATAAAAGGTATTTTATTTATTTTCATCACTGTTAAGCAGTGGAACATAATTACTATTGTAAAAGGATGATTCAACAATAAATTTAATTAATAAAAATCATTAATGTATCATCATAATGATTCTACAACGTAGTGGTAACCGAAAGGAACTCCCTTATTTAATGTTTTAACTAGGGGGTGTGTCATTGATGGGGGAGAAAATGCTATGAATCCTTGGAGGATTTGCTTTTACGAAGGATGAGAGATGATCACTAATGATGTTGAGCACTTCCCCCTCCTTTTTGAGGGATCCAAAATTCTACATCGGATCGACCGCTTCTACGGATGGATCACCATCAGTGAAAAATCCACCCTTTGATCAAACATTCTCTCCATGTAGGGGATGTTATTTAAATTATGACACTCCCCATTATTGTATTTAAAAGAAGAATGTGGATCAACCCAAAAATAGGTTGACTTGCAGTTCGATCATTATTACGGGAGGTTCTTAAGTGTAGGATTATTTTGGGGTATTGATTTTCAGTTTTGTCATTGTTCTTGACCCTTCTAATGGGAGAGGATTAACGCCGTGTTGAGAGAATGGTGAGGTTAGTTCCCCAATTTTTTTTTGATTTTCACCTCCTCTTTATCCCAACATGTTCTTCATTATTCATGTGGATATGAACGAATGATCATCCTGTGTTCACCTTGCAGCGCAACGATCTGATATCTCCGATCATATACATATATGGCACGAAGGTAGTGAGATGGTGATGATGAATGGTGGATCTAACCGGTGAGTGAGATACTATTAATCAGGAACTTTCTAGCGGAATGGATCAAAACGAAGTTATAGGCCCACATCAATGAAGAGGGTGGATCAAGGGATATAGAACAACTTCTAGATTTGAAAACATACAACCAGAGTGAGTATGGTGGTCCATAGAAAAACCCACAAGTGCACCGGTGGTCAAGGGCTTGGTAGTGGAGTAAGTGCACCATATCTGTGAACTACAGTGGCAGCGACAACTGCATCCATGTAGTTGTCCGTTCGGAGGAGGACGTGGCCTCTGGAATAGCGTTAACTCGGTCTCGTGGCTCCAATATGTAGGCATGCTTATCTTGAAGCCGAAAATGGACGGCCGTGATTCAAGAAGGGGGATGTAGTAGAGGCTGTCGTGTCCCAGGCCAGCACCACTGGCCTACTTTGATATGGGTCGAGATAAAGCCGGTGGGTCGAGCCAGTAATAGGCTGAAGTAGGAGGGCCGGGCAGGATCAGGAATAGCTGGGACAGGGTGGGCTGAGTGGGCTGAGTTAGACCTAGGTCTGGTCAGTAGGTCCTTGGTCGGGCCTGGTCAGATCAGTTCGACTGGGTCAGTCTGGAACCAGACCCAACCAACCCTTTTTCACCCAAACATTCATAACTCTAAAATAGAGCATCTGTTTGATGAAAAGTCTGTGGCATTGGGACCCTTATGACGAGAAGGTACTTTTGAGACACTCTAAGTGATTCCTTGTGAAATTTAGAAGATAGACTAATAGTTTGAGGTGTTGTCCATTCTGGTACAAGCACCCTTGAGTGGTAATCAGCTTTTTTCATAACGTTTGGACTCCCCAAGTCATAGAAGAGGGTTCGTTGAATCAGGTAGCATCCTATAGGGGTGTCACTCCTAGAATGACTATGGTGTGGGTTCTTGGAGATGTTTGTGAAGGTAGAGTAGGTACTACCATGTGGGACCAAGGAGAGGGTCCTCTATCCGTGGAGTCGGTACTCCCCTATAGGATTAGGGCATGAGTCTTTCTCTAATAAATTACATAGATTATATACTCCCCTACTGGGTAGGGTTCAGGTCCTCTATGATATGATTCGGTACTCCCCTATTGTTCTAGGGCATGAGTCCTCTATACATGATCGAATAGAGTCACTACTACCGTAAAAGGTTGGATGTCTAACCTATATGATAGGATTCGGTACTCCCCTGTGGTTCTGGGGTGTAGGTCCTCCACACATGAACTAACAGATTCAGTACTACCCTATCTTACCAGTGTGTGGGACCTCTAATCATCGATTAATGCTCCCTACACTACCACAAAACTGGGCAAGGCCTGCGCCCCCCTTTATCAGCGCTAACGGTTTAGCGCTGATAAAGGGTCGGGCCTTTATCAGCGCGTTTTTAGCGCTGATAAAGGGATTATTTATCAGTGCTAACAAAGCGCTGATAAAGGTTGTATTTATCAGCGCTTTTCATTTTAGTGCTGATAAATACACCCTTTATCAGTGCTTTTTACTAGTGCTGATAAAGGGTCCCGCGGATTTGTTAAAAACCCGCGGGTCCTCTTCCTCCTCCCCGCACACAATCAAGCTCTCGCGGAAGCCCTCGTCTGCGCCGCTCCCACCTCCTCCTCCTCCTCCGCCATGACCACCTCCTCCTCCTCTGCTTCTGCTCCCCCTCCTCCTCCTCCACCAGCCACATCCTCCTCCTCCTATGGTGCCTCCGCTGCCTCCGCCCTGCCTCAGCCCTGCCTCCGCACCGCTGCCGCCGGTGCCTCCTCCTCCACCGCGGCCTCCTCCTCCTCTGCCGGTGCCTCCTCCTCCTCCGCCGGTGCCTCCTCCTCCACCGCGTCCTCCTCCTCCACCGTGGCCTCCTCCTCCTCCGCCGGTGCCTCCGCGGCCTCCTCCTCCTCCATTGTGCGGTATGCTATGCCCAATAATTGTAATTTGCTTGGTTTTTTGTTTTTGTTCTATATTTCAACTATCATGATTTGTGTGAATCAATTTTATTTGAAGTGGGGGGGGGGGTGCAGGTGCTGCGGGGGTGTAGTGGGTGGGGGGTGTGCAGGTGGGGGTGTTTAGGTGGGGGAGATGTGCAGTGGGTGAATATGTTTAGGTGGGGCATATAATGGGGGGGTCTATTGTGTGTGAGGTGGGGGGGGGGGGGGTGTACAGGTTGGGGGTGGGGGTGGGGGTGGGCTGTGCAGGTGGGGGTGGGTGGGATATGCAAGTGGGAGGGGGGGGGGGGGTTGTTCAAGTGGGTGGTGGGGAAGAGAGTGTTCTAGTTGGGGGGGGGTCTAGGTAGCTGGGAGTCTGTTGGTGGGTGAGGTTGGGGGGTGTACAAGTGGGGGGGTGTGAAGGTGGGGGTGGGGGAGGGGGGTTGTGCAAGTGGGGGAGGGGGTGTAGTGGGTGGATGGGAGGGGGGATGTACAGGAGTCTGCTGGGGGAGATATGGGGAGGGGGGATGTGCAGGAGTCTTCTGGGGGAGATATGGGGAGGGGGGATGTGCATGTGGGAAGTCGACACTTCCATAGTTTTCCAATAAGCACAGGGAAGTCATCACTTCTAGAGATTTGGATAGGCCCGAGGCCTCTTAGGTTTTGGTTCTTGTCTATTTATCTTGATGAGTAAGGAATCATATGATCTAAAAGTGACATCAACTATATATGATTAATTCTTTCTCCCACAAAACAATTTTCTAGAAATAATATATCTTTGGAAGGTGAGGGAGCCTTTTAGAATTCTTTCATATAGAGACCAGTCAAGGAAAGTATCCATATATATCCACCTAGAGTAGGGACCTCTGCGGCCGCCGCCTCCTCCTCCTCCACCACGGCCGCCGCCTCCTCCTCTTCTCCTGCCCCTCCTCCTCCTCCTCCACCGGCATCATCCTCCTCCTCCTCTGCTGCCTCCGCCAATGCCTCCTCCTCCTCCGCCGGTGCCGCCGGTGCCTCCGCGGCCTCCTCCTCCTCCGCCGGTGCCTCCGCGGCCTCCTCCTCCTCCGCCGTCACGCCGCGGTCAAGCGGCGGTCACGCCGCGGTCACGCCGCGGTCACGCCGCGGTCACGACGCGGTCACGACGCGGTCACGACGCGGTCACGCCGCGGTCACGCCGCGGTCACGCCGGTGCCTCCGCGGCCGCCGCCTCCTCCTCCTCCGCCGCGGCCGCCGCCTCTTCCTCTGCTCCTCCTCCTCCTCCTCCTCCTCCAACGGCCTCATCCTCTTCCTCCTCCGCTGCCTCCACTGCCTTCGCTGCCTCTGCCCTGCCTCCGCCCTGCCTCTGCGCTGCCGCCGGTGCCTCCTCCTCCACCGCAGCCTCCTCCTCCTCCTTCGCTGCCTCCGCTGCCTCCTACTCCTCCGCCGCGGCCGCTGCCTCCTCCTCTGCTCCTGTTCCTCCTCCCCTCCACCGGCCTCATCCTCCTCCTCCTCTGCTACCTTCGCTGCCTCCGCCCTGCCTCCGCGCTGCCGCCGGTGCCTCCGGTGCCTCCTCCTCCACCCCGACCTCCTCCTCCTCCGCCGATGCCTCCTCCTCCTCCGCCGGTGCCGCCAGTGCCTCCACGTCTCCTCCTCCTCCGCGGTCACGCCGCAGTCACGCTGCGGTCACGCCGCGGTCACGCCGCGGTCACGCCGCGGTCACGCCGCGGTCAAGCCGCGGTCACGCCGCGGTCACACCGCGGTCACGCCGCGGTCACGTCGGTGCCTCCGCGGCCGCCGCCTCCTCCTCCTCCGCCGCGGCCGCCGCCGCCTCCTCTGCTCCTTCTCCTCCTCCTCCTCCTCCGCCGCGGCCGCCACCTCCTCCTCTGCTCCTGCTCCTCCTCCTCCTCCTCCACCGGCCTCATCCTCATCCTCCTCCGCTGCCTCCGCTGCCTCCGCTGCCTCCGCCCTGCCTCCGCCCTGCCTCTGCGCTGCCGCTGGTGCGTCCTCCTCCACCGCGGCCTCATCCTCCTCCGCCGATGCCTCCTCCTCCTCCGCCAGTGCCGTCGGTGCCTCCGTGTCCACCTCCTCCTCCGCAGTCACGCCGCGGTCACGCCGCGGTCACGCCGCCGTCACGCCGCGGTCACGCTGGTGCCTCTGCGGCCGCCGCCTCCTCCTTCTCCGCCGTAGCCGCCTCCTCCTCCTCTGCTCCTGCTCCTCTTCCTCCTCCTCCACCGGCCTCATCCTCCTCCTCCTCCGCTGCCTCCACTGCCTCCGCCCTGCCTCCGCCCTGCCTCTGCGCTGCCGCAGGTGCCTCCTCCTCCACCGCGGCCTCCTCCTCCTCCACTGCGGCCTCCTCCTCCTCCCCCGCTGCCTCCACTGCCTCCTCCTCCTCCGCCGCGGCCGCCTCTTCCTCCTCTGCTCCTGGTCCTCCTCCCCTCCACCGGCCTCATCCTCCTCATCCTACGCTGCCTTCGCTGCCTCCGCCCTGCCTCCGCCCGGCCTCCGCGCTGCCGTCGGTGCCTCCGGTGCCTCCTCCTCCACCGCGGCCTCCTCCTCCTCCGCCGATGCCTCCTCCTGCTCCGTCGGTGCTGCCGGTGCCTCCACGTCTCCTCCTCCTCCGCGGTCACGCCACAGTCACGCTGGGGTCACGCCATGGTCACGCCGCGGTCACGCCGCGGTAATGCCGGTGCCTCTATGGCCGCCGCCTCCTCCTCCTCCGCCGCGACCTCCTCCTCCTCCTCCTCTGCTCCTGCTCGTCCTCCTCCTCCTCCACCACCACTCTCATCCTCCTCCTCCTCCGCTGCCTCCGCTGCCTCCGCTGCCTCCGCCCTGCCTCCACCCTGCCTCTGCGCTACCGCCGGTGCCTCCTCCTCCACCGCAGCCTCCTCCTCCTCCTCCGCCGATGCCTCCTCCTCCTCCGCCGGTGCCACCGGTGCATCCGCGTCCGCCTCCTCCTCCGCTGTCACGCCGCGGTCATGCCGCGGTCACGCCGCGGTCATGTCGCGGTCACGCCGCTGTCACGCCGGTGCCTCTGCGGTCGCCGCCTCCTCCTCTTCCGCCGTAGCCTCCTCCTCCTCCTCTGCTCCTGCTCTTGCTCCTCCTCCTCCACCGGCCTCATACTCCTCCTCCTCCGCTGCCTCCGCCGATGCCTCCTCCTCCTCCGCCGGTGCCGCCGGTGCCTCCGTGGCCTCCTCCTCCTTCGCCGGTGCCTCCGCGGCCTCCTCCTCCTCCGCCGTCACGCCGCGGTCAAGCCGCGGTCACGCCGCGGTCACGCCGCGGTCACGCCGCGGTCACGCCGGTGCCTCCGTGGACGCCTCCTCCTCCTCCTCCACCGCGGTCGCCGCCTCCTCCTCTGCTCCTGCTCCTCCTCCTCCTCCTCCACCGGCCTCATCCTCCTCCTCCTCCACTGCCTCCGTCGATGCCTCCTCCTCCTTGCCGGTGCCACCGGTGCCTCCGCGGCCTCATCCTCCTCCGCCGTCACGTAGCGGTCACGCCGCGATCACGCCGCAGTCACACCGCGGTCACGCCGCGGTCATGCCGCGGTCACGCCGCGGTCACGCCGCGGTCACGCCGCGGTCACGCCTCGTATTACAATATATAGGAGGAGTACTCCGATAATATGGAGGTTGTTTTGGGTGTTTTTAGAGAGCTTTGTCTTTATTAAAATATTATAAATTCCCCATATTTTGTTTAAGAAGTATTGTTTCATGGTCACATTATTTCCTTGGAAGTAGTTTTAGGTTATCCAGAAAAGGTTCGAGAAGTTATTTCTCCAAATCAGTCAGAGAATGTATTCAAGATCCACAACATTATAGACTTAGTAATTTCATGGTCACATTATTTCCTTGAAGTATCTTGTTTAATATCTAAATTATACTCATATTACTTCTCCTCTAACCTATACACTCATCCTATGGATTTCAAATAGGATGAATATAAATAAACAATGGATGAATGGAAATCGGTTGACAAAACAGTATGAAGAAGGCGTGAAAGAGTTTATCAAGTTTGCAAAAGATAATGCATGTGACTCTTCTCAAATCCTTTGTCCGTGTTTACGCTGTTGTTATTCAAAACAAATTAGTCCAGATGAGTTGGAAGAACACTTGATCTGTCACGGAATAGATCAAAGTTATACATGTTGGAATAAACACGGGGAAACAAAGAATGTAGGTAGTGACTGGGGTGACACTGCATTTTTTGGATCATCTGATATGATTACAAACATGAATAATGAAGATGACCGTATGGAGGATGTGATTATAGATGTGAATGATGATGAAGATCGTATTGAGGAAATGACAAGGACCTTCGAAGATGAACTTCATGATTTACCAAAATTGTTTGAGAAGTTAAATAGTTGTGCAAAGACGCCATTGTATGCTGGTTGCACTAAATATATAGCATTGTCAGCCGTACTGAAGCTGTATAATTTGAAAGCAGATAACGGGTGGAGTGATGACAGTTTTACGAAACTACTTGCCCTCTTGAATGACATGCTCCCAGAAGACAATGAGCTCCCGAGCTGAACATACGATGCCAAACGAATGCTACGCTCTATGGGTATGATCTCTGAAAGAATACACGCCTGCCCGAATGACTGTATACTATTTCGCAAGGACCACAAATCACTTAAAGAATTCCCAAAGTGTGGTGCTTCTCGATACAAGAAAGATGAATCCAGCCCTAATAAAGTTGTATGGTACTTTCGAATCATTCCAAGGTTTAGACGCCTATATGGAAGTGAGGAGACTGCAGAACAATTAACATGGCATGTAGATACAAGAATTAAAGATGGGATACTACGTCACCCGGAAGACTCTCCTCAGTGGAAGAGAATCGATCACGAGTATCCTGAATTTGGAAACGAGTCGAGAAACCTTCGTCTTGCGTTATCTACAGATGGAGTGAATCCTTTTGGTTTTCAAAGCAACAGTCACAGTACATGGCCGGTTATGTTGATAAATTATAACTTACCACCGTGGTTATGCATGAAACAAAAATACATCATGTTATCTCTGCTTATATCAGGACCAAAACAACCGGGTAATGATATTGATGTTTATTTAGCTCCATTGATCGAAGATTTTAAATTATTGTGGGATTGAGGTGTTACATTGTATGATGCTTACAGAAAGGAAGATTTCACTTTGAGAGTCATGTTGTACGGGACGATAAATGACTTCCCTGCTTATGGAAATTTTTCAGGATATAGCATTAAAGGAACTCAAGGCTGTCCCGTTTTCGAAGAAGGTACACAATCAATTAGGTTGAAAAATTCATCGAAAACCGTGTTTCTAGGACATCGAAGATTTCTACCGCGACAACATAAGTACCGTTCTTGGAAGACATCATTCGATGGAAGTTCAAAAGAACATATAACACCATCTCCACTAATAGGCGATCAATTGTTTGAGAAAGTTAAAAATGTGGACACTACTTTTGGTAAACCGGCTTCGAAAAACCTTACGAAAATCGGTTGGAAAAAGAGATCAGTTTTTTTTTGAATTACAATACTGGAATTGTCTGTATGTAAGACATTTTATTGATGTTATGCATGTAGAAAAAAATGTATTTGACAGTGTTATCGGCACGTTGCTAAATACATCTGGCAAAATAAAAGATGGAATTAAGGCTAGGTTGGACATGGTTGAGATGGGAATACGAGAAGAGTTGGCACCAGTGGAGGGTGAAAAACGAACATTTCTTCCTCCTGCTACTTACACTCTTTCCAGGCAGGAGAGATATCAGTTTTTCAACTTCTTGAATGACGTAAAGGTTCCAGAGGGGTATTCGTCAAATATCAGTAACCTTGTGTCAATGAGCGACTTGAAGTTAAAAGGTCTGAAATCACATGACTGTCATGTTTTGATGCAAAATCTCATTCCAATTTTTTTACGTTGCATTTTGCCCAAGAATGTCCGCCATACATTAACGAAACCATGTTTCTTATTCAAAGCTATATGTAGCAAAGTTATAGACCCGACGAAACTACCAGCTATGGAAAAAGAAATTGCCGTCATATTATATGAATTAGAAATGTTCTTCCCGCCTTCATTTTTTGATATGATGGTTCATTTGATGGTCCAATTGGTGAGAGATATTCGACTATGTGGTCCTGTACATTACAGATGGATGTACCCCATTGAACGGTATATGAATATTTTGAAAGGGTATGTCAAAAATCGAAGTCGGCCAGAGGGTTGTATTGTAGAGCGATATATTGTTGAGGAAGCCGTTGAATTCTGTACTGAATACTTGTATGGTGTGGAAAGCATTGGCTTACTGAAATCTCGTCACACTGGGCGGCTTGAGGGTGAAGGAATTTCTGTAAGAAAGGTTGTCACAATCAATATTACAGATCGGGAGCAGACCCACCTTTATGTTTTGCATAACAGTTTCGACGTTGACCCATATGTTGAAATCCACAAAGAAATTCTTAGGCGTTTGAATCCATCAAGGGCTGAAAAATGGATATCAGATACACATAATCGACAGTTTATAGGATGGTTTCGAGATCATATTTTTAAGAAGTCAGATGGAAATCCAGAGTCAATTTTGGAACGACTTCGATGGCTAGCCGGAGGAACAAGTGTGTATGCATTGTCTTACAATGCTTATGTAGTTAATGGTTATACATTTTATACTAATGAACATGATGAAGATAGTACCATGCAGAATAGTGGGGTTACACTTGTGGCTGAAGCGATTCATATTTCCGGTGCTAAGGACAGAAATCCAATTTATGCGAATATGTCATACTTTGGCATCATCAAACAAATATGGGAGTTGGATTATACAAAATTTCAAGTTCTGATATTTTAATGCAAGTGGATTGATAACAGGAGTGCTGTTAAAATAGATGATTTGGGATTCGTGAAAGTTGATTTCAGTAAGGAAGGGGAGAAAGACGAACCATTTATAATGGCATCACAGGCAGTGCAAGTATTTTATGTTCCAGATCCCGCAAACCGAAACTGGTCAATTGTTTTGTTATCGACCAAAACAGCTGAAGGGTCAGATGAAAATTCAATGGAAGATGACCCTTTCATTGGGACTTCGCAATCATTTCACAGTGGTCCCAATGTAGATGATGTTTTGTATGTAAGAGGAGACCACAATGAAGGGATATGGATAGTTGATAGAGGGGTCAAATCCCTTCAGCCTTTTAAAAAAAGGGAGTTGAATAATAAGGTTATTGATTTTTATTGTAATATAGATTGTGTTACATTATGTTATTATCTGTTCGCTGCTGCTTTTATGCGATCTAAATTAAATTTTAAACCAGTTCTATAGATAATGACTTCTTCACCTACTGATGCACCCAATGAAAGACAAAAGGTCTCTCAACCTGTTGCAGCTGGTCCCACTGCTGACGTACAATAGGTCTCTCAACCTGTTGTAGCTGGTGTCAGTGCTGATGCTAGCGCTTCGAAGATACATAATGATGATGCAGAAACTGAGGAAATGGTAGGCGATGAAACCCCAGCGACACAAAAAAAACAGGTGCGCCGTAGTTTGACAGTTTTAGCAAAAATCCTCAAGGCAAAAGCAAAAGGCATCAAATATGAGGTGGGATAGAATAAACGAGGCCATCATGTAAATCCCAACAAAGCCATGTTTAGTAGCTACGCTGGAATCGTCACTCGACAACGCGTGCCGATTGACGTAGAGTCGTGGCACCATGTTGTCAGTGGGTTGAAAACATTAATGTGGGAAGAGATTACGGTAACATTACGATATCATCTATTTAATTTATTAAAATAAAATAAAATATTGAAATATTGACTAACCCTTCATCATCTCTTGCAGAGTGCATTTATAGTAGATGTTTCGCACAAAGAATATGTTTTAAGACTGGAAGGAAGGATTCATAGAGGCTTTCACACCATTTTAACGAAACATCATCTGAAAGATGCCGAAGGGAAAATCAAGCCGCACCTGCCTCCTCTTTATGCACACTTGATATCCCAAGGAACGTGGGATTCGTTTTGCAACCGTCATGCGGAACAGAATTTTCAGGTACATTGTGTTTGGTTACACGTTGTGTAACGTTTCTTGTATTCATCACGTTGATTGATAGGTTTTTATTTATGAAATAGCAACTGAGTGCTGAAAATAAGGAACGGGCAGCAAAACCAGTGTACCCCTACCGTAAAGGGGACCCCCTTATATCTACTCCGGCATTAACAGCGCTTTTCTAGCACTGTTAATGCTGGTTTTTAGCGCTAATAAAGGTGTAGTTTGTAGTAGTGCTAACTGGGTATGGTGCAGTTCCTCAATTAGAGTTAGATATCCCTTGTCTGTCAAACACAGTAGTGAGTATTGGGTCCATCCACTTGATGCAAATGATGCCTAGATATGAGATAGTGCACACTTGATGGACTGAGGTGTGGGCCACTCCTTAATGGAGAGACAGAGGTTTCACAAGATGGTTTGGAGCAGGGATCCCTCTTTCATGTATAGTGGTAATGGAAGACCTCTCCACTTGGGATTACTTACTCTTGCGTTGGGTGAAAGACAATGTTGACTGAACCTCTGATGTTGGGCACTAAAGCTGAACCTAGTAGAATGTTCTCGAAGGAGAACGTTCTCTTGGACTTTCCATTTAGAATTATAGAGTTTCTCCCTATGGATTATACATCTCAGATGGGTGCCATCGAGGTTGGATTAGCTCATGGAGTGAGATCTTCTGGTTTCATGTGTTTCCTCTCAAACCTATGATGATAATCTTGATGCTGGGTATGAGGTTTGTGTAGGGTCAAGGCACAACAGAAGCACGTGGATTGGTGTACCCAACTTACATTTTACTGTTAACAACGATAAATCTAAGATCCATCATGATGATAAAACACTGGATATTCTAAATATAATAAAGAATGAAAAGGAAAGAGGGATGTTCTGAAACCATAGATAGGATCATCATATGTTGGTTATAATTAATTTAAACAAAAGGCAATAATTACCTTGATGTGATTATATCTCCATTTATGTTTTTGATCACAATCCAATGTGACATGTCATTGCGTCGTTGAATCCATGTCTATGCTTCCTCTAGCAGTGATCCATACATGCTCTATGTAACTATGGATGTCGTTGAAGGGATCTCCAGGTGATAGCATGGACGATCCTTCGCTTGTGATGTCTACCTTCGATCACCTTGAGATCCACTTCCAAAGCCTTCTACTTGATCAAATGGAGGATGATCTCTCTCGTAACTTGAGATAATTCCTCAAGGAATGGAATTCTCTCTTGGATTGAGAGCTTTCTCCCAATTATTTCATCACATCCACAAATAATGGCTAGGTCTAATGAGAATAATGTAATTGAGATTTATATTACATAGAATAATAAAATGAATTAATTACCCAAAGGAAATTATTCAATTCATTTAATTCTTAGTAGTATCCCATCTCTAATAAAAACATTTAACTATTATTATTATCACTTGACATTCACCTAGCGAACTACCCATAATATTATTTAATTAAAAAAATATTATTATTTCTCACAAATCCCCAAAAAATCTACACAACGTGTATATTAATATACATTGTGTGTACTTTTGTTTTTTACTTTTTCTTTATTTTCTCCACCACATTTATTAGACTTTGAGCAATGATTATTTATTTCTTAAATAATTTCCATTGCATTACTCATTAATAAATATATTATTTCTCCCACAATAAGTTCTCTCGAATAACTAGTGTTGAAATAAATGAAATCATGAATCCTTGAATAATTATTAAACCACAATCAGGAATATATTTATTTATCCTGTTAAATGAATATTTAACTAAGATACTTGGCCACACATAGTGTGTGGACCTCTAGGGCACTTCCTAAATGGAATTAGGTGGAGCATGCCTAAATCAAATGTTAGCATCGGCAACAAGCCAAGGAACCACTAGATAAAAAAGTTAATGTCATAATAACATGTGACCTCCTATGAATTCTTACCATGTAATGTAATCCCTTTGTATCTATATCTCAAATCAAGGGGGTTGTAAGCATGTTTTGTCAACCCATTTTCTCGATTATTCATTCTTTGACATCCTGGAATTGAACTCTAATATTCATCACAATGGCCATGGATTTATTTAGGTAATACCAATTCCATCAAAGGGACTGAGATATCATCTTCCATTATGAAACCGAAGGGAAAAATCCTTTCTCACATTATCTATTAATGCAATATTACTCATGAAATTCCCAACATATCCTACCTCACTGTGAATAGTGTGTCTTCACAGTTTTTTTTCAATACATCTAAGTGTGTGATTTGTAATACCGATTAATAATAATATTAAAGTATAAGGACCAATACCAATGTCTATTGATATGAACATCCAATGACACTATAAAATGTGGATTTCCTACTTGCGGTTCTCATTCTCATAATATCCTCCTTGAAATTACCAAGGGCGCACACCATGAGAAGGTGCCTCAATGTTTTATGAGCCCTCACCCCTAATGGAATTTATGATTTATGTCCCTAAAATAACATCATCCTGCCATAGAACATATATTCAAGAATAGTGTTATGGAACTTCCGGGTTCTCATCATAGCAGGTATTTTCTATGACCCTTTAGTGCCACTACAATCCTTAAGATATTATAACATGTATTTACACACATAAGAACAATCAAGATGTGATAAGCTATTTATTAATATTCAAATCCATGAATAAAAATTTATCATAAAGTAAAATGTAGTTGTTTTTGGGCCACCAACTCCAAAAACTCTCACATGGACTAGAGTTAACTGCCAACAACCTTTAACCTGATATCTCTCACATGATATTGATGCTTTTGCTGAGATAAGACTTTAGTCATGGGGTCTACCTGTAACACCCCAGGTAAATAAAGAATATGAAATTTTTATATTTATCCATATTTGTGAATAAAATATTAATATTAATTTAAAGGGAACACTATGCTCGATGGCTTACCCAATACCCAACAACGAGTTCCTTTGAAATCATACGTTGCACTCTAATAATAAAATAATATTATTTTAAATGATAGTTAACACATAGCCGTTGTATTGACAATAATGAATAGAAATAACTAAAATATGATTATATATGTTTGTTAAATGTTTTTACTTTTATCCAATAAATTTTAGAGGCTTAAAATACAAATGAATCCAATCTTAAGCATTGAATACCCTAGTATTTTTTAAAAGATTGTTTTACTACCTTTTGATGGAAAAACATTTTTTTAAATAAAACTTTTGACAATTTTATAATCTAAATTTTTCAAAATAAACATATTATTTATTATCGGGACATTGAAATTTACCTTGGGTTAATTTTTGGTATTTTTCTGACAATGTTCATTTTTCAATGAATAGTGAAAAATACTGCATTTTACATCAAAACTGCTTTTTCATATAATTTAAATATATGGTTATATTATCTTTTTAATTTTTTTTAAAGAGTAATTAGAATATATTTTTACCATGTAATTCAATGATGGACATTGGGATTAATTTGACTTTAGAATTAGGCATAAACAAGTGCCAAACTTTTCATAAATATTGTTTCTAAAAAACCCGCTATTTGTTTTGACAACGGAAAGTTTTTTTTTAAATTAATTATTGAAATTTATGTGTTTGGAATTTGGTAAAATGGATTACATATTTGGAATCAAAAGTTCCAAATTATGTAATTAAGACTTTTGTTTTTGGACATTATGAATAGTAACGACGGTGATTATCTTTAATTATCTTGATTAATGAGTAATCGGGTAGTTAAAGATAATAAAATAATATCATAATAATAAAAAATGACCACAAAATGTGTCCTAAGGCTACGGGTTGTCTCATGTAAGACCATGGGATGCCTTGTGCCAAACCTGGGGGCCCCATGGAATCACTTTTGTGAGAAAGTGACTTTTTATCTTTTTATTTTTAAAGAATGTTAAATGTAACAAAGAATGTATCACCTAAGTAAAATATTTTTAGTTTTGTATAAATAAATGATATTTTGGACTATAAATATTAATTAGAAAGATAAAAATATTTCCTACATCATGATATTTATTTTATAATTTTTAGACATCAAATAAATTAAATTATTTATGACATCATGATGGTGCAGCGATTACCTCATTAATAAAGGATTTAAATAAAATGGAAATATAATGTAAAATCTAAGACCTACACATGTCAAAAACCTATTGGATGGGTGGATTTAGAACCCTTATCACCTTAACCTTGAAACAAACCAATGTGGGACCATTAAAATCCGAAACTCATTTGATAATAAAGTTACATTTTATACCTTTCAAAGAGTGCCCCTCCCCTCCTCTTATAAAAGGACCCCACCTATACCACCTTACACACACTTCCAAAGCCTTTGGATCAGACAAATCCTGCCAATTTTGTCTCTCCACATCCCTCTCTAACTCCTTGAAGCCTCACTTGGGGAAGAAGCCTTCCCAAGGAAGCCTTTGAGCTCAAACCAAAGAGAGTTACCCGATTTTAAGGTAATGTCTTCACTTGAGTCCTTTTGTTTTATTTTGCTTCTCCAACCCCATAAACTCTTTTTATTCATTTCTTTTGTAAAAAAATGAGTATATTCCATATAATAGGATGTTGTTATAATAATTATTCTAGCTACACTTACACACACCTACATCTAATGGTTAAAGAACATACTGTTTCTGGGGATGGCGAATTTCTGCCTCCCGAAACGATGATTGTTCAACATTCTTTTAACACCTTCAAAGGTGGACATTAAGATGACACTATATTTATATATGATATATAATATGTTTATTTTTTCCTTAAGCTTCTGTTTTTTTCATTTATGGCATAACTTTATGGCTTTCATTATGGGTATACACGATATCTTCATTTTAGGAAGTGCGGACTACCGCCCCCTCAAAGAGATTTGATTCGTTAATGCCATATGTGGGATGTATAAAGGATGGATTTAAAGTTATTATATATTATGTTATACTGGAATTATAATATACCTTTATATCATTATTGTTTTCTTTCCATTAAAGTATGAGATAGAAATGAAAGTAGCGTTCATGCGTACGTACGGCTTACCGTCTCCACGAACGGTGCATTTCATTTCTTATCCTAAAATGTAATGTACTATTAAAAGTACATATAATGGATATATATGATGTATGATACATATAAAGGATGAATATAATTCTTGAATTAAAAACATACACATCTCTCATTTAGTTTTAATTCCATTAATATGACATAGAAATGAAAGTAGCGTTCATGCGTATGTACGGCTTACCGTCTCCATGAACGGTGCATTTCATTTCTTACCTCTAAATGATTATGTAATATTATAAATACATGTATATGCTATATATATATGATATATATGATATCCAAATCAGTAATGTCATTCTGGATATAAAGAACCTTTGACCACACGAACAACATGTAATTGTAAGAAGTCCACTTTTGACTTAAGAACCAAATATCGACAAAACAAACAGGATTACATAATGTTTATAACAAGCCAATAATTGATATAAAAGTAATAATGAACTTTAAAAATGTTATTAATCAATTAGAAATTAACTCATGTTTATTATTCAGGATGTTAAAGAACGACCGAGTCAAGTCAGACCCGAGGTAAGGGATCCTACTCCTCTCCTTCTTTTTAAGTACACTCTTTTATGTCATTCTTTTTAAGCTCATCTTTATTATGATTGTGATGTTATTTTATATTACTCTTTCCGTACATTTTATGTTAATATGATGAGAGACCCTATTTGATCTCATCAATCCATTTTTGGAGGTTTTAAGTGGCGCCGTTTGGCTGCCGATTTTTCGTAAGGGATTTTTCATCTCACTTTTATTCCCGTGACATTTATGCTAAGTTTGACACTATTTCCTTTGAGTGGTGTATGTAATTCCCATTAATATACTCTTTGAGTATTATAATTTCATTTATGGGTATTTAAATCTTCATTGTATGACCCTTCTTCCCTGGGGTGTACGTTTTGAAAGTTACCCAACTCGGTAAGTGGACCTTTCACCCTCCTCTTTTTAAAAGACTTCTTTTGTTATGTATTTTAATTTACATATTATTATGTTGGGATATGTTATTCTATATCCTTATTGATGTAAAGTTTATGTCCAAGTTATGAGATACCATTCACTCCCTCATTGACTAATTTTTTGAATTTTGAAGTGACGCCGTAAGGCTGTCGAATTTTTACAAGGGAACATCTTAACCCAATTTCTATTTCTTTGGGTTGAACTTGTACTTCTTGAACATGTCATCCTATGAATATGTGTGAATGACCTCTGATTTTTTCACACTTAATATCCTCTTATATTGGGTGTATTTTTATTTCTCACACATAATTATGTGATAGATTTATCCTTAATTTAAGGATACCATCTTTATAATGGATTCCATCTCAATGTACATTTCCATTGAGACTTCATTGTTGTTATGCACCAATTCACTCTTATAGGGTGTTTATACTATCCTTTGAAATATTATATCATGAATCCCTTTATTCTCATGATATTATAAAGTTCGGATTAAAAGTTATTCCGTAATTATTTGTATTCAAGAGTCTCTCATTTTGTTAAAAACTATTTAACAAAAATATCGTTTTAAATGTTTTAAAGATTTATTATTCTAAATATTTATATTTAATGTACATGTTTTTGAAATGGTTTTCAGTATTTATTTATATGGACATTAATGTTTTAAAATTATAATTCCATTAAAATCTTCAAAGTGGTATGGGACACTTTGATTCAAAAATCTCTTTTAAATTGTTTTTGAAAATGGATTGATTAATTCAATATCTGGTAATTACTTATTGTGATTGAAAATGAAATGTTGTTATTGAAATGTTTATATTTTCAATATTTTATGTGTAATGATGGTACTTGGACATTTTACGGGTGGTTACGTGATAAACCATATGACGGGTGGTGCCGTGAATACCAGGACGGGTGGTTACGTTATAACCTCCAATGCATTGGGTATGGAAGTAGACCGTATGGCTATTCCATTAAGTATGTATGGAAGTTGGCCGAATGGATATTCAATTAAGTGATATGTGTGGAAGTCGACCTTATGGTTATTCCACTTAAGTATGTTTATGTCCCAAGTTACCTTTATATGTTATGTGATCTTTATATGGGTTTTACGGTAATCTTTTGGTTACAGAAGGGTAAGTAATGAACTTTTATTCAGTGAAGAGTTTTTACTACTTTGAAAAGGTGAAAAGTATTACTTTGATAAAGTATAAATGGTTTACTTGTTGTTTTGAATAACTAACAGTTTTCATTCTTTCTGTATCACTTACTGAGCTTTTTATGCTCACCCCAAGTTTTTTTTGAAATGTTTTTCACAGGACTTAATGTGGAATAGGGTCAAGGATGGGATCAAGGGAAAGTCATGCTATCTAAAACATGGAACTAGACATGTTTCTTATTAAGAGTTTTTATTTTATGGAAACTTAGTGGAAGTCTATACTTTGTAATATTTTGAGATGTAATAGTTATGTCCTAATTCTCTAAAACTCTAAACCTGAAAAGATCCTCAATGTGAATTATTCATTTAATTCAATATTAAGTAAGGTTTAAGGCTGGGGTCTTATAGTTGGTATCAGAGGTCGGTTTAGATAACTTTAGAGGTTAGTGTATTTTTTAAGCATAAGTGACATTACCATATTGGCTAGTATTTTAGAAAGTGTCATAGTTTTTAGATAAAGTGAATGAGTAAGTATATCTTAGTGTTTATCTTACTCATTAGTACATGATGGTTATGTTGATATACTCACACTGAACTTTTTGGTTTTAGTAAATGGCTGGATCTAGAAGGCACCAAAGTAAAAATTGGTTTGAAGGAAACTGTGGTTGTTCTCTGATTAAGAGACTGGATGAAATGGGGTATTCAATGAGGAAACTCGTGGTTATTCTAAACCAATTATCAAGGAGTCATGATTAACCACTTTAACCTTGGTATGTTCTATAATGCATCATGTATGAGATGACCAATCGATGTGAAAGTTCAGGTAATAATTATAAAGGTAACCATTAGGGTTTATATGATCCTTACTTTTGAGGTAATTATGGGTTATTATATGTTATGATGGAAAATGAAAGGCATGAGATAAACTTCAGGTCAAAATATGTTATGTTTATTTTTTAAGATTTTATCTCATTTTGGGAAATGTTTTGATAATTATATAGTTTTGGAAAAAGGACAACACACAGACTGTGTGACAACCCATCGCGTCGGACAAAGCTGCGAGAATCGAACCCACAACCAAAGTGCGACTGGTATTTATCGCCTACCACTGGACTACGTGAAGTCCCTAGTTAGTTTGACTAATTCTTTTTAGTTAGATTATTTTAGGAATCAACAGTAAGTTTATTTTTGGTTATTTTTGAAAATGATTAACCTATCATGGAGGATATGTGATTAGGTTAATTACTTTTCAATACGAGACTTTAGGAGCAACTGATGTTGTTTGGAGATAAATGTTACGATTTAACTTGGAAGATCATGTGACTAAATCCTTCAAATATTTGGGTTTCAATCTTAGATTGGTTTACTTTGAAGAATTTTATGGAAAAATTGTTTATTGAATGGTCCTCGTTGAACTTTGGGTTTTGTTGGACAAATTTTGGAGATTAAGAATAGCTTTTCTTTTTATAAAGGGTTATCCTTTTCTGGATTATCTGATCATATACTAACCTTTTTGGTTTTGGTTTTGGATTTTGTCTAAAGACATGTGAAATATATAGTTCTCTTTTGTGGATTAGGTGATTCTCTAGAAGTTGATTATAGTACTCTTAATGTGAACAAGTCTTCCTAAATACTCATCTTTTGGAGAAAATATGAGTTCTTGTAAGAAATCTAGTAAAAGTTGAAAGTCAACATGACAATTATGTATGCTTCCTTATGTTTTAGTTAATCTCATAAATAAATTCCTCAATGAATAGTAACTTAAAACAAATATGTTGTCTGTTAACTTTTCCTACTGGGGAATCGAATACCGTTTAACCCATCACAAGTTTGTGATTTTCTTATGGTTAACTTTCTCCTAGACATGTTTACTATCACTCTCCATCAGAACATGACCCTTTGTTTTTCCTCCATGTCCATGTTTTTCTACATGGAATCCTAGTATGGGTTAACTCGAGTGACCTCTGTACTTTTCTTCCTTTATTTTAAAGTGATTGTTTTACCGACTCTTGTTCCGATGTGGGACTTTCAAGGATATTTCCAAGCCCAATTTTAAAATTGGGAGGACACAATTCCCAAAAGGAGGGAAGGATGTAACACCCCAGGTAAATAAAGAATATGACATTTTTATATTTATCCATATTTGTTAATAAAATATTAATATTAATTTAAAGGGAACGCTATGCTCGATGGCTTACCCAATACCCAACAACGAGTTCCTTTGAAATCATATGTTGCACTCTAATAATAAAATAATATTATTTTAAATGATAGTTAGCACATAGCCATTGTATTGACAGAAATGAATATAAATAACTAAAATATGATTATATATGTTTGTTAAATGTTTTTACTTTTATCCAATAAATTTTAGAGGCTTAAAATACAAATGAATCCAATCTTAAGCATTGAATACACTAGTATTTTTTAAAAGATTGTTTTACTACCATTTGATGGCAAACCATTTTTTTAAATCAAACTTTTGACAATTTTATAATCTCTATTTTTCAAAATAAACATATTATTTATGATTGGGACATTGAAATTTACCTTGGGTTAATTTATGGTATTTTTCTG
The DNA here is from genome assembly GCA_963277665.1 of Viscum album. NCBI lineage: Eukaryota > Viridiplantae > Streptophyta > Magnoliopsida > Santalales > Viscaceae > Viscum > Viscum album. The sequence goes on along the minus strand of OY728129.1, from coordinate 1,266,383,067 downwards.
ACAATGTTCATTTTTCAATGAATAGTGAAAAATACTGCATTTTACATCAAAACTACTTTTTCATATAATTTAATTATATGGTTATATTATCTTTTTAATTTGTTTTAAAGTTTAATTAGAATATATTTTTACCATGTAATTCAATGATGGACATTGGGATTAATTTCACTTTGGAATTAGGCATAAACAAGTGCCAAACTTTTCATAAATATTGTTTCTAAAAAACCCGCTATTTGTTTTGACAACGGGAAGTTTTTTTTAAATTAATTATTGCAATTTATGTGTTTGGAATTTGGTAAAATTGATTTCATATTTGGAATCCTAAGGTCTAAATTATGTAATTAAGACTCTTTTGTTTTTGGACATTAGGAATAGTAACGACGATAATTATCTTTAATTATCTTGATTAATGAGTAATCAGGTAGTTAAAGATAATAAAATAATATCATAATAATAAAAAATGACCACAAAATGTGTCCTAAGGCTACTGGTTGTCTCATTTCCGACCATGGGATACCTTGTTCCAAACTTGGGGGCCCCATGGAATCACTTTTGTGAGAAAGTGACTTTCTATCTTTTTATTTTTAAATAATGTTAAATGTAACAAAGAATGTATCACCTAAATAAAATATTTTTTGTTTTGTCTAAATAAATGATATTTTGGACTATAAATATTCATTATAAATCTTAAAAGATTTCCTACATCATGATATTTATTTTATAATTTTTAGACATCAAATAAATTAAATTATTTATGACATCATGATGGTGCAATGATTACCTCATTAATAAAAGATTTAAATAAAATGGAAAGATAATATAAAATCTAAGACCTAAACATGTCCAAAACCTTTTGTATGGGTGGATTTCGAACCCTTATCACCTTAACCTCGAAAGAAACCAATTTGGGACCATTAAAATCCGAAACGCATTTGATAATAAAGTTACATTTTATACCTTTCCAAGAGTGCCCCTCCCCTCCTCTTATAAAAGGACCCCACCTATAACACCTTACCCACACTTCCAAAGCCTTTGGCTCGGCCAAAACCTACCCAGTTTGTCTCTCCACATCCCTCTATAATTCCTTGAAGCCTCAATTTTGGAAGAAGCCTTCCCAAGGAAGCCTTTGAGCTCAAACCAAAGGGAGTTACCCGATTTTAAGGTAATGTCTTCACTTGATTCCTTTTGTTTTATTTTGCTTCTCCAACCCCCTAAACTCTTTTTATTCATTTATTTTGTAACAACACAAGTATATTAAATATACTAGGATGTTGTTATAAGAAGGATTCGAGCTAAACTTACACACACCTACATCTAATGGTTAAAGAACATACTGTTTCTGGGGATGGCGAATTTCTGCCTCCCGAAACAATGATTGTTCAACATTCTTTTAACACCTTCAAAGGTGGCCATTAATATGACACTATATTTATATATGATATAAAATATGTTTATGTTTTCTTTAAGATTCTTTATTTTTCATTTATGGAATACCTTTATGGCTTCCATTATGGGTATACGCGATATCTTCATTTTAGGAAGTGCGGACTACCACCCCCTTAAAGAGATTTGATTCATTAATTCCATATGTGGGATGTATAAAGGATGGATTTAAAGTTATTATATATTATTTTATACTGGAATTATAATATACCTTTATATAATTATTGTTTTCTTTCCATTAAAGTATGAGATAGAAATGAAAGTAGCGTTCATGCGTACGTACGGCTTACCGTCTCCACTAACGGTGCATTTCATTTCTTATCCTCAAATGTAATGTACTATTATAAGTACATATAATGGATATATATGATATATGATACATCTAAAGGATTAATATAATTCTGGAATTAAAAATATACACATCTCTCATTTAGTTTTAATTCCATTAATATGACATAGAAATGAAAGTAGCGTTCATGCGTACGTACGGCTTACCGTCTCCATGAACGGTGCATTTCATTTCTTACCTCTAAATGATTATGTAATATTATAAATACATGTATATTATGGATATATATGATATATATGATATCCAAATCAGGAATTTCATTTTGAATATAAAGAACCTTTGACCACACGAACAACCTGTAATTGTAAGAAGTCTACTTTTGACTTAAGAACCAAATATCGACAAAACAAACATGATTACATAATGTTTATAACATGTAAATAATTGATATAAAAGGAATAATGAACTTGAAAAATGTTCTTAAGCAAGTAGAAATTAACTCAAGTTTATTATTCAGGACGTTAAAGAATGATCGAGTCAAGTCGGACCCGAGGTAAGAGATCCTACTCCTCTCCTTCTTTTTAAGTACACTCTTTTATGTCATTATTTTTAAGCTCATATTTCTTATGATTGGGATGTTATTTTATATTTTTATTTCTTTAGATTTTATTTTAATATGATGAGAGACCCTATTTGATCACATCAATCCATTTTTGGAGGTTTTAAGTGGCGCCGTTAGGCTGCCGATTTTTCGTAAGGGATTTTTCATCTCACTTTTATTCCCGTGACATTTATGCTAAGTTTGAAACTATTTCCTTTGATTGGTGTATGCACTGCCCATTAATACACTCTTTGAGTATTATAATTTCATTTATGGGTATTTAAATCTTTATTGTATGACCCTTCTTCCCTGGGGTGTACGTTTTGAAAGTTACCCAACTCGGTAAGTGGACCTTTCACCATCCTCTTTTTAAAAGACTTATTTTGTTATGTCTTTTAATTTACATCTTATTATGTTGGGATATGTTCTTATATATCCTTATTTATTTAAAGTTTATGTCCAAGTGATGAGATACCATTCAATCTCTCATTGACTAATTTTCTGAATTTTGAAGTGACGCCGTAAGGCTATCGAATTTTTACAAGGGAACATCTTAACCCAATTTCTATTTCTTTGGGTTCAACTTGTACTTCTTGAACATGTCATCCTATGAATATGTGTGAATGACCTCTGATTGTTTCACACTTAATATCCACTTATATTGGGTGTATTTTTATTTCTCACACATAATTATGTGATAGATTTATCCTTAATTTAAGGATACCATCTTTATAATGGATTCCATCTCAATTTACATTTCCATTGAGACTTAATTGTTGTTATGCACCAATTCACTCTTATAGGGTGTGTATACTATCCTTTGAAATATTATATAATTAATACCTTTATTCTCATGATATTATAAAGTTCGGTTTAAAAGTTATTCCGCAATTATTTGTATTCAAGGGTCTCTCATTTTGTTAAAAACTATTTAACAAAAATATCATTTTAAATGTTTTAAAGATTTATTATTCTAAATCTTTATATTTAATTTCCATGTTTTCGAAATGGTTTTTAGTATTTATTTATATGGACATTAATGTTTTAAAATTATAATTCCATTAAAAGCTTCAAAGTGGTATGGGACACTTTGATTCAAAAATCTCTTTTAAATGGTTTTTGAAAATGGATTGATTAATTCAATATCTGGGAATTACTTATTGTGATTGCAAATGAAATGTTGTTATTGAAATGTTTATATTTTCAATATTTTATGTGTAATGATGGTACTTGGACATTTTACGGGTGGTTACGTGATAAACCATATGACGGGTGGTGCCGTGAATACCAGGATGGGTGGTTACATTATAACCTCCAATGTATTGGGTATGGAAATCGGCCGTATGGCTATTCCATTAAGTATGTATGGAAGTTGGCCGAATGGATATTCTATTAAGTGATATGTGTGGAAGTCAACCTTATGGTTATTCCACTTAAGTATGTTTATGTACCAAGTTACCTTTATATGTTATGTGATCTATATATGGGTTTTATGGTAATCTTTTGGTTACAGAAGGGTAAGTAATGAAATTTTATTCAGTGAATAGTTTTTACTACTTCGAAAAGGTGAAAAGTATTACTTTGATAAAGTATACATGGTTTACTTGTTGTTTTGAATAACTAATAGTTTTCATTATTTTTTTATCCCTTACTGAGATTTTTATGATCACCCCAAGTTTTTTTTGAAATGTTTTTCACAGGACTTAATGTGGAATAGGGTCAAGGATGAGATCAAGGGAAAGTCATGCTATCTAAAACATGGAACTAGACATGTTTCTTATTAAGAGTTTTTATTTTATGGAAACTTAGTGGAAGTGTCTACTTTGTAATCTTTTGAGATGTAATAGTTATGTCCTAATTCTCTAAAACTCTAAACCTGAAAAGATCCTCAATGTGAATTATTCATTTAATTCAATATTAAGTAAAGTTTAAGGCTGGGGTCTTATACTACCATGTTCTCTTCCATGGACACTCTTCTCACTAAAATTCACCCCTTTGATAGAAATACCTAAAGAGGTGATAGTTATGGAGAATGTGATCTGTCCGTTGATGTGACCTTGGTTATTTTCAAGAGCTATTTATTTAGTATTATCACAATACAATGTGATAGGATCTTTACTGTTATGAACCACATAAAGATTTTAGACAATGTTTTGATTATATACGGCTTCCTTGGCTGCATCAGAAGCCTATATATATTTGGACTCCACTGTAGAATCAGTGAAAATTGGATTCTTTGAACTCTTCCTGCTCACATATCCTCTATTTAGACAGAAAACATATCCTGATAGTAACATTAGGTATTTCTAATCTATTTGAAAACTTGTATTAGCATAACCTATGATGACAAGATCCTCATCTCCTCTGTACACAAGGAACATGTTATCAATTATCCTTAGATAATTAAGGATAGTATTAATAGTAGTCCAATGTTATTCCCCTTGATTTACTTGATATCTTCCTACCATGCTTAGTGCATAGGAAACATCATGCCTAGTACATAACATGGCATACCTGATGGATCATATAGCATAAGCATATGGGATCTTACTCATCCTATATTTCTGATGTTGTGTCTGAGGACACATTATTTTAGAAAGATGTTGTCCATGTTACACTAGAACCAATCCCCTCTTGGATTGTTCCATACTTAATCTCTTTATTTTCTAGTCAATCTATAGACCTTGAATTAGTCCAAGTATCATCTTGGATCTATCATGAATGATATTGATCCCTAGAATGTGGGTTGATCCACCTAATTACTTCAGAGAGAAACACATGTTTAACCAGTCATTAACTAATTGTAATACTAGTACATCATTTCCAATATGTAAAATGAAATCAACATATATTACTAGGATAATGACTGCATTCCCATTAAACCGATTATAAACACATGGCTTACATTCATTAATAATGAAACAAAATTATTTTATGGATTCATCAAATCAAATTTTCTGTGACTTGGATTCTTGCTTTAATCCATAAATGGATTTTTGCAACTTCCAAATATGTTTGGCTTCAACTTGTGTCACAAAGCCTTCTGATTGTATCATATAGTCATCTTCATGAAGGTTCTCATTAGGGAATTTTGTTTTGACAACCATTTTCCAAATCTCGTAGTCATTGTATGAAGTTATGGAATAGAGGATTCTTGGGTATTTAAACATGAAAACTAGCAATAAGGTTTTATCATATTCAATTCCTTGATGCTTTATGAATTATATAGCCACTAGTACTACTTTATAGGTGCTAACATGACCATCCATGTCCTGCTTTCTCTTGAATACATATTTCCATACTACATGCTTTACATCAACTGGCTCATCGACCAAAACCCAAAATTGGTTCTAATACATGGAATCAATCTCATATTTAATAACTTCTAGTTGTGTTTCATCTTATGACCTCTCTATTTATTCCTTGTAGGATAAAGGAATATCATTTCCCAAAAAATAATGATTCATCATCCTTGGTGACTAGGAAACTACATCTCTCTGGTTTCATTACCTCCCTTGATCTCCTACGCAGTACTTGTGTTTATGAAACCTTTTCTATGGGGACCTATGGAAATTGTTCATGTACCAAATCATGTATATCAAGGGCATCAACTTCGTCAAAGTCAATCTTTCTCCCACTATAATTTTTGAGGATGTGATCGCTCTCATGAATGACAGCTTTTCTGGCGACAATCATTTTCTTCCCTGAAGGGTTATATAGGTAATATCATTTTATATCCTTAGGATATCCTATAAAGATACCACTCAAGCCTTAGGGTTATAGTTTGTTTCCTGAGAAGGACTTAACAAATGCCTCAACTACCCATACACATTTGTGAGAATAAATGGGTTTCCTTCTATTCTATAACTCAGCATGAATTCCATTTTCCTTCTTTATTGGTACTCTGTTTAATGTGTGTGTTTTAGTTTGTAATTAATAACCCCAAAAGGATAATAAAAGATCTAAATGACTCATCATCTACCTCACCATGTCCAACAAGGTTTGGTTCCTCCTTTCACTAACACCATTACACTATGGTGTATAAGTAGGAGTGGGTTGAGATAGAATCCCAAACTCCATTAAAATGTCAATGAACTCTTGGTTTAGATATTATCCACCTTAATCTGATTGAAGCTTCTTTATCTTCTAACCAAGATAATTCTCTACATCATTATTGAATTCCTTAAATTTATCAAAGGACTCTGAATTATATATCATTAAGTAGATATAGACATATCAACTTCAATCATCAGTAAAAGTAATAAAGTAAGAATATATACCTATATATTCTACTATAAATGGTCCACACACATCCTTGTGTACCAATACTTGAAGCTCTGTGGCCCTTTCACCCTATCCATTGAAAGGTAGCTTCTTCATTTCCCCTTGTAAACAAGCGTGACATCTATCAATTGGTTATACTTCAATAGTGTCTAAATAACCATCTGGGTAGAGATTTTTCAAGCACTAATCATTTACATGACTAAGACCTTGACACCATAACTGGGTGTTGAATGAATCATGTGAGTATGTTCTATTATCAATTTCCAATGCTTGGTTTTCATAATTTAAAACATACAAACAATTATTTAAATGTTCCATACCATAACATGAATAGTTCTTATATAAGAAACAACCCTTATTTTCAAACATGAAAATAAATCCATCCATATCAAAACATGATATAGAAATTATGTTATTGGAAACACTAGGTACATACTAATAGTTATGTAAAACCAAAATCATTATAGTTGGCAATGAGAGATGGAAATTGCCAATGGATAATGTTTCTAGCCATGCATCATTGGTATCTCGAAGATCATCCTCTCTACTATCAATCATTTTAAATCTACATGGTTTTTACATTTGAATAAAAATGTGTTCCCCACAAGATGTATCTAATACCCAATGTGTAGAAATGGAAATATTACACTCGATAAAAAATTAAACATTAGCATCCCTATGATTTTGGGTGTAGTTCCTCTTCCAGTGGCATGGTTTTCCACATAAAAAACACATATCCTCTCATTCATTTCCCTGCCTCTGGATGATCCCATTCTTGGAGGGATGGTTCATGGGGGCTTCAGACTATTTATAGAACCTTGTCACCTTTTTCTTGTCATTCCTCTTCTTATTCACAATAAAGAATGTGGGTTTTTCATTCTCTGTGTCCTTATATACCTGGTGAATCAAGGTAAGATGTCTTGATAAATTCTTCTCATTGTTTCTCATGTTGTTTTTGACAATAAGGCTAGATAGGGTCTTGGGGAGGGATGATAGGATGCGATCTATACGCAACTAATCAGGGAACTTGATCCCAAAGTTGTCCAAGTATTTAATATATCCAATAAGCTTGACTGCATGAGGTTCATATAGTGTATACTATCCAAGAATAGTTTTAAACAAAGTATTGAAGATATCACATCTCTCTTGTCTCTTCTTCTGTTTATAGATATCTTTATGGTGAGACATCATGCTATATACGTCCATGTTTTTATGTTGCTTCAAGAGATCATTAATCCTAGAAAATAGCATGAAACATTGGAAATATGTGGTATCATCCAAATGTTTCATATAGAGAGATATTTCTTAATCACTTTCCTCATTTCTAAGAGAAACTAAAACATTCTCCTCTAGCACATATAATTTCCTCGTGTGGCGAAGGATGACGCTTAAATGCCTCTTCCATTTCTATAAATTGGTGCCAGTGAGAATGTTTTCCTTCTTGAGTATGGTTCATAAGGATATGTCTGATGTCATATTACATTCCATTTCTACAAATTAAGATGATCAAAGATTTAGTAATTTAGCATGATAAAACTGATCTAAATAAATAATTAAATACTTATTAGTCTCCCACTATTTAATAGAAATCCAATATCCATTACCGTTGACTTCAGAATATTCTATTGACTGAAATATTTACTTTCTAATTACCAAAACAAGGGTTGGTAAAGAAACATGAATGGTTTTATGTAGGCATTCTAAATTCATACTATATTAACTCACATCTCCTCAATCCACTGAGTGGACTCCCCAATCCTGAAATCCCTTTATTTTGGATTTCCTCAACTGTTGCCTCTTGGTCACACCATATTCTGCTGTGGAAGTCAATTCTTGATTTGAACCGAGTAAATTCAACCCAAAAAATAAAATTAGAATTCATCAATAATTGAAAGCACCCCAAATAGGGTTGGTTAAGCACTTTGAATAATGATTCTATTTTAACCAATATAAAAAATGCTATACTGAGTTAATATTTCCTTGAGGTATTTTATCCTTATACATAAATCGAAATTTTATTATCTTTCTTACATTATTGTTAATATTTATTGGGATATACATAAGTGATTAACCTTGTATAAGATAATATTTACGCATAATTCAATCTTATTTTAGTTCCACATTCCATGCTTTTTTAATTAATTAATTTTGTGATCATGAAAACACACCCACAATAAATAAACCATGAAACTAACAGAAATAAAATAAATTGCATGATCATGATCTTCTTCAACTGTTTAGTTTATCTTGCAGTTGATAAAATAACACAAAACCTTGGGGAGAAACACCTCGAACCTTTTGGGTTTGTGTTTATAGCTTTCCACCTATCCACCTTTGTATCTCCTTAGGTTGGTTTCACCTCAGATCCTAACTTGGACCGCCACCACTAAATTGGGAGCTCCATCCATTACATATGATTTTATCTCACACACAGGTGAGGGGTAAAAGGGGTTTTATATAAAATAAACATTGGGCACACATGACCTACATATTAAGGACAATAAGGCTCAAAGACAAACAAATTTAATTTAAATAAATTAATTAAAAGAAACCATCCACATAAAAATTTATTGTTCTAGGTCATGGTCATCAATACATGCAACAATTTTTACACATAAATAAAACTAGAATTAAATGTTTAATTGTTATCGTTTAAGATAAATCATGCTTGAATCAATTAATTATCATTAATTAATCAATACTTTTATCTTAAACCCTTTTTAAATTTCTTTAAGATTCTCATCCATTATAATTTTAAACAAATAAATTCATTTAAATATTTATTTATATGTAACTTGCACCTTTGAGGAAACCCGGTGAATTATTGTTCATAACTACCCAATGAGTAGAAATGAACATTAGACAGATGTTAAATTAAATACATATATATATAAAACATATCAAATGTTATGCCTCATCTTTACACCCACACCATGGTTTATGTATCAAGGATTTGTAAAATATAACAATAAATTTTAATAAATTTTCTTAATTTGGATGAGTACACGACATGTAGTTCCAACTACACTGTGTGTACTATCGTTCATAGTCCATCAGAAGTACATGCCCATGGATAAAACATGTAAATATACACTCAAAATATTCAAAGTACACATTGTTTCCAGTGGGTCACTTTCCATGTAGTATCCACATTACATGGTCTCTAGCCAAGCAAGTCGTGTATGGGGTAAACAGTCCAACCCTAACCTGAACAAACTATGTGACATGTCCATTGGACCACATATCATGTAATCTATAAACTGTGTGCCACCTATTCCTAGTCAAGAAAGGGAGTCATTAAGACTTAGACAAACTCCTATGGCATAGCTTGGTTTGGTGGAGTAGTACCGATGCATTGTACCTTGATTACACAGAATGTACTTCCAAATAAATTTCGTGTGATCTAGTGTTGTATGGCTAGGAAGCTTTTGAAACTTTATATAAGACCGTCTATTTTATTTTAATCAAAAGTAAAGGAAAATATTGTTTCTGTAAGGTCAACAAGATATGAAAGAGGAGGAACATATCGTGAGATTTGGTTTTACATAATGATTAAATTTAATTGAAACAAATAAATTATTAAATCCATAAATCATAGAAATAAACTAAATAATTATAATCATCATTATGACTGCTCTGATACCACATGTAGGTTTCGGGCATAACGGAATCAGGTGAATGGGTGTACCCAACATTGATTTTACTGTTAACAATGATTAATCTAAGATCAATCATAATGATAAAACACTGGATCATCAGAATAGTACGAAGAAAGAAAAGTAAAGAGAGATGTCCCCGAACCATAGAGAGTATTATAATATGTTGTTTATAATTAATTTAATTAGAAGACAAAAAAATACCTTAATAGAATTCTCTATGCGTTGATGTTTCTGGTCATGATGCATTGTGATCTGTCATTTTGTCATAGAAGTGAAGTGTAGGCTTCTTCTAGCATTGATCGACACGTTCTCTACCTATCGTTGGACGTCGCTGAAGGGATATTTGGGTTCTATCATAGAAGATCATTCACATGTGATGTCTACCTTTGATTTTCTTTCTGAGCTGCTTCCAAATATCTCTCCTTGATCCGGTGTAGGGGGATATCTCTTGTAACCTGAGAGTGTTCTTGGAGGAAAGGAATTATATATTGTCTTGAGATCATTCTCCATATCCATTTTTCACAACCACAAATAATTTCTAGTTATAATGAGAATAATGTAATTGAGATTTATATTACATAGAATAATAAAATAAATTAATTACCCAAAGGAATTTATTTATTTAATTTAATTCTTATTAATACCCCATGTCCAATAATAACATCTAACTATTTTTATTATCACTTGACATGTGCCTAACTAATTACACCTAATATTATTTAATTAAATAAATAATATTATTTATCACAAATCCCCAAAAAAACTACATGTTGTGTATATTAATATACAATGTGAGTACTTTTGGTTTTATTTTTTCTTTATTCCCTCCACCACATTTATCAGACCCAAATAATGACTATTTATTTCTTCAATAAATATCACAACATTACTCACTAATAAATATATTATTTCACCCACAATACATTGTCTCAAATAACTGGTGTTGAAATAAATGTGATCAGGCACCCTTGAATAATTATTAAACCATAATATGGAATAATATTTATTCAACTTCTGAAATGAATATTTAACTAAGATTATTGGACACACATAGTGTGTGACCTTCTAGGCCTCTTTCTCAGTGGAATTAGGTGGAGCCTGCCTAAAGTCCAATGTTAACGTCTAGAAAAACTCCAAGGCACCCATTGAGAATGATGTTAATTCCGCAATGACATGTCACATACTATGAACGCTTACTATGTAATGTAATCCCTTTGCCTCAATATCTCGAAAAAAGCAGGTTGCATTCTAGTTCCATCAACCCATGTGATCAATTATTATTTATTTGACTTCCAAGAATTGAAATTGCTCATTCCTCACCATGAACATGGATTTATTTAGGCTATATCCATTCAATTAATGGGACTAAGATATCAACTTTTGTTATGGAATAAAGGGGGGAAATCCTTTATTGTATTATCTATTAATGCAGTATTACTCCTCACGTACCCAACATATACTACCACAATGAGAATAGTGTGCCATCACAATTTTCATCAATACATATAAGAGCATGAGTTTTAATACCCATTAATAATAATCATAATGTCTGAGGACCAACACACATGTCTATAAATAGGAACATCCAATGACCCTATGAAATGTGGATTTCTTAATGGGTGGTCTCGTTCTCATAATATCCTCTAGTATATTACCAAGGGTAGACACCATGATAAGGTGCCTCCAATTTTTATGTGTCCTCGCCCCTAATGGAAAGTATTATTTGTGTCCCTCAAATAACATCATCCGGCCATAGAAAATATATTCAAGAATAGTGTTATGGAACATCTGGGTTCTCATCATATCATGGACCTGCTATGGCCCTTTAGTGTAATAGATATCCTTAGGAAATTATCACAAGCATTGTAACATAGATATAGAATCAATAAGTGATATTTTATTTATTAATATTCAAATCCATGAATAATATTCTTTTATAAAGTACAAATTAGGTTGTTCTAGGCCACTAACTACAATAGTTGGAACCTTATGATTCCTAGTGTTTGAAATGAGTATATCTGTATGTTCTTGGTATATGTATGGGAATATACATGTGTTGAGATAACAATGATTTTTTTGTGGGTTTTCCCTTAGGCTTTACCTTTGTGGTTTAGGGTGTCCTACTAAGTATTGTTTTACTCACCCCTGCAGTGGCTTCACCTGCACAAGCTGTACCTTATGCAGATGATCGATGCTTTGACGAAGTCCAGGGAGGACTAGGACTAGGTAGTGCTTAGTGATATTAGAAATATGAGGTGTACTCTTATGGCTACATGCATCTTCCCATCACCTAGCCATCAGGTTGGTGTTTCGGTGAATGAGCGTCATAGACATGGAGTTTCACTTTTGTTCAGTCATTATTTTGGTGGGATTTTATACTAGCCTGATTTTTCACCATGTACATTACTTTTCATTGAACTCTAGTTTCATTATACTTAGTGTCTTTCATGATTATCTTCCTTGGCCTTTTAATTTACAATACCATTGGATTGGAGTTGTGCATGTGCGTGGGTGTACAGGTACTTAGGAAAATGCCTCTCATTTGTGGGATATGCCTACTTGGTACTAGTCTCTAGCCCAGGGCCTATCAAAGGCGGGCCTGGGTAGTCACGACATGGGATCTGGGGGATGGGTCATGATAGAGTGGTATCAGAGGAGGTTAGTTCTACCTTATAACTATAGTGTTGTGAGCTTGGTTTTGGTTTCATAATGACAGTGTTAAGATGTTTCACGTTAGTCTCTCTGGCCAGAGAATCTAATGTTGGTATGGAGGCCAATGTATCCATTCACTAGGACTCTGATAACATTTTTATCAACTTGGTGAATTAGAATACCGGTCATTGGGAATTAAATGGTACATGCATCATATAGGAATGGTTTCTGTTTTTCATATGATTTTTCAGTCATCTCCCCATATATACTCTATTAACCATGGTTCGTCTTGATCTATTTCAGGATGCCTCTATGATGACAGACATATAGGATTATTCAGTGTGATCATGGTGACAATATTCCCTATGATGAGGCTTTAATGTAGGGCACTAGTTCTGGGGAGTTTCCCTTTGGTGGTCTACCGGTGGTACCACCACCTGTAGAGTAGCACGTTTTGCTGACAGTTTGGTCTGAGGATGAATGTAGTTTTAGCGGGTTCTAGAGGCATAATCCTTTGAGATTTTGGGGTGATACAGACCCCTAGGCAATAGATGAGTTGCTCTAGTCAGTCACTTGTGTATTACGCCTAGCGAGGACACCTCCCGATCAGATGGTGGTCCTAGCCACGAGCCTTCTTTGGGGATCATCATCAGTGTGATGCTAGAGCTTTGTAATAAATTCACATGATGAGCTGACACTCACTTGGGAAGATTTATAACAACTCATCTGGGAAGTGTTTTACCCAGTCACATTGAGGTCGTTACATATCTAAGAGCTTATGTAGCTTCGACATGGTAACATGTCTGTGGAAGAGTTTTTGGTGAGGTTTACTGACTTGTTGCATTACTCCCTGGGCATGGTACGAGGCTAGGTTTTTAGAGCTCGATGCTTAGATTAGGGATTATGTGGAGAGATTAGGGAGTCAGTGGTTCTGTTAAATATTCCCACCCATGCTGGGGTGATGGAGAGTGACCCAGTGGTTGAGAGTTTTCTGGATAAGGAGTGGATTGATGTGACCCACAACAGAGGTCGCGAGGTAGAGGCATCTCCAAGAGATGGAAGATGACAGGTGACAGGATCACGACATAGGAGGTATACCCATGCCCCAAATCAGATGTATTGGACTATGTAACAAGAGCATCATCAAGGGATAGATCAGCCGCAAGAGATGCATTGTTATGTTTATAATGGTTGGGGCATCTCACTAGAGATTTTATGACCTGTCGTGCCACTAAGAGGGAGCCAGTTGATGAGACGCCCTGTCAGAGATAGTTCTTGGATAAAGGTGTTCCACAAGATGGAGTGAGATGAAGAGGATCTGGAAGAGAAACAGGTGGTCCACACCAGGATCGGGGGGATAGAGGATATGGGACAAGACAAATGTATGTATTCATCGATATGACACCCTTCAAGGTACTGTATGGATGACCATGCAGGTCACTATTATGCTGAGTAGACCCAGGGTAGTCCACACTAATGGGTATAGTGATGGTATAGGATACCACTGAAAGGGTGCAGGTTATCTGAGAGTGGATGAAGACATCATAGAACCGAAATATGTCCTAGGATGATAGGCGATGGATCCAATGGATTTCAAAGAGGAGGGGCCAAGTATTCCAACTTGTCTCTCCTTGATGAGGGATAGATTGATTTGGACAAGGAAAAAATCATAGAGTACCAGTTGGAGATAAAGGATCAGTATGAGAGGATCCTTTGTGGATGTTCAATTCCTCTTGTGTGTGTTCCATGACAGCACATGGATATCCAGGAGAGTACGTTGGAGTGGGAGGCTCAGATTCATTCTCAATGTCCTCTTTTGTTTGATTAGCCCCTATTTTGGATTACGAGGATGTAAATCCCTAAAGAGTGGAGTAATGTAATACCCCATAATTGAATGAAATTTTTTTGAAACTTAAATGGGATTTTTTCGAGACCAAGCTCTAAGACAACATGTGATTTTAAGGTTTGGTGTGCCCGAAATGGTCTATCGAAAAATGATACATTTATAAATAGCTTGTGTGATCAGTTTTCCTAAACAAAAAAATAGCTCTCAAACAGGTTTCCAGATTAGAAATTTGAGGTCACTGTTGTGTTCAGGATGGCAAGTTTACACTAGAAGCAAAATTAGTTTATCCGGCATGAGCCTCCAGTGAGAAATCCGGAAAATGGAATAATCAAAAATAAAATAAATAAATAAAATTATTTTATTTTTTGAATACATATAACTAACAAATGGTGACTTGTATTGAAAATCTAAAACCACTGTTGATCCCATGAGGGTATTATTTCCTTAGGAAGAGACAAACATTGGCTGGTGTGGGTCAAAAGTGGAAAGTAGTTTTTTTCGTAAATAAAATAATAAAATAATGTTATTTTATTTTCATAACACATAAATGAAATCTCATATTGGAAATACGAGAGTACCATTGAGATTGTGAGTGTATTATTTCCTTTGGAAGATCCTAACAATGTCTTGCATGGGTCAATAGTGGAATGTAGTTTTTGGCCATAAATAAAATAATTGAATAGAGTTATTTTATTTTCAAATCCTTATAACTCAAAAATAGTAACTCAGATTGGAAATATGAGAGTACTGTTGAGTTCGTGAGGGTATGATTCCCTTAGTCGGTTCCCAATATCGACTAGCACGAGATGGTTGTGAATTTTGGTTATTGAGACGTAACTATAAATAAAATAATTCATATAAAAGTAATTTTATTTTCAAATCATTATAACTCACAGACAGTAACTCAGATAAAATATCCGAGTCCATGGATGAGTTCATAATGAAATGTTCTTTTTAAGCAGGACTTAACCTCAACATGTGTGTGATGAGGAAAAAATTTAATGTTTTAACACTTTTAATGTTAATTTAAATAAATGTAAAACCATAATTTTCTATCTTTTAAATTGGTTCTTAGATCGAAAATCTAAGGGAATCATCGAACTTGGAACATCGGGATTCTCCTAAAAAAGCTCTAACATCAACCAGTGAGGGATGACTGGAAAAGATAGCTTTTTGACTTTTCAAATGAAAAATATAATAACTTAAAAAGTTTTTTTATTTTATTTTTTCTTCACCGCTAAGCAGTGGAACTTCAACACTATTGTGGAGTGATGAGACGATGTTAAATCGCATTAATTAACCTTGTTAATAAATCAGAGTGACAATGCAACAATGCAGTAGTAACAGAAATTCATTCCCTTCATTAATTTTTAACTAGCGGGTGCATCATTGATGTGGGAGAAAACACTCTGAATCTATGGAAGATCATCATTGATGAATGAATAATGATTAGAAATGATCGCCAAGGATGTTTATCACTTCCCGCTCCTCTTGTAGAGATCCCACCTTTGATGTCAGATCGACCTCTTCTAGGGACGTATCACCATCAACGAAAAATCTACCCTTCGATCAAACTTTCTCTCAAGGTAGGGTTTGTTATTTAAATAATGAATCTCTTTGTTTGTGGTTTTAAATGAAGAACGTAGATTAAACCATGAATAAGTTTACCCACTGTTCAATCGTTTTTGTGGGATGTTCTAAACTACATGATGATTTGGGGGAAATGTTTTTCTGTTTTGATTTCGTTATTGATCCTTCTAATGAGAGTGTATTAACACTATGAAGAATGTCTGTAGAGGTTCATTCCTCGAATTTTGGTCTGGATTTTCCTCTCCTTGTTATCCCTTCATGTTCTTCGTTCTTCATGAGGATATGAACAAATGATTACAGTACATTCACCTTGTAGAGCAATGATCCAATATCGTAGATCATATATGGAAATGGAAAAAAGGTAGTGTAGTGAAGATGAAAGTGAGTGGATTGAAGTGGTGGGTTAGATACCATCAATTGAGCTCTTTCTGGTGGAAGGGATCACAACAATGTTCCAATCCCGCAAAAGTGAATAGGGAGGCCCAAGGGATCTAGAACAACTTTCAGATTCAAAAATGAAAAATCAGAGTGAGTCCAGTGGCCCGTAGAACCCCCCCCCCACCCAGCATGCTAGAAGTCGCATGCCGGGTGGTCGAGGAAGTGCACTATGGCGGTGCACCACTATGACAGAGACTACCTCATCGACAAGGATTTACACGTATAGGAGGTCATGATCTGTACCATGGTGTTAACATGGTCTCGTAATACAAAGCCGCTAGAACACTGATCTAGTGGTCAGAAATGACTAGCTACATTTCAGGAAGGGGGACACGGTGGAAGATGCCACGTCCCATGTGAGCACCACCAGCCTGCTCTGATGTGGGCCAGGCTGAAGCAGGTGTGTGGGGCCGGTAGTGGGCCAGACTTATGACCTAGTGGGACAGACCAGGCCCAACCAGTCCAGGGAGAGCCCAACGGACTGGGTCAAACCTATTATGAGTCTAACCCTGGTCGATTTAGTGGACTTGGGTCAGGTTGGGGAACCCAGTTCATGTCGGTGGACCCGGATCAGGGGACTAAGGTTGGGTCAGTGGACTATGGTAGGGTCGGTGGACCTGGGTCGGGTTAGGGGACCCAGGTCAGGTTGGGGGACCTTGATTGGGTTGGCAGACCCATGGTGGGTTGGTGGACTCGGGCCAGGTCGGTGGGTCTCAGGTCGGGCTGGTTTGGGTTTTTCTGACCGGGTCAGACTATACCAGAACCCAACCAACCAAATTTTTGCTCAAACATCCATAAATCTAAAATGTAGCATCTGTTTAACAAGTCATTTATCACATTGGGACCCTTGTGATGAGATAGTCCTTTTGAGATAATATATGTGATCATTGAAAAATTTGGTAGACAACCTAATGGTTTGATGTGTATGTTCCTTCCGGTACAAGAACGTTTGATCGGAAATCAACATGTTTCGTAATGATATGACTCCCCAGGTCGTGGGAGTGGGTTTGTTACATCAGGTAGCTTCCTCCATGGGTTTCACTACCATGAAGGACTATGGTATGGTTTCATGGATATTTTAATGAACTTAGAGTAGGTACTCCCCTGTGGGACCAGAGAGAGGTTCCTTCATCTATAGAGTTGGTACTCCCCTGTTGGACTAGGGCGCAGGTCCTCCACCTCTAACATACATAGAGTTGGTACTCCTCAAATAAGTAGGGCGCGAGTCCTCTGTGATAGGATTATATACTCCCATACTGTTTCAGGGCACATGTCATCCATATATGATTGAATAGAGTCATTAATCCCCTACCAGGTAGGGTGCAGGTCCTCTATAATGGGAGTCGGTACTCCCTTGTGGTTCTAGTGTGTGGTTCCTCCACTGGTGAACTGGAATAGTCAATAATCCCCCGTTATATCAGAGCATGGGTCCTCTATTCCCCATGTAGTACCTCATAATATGTAGTGTGAGTTTCCTCAATCAGAGTTAAGGATCCCTTGACAGTCGAACATAGTAGTGAGAAGTGGGCCCATCCACTTGATTAAAACAATGTCTAGATATGAGATAGTGCTCCCTTGACAGACTGAGGCGTTTTCCACTTCTTACAGTAGTGAAATTGGTTTTGTGAGATGGTTAGGGGCAGTGCTCCCTCTTTTGTGTATATTGGTGAGGGAGGGACTCTCCACTTGGGTTTCCTTATACTTTCATTGGGTGCAAGACAGAGATGACTGAAACTCTGGTGATGGGCATTGTGGCTGGACCTAGTAGAATTTTCCCGATGGAGCACGTTCTCTCAGACCAACCATTTGGAATGGTAGAGTTTTTCTTGATGGAGTGCACCTCTCAGATGGGTGTCATAGAGGATGTATAAGCTCATAGAGTGTGATCTCTTGGTTTCATGTGTTTCCTCTCAAACCTATGATTAGAATCCTGATGTTGGATATGAGGTTGGAACCTTATGATTCCTAGTGTTTGAAATGAGTATATCTGGACGTTTATGGTATATGTAAGGGAATATACAAGTGTCGAGCTGATTATTCGTTTGTTGTGGCTTTTCCCTTGTTATTTCCCTTGGTGTTTTTAGGGTGACTTACTGAGTATTGTTTTACTCACCCCTGCAGTATATTTTCCCGCACATATCATTTCTTTTGCAGATGATCGACACTTTGAAAAAGTCCTAGGAGGACCAGGACTAGGTGGTTCTTAGTGAGATTAGACTTATGAGGCCTAATCATACAGCTATAGAAAGCAACCCATCACCCACCCTTTAGGTAGGGTTGTTGGTCGACAAGATTTAGGGAATTTTTGTTTTACTTGTGTTCTATCATTCTATGGGTGGGCTTATATACTGTACTAGTTTTACACCTTGTACATTACTTTTTATTGAACTTTAGTTGTGTTATACATAGTGGATTGCATGTATAGCTTCCCTGGCCTTTTACTTTCCAATACCTTTTCCTTGGAGGTTTTTTCATGTGTAAATGAACTTTGGAAAATGCCTCCTATTTGTGAGATATTACTTTTTGGTGCTAGTCGCCAGCCCCTGGCCCATCAGAGGTAGGCTTGGGGTAGTAACGACATGGCCACTGTCGGACGAGTCATGACAAATCCTTCACGATTGTTTCTAAATAGTTTGTAAATTTCTAAATAATATCCCCTGAGAGTGTCAAACTAGGTATGAAATAAGACATGTTGTCATGCACCATGTGATGATTGTGTCCTTCTCATTATGCCTTGTTTGGAGTTACTACCCCTAGGTACCTCTGTTCCTGTGCCACATCCACTTGTATTATATGGAGAGGGATTTAATTTATTGGGAGAAACTTTCTCAACCCTTTACCAATATTCTAGGACATTTTCATAAATGTTTAATCACAATTATACTTATCCATAGATACATACCTAGACATATCCTTGGAAATATACCTATGGATCTAACTAAAGTTCCCTCATCATAGATACTAATTGTTAAATAAACCTTTCCTCTGATACCAACTATAGAAAACTAGGATTTTCATACATGGATATTACATATTTTTAGATGAATATTCAATACATTTCCCAAAAACAACCCCTAAGACCATAATAGTTTACTGCCTTTGGAAATTAGGAACAAAATCTTCTTTTTCTAGGAATTTCTTCAATATCGCCACTAAATATCATACCATGTATTACAAATCTTAAACATACCCTACACAAATACTTTCTTCATAACCTAGGAAGAGGAAACATAATAAATGGTTAGCTAAGATAATAGGTAAGGGTAATCATAAGAGATATAAATCTATTTTCATATGAATTCATAAGATAAGAATACGGTTTTCTGATCATGACCATAACATAAAATGATCTTATCCTACCTCTCATATATCATAAACATGAGTCATGGAATAAAATAAATCATTTTAGAAAACAAGGTATAATAGAGTGAGAATCATCCTAAATCAATCATGAACCACAATATCAGGTCATAAAATCATGGAATGATCATAAATATATAAAACCATTTAATTTTTAAAAGTTCAATAACTAGACCATTAACATAGTAGATCATGACTCATCACCAATTTCCAAAAGTGGATCAGGATGCAACTATTTCCCATAGTGGGTCGTGACACACCTTTTTCTTATAGTGGATTAGGATACACCTATTTCCCATAGTGGATAAAGTCCATAAACTTGTTTCCAACAATTATCCCATGAGATATTATGATTTTTCCAATGCATTAGAGGAGAGATGTGTCCCACCCATCTCATAATGAAAACCATATTTATGGCTACTCTAATATAAAAAAACATTCATTATATCATATGTCATGAAATTAAATGGTTTTCATAAACACTTCATCTTATCATAACCTGTATAAAAAGGAAAGTATTCATAATTATTTCATCATTTAATTATAGAATATGTCATGGAAGAAGAAGCGGGTTTTATATGAAACTTATCATGGATTAACATGTGGAAAAAATGGGTTCATCAACATCATGTCATCAAAAAATAAACCATTAAGGGAATGATTAAGAATAATATCCATGAATAATATCCATAGAAAATCATAACTAACCCCAAAGGATGTCATCTTATATAGAAAATGATATTGAAAGAATAATTAATTTCAATGATTATTGATGAAAATAAACATTCATTGAAAATCAATTTTAATAAAAAAGCTTTATAAAATATTTTGGAAAAACATTTATTGTAAACCAAACTATGAAAAAAATATAAATTAATGTTTAAAATTAATTTAAAACATTTATATATGGAAATAGACTATTTAGTTTTAAAAAAACATTTTAAAACATAAAACTTTTCCAAAATAATTTTCATTTTGAAATCATTTATATAAAATATTAAAACTCATCAAATATTAAGGTAAAAAATTTATTTTAAAGTAACATTGAAATCATGTAAGTGAATCTTGAAATCCATTAGTGGTTATGATAATGGAAAATATTGTTCATGTTGTTCATGTTAAAAACAATGATTCATTTCCCATTTTTAGTAAAATCCAAAATAATTTTTTTTAGAAACCAATATAAAGAATCCATTCAACTTTTTTTTATTAAAAGTAAAACATGGGTAAAATGAATTTATAAAATATTTTCAAAATTAATTAATAAAATCCAAATTTTTTTAGAAAACATTGTTTTGGATGAAAAAATGATTCGAACTAAAAAGAGAAACAAAGACAATTTTATTAAAACAATTATTCCAAACTTTTGGGTTCATATAGTGAGTAAAATAAAGGTAAAACCTATATTATCCTGACATAACCAAAGAAGAATAAAACACAAGAGCTCTCGAGAGTTGGTTTCACGAACCAAGTCAAGTAACCACCCCACCCGATGCCCGACCTGATCCGCAACAAGGCTTGAGGGCATGCCCGATCCCCCCGGGTTGGCACAAGTTCCTAGGTATCAAATTAATGGTTGGGAATGATTTAACTGATAAAAAAGATAGATAAATAAACATAAAATCAACAAAAAATATAAATAAAAGAAGTTCAATTGAATAAAATGGAAGAAAAAAAAGGAATAAACTAAGTAATGAGGCAACCCTCAAGTGACCCCGTGGGTCACCACAAAAGATAAACCACATTATCGTTAAGATTAATAAAAAACTAGACCTTGAAACTAAAAAGATAAATACGTTATGAGCACCGAGATGATAAGTAGGAATGCTAGAGTACAACAACTCCATATGACCTTACCTTTAAAAAGAAACCCAAAACTTTCTAGTTTGAAAATAAGACATAATAAAATAATGTTTTCCTTCTTTTCAAATTAAAGTAACAAACATGTATTTTCATGAAAAGCATTTCCCATCCACTTCATTTTCAAAATAGTTTCCCAGAATGCATTACTATTTCAAAATAAATGGAGACTAATTTGGATTAAAATTATAGTTTTTACAAAAGAGGGAAAAATCATGAAACAACTAAATTGAAAATCATATCGCAAGAACCATGGGAAATCCCAAAGCAGCCAGTGTTAGTTAGGGACCTAGGATCATCATAACTCAGTGTAAACGTGGCATATGATCCACAAGGATCTACGTTCATGGGAATGAGCCAATATTAGATAACACGCCCATAACATACTTATCTCCAATCATAATTTTGTTTAGTAAGTATTGTAGCACCAATCCTTTTAAACAAAACCGGGATGAACCACTTATGTATCATCTAAAATCCTAGTCCTAGTCTTCCAACCATGATATTGAGGATTTCACATGTTCTCCATTTCATGTGGTGGTGAGTTTTATCATGAAAACATACATGAACATATCATTCTATTTATTAAAAAAACACACACCCTCCCACCACTGATCTCCCTCTATCACATGACCCCCTTTTTTCATCACATAAAATACACAAGAATCTTTACTCAGAACACATCACAATCCACACATTCAACATACACTTCATTTTCTAAAACAAAGAGGAAATTCCTAAATAGTGTGTTTTTTCCTTCTTTTTTCACAATCCATTATTAAATATCCAAACAGGATTAATTATTCATAATGGGTACTTTTTGACTTATAAAACATAATCACCTAACAATTTCATGTATCTTAAACCATTTAAATGTTTCAATAAACAACCAAGGTACCACTTATTTTAAACAAGTTTAAAACCATGTTTAAAACGAACCAATTATTTTAAGGGGGTCAAATCACCCTTTAATATCATGTTCAAGAAAAAACACAAATTGGAAATCACATTGGAATTTATTTGGAAAATCAAACAAGTCATTAAACTTTTACAATAAAATCGACCAAAAGGACACATGTCTTTGGAAATACTTGTTTCACGTTCAAAACATCTATAAAGATACTTTTCACGATCAACAATAATATATATATATATATATATATACACACATTGCATATGCATTTCATATAAAATCAAAGTATATTCTTTTAAAAGAACACCAAGAAAAAATGGAAATTTTAATTAATGATCATTGCATAGGGAACCTACCTCAGGGGGTACCAAACCAAAAATTCTACCGTTGGAGCTTTCTAACTAAAAGATGATGCACCCCCACTAAGAATATTCACTTTCACATACATATAGAGAAACCTCATCCCTATGAACATACTTTCATGGCCATGAACATTTGAAAGGGATCCTTACATATTTGATTATATGAATATACTAGTTTCCACTCACTTATGTATGCATTTTAATATTTACACATGGGAACTCCTTTCCCCAAACAAGTATATTCGCTTCCATAGATGACTATACATGTTACGGGGGAAACCACACACACACACATATATATACACTTACCTATGCACACATAGGTGAGTCACCTTAGACCCGACTATACGAAATAACAGAGAAGGGAGTGCGCACTCCACATATAATTTAATAAATCAGTAATTTTTTTTGGAAACACTTCAAAATTAGCACCAAAAAACTTTACACCAAAACAATCTATAAACTCAAATTCACTCCAAAAATCTATTCAACCATGATCTGCAATACTTTGATAAATCATTGAAACAATTATTAAAAACACTTCAAAAGAAAACAACAATGCTTGCATCAAGAACATATAGACATGCTAAACCCATCAAAACATGTATGCATCACTAATAATATTTATTTTACTATTTAACCAATTTATAAAATGTAACAAAAAATAAATATAAGGCATTGCACTTAAAATACACATAATTTATTTTGTAAAAATAAAATGTTTCCAAATCAATTTCTAATTAAATCCCTTCATAACCCACATTTCCACCCCTAAAACGTACTTTAATGCTCCTAAAAAACCGACACATCAAAATAATTTATCTTCTTTTGAAAAAACCCACTTTTATCACACTCACAACATAAGCACTTTTGGAAACACGTTTTCCACACCATAAAAAAATAGTTAAACACATCCAACAATTTCCAAAATATGAAACATATAAACCAAATTGATATTTCCTTTATAAATTCTAATTCATTAAATAATCTTGACAAATTATATCCAAAATAGAATTCACACTATATAATTAAAGTATTTTTCATGATATAATCAATTAAATACAAAAATTAAATCACCTAAAAATATTTGAGAAAAGAACCATCTTCCTCGATTGAGGAATTTTCTAGAAAAATGGTCTGAATCCTCTCCGCACCACAACCGCACCTCAAGAAACCAATAACGTATAGTGACATGACAAAATTTGACAAAAAAACAAGGATAAACCCTAACCAAACCAAACACCATAAATTTTAAAGGAAAAAACCCCTAAAATAAGGGAGAGGTTTACCCAAAGTGAAGTTGCATACAAAGAAGGAGAGTGGGGTTCCCGAGAAGGTCGTTTTCACTGGAGGAGGGACCACCAGTGTAGCATTCTATAGAGGAGAGGGAGAGGATAGTGGGCCATACAAGGGGTTCGCTGGATGGAAACATGTTTGGTCGTGTGTGTTAGTGGAGGGAAGACCCTAGGTTTGTGTTTCAGTGAAGAGGGATGACAACCAGGTGGTGTCCTTGGATGGAAATCAAGAGGGTTGGATAGCCCAGTAGCCAAAGTAGAAAGGGAACACACATAGTGTGCATCAAATAGGGGTCTAGGTCATAACCTAGGGGGAGAAACTAAACCATAACTAAAAACTATCAATTTAAATGAATAATAATAATAATAATAATAATAATAATCATCATCATCATCACCATCATAATAACAACAACAACAATAATAATACAAATGATAATAACATAAAAAAATTATTAACCATAATAATAATAATATTCTTAAATAATAACATTATAATAATAATAATAATTATTATTATTATTAAAATCATTATTAATTCATTTTATTAACTAATTAATTAAATGTGCACTAGGAATGCCACACATGGATTTAGTGAAGACACGCAGCTTCAACCGTGCCTTGCTCATGTGTTGGGAAATGACAAACGCAGAACCTTCATTCATTAGAAAAACACAAGATGTCAATGGTGCTCAGCCAACACCTCGACAGAATATTTCAATGTTAGATAAAATAATAAAATAATATTATTTCAAATGTTCGGGTGTGATAATTCTACCCACCATAAATATTTATACCCCTGAAAAGCCACAATAAGGCCTAACCCCAATGTAGAAGTTGAGGTCCAATTCCCAATTCAAGGGGATTCCCAATGAGTAAATTCATGGAAAGGTCATAACACTATCAACAATGGAATATAATTACTAAATAAACCTAGGAGAACTAGATGGACTCCCCACCAAGTGATGTCTTCCAAGTGACGTCCGCCATGTGACGTACGCCAAGTGACAACCACCCCCACAAGTTAAGTCACCTCTAATTTATGATCAAAGGCTAGAAATTTTCACAATTACTCATTTGATATCCCAAGAAAAAACAAATTCAACGCTCTTGAGAAACTCAAACTGTCCACCTAAAATGAACAAAAAATCCTAATAACTGACACCAGGAGGACCAAATAGACTCCCCACCATAAGAAAAATCCTACACCAAAGACGAAACTGGGGTACCAACATGGGGATCCCTAAATGTACTCCCCACCACAAAGAATAGGCTACCACCATTTCATTTACATGGAAATTTTAGCGAGTCCCATGGTGGGTCTCCCCAACATAAAAACTGGCTAGATTAGTCATCCTGAGTGCTTCTCCGTATGGACTAAGAACTCCCACTATGGGGGAGGGGAGGGAACTGGATCATCAAATGGACCAAAAAGACCAACACTAACACATACCAATGGTTATTTTCCCCTAAAAGAACACAAATCTAGCTACTCTTTATATATAAACACGGGACACACATGGGACATTAAAGAAGACCCACCTTTGGCAGAACACAATCACTGGGATTCTAAGGAAACAAAATGATTAAGACATGTTAGAACCAATGAGATACTCTTACACCCTACTAGGTCATAACATGGAAACGAGTTCCTCCCACCTCCATCCACCAAATAGGAAAAATTAAAATAAAACAACTACACCAGAGGGTTAAACTATATCCACCCCCCATATCAATAACATAAATCATATCCAAACCATTCACACCATTGGGGTTCTTCTGACTATGTGCCAACTTAACACCGAGACCTATGGATGGAGCTCCGATTACTGAAGCATCCCCTACATCATACTCAGACTTCTGAATCCCCTTGAATGAAGATTCTCCTTATGGTTCCACAAACAACCATACCACAACCCAAACAACACCATCAGATGCAACACTCTTCGATGTAAATTTTTTCCACACAAAAATTCACCAAAATAAGGGTTTAAAAGATGCGCTAGAATCACACCTCTTTACATTGAATAAGAATCTGCAAGAGGAATGACACAGAGATGAAACATCCCTATATAATAGAGAAGTTTTGTATTTCCTAAAAGAAATATGATTTTATCATAACTGAGGTTCTTAGAAGAGTGTTTAACCTTCAACTTTTTCTTTGAGTGAGAACATGACATCGAAAAGTGTCGCCAAAAATGACCCATGAAACTGACAGATACATTTCATAGAAAAGGACCTTAACCTGAGTCCCTAAAAAAATATAATTAATATAAGCATCCATAACTTCCTCTTATAACTAGATTCACAAAACATGTATCTTAATGTGATCTCTTACTTATATGAAACTAATGAATGACCCAAATTCCCTTTTTAAAATAGTTTCCCACATCGACAACTCCATACTTCTTCCGACATTCCCCACTAGAATTTCATTCACTGATTCCATACCGGACCTACATACATAATGATGTTGAACTCCATAGTCATACCAGGAAACCCAAGAGACCAAAGTTTCTTTCTACTCCATTCGCATATGCTCTCCCACTTCATGATAATCCACTAGACTGCTAAAAGAGATGTGGATTCATATTCTGAAGTTCAAGAGGAATAAAGTTCTTACACTAATCAACAGGAGGACCAACCCATAGAGAATCACCCATGGACACACTTCAACCATGCTCCACCTATTTATGGGGTCATGCACTAGTTGATGAGGAGACCCAAGAACCTAATAAAACCATTTATGTTTTAAAATTACATTTCCACACATTTCAAACAAGGGTTTTCAAAAATAATTTTTCGAAACTGAATGAGTCACATGATTATTCATGTGGAAACTAGTGTCAATGGGAGACCTAGAAATATGGTTGGAAGCTATAGGTCAGTCACACGACTATCACAAAGTGTGTTCTAAGACAATGTCCTCAGCTCCGAATGGATTTACAGGCCCTGAAAGATCATGGAGACCATTGACCCAACTCTCTTTTCCTCTCATGGACATTATTGAATGACAATAATCAAAAGACTCATTGGAAACCGATTTACCTAGGTAACTCAAGTCTCGCTAAAAGGTGTGTTAGCTTGGCACCTTACTCATAAAAATAACATTGTGTTCTGGAAACACTAGCTCTGGTCTAACATGACCCTTTCCTAATAAACAAGACCCAAATGAGTATAACCACCCTCTGGTATCATTTTGTCATAAAAAAATTCGGGTCAACATTTGACTCGGTGCCCGAACTAGTCTATGGCATTGCCCAAGGGCTGTTCCCAATCCCCATGGGCTGGTACAAGTTCCTAGGAATCAAATTAATGTTTGGGAATGATTTACTCAATAACTAAATAAAAATAAATAAAAATAAACTAAACAAAATAGATAAATAAAATAAGATCAACTTAACAAACTAGAAGTGAAAAAAGGAATAAAATAAGTAATGATATATACCTGATGTGACCTCATGGGTAACCATGGAACATAAACCACACTCGCTGCAAGAGTGATCCAAAACCAGACCCTGAAACTGAAAATATAAAGTAGGTGTGAGAACCGAGATGATCGGTATGAATAATAGAGTACAACAATTCCCAGTTCCCTTACCTTAAAAAATAAACCCAAAACTTGATCGTTTGAAAATAAAACTTCAAAAACAATTTTTTTCATTATTTTCAAATTCATATATCAAGATTTCATTTTCAAAAAAAGCATTTCTCTACCAATTAATTTTAAAAATAGTTTCCAAGAATGCAATAACATTTCAAAATGAAAGGCGGCCAATTTAGATAAAAAATATGGTTTTCACAAAAGAAGGAACAAGCATGAAACAAAATAATTGAAAATCATATCATAAGCACCATGGGAAATTCCATAAGATCCTAGTGTTAGTTGGGACCTAGGATCCTCATACCTTAGTGTAAACATGGAATATGAACCACAACGATCTACATTCCCATGCACTATCCATTAGTAGGGAACCCACCCATATCATAGTGGCCTCCAATCATCATTTTGGTTAGTTAGTGTTGTAGAATCAATCCTGCTAGACAAAACCAGGATGAACTACTTTTATACCATCTAGAGAACTAGTCCTAGTCAACCCACATAGATACCCATGTTTTCCCATGTGCTACATTTTAAGAGGTGGTGAGTTTTATAAAGAAAAAATACATTAACATATCATTATCTTTATTCAAAAACACACTCACCCTCTCACCACTGATCTCCCTCCTTGATCACATCCCCCCTTTTCCATCACAAAAAATACACAAGCCTCTTTACTCAGCACACATCATAATCCACACATTCAACAAAATCAACATTTTCTAAAACAAAGGGGGAATGCCTCAAGAGGGGGATTTTGCGTTTTTTTCATACACCATTATTAAAATGACAAACCAGATTTATTATTCACAAGGTGTACTTTTCATTTTAGAAAACATAACCACCTATCACTTTCAAGTCTCCAAAACCATTTTAAAATTTAACTAAACAATCTAGGTTCCACTTATTTAAAACAACTTTAAAACCGTGCTTAAAATGAAGGAATCCATTTAAGGAGGTCAAATAACCCATTAATATGATGTTCAGGCCAAACCCCATTTTGGAAATCAATTTTGAAGTTATTTGGAAGATAAATAAATTCATTACACATTTATAATAAAATTGACCGAAAGACCACATGTCTTCAGAAAAACTTGTTTCACATTGAAAACATCTATGAATATACATTTTAAGATCCACAACCATTTATATACATATAAATATTTATATACATTGAAAATAAATTTCATATAAAAGATAGGGACATACTTTTAGAAGAATACCAATAAAAAATTGAAATTCTAATTAAAGTTCAAGAAACATGGAACCTACCTCATCATGGAACCAAATCGAACATTCATCCCTTGGTGCTTTATCACTAAAAGACGATGCTCCACCACTAAGAATAACACTTTCACATATATATAAGAACACCTATCCCCTATGAAAAACCTGCAGGCCTATGAACACGTGAAAGGGGATCCTGACGTATATGCTTATATGTATATACTTGATTAAACTCACCTAAGTATGCATTTTAGTATATAAATATGTTCAATCCTAGCCCCATACCTGTATATTCACTGTCATGGATGACTATACATGTAACATGGGACCCCCACACAGACACACATACATACACACACACACAAACACACACACATCTATATACTTACCTATGCAGATGCAGGTGAGTGGACTTAGAACTAAAGACACAAAACCATAGATATTGGACATCAGACTACACATATAATTTAATAAATAAATAAAAAATTACAAAACACTTTAAAATTAGCACTATAAAATTTTACAGGAAAACACTCTTTAAACCCAAATGCACAAAAAAACTATTTTTCAACCATCATCCACAATACATTAATAAATTGCTGACATAATTATTAAAGACACTTCTAAATAAAACATTATGGATTTCATTAAGAACATATAGAGATTCTAAACCCATCAAAACATGTGGGAATCACCAACATAATTTATTTAACTGTTTAAAAAATTTAAAAATTATACCAAAAAGAACAACAAGGATTTACAATCAAAATACACATGATTTCTTGTGTAAAATAAAATTTATCCAAACAAATTTCTCATTAAATACATTAAAAACCCACTTTAGGACCCCCAAAACATACTTCAAGGCACCCAACAAAAAGCAAAACATCAAAATAATTTATCTTATTTTGGAAAAAACCCACATTGATCACACTTGAAACATAGGAACTTTAGAGAACATGTTATTCACACCATAAACAATTAGTTAAACACATACAAAACATTACACAACATAACACATATAAAACATATGTAATTTTACATTATAAATTCTAATTCATAAAATATATATGCCAAATTATATCGAAATTATAATTCTTACAATGAAATTAAAGTATAGTGCATGATAGAATCAATTAAACCAGAAAATTAAATCATCTAAAAATATTTGGGAATGGAACCATCTACCTTGGGTGAATAATCTTCTACAAAAATGGTGTGAATCCCATAAACACTATAACCACACCTCAAGAAACCAATAATGGACCCTAACATGACAAGATTTTACCTAAACACCTTGGTAAAATGCCAACCAAACCGAACACCATAAAATTAAAATTAAAGCCCCTCTAAAATGAGGGATAGGTTTACCCAAAGGGGAGTTGCACGTGTAGAAGTAGTGCGGGGTGTTAGTGAAGGTCACAACTGGAGGAGGGACCATCGATGTAGCATTCATCAGAGGAGAGGGAGTGTTCTTCAGGTCGTGCAAGGGGTTCGTTGGATGAAGCCATGTTGGGTCGTGTTCGCTTAAGGATGGTAGTTGACTAGTTTTCATGTCAGTGAAGAGGGAGGACAACCAGGGGTGTCGCGGGATAGAAAGTAGGCGACCCATCCAGTTGAGCGATCAAGGGGGAAATAACAGCGCACATTGAACAGGGAGGGGGGCTAGGTTGCAACCCAAGAGAGAGGGGGGGGGGAGAAGCTAAACCCTAACTAAAAAAATACAATTTATTAAAATGAATAATAACAACAAAAATAATAATAAAAGGGATAATAATTTAATAAAATATTTACCATAATAATAATAATATTCATAAATAAAAACATTATTATTCTTCTTATTATTATTAAAACCATTCTTAATTAATTTTATTAATTAATTAATTAACTATTCACCAGGAAGGCCCCAATATGATTCAGTGAAGACGTGTGGCTTCAACCGTGCATTGCCTGTGCATCAGGAACTAACAAACCCAGAACATTCATTTGTCATAAAAATGAAAGATCTCAATCGGGCTCAGTGGACAACTTAAAAAAATTCAATGTTAGATAAATTAATAAAATAAAATTATTTCAAAAATCAATGTGTGATACATGGATCATAAGATTTTATCATAAAGAACATAATCATAAATAATTATGATAAATTTTCAGATTGTATCGTAAAATATTTACCACTTTGGAAACATTGAATCGTAAGATCCATGAAGGGATATCATTAAATGAAACTAAAAATACAACGAGGATAAATATATTCATGATATTACATGTTAAAGGGTCTTTATATACACCTCATAAAATAATATTGATGCATAACATAACATATGTCTCAAAGAAGTAAAATTAAGTGAAAAATATTTTATCACTTTGGTAACTTTTGAAGCATAAACCCCATGAAAATGAGATGCTAAAATGGATATCTAATCCCACTAATTTTCCATATAATTATATTAAAATAAATTCATGTTTCTTATATACACCACATACAATAAATAGGTGGTGAATATGGAATGTGTCTCATAGAAGTAAAAAGTGAGACAAAAATTCCTTACCATAAATCTCGACTTGAGTCGCACACATTCAAGCCTCATGTATAGTAAATGCAAGTTTATTTTACATATATTAAATCAAAATACCTATATATTTCATACCATATATTATTTACTTATGTTCTTTTATTAACCCTTTATTTATAATTCCCTGTTAAATTTACGTTAATTTTAATAGTTTCTTGTTTTTTATTTTTGTTTTGATTCATTATTTTATATCCTATTATATTGATCATGGTTACATAATATAAAAAATAATAATCATGAAATAATTACAATATTTATAAATCACTTATATTTTTATACCAATCATTAATGACAGTTTTGATAAATTAAGTATGTTAAAATCATGGAGATGGCAGGTCACACATACGCATGAGTAAAGTTTCCATTTATCAACGATCATTATGGAAATGAGGTATGTAATATATTTTCTTTAAATAATTATTATAATATCATAAATAACATATTACTTATTAAAATAATCTTATACATAACACCCATGTGGATTGGTTAGGAAAAGATATAGTCTCATCACTTTATGAAGATGGTAGTATACACATAGACGAACGATGTTATCATATTTCAGTGAGTGAAACTGTAAGAAATAAAATGATGTATTTTCTTTTAATAATGATAAATATTTAATTGATATAATAATTATTTTATTTATATCGAAAATATTTACCCTTATTATATTATATGTTATGTGTTATTGAAAAGCGAATCTCATCACTTCGCAAGGTAGTAGTTCACGAGTGATTTTATTGAAACGGGCTATTTACGGTGGGATCTCATCGCAAATAGCCTTTTGCAACGGGCCCCCATTACAAATAGCCTGTTGTAGAAAACAGCGTCGCAACAAATATTTTTTTTGACGGGCCCGTCGTAAAATATATCTGTTGCGATAGGAATTTTACCCGTCACAAAAAACCTCCCGATTATATAAATTATATACCAAAAACCTTTTGCGATGGGCCCGTCACAATTAGTTTTTGCGACGGGGAACTTACCCGTCACAAATATTATTCCGATTATATACATTATATACTCATAAACCTTGTGCGACGGGCCCGTCGCAAATACTAATTGCGACGGGCCTATTGTCCCATCACAAATACTAATCTTAAAAAAATATATTCCACTTATTTGCGACGGGGCCCCATCGCAAAAGACCCCATCGCAAATACTAAAATTAATTAAAAATAATAATAAAATTAGGATTAATGAAAATAGTATATTATTATTATAAAAACATTAAAAAAATAAAAAATATTATTATTATTAGTAAAATAAACAAACATTAAAAAATATAATACTAAAAAAATATATTTAATAAAATTATGATTAATAAAATAATAATATTAATATTATTAAAAGAATAAAATAATAAAAAATTATTAAAAGTTTCAATATTTTCAAAAAAATATAAAAAAATCATAAAATATTATTATTATTATTATTAGTAAAATAAAAAAATATTAAAAAATATAATACTAATAATAAATAATAAAATATTAAAAAAAATTAAATTATGCAATATTTCCACCAATATAAAAGACAGAAACTGCAAATAGTTCATATTATTACAAAACTTGAATTCAAATGTTTTTAACACAAAAAACAAATCACTGGGGGGGGGGGTCCTCTGGAGGAGGTGGAGGAAATTCCATCCCTAAACTACGAGTTAGATGGTGCATGTGCTCCATCTGCTCATGATACTCCTGCTGTCACCCCTGCTCCAATCGACACAGCTCCTCCTCGCGATGCTGCTTCTACTGCTGCTGCCGCCAACACATCTCTTCATGCTGCTTCTACAAAGTCTCTATAAGCTCAGCTTGAGTTCGAAACTACTCCTGTTATTGTGAGACAGAAGATGATGTCTCTCCACGAGCTCCTCTCGAGCTGGACACCGAAATCACAGCAGTACCATAGTAAGTACCGGTAGTCAAATAAGAGATGAAACCAACTACTCGGCCCTTCTCAAAGCCATACTGAGTCGCCTGCATCCATACCACCTCATCGAAATGGTGATCACCGGTCTACTTAGTCATATCATCCTAACCCTCAGCCTGTGTCTGAGAGGTCGCAACCTCATATGACTCCTTCAATTCCAATTTAAAATTAAAATTGTGAAAATATTATATGCAGTTAATTATCAAACTAAACAAATAATACTAACCACAATCTGATGCTGGTGATCTCCTCTAATCTCTCAAGAGGCTGGATCACTATACATTCTCCGATAAATGTCGAACTCTGTAATATCATGATGCTCGACTGCCTACAAAAATATAAAATAAACTGTTTATATTTAAAGTTATAGAAAATATTTAAAAAATATACTTACCAGATTCTCTCTATGCGAACTAAATGTATGGCTACCAGCTCGATGTGTCACCTCCTGTCTCCCCCAGTTCTGCCGTCCCACTGAAGATCTCCTCTAAAATCCACCACCCAACCAGTGTAAACATAATCCTTCCCAAACATGAGATGAAATGTACTCTGGTCGGTGCGCTCTACATGACTCATCAAATTCTATCACTCCTACTTTCTTAATGTCTATCCTTCTCAAATTGTGAAAAAACTGACGGAAACAGTCACGCATAGAAACCTGCCATGCCATGTGGATAGCGTCGCGCATGATATCATCGATAGGATACCATAAACCCTACAAATAATTTATAATATCAAGTTATTAACAAAATAAATTTCAAAATAAATATTATTTATTTACATACCAGCCAATGATGGAATATGTCACGTCGCACATCAATAGGAATCTGTTCCCATGTGATCCATGGTTGAGAAAAATAATTGCGCATGATAGCGCTCCCCTATCCAATAGCTACATGCACAAAACCGTGAAAAAGGAATAAAAAATAAAAAAATTATTATATATATAAATAAATTAATGAAAGCTAACTAAAATATACAAGTTACCATACCTCTGTGTGTGTAGATTGAAATGAAGATGTGGCCGTCACTCTGGGATAGGGTCAGAAATCATAAGTCGTGCAAGACCGCACCCCCTCCGTGTACCCCTTGAACTGCCAGTAGGTTGAGGGTCAGATGATCCAAAATCTCCCTCATCCAATGGTAGGTCAACCTCGTACAACTCGCGAAATATATCAAAGTCCATCTAAAACACAAAATGATTCTTATTAGAAGAAAGTTGAAAATAACTATTTAATATAGATATATATTAGTTATGATTATAACCAGCATTTAACTGTGTCAATGTTCATCTTCATCCTCTTCTCTATAGCTATCAATGTCAATGTCTTCATCTTCCTCCTCAGCATCATCAATATCCATATGAGTTTCAGTTTCAACATCTCATGTCATTTCAAATTCATTTGTAACATCATTAACATATTCATCACCATCGATCCTTAATTGTGGTGCGTCATCATCGATATTCACGTCTTTTTGTGAATCATATGGATTTTGGGTAGTCTCTTGAAAAATTTCAATACCTTCCACTTCAGCGGAACCACATTCAGTTTGAGTAAACTGCTTTTCCCGAGATTTCATTTTATTATGCTCCACCAATCGCTCAAGTCTGTTGAAGTAGCACACTACTTTTCATAATAAATTTGATGTGCCTATTGAGCTAGTAAAAATGGTTCATTTACTACAATAATACTTTTATATTTAATATCGACGATTCCATGAGTCGGATGAACACACAAGCCTCTCCTAGTATCCAACCACCGACATTTAAACCTTGTTAAGTAATTCTGTCCTAGATAACACAACTCAATAATTTCATCCAAAATTCCATAAAAGTCAACTTTAGTTTCTCTGTGATGTGATCCTCTCAAGAAAACTCCATTGTTCATTGTTTTTTTGATTCCCCGTATGCATGTGTATGAAATCGAAAACCATTCACCACATATGCATTATAAGATTTAACCATTTTGGATGGTGGGTTACTCAATATACACAGTCGCTTATCAATTTTATCAGTATATTGAGACACCTGAAATTTTTTAAAACAATTATCAATATAATAAATAATAAACAGAATTTATATTAAACCATCAATAATTTATGTTACCATTTTTTGAAACCATTGAGAATTTTTTTTGTCTGTGTTCTTCAAGAGCAGCTGCGGTAATTTGTGGAAGTTATTTCTTGATATGATTATCATATAACATACAAATAAAATAATTTTAAATACTATAATATAAATTATAGAATAAGTGATAGAAGCACTCATAGAACAAATGATGTCATTTCTTCACAGTTGAGCAGAACATATGTATGATCTCTGTGATGTTCATCATCTAAAATCCATCATTCATGAACTCCACCAAAACCAATATTTGTATGATTAAAAAATGTTAATTGATTTTCCATTTCGTCATTAACATTCCCCTTGTTTCATCCCATGCGATTGTGTTTTGAGGTATATTGAGATTCAAAATAATGAGATCAGAAAAAAGCAATTTCCTCTTGCAAATAAGCATCAACAATTGAGCCTTCAACTGATGCTTTGTTACATACTTTTTTCGTTAATTTCTGCATGCATATCTCAAATGGGTACATCCATCGAAACTGTAATGGACCTCCACATTTAGATTCATGTGGAAAATGTAATATCAGATGTTTCATTGAGTCAAAGAAATCTGGTGGAATGATTTTTTCTAGTTTACATATAATTATAACAACATCTTCTTCCAGTTTGCTTAGCGCATCGTAGTCTATTGTCACTGCACAAATGTCTCGAAAAAATATGATATGTCTATTATCGAATCCCAAATCATAGAATTCAACAAACCTCTTAATCAAATCGGCATTAGTCTTTCCATTATAACATGAAAATCATGACTTTTTAATCTAGTAATATAACCATTCTTAACACATCTGCCCAAATTGGAAGCATAACTATATGGAAGTCTCAAATATGCAATCCACTGACAAAATAATAAGCGACTCTCTTTGGATAGTGTATAATCTGCTTTTGGCTTCATTAACCTCTGTGATCTGACATTTTCAAATAGTTCAAGTTCTGGTCACCTGTAAATTTGGGCAAGATCTAATCATGCCTTTACAATATCTTTGGTCTTACCTGGTGTATCCAAAACTGTATGAAATAAATTATAAAAATAGTTCTTCTCAATATTCATAACATCCAACATGTGGTGGACTATCAAATTAGACCAATACGGAAGATCACAAAAAATGCTCTGTTTTATCCAATTGTGTTCTTTCCCAAAGCCATGAATTTTTTGCTGGTTTACTGTTGGTCCAAATGTGATGGTAGGTAATGAAAATACAACTGATTTTAACTCTGTACCTGAGATCATCTTTGAAGGTTAATCCCTTTCAATAGTACCTTTTTTGAAATGAGATTTGTTCCTCTGAAAAGGATGATCGATTGGAAGAAATCTACGGT
Organism: Viscum album; assembly: GCA_963277665.1. Taxonomy (NCBI): domain Eukaryota; kingdom Viridiplantae; phylum Streptophyta; class Magnoliopsida; order Santalales; family Viscaceae; genus Viscum; species Viscum album. The sequence continues at coordinate 1,266,345,694 of OY728129.1, read as the reverse complement.
GACAATAAAAATAGCAAGGTTTTTTCCATTGACGAGTATAAAGGATTTATTATCTTTCATACAGTAAGGACATGATTTCAGACCATGTGTAATCCAACCAGATAACATTCCATATGTCGGAAAGTCACTAATCGTCCACATCAATGAATCTTTCAATATGAAATTTTATTTCACAGCAACATCATATGTATTAACACCATCACTCCATAATGCATTTAACTCATCAATCAATGGTTTCAAATAAACATCAATATTCATTTTTGGATTTATTGGGATTAATAGAGTCAAAAAGATATAAGGCTACTTCATTAACATCCATGGAGGAAAATTTTACGGAGTTATAAAGACAGGCCAACATGAATAATGACTACCATAAGAACCAAACAGATAGAAACCGTCAGTAGAAAGACCCATCGCACATTTCAGACTTCTATAGAAAAAGACAAATGCAGATAGTCAAAATGTTTCTATGAATCACCATCAGATGGATGACTCAAGCTTCTATCAGTTGAAATCTTGGTTTGGTTCCATGATATCATTGACGCTGTATTCTGAGACATAAATAAATGCTGCAACCTGGGTGTAAGGGGTAAATATTTCAACTGTTTTACTGGAATCGATATCGACTTCTCTGTTTGAGATTCTTTATACCTCGATTGTCCACATGTGGGACAACTATCCAATGACTCATTTTCTCCAGAATATAAGATTTAATCATTTTTAAATGCATGAATCTTCCAATAACTAAGGCCCAAATTACGAACCAGCCTATTGCTCTCATTATAATTTGCTGGAAACACATTTCCTTCAGGTAACAGTGTTTTAACCAAATAAAATATTTGATCAAAATAGTTATTTTAAATTGCATTATCTGATTTAATAATCCTAAATTTTTCAACCAATTCTAATTTTCTTATCTTGCAACCAAGATATAATGCATCCTCAGCAGTCCTCAACAACTCATAAAATTCAGATGGTGCCAACTCAAGAGTTAAATCAATATCATCGTGCATTTCAGTTTGTTTCATAGATGGACCTGCAACATCATGTACTAAGTTTTGAAACTATGATGGATCCAGAATCAAGCTATTAGGATCTTCTCTAGAACTTCATTCATTGTGTTGATACCAAAAAACTTAATCTGGTTGAAAACCAAACTGCAAGAGATGTCCCCCAACCTTGTCAACTGTGTCAAACATTCTCAGAGAACATTTTTTACAAGGACACTTAATTGTGCCTTCTGAAACATATTCTGCTTTGATGATGAAAATGCTAAGAAATCTTCAAGACCCTCAATATATACAGGATTTAAACCAGAACCATTTAGATTTCTGTGCTGATTTATCCAAGGGTGATCATCTAATAATGACTGATGTCGACTTCCTTGTTCCATATTTTTTTACATAAAATATAAAATCATCACTGTTTTTGAATAATTTGAAATTATAAAAACACTATCTGAAAAAAGAAGATAAACAATTACAACTACTTCTTAATAATTACCATTAATTAAGGGCGACACAATTTCCAGTGGATTGATGGCTCCTCTTTTGTCCGATGGCTCAATTACTTTCATCTTTCTCACACTGAAATCACAATGAAGAATCTGGTCTGAGGTATGCATATTCATTCTCGTATGCATGAGAATGAATATGTGTACCTCTGACCAGATTCTTCATTGTGATTTCAGTGTGAGAAAGATGTAAGTAAATGAGCTGTCGGACAAAAGAGCCCCCTTTTGGTCGATGAATCGTCTTCTTCCAATTGTCACTGCCTGAAAACATTACAAAAAATATGATCCTATGAATGCATATCCAATATCGTGCATACAAGATTGAATATTTCAACATAGCATTACATTTTTCATAATGTTTTGAGTCGGTGAGAGTTGAAAGGAGAAAATTCATCGAGCAAAAGAAGTGTCGTCAATCCACTGGAAATTGTGCCAAGTTCTTAAAATTTATTAAAATTTATTCCTAACTGTTCATAACTATTCCTAACTAATTATTACTAATTATTAATAATTATTCCTATTTATTCTTATATATTCCTATTTATTCCTATATATTTTTATTTATTCCTATATATTGCTAATTATTACAATTTATTGTTAATTATTACAATTTATTTCTAATTATTACAATATATTTCTAATTATTACAATTTATTGCTAATTATTACAATTTATTGCTCATTGTTACAATTTATTTCTAATTATTACAATTTATTGCTAATTATTCCTAATTATTGATAATTATTCCTAATTATTGCTAATTATTCCTAACTATTCCTAATTATTGATAACTATTCCTAATTATTTCTAACTATCCCTAATTATTGCTAACTATTCCTAATTATTTCTAACTATTCCTAATTATTGCTAATTATTTCTAATTATTGCTAATTATTCATAATTATTGCTAATTATTACTAATTATTGCTAATTATAACAAATTATTACAAATTATTACAAATTATTACAAATTATTACTAATTATTACTAATTATTACAATTTGTTACTAATTATTACTAATTATTAAAATTTATTACTAATTATTACTAATTATTACAATTTATTACAATTTATTACTAATTATTACTAATTATTTCTAATTATTGATAATTATTGCTAATTGTTACAAATTATTACAAATTATTACAAATTATTACTAATTATTACAATTTATTAATAATTATTACAATTTATTACAAATTTAGCAATACTTAGCAATACTTATCAAAGTGAAAACTGCTTGAATAATGAAAGGAAATTTGGTAATCATCATTGTGGATATGATTACAAATTTTCCCTTCATTATCCATACAGTTTTCGTTTACTAATTATTACTAATAAAAAAATTATATTACCAATATTTATGAAAAAACAATATTAATATTATTAAAATAATAAAAAATTTATAAAATATTAAAATTATCAATATTCACAACAGGCTTTTCTCTATTCTTAACATGTTCAAATATCAAAGGGTCACTAATTGTTAGGTCATGCGCAATAAAAGGTTTGTGTCAGCCCGGTCTAATGTAAACTCTATAATTGTCCTTGCATGGTTGATCACCTCGCAAGTAGTGTTGCAATAGGACGACCAAAGTAATGTCGTTCTTGTCTCTAAGAATCATCTCGCTCCCTTTACATAGATCATTCTTCCTTAAAAATTTGAGGGGACATGAGTATCTTTCCCTTAAATTTTCAAGGAAGAATGGTCTATGTAAAGGGTCATGTGAGATAATTCTTATAGATGAGAAGGGCATGGCTTGGGTTGTCCTATTGAAACGCTACTGGCAAGGTGATCAACCAAGAATATCTAACTATATCTAATTATATCTAATTATGTCTAATTATATCTAATTATTTCTAATTATATCTAATTATATCAAATTATATCTAATTATAACTAATTATATCTAATTATATCTAATTATATCTTATTATATCTAATTATATCTAATTATATCTAATTATATCTAATTATTACTAATTATTACTAATTATATCTAACTATATCTAATTATATCTAATTATATTTAATTATTACTAATTATTACTAATTATTACTAATTATGAGTAATTATTACTAATTATTACTAATTATTACTAATTATTACTAATTATTACTAATTATTACTAATTATTACTAATTATTACTAATTATTACTAATTATTACTTATCATTACTTATCATTACTAATTATTACTAATTTTTTTACTAATAATTTACAATTTATTACAAATTATTCCTAATTATTCCTAATTATTGCTAATTGTTGCTAATTATTGCTAATTCTGACAAATTATTACAAATTATTACTAATGATTACAATTTATTACAATTTATTTCAATTTATTACTAATTATTCCTAATTATTGTAATTTATTACAATTTATTACTAATTATTCCCAATTCTTGCAATTTATTACAATTTATTTCTAATTATTACTAATTGTTACTAATTATTGCTTATTGTTACTAATTTTAGCTAATCGTTACTAATTATAGCTAATTGTTACTAATTCTAGCTAATTGTTACTAATTCTAGCTAATTGTTACTAATTCTAGCTAATTGTTACTAATTCTTGCTAATTGTACCTAATTCTAGCTAATTGTACCTAATTCTAGCTAATTGTACCTAATTATAGCTAATTCTATCTAATTATTACTAATTACACCTAATTATTACTAATTATACCTAATTATTATTAATTATACCTAATTATTACTAATTATACCTAATTATTGCTAATTATTCCTAATTGTTACTAATTATACCTAATTATTACTAATTAAACCTAATTATTACCAATTATTACTAATTATATCTAATTATTACAAATTACCCCTAATTATCCCTAATCATATCTAATTATGACTAAATTCCTCAAATTATGTATAATAATCTCTAATTATTGCAGATTAACACTAATTATTTATAATTATCACTAATAATATCAATTTTTACAAAAAGTAAATATAAATAAAAATCAATTTAAATATAATTTAATTACAAATAATAAACAACAATTAAAATTAATAAAAAAAATGAAAAAATATAAAAAATATAAATACCTTAAAATTCAATATGCTGAAGGTGTTGGCGCCTTCCAATTGCTCTCGTATAAAAAAATTTACCTAGCTTAAATTTTTTCCTTAAAACTGGAGAATCAATAGAGAGGGAGAGGAAGATCTGAGTGATTTGAAAAAAAAACTGATGAGGGTATATATAGGTTAGATTAGTTGTGACGGGATACCCGTCACAAATGGTGGTATTTGCGACAAGCCCCGTCGCAAATACCCTCGCCAGAATTAATTACAGTCGGCAGTTAAAAGGGTATTTGTGACGGGTCCCGTCGCAAATACACACCTGATGACATACTATTTGCGATGGGAAAAGCTGGCCATCGCAAATGGTATTTACCACCGTCGGCCTTTTGAGATGGGGCCCGTCACAAATACCCTCACCCGCAGTAATTACAGTCGGCAGTTAAATGGGTATTTGCGACGGGGATGCATCCCCATCACAAATACCCTTCTCGCGTTTTGGTGCGAAAACCTCACCAAACCTATTGCGTCAGGTTTCCTATTCCCATCGCAATTAACCTACTATTTGCGGTGGGAAAATACTCTCGTCTAAAACATGTAGTTCTTCTACCTTTTGCGACGGTATATATTCCCGTCGCAATTGACCCATCGCAAAAACCACTTTTCCCGTAGTGCTCTTATTTGGGTATCCTCCTTAGGTCTGCCCCAAAATCCTTCCGACGTTTTATGTATTCAAAAAAGAAGGATTATAGGATGAGATGAAGGAAATTTTTTATGTTATTTGGGATAGTTTTTTATGATCATAAATGGTTTGATGGTGTTAAGAGGAGAGGAGAAGGGGTGGCCTTTTATAAGTGAGGTGAGTGGCACAAGTGTAATGTTTTGAAAGAAATAATTTCACTAATGATTTTTTCAAGTCAAAAGTATCAAATAATGGACTATTATAGATCATCTGATATATAAGGTCAGTATATTAACATAAAATTTTTTATATGATTTGGGTTATTTTTACTCTATATTTTTAGTTTAACCCCTCAGTTTACTCATTTTTACCTTATCAACTATAAATAATTTTTTCAATTTTTACTATTTTTTGGGTAAAAATTTAGATTGAAATAATTTTATGATAAAATATTATTCTTATTTAATATATTTAATAATTTTTCATATTTATATATATAGACGTGGAAATTTAATTTAAAATTAATCCCGCATATGTGACAAGAGCACATGTTTTTAAAGAGAATATGTTTTAATGCTTAAAACATTTTTATATCCAATTTTAATATGAAATTGATTAAAATAACCTAAATTAAATTAATATATGTATATATATTCACAAATTATACTTTTAAAAAAATTGAAAATATAATTTGAAATTAATAATAATTTAAGAAAAATTTCGTTTTCAATTGAAATTTAGTAATTTTGACTATTCATAAAAAAATTAATATTTTTTGAAAATTACCCAAAATTAAAACTAATTTTATTTTGAAATAATTTTTCAAAAAACAATTAATTTTATTTTTCTTAATAAATTTTCTAAAAGAGAGAAAATTTAAATTTAAAGAAACTTGTAGACTCGGTGAAAAAGGGGGTTTTTTATAAGTGTATATTTTCAATAACTAGATGATTTTATATTAACTATATATATATGAATAATCATTGTATGAATATAAATTAAAATTTATTGTTACATAATATATAAATATAATTTAAAAAAACTTCCCCATTGTAGGTTATTTTAATTATTTAAAATGAGAAAAATTATGCACTTCAAAATAGTTTCCAGCAAAAATCAATTTTTAAACCCTCACACTAAAATCCAATATAAAGTTGATTAAAAAGTAATTTATTGGATTAAATATTATTTAATAATAAAATTTTCACTTTGGTAAAAAATTATGTATTTATTTAACTTAAATTATTTAAATTTAATAATAGTTTTATATAAATCGGTATTTTTTTACTATTCACTAAAAAATCAATATTATTAAACAAAATACCAATATTTCACTATATGTAAATTTCAATATTATTGTTCCAAAAATGAAGTCAATTTTATAAAATAAATCTTCCAAAATATCTATAAATTAATTATATTATTTTTTCATAAAAAGAAAAAATCATTTTTGAAAAAGAAATATTTTTTATGAACACATTTACTTTAATAAATATTGATTGACTGTTTACTAATAGTTCATAAATGAATTTATATCGATTAGCACATTTATATGTATATATCATAATGACGTTAACACTATTCATACTGAACTATTTAATGCTTATGTAAAATTCAAAAAATATAAAATAATAATATTTCATGATTCACTGAAGCTTAGTGTCACGTCTCATGAACACTTTTGAATAAATTAATCATCATGTGTAATGAAATCTAAAATAATTGTTTCATATAATTTATGATATATTAAATGTTGCATGTAACCCAAAATATAAAAAATATTAAATTCATTTGAAAAGAAACCAAAATATATTGGGCTTTTAAAATGATATGGTAGAATAATTGATTATGTGTCTTGTAAATAGTAGACTCTAAGAAAGAACTATTAGAAGAAAAACATAAATCATTATTCTATATTAATCATTAAAGTAATAATAAAAATAGAGACCTGAAATAGTATGTTTTTTGGGAAAACATGAATATGGATATTTCATTGCATTTATCTTATTACTTGTTATTCTATCATGTAAAGAATTAGAGAAAAAATTCTAAGAGGATATTACTACCATTTCCCATACCATAATATAAATAGGAAAACATCACAATGTATTTCATCAGTGTACTCCCTAAAACAACTAAAATCTATAATGATTATTGGCTTATAGTCGATCAATATATAAAGTTAGGGCTCTTCATTACAACCAAATAAGATTTAGATCTTGATTATATTGTTATGATATACAATAAGGAAGTTTTAAGGTTACATGGGTTCCCACATTCTATTATATCTAATCAGGATCTAAGGATTACATTAGAGTTCTATAGAATTCTTCACCACTATCAAGATACAAAGTTGTTTTTAGTAATTATTATCATCCTCATAAATATTGTTTGTATAAGATACCATTAAAACCCTAAATTATAAAATGATATATTTTTATATATACATCAATGGTTTATAGGATCAGTGTCATTGTTTGGTTGAGTTTTTCTACGTAAAAATCTTTCACTCGTTCATTCAGACAGATCCTTATATATCCCGTTGCGTCAATAAGTTGATAACATTAAAATAATACTATGGGGTTGTAGAAATAAAGATATTGGGACCTAATATATCTGAGGATATGGAAGATAATGTTATAGAAATTCTATAGAATATCATTGTATGTCATGTTTGATAGATGTGTTATGCTAATAATTATTAGTGAGATCTAGAATTCAAGGTTTGTGAGAATGTCTTAGTTTGAATTTCTACATGTATTTTGGTTATGAGATTAATAAATAAATAAATGTTTATCCCTAGGTATATTAGTGTCTTTGAGATTCCTAATTGGATGGTGATTATATCTTATCACATATCACAACAACAAAAACTCTCCCATGTTCATGATGTATTCCATGAATCTATCTTGACGAAATACATACCTGATCTTTCACATGTACTGAACATAGAGGTTATACCAATAAATCTTGATATTACCTTTCAATAAAAATAGGAATAATTCATAGATCATAGAGATAAATATCTTTAGAATAATAATACATGCATGTTTAATGTTTATTACAGGAATTAGAAATTTGAGGAAGCTACAAGGGAACCAGGGGATGTGATAAAGTAGAGATATCCACATTTTTTTATAATGGATTTATGAAATTTTATTGGTGAAATTAAACTTAATTTATGCAAATTGTAACACCCCATAATTCGATATATATTTCCTTTGAAATATAATATTATGTATTTGATAGCTTCCTTTGCATGTAACTATAAGCCTCTATGAACGACGATATAGTAAACTGTTATAGCCTAGCCATTAAATTAGATGGTATAAATAGTAATAACCACGTTATAAAAGATATGAATAAATTTTTTTAGTTATGAAAATTTATTGATTAAGGTATAATAAACAAGTTCTCAATTTTTCAATAAATTCATTTTACACTTCAAAAATATAATTTCTTTAAAAATGGTTTTTATCACATTTTAACACAAAAACCATTTGTTTAATTTATATTTATTTTAGTAAAAAATTAATTATGTTATTACTATTTTTAAAATCATAATTTCAATATTTTGTTAGGGGGTTTTTTAGGGTTCCTCAAAAAAGATTTTTAAAAAAAATAGTGAAATATAATAATTTTTGTAAAAAAATTGACATTTTCAAGTAAGTGTATCTTTATATGTACAATTTGATCTTAAAGAAACTGAAATATGCTTTAATTATAAATTATCTAATTAATCACATTAAAATCAATATTATACATGATTTTGGTATAATTTAATTTTTGGGATTAAGACACATTCTTATAAAAACCATTTCTATACGTGTAATTTTTTTTATCATAATAATGTAATTTAATCCTTATTTATTAATTATTTTAAATTAATATATAGGTTATATATTAAAATAAACATTTTAAAATTAATTTCATGTTTTTTACAATGGAAGTAATAGAATGAAATTATGTTTCCTACTTCAAAAATCATTTTCCAAAAATGGTTTTTCATTGAGATTTTCACTCTTATTGAAAATTAAATTCTTACATTTTTTGAAATTAAATCATGTAAAATAGATAAAATATTTGGAATCATTATAGTTAATTTAATTTAATAGTTTTAACATAATTTTTGTTCTTATTTAATAGTAATAATAGTAAAATTTCATTACAATAGTTAAGGTTAAAATAGGTTTATATGGGATTAAACCATGATATAAGGGTAGGATTACCACTGAAAATGATAAATTTTATTCTTATTGAATATATTTAAAACTTACATTATCATTAATTTTAATAACTATCCATTTGGATCCAATTTCTCATGGAAGTTCCCTTAATTCATTGAAATGTTTTATGAAATTCTCTGTGTCTGTCTCCCCTAACTTATAAAATAGAACCTCTTATCCTCCTTTATTCACAGATTTGAGATTAAACATCTTATAGAATAACTACGCAAAAAACCCTCATATTCTTTTTCAATTAATAATATATCTTTCATTCTTCTCCTAAGACCAACCCATCAAGTCTTAAGGAGTAAGACAATGGAGGTCTCTCAAATAAGAAGTATAGATCTTAACCATGACCATTCTGTTTTATTTGTTTATATAATTACTATAAACTATTGGAATCAATAAAAATAATGAATCCAGTGTGATTAATATACTGATTTTTTATTATGAGCATGAAACAACCATTTATAACCTCTTATCAATCCAATGGGAGATGAGAGTTTCGCTCGTGCATACTTGTGGACTACCGCCTCTACAAAGCGATGTGACTCATTATCAACCACCATAATTCATAGATTTTTATTGTGACAGATTTATTTTTTATATATGATATTTATTTTATAATAATGATTCTATAAATTTGAATTAATATTATATTTTCTTTTGTTCCATCCGTCTATAATTTTGAAACATCACTCCTATATATGCACAGACTACTATCTGTACATAGTGATGTCATTAATTTTTCATCACCACTTTATATAAATGGTTAAAAATTAATATAATATATATATATATTATATTTTTATTATTGTTAACATTATATATTTTTAGGAACCATGATAAAAGCACACGAACCATAAATTCTAAACTAAAACATAAATGAAAAATGATGCAGTTATCACTTGAAATAACACATTTAATAAGGAATTATTAATAAGTGGGGGTTGAACTGATATAATTTAATCATATATGATATTATATTTATAAATATGTTTTTTGTATATAATTATGAGAATTTTAATTTATTATACAACAGTTAAGAGTTCTTATGAAGCAAGAAAAACTTCATGCATGGGTTCTTCATCTCAATTTAATTTCTTTGAGATATGTTTGATGTTATACACTTATATTATTCTATGAGGAATATCAAATACTCCTTTTATATGTTATATAATTATTTTTTATATTCATTTTATTTAAGTCTCATAATAATTTATTCCTTTCATGGTGGTTGTGATTCATAAGATACCAAAGCAGTAAGGGATTTAAATGAAAATATCATTTTTACAGAGATTGTTTATGATTAAATATTATACAGACAAAATTATATGATCTATATCTTCCAATAATTATTTATTTTATTATATGGTGGTTATTTCTATATATTTCATGTTTTCCTTTCATTTTCCTATCAATAATTACTAAAAAAACCAAAATATGTATTTTATGAAAAATGGATCATGTTTTTCTCTTGTGTCAGGAACCTTTTCAACAATTTTTTTTAAAATGTCCTCAAGAATATTTTTAATATTATAATGATATTAATTAAATTCATTTTTATCTATAATTTACCTTATTAAAAAATTTTTAAATGTAATTTCCTTATTTGTTTCCAAAAATGGAGATTTTTTAATTTTCATAAAAAATGTAGAAGAAATGTTTGGTTATATCATACAAAACATGAATAGATTTCCATCCATAATGAATAAGTTTTATTTTAAGATTACTTAATATGTTTCCATGGTTCCTTTTAAAGATAAAATTTTCCTTAATATTTACTAATTTATTAGATTTTAAGCAAGTTAATTAAAAATAAAAACGGTATTTTCTCATAAAAATGTTTTAGTAACCTTTTAAATTAATTTTAATATATAACAACATCTTTTGATACTTCATTTTATTTAATGGATATATAATTTAATTTATTCACCTTTATTCTTTATCTATAGGGTTTATGATTAGGATAATAAAATTTAATTAATCTCATATCCTTTCTATGGGTTATGATTTTATGATATGATGATTTTTTATGATATTGGGGAATAAATATAAATGGTTTTCATTATGTAATGAGTGTTTTGATTATAAAAAAGTGATGGTGGTTATGTTAAAAACCAAATTAAGTTGGGTCCATTATATCCCTTCAATTCATTAAATAAATAAGGATATCACATGAGATAATTTGGACTTGAATGTTAAGAAAACCCATTTTAGAAGTGGAAATTTTCAAATAATATAGTCTTTGGAGTGACCATTCAAAATGGAAATGACGGAATAATGAGTGAACCCAATCAATTTTCACATTCTTGGTAGGGATCCTCGACATAGGAAATGATTTACTATTCTAATGTGCATTAAAAAAACATATGTTTTATTATTATGAAATGTTTTCATGGGCCATGATTTATTATTTTTGATTTCACAGTTTTATAAATTATTTAATTTGATTGAAAATTAAAACTATAATATTTCATTCATTATTATAGATCTTTGAATGATTGGTATGATTTTTAAAGTATTAATCATGTTCTCACACACATATTATTATCTTATGTTCACTTATGATCATTTATTTGTATCCTTTATTTTCACCCTTTCTGGGCATCTGATATCAATTAATCTATGTTCCCCCTCCCTTGGTTATGGGGATAATCTATCAGTATAATAAATCTAATAAGGCATCTAGTAATGAAGAAATTAATCAGAATGAGTATATATATTTTATATAATAGTTCTTTACATATCCTAGTTTTCAAATAAACTAAAATGCATTCATGTATTACTGTGAAATGTGTTGAATATTAATCTCAAATGATTAAATATTTATGAATGAAATGTATTGGTCAATATACTTGTTTAACACCCATATACTTGAACCATGATAAAATTCCATGATAACAAAGGTATTCCTAAAAGTATGTCATGAGATTTTGGCTAGTAATTAGTGATTTAAGGATTCTATTAGGGATACTCTTTCTATGATAGAGGTAAAATACATATTCCTTAATTTACCAAAATTTTTGTTCTGACAAGTTCATCTATTGATAATTGAAATATGTATAAAAAATTAATTGGAATCCATTAGTGGCCATCTCACATTCCAATACATAAAATAAAAATACTCCCTTCCTAGTGATGTAAAAATCTATCTATATAGAAAAAATATAAAAAATAATTCATAATAAACATTTTTTTATAAGTTTAATATATTTAATAAATGATACACACAAACACAATGGTTATTGTACTAACCAACTCAACCTTCTCAAACACATCATCCTCTATGTCACCTATCCCCTCAAGCCCTAATATCTAACTAGGAGTCATATATGTTCCTATAATATCATCAAAAAAGGTCCATATATGTATAATAAATTCCAAAACATTTTCATTCTAAAGAGTGATTCTACTGAACCAGTAGGTTCCCCCTCTATCCTAAACTCACTTAGCGACCATGATAATTGTGGATTTATAATAATTTTTAGAGTGAGTGAAACGCAACCCACCCAAAAACCATAAATAATATATAATATTAGAATCCCTAAAATAGTAATAATTAATTATCCATTCATTTAAATAGATCATAATAATAAATAATCAAAAATCAAGTAAAACCATTGTATACATACCAAGACACCATAACAGTCAACCCCACCCACTTTGGCCCATGCCATATTAAATAATATGTAAGTGAATATAAAATATTTCACAAAAATTTTAATAACATATTTATTCCAAAATGATATAACATACCATAGTACATATCAACCCCATGAAACAATTAATATCATATCATGACATTATATCACAACATAATTCTCTTTAGTATATAGGGGAAATAATAATTCAATATATATATTTATATGTAATCACGAAGTGACTTTCAATTTAAGGTGAATATTTAGCATCACATAGTAATACCCATAAATAAGCAGTAAAAATCACATAACCACCATTATATACTATAGGTATTATAATATTTCATGACTAGTGATCCATATCACCTTATGTTCTTAAATATCACATTAATGAAAAATGGATCCATTTATATCCTATAAGGAATCAATAATATGATTTAATTTTCCCCATATAATTATATATTCATCCCCATTCTATTGAGGATTATATTGAAAACTATAGCTAACCTCATATATATATATAGGCATGACATTGTAGAAACCATGAGCCAATGGTATAACATGGAAAATTGAAATCATATAACTATAAATAATCTAATAAAATAATACATAAGTGAAAAATGCAATATTAAATACATTAAATATCTATGAGTAAAAATAACATGTTGTACCCAATGTTAACCGAATATTGCAAATAATTTTTGATCCCTATCTTCATAACCTGAGAATGACCCATCAGCTAAGCTAATACTTTTTTAAACGATAATAAATATCTCCCCTCTTTATACAATTAGTGACAATTAAGTTTTATTTGTCTCACCAAAAATAAACATGAGATTTCAAATTTAGTTACAACTCATATAATATAATATCTAAATATATGATAATAAAAATTTCCAAAAACATCACTCCTCATAGTACACATCCAATCATTTTTTACTTAATTAATTCTCTTGGTCCTATATAAGGTAAATACCTAGAGATAGGGATATGAATCAAGGTATATGAATATTTATCAAATAAACCCTCACCATTGATCTTCGTCAATAGGTATAAGAAGATACCTCTCCCTCACAATATATATAATTTATTATTGAGTTAAAATTGGGAAAATATCATGTTTTGCTTAGGTGACCCCAACTAGGATAATCTAAGGAGCATGAAAATGAAAAGTTTCAAGAATCTAAAATAGTAAGAGAACTTCTTATTAGTTACAATTCACAGTTTCCACCCTCACCCAATAGGTTTAAAAGGAATATTAAAATTGATAACTAGTTGTTATTAATTTCTGAAATAGCTCACTTTATCTATGAGGGTTGTTTTCTCTATCCTCAAAAAAATGAGTGATGTTACACCAAAGTGGTGTAACTATTTCACAACACATTCATCAACTAATGAAGTCCTTGAACCTATAGTAAGTGATCAAATATGATATATTTTATTTTATTTATAGTAGTAGTATAAGATTTTTCTTTTCACCATTTTCACTTCTTCTATTTTGTATCACATTATTCGGTATCCATATACTTTTCTCCCATGTTCCATTGTTTTATTGTTCAAATATAAAGTTATCTCTCATATCGATAATGATTCATTATGTTTACCTTTATATAGATCATCACACTAAAAATGATATGTAGAGAAAATTAGTTTAAATATACTCTTTCATTATGAGTCAATATTCCCTCTTAACTCCCCTAAATTTCATCTTGAAAGATCAAATATTTAATTTTTCAGGTATATTGACTCAAAACTACCACAGTGCAAGCATCGCCGTCATAGTGTGATGTCTAGTGAGAAATTATATCCACAATTTATACTCTATATATCATACTTAAATCTCTCTACGATTTCTACATAGAACTTCTAATCCATTTCAAACCTTAACTAGTCATGAAACACCCCTATACTTCATGATAAAAACCTCACCTAGAAAAATCAATTGAAATCTACCAAAGATAAATCATGGTGTAAACCTTATATATATAGGGTTGTGACATGTACTATAAAAATACAATGTTAATATAATTTAACTTCTCCAACATGATTCTCTATCTATGTGTTGACTTTTAAATGGTTAGTTCCACTGAAATCTGATCAGTTACCTCTAAGAGATGGCCAAAACTGTCATGGAATAACTGCTTCTACTATACTAATTTTAAAAGGAAAGAATCATATGTATGTTCCTAAACCATGAAGTAAAAATCTTAAATACTGATGAAAATTTACATTTTTCTAAATAAAAGAGCCTTCATGACATGAGAGGAACATCTTTAATTAAAAACCCAAATTGGCTCAAGATCTAAAAATCACAGCCTATTAAAACAAAAAATGAACTCAATATTTAAAAATCATAACCTCCATTCAAAAGAAATTACTCCCTATGAATTAATATTCTATAAATCATTTCTATTATCTTGTCCTGGTCACAACACAACCAATGGAATCAAGTTTTGATTTATACCCTACTTCATATACAAATTGAAAAGTATTAAAATTTTAAATTACTCTCACAATCATCCGAAATGAATCTTATAATTTGAAGAATGAAACTTATGGTCTTTATAGTATTTCACACCTTTGTCACTTTTATAGAAAAAATTCTTCATGGTGAAACCTATCCCATCATGGTGTGACTTCTGTTTTACTAGCAGAAAATTATTATCTCATTCCAAAATTCCTTCAAGCTCTCTCATCATCTTGTAAACTCATTTGGAAATCACATCAGAGAATATTGTCAAAAAACACAGTCTTAAAATTTTGAAAATTTATTTTTTCGAACAATATCCCCATTTTTTCATGTTGAAAAAATCATCTTTAGAATAACCCCTCAAGTTAATATTCAACACTTATTAATCATTAACATTATAACCAACCTTCTATATACCTTGAAATATTCCACCTATTGATAGAAAATCATGGATTCACTAATAAACTACTATAATCCCCCTTGAACCATGATCATCATGTGAAGAAATAGTTAAATAAAAATTTCTCATAAAAATATTTCTATGATTTACAAGATCTTCAACACATCATCAAGATGCTCCTCCTCCTTAATGAATAGTCATTTACTCTCCTCCATTTCAAAATGTCCTTTTACCATGGAAAAATTCTATCACATGAAAATATTATGCCCATTCATAAAAAAAACAGAAGATAAATTCCTGAAAAGTTTATAAAATTGAATTAGATATTCAAAAATTTAATGTTATATATATTTACCCCCATTTTGTGAAAAATAAAATCCTTTCGGGAAGTGGGAGTCCCCTATCAAAACCATATATGTGTATGGAGAGTAGAAACTAATATTTAACTGATTATTCTCAAATTCATCATTAGGTAGTTCCTTTTTCATAATATCCATAAATTTATCTTGTGTTGACTCATAATCAAATTCCACCAGCCCTTTTTCAACCTTTTACTTTTGGATAAGATATAGTATCTTTGTTTTATTTAACATTTAATGATATAGAATATTTTTTTGATTAATTGAATTTGAGTTATAACATCTCTTTTCAATAGGATATTTTACATCCAATCCAATATCCTTTTGTTTCTTTATCCATAATAGTTGATTACAAGCTCCTGTAGCCACTACATATTTACCCACAATAGTAAAAAGTGAAAATTTATATTTATTATATCCTATATATGAAATGAAAAAATAACCAAGATTAATGGAATTTTCTAATGTAGACATATGATTATATTATGAGCTTTTCCAATCCATATCTCTGTATCCTAACAACTATAGTTGCACTTCCCTTTAATAAAATAACATTAATTTCACTGTGTTATTTATGTATCGATTTATACTCTTTATTGTTAACATTTGGATACAAATTTTTAATTTTTTTTTAGTTTAGATTTACATGTCACAAAAAAAATTTCAATTCATTTCATTGTTAGGTACAATATGCATCCAATGTTTTCTTATATTCCACTACATTAACCAAAATTCCATTATTTCCATTTGATAAATTCATTCCAAAAGCTATTTATGTTTTCATCGACTTGGGTTGATCAAATAAAAATAACTTTAGGATCTTTGCAGAATATTTTCATGAATAAATAAATGTACCTTCCCTTTCTTATACTACCTATAAATCAAATAAAAACATTAACTCTTCAATAATGGACATTTCAAATTCATACCTCATGTATTTTGTAAACTACAGGCATCATGACTCTGCATAGCCTAGAAAATATTTTTTCCGTATATATGAGCTATAGAATATATGTAATAATTCTAATTCTTAATTTAGATCTTGTGATCAACTCATCATTAATGAATACAATATTTTTTAAGTTTTGATCTAGCTCGAATACTATGATTTTAATGTTTTTTTAGTCCATATAAATGTTTATTCAACACGAAAACTTTTCTATCATCTTTATATAAATGTAATTTATCTGGTTTTTCAATTTATACCTTCTACTAAAGGAATATATTTTATAATATTGATTTTATATTCATATGGTACACCTTCAAACCCCTTTTAACATACTTTTCCATGAAGAGTCGAATGGATTCCAACTAAGAAATTATGGAAAATGTTTCATCCATATTAATATAAAAATTTTATTAATATAACTTACATAAATTTAATTCCATATTTAAAATTTAATTCTTATTTTAATTTCATTTATCATGAAACAACCACTTTGTTTCGATGAATTTTTTATGTTTTATCCTTAGGAAATTTCCTCAAGATTCATTCTTCTTAATTGTTTCATGTTATTCAGGAATTTCTTTACCCCAATTCTCATATTAGGGAGCCTATTTAAAACACATAGGCTCTACATGAAATGAAAAAGAGGTTTATTATATATTCTTCATTATCTATGTTTTCATTAGAGTCATCTGGTCACTAATGTTATGTTCCTCTATGATTTCCACCCTCCTCTATAAATTCATTTTTTTCTTAAAATTACAATATGTTTTTCCAATATCACTGTCTTATTAAGAGTATTATAAAACCCTATATTATTTACATTGGATTATAAATTCATCATCACTCTCTTATAATAGTTCCTCAAAGAACTATTGTGTGAACAACATTTCGGATTACAAATTATTCTCATTTTCCAAAACCATTTCATCCTAAATTTAAATTATTTCCAAATTTATTTTTTGTATCACTTATAGGACATAATTTTTGGTAAATAGATAAGGAAAATACCTTTATCCTCATTATCTTAAAATTTATAATTCTTCTACTTATTGAAAATAAATCATTTACATAAAAAAATTTAAAATTACTTCAATGATAGATTCTTTCCATTCTAAATATAATAGGGCTATTTTATTCATTTGGAAATCAAAAATATTTTTTTGGAGATATAAACTGGGAAAACAACCACTTGATTACAACATTTAACTTCTAAATTATTATATATAATGCAATACATGTTACTCATAAAGGGAATTCCATTCAAAAAAATTATTTTATTGAGGAGTATGTACCAAAAAACACTTGATGTCTTAAACCATGATTCTAAAGAAACTCTTATACTTGTTTATTATTGAATTATATACCATTATTAGTTTTTAATTTCTTAATTATGATAATATTAATCATCTCAATAAATCTCTAGTAGCATGAAATGAATTTGAACACATTATATTTTATATAGAAGACCATCATCCATGTTATCCATATATAATCATCAATAAATATCACACAATGCGTCTTACTATTCCAGTCCTAAGGTAATATTTCCAAACACACATATAGGTGTAAGTGATCATGAAATATCATTGAATTTTTTTTCCTTTAGCATATAATTATTTTTAATTATCTTCCATTTTTTCCATGTATCGTAGGTACGATTCCGATAGTGTGAATTTTTATGGATTATAAGAGAAAATTCATTATTTATTTCCATGAATGTTTTGTGTAAGTGGAAAAGCATATTGTGACATTGATTTTTCTATTCTTCCTAGGATAGAATGCTTATATAATATTCTCTATCAATTCGGTTGATATTCCTATTCATGTTATTTCTGTGCATGATAAATGCACCATCCTTTCCTTTAATGATGTTAGAATTATTTTGAAGTTCACTACAAGCCCTGAGACATGCAATTAACTTAC
The DNA here is from genome assembly GCA_963277665.1 of Viscum album. Lineage (NCBI taxonomy): Eukaryota > Viridiplantae > Streptophyta > Magnoliopsida > Santalales > Viscaceae > Viscum > Viscum album. The sequence continues at coordinate 1,266,326,484 of OY728129.1, read as the reverse complement.
ACTTATTTGATTTTGACTAAGTCTATAAACTATCAACCCATACATCCAACTCTAATCATTTCCTTGAATATTGTATTTAATATGGCCAATGACCATCAACCCCTCCTTATTTATTAAATTAATGATTCCTTCCTTGTTATAAATGATTCTAGTGAAAATATTTAGATTTATCATCTTTTATGAGGTACAAACACTAACTAGAATACATATCCCACCTCAATAAATGTCATTCAAAGAAATTTAAGTGATGTTAGGATTATTATATCATCAATTAATTATTCATGTACTTTTTTCCTTTCCATTAGTGTTAGATTATGTTTCTCAATCTCATGATCCATTAGATCATGCTAAACTTGAAAGGATGTAAACTTATAATGAGTTTTAATTCCAATTTTTGAATCATATAGCTTTTAGGATCCTATTTCATAGGGCTCTAAAATAACACTCCTTTAAAATATCAATGATATATATATATATATATATATATATATATTTGTGTTCGTATATTTCATGTCAAAAAGAGTATCAGTGAATATCATACACAGAGTGTAAATTTATGCTTGTCTATTTTTTATTTTCTGAAATACTAATTTGATGATGTTATATAGAACACATAGTTTTGTATTATTGGTCTTTATATAATAATAAAACATGATTCTTGGTGTGTTAATTTATTTAAACACTAATATTCAAGAAACCTTTATTGTTTTTTTGAGTTTCCCAAATCAATCTTCATCCAAGGTGTGGGCCCCGGTGGTCTCACATCAACCACCATAAATTTTATTTTACAATTTTTCAACTCAATATATTTTCCATAATATTCTAGTCACTTTACTTTTGGATAAGTTTACCCTTCAATGTTGATCCCCGATGGACCTCCTGATCTTCTTTATCAGCTCGTACATTTGAACATCTCAATGTCATGCCAAGGGATTGAAGCCTTTCACAATCTTCATGTTTTCATCACATCATATTAACTTACCATTTGAGTTATTTAATTATTTTTACATGATCAATCAATGAATTGGTCCTTAAATATGTGATCTGGGACATCTCTATAATTTTTAGTGTAATCTCTATATTATTTTCTAAAATTTCCCCTTTCTCAAATTTCAGTCAATCAATACAAGCCTTTATATAAAATTTATCATCCCCTTATTTTTGTAGATACATCTTTGTGTCATATATAACTATGCTTTATTTATTTGACTTATCCCTAAAAAATTGATTTCTTTAAGATAATGGTATAATGAAACCACTATGTTAAATATTTTATCATCTTAAATGTTATTATAGTCATTTTCCTCCACTTGTGGTCTACCTATAACATCAAAAAAAACCCCTCACTATGATCTCTATAGTCCTCAGCATTATACAATTCAATTTATTCCAATTTTATATCGTCTTATGATTGAATAAAATTATTTTTGAAAATATTTTACTTTGGATTCCTCTTTCGTTTCACACCATTAAATTAATTCTTCAAGGGTTATTTTTCTTAATTATTCTCTAAGAATTTATTAGGTCACATTGTTGTCAGATTTATAAACTTTATACATTAAAAGAAAGAATGTGGAAGCCTACTTTGAATATTCATTTTTAGAATTTGAAGTTTGAGGAATTAAAATACAACACCTCATCATTTTCCATATCATCAATATCATCTTCCAATGAAAGATTATTCATTACTTTGTATTACATATCTTAAGAATTATATTTAATCAAGGACTCATTATCATTCTTTTTCATCTCATATATAACAAGAGTTTTGTGAAGACTACCCAATGTGAACACCGTTGGATCCATGTATTTATGTAATTATACCTTCACAGTGAAATATAGTAGATGTATTCTCCTGATCATCTTCATGATCTTGATATGTATAGGGTTTCTCTAAGTCCATACATATCCTCAAAAGTTTTTTTCACCTAATCAAATAATGTGTCAATAAAATCAATCAGGTTCATTCTAGGATCCTCATACATGTTAGATAGTAACAAAAACTTAGTATCATGTACCTTGGAATTTCATTTATAAATGTTGAGTGTTTTTTCCCACATAGAAAGTAAAGATTTATATGATATCAATTTCATGAATAAATTACTAGATGATACTCCTCTCAACCCATTGACTCTTGGAATTGTGATCATGCTCTCTTTTTTTCTTTATATGATAAAGACCGTCTCTCCATGTTTTCTAAAATATGATGTAAGGAATCCATGTACAAATCCATTAAAAAATTATTAGAAGTATTACTACTTATAATTCTTCTAATGATGGAAATTTGTTCCAATAAATATCAATATCACTTTGTGGTTGATAACTACATTCATCACCTCGATGCGAGTTCACACCAACAATATTGTTTACCTTTGATAATACTTCTTAGTCCAAAATAAGGTAAAATCCTTGATAAGGGTGTATGAATCAAGGTATGTTAAACTTTCTCAAATGAAAATTAATAATTATGTTTTTTTATTTTTCAAAGATATACTCCTCCCCTTCATAATATATATGATATTATCAAGTGATAAAAGGGTTTTATAAGAATAAATTACTTTTTTAACCAAATTAAATTAATCCAAGTAGATTAAAATGGAAATGTTCAAGGGCCACAAACATTAAGTTAACTATATATGTAACACCCCAAGATTTTATAGTGTGTTATTTCTTCAAAACAATTCAATAACTTTCACTACACGCAACACCAAGTTCAATCGCACCATGACTTACCAAACAAGCTGTTCAAAAGAGGTTATGAATAGTGTTAACTAAATTTTAAACATTATATAATCCTTATAATTTTAGAATTCATATTATGAGTTTCTTAGACATAATGTAAGAACAAATTCATTTTCAGTATTTCAATTTTACCAAATTTTAATAGTGAACCCTTTTTAGATACTATATTTTAAACTTTTTGACTAAATGGGGACATCAAAAATTTAAAATGAAACATCCCAAGCTTCCACGGTACGCTAGCGTGTGTTGTAGGCAACACCGAGTTCTAACACACCGTAACCAATCAAACTAGCCGCTATGAATAGTAATACCTACTTTTTGAAATTATATATATTTTATATTTGAAAATGGATTTCATTTTTGGATTCGGAATATCGAATTTAGCCTAAGGTGAAATTTTGGTACATTTCGGATAACTTTCATATTTTGATGAATAGTGAAAATTACTAAATTTTAATTAAAAACAACTTTTTTAATCAAAATAATTAATAGTGATAAATTATGAATTTGAGTGGTTTTAAAGTATATTTAGAATATATTTTTACCATTTAATATAATTTTGGTCATTGGACATAATTTTACAATTAAACCGAACATAAACGAGTGTCAATCTTTTGATAGTTATTATCTCTTAAAAACACGCTTTTTGTTTTGACAGCGGGAATTAATTTTAAATTAATTTATGCCACTTCTGTGTTTTGAATTTAGGAAAATGGATTCCATATTTGGAATCAGGATGTTCAAATTGTGTAAATAGGTAACTTTTATTTTTAGACATTTTGAATAATTACTGCGGTAAATATTTTATTTACCATGGTTAAGGGTAAATCCGGTAAATAAGGGTTAAAAAATAATATTATAATAATACTAAATTACCCTAAAACGTGTCTTAACCCTATTGGTTGATACATGGTCGACCATGGGAATCTTTGGGTCTATTTTGGGACCCCATGGATCCACTTGTAAGTGATAATGACACTTTATTTTAATTAAGTTAAAATGAATACAAAAATGACACAAGCATATATCTTTTAGCAAAACAATTGTTACATAGGGTTATATATGTTGGATTTTCGATTATAAATATTCATTAGAAATATAAAAAGATTTACTACATAATGATATTTTATTTATAATTTTTAGACATTAAATAATTTATTTTATTTATGACACAATGATGATGTAGTAATTACTATAATAGTAAAAAATTAAAATAATTGATATTATAAATACCCAAATAAATATAATATGAAACTTTTAATGAATTAAACTAATTTTCTAGGATACTATGATATATTAGGATTGATTTAATTTACTTTTTTCGAAGTAATCAATCTGTTAGGAGTTTCAAACAAATCAACTATTGAATAGTGTCAAAATTGACATAAAAGAGTTCTTAAAACAAATATTATATTATTAATTGATATTAAATTTTTAAAAATCTAAGGTTTGGCCAAGAGACTTATATAATTATAGGATCATCATTAATGTACCACTTGGGGGTATCTTGTATGTATATGGTAAGTCTATTAACCATATAATATAAAAATACAAAGAGACATTGTAAAAGTGAAACTAATTAACTTAGAGTTAATACTTAAAGATAAGGTTAATATAAGTACCCAAACCTGTCTAAATTATATTGGTTGAGTTGTTTTCGACCTATCCCCACCTTAACCTTTGAATAGTCAATTTTGGAGCCATTAGAAACCGAATATGAATTTATTATAAATTAATATTTCTAGCTTTTCCAAAGGTGCCCCTCACCCCTCTTATAAAAAGGCACTCCTCCTTCTCATTTATTCACACCTCTAAAGCCTTTTGGTTCGGCCAAACTCTGCCCAAATACTCTCCCAACATCCCTCACTACAACCTAGAGGCCTTAGTTTGATCAGAAAGCCAACCTAAGGAGACATTTTGATCAAATCAAAAGGAAGAACCCGAAGAAGAGGTAATGATTTCACCACCCTTCTCCAAGTTCATTTCTTCTTCCACTTCTTCTTCCTTTGTTCTTACCATTCTAAAATAATAACTCCAGTATCTCACATATACTGTGATGTTATTATAAATATGGTACAACTATATTCAGTATTCTATCCACCCTTTGAATAACATGTCACCATACGTGCGTACGTACGGACTACCGTCTCCACGAACGCGATGAGATTCATTCTCCATCGTATCCATTCAAGTATAATTATCATTTGATGATTTAAAAATGATGTTTAAGGACTTGATATCATTCTGGATATGAATAATATACAACCTATCCTTTACAAACATGTCTTACGTAACAAAACATATAAAAGAAAACAAGTAAGTTAACACCCGATATAATGATAATACTAAGATATTATTATCAAATCAATATTAAAAGATCATATATGATATCATATTAATGTATATGATTCTTGTATAATTTAATAACAATTATTTCACCATTATACAGGAGGTTAACCTACCCCAACCAAGGAAAAGTACAAGGTAAGGGTTATTTCACAATCTCTTCATTATCCGAGGTTGTATTATACGTAATAATCTACTGGGATCTCTTTATCATCCACATCCATGTTTCTTTGAAATGTATTTCAAAACATTTTTACTATTTACAAGAATATGGGTTAAAGTCATTTATACCCTTGTTTGACTTTTTATAAGAGGTTTATAAAGGAATCTTTCCGTCGTTTTCAAAACAAGGTCCTTTTTAACCTTTTCGACTGAATTGAGGTAAGAATGTTTTTTTTAACTTATACGGCGGGTGCGGTTATTTTCCGCCGTTATAAAATCGTCGAAGCTTTCCATACAAGCTTATAAGAATATTTTCAAAGAAAATGTTTTATTTTATATGGATCTTAAATGATTTCAAAATAAAAGGAGATACTTCTTTAAAAAGAATTTTGATTTCATCTATGTCAACATCCTTTGATGGATTTTAAGATTATTTGAAGTTGATTTATTATGATACAAAACTTCTATATTGTATTGAAGTTTTTGTGATATGTTTGACTGTGGATGTGCTATTTTTATACCATTCATAGTTTATGGTGAAATTATTGACATTTCGTATGCTAGTTTTAATACGAATGTTTATGTTATGTTTAAACCTTTTCATATGGGAATGCATTGGACTTAATAAGTGACGGGTGGAGCCCGCTATAGCTCCTTGATGCATCGGTAGGTCTCATGAGACAAACTAGTGTCTTGGCACAAGGCCTTGACAAAATCTTATTTGTAGTCTTGGCACGAGCCCTTGGCTATGTGGTTATGATAGTCTGGCATTATTCATTCCAACATTATGAAAGTGGTTATTGATATTGCATGTGATTATTCGATTAGTAGAATATCCATGTGAACAAGTAAATGGCATTATTTCATTTTACTTTTGCCATACTATGTTGAAGTTCAATTTTAAAAGGCTTTTGTTTTAGTAATTCATTGCCTTAAATGTTTATGCTTATTTTGAATGTTCTGCTATATTGTTATCCTTACTGGGCATTTGAGCTCACCCCTTTTCTATGTTTTATTTTTCCCAGGTAGTGAAGAAGTAATTTATGAATGACTTGCAGGGATATTATGAGGGGTTAATAGTGTGGATATGAAGACTTTGTTGTTGTAGTAGTTTTTCACTTTGAAATGTAATGTAAAACTTTATGATTATATCTAGTGTTTCCAAGGCTACTAAACCAATCGGTCTTTCGGGATTTGATCTTTCTTGTGATCATGCCAATGTTATGTAATTAATGCACCGACTCTGGGTAGCTAGGGTCGGGGCGTTACAGTTGGTATCAAAGGAAGTTTAGTACAAACCTTGGAAGCTAGATTTAGATAAACTCTGATTAGAGCACGTAGACCTAAGATGAACTTTGAGGATTAGTATAGAAGAACTTCCTAGAATTTTGGTATTGTAGAGATTTTTGTGAGTTTTCCGAGAAATACATCCCTGTCTGGATACGAGCAGGTAGAGGCGGCTCTGGAACAGATGTACCTAGGGGTAAAACCCGAAAACACCGCTTTGAGCTAGACTCGAACGGGAACTGGTGCACGACAACGGGCCTTGCTGCACTCTTGGTTACGACACTCCCAGGGGATATGCTTAGGATAACTCTCATTTTCTTTACAAATCATTATGAAGGGTTAATGAGTATATACTTCCTCAAAGAAAACATTTTTATGATTATGGATTATATCCATAAATAGTTCAATTTATGTTAAGTGTTTTATAAGTATGGGATTATGTATTTTGATTCATAAAATAATCTAGTTTATGCCATTGTTTAGAAATGGCGCCCAGTAGAAGGAATGATAACTCCAGAAATGCACATGATTCAAAGAGAAGGAAGGATCATATCTCTCATGGTCTTAAGCTAGAATTTATAAGAGAAATAGTCTCCCATGTATTATCATCATATGAAGAAATAATATCATGTGTTGATAAGATAAGTAAAGAGTTTACTGAGTCCTATGGCTTTGAAGGGAAGCAAGAGAAGAAAAGGATGGAAGAGAGAAAGATGGATAAAGGGAAGAGGGAAAAGAAGAATTTTCCCATATGTGGTAACTGTGGAAAGAAACACCCTGGAACTTGTCTGAAAGGAATGAGAGTTTGTTATAAGTGTGGAGGAAAAGGGCACAAAGTACGTGACTGCAAGGGTAAGAAAATGGTTTCAAATGTACAATGCTTCATTTGCAAGGAGTTTGGACACTACGCGAACCTATGTCCCAGTCATCATACTATGCCGCAAATGATGTTATTGGATAATAATCATGTTATGATACTACCACAGATGAAGAGGAATGATTAGGGTTCTTATGTTGATTATGTCAATTGAGTGTCGTATCAACAATGTACTTGTTATAATAATTATGGAGTATATAAGGATTGTACTGCAGTACTATTTCATTAAGGACTTGAGATTGTGTGGAACAAAGAAAAGTGACTCAATAGAAGGTTAAATTTTTGGAAAATATATGGTTGAGAGAATGATAAATCATAATATAGTTCTGATACTGAGGTAGTGATTTTGGAATAATATGTGATTATTTTGGATAAATTATATTGGATATTCTTGACTACCTTGGAACTGATTAATGATTTGTATATTCCATCATTGTTGGGGTTTAAAACATTTTTGGATTAATGAAGTATATCCATCATTCTATATGGAATAAGGGAGCATGAATGTAATCAATAAGGAATATGGTAATACATGATGAAGGTATTCATATGCTATTACGGGGTAAAAGGATCTATATTATGTTTACCTTCCTTATAAATGTTGGACTGTGAGTTTGGACAGAAGTATTTTGGATAGTTCTAGTTTGGATTATTTTGGATTACCATAAAAGGACAATCCGGAGGTCGGGCGGCAACTCGTCGCGTCCGGAAAGGCTGCGAGACTTGAACCCGCAACCGAAGGGCGACAAGGGTGTATCACCTACCACTGGCCCATGAGATGTCCTGGATTAAATAATGTAGTTTTTATTAAAGGATCATGTAGATGAATTATAAATTCGTTTATTTTGGAACCCTGTACGAATAGTATAAATAGAATTTTTTTTACGAGTGAAAGATGCGTTTGTGGTAGAAATTTATTAATGGACAAAACTCTAATTATAAAGTAAGTATATCTCCATATGATCTTATCCAATCTCATAAATAAATTCCTCAACATTAAGAAAAGGAACTTAGAACAAAAAATTTGTCCTAGATGGTACCTTAAATCATCACTAATTTATGGCTTTGGGATTGTTGGCCTTTTCATAGCCATGTTCTCTACCACTCTCCATCAGATAATTGATGGTTAGATTTTTCTTCCATATCCATATTTTCCTACATGGAACCCTAGTATGTGTTATTTTCGGTAATCTTCATACTTTCAACTATTTATTTTAAATAGAGGCCTCATTAATTCATTTTTCGATGTGGGATTTCAACTAAGATATTTTGAAACGTCAAAAATGTGTTATCCTAATACCCTATGTTTTGTTGAACCGATGGTATTTCAAATCATCATAGATTGATGAATTTAAGGACCTCAATTTTATACTTGTTTGTGATTGATGACCTCAATCACTACCTATAAATAATTACATTTTTCCTCCAATTATATGTCTCTATTTGCCACCAATGTTCTCCTAATCGAGATCATAATTTGGTGGTGACCCTTTGATTTCTCTTTTCCTCATATTAAGACTAAATTTTATTAACCCAATTTCCGATGTGGGTTTTCCCACAAATATATTTTCTATTTTCAACCTTTTATTTTCGAAGAACAATTTCAAATTGCGAGGACGCAATTTATTGAAGGAGGGGAGAATGTAACACCCCAAGATTTTATAGTGTGTTATTTCTTCAAAACAATTCAATAACTTTCACTACACGCAACACCAAGTTCAATCGCACCATGACTTACCAAACAAGCTGTTCAAAAGAGGTTATGAATAGTGTTAACTAAATTTTAAACATTATATAATCCTTATAATTTTAGAATTCATATTATGAGTTTCTTAGACATAATGTAAGAACAAATTCATTTTCAGTATTTCACTTTTACCAAATTTTAATAGTGAACCCTTTTTAGATACTATATTTTAAACTTTTTGACTAAATGGGGACATCAAAAATTTAAAATGAAACATCCCAAGCTTCCACGGTACGCTAGCGTGTGTTGTAGGCAACACCGAGTTCTAACACACCGTAACCAATCAAACTAGCCGCTATGAATAGTAATACCTACTTTTTGAAATTATATATATTTTATATTTGAAAATTGATTTCATTTTTGGATTTGGAATATCGAATTTAGCCTAAGGTGAAATTTTGGTACATTTCGGATAACTTTCATATTTTGATGAATAGTGAAAATTACTAAATTTTAATTAAAAACAACTTTTTTAATCAAAATAATTAATAGTGATAAATTATGAATTTGAGTGGTTTTAAAGTATATTTAGAATATATTTTTACCATTTAATATAATGTTGGTCATTGGACAAAATTTTACAATTAAACCGAACATAAACGAGTGTCAATCTTTTGATAGTTATTATCTCTTAAAAACACGCTTTTTGTTTTGACAGCGGGAATTAATTTTAAATTAATTTCTGCCACTTCTGTGTTTTGAATTTAGGAAAATGGATTCCATATTTGGAATCAGGATGTTAAAATTGTGTAAATAGGTAACTTTTATTTTTAGACATTTTGAATAATTACTGCGGTAAATATTTTATTTACCATGGTTAAGGGTAAATCCGGTAAATAAGGGTTAAAAAATAATATTATAATAATAATAAATTACCCTAAAACGTGTCTTAACCCTATTGGTTGATACATGGTCGACCATGGGAATCTTTGGGTCTATTTGGGGACCCCATGGATCCACTTGTAAGTGATAATGACACTTTATTTTAATTAAGTTAAAATGAATACAAAAATGACACAAGCATATATCTTTTAGCAAAACAATTGTTACATAGGGTTATATATGTTGGATTTTAGATTATAAATATTCATTAGAAAGCTAAAACGATTTACTACATAATGATATTTTATTTATAATTTTTAGACATTAAATAATTTATTTTATTTATGACACAATGATGATGTAGTAATTACTATAATAGTAAAAAATTAAAATAATTGATATTATAAATACCCAAATAAATATAATATGAAACTTTTAATGAATTAAAGAAATTTTCTAGGATAATATGATATATTAGGATTTATTTAATTGACTTTGTTCGAAGTAATCAATCTGTTAGGAGTTTCAAAAAAATCAACTATTGAATAGTGTCAAAATTGACATAAAAGAGTTCTTAAAACAAATATTATATTATTAATTGATATTAAATTTTTAAAAATCTAAGGTTCGGCCAAGAGACTTATATAATGATAGGATCATCATTAATGGACCACTTGGGGGTCGCTTGTATGTATATGGTAAGTCTATTAACCATATAATATAAAAATACAAAGAGACATTGTAAAAGTGAAACTAATTAACTTAGAGTTAATACTTAAAGATAAGGTTAATATAAGTACCCAAACCTGTCTAAATTCTATTGGTTGAGTTTTTTTCGACCTATCCCCACCTTAACCTTTGAATAGTCAATTTTGGAGCCATTAGAAACCGAATATGAATTTATTATAAATTAATATTTCTAGCTTTTCCAAAGGTGCCCCTCACCCCTCTTATAAAAAGGCACTCCTCCTTCTCATTCCTTCACACCTCTAAAGCCTTTTGGTTCGGCCAAACTCTACCCAAATACTCTACCAACATCCCTCAATACAACATAGAGGCCTTCGTTTGATCAGAAAGCCAACCTAAGGAGCCATTTTGATCAAATCAAAAGGAAGAACCCGAAGAAGAGGTAATGATTTCACCACCCTTCTCCAAGTTCATTTCTTCTTCCACTTCTTCTTCCTTTGTTCTTACCATTCTAAAATAATAACTCCAGTATCTCACATATACTGTGATGTTATTATAAATATGGTACAACCATATTCAGTATTCTATCCACCCTTTGAATAACATGTCACCATACGTGCGTACGTACGGACTACCGTCTCCACGAACGCGATGAGATTCATTCTCAATCGTATCCATTCAAGTATAATTATCATTTGATGATTTAAAAAAGATGTTTAAGGACTTGATATCATTCTTGATATGAATAATATACAACCTATCCTTTACAAACATGTCTTACGTAACAAAACATATAAAAGAAAACAAGTAAGTTAACACCCGATATAATGATAATACTAAGATATTATTATCAAATCAATATTAAAAGATCATATATGATATCATATTAATGTATATGATTCTTGTATAATTTAATAACAATTATTTCACCATTATACAGGAGGTTAACCTACCCCAACCAAGGAAAAGTACAAGGTAAGGGTTATTTCACAATCTCTTCATTATCCGAGGTTGTATTATACGTAATAATCTACTGGGATCTCTTTATCATCCACATCCATGTTTCTTTGAAATGTATTTCAAAACATTTTTACTATTTACAAGAATATGGGTTAAAGTCATTTATACCCTTTTTTGACTTTTTATAAGAGGTTTATAAAGGAATCTTTCCGTCGTTTTCAAAACAAGGTCCTTTTTAACCTTTTCGACTGAATTGAGGTAAGAATGTTTTTTTTAACTTATACGGCGGGTGCGGTTATTTTCCGCCGTTATAAAATCGTCGAAGCTTTCCATACAAGCTTATAAGAATATTTTCAAAGAAAATGTTTTATTTTATATGGATCTTAAATGATTTCAAAATAAAAGGAGATACTTCTTTAAAAAGAATTTTGATTTCATCTATGTCAACATCCTTTGATGGATTTTAAGATTATTTGAAGTTGATTTATTATGATACAAAACTTCTATATTGTATTGAAGTTTTTGTGATATGTTTGACTGTGGATGTGCTATTTTTATACCATTCATAGTTTATGGTGAAATTATTGACATTTCGTATGCTAGTTTTAATACGAATGTTTATGTTATGTTTAAACCTTTTCATATGGGAATGCATTGGACTTAATAAGTGACGGGTGGAGCCCGCTATAGCTCCTCGATGCATCGGTAGGTCTCATGAGACAAACTAGTGTCTTGGCACAAGGCCTTGACAAAATCTTATTTGTAGTCTTGGCATGAGGCCTTGGCTATGTGGTTATGATAGTCTGGCATTATGTATTCCAACATTATGAAAGTGGTTATTGATATTGCATGTGATTATTCGATTAGTAGAATATCCATGTGAACAAGTAAATGGCATTATTTCATTTTACTTTTTCCATACTATGTTGAAGTTCAATTTTAAAAGGCTTTTGTTTTAGTAATTCATTGCCTTAAATGTTTATGCTTATTTTGAATGTTCTGCTATATTGTTATCCTTACTGGGCATTTGAGCTCACCCCTTTTCTAATGTTTTATTTTTCTCAGGTAGTGAAGAAGTAATTTATGAATGACTTGCAGGGATATTATGAGGGGTTAATAGTGTGGATATGAAGACTTTGTTGTTGTAGTAGTTTTTCACTTTGAAATGTAATGTAAAACTTTATGATTATATCTAGTGTTTCCAAGGCTACTAAACCAATCGGTCTTTCGGGATTTGATCTTTCTTGTGATCATGCCAATGTTATGTAATTAATGCACCGACTCTGGGTAGCTAGGGTCGGGGCGTTACAATATATCAATTACAATTTAGAGTGGTAATACAATATCTCTATGTTTATAAACCTGATAGAAAGAGATAAGTCAATGCTCTGAATAAATTAAATAACTCACTGCCTCCACATGTTTTGTTTCCTTGATAATAATGAATAATTATAGATTTTAGACCAAATTGGTGTATCAATTATAATCCACCTTCGTCAAATTATTATGTTAAAAAATACTCCAACTTTATCACCTTCTATATCTCATTTATTTACATTCAAGAAACATTTTAAAATTTATCTTTTCTCTTTATTTTTTATTTCTCTCTACATCTCTCTATTTAGCCTTGATTATTTTATATGATGGAAATTATTTCATTCTTTAGAAAGTAATATGTATATGTTATATATATAGGGGTTCACCAGGTTACCCTTTATAATGATCATTATTCCCCTTATGAAAAGTAGGGAAATTTCATTGTAATGTTATCTTTAATTTCGAGTAACAATTCCCCGTTATCTCTCTAGAATGCTCCCTTTGAAGATAGAATATTTAATTCTATAGTTATGCTTACTCGAGACCATTATAATATAAGAATCATCAGAACTATGCAATATATGGTCAAAACAGTGAGTCCACTAATTCTACTTCATATATCGTATTTGATTTTCTTTAAGACCATGGAATGGATCTTCCAATCCATTTTGGTCATTTAACTAGTCATGGTGTGACCCTTTAGTTCATAATGAAAATATAAGCTAGACAAACCCACCAGAAACATCACAATTTGATTCACTACATTATAATTCTTCATGTTATGAATTCAATTATACTCCAAAAACACTAAGTCTTACTAAATTAGCTTTCATTCATTTATGATCCCTTTATGGAAAAATGTTCAATTGAGAATTATACTTAAATATTATCAATAAACATAAAAAAATGGAAAACCCCTTCAAAATTATACTAATTATACTTCTATATTTTGAAAATGAAACAATACAATATATTACCCACATCAATTAAATAAAAGTGACATGAATTAAATGAGTTTTACAATTTTTAAACAAAAAAATCACAACTCAATGAAAATAATCATTTTTAAAACACCATATCAACAAGACACCCTTCATGACGCATTCCAAGACAGAAATTTATCTTCCATAGATCAATATTACTATCTTATCCATGAACCAACATGAAAAATGGTATTGTGTAATGATTTTTATGCCACTTCAAATCACCATGTAAAAAAATACTATGTTTTATAATGAATCTTGCGATCCTACTAAATGAAAATTCTGATTTTGGAAATGATACTTATGATCTTCATAGTATTCTATGATATTTTTATTATTCTTGAAACACACCTTCATGGAATGTCCTGTCGAATCGGGGAAATAAATTTGTTCTATAGGAAAAAACTATAGTAATGCCTTCAAAAAACCATTAATATACTCCCTTTATCTTTTTAGATCCATTGAGAGTCACATGACACAACATTTTTAACAAACACATTCAAAAAAGTGTTATATGGATTTTTTTAAAGAAAATTTATTATTAATTTTACTCATTGGTTATATCTCAATTTTACTCTAATTCATATTTGCACAACACATGAAGTTAAAGATAACCTCATGAGTATACTCTACTCATGGAACATATCTATTAATAACATTATTTAAAAATTAATGTATAGTATAAGAACAACACAAAATTCATATATCCTGAGAGAACTTCTATTTATTGTATAATGACTCCAACAATTTCCATTTTGATCACAAAATACATAACTCCATAACAAAAATTAATAAAATCACCCAAGATCCATAATAATCCAAAATTTTATAATTACACTACTTCCCAAATCCAAACACCCTAAGGATGAGTAAATAATAATTCTTCTATAGAATCATGTGACCTGACCTGATGTGGATTGAGAAATCAATACCCAAAACCCTACTACAATAATCCAATAAATATGGAACAATCTAAATATATTACACTATATAATGAGGCATAATGATCCAAACCCCCAAAGTAATAAAAACTTTCTCAACATGTAAGGGTAAAAAACTAGAAAACAAATATGGGAATGTGAGGAATCACATCAAGAACAACTATAACATAACATCATTCAAATTTAAAAAAAATTATGGATATCCCTTAACTCAATGCAATAAATTTTATCTCTGTTTGTTGATTTAACTCAATAGAAAGTCTCTACAAGAATACACTATATTTCCACATGAAAATTGATTAAGTAAACCACAAATTTAACTATACTATTTAAAAAAAATTAAACTTCACTAAAGAATCACTCAAAATATGAAATTCACTCTTTGAATGAGATTGTTTAACATAACTAAAACAATTTTATTGAATCCACATTTCATTAAATGTTTTTGAAAACCAATAAAACATTCATGTGTACAATGAAATACATTTTTCATAATGGAATATATTTTAAATTAATACAAAAATTAAAATTATACTTCTATATAACATACATCTTAAAATTAAAACCCTTCATTTGAGGTCACACCACTTTTCTATTTTAGAAGAAATAATCACATATTCTTTATTAGGATACCAAGGGTATTTCAAGAATTAATTCCTACAAAATTCCTTTTAAATCATTTTAAATTACCCTTTTAAATATATTAATAGGTTTTTATCACTTTATAAAATCTAAGAAACCATATTTGTAACATTTTAAAATATAAATAGTTTATAATGTGGACCAATGACACCATTATTGGTTTTTTACTCTAAAAAAGACCATAAAACCTTAGATATATGGTATATCAACTAATTTTATTCTATAAATAGGGTCATCTAATTTTAATAGATCTAATTAGTCAATCAGATACTCAACATTATCTCTATGACACATTAATTTTTATAATAGTAAAAAATTTAATCGAAATAATAATTATTCAATAAGTTGAATAGTCCATTACAAATTCATTACTAAAAAATAAATATAAAACACTATTTACCTAGACACTCATCAAATAAATTTAACCATAAATATACTGGACATAAATTAATCCATATGATACTAATAGAGAAGAATGATTTTAGTAATAAAACCAATTAATCTAAAAAAATTTCCTAGTATTTTCTTATTTTAAAAAACCCTCACCACATAGTGTAACAATGAAAATTGATTATGTTAATAAAAATATATGACTTATAACATACTCTAATAACCCTCAAGAGAAAAATCCCAATGAATTCATTGGGGTTCTATATGACTAATGGAAAACCAAATAAAATTAACCCCAAAACACCAAAATCAGGTATAATGGAATGAAATGGAATAATAGAATAGTTACTAAAGAAATAACTTCAGTTATATACATTAACACCTCTCGATCGACCATATATAATATTATAATAATGGAGGGAGGGTATATGGAAAGAAAAGTTTTCATGAAAATCATAAATTCTCCAAATATGAGCCTATACCCACAATAAAAATGATTGGTCTAGCCATAAAATGAACATTATTTCCATTATTAATGTATCAACCAATTGGTTATGAAATTTTTTTAGCTTTCGTAGGACACATAGTATGATTACCAAGATTTTAATGGTCAACTATCAGGATTTTTTAGGAAGAGTATCTGTATATATTACACTTCCCAATAAAACATATCTATATTGAACTAACAATCTTCTTTTTTTGGTAGAGATAATTTATATGTGCTTCTACCTATCCCTCCAAGATTC
Organism: Viscum album; assembly: GCA_963277665.1. Lineage (NCBI taxonomy): Eukaryota > Viridiplantae > Streptophyta > Magnoliopsida > Santalales > Viscaceae > Viscum > Viscum album. The sequence goes on along the minus strand of OY728129.1, from coordinate 1,266,309,835 downwards.
CAGTGAACATTTAATAGAGTCTTTATGGTTAGTGAAACTGCACCAAAAATCATTCATTTACAATTTTTTTTATAAATTCACTATCCCATGATTTTACACCCATCTTAAAATATGTAAAACCATTATATAAACTCATGAATACAAAAAAAAATATCTTAATTTAAATTGAGATCCCAAATAAGATCCTAAAAATCTAAAATAAGTACCCTCATAAAACTCAATATCTTATATTATGGATCAATATATATGTAACAAACATGTATTAGATGATCTAGACTAGTTTTTGGATCTTCAGTTTGGGTAGAATTTGAGTAGGTTGATGTATTCATATTTGATTTATTAATTTTGGGATTTTATTTTTAAGACCCTTAATAGATATTATGGTATAATACCATTCTTGATGAATTTTTTTAATTTTGGGTTATTTATGAAATTCCCACAATATATATAATTATTAAATATGTTATTTTGATTTAATTTTATTGGAGATAAATAATTTGATCCATAAGAATGATTATAAATTTTTATTCATGTTGTAGGATATTGTTTATTGTGTGCATGTGTTTTGTATAGTTTGATGGATGAAATCCTTAGGAGAATTTATTAACAAACACTAAGCACATGAGTATTGTTTGGTTAGAGTAACATATCCTCATTAAGATTATTTATTAAAATTTAACACATGTTTTAAGTATTTAGTAACCAAGGTTATTTATCTTGTGTTTGTGTGATAGTATAACTTGTGGTTCATGGTCATCCTCGGGTAGGGTCATTAAAAATGATATGATATATGAATTTAGGTTTTTAATGCAAAAAATGTTTCGAGTTATGAATTACATTTCATTTTAGGACATAAAAAATTATATCCATGTAATATAATGATCCTGATCAAATATTTTCCAAGGATGTTGCAAAATCATGTGATACTTCCATGAACATGGACATGTTATTTTATTTTTTGATTTTTCCGGTGGAAGCTTCCTCAACCTATATATTTTAGGATGAGTGTTTAATCTCATGAATTTTTCAATACAATATAGGATTTACTATATAATTTGTATTATTTTGAAAATAGTAATATGGTGAATTAAACTATTAAATTTTATTTTGATTTTCTAGATTTTATTACATGTAAACACAATAGTTATTAACATGGGAATATAAATAAATTAATAATTATATCATAACTTTCAATATCTCAATTAAACGAATATTCCATGGATATAGTAGTTATATAACTATTTAGGTCTATAACTGTTGGAATTGTGAAACGTCTTCCACATAATTGACACATGATCCATGGTATGATCCTCATTAAAACAACACAAGATATATGTAGTTAGAAAAGTATCACTATTCCAAAAAATAAACAAAATGGGATCTCAATGCACCACATGATTTCTAAAACACTGATTAAAATAGATTTATTACGAATGTTTCCCAATGTAGTGATGTGGTGGTGAGATCCTCCCACCAAGAGTTGGTAATATATTTTAGAAATTCATTACAAAAAGGTTAGTTTGAACCGTAAAAATTTTGGTCACATGAATTTGGATGGAATTTTATGAGATCTTGGTGTTTCACTAAGGTGAACAACACATTCATTCCTTAGTACTAAATTCAAAAGTCACATAACCTAGGTACCTGGGTATTGTAGGTTTCTAAAAATGACTTAGCCCACTGAATCCAAATTACCAATACACTCACAACTTTCATGTAACTTAACTTGTGTGAGAGCACCTATGTTCCCATATTCTAATACCTAAAACATTATCAAAACACCTTATTCACCCAGTCTTCACAGTCCTTACTTCCTATATTTTCCTATATATATTCCCCATGTGTCTTGTTTTTTCCTCATATAAAGGGACACCCATAGGGAATGAACACTCAAACTCCTCATTAAAAAGGCTACGATCACTGTTCACTCAAGTCTTACATATCTCTTTAAGTGACATATTACATGGAATAACCCTATGGAAATCATCAAAATGTTGGGTAATTAATTTACATGAAGGTTTAATTAATCAAAACCTTTATAAGAGACCCATTCTTCCCTAGTACTCCAAGACTAGGGTGAAGAACCCCAGTCCAGATGAAACATTAGTGCCCCATTAACATTAGTCATAATTTAATCCACCATACTAGATCAAACACTCAAAAAAGCCTCTTTGTTAGTATAACCACTTCACCCATCCCTTAATAGGGTTATATATCCTCCCTACCACATATTAATAGTGAGAACCATCATCGAGGCATTCATACTAGGGATATCCATTTCTCAGGATTACTACTAGATCACCATGTTTTCCATACCCAATTTCTATATTGACACTATTTGATTATCTCAATACTTGAGAAACACATTCCAATACTCCACATACTAGGGAGAAACAACACCTTTCACCTCATATTATGGAACCATTCCTACCCAGGAATATACAAGGGAAAACATATTCCCAAGCCCTTAGATGAAGTGATCCTTTCCCTGGCTACTATACATGGTTGATAAACTCCCCATAGCCTCATGGATAATCATATTATCAAATATTTTAGTAACCTATGTGCCACAATTTCCTAGGTATCATACATAGGTACCTTTATCTCTGATAATTCTTCACAACTTCCAAAAATACATGAATAGTCCATGATCACTAGTGTTCATATGACCGATCATGTATTTATTTGTTAAAAGGTTCCTCATTAGAAACCATCATTTTACAATAGGGACCTCAAGGAAGGAATGATCATGTTATACATTGAAAACTAGGTTTCCTATCATGTGGATATCAATGAAACACCTCCTGAGTCATGCTTCCAAAAAATGTCTAGCTCATGTCCAGTACCTCCTCATCCTTAGAACATGGTGGATTCCATCATTCCAATGAATAATAAAAGGAGAGAGAAATGGAATATTAAAATGTGTATTCCCTAAAATCCTAACTTTAAATTAACCACATATTGAGTTAGGATATTATAGGTGTAATATACATAAGGCCTATAATTATCTTTCTTATTTCCTAGAAGCACATTGGCCTCCTCGTAGATTTAATCCCAAACTCGTAATGCATTGGTACATATTCCCCATGATTCCACTCATATATCTAGATTTAGTTTCCAAAATATGTGATGTGGATGTCCAAATATCAAGTCATCCCATGTGAAATCCCTAAATAATTTATCAAATGGCCATATTCCATGTAATATATTCATCCTTAATGGGATTTATTCCCCATGAGACCAGTCAAACATACTTGTTGGTATGAAGTAGATGAACATGAGGAACCTCCACAAGGTATACACCTCAACCATGGACTCATTCATTATACCATTACTAAGATCCATTTTTGATCTATATATATCATGATTAGTCCATGTGTAAGCTCGAACTCATTCTCATGGGGCTATATGTCCCATAAAACCCATCCTAAATTGATTATATTCCCTATGAACTATCATTACTCATGAGTCTATACCCCCAACCCCCATGAATAACATACCCATAAAGACATATTTGTTATTTTCTACCATTCCTCACAAGGCCATATCACCCATGAATCCATTCTATGTTCCATATTCTTAGCGAGCCAAACATCCTTAAAGGGAGAAATTCTCTATAATCAAAACTTCCTAAAATTTCCATATTCCCAATGAGAAACTATAACTTGTCATACATAGTCACCAAAAAATAGGATGATCCATAAAGTTTATCTCATGAATAATAACCACTCAATCTATTCTTGTTTTCGCTTTCCCAGTACAAAAGTACCAGTTATATGATTTTCAACATCAATGAATATATCCTTACCATGAAATATTGAACTGCACTGTATGGTCCAATAACAAATAAAAAAATTATAAAAACTCATCTATGCATTATTTGATTCATGTTGACCAAGATAAATAGAAATTATCTCTATAGTTATATCCCAACAACCCATAGGTCATAGACACACAGCCTTAAAGGCCATTCACTTGTTCATGGTTGCAAGACCTTAAAAGGAACCACATTATAGTCTTTTTCAAATGTCCTTAAAAATATAACCTGTACCATTTAGTTGATCCAAACAACATTTTTTTCATTAAATTTATAGGAATACATAGGAATCCCATCTTATGGGATTGATCCCAACTCCCCAACAACCACCACATCCATGTATGGTGATAAATAAAAGTTCACCCAATAGCACTATTAATTAATAACTTCTTATATATATAGATATCCAAATATATTCATATCATCGATTGATAACTTACATAATGGTAATGAGTGTCACATTGGGATTTAAAAAGGATTCATGAACATATATTAAATCTATAATAGAATCTCATAGTAGGTAATAATTCCCTTAAATAGAGCGATATGAGCATGACCTAGAATCCCCTAGAATAATAAACAACATAAGAGTTTATGTTAATGTCATTGCGATAAACTAACTTTGGTATGAAGGTGTAAAATCACCGAAATGATTATTGGTGTATTTATGCATCCAAAACAAAATAGTTGATGTGAAATTCATTAACTAAAAATGGTTGAGTAAAATAAATAATTATTCATGTTATTTATCAAAACATTCATACATTAGTGGTTTTATATCAAAGTAGTAACACATCTAATTACAAGTTGGTCATTTTTTATGATCTCGAAATGATATAATTAAATTTTGATAACATGATTCATGTGTTGATAAATAAGTTCTCATGAATAAATATTTACTGTATTTTTCATATATATTAAAAATATCAATACATATAAATATATAATTTTTATAACATTTATGTTGTTCTCGTGATTTTTATGGGGAATATTAAATGATATAAGTCACCCATGGACATCAGTAACACTATTGGAAAACAATGTGCCAGAAAGTAGCTTTTGGAAATTCCACCATATCTATGAGGTACATTGTATCAATCCATTAAGTTCCCTATAATTTTTTTTCAATATATTAATTATGTTAATTGATATTTTTTATGAGGAAAATTATTTTTGTTCACTCAATTATACCACAAGTACCCAATTCTTCCACAGTAGGTGTCTAATGAAAAATAGAGGTGGTCCCTTGGAAATGATTCCATTATAACATATTTAATATGTATAGTTATGTAAATTGATATCATGTTTGTATTAAATATTAAATTAAATTAATAGAGTTCCTCGTGTGATTTAATTTTTTTATGTTTTTATATATTTATACTTTTTCAAAAAAAATTAATAACGGTTTACACTTGATCTATGAACTGTGTCGTGATTTGAGAAATTATTTTCAAAATTTATTAGACATTAATAATAATATAAAAAATGAAAAAATGAGAATTTTATATTGGGGGTATCATAATTAATTCTATATTAAAGTATACAATGATGGATTTATTGTTCAAGTGCTCACAACTCTCTGTCATGAGTTGGGGTTCATGTCCTTCCAATGATGCATGCATCTACGACCGCTCCCTGGATATTTGGTGAATTATCATATAATTTCATACTTATCCTAGTTATTTTAAATTATATATGATTTAGTATTCGATAATTTAATCTTCATTCAACCAGCCCTTATTTTTCTTTCATTATATATAAATTCATTAAAAAATGAAAAATTCATTACTAGTGATATTTTTAAGGAAAAATATTAGTTTCATATTTTTTATATAAAATTAAATAAATTTATAAAGATTATAAAATTAATTTTTATGAATAATTTTTTTTGGGATCCATATAATTCAATTAGAATAAATATTGAATCCAACCATTGGGGGCCAAATGAAGAAAATTATCTGGGATAATAAATCTATTCATAGTTTGAATAACTTTTAATGATTGTATCATATCTCTTAAGAAGATGATCTACATGGTCTCAATTTTTGTATAGATATTGATAATTATATTTAGAATATTTTATAAAGGTTTGACTTCTCAATAGCTGACCTATTATAAGGCCATAAATGCATGATATACCAAATAATGGGAATTTTAAGATTCCTCCATGGAAATAAATATCAATTTATTAATTTAGTAAAATCTTTTTCTAAACATTTACAACAAACTAAAAATATATTTTAAGTATATAAAAAAATTATAGGTGATCACTTATCAATATTATGCCCTTTAAGAGGAAAAAATGCTAGAAAATTAAATTGAAAAAATTAGTAGGGTAACTATAACGACCCAATGTTTTTAATGGAAATTACCTTATCATAAATATGCCATAAAATCACAACATAATGAACTGCTAAGTGATAAGTGACCTTTAAACATAAGTTTGTCACTTCTGTGTTTGCAATTTTGAAAATCTGACATACACGGTTGTGTTCAAGATGTTTTTTGGAGTCCAATAAGAAAAACATAATTTTTGATGAATAGTAACCTACCCTTATGAATAGTAACATACCCTTATGAATAGTGATATACCCTAATTAATATTAACCTCACCTATGTAGTATAAAAATAATATTCAAGTTGGAAGTATGATATACCTATATTTTAGAATGAGTTACTGAGTGCTTTAAAACTGGTTTTTGATAATAAATTATGATTTTAATTAAATATTAAGATAATCATATTTAGAAAATTATTTTTGAAAAATGGACTTCATTTTTGGATTCTACACATTGAAAAATGGTCAGGGTGAAATTTTGGGATTTTTCTGAAATACTTGAAATTTTGATGAATAGTAAAATACGGTAATTTACCGTATATATACATTATAAGCTAAATAGACTATTCCTAGCATCATGGCTGATGTCACCACACATGGATCGAATTCACATGACCCATTTACTATTCTTGGTCATGGAATACTTACTATTCCTTGTCTTGAGAAGAAATAATAAATTAATGATTATAATATTATGAAATCCATCCTCTCCTCCACTATAAAACCCCCCTTCACTCCCTCTTCTCTCCACTCCTCTAAAGCCTAGTGCCTTGCCATTATTTTGCCCAAATATCTCCCCAAGGTCTCCCCCCACGTCCAAAACCTCTCAGCCTCCTCAAAATACCAAAACCTCCCCCCTTAAGAGGTTCTCAAAGGAGGAAGTCTCAAGAGGTAAATTCCACTTCCCAATTTATTCTTTTCTTTTAAGTTCTTTTTTTTTTTATTTCTTTCTTCACCTACCTTCACCATAATAGTATGATAAATCCAGTAACATAAATGAACTGTAATTTCATCATGCTAGTGGTATATTTCATTATCTTCTCTCTTTTCCCCACCCTTTTATTTGAAAGAAATGAAAGCACCGTTTGAGATGTGCTAATTTAGCAAAATCAAGGACAATGATTTATCAATTTCTGTTATTGTATTTAATTCTGGTCATGAAACCATTTGTGTTATGGTTGAACCAGATTATTATATATGCAATATATCCTATTTTTTTCGTTATGTAATCCTTTGGTACAAATCTAATTATGTTATAAAGCAGAACACATTCTTTGTAATCAAATCCACCGATTAACAAAAACCGTTATCACTATGGTTATATATATAATACTTAAACTTCACTCTAAGTAACCTAATTAAAATTAAACCCATGTAATCTTCTGGATATGAAATAAATAATATAACTACAATTCTGTACAACCACTTTCATCTTTCTTATAATCCAAACTTGAATATAAGTGAACCGATCTTTTAAATCCAAGTAAACAAACAAGCCCGAACAATTAAATTGAACCTTGTAACTAATCAAAAAGGATTTGAATGAAATAAAAAGGGTTATAATAAATAAATTGAATATAGAAGAGGTTATGGAATTATTAATTAATAAGCCTAATTTTATTATTCAGGTTGTTAATTACAAGTGGAAAACACCAACAGATTTAAAGTAAGGGATCCCCCATTTTCACTCTTAATCAAGATTGTTCTCTATGAAATGACTTTTTGTGTAATACCAAGTGATGTGGTATGTTTATAAACCTTCCCCATATTGCACTAATGTTTTATAAGTGATGTGAAACCCTTTATCTCTCTCATCAAGCCCTCTTAGTTACACCTGATACCATGCCAATAAACCATGATGGATTCTACCCGAACTTCCTTTATTCCTTCGGGTTACTCTATCTTTCTTTTTACCAAAATGTTGTTGTATTTTATTTTATGTAGAACTTAAACATTCTGTTTATATGCTCCAAACTCATATTCCAAGATCCATCTCTCATTTAATTTTGTGGATATACATACTTTTAAGTGAATCTCTCTTCGATACTTCTCAATAAGCACACTCGTTTTAAAGGAACTTTCCGAACTTTTACCCAATTTCATGTGAACTCTATACTCTATTTTAAGACCCCATTATCTTTTTAAATTCTGTATTTTATTATGAAAATATCTTTGGCTCAATTATGGTTTTATATAAAATAATGTCTTCTTTACTATTTTAAAAGATCTATAGTATTTTCCTTAAAACCGCACAAAAATGTTTTAATGCTAATGTTTCTAAAATAAATTTATCATAAGTTGTCACTTATGTTTGACACCACTTACCATGTTATATTCCTATTTTACCCTATTAATGTCCATGTATTTTCTAATTCTTTCCTTACATGGACAATTTCATGATACGCCCATTGGTTAGGATTTATGTCATGATCATGGTACCCAATTTTTTCCATGGGTACCATTATGTTTGTGTATGGTTGATTATGTATGATTATATATGTGGTAAGAATATTTATGTGGAAAGAATATTCATGAGAATGTTGATATGGGTGTGCCCAGATAGCGCTCCAATGCATTGGGTAAGGTTATGTCTCATGAGATGCAATGTGAAACGGGATTGGCAGTTAGCCTTGACCCGTACTAAAATGGGAAACAGGATTAGCGGTTATCCTTGACCCGAACTAAAGATATGATTTATGATTCTGAAATATTTATATGTTTCCATGTTTATATGATCCCATGCTTATATTAAATGATTTTATGAGTTTAATGCTTTGAATATCATTATGTCATGCCTCCTAACTCATGTTCTTGAGATGTATCCTTATGTTCATTCCCTTACCAGGATTTTTAGCTTATCCCTTTGTTCATGTGTTCCCCAGGGTACCCTATGAAGATTTAAGGGCTCAAAGGAAGTAGATGCTCTTTATGGAGATTAAATAAAGAAGTTTTTTTATCCCCATGTTTTATGATATTTGTAATTAGTATTCTAAGACACTAGACTTACCGATCCTTGGATTGTAGTCTGATGTTTAATTATGCTTAAAATCATGAAATGTTTTATTTAAAAAGCTCGGGTCGCTATAGTTGGTATCAGAGGCATGGTCTAGTTATTTTGGGAAATTAGGAATAAAGAACCTTAGTGAGATCCTTAAGGATAAGACTAAGTATAAGAAAACAATACTAAATTTGGTGAGTATAGATTAAGTGGTTTATCAAGAAAATACATCCCTGTCTGGATATGAGAAGGTAGAGGCGGCTTTGGCACAGAAGTATCTAGGGTTAAAACCAGAAAACACTGCTTTGAGCTAGACTCGAATGGGAACTGGTGCACGACAACAATCCTTGATGCACTCTTGGTTACGACACTCCCAGGGGATATGCTTTGGTAGATTCATGAGCCTAGTACAAACCATTATTAAGAGACAAAAATAATCCCATAAGAATATAAGTTAAGAAATAGATTGAGGATAACCTAGATATAAACCTAAGGAATCACAAGTCAGGATATACTTCTTCTTTATCAGTTCATACTTTTATGTTCAATGTTTCTTTTTATTCTCAATAGCTAAGTATTCAAGACCTCTAATTATATGTTATTTTTCTTAGTTAATGGCAGTAAATATAAGAACACATTCCAACAACCAATGTGATAGGTAATGTGATGATTTCCCTAATGATATGCCAGATGTGACAAAAGAGGGTGCTCAAAACTTCCTAGAAGTACATGCTTAGCTGGCTCAAGTTATGAATAATAACTTGAATCAGGTGGAACGTCCCCCTCCTCCAAGGAAAGTGCAAGTTGCTTTAGAATCCTTCATGTGACAAAGGCCTCCCATGTTTAATGGGTCTTTCGATCCCCTCCTCATAGAAAAATGGATTAACTCCATTGAAAATATTTTCTCTGTCCTCTAGTGCTAAGAAGAAGAGAAAGTTGTACTGGCAGTCTATTTTTTTGATGGGGAAGCTGATCAGTGGTGGACACTGATCAATAATACAAAGTCCCAAGAGGAAATTGATTCCATAGAATGGAAGGAATTCAAGAGGATGTTTTTCAACAAATATTTTCCTCTAACCCTTCGTCTCAAGATGTAAAGAGAGTTCCTTGGACTCAAGAAGAAGGAAGATGAGTCCATTGGGGCATATGAAGTGAACTTTACAAGGCTTTAAAGGTATGCCTCTGGCTTTGTCATGAACACTGAAAGCAAGGTGGATCACTTCTTTAGTGGACTAAAGCCTAGTCTATGAAAAGTGTTTGCGATTCGAGACTTTGACAGCTATGAAGAGATTGTCTGTTGTTCCCTAAAGGTTGAAATGGAGATTGGAGACTCTCAGTTCTCTCATGGTCCTAGTGAAAAGAAGTAGAAAATGGAGAACAACATAGGTGGTTCATTAAAAAAATCCTATGATGGAAAGAAGCCTCACTTTCCACTTTGCAAAAATTGTGGGAAGCAGCATCTTGGTGACTGTCTCATGGGAACCAATAATTGCTTCAAATGAGGAAACATCAGTCATCAGGCCAATAACTACTGAAGGGATATGAAAAACCTAGCTAATGTTGAAGAAGAAAGGACGGTTCAGATCAACACTTAGCATGAAGTGTAGTGTTATAACTGCAAGGAGCTTGGGAATTATGTGAACAATTGGACTAAGCTGAGGGTTGTCGGAGGTAATCAGTAACAACCTACAAGGCAACAAGAAATGTCTTATGCTATCACTACTACTAAGGTGGAGCCGAAAAATGATGTGGTGATAGGTACGCTTGTTATTCATTCAAGAATAGAAAACTTACTATTTGATTCTAGTTCTATGCATTCTTTCATATCTTTCATGTTTAGTAGAACTATTCAAACACCACCTCAAAATTTGGAGGAAAAGTTATATGTGAGAACAATGAATGGGGGAATTATTGAATCCATGGTTTATAACTCATCCCCGGTTAATGTTTGTGGACTGAACCTCCCATCAAATCTTGTCATACTTCATTTAGTGGAGTTAGACACTCTCTTAGGCATGGATTGGCTATCTTTGTACAAGGAAAATATCAATTTTCGGGAAAGGGAGATCACATTTTACATCCCGAAGCATCATCTGATTCTTTACAAGTGCAAGGAAGGAGATGAGTCTCCTTTAGAATATTTGTCTCAAGTTTGGATACTTCTTTCCTATGAGAAATCATAGCTAGCTCAAATGATTGGGACAAAGGAAAGAATCATTCTTTAATACATTCCCATCATGAGGGATTACACTAATGTGTTCCCCGAATAGTTTCTTGCTCTTCCTCCAGATCGAGAGGTTGAGTTATCAATTGAACTTATCCTTGTATCTATGAAAATATCAAAGAAACCTTACAGAATGGAAACCATAGAGCTAGAAGAGCTGAAGAAGTAGTTACAGGAGAATATGTTGAAGGGTTTTATACACCTGAGTGCTTCACCATGGGGTGCTCCTGTCCTCTTCGTCAAGAAGAAGGATTGATCAATGCGCCTCTGTATTGATTATCATGAGCTCAATAAAACCATGATAAAGAAAAAGTATCCCCTTCCATGGATGGATGGCTTGTTCGATCATCTTCATGGGGCCAATTATCTCTCTAAGGTGGACCTTTGATCGGGATATCACCAACTAAAGGTGAGGAAGGAAGATATTCCCTAGACTGCCTTTAGAACGAGGTATGGACACTATTATTTCATAGTGATGCCCTTCAGACTCACTAATGATCTAGAAATTTTCATGGATTTAATGAATAGAGTCCTTAGAGATTACCTTGACAAATTTGTGGTGGTCTTTATTGATGATATTATGATATACTCCAAGAGCAAGGAGGAACATGAGGAGCATTTGAAAACTATGTTAAAGACATTGTGAAGGGAGAATTTGTATGAAAATTAATGAAAATGTGATTTCTATATGAAGGAAGTATCATTATTAGGGCATGTTATCACCATGAAAGGGATATCTGTGGACCCTTCCAAGACAATGGAAATGGAAGAGTAGCTGAGGAAAACTTCTGTAACGGAGATCCGCAACTTTTTAGGTCTATCTGGGTATTATCGACGATTTGTGAAGAAATTTTAACAATTATCAAACCCAATGACCAAGCTGACATGGAAGGGAGTAAAGTTAATCTAGACATAGGAATGTGAAGACTGTTCAAGGAGTTGAAAAAGAGGCTTATCACTACACTGGTACTCACACTCCCTTCAAGTGGAGAACTCTTTGTGGTGTATAGTGATGATTCTAAGAAAGTATTAGGCTATGTGCTAATGAAAAATGATAAAGTGATAGCCTATTCCTTAAGGCAGCTGAAAATCCATGAGCAAAAATATCCCATGCATGATCTGGAGTTTGCGGCTATGATCTTTACGATGAAAATCAGGCGATATTATCTCTATGGAGAAAAATGTGAGATATATAATGACCACAAGAGTCTTAAGTATATATTCACACAGAAAGAGATTAATATGTTCCAGAGAAGATGGATAGAGCTCATCAAGGATTATGAATACTCAATCCACTACCATCCCGGTAAGACAAACAAGGTGGAAGATGCTCTAAGTAGAAATGATCTTGCATCTTTATCAATGATGAGAATTGAAAAGGATCTGATCTTCTTAGATTTGAAATGGAAAGACATGAGAATCATTAAGGGAGAAGCATCATCAATACTTTCTCAAATTATTTCTCAATCATACCTCTTGGAGAAAATAAAGGATGCTCCAAGAAAGGATGTGGAAATTCAGAAAAGGGTGGAAGCTGTTAAAAATGGTAAATCCTCCGATTTTAAAATTGATAAGGAGGAGTCGTAAGATTTGGTACATGATTATGTGTACCATATGATCCAGAGATAAAGAAGGATCTATTGAATGATTCACATATCTCAACCTTCTCTATCAATCCTAGGAGTACCAAAATGTACCGTGATCTCCGAGAACACTTCTGGTGGGATAACATGAAGAAGGAGATTGCGGAATATATATCAAGATTCTTGGTATGTCAGCAAGTTAAAGCTGAATGACAAAAGTACAAAGGTATGATGCATCCATTTCCTATACCCATGTGGAAATGGGAAACTATTACTATGGACTTTGTCACGGGTCTCCTGAAGACGTCGAAGGGAAATAATGCGATATGAGTTGTGGTTGACCGACTCACCAAGACATCCCATTTCATCGCTATTCAGGAATATCTATCGCTTGAACAACTTACAAATATATATGTGAAGGAAGTGGTGAGACTGAACGGTGTTCCACTCTCGATTGTCTCTGACTATGATCCAAGGTTCACATCTAAATTCTGTAGGAGCCTTCAACATTCTTTGAGTACTGAATTAAATTTCAGCACGACCTATCACCCCCAAACTGATGGCCAGTCTGAAAGAACTATTCAGACGCTTGAAGATATGCTTAGAACTTACTCTCTAGAATTCAAAGGTGGATGGGATCACCATCTCCCATTGGTTGAGTTATCATACAACAATAGCTTCCACTCGAGTATTCAGATGGCTCCATATGAAGCTCTGTATGGAAAGTGATGTAGAACTCCAACCTGTTGGGATGAAGTTGGAGAAGGAAAGATACTTGGACCTAATCTTGTTCAAGAGATGACCGAGAAGGTTCAAGTCATCTAGAAACACATCAAAGATTCTCAAAGTCGGAATAAGAGCTATGCTGACAACCGTCGAAGGGACTTGGAGTTTGATTTTGGAGATAAAGTATTCCTTCGAATATCTCCATGGAAGAGAGTCATGCGATTCTAGAAGAAAGGGAAGCTAATTTCAAGGTATATTGCCCCCTTTGAGATCCTTGACTGCATAAAAGACGTGGCCTATCAGCTTGAACTTCCACCAAACATGGATCGAGTTCATGATGTCTTTCATGTATCCCTCTTAAGGAAGTACACACCAGACCCTTCACATGTACTCTCTTTAGAGGTGGTACAGTTGGAGGATGATCTCTCTTACGAGGAGCAGCTAGTGAAGATCTTGGATCGTAGAGACAAAGTTCTACGCAACAAGATTACTCAACTGGTCAAGGTACTATGGAGAAACCATAAGTACAAAGAGGCAACATGGGAACTAGAGGAAGTAATGAAGGAAAATTACCCACATCTGTTTTTGGCCTAGAATGTAAAATGAAATTTCAAGGGTGAAATTTTGTAATGGGGGAAGAATGTAATGACCCAATGTTTTTAATGGAAATTACCTTCTCATAAATATGCCATAAAATCACAACATAATGAACTAAGAAGTGATAAGTGACCTTTAAACATAAGTTTTTCACTTCTGTGTTTGCAATTTTGAAAATCCGACATACACGGTTGTGTTCAAGATGTTTTTTGGAGTCCGATAAGAAAAACATAATTTTCAATGAATAGTAACCTACCCTTATGAATAGTAACATACCCTTATGAATATTGATATACCCTAATGAATAGTAACCCCACCTATTATACTATAAAAATAATATTCAAGTTGTAAGTACAATATACCTATATTTTAGAATGAGTTAATAAGTGTTTTAAAATTGGATTTTGATAATAAATAATGATAATAATTAAATATTAAAATAATCATATTTAGAAATTTATTTTTGAAAAATGGACTTCATTTTTTGATTCTACAAATCGAAAAATGGTCAGGGTAAAATTTTGGGATTTTTCTGAAATACTTGAAATTTTGATGAATAGTAAAATACGGTAATTTACCGTATATATATATTATAAGCTAAATAGACTATTCCTAGCATCATGGATGATGTCACCACACATGGTTAGAATTCACATGACCCATTTACTATTCTTGGTAATGGAATACTTATTATTCCTTGTCTTGGGAAGAAATAATAAATTAATGATTATAATATTATGAAATCCCTCCTCTCCTCCACTATAAAACCCCCCTTCACTCCCTCTTCTCTCCACTCCTCTCAAGCCTTGTTCCTTGCTATTATTTTGCCCAAATATCTCCCCCAAGGTCATCTCCAACGTGAAAAAGCTCTCTGCCTCCTCAAAATACCAAAACCTCTCCCCTTAAAAGGTTCTCAAAGGAGGAAGTCTCAAGAGGTAAATTCCTCTTCCAAATTTCTTCATTTCTTTTAAGTTCTTTTCTTTTTTATTTCTTTCCTCACATCCCTTCACCATAATAGTATGATAAATATAGTAACATACATTTAATGGAATTTATTCATGCTATTGGTATATTTCATTATCTTATCTCTTTTCCCCACCCTTTTATTTGAAAGAAATGAAAGCACCGTTTGAGATGTGCTAATTCAACACATTCAAGGACAACGATTTGTCAATTTATGTTATTATATTTAATTATGGTAATGAAACCATTTGTGTTATGGTTGAAAAATATTATTATATATGTAATATATCCTATTTTTTTGGTTCTGTAATCCTTTGGTAAAAATGGAATTAAGTTATAAAGCAGAACACATTCTTTGTAATCAAATCCACCGATTAACAAAAACGGTTATCACTATGGTTATATATATAATAATTTGACTTCACTCTAAGTAACCTAATTAAAATTAAAACCATGTAATATCCTGGATATGAACTAAATAATATAACTACAATTCTGTACAACCACTTTCATCTTTCTTATAATCCAAACTTGAATATAAGTGAACCGATCTTTTAAAGCCAAGTAAACAAACAAGCCCGAACAATGAAATTGAACCTTGTAACTAATCCAAAAGGATTTTAATGAACTAAAAATGGTTATAATAAATAAATTTAATATATAATAGGTTCTGGACTTATTAATTAATAAGAATAATTTTTTTTATTCAGGTCGTTAATAACAAGTAAAGAACACCAATGAATTTAAGGTAAGTGATCCTCCCCTTTTCACTCTTAATCAAAATTGTTCTATATGATATGCCTTTTTGTGTAATACCAAGTGATAGGGTATGTTTATACACCTTCACCATACTTCACTAATGTTTTATATGTTATGAAAAACCCATTATCTCTCTCATCAATCCCTCTTAGTTACACCCGATACCATGCCAATAAACCATGATGGATTCTACCCGAACTTCCTTTATTCCCTCGGGTTGCTCTATGTTTCTTTTTACCAAAATGTTGTTGTATTTTATTTTATTTAGAACTTCAAAATTATGTTTATATTCTCCAAACTCATGTTCCAAGATCTATATCTCATTTAATTTCAGGGATATACATGCTTTTAAGTGAATCTCTCTTCGATACTTCCCAATAAGCACACTCATTTTAAAGGAACTTCCCGAACTTTTACCCAATTTCAAGTGAACTATATCTTCTATTTTAAGACACCATTATCTTTGTAAATTGTGTATTTTTATTATTAAAACCTTCTTGGTTCAATTCTGGTTTTATATAAAATAATGTATTCTTTACTATTTTAAAAGCTCTATATTATTTTCCTTAAACCCACACAAAAATGTTTTAATGATAATGTTTCTAAAATACATTTCTCATATGTTGTAACTTATGTTTAACACCACTTACCATGTTATATGCCTATTTTAACCTATTAAATTCCATGTATTTTCTAATTCTTTCCCTATATTGACACTTTCATGATACGCCCATTGGTTATGATTTATGTCATGATCGTGGTACCCGATTCTTTCAATGGGTACCCTTATGTTTGTGTATGGTTGATTATGTATGATTGTATATGTGGTAATAATATTTATGTGGCAAGAATATTCATGAAAATGTTGATATGGGTGTTCCCAGATAGCGCTCTAATGCATTGGGTAAGGTTAAGTCTCATGAGATGCGATGTGAAACGGGATTGACAGTTAGCCTTGACCCGTACTAAAATGGGAAACAGGATTGGCAGTTACCCTTGACCCATACTAAAGATATGATTTATGATTCTTCCACATTTATATGATTCCATGTTTATATGATCCCATTCTTATATTAAATTATTTTATGAGTTTCATGCTTCAGATATCATTATGTCATGCCTCCTAACTCATGTGCTTGGGATATATCCTTATGTTCATTCCCTTACTGAGATTTTTAGCTCATCCCTTTGTTCATGTGTTCCCTAGGGTACCCTATACAGATATAAGGGATCAAATGAAGTATAATATCTTTATGGAGATTAAATAAATAAGTTTTTTATCCCCCTATTCTATGTTATATGTACCTAGTCTTCCAAGACACTATACTTATCGATCCATGGCTTGTACTCTGATGATTAATTATGCTTAAAATCATGAAATGTTTTATGTAAAAGGCTTGGTTCTCTATAATAACTATCCAAATCTCTTAATTATAATATATTACTCAACTATTATTCCAAGATCTATCCACTCTCTGAAGAAAATGTGCAGTATTGATTATATATGGGAGGAGGTACGATAGAATATGATTTTATTTTTGTATCATTTTATCTTTTTGATTCATCCATTACAACCATACCACCTATATAGTATTTGATAACTTAACAAGGATATTTTATGGGGGGGGGGAAGTAAGTATGATTTTATTTTCAATGTGATTTTATTTTTCTCATTGTTTTATTCTAGTAATTCAGGGATAATTAAAATCATAGTAATGTTTAGTTTCCATATGTCCATTATTATCCATTTACTTCTTCATTTTTTTTCTATTCTCCTCTTCATTAATATTTAATTCATTATTGTGGTGAATTTTGTGTTCTTTGGTGATGTGGAAGAGATAAATATTGAATACTGAGGTCTCAGTGTTGGGTAATTATCATTTGAGCAAGATGGCATGAAGTGATAAGTTTTCATCCCTGCATTGACTTGAATAATGAAAATTAATATTTAATGAACAATGATTTTCAACACTTTGAACTCCCAAGGAAAATATCTTAAATTCTTTATTAATTCATTATATTTTACATTTCCCTCTTTACATACATTATGAAATGTTTATATATTATATAAAATTTGTAAAATAATCACTATTTTATGTTTTTATTTTTTGTATATTTTAGTAAAATATAAGTAGGGATAACATAAATTTTTTATATTTGAGTATAAAACTTGAGATATTTACCATAGGTTGTTCCATTGTAGGGAATTACTAGTTAATAATAATTTATTAATAGGAATTTATGATAAATACTTATTTCACTTCCCCGCTAGATGGGATATTCTCTAATGGTCCTTCATTTTCCAATGATATGTATTTTATCCCCTTCAGATATATTTTCTCCTTTCCAATTTTTCCTAGTAAGTCACTATAACATATAGTTTCATAACTCGATAAGGGAATTACAATGTTACCTAACACTCTTTTCAAGTACACAAAAACATGGTCCCTACTTAATTTCTTTATTTTCGATTACTTTGGAAGGCATTATCTATCAATTTAGTGTCCTTAAATTCTTATCAATGAATCCTTGGGTTTGAAGGAATTTTTTTCAATAAGGATATTTGATTCATACCACATAATAATCTAGTTCCCATATGAAATGTACTATTATATTACCTTTCCCATAGCCTAATGGGTCATCGATGATATACATTTTTTTATAGATAGTAAAATTATTTTCATGTGTTTAATATATTCTACATTTTTATATTTGGGATACATACCTATCCTTCCCCTTCCATTTTTAAATCCATCAATTCTCTGTATTCTCAATAATCTGGTAGGATGATATCAATGATTTGATGGTAGGAATAAATCCCTTTAAAACCCATTTATATGATGGTTTTGCATTTAATTTGATTTCATGAAACCTTTTTCATAGTAAATATGTATTGATATTGAAGATTAATATCAATGTAACCGTGTTTAATAATATTAATACTCTTAGGAATAAAATTCATCCTTCAATAATCAAGACTTTATTAAATTGGATTTCCACCAAAATCCTCTTAGGTCCTTGGATTCGACCAGAGCTGTATTTTTTAAGATGGATGGTACGATTATCAGTGTAAGTAGGTATTTTTATCCACTATCCTTTTGAAATAATCATCTCATATAGTTTTTAGAAATAATACTTTCGGTGGAGATGTTGGATTATCCTCAATGGCTAGGGTGTCAATAGTGAAAAGTATGTAAGGAAGAGTTGGGTGGATTGTACTTCTAAGACAATTTTCAGGTGATGTAAGGAATATGTTGTCTAATCTGGAATAACTATTACCCAGTTATTAATTTAGTTGGAATCTAAGGGAATGTAGTGAGACTATGGGCCTTGGAGATGAACCTGATCTCGAACATAAGGATAAAAATGTTTAGAATAATCACTATATGATTTGTTGCAGAATGTTATTAAGTAAGAGAATTTTGATTATATGATACAAATAATAACACCTATATATCCAATTAAGGATAAATAATTCCCTCATTATTTTCTAATTTGGTTTAAAAAAACATCAGAAACATTAGAATCACTAAATAATTGGAATTTCTAAGATGTTATTTTGGAGGTGGGTCAGGATCTAGAATTTTATAATTTGGATAGGAATGATGTAAGAGTTTCACCCATGAGTATAGTTGATTTAATAAACCCACCTCTTTATAATATAGAATAGAGGATCCAGTTTGGGTAATATAAGGAATACCACCAAGATAAAGATAACATAGAATGGCGGTTTGTGGAGTATAAAAATAAGGAAGAGTGTTCACGATTAAAACACGATTCAAGCACTAGAGTATAAGGGGGATCAGGCGATGGGAGTCAAAACCTATTTTAAGTATGAAAAAAGTGATGACACCACCTAAAATGTCTCATTTGTTTATAAAGAATAAATTAAACTATAAAAACAATATCATTTGGGATTAAAAATGGGGGAGAAAATATATTTTGACATGGGAGACTATTTTCTGAACACATGTAATGAATAAAATTTCACATAAATTATTATGATATTCCTAAATATAGGGTGAAAATATCATCTAGTATATCCATGAGATTAAATTAATATGATCCTAAAACTAATGAACCTAAACATTTGGAGAACTAAAGTAACTAAATTTTGAAAGGGGTTCTGATAGAAGTATCATAGACTATAAATGATTAGTTATAGTTTGAAGATAGTGGAGGCATATAAATAAAGTATAGAAATGAAGTTCAAAATGAATAATTAATATAATTACTTATGTATTATATGGAGGATATGATGGAAGGGGGTTTTCTCATTAAACCCCTATCTAATGATGTTGATATGATGTATGTTATAACACTTCGAATCGATACCAATAAAAAAATCATCTTTGATCAACTCTCAAGATCGTTTTTACTTTATTTCTTTAATTATGGTAATATTAATTTGAAGGGGTATATGAAGGCCTTGGATAATATTGTATTTTTATTTGAGGATATCATTTGTGATGCGATGAATTGAGAGGATATTCCTTTAAATTTTCATCTTCAATGGGAGAAAAATACCAATATCATATGAATTTTTTAGAATGGTTAAGAGGGTTCATTATGTTTTAAATTAATTTCAATTATTTTATGATTTTTCGAGTTCAAATTCAAGACTTAAAAGTATCCCCCCATAATTTTTTCATAATACGAAAAATAAAATTTTCTTGATATATTCCTTTTTAAATCTATAGAGAAAGATAGATGAGATTATGAATGGGTTAAGGTGTAATTTTATGTCATGTAATGGGTGACACATGGATTTTATAACTGGGGAATTGGAATTTTTGAGAGGTTATGGGACTCAATTGTGGTTATATTTTCCTAACATGATGGGGAAATCTATTGGGCAATGATTCACATTGATTTTTTTGGGCTTGATCTATTCTATTTATTGCTATTGTATTCTTACTAATGGTTGGTTCATCCTTGAGTGATAAGGTGTGAATTGATAGGTGATGTTAACTCCCATGAGTAATAATGGAAGGTTAAAATTTGAGAAATGAAAGAGTAGATTTAGTGATATAGAAAATTCCATGATCTAACTTGATTTGATATCCATACTTTCACTTCCATCAATTATGTGTATGATATCGGTATGGTTGATAGTTCATGGTGTCTTGATTACTCAATGATGAACTAGTTGGTATTGTATAATTTTATTAATCTAGTTCTAAAAATTCATCATCCAATACAAAAAAAATTCACTTATATTAAGGTATTGTTGGTGGTGTCTTACTGGGTTTATACTCACTCCATGAACAAGCATCGTGTTGCACATGCAGATTTCACTGTTACTATTCCATCAAGGTTAAGGGACCTATTATAAACTACTGAGTGTATAATGGTGGGAATTATTAAGGTGATATTTGGACTTTCTCTGGAATCTATTATAGTGGTGCCTAATTTTTTTTAATGTTTTGTTCATTATATATATATATATATATATTGATCAACCGCACGTATGGATTTCTTTTAAATGATGTATTGGATATTATATAGAATATTTTTATTTTATGACTGATGTGATTATTTATTCTATTCAGTGTTCCTGGTCGATTTATTTCATTTTATTTCTTTTTTTATTGTGCTACTCTGATGTTTGTCTCGTACCGAGGGCATAGTACCCCTACAGTGTCATTAAATCCATCATCATAAGTCAAAAATATCTTATAAATAGAGTGGAACACATGAGGTCATGTGTCCTTTGGACATAGACCTGTTGATATAAGTTGAAGCATCATAGATTCCTTGGTTAGTTGACCCAAAAATGAATATCAGGATGCTTTATGACTGTTTTTTAGGCCTTGGATTTACTTTAGAATATTTTATTTTTTCATTTTAAAATATTATTATTCTCTTCCACTATATTCCTAATACCCCTTCAACCCATAAAAGTTAGTGAGTTTATAATTATCTTCCTTATGACTCATATGAATATTATAGGCTAGTAATTAATGTGTGGAGGTTATAGAATATTGATCAATTTTAATATTTTAATTTTCTTCCTCTATATGATTGTTTTTAATTATCCATTTTTATATTTTCATTCCACATTCATAAAATACCTTCCCACTGAATATATGGACCATATTTATTCATATATGATGAAATATGATTATTTAATAGAATATAAAATATATAGACATTATAATGTAATTTTATCCATTTCAATCCATGATTTAATTAATCTTGCCATTATAGTTATTAAATTATAGAATTATCTAATGAATTTCTATCCACGATGATCCTATGGGCATTCAACTGCTCATCATCATAAGTGTAATTAGAAATGATCCTTGAAAAAGATATATTCCTTTTTATGGTGGTTGAAATCATTGTTCAAATTCAAGATTTAAAAGTATCCCCCCTTAATCTTGCCATTATAGTTATTAAATTTTATGTTGGCTCTTGTTTTAGGGAAGAAATGGTGGATTTGTTGAGTTTTCTTTTTTATTTATTCAATTATATGAATTTTGGAGATGGTTAAATTGATTATGTGAGTGGTCACCTCATTTTCACTTTCGCCCGTATTCTTATTCTTGTTTATCATTTTCCTTCCCTTCATTATTTTTGTCGTGCCTACGGTAGAGCATATAATTGATTGTGATGGTCAAAAAAGAGGTATCCTAGTATTATTAAGGAAGAAAATTACCCTATATGATGAGGTCTGAGTATGGGGTAATGAAATTTCAAATGAGAAGGTGTAGTGTGACAGGTCTTGATCACTACATTGAATTGAATATTGAGATTTATTTTAAACAATGATTTCAACCGCCATAAACTCCGAAGAACAATTGCATCCTTTCCTTTTTATAACACAATTTTGTGTTTGTATTGTATTATTATATATAATACAAATATTTTATGCATAATTCCAAATCCACTCATATATATTATATAAGTTAGTTTTATATGAGTTAAATAATAATTGTGGCAATAGAAAATACAGTGTGTATAAGCAGCCCCCTTATGATCGACCCTAGGGTGTGCCACTATGGTGAATTCATAGGATAATAAGAAATTAATTTAATAGAGATTAATGAAAAACCACTGTTATCAATTTGGCACCATTTTCGGGGAGGCCAAGTGCTTACAAACGCGTTTTTTTCATAAAATAAATCAAAAAAAATTCATAAAAAATCACAAAAAAAGAGCTTTGTTGCATATCTCTCATTTCGTCGACCAATATGGATTTTTATGGTGATTTTTATAATTATTGGCATGTGGATAAAAATTATGGTGAGCCATGTAGGGAAGAGGCATTGAAGATTAAAATTCATGAAAATTCACAGAAAATAGAACATACTACAATGATAATTAAAGAGAATTCCAAAATGTTAGAACAAGCAAGAAAGATAATAACAATGTTGGCCATCAAAGTTGAAAAAGTAAAAGTCCAATGGATGGAACAAAAAAAAGACAAGCTATAGAGAATGAAATTTATGTTCCACCAGCATTTCAAGAATACATTGAAGAGGTTGAAGAAAAACATGAAGTTTTAATTCCCTCTCCAATAAATGAGTTCCCAGCTGCCCTGCTTGAAGAAAAAGAGTTTGAAGTTGAAATTTATGAGGGTGTTTTAATTTCAGATCATTTATTTTATTGAAATTTAATTAATTCTGAATTTCAATCTAATATACCATATTTTGACTTTGTAGATTCAGTACCACTACTATAGGCTCTGGATGAAGAAGAAGAAGGTCCTCATGTTAAGGAGAGAATGGAGGATCCATTCGAGTTGTGCATTGGTGCATTTGAAGATGATGGAACAATAGAAGAAATCTATGAAGAATCAATTGAAGATCCTAAACTAGAATATAAGTCACATCCTGGTAAACTATCTCTACCACTAGTAGACACCACTCCTCCACATGAACAAACTAGAGAGCACTCCATTATCTTTTTCCTTCCCCCTCTTAATCTCAAATTATATTTTCATCACTTTTAGGGGTTGGGGATATTTTCCTTTTATTTAGGGGTTCTATATTATGGAATCCACTGATGGATGTTAGGAGAAATAATTTTTGGTGTTTTCTAACCAACAAACCCCATCCCCCTACGGATTGGGGTTAACCCACTGCAACTACCTGACTAGGGGCAGTAAAAACCTAGCAACCACTTAGGGGGTCAAACCAAGAATTATCCCTCCCCTTTCCCCTTTCTATTTATTTTTATTTATTTTTCTAATGTATTTCTTTACTTGTTGATTTTTATGAAGACATGGTAGCATCTAGGAGCTCATCTCAATGGTTCCACTGAAAAATAAAGTCAGGTTGTGTCTTTCCTTCTCTTTAGTTTTTTTCTGCCCTTATTTATATTTTGTCAAGCTAAAATGAAGGGTAGTGATATTTAAGTGTGGGGGAGTGTCAACCTGCTTAGATATTTTTGTGTGCTTTCATTTTTTTTTCATTTTTTATCATCCTTGAGATTTAAGAAATATTCTGATCACTTTTCATACAATAATTTATTTTGATAAAACTAAAATTATTTATAAAGAAATGGATTTTAAATTATTGTTGATGTGAATTTTTTTACCTTGAATTGGATTTTTATTCATTTTTATGAGTTTGAATAATTTTTGAAATCCATTTCCATGAAACACTGACTGAAAATATTTTTCCCATCCCGTGAGGTAATCTAAACCACTTTGACATATTCTTTCTAATACCCACACTTTCTTGAGATAAACTTGGATTTTGTGTGAGAACTAGAATTTTTGATTTTTCTCTTTTGATGCTTTGGATTTCATGGAATGTTTTTAATATGATTGAGGAACTACATTGGCTAGCCACAAATTATCTTGAGACCCACCTTTACATCTAGCCTTCGTTAGACCTTAGATTACATGAACTTACTTATAGGTTTAAAACACATTAAAAATAAATTTATCCTTACCTACCCATACTCTTGGTATTTTTTCATGGATATTTCAAGTTTGAGTGTGGGGGAAGGGCCTTTCGTGTGCATTTATTGGGATGTGTTTCATTGATGGGTGTTGTGAGGTGTGCATGAACATTTTGGGAAATTAAATAATTGATAATGAGTCATAATTTCATTATTCCTCATTTGTTTCATTCATTTATCCTAAAAAATAAAATAAAAGTTGTTCCTTTATGGAGATTTACAAGAAGGGAACATAAAGTTGTTCCTTTATAGAGCTGTACAAAAAAAAACGGAAAATAAAAAAATGGGGAGAACTTGGATGATATAATACCTTGAAATCATTGATTAGATTAAGTCCCATGTCAATGAAATTGGGGTGGTTTTGTGTTTCGAATTTTCAAGGAGGATTGAGTGAGGAATTTTCAGTGTTTTCCCTTGATTATTCATGCATTGTACCTAAGAGTCAAACCTTCTCTTTCTACCCTTGAATTTTTAAATCATTTACCCACCAACATAGATCCACAAAGTAATTTGAACCTTTAATGTAATACCTTATTATTTAATTCATTTTTATGTGTCACACTGTGGAGAAATGAGAATTGTCACAAACCTATGGGGATACATGCAATTTTCAAGTATGAGCATACCTCCAAAATTTAATTCTCTTGAGTGAAGAGTGACATAAAATTCCACGTGAGGTAGGTAATGATTAGGATATGGTTGGATTTATGAGGAATTAAAAAAATTCAAATGTGTGGAATTAAAAGGAAATAAATTTTTTTTTCATATATGAGTCATGATGAAATTCTGTTTTTGATAAGTTCATGAATTTTTTTTTCATTTTTGATTATTGTGTAGATTTTGATCAGAATATATAATAATTGCTCGGGGGTGAAATGCTTAAGTGTTGGAGCTTAATGAAGATAATATTTTCACATATTTTATACTGTAATTTAATGTTAATGAACCCAGCAAAGTGTTATTTAATGGGAAACTGTTACATATTTAGGTATTTGTGTTATTTTGAGCTTAAATGCAAAAATGGCCTAATTCTGCAATTTTAACAGATTTTTACCATAGGGTTATTTAGGCCATTTAGCATAAAATATATTTCCAAATATTAAGATTAAATTTTTTTTAGAATACGTATTTCATTTCCTTCAACTTTATCTTCTGGACCAGGGTCTAATTCGTGCATCTAGAGGCTTAAAAAATCAATGAAGATGAAGCTTTTTCCAAGCGGACTATGTGGACCCGACCTTTGTAACAGACACACAATTCGGCCTACACACCTCCAAATGAGGTAATTTCAATTGGAGATGGAAGAGGAAACCATGTATCGTTTCCAAAATTAAATTAAGGGAGTTTGGGATCCATTATGTTGGACATTGAATGCCATATATATGGAGAAACCTTCCTGGAACCTGCATCCAAAAAACGAAACCGCCAATAATAAATTCATAACTCCTTCTAGGTGCATAAAATGAATCTGAAATTTGGGGAGAAAACAGATAAGATATTATGGAACAATAGTTTTGAAGACACCCATTATAGATTCGATCATTTATGGGCACATTCATGCAGAAACATTCAGCTTAAATGTTTTATGTGTGAATTCGTCACCCCTTCTCCTTATAAACATGTGTCCCTTCTCCCAGTTGAGAATATATCCATTTCCAGGGGCTGAGGATGAGTTTTATTATTGTAATTGTTCTTTATATTTTTTTATACATTATTTTATTCTTCTTCTTCATTTCTCACTTCTTCCATTTTATTTAAATTATATGTTCTCCCACCATTGTTCCCTTCTCAACTCCATTAAAAATGGAGAACTAAAATCGGCTCTTGATTGAGGGAATAAATTGTGGATTGGTTGCATTTTATTTTTTATTTATTCATTTTTATGAATTTAGGTGATGGTTAAATTGATTATTTGAGCGGTCGCCTCATTTTCACTTTCGTCCGAATTCTTCTTCTTGTTTATCATTTTCCTTCCCTTCATTATTTTTGTCTTGCATACAGTAGAGAATGTCATTGATTTTGATGGTCAACAAATAGGTATCCTAGTTTTCTTAAGGAATCAAATTACCCTATATGTTGAGGTCTCGATATGGGGTAATGAAATTTCAAACGAGAAGGAGTAGTGTGATAGGTCTTGAATACAACATTGAATTGAATATTGAGAATTATTTTAAACAATGATTTCAACCACCATAAACACCCAAGAAAAATTGCCTCCTTTCTTTATTATAACATCATTTTGTATTTGAATTGCTTTATTATATATAATACATATATTTTATGTATAATTTCAAATCCCCCAATATATATTATATAATTTAGTCTTATATTATTTAAATAATAATAGTGGTAATAGAAAATACTATGTGTATAAGCGGCCTCCTTGTGATCGACCCTAGGGTGTGAAACTATGATAAATTCATTGGATAATAAGAAGTTAATTGAATAGAGATTCACAAATAACCACTGTTATCAATTTGGCACCATTTCTGTGGAGGCCAAGTTCTTACAGACGCTGTTTTTCATCAAAAAAATAAAAACAAATTCGAAAAAAACATAAAAAAAGAGCTTTGTTGCAAATCTCTTATTTCGTCAGCCAATATGTATTTTTATGGTGATTGTTATAATTATTGGCATGTGGATAACATTTCTGGTGATCCAAGTATGGAAGAGGCAATGAAGATTCAAATTCTTGAAAATGTACAGCAAATGGAAAAAACTACATTGATAATTAAAGAGAATTCCAAAATATTAGAACAAGAAAGCAAGACGATAACAATGCTGGCCAATGAAGTTGAAAAAGTAAATGCCCAATGGATGGAACAAAAAAAGACAAGCTATAGAGAATGAAATTGTTGTTCCACCAACATTTCAAGAATACATTGAAGAGTAGAAACAAAACATGAAGTTCCAATTCCCTCTCGAATAAATAAGTTCCCAGCTTCCCTGCTTGAAGAAAAAGAGTTTGAAGTAGAAATTAATGTGGGAGTTTTAATTTCTGAGCATTCATTTTATTCAAATTTATTTAATTATTAATTTCAATCTAATATACCTTATTCTGAATTCATAGATTCTATACCACTACTGTAGGCTCTGGATGAAGAAGAAGAAGGTCCTCGTGTTGACGAGAGAATGGAGGAGCCATTCGAGTTGTGTATTGGTGCATTTGATGATGATGGCATAATAGAAGAAATCCATGAAGAATCAATTGAACATCTTAAACCAAAAGAGAAGTCACATCCCGGTATACTATCTCTATCAGCAGTGGACACCAATCCCCCACATGAAAAAACCAGGGAACACTCCTTTATCCTTTTCTTTCCCCCACTTAATCTCAATTTCTATTTTTCATCTCTTTTGGGGGTTGGGGATATTTTTATTTTCTTTGGGGGTTCTCACTTATGGAATCCACTGATCTATGTTGGGAGAAATAATTTGTGGTGGTTTCTAAGAAATAAAACCCAACCAACTTCGGATTGGGGTTAACCCATTACAACTGCCTGTATACAGGCAGTAAAAACCTATCACCCACATGGGGGTCAAACCAAGCATTATCCCTCCCCTTTCCCCTTTCTATTTATTTTTATTTATTTTTATAATGCATTTTTTATTTATTTCTTCTTATGAAGAGGTGGTAGCATCTAGGAGCTTAACTCAACGGTGCCACTGAAAAATAATGTCAGGTTGTGTCTTTTGTTCTCTTTTGTTTTTATGACCTTATTTATATTTTGTCAAGATAAAATGAAGGGTAGTGATATTTAAGTGTGGGGGGAGTGTCGACCTGCTTAGATGTTTTTGTGTGCTTTAATTTTTTACATTTTTTAACATCCTTGATCTTTAATGAATATTCTGATCACTTTTCATACAATAATTTATTTTGAGAAAACTAAAATTATTTATAAAAAAATGGATTTTAAATGATTATTGATGTGAATTTGTTTTCCTTGAAATGGATTTTTAGTTTTTTTTATGAGTTTGACCAATTTTTGAAATCCATTCCCATGGAACACTGACTCAAAATATTTTTCCCATCCTATGAAGTAATCTAAACCACTTTGACATATTCTTTCTAATATCCACACTTTCTTGAGACAAACATTGATTTTGTGTGAGAACCAGAATTTTTGATTTTTCTCTTTTGATTCTTTGGATTTCATGGAATGTTCTTAATATGATTGAGGCACTAAATTGGATAGCCACAAATTATCTTGAGACACACCTTTACATCTATCCTTAATTAGCCCTTAGATTCCATGAATTTCCTTATAGTTTTAATCCACATTAAAATTGATTTATCCTTACCTACCCATACTCTTGGTATTTTTTCATGGATTTTTCAAGTTTGGGTGTGGGGGTAGGGCCTTTCATGTGCATTTATTGGGATGTGTTTCATTGATGGGTGTTGTGAGGTGTGCATCAACATTTTGGGAAATTAAATAATTGAACATGTGTCATAATTTCATTATTCTTCATTTGTTTCATTCGGTTCTCCTTAAAAAAAGAAAATAAAAGTTGTGACTTTCTAGAGCATTACAAAAAGGTAACATAAGGATGTGCCTTTCTGGAGCTTTAAAAAAAGAAAAATAAAAAATGGGGAGAACTTGGATCATATTATACCTTTAAATCATTGATTAGCTCATGTCCAATGTCGAGAAATGGTGGTGATTTTGAGTTTCAAATTTTTGAGGGGGATTGAGTGAGTAATTTTCTGTGTTTTCAC
Source organism: Viscum album (assembly GCA_963277665.1). Taxonomy (NCBI): domain Eukaryota; kingdom Viridiplantae; phylum Streptophyta; class Magnoliopsida; order Santalales; family Viscaceae; genus Viscum; species Viscum album. The sequence continues at coordinate 1,266,280,197 of OY728129.1, read as the reverse complement.
TTGATTATTCATGCATTGTACCTAAGAGTCAAACCTTCTCTTTCTACTATTTAATTCTTAAATCATTTACCCACCAACACAACTCCATAGAGTCATTTGAACCCTTAATTATATCCCTTATTATTGAATTAATTTTTATGTTTCACACTATGGAGAAATGATAATTGCCACAAACCTATGGTGATACATGGAATTTCCAAGTATGAACATACCTCTAGAATTTAATTCTATTGAGTGGAGAGTTATATAAAATTCAATGTGTGGTAGGTTGTGATTGGGATATGGATCGATTTATGAGGATTGACCAAATTTAAATGTGTGTAATTAAAAGGAAATTATTTTTTTCATATAAGAGACATGACAAAATTCTGTTTTTCATATGGTCATGGGTTTTTTTTTCCGTTTTTGACTGTTGTATGGATTTTGATCAGAATATATGATAATTTCTTGTGAGTTCAATTCTTAAGTGTGGGGGATTGATCAAGCTAATATTTTAACATATTTTATATTATAATTTAATGTTTATGAACCCACCATATTTTTATTTAATGGGAAATTGTTACATATTTAGGTTTTTGTGTTATTTAGAGCTTAAATGCAAAAATGGCCTAATTCTACAATTTTAATAGATTTTTATCATAGGAGTATTTTGGTCATTTAACATAACATATATTTCCAAATTTTGTGATTAAATTTTTTTTAGAATCCTTATTTAATTTTCTTCAACTTTGTCTTCGGGACCATGGTCTAATTCGTGCATCTAGAGGCCTAAAAAACAATGAAGATGAAGATTTTTTCAGGAAAACTGTGTGGACCCCACCTTCACAACGACAACATAATTCGGCCTAAACATCTCCAAATGAGGTGATTTTAACTGGAGATGGAAGTGGAAACCATGTATCGTTTACAAAATTAACTTCAGGGCATTTGGAATCCATAATGGGGGACATTGAATGACAAATATCTGAAGAAAACTTCTTGGAACCTGCCTCCAAAAAAGGAAACTGCCAATAATAAATTCATAACTCCTTCTAGGCACGTCAAATAAAGCAGAAATTTGGGGAGAAAACAGAGGAGATATTATGGAACAATATTTATGTAGACACCCATTACAAATTCGGTCATTTAAAGGCACATCCACATGGAAAGATGCGGATTAAATGTTTTGTGTATGAATTAGTCACCCCTTATCCCTATAAATATGTGTCCCTTCTCCCAGTTTATGATATATCCATTTCTAGGGGCTGAGGATGAGTTTTATTATTATAATTATTCTTTATATTTTTTAATACATTATTTTATTCTTCTTTTTCATATCTCACTTCTTCTATTTTATTTATTTTATGTGTTCTCCAACCATTGTTCCCTTCTCAGCTCTATTAAAAATGGAGAACTAAAATTGGCTCTTGTTCGAGGGAAGAAATGGTGGATTGGTTGAGTTTTATTTTTTATTTATTCAATTATATGCATTTCAGTGATGGTTAAATTTATTATGTGAGCATTCACCTCATTTTAACTTTCATCCAAATTCTTCTTCTTGTTTATCATTTTCCTTCCCTTCATTATTTTTGTCATGCATATGGTAGAGCATGTCATTGAATGTGATGGTCATAAAAGAGGTGTCCTAGTTTTCTTAAGGATGAGAATTACCCTATATTCTAAGGTCTCGGTATGGGGTAATGACATTTCATATAAGAAGGTGTAGTGTGATAGGTCTTGATCACTACATTGAATTGAATATTGAGAATTATTTTAAACAATGATTTCAACCACCATAAACTTCCAAGAACAATTGCTTTATTTCTTTCTTATAACATCATTTTCTGTTTGTTTTTCATTATTATATATTATACTTATATTTTATGCATAATTTCAAATCCCCCCATATATATTATATAAGTTAGTTTTATATCAATTAAATAATAATAGTGGTAATATAAAATAGAGTGTGTATAAGCGGCCTCCTTGTGATCGACCATAGGGTGTGCCACTATGATGAATTCATAGGATAATAAGAAATTAATTGAATAGAGATTCAAGAAAAACCACTATTATTAATTTGTAACTATTTCCGGGGAGTCCAAGTGCTTACAGACGCTCTTTTCCATAAAAAAATAAAATAAAAATAAAAAAAACACAAAAAAGAGCTTTGTTGAACATCTCTCATTTCGTCGACCAATATAGATTTTTATGGTGTTTTTTATAATTATTGGCATGCGGATAAAATTTATGGTGAGCCATGTAGGGAAGAGGCATTGAAGATTAAAATTCATGAAAATTCATAGCAAATGGAACAGACTACATTTATAATTAAAGAGAATTCCAAAATTTTAGAACAATCAAGCAAGATGAAAACAATGCTGGCCACCGAAGTTGATAAATTAAAAGTCTAATAGACGGAAAAACAATAAAGAAAAGCTATTGAGAATGAAATTGTTGTTCCACCAACATTTCAAGAATACATTGAAGAGGTTGAAGAAAAACATGAAGTTCCAATTCCCTCTCCAATAAATGAGTTCCCAGCTGCCCTGCTTGAAGAAAAAGAGTTTGAAGTAGAAATTTCTGACGGAGTATTAATTTCCGAGCATTCATTTTATTAAAATTTAATTAATTATGAATTTTAATCTAATATCCCTTATTCTGAATTCATTGATTTAGTACCACTACTATAGGCTCTGTATGAATAAGAATATGGTCCTCGTGTTGAGGTGAGAAAATAGGATCCATTCGAGTTGTACAATGGTGCATTTGAGGATGATGGCACAATATAAGAAATCCATGAATAATCAATTGATGATATCAAACTAGAGGAGAAGTCACATCCCAGTATACTATCTCTACCACGAGTGGACACCACTCCTCTACAAGAACAAACTAGGGAGCACTCCTTTATCCTTTTCCTCCCCCCTCTAAATCTCAAATTCTATTTTTTATCTCTTTTGGGGGTTGGGGATATTTTTATTTTCTTTGGGGTTATCACTTATGGAATCCACTGATGGATGTTGGGAGAAATACGTTTTGGTGGTTTCTAAGCAAGAAACCCCATCCACCTTCAGATTGGGGTTAACCCACTGCACCTGCATGACTAGGGGCAGTAAAAACCTATCACCCACTTGGGGGGTCAAACCAAGCATTATCCATACCCATTCCCCTTTCTATTTATTTTTATTTATTTTTCTAATGAATTTCTTTATTTATTTATTTTTATGAAGAGGTGGTAGCATCTAGGAGATTAACCCAATGGTTCCACTGAAAAATAAAGTCAGGTTGTGTCTTTCCTAATCTTTAGTTTTTCTTCCCTTATTTTTATTTTTTCAAGCTAAAATAAAGGGTAGTGATATTTAAGTGCGGGGGGAGTGTCGACCTGCTTAGATGTTTTTGTGTGCTTTCATTTTTTTTTCATTTTTTTCATCCTTGATCTTTAATGAATATTCTGATCACTTTTCATACAATAATTGATTTTGATAAAACTTTAATGATTTATAAAAAAATAAATTTTAAATGATTGCTGATGTGAATTTTTTTTTCTTGAATTGGATTTTTAGTCATTTTTTTGAGTTTGGCATATTTTTGAAATCCATTCCCATGAAACAGTGACTAAACATATTTTCCCACTCCTATGAGGTAATCTAAACCACTTTGACATATTCTTTCTAATACCCACACTTTCTTGAGATAAACTTGGTTTTTATGTGGGAACCAAAATTTTGGATTTTTCTCTTTTGATGCTTTGGATTTCATGGAACTTTTTTAATATGATTGAGGCATTATATTGGCTAGCTAGAAATTATCTTGAGACCCACCTTTACATCATTCTTTCATAACCCCTTAGATTCCATGAATTTCCATATATATTTAATCCATATTAAAAAACAATTTATCCTTTCCTACCCATACTCTTGGTAAATATTCAGGGATATTTCAAGTTTGAGTGTGGGGGAAGGGCCTTTCCTGTGCGTTTATTGGGATGTGTTTCATTGATGGCTGTTGTGAGGTGTGCATCAGAATTTTGGTTAATGAAATAATTGGGAATGAGTAATAATTTCATTCTTCTTATCTTTTTTCATTTGGTTCTGCTTAAAAAAATAAAATAAAAGTTGTACCTCTCTAGAGAATTACAAAAAGGGAACATAAGGTTGTGCCTTTCTGGAGCTTTACAAAAAAAAAGAAAAATAAAAAAATGGGGAGAAATTGGATGATATAATACCTTTAAATCACTAATTAGCTCATGTCCCATGTAAAAGAAATAGAGGTGGTGTTGTGTTTTAAATTTTCAAGGAGGATTGAATGAGGAATGTTTTGTGTTTTCACTATATTATTCATGCATTGTACCTAAGAGTCAAACCTTATCTTTCTACCATTGAATTTTTAAATCATTTACCCACCAAAAAAAAGCCACATAGTCATTTTAACCTTTAATTAAATCCACATTATTGAATTAATTTTTATGTTTCACACTGTGGAGAAATGAGAATTGTCACAAACCTATGGTGATACATGCAATTTCCAAGTATGAGCATACCTCCAGAATTTAATTCTCTTGAGTGAAGAGTGACATAAAATTCAATGTGAGGTAGGTTGTGATTGGGATATGGATGGATTTATGAGGATTTAAAAAATTTAAATGTGTGGAACTAAAAGGAAAGGAATTTTTTTTATATAGGAGATATGACGAAATTCTGTTTTTGATAAGGTCATGGATTTTTTTTCATTTTTGATTACTGTGTGGATTTTGATCAGAATATATGATAATTTCTCGAGAGTGCAATGCTTAAGTGTGTGGGATTGATGAAGCTAATATTTTCACATATTTTATAATGTAATTTAATTTTTATGAACCCACCACAGTGTTATTTAATGGGAAACTATTACATATTTAGGTTTTTGTATTATTTTGAGCTTAAATGCAAAAATGGCCTAATTCTGAAATTTTAACAGATTTTTATCATAGGGTAATTTTGGTCATTTAGAATAAAATATATTTCCAAATATTAAGATTAATTTTTTTTATAATCCTTATTTCATTTCCTTCAACTTTATCTTCTGAACCAGGGTCTAATTCGTGCATCTAGAGGCCTAAAAATCAATGAAGATGAAGCTTTTTCCAGGTGGACTGCGTGGACCCCATCTTTATAATGAACACAAAATTAGGCCTAAAAACCTCCAAATGAAGTGATTGAAATTGGAGAAGGAATAGGAAACCAATTCTCATTTAAAAAATTAAATTCAGGGCATTTGGAATCCATTATGGGGAACATTGAATGACATATATCTGAAGAAACCTTCCTGGAACCTGCCTCCAAAAACGGAATCCGCCAATAATAAATTCACAACTCCTTCAAGGTGTGTCCAATGAAGCTGAAATTTGGGAAGGAAATGGAGGAGAGATTATGGAACAATATTTATGAAGACACCCATTACATATTCGGTCATTTATGGGCACATCCACGTAGAAAAATTTGGATTAAATGTTTTGTGTGTGAATTAGTCACCCCTTCTCCCTATAAATATGTGCCCCTTCTCCCAGTTTAGGATATATCCATTTCCAGAAGCTGAGGATAAGTTTTATTATTGTAATTGTTCTTTATATTTTTTTATACATTATTTTATTATTCTTCTTCATTTCTCACTTCTTCCATTTTATTTATTTTATGTGTTCTCCCACCATTGTTCCCTTCTCAACTGCATTAAAAATGGAGAACTAAAATTGTATCTTGATCGAGGGAATAAATGGTGGATTTTTTGAGTTTTATTTTTTATTTATTCAATTATATGAATTTTGGCGATGGTCAAATTGATTTTGTGAGCGGTCGCCTCATTTTCAATTTCGTCCGAATTCTTCTTCTTGTTTATCATTTTCCTTCCCTTCATTATTTTTGTCGTGCATACGATAGATCATGTCATTGATTATGATATCCAATAAAGAGGTATCCTAGTTTTCTGAAGGAATTGGATTACCCTATATGCTGAGGTCTCAGTATGGGGTAATGAAATTTCAGACGAGAAGGTGTAGTGTGACAGGTCTTGATCACTACATTGAATTGAATATTGAGAATTATTTTAAACAATGATTTCAACCACCATAAACAACCAAGAAAAATTGATTCATTTCATTATTATAACATCATTTTGTGTTTTAATTGCTTTATTATATATAACACATATATTTTATGCATAATTTCAAATCCCCTGATATATATTATATAATTTAGATTTATATTGGTTAAATAATAATAGTGGCAATAGAAAATATAGTGTGTATAAGCGGCCTCCTTGTGATCGACCCTAGGGTGTGCCACTATAGTTCATTAATAGGATAATAAGAAATTAATTGAATAGAGATTCACGACAAACCCCTATTATCAATTTGGAACCATTTCCAGGGAGTCCAAGTGCTTACAGATGCTATTTTTCATTAAAAAAAATAAAATAAAAAAAGAGTTTTGTTGCAAATCTCTCATTTCGTTGGCCAATATGGTTTTTTATTGTGATTTTTATAATTATTGGCATGTGGATAACATTTATGGTGAGCCAAGTAGGGAAGAGGCATTTGAGATTCAAATTCATGAAAAGTCACACCAAATAGAACATACTACATTGATAATTAAAGAGAATTCCAAAATGTTAGAACAAGTAAGCAAGATGATAACAATGCTAGCCACTGGAGTAGAAAAAGTAAAAGTCCAATGGATGGAACTTCAAAAAATACAAGCTATTGAGAATGAAATTGATGTTCCACCAACATTTCAAGAATACATTGAAGAGGTTGATGCAAATCATGAAAATCTAATTCCCTCTCCAATAAATGAGTTCCCAGCTTCCCTGCTTGAAGAAAAAGAGTTTGAAGTAGAAATTTTTGAGGGAGTTCTAATTTCTGAGCATTCATTTAATTCAAATTTAATTAATTCTTAATTTCAATCTAATATCCCCTATTCTGACTTCGTAGATTCAATATGACTACTTTAGGATCTGGATGAATAAGAAGAAGAAGGTCATCGTGTTGAGGAGAGAATGGAGGAGCCATTCGAGTTGTGCATTAGCGCATTTGAGGATGATGGCACAATAGAAGAAATACAGGAAGAATCAATTGAAGATCTTAAAATATAATAGAATTCACATCCCAGTATACTATCTCTACCACCAGTGGACACCACTCCTCTAAATGAACAAACTAAGGAGCACTCTTTTATCATTTTCCTTCCCCCTCTTAATCTCAAATTCTATTTTTCATCACTTTTGGGGGTTGGGGATATTTTTCTATTATTTGGGAGTTCTCACTTATAAAATCCACTGATGGATGTTGGGAGAAATAATTTTTGGTGGTTTCTAAGTAAGAAACCCCATCCAACTTCATATTGGGGTTAACCCACTGCAACTTCCTAACTAGGGGCAGTAAAAACCTAGCACCCACTTGGTGGTCAAACTAAACATTATCCCTCCCATTTCCCCTTTCTATTTATTTTTATTTATTTTTCTAATGAATTTCTTTATTTATTTATTTTTATGAAGAGGTGGTAGCATCTAGGAGCTTATCTCAATCGTGCCACTGAAAAATAATGTCAGGTTGTGTCTTTCCTTATCTTTAGTTTTTCTGCCCTTATTTATATTTTGTCAAGATAAAATGATTGGTAGTGATATTTAAGTGTGGGGGGAGTGTCGACCAGCTTAGATGTTTTTGTGTGCTTTCATTTTTTTGGTTTTTTATCATCCTTGAGCTTTAAGGAATATTATGATCACTTTTCATACTATAATTGATTTTGAGAAAACTAAAATGATTTATAAAAAATGGATTTTAAATGATTGTTGATGTGAATTTGTTTTCCTTGAATTTGATTTTTAGTCATTTTTATGAGTTTGACCAATTTTTGAAATCCATTCCCATGAAACACTAACTCAAAATATTTTTTCTGTCTTATGAGGTAATCTAAACCACTTTGACATATTCTTTCTAATACCCACACTTTCTTGAGAAAAACCTGGATTTTGTGTGAGAACTAGAATTTTCGATTTTTCTCTTTTGATGCTTTGGATTTCATAGAATGTTTTTAATATGATTGAGGAACTACATTGGCTAACCACTTTGACATATTCTTTCAATTGTAGATGGAAGAGGAAACCAGGTCACATTTACATAATTAACTTCAGGGAATTTGGAATCCATTATGGGGGACATTGAACGACATATATATGAAGGAACCTTCCTGGAACCTACCTCCAAAAAAGGAAACCGCCAATAAAAAATTCATAAATCCTTCTTGGAGCATCCAATGAAGCTGGAATTTGGGGAGAAAATAGAGGTGATATTATGGAAAAATATTTATGAAGACACCCATTTATATATTCGGTCATTTAAGGGAACATCCATGTGGAAACATTAAGATTAAATGTTTTTTGTGTGAATTCATCACCCCTTATCTCTATAAATATGTATCCCTACTCCCAGATTATGATATAGCCATTTTTAGTGGATGTGGATGAGTTTTATTATTGTAATTGTTCTTTATATTTTTTTATACATTATTTTATTCTTCTTATTCACTTCTCACTTCTTCCATTTATTTATTTTATGTGTTCTCCCACCACTGTTCCCTTCTCAAATCAATTAAAAATGGAGTACTAAAATCATATCTTATTCAAGGGAATAAATGGTGGATTGATTGAGTTTTATTTTTTATTTATTCAATTATATGAATTTTTGTGATGTTTTAATTGATTATGTGAGAAGTCGCCTCATTTTCACTTTCATCTGAATTCTTCTTCTTGTTTATCATTTTCTTTCCCTTCATTTTTTTCGTGCATACGGTAGAGCATGTCATTGATTGTGATGGTCAACAAAGAGTTATCCTAGTTTTCATAAGGAAGAGAATTACCCTATATGCTGAGGTCTTGGTATGGGGTAATGACATTTAAAATGAGAAGGTGTAGTGTGATAGGTCTTGATCACTACATTGAATTGAATATTACAAATTATTTTAAACAATGATTTCAACCACAATAAACTCCCAAGAACAATTGCCTCATTTATTTCTTATAACATCATTTTTTGTTTGCATTGTATTATTATATATAATACTTATATTTTATGCATAATTGAAAATCCCCCCATATATATTATATAAGTTTGTTTTATATTAGTTAAATAATAATAGTGGCAATAGAAAATACAGTGTGTATAAGCAGCCTCCTTGTGATCGACCCTAAGGTGTGCCACTATGGTGCATTCATAGGATAATAAATAATTAATTGAAGATAGATTCATGAAAAACCGTTGTTATCAATCTGGATCCATTGCTGGGGCGTCCAAGGGCTTATAGGCGCTATTTTTCATAAATAAAATTCAAAAAAATCCAAAAACAAACACAAAAAAGTGCTTTGTTGCATATCTCTCATTTCGTCGGCCAATATGGATTTTTATGGTGATTTTTATAATTATTGGCATGTGGATAAAATTTACGGTTATCCAAGAAGGGAAGAGGAACTGAAGATTTGAATTCTTGAAAATGCATAGAAAATGGAACAAACTATATAGATAATTAAATAGAATTCCGAAAATGTTAGAACAAGCAAACAAGATGATAACAATACTGGATACTGATGTTGAAAAAGTAAAAGTCCAATGGATGTACCAACAAAAAAGAAAAGATATAGGGAATGAAATTGTTGTTCCACTAACATTTCAAGAATACATTGAAGAGGTTGAAGAAAAACATGATGTTCCAACTCCCTCTCCAATAAATAAGTTCCCAGCTACCCTGCTTGAAGAAAAAGAGTTTGAAGTAGAAATTTATGGGGGAGTTTTAATTTCTGAGCATTCATTTTATTAAAATTTAATTAATTCTGAATTTTAATATAATATCCCCTATTCTAACTTCATAGATTCAGTACCACTACTGCAGGCTCTGGATGAAGAAGAAGAAGGTCCTCGTGTAGAGGAGAGAATGAAGGAGCCATTCGAGTTGTGAATTGGTGCATTTGAGGATGATGGCACAATAGAAGAAATCTATGAAGAATAAATTGAACATCTCAAACTAGAAGATAAGTCACATCCCGATATAATATCTCTACCACCAGTGGACACCACTCCTCCAAATGAACAAACCAGGGAGCACTCCTTTATCCTTTCCTTCCCCCTATTAATATCAAATTCTATTTTTCATCTCTTTTGGGGGTTGGGTATATTTTTCTTTTCTTTGGGGGTTCCCACTTATGGAATCCACTGATGGATGTTAGGAGAAATAATTTGTGGTGGTTTCTAAGTAAGAAACCCCATCCACCTTTGGATTGGGGTTAAACCACTACAACTGCGTAACTAGGTGTAGTAAAAACCTAGAACCCACTTAGTTGTCAAACCGATTATTATCCCTCCCCTTTCTTGTTTATATTTATATTTATTTATTTTTCTAATGCATTTCTTTATTTATTGATTTCTATGAATAGGTGGTAGCATATATGAGCTAAACTCAATGGTTACACTGAAAAATAATTTCAGGTTGTGTCTTTCCTTCTCTTTAGTTTTTCTGCCCTTATTTGTATTTTTTCAAGCTAAAATAAAGGGTAGTGATATTTATGTGTGGGGGGACTGTCGATATGCTTAGATGTTTTTGTTTGCATTCATTTTTTTTTTCATTTTTTATCATCCTTGAGCTTTAATGAATATTCTGATCACTTTCCATACAAGAATTTAATTTGAGAAAAATAAAATGATTTATAAAAAAATATATTTTAAATTACTCTTGATGTGAATTTTTTTCCTTGAATTGGATTTTTAGTCATTTTTAAGATTTTAACCAATTTTTAAAATTCATTCCCATTAAAAAATGACTCAAAAATATTTTACCCATCCTATGAGGTAATCTAAACCACTAATACATATTATTTCTAACTCCCACACATTCTTGAGATAATCTTGGATTTTGTGTGAGAACCGAAATTTGTGATTTTTCTCTTTTTATGATTTGGATTTCATGGAATGTTTTTAATATTATTGAGGCATTAAATTGGTTAGCCACAAATTATCTTGAGACCCACCTTTACAAATATCCTTCATTAGCCCTTAGATTCCAGGAATTTCCTTACAGTTTTAAGCCACATTACAAACCAATTTATCCTTACCTACCCATACTCTTGGTATATTTTCATGGATATTTGAAGTAAGAGTGTGGGGGAAGGGCCTTTCTTGTGCGTTTATTGGGATGTGTTTCATTGATGGGTGTCGTGAGGTGTGCATCAACATTTTAGGCATTGAAATAATTGGGCATGAGTCATAATTTCATTATCCTTCATTTGTTTCATTCAGTTCACCTTAAAAAAAATAAAAGTTTTGCCTTTATGGAGCTTTACAAAAAGGGAATAGAAATTTGTGTCTTTTTAGAGATTTACAAAAAAAATAAAAATAAAAAAATGGGGAGAAATTGGATGATATAATACCTTGAATTCATTGATTAGATCATGTCCCATGTCAATGAAATGGGGGTGGTGTTGTGTTTCAAATTTTCGAGGATTATTGAGTGAGTATTGTTCTGTGTTTTCACATGATTATTCATGCATTGTACCTAAGAGTCAAACCTTCTCTTTCTACCCTTGAGTTTTTAAATCATTTACCCACCAACACAAAGCCACAAATTCATTTGAACCTTTAATGAAAGCCCTCACTATTGAATTCATTTTTATGTTTCACACTATGGATAAATGATAATTTTCACAAACTTGTGGTGATATATGAAATTTCCAAGTATGAGAATACCTCCGTAATTTAATTCTCTTGAGTGCAAAGTGACATAAAATTAAATGTGAGGTAGGTTGTGATTAAGATATGAATGGATTTATGGGGATTGAACAAATTTAAATGTGTGTAATTAAAATGAATGGAAATTGTTTTTCATATAGGAGACATGATGAAATTATGTTTTTGATAAGGTCATGGATTTTTTTTCATTTTTGATTATCGAGTGGATTTTTATCATAATAAATAAAAATTTCTCGGTAGTGCATTGCTTGAGTGTGGGGGGATTGATGAAGCTAATATTTTCACATATTTTATACTGTAATTTAATGTTTATGAACCCAACATAGTGTTATTTAATGGGAAACTGTTACATATTTAGGTTTTTGTGTTATTTTGAGCTTAAATGCAAAAATGGCCCAATTATGCAATTTTAATAGATTTTTATCATAGGATTATTTTGTTCATTTCACATAAAATACATTTCCCAATTTTGTGATTAATTTTTTTTAAAATCCGTTTTTTATTTCCTTCAACTTTGTCTTCTGGACCAGGGTCAAATTCGTGCATCTAAAGGCCTAAACAAATCAAGGAAGATGAAGATTTGTTTAGGCAGACGGTGTGGACCCCACCTTTATAAAGGCCACACAATTTGTCCTACGCACCTCCAAATGAGGCGATTTGAATTGGAGATGGAAGAAGAAACCCAGTCTCATTTACAAAATTTACGTCATGGAATTTGGAATCCCTTATGGGGACATTGAACTACATATATATAAAGGAACCTTCCTGGAACCTGCCTCCAAAAAAGGAAACCACCAATAAAAAATTCATAACTTCTTTTAGGCACGTCAAATAAAGCTGAAATTTGTGGATCAAACAGAGGTGATATTATGGAACAATATTTATGAAGACTCCAATTATAGATTAGGTTATTTAAGGGCACATCCATGTGTAAAATTTCATATTAAATGTTTTGTGTGTGAATTCATCACCCCTTCTCCCTATAAATACGTGTCCCTTCTCCCAGTTTATGATATATCCATTTCTAGGGGCTGAGGATGAGTTTTTTTTATTGTAATTGTTCTTTATATATTTTTTACATTATTTTATTATTCTTCTTCATATCTCACTTCTTCTATTTTATTTATTTTATGTGTTCTCCCACCATTGTTCCCTTCTCAACTCCATTAAAAATGGAGAACTAGAATCGGCTCTTGTTCGAGGGAAGAAATGGTGGATTGGTTGATTTTTTTATATTTATTCAAATATATGAATTTTAGCGATGGTTAAATTGATTATATGAGCGGTCGCCTCATTTTTAATTTCGTCTGAATTCTTCTTCTTGTTTTTCATTTTCCTTCGCTTCATTATTTTTGTCATGCATACAGTAGAGAATTTCATTGATTGTGATGGTCAAAAAAGAGGTATCCTAGTTTTCTTAAGGAAGATAATTACCCTATATGTTGAGGTCTCAGTATGGGGTAATGTTATTTCAAACGAGAAGGTGTAGTGTGACAGGTCTTGATCAATACATTGAATTGAATATTGAGAATTATTTTAAATAATGATTTTGACCACCATAAACTCCATAGAACAATTGAATCCTTTCTTTCCTATAACATCATTTTGTATTTTCATTGCATTATTATATATAATACTAATATTTTATGCATAATTTCAAATCCCCACATATATATTATATAAGTTAGTTTTATATTAGTTAAATAATAATAGTGGCAATAGAAAATACAGTGTGTATAAGAGGCCTCCTTGTGATCGACCCAAGGGTGTGCCACTATGGTGCATTTATGAGATAATAAGAAATTAATTGAATAGAGATTCATTAAAAACTGATTTTATCAATTTGGCGTCATTTCCAGGGAGGAAAAGTGCTTACAGACGCTGTTTTTCATAAAAAATTAAAAAAACAAAATTTCAAAAAAACACAAAAAAGAGCTTTGTTGCATATCTCTCATTTCGTCTACTAATATGGTTTTTATGGTGATTGTTATAAATGTTGGCATGTGGATAACATTTATAGTGATCCAAGTAGGTAAGAGACATTGAAAATTCAAATTCTAGAAAATGCACTACAAATGGAAAAGACTACATTGATAATTAAAGAGAATTCCAAAATGTTAGAACAAACAAGCAAGATGATAACCATGATGGCCACCGAAGTTGAAAAAGTAAAAGTCCAATGGATGGAACAAAAAAAAGAAAAGATATAAAGAATGAAATTGTTGTTCCACCAACATTTCAAGAATACATTGAAGAGGATGAAGCAAAACATGAAGTTCCAATTCCCTCTCTAATAAATGAGTTCCCAGCTACCCTGCTTGAAGAAAAAGAGTTTGAAGTAGAAATTTATGAGGGAGTTTTAATTTCTGAGCATTCATTTTATTCAAATTTGTTTAATTCTGAATTTCAATCTAATATCCCTTATTCTGACTTCGTAGATTCATTACCACTACTGCAGGCTTTGGATGAAGAAGAAGAAGGTCTTCATGTTGAGGAGAAAATGGAGGATCCATTCGAGTTTTGCATTGGTGTATTTAAGGATGATGGAAAAATAGAAGAAATCCATGAAGAATAAATTGAAGATCATAATATAGAAGAGTAGTCACATCCCATTATACTATCTATACCACCAGTGGACACCACTCCTCCACATGAACAAACCAGGGATCACTCCTTTATCCTTTTCAATCCCCCTCCTAATCTCAAATTCTATTTTTCATCTCTTTTGGGGGTTGGGATATTTTATTTTCTTTGGGGGTTCTCACTTATGGAATCCACTTATGGATGTCGGGAGAAATAATTTGTGGTGGTTTCTAAGAAAGAAACCCCATCCACATTTGGATTGGGGTTAACCCACTGCAACTGACTGACTAGGGGCAGTAAAAACCTAGCACCCATTTGGTGGTCAAACCAAGCATTATCCACCCCCTTTACCCTTTCTATTTACTTTCATTTATTTTTCTAATGCATTTCATTATTTATTTATTTTTATGAATAGGTAGTAGCATCGAGGATCTTAACTCAATGCTGCCACTAAAAAATAAAGTAAGGTTGTTTCTTTCCTTCTCTTTTGTTTTTATGCCCTTATTTATATTTGGTCAAGCTAAAATAAAGGGTAGTGATATTTAAGTGTTGGGGGAGTGTCTTCCTACTTAGATGTTTTTTTGTGCTTTAATTTTTTTCATTTTTTATCATCCTTGAGATTTATTGAATATTCTGATCACTTTTCATACAAAAATTGATTTTGAGAAAACTAAAATGATTTATAAAAAATTGGATTTTAAATGATTGTAGATGTGAATTTGATTTCCTGGAATTGGATTTTTAGTCATTTTTATGAGTTTGACCAATTTTTGAAATCCATTCCCATGAAACACTGAATCAAAATACTTTTCTTGTCCTGTGAGGCAATATAAACAACTTTGACATATTCTTTCTAATACACACTCTTTCTTGAGATGAACATGGATTTTGTGTGAGAACCAAAATTTGTGACTTTTCTCTTTTGATTTTTTGGATTTCATGGAATGTTTTTAATAAGACTGAGGAACTACATTGGCTAGCCACAAAGTATCTTGATACCCACCTTTACATCTATCCTTAGTTATCCCTTAGATTCGATGAATTTCCTAATAGGTTTAAGCCACATTACAAACTAATTTATCCTTACCTACCCATACTCTTGGTATTTTTTCATGGATATTTCAAGTTTGTGTGTGGGGGAAGGGCCTTTCGTGTGTGTCTATTGAGATGTGTTTCATTTATGGGTGTTGTGATGTGTGAAACAACATTTTGGGCAATGAAATAATTGGGCTTGATTCATAATTTCATTATTATTCATTTGTTTGATTTAGTTCTCCTTAAAAAAATTAAATAAAAGTTGTGCCTTTCTGGAGCTTCACAAAAATAATAATAAAATGGATAGAACATGGATGGTATAATACCTTGAAATAATTTATTATCTCATTTACCATGTCAAAGAAATGGGGGGGTGTTGTGTTTCAAATTTTTGAGGGGGATTCAGTGAGGAATTTTCTGTGTTTTCACTTGATTATTCATGCACTGTACCTAAGAGTCAAACCTTCTCTTTCTACCCCATAATTTTTAAATCATTTACCCACCAACAAAAATCCAAAGAGACATTTGAACCTTTAATGAAATACCTCATTATTGAATTAATTTTTATGTTTCCCATGGTGGAGAAATGATAATTTTCACAAACGTATGGTGATATATGAAATTTCCAAGTATGAGCATACCTTCAGAATTGAATTCTCTTGAGTGAAGAGTGACATAAAATTCACTATGAGGTAGGTTGTGATTGGGTTATAGATGGATTTATGAGGATTAGAAAAATTTAAATGAGTGGAATGAAAAGGAAAGGAAATTTGTTTTCATATAGGAGACATGACGAAATTCTGTTTTTGATAAGGTCATGGATTTTTTTTTCATTTTTGATTATTGTGTAGATTTTGATCAGAATATATGATAATTTATTGGGAGTCCAATGCGTAAATGTGGGGAATTGATGAAACCAACATTTTCACATATTTTATACTTTAATTTAATTTTTATGAACCCACCATAGTGTTATTTAATGGGAAACTGTTACATATTTAGGTTTTTGTGTTATTTTGAGCTTAAATGCAAAAATGGCCTAATTATGAAATTTTAAGAGATTTTTATCATAGGGTTATTTTGGTAATTTCTCATAACATATATTTCCAAATTTTGTGAATAAACTTTTTTTAGAATCCTTATTTAATTTCTCTCAACTTTGTCTTCTGTACCGGGGTCTGATTCGTGCATCTAACGGCCTAAAAAATCAATGAAGATGAAGATTTTTTCAGGCAGACTGTGTGGACCCCACCATCGTAATAGACACACAATTCAGCGTACACACATCCAAATGAGGTAATTGAAATTGGAGATGGAAGAGGAAACCAAGCCATAGTGACACAATTATCTTCAAGTCATTTGGAATCTATTATGGGGGACATTGAACGACATATATTTGAAGGAACCTTCCTGGAACCTACCACCAAAAAAGGAAACCACCAATAATATATTCATAACTCCTTCTAGGCGCGTCCAATGAAGCTGAAATTTGGGGACCAAACGGAGGATATATTATGGAACAATATTTAGGGAGATACCCATTACATATTCAGTCATTTATGGGCACATCCACGTAGAAATATTCAGATTAAATGTTTTGTGTATGAATCTGTCACCCCTTCTCCCTATAAATATGTGTCCCTTCTCCCAGTTTATGATCTGACCATTTCCAGGGGCTGAGGATGAGTTTTATTATTTTAATTGTTCTTTATATTTATTTGTACAATATTTTATTCTTCTTCTTCATATCTCACTTCTTCTAATTTATTTATTTTTTGTGTTCTCCCACCATTGTTCCCTTCCCAACTCCATTAAAAATGGAGAACTAAAATTGGCTCTTGTTCAAGGGAAGAAATAGTTGATTGGTTGAGTTTACTTTTTTTATTTATTCAATTATATGAATTTTGACGATGGTTAAATTGATTATGTGAGTGGTCTCCTTATTTTTACTTTCGTCCGAATTCTTCTTCTAGTTTATCATTTTCCTTCACTTCATTATTTTTTTTCAAGCATATGGTAGAGCATGTCATTGATTGTGATGGTCAAAAAAGTGGTATCCTAGTTTTCTTAAGGAAGAGAATTAATCTATATGCTGAGGTCTTGGTATGGGGTAATGAAATTTCAAATGAGAAGGAGTAGTGTGACAGGTCTTGATCACTACATTGAATTGAATATTGAGAATTATTTTAAACAATGATTTCAACCACCATAAACTCCCAAGAACAATTGGTTCCTTTCTTTATTATAACATAATTTTGTGTTTTTATTGAAATATTATATATAATACTTATATTTTATACATAATTTCAAATCCCCCCATATATATTATATAAGTTAGTTTTATATTAGTTAAATAATAATAGTGGAAATAGAAAATACAGTGTGTATAAGCTGCCTCCTTGTGATCAACCCTAGGGTGTGCCACTATGGTGCATTCAAAGGATAATAAGAAATTAATTGAATAGAGATTCAAAAAAAACCACTGTTATCAGTTTGGCACTATTTTCAGGGAGTCCAATTTCTTACAAGGGATGTTTTTCATAAAAAAAAATTTGAAAAAAAATTCCAAAATAACACAAAAAAGAGCTTTGTTGAATATCTATAATTTCGTCGGCCAATATAGATTTTTATGGTGATTGTTATAATTATTGGCATGTGGATAACATTTCTAGTGAGATAATTAGGGAAGAGGAAATGAAGATTCAATTTCTTGAAAATACACATCAAATGGAATGAACTACATTGATAATTAAAGAGAATTCCAGAATGTTAGAACAAGAAAGGAAGATGATAACAATGCTGGCCCCTAAAGTTGAAAAAGTAAAAGTCCAATGGATGGAACAAAAAAAGACAAGATGTAGAGAATGAAAATTTTGTTCCACCAACATTTCAAGAATACATTGAAGAGGTAGAAGCAAAACATTAAGTTCAAATTCCCTCTCCAATAAATGAGTTCCCAACTGCCCTGCTTGAGGAAAAAGAGTTTAAAGTAGAAATTTCTGAGGGAGTTTTAATTTCTGAGCATTCATTTTATTCAAATTTAATTAATTCTGAATTTCAATCTAATATCCCTTATTCTAACTTCGTAGATTTAATACCACTGCTAGAGGCTCTGGATGAAGAAGAAGAAGGTCCTCATGTTGAGGAGAGAATGGAGGAGCCATTCGAGTTGTGTATTGGTGTATTGGATGATGATGGCACAATAGAAGAAATCCACAAAGAATTAATTGAAGATCTTAAACTAGAAGAGAAGTCACATCCTGATATACTATCTCTACCACCAGTGGACACCACTCATCCACATGAACAAACCAGGGAGCACTCTTTTATCCTTTTACTTCCCCCACATAATCTCAAATTCTATTTTTCATCTCTTTTGGGGGTTGGGTATATTTTTATTTTCGTTAGGGGTTCTCACTTATGGAATCCACTGATGGATGTCAGGAGAAATAATTTGTGGTGGTTTCTAAGCAAGAAACCCCAACCACATTCAGATTGGGGTTAAACCACTCCAACTGCCTGTCTACAGGCAGTAAAAACCTAGCACCCACATGGGGGTCAAACCAAACATTATCCCTCCCCTTTCCCCTTTCTATTTATTTTTATTTATTTTTCTAATTCATTTCTTTATTTATTGATTTTTATGAAGTGGTGGTTGTATCTAGGAGCTTAACTCAATGGTTCCACTGAAAAATAAAGCCAGGTTGTCTCTTTCCTTCTCTTCTGTTTTTCTGTCCTTATTTATATTTTGTCAAGATAAAATTAAGGGTAGTGATATTTAAGTGTGGGGGGAGTGTCAACCTGCTTCGATGTTTTTATGTGCATTCATTTTTTTACATTTTTTAACATCCTTGAGATTTAATGAATATTATGATCCCTTTTCATATAATAATAGATTTTGAGAAAACAAAAATGATTTATAAAAAATGGATTTTAGATGATTGTTGATGTGAATTCTTTTTCCTTGAATTGGATTTTTAGTCATTTTTATGAGTTTGACCAATTTTTGAAATCCATTCCCATGAAACACTGACTCAAAATATTTTTCCCATCCTGTGAGGTAATCTAAACCACTTTGACATATTATTTGTAATATCCACACTTTCTTGAGACAAACATGGATTTTGTGTGAGAACAAAAATTTGTGATTTTTCTCTTTTGATGCTTTGGATTTCATGGAATGTTCTTAATATGATTGATGCACTACATTGGCTAGCGACAAATTATCTTGAGACCCACCTTTACATCTATCCATCATTAGCTCTTAGATTCCATGAATTTACAAATATGTTTAAGCCACATTACAAACTGATTTATCCTTACCTACCCATACTCTTGGTATTTTTTCATGGATATTTCAAGTTTGAGTGTGGTGGAAGGGCCTTTTGTGTGCGTTTAATGGGATGTGTTTCATTTATGGGTGTTGTGAGGTGTGCATCAACATTTTGGTCAATGAAATAATTGGGAATGAATCATAATTTCATTATTCTTCATCTGTTTCATTCGGTTCTCCTTAAAAAAGAAAATAAAAGTTGTTCCTTTCTGGAGAATTACAAAAATGTAACATAAGGTTATGCCTTTCTCGAGCTTTACAAAAAAAAAGAAAAATAAATAAATGGGGAGAACTTGGATCATATAATACCTTGAAATCATTGATTATCTCATGTCCAATGTCAAAGAAATGGTGGTGGTTTTTTGTTTCAAAATTTTGTGGAGGATTGAGTGAGGAATTTTTTGTGTTTTCACTTGATTATTCATGCATTGTACCTAAGAGTCAAACCTTCTCTTTCTACACTTGAATTTTTAAATCATTTACCCAACAACACGAAGCCATAGAGTCATTTGATCCTCTAATGAAATCCCTCATGATTGAATTCATTTTTATGTTTCACACTTTGGATAAATGAGAATTTTCACAAACCTATGGTGATACATGCAATTTATAAGTATGAGCATACCTCCAGAATTTAATTCTCTTGAGTGGAGAGTGACATAAAATTCAATGTGTGGTAGGTTGTGATTGGGTTATGGATGTATTTATGCGGATTGAACAAATTTAAATGTGTGGAATTAAAAGGAAATTATTTTTTTCACCTAGGAGACATGAAAAAATTCTGTTTTTCATAAGGTCATGGGTTTTTTTTTTCATTTTTGACTATTGTATGGATTTTGATCAGAATATATGATAATTTCTCATGAGTTCAATGCTTAAGTGTGGGGGATTGATGAAGCTAATATATTAACATATTTAATATTGTAATTTAATGTTTATGAACCCACCATAGTGTTATTTAATGGTCAACTGTTACATATTTAGTTTTTGGTGTTATTTTGAGCTTAAATGAAAAAATGACCTAATTTTACAATTTTAATATATTTTTATCATAGGAGTTGTTTGGTCATTTCACATAAAATATATTTCCAAATTTTGTTATTAAATTTTTTTAGAATCCTTGTTTAATTTACTTCAACTTTGTCTTCTGGACCAGGGTCTAATTCGCACATCTATAGGACTAAAAAAACAATGAAGGTGAAGATTTTTTTAGGTGGACTGTGTGGAACCGACCTTTGTAACGACAACACAATTCGTCCTACACACCTCCAAATGAGGTGATTTCAACTCTAGATGGAATAGGAAACCAAGTCTCATTTACAAAATTATCTTCAGGGCGTTTGGAATCCATTATTGGGGACATTGAATGACATATCTCTGAAGTAAACTTCTTGGAATCTGCCTCCAAAAAAGGAACCCGCCAATAATAAATTCATAACTCATTCTATGCACGTCAAATAAAGCAGAAATTTGGGTAGAAAGCAGAGACGATATTATTGAATAATATTTATGAAGACACCCATTACAAATTCGTTCATTTAAGGGCACATCCACATGGACAATTGTAGGTTAAATGTTTTGTGTGTAAATTCATCACCCCTTATCCCTATAAATATGTGTCCCTTCTCCCAGTTTATGATATATCCTTTTCCAAGGGTTGATGATGAGTTTTATTATTGTAATTGTTCTTTATATTTTTTATACATTATTTTATTCTTCTTTTTCATATCTCACTTCTTCCATTTTATTTATTTTATGTGTTCTCCGACCATTGTTCCCTTCTCAAATCCATTAAAAATGGAGAACTAAAATCAACTCTTGTTTGAGGGAAGAAATGGTATATTGGTTGAGATTTATTTTTTATTTATTCAATTATATGAATTTCAGAAATAATTAAATTGATTATGTGAGCGGTCGCCTCATTTTAAATTTCATCCAAATTCTTCTTCTTGTTTATCATTTTCCATCCCTTCATTATTTTTGTCATGCATACGGTAGAGCATGTCATTGATTGTGATGGTCATCAAAGAGGTATCCTAGTTTTATTAAGGATGAGAATTACTCTATATACTGAGGTCTCAGTATGGGGTTATGACATTTCAAATGAGAAGGTGTAGTGTGAGAGGTCTTGATCACTACATTGAATTGAATATTGAGAATTATTTTAAATAATGATTTCAACCATCATAAACTCCCAAGAAAAATTGCATCATTTCTTTCTTATAAAATTATTTCATGTTTGATTTTCATTATTATATATTATACTTATATTTTATGCATGATTTCAAATCCCCCCATATATATTATATAATTTAGTTTTATATCAGTTAAATAATAATAGTGGTGATAGAAAATACGTTGTGTATAAGCGGCCTCCTTGTGATCGACCCTATGGTGTGCCACTATGGTGCATTCATAGGATAATAAGAAATTAATTAAATATAGATTCAAGAAAAACCACTGTTATCAATTTGGCACTATTTTCGAGGAGTCCAAGTACTTATAGACGTTGTTTTTCATAAAAAAATAAATAAAAATTAAAACAAAACAGAGAAAAGAGATTTATTGCATATCTCTCATTTCGTTGACCAATATGGATTTTTATGGTGATTTTTATAATTATTGGAATGTGGATAAAATTTATGGTGAGACAAGTATGGAAGAGGCATTTAAGATTCAAATTCAAGAAAATGCACAGCAAATGGAACAAACTACATTGATAATTAAAGATAATTCCAAAATGTTAGAACAAGCAAGAAAGATGATAACAATGATGGCCACCAAAGTTGAAAAAGTAAAAGTCCAATAGATGGAAAAACAAAAAAGACAATCTATAGAGAATGAAATTTTTGTTCCACCAACATTTCAAGAATACATTGAAGAGGTTGAAGAAAAACATGAAGTTCCAATTCCCACTCCAATGAATGAGTTCCCAACTTCCATGCTTGAAGAAAAAGAGTTTGAAGTAGAAATTTCTGAGGGAGTATTAATTTCCGAGCATTCATTTTATTCAAATTTAATTAATTATAAATTTCAATATAATATCCCTTATTCTGAATTCATAGATTCAGTACCACTACTGCAGGATCTGGTTGAAGAAGAATATGGTCCTCGTTTTTAGGCGAGAATGAAGGAGCCATTCGAGTTGTGCATTGGTGCATTTGAGGATTATGGAACAATAGAAGAAATAAATGAAGAATCAATTGATGATATTAAACCAGAGGAGAAGTCACATCCTGGTATACTATCTCTACCACCAGTGGAAACCACTCCTCCACATGAACAAACCAGGGAGCACTCTTTTATCCTTTTCCTTCCCCCTCTAAATCTCAAATTCTATTTTTCATCTCTTTTGGGGGTTGGGTATATTTTTATTTTCTTTGGGGTTCTAACTTATGGAATCAAATGATGGATGTTGGGAGAAATAAGTTCTGGTGGTTTATATGCAAGAAAACGCATCCACCATCAGATTGGGGTTAACCCACTGCAACTGCATGACTAGGGGTAGTAAAAACCTATCACCCACTTGGGGGTCAAACCAAGAATTATCCCTACCCTATCCCCATTTTGTTTCTTTTTTATTTATTTTTATAATTCATTTCTTTATTTATTTATTTTTATGAATAGGTGGTAGCATCTAAGAGCTTAACTCAGTGGTGCTATAGAAAAATAAAGTCAGGTTGTGTCTTTCCTTCTCATTAGTTTTTCTGCCCTTATTTTTATTTTGTCAAGATAAAATGAAGGTTAGAGATATTTAAGTGTGGGGGGAGTGTCGACCTGCTTATATGTTTTTGTGTGCTTTCATTTTTTTCATTTTTTTTCATCCTTGAGCTTTAATGAATATTCTGATCACTTTTGATACAATAATTTATTTTGATAAAACTAAAATTATTTATAAAAAATATATATTTTAAATGATTTTTGATGTGAATTTGTTTTCCTTGAATTGTATTTTTAGTCATTTTTATGAGTTTTACATTTTTTTGAAATCCATTCCCATGAAACAGTGAATCAACATATTTTTCCCATCCTGTGAGGTAATCTAAACCGCTTTGACATATTCTTTCTAATACCTACACTTTCTGGAGATAAACTTGGATTTTATGTGAGAACCAGAATTTGGTATTTTTCTCTTTTGATGATTTGGATTTTATGGATTTTTTTAATATGATTGAGGCACTACATTGGCTAGCCAGAAATTATCTTGAGACCCACCTTTAAATCTTTCCTTCATTAGCCCTTAGATTCCATGAATTTCCTTATAGGTTTAATCCATATTACAAACCAATTTATCTTTACCTACCCATAATCTTTTTAATTTTTCAGTGATATTTCAAGTTTTAGTGTGGGGGAAGGGCCTTTCCTGTGTGTTTATAGGGTTGTGTTTCATTTATGGTTGTTGTGATGTGTGCATCAACATTTTGGGAAATGAAATAATTGGTCATGGGTAATAATTTCATTATTCTTCATTTTTTTCATTCTGTTCTCTTTAAAAAAATGAAAATAAAAGCTGTGCCTCTCTAGAGCATTACAAAAAGGAAACATAAGGCCGTGCCTTTTTAGAGCTTTAAAAAAAATAAAATAAAAAAATGGGGAGAACTTTGATGATATAATACCTTAAAATAATTGATTAGATCGTGTCCCAAGTCAAAGAAATGGGGGTGGTGTTGTGTTTCAAATTTTCAAGGAGGATTGAGTGAGGATTTTTTGTGTTTTCACTTGATTATTCATGCATTGTACCTAAGAATCAAACCTTCTCTTTCTACCATTGAATTTTTAAATCATTTACCCAACAACACAAAGGCACATAGACATTTTAACCTTTAATTAAAGCCACATGATTGAATTAATTTTTAAGTTTCACACTGTGGAGAAATGAGAATTGTCACAAACCTATGGAGATACATGCAATTTCCAAGTATGAGCATACCTCCAGAATTTAATTCTCTTGAGTTAAGAGTGACATAAAATTCAATATGAAGCCGGTTGTGATTGGGCTATGGATGGATTTATGAGGATTGAGAAAATTTAAATGTGTGGAACTAAAAGTAAAGGAAATTGTTTTTCATATAGGAGACATGGTGAAATTCTGTTTTTGATAAGGTCATGGATTTTTTTTCATTTTTGATTATTGTGTGGAATTTGATCAGAATATATGATAATTGCTCGGGAGTGAAATGCTTAAGTGTGGGGGATTGATGAAGCTAATATTTTCACATATTTTATACCATAATTTAATGTTTATGAACCCACCATAGTGTTATTTGATGGGAAACTGTTACATATTTATGTTTCTGTGTTATTTTGATCTTAAATGAAAAAATGGCCTAATTCTACAATTTTAACATATTTTTATCATAGGGGTATTTTGGTCATTTCTCAAAAAATATATTTCCCAATTTTTTTATTAAAATTTTGTTAAAATCCTTATTTGATTTTCTGAAACTTTTTCTGCTGGACCAGGGTCTAATTTGTGCATTTAGAGGCCTAAAAATATCAATGAAGATGAAGATTTTTCCAGGCGAACTGTGTGGACCCCACCTTCATAACGAACACATAATTCGGCCTACACACCTCCAAATGAGGTGATTTCAATTAGAGATGGCTTAGAAAACCAATTCTCGTTTACAAAATTATCTCGAGGGTGTTTGGAATCCATTATTGGGGACATTGAACAACATATATCTGAAAAAACCTTCATGGAACCTGCCTCCAAAAAAGAAAACAACAAATAATAAATTTATAACTCATTCTAGGCGCATCCAATGAAGCTGAAATTTGGGGATAAAATGGAGGAGAGATTATTGAACAATATTTAAGAAGAAAACCATTATATATTCGGTCATTTAAGGGAACATCTATGTAGAAACTTTCTGATTAAATGTTTTGTGTGTGAATTCGTCACCCCTTTTCCCTATAAATATGTTTCCCTTCTACCAGTTTATGATATAGCCATTTCTAGGGGCAGACAATGAGTTTTATTATTGTAATTGTTCTTTATATTCTTTTTATACATTATTTTATTATTATTATTTATATCTCAGTGCTTCCATTTTATTTATTTTTTGTGTTCTGCCACAATTGTTCCCTTCTCAACTCCATTAAAAATGGAGAACTAAAATTGTCTCTTGTTCAAGGGAAGAAATGGTGGATTGGTTGAGTTTTATTTTTTATTTATTCAATTATATGAATTATGGCGATGGTTAAATTTATTATGTGATTGGTCACCTAATTTTCACTTTTGTCAGAATTCTTCTTCTTGTTTATAATTTTCCGTCCTTTATTATTTTTGTCGTGCATACGGTTGAGCATGTCATTGACTGTGATGGTCAACAAATAGGTATCCTAGTTTTCTTAAGGAAGATAATTACCCTATATGATGAGGTCTTATTATGGGGTAATGACATTTCAAACGTGAAGGTGTAGTGTGACAGGTCTTGATCACTACATTGAATTGAATATTGATAATTATTTTAAACAATGATTTCAACCACCATAAACTCCCAAGAACAATTGCCTCCTTTCTTTATTATAACATAATTTTGTGTTTTAATTTCATTATTATATATAATACTTATATTTTATGCATAATTTCAAATCCCCCCATATATATTATATAAGTTAGTTTTATATTAGTTAAATAATAATAGTGGCAATAGAAAATACAGTGTGTATAAGCGGCCTCCTTATGATCAAACCTAGGGTGTGCCACTATGGTGAATTCATAAGATATTAAGAAATTAATTGAAAATATATTCATGACAAACCACTATTATCATGCAGATATTTTTCACCATTATAACATCGTCGAAGATTCCCTTACAAGCTTATAAGAATATTTTAAAAATAAATGTTTTCTTTATAAAAATACGACTCTTAAATGATTTCAAAATAGAATGAGATATTTCTCTAAAAAGTTTTTCATTTCATCTATGTCAACATCCTTTGATGGATTTTAAGTTTATTTGAAGTTGATTTATTATGATACAAAACGTCCATATTTTATTGAAGGTTTTGTGATATGTTTGACTATGGATATGCTATTTTATACCATTTATGGTTCATGGATAAAGTATTGACATTTTGTATGCTAGTCTTAATATGAACGTTTATCTTATATTTCAACCTTTTCATATGAGGAATGTATTAGACTTAGTATGTGATAGGTGGAGCCTACTATAGCACCTTGACACATCGGTAGGTCTCATGAGACAACTAGACGTGGAATTGGCTGAGGTCTTTCCCAATTTGATATATGGTTTTGGTTGAGGCCTTAATCATTTTTAGATGTATTGGTCGAGGCCTTGAAAAATGTTTTTGAATGTCCGACATTATACATTCCCTCATTATGAAAATAATATTGATGGTTCATGTGGTCATTCCACTAGTAGAATACCCATGATTATGTTTTATTATGGCATTATTTACTCATCTCATATTCCTTCCATAAAAGTATTCAAGTTTATTATTGGTAAAGGGATGTGGTTTCAATTATTCACCATGCTTAATATTTATGTTATCTTCCGCTGTATTGTTTACCCTTACTAAGCATTTGATCTCACCCCTTTCTTATGTTTCATTTTCCCAAGATATGAAGAAGTTAGTTAGGAGTGACTTTGAATCATAGTCTAGGAGGCTTGGATGTTTCTACAAGAATAAATTCGTGTTTTATTTCTTTTCAAGTTGTAAAGTGAACTTATGTATGAATGTTGTTTCCAATAATAATAAACTGATAGGTCTTTCGAGAAATTATTTCATTATGATCTTTCCAATGTTATATAAAAATGAACCGACTCTAGGTAACTAGGGTCGGGACGTTACAGTTGGTATCAGAGGAAGTTTAGTACAAACCTTGGAAACTAGATTTAGAAAACTCTGATTGGATCACATAGCCATAATATACACATTTAAAATTAGTATATAATAACTTTCTAGAATTTTGGTATTGTATAGATTTTTTGAGTTTTCCAAGCAATACATCCATGTATGGATACAAGCAGGTAGAGGCGGCTCTAGCACATTTGTACCTAGGGGTAAAACCCGAAAACACCGATTTGAGCTAGACTCGAACGAGAACTGGTGTACGAAAAATGGGCCTTGCTGCACTCTTGGTTATGACACTCCCAGGGGATATGCTTAGGATAATTCTCATTTTCAATTCAAACCATTATGAAGGTTTTATGAGTATAAACTTGCTCAATGGAAACATTTTTATGATTATGGATTATATCCATAAACTGTTCAATTTATGTTAGGTGTTTTAAAGATTGGATTTATGTATTGCGATTGGTAAACTAATCTAGTGTATGCCATTGTTTAGAAATGGCACCTAGTGGAAGGAATGGAAACTGTATCAATGAACGCACTCCATATAGGGATTACCCTTCTACTCAGGATAATTATAGTGGAGCTAGTGATGCAACCGGTGATGATCAGCTTATCACCATACTGGGATAACTCACAAAGGTTATGAATAATAACCTTAAATGTATGGAGCACCCTGATCCACAATGTGGAGGATAAATGTTAGACCGCTTCATGAGGCAAAAACCACCAACATTAAATGGAGGTACAAA
Organism: Viscum album; assembly: GCA_963277665.1. Classification (NCBI taxonomy): domain Eukaryota; kingdom Viridiplantae; phylum Streptophyta; class Magnoliopsida; order Santalales; family Viscaceae; genus Viscum; species Viscum album. The sequence continues at coordinate 1,266,251,924 of OY728129.1, read as the reverse complement.
TCCATTTGTAGCTGAGCAATGGATAAATTCTTTAGAGAAAATATTCCATGCCTTGGGGAGTAGCGAAAGGGAGTTGTCAGTCAAAACTCCTAAGGGAAGTATCATTGCAACAATGTTTTATGAATCAGTTTCCATTAGGGAATATATATGTTCTTTATCTACTGATCTCATCGTCATTCCCATGATTGAATTTGATATAATCCTCAGTATAGATTAGATTTCAGAACATGATGCAAAAATTTATTGTAAGAAGAAGGAGGTTACTATTTTTTGATGACGATGATAAAGAACACCTTATCTTTAGAGCAGAATCACCACCACCTAATTATTAACTAGATCCACCCCCAGTAGCTCAACTACATTCAATTATTGGGGAGGAAGAGAATGAAATATCTATGGGTGAGGAAAATAATGTTAAAATAGAGGATGTACCTATTGTTCAAGAGTATGTTGATGTATTTCCAAAGGATTTACCTAAACATCATCCAGAATGAGAAATTTAGTTTTCCATTGACTTAATTCATGGTTCAAGGACCTTATCAAAGACCCCTTATAGAATGGACACTTTGGAATTAGTGGAACTAAAGAAACAACTAGAGGAATTGAGTACTAAGGTATTTCTTCACCCTAGTGTTTCTCTATGGGGAGCCCCTGTCATTTTTGTTAAGAAGAAAGATGGATCTATGAGGTTGTGCATTGACTATAGGGAGATCAATGCCATAAAAATAAAGAACAAGTATCCCCTACCTCACATTGATGATTTATTCGACCAACTGCAGGGAGCTCAATACTTTTCAAAGATTGACCTTCGATCTGGATATCATCAGTTGTGTGTGAAGAAGGAAGACATTCTGAAAACAGCATTTCGAACCAAGTATGGGCATTACGAGTTTACAGTAATGCCTTTTGGATTGACTAATTCACCCTCTGTCTTTAGGGATCTAATGGATAGAGTTTTCAAGGAATATCTTGATGACTTTGTAGTGGTATTTATTGATGATATCATGGTATACTCCAAAACCTACAAAGATCATGAAAATCAGTTGCGCATTATTCTAAAGACTCTTAGAAGACATGAATTATATGGGATGTTTAGAAAGTGTGAATTCTGGCTTCAGGAGATTTCGTTTCTTGGCCATATTGTCTCTAAGGATGGAATCTGTGTTGATCCTTCTAAGATATGAGTAATCCAAGAATGTCCAAAACTGACGAGTATAACTAAGGTATGAAGTTTTATTGGTTTAGTAGGTTATTATCGGCATTTCATCCAGAATGTTTCCTGAATGGCTAACCCATTAACCGAGCTCACATGTAAAGGGGTTAAATTTGTTTGGATAAAAGTGTGTGAATAATGTTTTGAAGAACTAAAGAGAAGATTAGTCAATGCTCCTATATTGACACTATCATCGGGGAATGATGGGTTTGTTATTTATAGTGATGCACAAAAGAAAGGACTTAGTTGTGTATTTATGCAGAATGATAGGGTTATTTCCTATTTATCATGATAGCTAAAAATTCATGAGAAAAACTATCCTACTCATGATCTTGAGTTAACAACTGTAATATTTTCTTTGAAGATATGAAGACATTATCTCTATGGTGGAAAATGTGAGATATAGACCGATCATAATAGTTTGAAATATATTTTCTAATAGAAAGAACTCAACATGAGGCAAATATGATGGCTAGAACTACTCAAGGATTATGATTGCATGATACACTAACACCCGAGGAAGGAAAATAAGGTGGAATATGCTTTCAGCAGAAAATATCATGGAGTTATGAACACGATGAGAGTTGAAAGGGATCCTATTCTCATGGATCTAATAAATATGGATATGGGAATAACCATGGAAGGTGGATCATCAATACTTTTTCAAATGGTTTCCAAACAATCTTTATTAGAAAGGATAAAAAGTTCTCAAGATGATGATGAGAAGTTTCAAAAGAAGATTAAAGCTGTGAATGATGGGAGATTGAGTGACTTTGTGTATGAAGATGGAATTTTGAAATTTGGAAAGAGACTTTGTCTTCTTGATAGACCTGATCTAAAAAGGGAATTGTTGGATGATGCTCATAGTTCCAATTTCTCTATACTCCCTTGTAGCATCATGATGTAAAGGGATTTGAAGGAACATTTTTGGTGGGACAACATGAAGAGGGAGATTTCTGATTTTGTGTCAGGATGTATGGTTTCTCAACAAGTGAAGGCTGGAAGGAAATAGACTGGAGGAGTTAAGAAACCTCTTCCCATACCTGAGTGGAAATGGGATAATATTACGATAGACTTTGTCATGGGACTACCAAAGACACCTAGAAGGAACGATACAATATAGGTCATTATTGATTATCTTACCAAGTCAGCAAATTTTCATGCTATAATAGAAGATTTAACACTTTAACATCTAGTAAGACTATATATTAATGAAGTTGGGAGACTTCATGGAGTACCCCTACCGATTGTTTCTGATCGTGATCCACATTTTACATCAAGATTTTGGAAAATTCTTTAGAATGCCCTGGATACTGAACTTCTTTTGAGCACCACCTACCACCCCCAAACTGATGGATAATCAAAATGGATTATTCAAATGTTAGAAGACATGTTGAGATCATGCTCACTTGAATTTCATGGTATGTGGGATCAATATTTACCTCTAGTTGAATTTTACTATAACAATAGCTTCCATTCAAGTATACAGATGGAACCATATGAAGCATTATATGGAAAGAGATGTCGCACACCAACCTGTTGGGATGATGTTGGTGAAAGAAAACTCATAGGCCTAGAACTTGTGGAGGAAACTATGGAAAAGTTGAAGGTAATCCAAACCTACATCAAAGAAGCTCAAAGTAGGCAGAAGAGCTATGCCGATAACCTAAGGAAGGATTTGGAATTTCAGGTAGGATATCATGTTTTCTGGAAGGTATCTCCATGGAAGGGTGTTATACATTTCGATAAAAAGGGAAAATTAAGTCCCAGGTACATCGGACCTTTCGAAATTCTAGAACGAATTGGGGTTGTAGCTTACTAGTTGGAAATGCCCCAAGTCTCTCCAAAGTTCACGATGTATTCCACATATCACTGTTGAGAAAATACATGCCTAACCCAACAAATGTACTCACCTATGAGGAATTAGAGCTGGAACCTGATCTGTCTTATTGCAAAGAGCCTTTCAAGGTTCTTGATACAAGAGAACAAGTGCTGAGAAACCGGACGAATCGTCTGGTAAAAGTTCTATGGAGAAACCATAAGATGGAAGAGGCAATGTGGGAACCCGAGGAACTTATGATGAAGAACCACATGAGTCTTTTTACGCAGTAATACTATGGAAATTTCAAGGATGGAATTATTTGAAGTATGTGAGAATGTAACACCCCAAGCTTCCACAATACGCTTCTCTTTGAATAATATAATAGCGTGTATTGTATGAAACTTCGAGTTCTAACACACTACAACCAATCAAACTAGCCGTTATAAATAGTAATACCCATTTTTTAAAATTTTAGAAATTTTATATTCCCAAATGGATTTCTTTTTTGGATTCGGAATATCAAAATTAGGTTAGGTTGAATATTTGGTATTTTTCTGAAAACTGTCAATGTTTGATGAATAGTGAAAAACATTGAGTTATAGTTTAAACCAATTTTTTATTTTAATAATTATTTATTTTAGTTAAATTTATTTTAGGTCAAAATAGATACATAATACCTATATAAGTTTAATGTAATTTATTGGAGTCTGTTTATAATAATTTTGGATTTAGAAAAAATTTATGGAACTTTTTACCATCTTTTACCCACCTCCTAGGAGCATTTGCAAATTTACAAAAAACATAATTTTACCACTCAAGTGAGTAGAATTTCAAAAATCTGAGAGACATGGTTGATATAATTAAGTAAAATGTGGTTTAATAAGATGAAAATAATTTTTGGTGAATTGTAACTTTTTACTTTTATTTACCACGGTTAAAAGTAAATAGGGTAATTAAGGGTAAAAATGATATTATTATTACCATAACACATGTCCTAATTCTATTGGATAAGTATAAATCGACAAAAAAAACCTTATGAATAAAATATGAACCTCTTTGGTCCACTTGTATTAGATTAGGACATTTATTATTATTTAATTCAAAGAAGAGTTAAGAGAGTTAAAATCAAAGTTTAATAACTAAAACATTTTTAATATAGGGATAAACATAAGATAAATCTGACTATAAATATTCATTAGAAATATAAAAATATTTCCTACATAATTTTATTTTATTTATATTATTTAGACCTTAAATAATTTAATTTATTTATGACACAATGATGATGCATTAATTACCTAATTAATGAAATATTAAAATAATTCATATTATAAATATACAAATAATTGTAATTTGAGACTTTTTATGAATTCCAATAATTTTATAAGTTAATATGAAATATTAGGGTTGGTTAGATGAATTTTTTTCGAAGTAATAATGGTGCTATAAATTTATAAAAAACAAAATACCAAATAGTATAAAAATTGACATAAAAGAGTTGTTAAAACAAATATAATATTATTAATTGATATTATATTCCTAAAAATATATGGTTCTTCAAAAATATTGATATAATGATAGGTGTATAATTAATTAACCACTTGGGGATCTCTTGGTAGTATATATTATGTTTACTAATCATATAATATTAAAATACAAAGAGACAGGCACTAGTACAAAAACCTTTTTTAACGTCGGTTTTTTTGCTTTTTAATGTCGGTTTTTAGGCGACGTTATTGCGAGCGACGTTAAAAATATAATTTTTTACGTCGGTTATTTAATAACCGACGTAAAAAATGGGGTAATATAGTTTTTAACGTCAGTTTTTAAAAAACCGACGTGAAATACATTCTGGAAATGGCGATAAGAAGCCATTTTTTACGTCGGTTTTTCAAAAACTGACGTTATAAGTCTTTTTTTACGTCAGTTATTTAATAACCGACGTTAAAAGTTATTTTTAACGTCGGTTATTAAATAACCGGTGTTAAAAATGTTTACTATCTTGTAGAAAATTTTCTAATCTTTCATTTGATAGGTCATAGAGCTCAAAGGGATTTACAGATCGAAAGTTATGACCTTCAGAAGTTTGATATTTTTTTCGAGGAAAGATTGAATGAGCCACCCGTAGCTTCATATTAGAAGGAATTTTTGAATCCATAGGGGGATTTTTAGTTTTATCGTGATATAAAGAATCATCCATCATTATAATAAATTAACAATCGTTAAATGGTATATCCATTAAGAAAACTACTCATAGAAAATATAAATCATGGGAAAATAATTACAAATACCTTGACAGGGTCGCAGAAATAAGAAATCGTTGATTCACGTTGAAGATAAAAAAATTTGATTCGGTGGAACGATGATGGTTGAATGAAATGATCATAAAATGTTATATCAATTAAGAAAAAAACCATAAAAACCATAAACCATGGATGTATGATTAAATATACCTTGACGAGATCGTGAAAAGATAAAATAATTGATTCACGTTTGAGAGAAAAAAAGTCGATTTGGTGGAACGATAATGGTTGAAATAAATGATCGTAAAATCAGGATGGGTGTATAATGTAAATATATAATTGAGATTCTATGAGAAAACGCGGTATTAAAAATTTTAGGCGGCAATTCAAAATTTCGATGCCGCGATGTAAAAAAATTGAAATTTCGCGTTCGTGGGATATTAAAATTTTCATTCACGTTGGTTTTATGATAACAAATGTGAAAATATATTAAATTTTTCACTTATTTTTTACGTCGGTTCTTATAAAACCGACGTGAAAAATCAATCTTCGTCACTCTTTCAAGACGGTTATTAAATAACCGACGTGAAAAATCGATTTTCTTTACCTTTTCACGTCGTTTATTTAATAACCGACGTTACAAAGTATTTTTCACGTTGGTTATTTAATAACCAACATGAAAAATATTTAGAAAAATGTAGTTAATTTCCCAAGATTTAATTTGACAGGTCACGGAGCTCAAACGGAGTTACGGATTGAAAGTTATGACCTTCAGAAGTTGGACATCCTTAAGACATCGTTTAGAGATGATCAACTTCTGAAAGCCATAACTTTTAATCTGTAACTCCGTTTGAGCTCCGTGACCTGTCAAATTAAATCTTGGGAAATGAAATACATTTTTGTAAAAAAAATTCACGTCGGTTATTAAATAACCGACGTGAAAAAGTGATGTACATTTATTTTTCACGTCGGTTATATAATAACCAACGTGAAAAATCAGATAAAATGGATTTTTAACGTCGGTTCTTATATAACCGATGTGAAAAGATATTAAATTTTTCACTTATTTTTCTCGTCGGTTATTATAAAAACTACATGAAAAATCAATCTTCATCACTCTTTCACGTCGGTTATTAAATAACTGACGTGAGAAATCGATTTTCATTACGTTTTCACGTCAGTTATTTAATAACCGACGTTAAAAGGTATTTTTCACGTCGGTTATTAAATAACTGACATGAAAAAATATTACAAAAATGTAGTTCATTTCCCAATATTTAATTTTACAGGTCACGGAGCTCAAACAGAGTTACGGATTGAAAGTTATGGCCTTCAGAAGTTGGACATCCTTAAGACATCGTTTAGAGATGATCAACTTCTGAAAGCCATAACTTTTAATCCGTAACTCTGTTTGAGCTCCGTTACCTGTCAAATTAAAGCTTGGGAAATGAAATACATTTTTGTAAAAAAATTTCACGTCGGTTATTAAATAACCGACCTGAAAAAGTCATGAAAATCAATTTTTCACATCGGTTATTAAATAACCAACTTGAAAAATATGTGAAAATTTTAATATATTTTCCTGGAAAAGGATTTTTCACGTTGGTTATTTAATAACCAACGTGAAAAAGTGATGTACATTTATTTTTCATATCGGTTATATAATAAACGACATGAAAAATCAGATAAAATGGATTTTTAGCGTCGGTTCTTATATAACCGACGTGAAAAATCAGCAAAAATGTATTTTTCACGTCAGTTATTATATAACCGAAGTGAAAAATCGATTTTTAGATATTTTCACGTCGGTTCTAAAAAACTGATGTGAAAAATGGTGACGTAAAAAAAGGTTTTTGTACTAGTGAGGGTAAATGTCAAACTATTTAACTAAGAGTTAAATCTAAATGATAAGGTTAATATAGTGACCCAAACCTATATAAAACCTATTTTTTGAGTGGTTTTCGACTCATACCCACCTTATCCTTTAAATAATACATTTTTGAGCCATTAGAAACCAAAAAATATGTTTATTATAAAATAATATTTCTAGCTTTTCCTAAGGTGCCCCTCACCCCTCTTATAAAAGGGAACTCCCCATTCTCTCTACTTAATACATTAAAATAATTTTGGCTTGGAGAAACCCTGCCCAAATACCCTATAAAACTTCCTCTATTAATCCTAGAGTCCTTGATTTAGTTAGAAATCCATCTTAAGGATCCCTTTTGATCAAATCAAAAGGAAGAACCCGAAGAAGAGGTAAATATTTCATCACCTCTTTCAAGTTCCTTTCTTCTTCCAATGCCTCTTTCTTTGTTGTTTTCATTATAAAATAATAACTCCAATAAATTATATATACTGGCATGTTATTATAAATATGGTACATCAATATTCATTATTCTATCCATCCTTTGAATGACATGTCACCATACGTGCGTACGTACGACTAACCGTCTCCACATCATGGTGTAATTGTTATTCAATACATTATTATTTGGATGAGTATTATAATGATGTGTAATTGATATAAATAAAAAATATAACATGATAATTATCCTGAAATTATGATATAACAACCAATTATATATTATTTTAATATCAAAATAACGATATTGTCGCTCGTGCGTACGTACGGATTACTGTCTCCACGAACACGATGAGATTCGTTCCACATCATATCCATTCAAGAATAATTTTCATTAGATGATTAAAAATAATGTTTAAAGACTTAATATATTTATTAATATGAATAATATACATCCTATCCATAACAAACATTACTTACATAACAAATCCTATAAAGGAAAATGAATCAGTTAACACCCAAAATTACGATAATACTAAAATATTATTAACAAAGCAATATTAGAAGATCATATATGATATAATATTAATGTATATAGTTCTTGAACAATTTAATAACAATTATTTCACCATTATACAGGTGTTTAATCGACCCTCAACTAAGTAAAAGTACAAGGTAAGGGTTAATTTTACAATCTCTTCATTATCTGAGGTTGTTTATACGTAATTATCTACTAGGACCTCTTTATCATCGACATCCATGTTTCTTAAAATGTATTTCAAAACATTTTTACTATTTACAAAACAATGGGTTAAAGTAATTTATACCCTTATTTTACCTTATATGTTTTTAAAGTAATCTTTCCGTTATTTTCCAAACAAGGTACTTTATGACCTTTTCGACAAAATTATGGTAAGAATGTTTTTTTTAACTTATATGGAGGGTGTGGCTATTTTCCACCATTATAACATCGTCGAAGCTTACCTTACAAAATTATAAGAATATTTTCAAAATAAATGATTTCTTTATAATTATGCGACACTTAAATGATATAAAAATAAAAAGAGATATTTCTCTAAAAAAGGTTTTGATTTCATCTATGTCAACATCCTTTGATGGATTTTAAGTTTATTTGAAGTTGATTTATTATGATATAAAACTTCCATATTGTATTGAAGGTTTTGTGATATGTTCGACTGTAGATGTGCTATTTTTATACCATTTATGGTTTATGGATAAAGTATTGAAATTTCTTATGCTAGTTTTAATACGAATGTTAATGTTATATTTCAACCTTTTCATATGAGAAATGTATTGGACTTAGTATGTAATAGGTGGAGCCTGCTATAGCTCCTTGATGTATCGGTAGGTCTCATGATACAACTAGACGTGGAATTGGCCGCATCCTTTCCCAATTTGATATATGGTTTTGGTCGAGGCCTTAATCATTTTTAGATGTCTTGGCCAAGGCCTTGACAAAATGTTTCAGAATGCCCGACATTACACATTCCCTCATTATGAAAATAATATTGATGGTTCATGTGGTCATTCTTCTAGTAGATCACCCATGATTATGATTTATTATGGAATTATTTACTCAGCTCATATTTCATCCATAAAAGTATTCATTTTTATTATTAGTAAAGGCATGTGGTTTCAATTATTCACCATGCTTAATGTTTATGTTATCTTTCACTGTATTGCTTACCTTTTCTGAGAATTTGAGCTCACCCCTTTCTTATGTTTCATTTTCCTAGGACATGAAGAAGTTAGATATGAGTTACTTGCAAGCATAATATAGGATTCTTGGATGTTTCTAATGGAATAAATTTTTGTTTTATTTATTTTCATGTTGTAAAGTTGAACTTATGTGTGAATATTTTTTCCAATAATATTAAACTGATCGGTCTATTGAGACATGATTTCCTTGTGACCATGCCAATGTTATGTAATAATGCACCACCTCTGGGTAACTAGGGTTGGGGAGTTACAAAAAAGGGATGATTGTATACATTAAATATGTCTATATAATTAAATTAAATGTAATTTTAATATATATATAAAAAAATTACGCAATAGGAAGTTGAAATTAGAAGAGTAAACCCATGCTGACTCTTACAACAAACAACAATATTCATCACTAAACAGATTCATATGGTAGAGATTTATTGAAAGTAGTATAAAGATATAACATTAATTTTAGTGATGGATAAATAATAATAGCATGTTTGTACTTGGGGTTTGGCTTAGTGGTAAGAAACCTGTAATCCTACATGAAAAATGGGGGTTCAAAACCCATTTGGTGCAGTTACTGTAGCAGTACGGTAGTGATACTGTAGCAGCAGCATCACTGTTCATCAGTGGGCACTGTAGCGGTGGCGGTACTGTGCGGGTACTGTAGTAGGCATGTTACTATTCATAGAATGTGAATTGGGCAAACAAATTTGGGCCTACGGGCTATGTAATGGGCTACAAGCCCACTGGGCCTTTGGGATATGTAATGGGTTTCCCTCTACCCAGTTAAAAGAGGTCTTTGCTTTTATTTAATAATAAAAAATAGTGTGTGATTTTTTATAAGTGGGGTGAGTAGAATTACATGGAATAATGTATTAAATATTTTTTTATTTAACAATCTTATGTTCTCCACTACCCCCACCCATAAAGCCCCATTTATGCCCATAATTATCCCCATGAATAAATAGTTCTAAAGTTAGTCATAGAGAACTACCTAGCCCGATATGATTAATTTTTACATATATATGATGTTATATTTGTTGTCTATTACCATATTGTATCTTTTTTATCATGTTTTAACTTTTATCCAAAATTTACCAAATTTCACCCTTAAATAATTTATAGATCATGAATCAATATATGTAATCCATTTTCTCACACACATATTCTAAATATTTCAGATTTCTATTCTAAATAAATTTTCAGAAAAACATTTTATATGCATCCAATGTTACTCAAAACAACTACATTACTATTTTAATGACTAATTTATTTTAATAATGAATACCTTATGAAAATTTATATAAATTTATATAAATAATATTATAAATGTGTAAAATTTATTTTCATATTAAATTAATAAAATATTTTTTTCAACAGAAATTATTTTTATTTACAATTTAAAATGAATTATGATCATAACAAAACATGTGCACCAAATTCTGTATTATTGTATTATTATATAAACACTCATTTAAATATTACACATTATATTTATTTTTTAACATATATTATTTAACATTTTAATGAAATATCATATTGTATCATCTAATACACATGAAATAATAGATTTCCCTAAGATATATATAGTAAATTATTATATTTTTCACAAGGGTGACATGCTAAAATTACTATTAAATTATTTAAAATACTATGAAAATATTTACATTTCTATAGATAAATTACTTTTTAAATTCCTAATGACAATAAAACATGAAATATGATAAATTTAATTATCAAGAAATAATGAATTCGGTAAAAGATAATTTATATAACCATTTTAAGATATTATTATTCTAATAAAATATGTGAATTTAATTCTATTTTTAAATATGAACTAATAAACCTTATTAATTATTTGCAGACATATATATAATAATGACTATATATAGATACATTAGTACTATAAATATATGAGAAATTAAAATTATAGTGTATTATAATATTATGATTTCCAGATGAATGATAATTTAATTTCATTAAACAAAATTCATCATATTGTATAATGACAATGAAGAAGAACTCAGGGATCATGTAATAAGAAAAGAATCCATATACCATCTTATTAAAATTATAAAATAAAGGATTCCAAGCAACATATACATTTCATGTCTTGTTCTTTTTTCATATGAACTATGTCTCTTACAGGTATAATGAATGTTGTAGATTATGAGTTGTGATATAGTATTTATCTATTTTTTCAAAATAATATTTATAAAATAGTTTTTATTTCCATATTTTTCTGAATATAGAGAGATGTTTATTACCTAAATATTATGTTTCTATATTTTCATAGACAAACATGATATTTATGTCCTGTAGTTGTGACATTTATTTTGAATAATTTCTTATATTCTTAAAAATTTAATATGTTTATTGTATACTATATATATTTATTAAACTATAATTATATATTTAATGTATTTTTATCTTATCATATTCATTTATATATCAGTGAATTTATTCTATAAGTTTGTTTCCATTAAATGAAACATAAAATAAAAATAATCTCAATTATAAATATGTGATATATATTTATATGATATCAAGGGAATCATAAACATCATGTAACCTTTACCCAATTAATTTTTCCACACATACATATGGGAAATTTTTAATTATGTTTCCAAATGGTTTTAAGTTGAATTCACCTTAGTACAAATGGAAATGATGGTCACTAAATTTATAAAGAATAATATTATCAATCGGTTTGGATTTCACCAGATATTGATTAGTGATTAATGTAATTATTTTACGAACCACCTTTTGAGTTGAATGATATATTAGTATGGAATTATATAAAACAAAATTACCCCATATAATCCTAAAATAAGTAGATATGTGGAGTTATCAAATTGTGAAATAATTATATTTCTTGAGAAGATCATAAGTAAAAGACAAATAGAATATTCAATGACCCTAGATGATGCATTGTGGGTATAAAAAACTACCTAAATAACACTAATAAAAGTGTGTCCATTTTTATTAATTTAATGAATTCTATGAAACCATTTTATGGAGCTCATAAAAAATAATGTTTATACATCAAAGTTTTTAATTGGATTGAAGATGGTGTAGGGAGGAAAATATGGTTAAGATTATATAAACTTAAAGATATCTAGATGGATGTCTATACGAATGTTATAATTAACAAGGGTAATATAAGGAAATGGAATAGACATCACATCCAAGGGAAGGAGAAGAACATGGGAGACATGTAATTAATTATTAATTCATGATTTTTATACTTCCTAGGTAAACTCTATTCAAGATGATAAAGTCCTTTCATGATATAAAAATATTCACAAATGGAGTTATTGATATTAATTGGCATACAAGACAACCCTTTATGGGAAAAAACATCACATATTTCTTTACAGTAACTAAATTAATGTAAGTTATTCCCTTTTCATATTTCTGAATAAGGATTATCCTATATATTTACCATTTCATTTTAAATAGTGTATTGATTGGGAATCTTTCCTTGGGTATTTTTGCTTTTACATATGTAATTTTTTTTCAGTATATTAGATTTCATAAGTGTATTGATATTTTATAGAAACTATGTTATTACCTTTAAAAACCAAATTATATACCCCTACCTCCTTTAAAGGGGAGGAGGAATTATTAAAATGTTCTTTAAATGATTAGATTTCTTTTATAATAAAAATAATTAACATTTTAAAAACAAAGAAGATATCAAAACACAAAACCATTTCCATAACACAACAAATGGTTCATTAGAATATGTGTATGGTTTTCTATAATGAAAGAGATAGTTTTAAACTAAATAAGTAGTCACGTAGATTATTTTCAAATCATAATAGTCAATAAATATTTGTCCAATCATGGTGAATAAGTGACACAACAATACAATCACATCCCATGTTTCTTTTCTTCAATTAAAACTACCACCCTAGGTCTTAATGAATTAAATAATTCTGTAATGGTTAATAATTTCATAAAAATGATAATTTTCCATTCTATAAACTTTTAAATCATCATGTCAAATAAATTAAGGAAAACACACAAATACATAGATGATAAACTTATTAAAATACAAAAGTATGGAAATATTCTAATAATAACACCACAATAAGATATCAAGATATTATATATGGCTAGAAAACCCCATAAAAGACTCATCACATTGTAATGTAAATGAAAAAAATCATAGCAGGAGTTTTCCATACAATGTTATCGATTTCACCATTGTTGAACTTATTGGATTATTATAATACACATGGTCATCCATAGCACAAGACCCTTGTTAACAATAGACTACACCTTTCATTGGAAAATATTTTATAAGATATAAGTTTTTTAGAGTGGTACTAATCCTTTTAAATTCTTTCTAAATAATTTATTATATCAATATCGGTATTTATAATGAGGTTATAGTGTTTTGGGAGAATATGAAGCTTGTTCGGATCCAAGAGATCATTTTTTTAGAGAATCAACCTTAGGTGAACTGTTGGCACATAGTTAGTAGTAACCATGTGTCTCAACCATATTCCCCAAATATAGATGGGCATGGTTAGCTTAACCAAGAAAGAGGAGGTTCATAGTTCTAAAAAATCTTCAATCTATTACAGGTGTGTTTAACACGGTTGATTCATGGTTTATCTGAACTGCGCTCCAATCCTATAAGGGGTGTACCCTTGGGATAGTAAGCACACATGATATACACATGATTTTTCTATGTGTGAACTTATATATAAGAGGATGGGTGTCACCATAAGAATTTTTTGTTCATGTTAGGGACACGGTATGGCCAATCATGTGGGGAAACTATGTGACCCCTTAAAAAGGGAGAAAGGTCCATTTTTTTCATCAGTACATTAAAATTTCACCCTATATTCATCCTCATATATGCAAAAAAATAACTCTCCCATGTATTTATAAATATTTATATCCTCCTAGGATTTGAGATTTCTATTCCTTCTAACATTCGATTCATGATTCGTTCATCACATTGGACCACCATTTTCATTTCCTTCAAACAAATATCATCCTTTAATTTTTTCATCATCATAATGGATTTTATTTCTATGTGAGATAATATGACTTTTCTAAGGGAATTTTTTATTTATTTGATTTCTTTTCTTCTATCAAAAATTAGAGGATAGTACTGGATAAAGATTCTATTGCCATCATAATGTATGAAGTTTATCTCTGAGCCAAAAATATTATGTTAATATTATGTATTGTCATGATATATATTGAACCTTATATGATACATATATTAAATGTAAAATTAATCAAATGTGTGGATATTAAAAAGTTATAGTTTTTCCTTGAAACCAAATTTCATCATTTTGGGTTTTATACCCTGACACAAGCCTCCCATTTCAGTGGATAAAAATAAATTCAAATGAATGTCACACCTTATTGTGTGATTAAACCACCATTAAAGGTAAGTTTATTTGGACCTTAAGAATAAAATTATATGACTAAATTTAATTTAATGAAATTATACCTTTCGGGGCCTCAAGGCCTTATATGTGTAATTTAACCACCTTCTATGGTGTGTTAAGTTTCCTTTATAAAATAAAATTGAAAAATGATTTAGATTGAAAGGTGAATGGTAACACCACAGAACCTAGGTATTATTGAAGTATGAAATGTAATAATGGGTATTAAAATCATTATTGGGAATTGATTATTTGTTATATCATGATTGATTATGGTTAGAAACATTGAATTACCTATTGGCGTGGCATTATTTAAGGGATACATAGACTCCTGTTTTCATTTTCATTGGACATGCTCATGGGATGCCAAATGATTCATGGAGGTGTCTTCCAAGGGAAAGAAAACACTTTGATTTTGTCTTTAATTTATTTTTTTAATTCCTAGACATTGTACCAAGGGTTCATCTATATTTTAATAAATTTAAAAAGAATTACTTGGGAGATTCTCCTTGGATTAATATTGATGTTATGAAATGAATTTTTTATTACTACATGATCATTTCAAATATAAAACAGATTCTACATAGGAAATTCTCCTTGGTCATGGGGAGAACATTCCCCATAGGGTGAACATCCAAGGGTGCACCCTTATAGACTTCACTGAGTTTATAAATCATTAAATCCATTAATGTTACGAAACCTTACATGATTATCACTACATATGGATTCCTTGGTTGTACACCTTGGGTCCGAGACATATATATATACATATAAAATGAGAAATTCTTAGAAAAATTATAACTTCACCTGAATTAGATAATGTTGTATGCGTTTTCTATTGGTAACCCATACCTCGATAGTTTAATTATTTATCAGCTTCATTTTTTATTCATGCACACTTCTCATTGTACATTAATAGATTGGATAGTACTAGACCCCATTAGTGGTGGCCTACTTTGTTTTTATCACACCCTATTCAGGACACCAATTAGTACCCAAATAGGCAACCTGGATGTAGGTATGAAAAAATGGATGTTCCTCGATATGGATGTGTGATTTTTTTTCACTAATATGTAATATGAGAGAAGAGGATTGATCTTGTTCTTGTGATTCTATTAGAGATTGGTTTTTCAATATTTGATTATATTAAAACTTGTGCTGTGTATTCCTCCTTGTAACACTATCATATTTTAGAATATATTTCTCATTAAATAATCTTATTTCTTTAATATCTTGCACTGTACGTAACATCGAGTCTAAAAAAACAAAGATATACAAATTAAATATTATTATGTTATAATTATCAGCTACCAATGGATTGGATGGTATGAATAAGAATAACTAAATTATGAGAAAATATAGTTTTATATTTATAAATTAATTCTTTTCATATAAATCAATTATAAATTTAAATTAAAATACATTTCATAGTAAAAGATATAATTTTTATGAAAAAATAATTTTATATAAATAGAATTTTTTTAATAATTTAACTTATTCAATATTAGGGAATTATTTTAATAAAGTTTATATATTATATATTCATTCAAATTATTTAATATTGATTAAATATTTTGTATGTCTTTAGATACGAATAAAGAAGGTTTTGTTATTAAAAATGTATTTTCTAGAAAATGAGTTTCTTTATGTTTTTATGGGTTTTTTAAATAATTTTTCCCACATATAAAAATTTAACTTCAAAAAAATTATTTTATATTTAGAAGTAGGAGGTCCACATTTTTAAAATATTTGTCTTCTATTTTATTCATTATGAATAGTAATCATGGTAAAAATTAGTACATAATTAATGTGTAAATCATGTTAATATAGGTGAAAACTAAGTTATAAGAACATAATACATGATGATAGTTATTATTAACTAAAGGTAATTATTCACTTAACAACTTAGGATTGAAATTTATTTTTTTAATGGACATTTTTCCATGAAAATGTCCTATAAAATATTTAATGTATAGAGAAATAAAAAATGTCACTCTCTTAGTTTTAAAAATATATTATTTGTTTATATAGGTGGAAAGAAAGTGTTGAATGAAAATAAATATTAATTTTATGTATAATTATATTTTATTCATGATGTTAATTTATTTACATTTTTTGGTATTAAATAATTTCTTTAAATTCATGCGCAATGCTAATACATTATATCTTAAATATTAAAAAATAAAATAAATGGTTTTAAAAATATTAAAAGTAAACTAATTTGGGTATGTTATAGTGTTTCAAAAAATTTACAAATAAATATAAGATTTTTTAATAGATTATTTTCATGTTCCAACTTTTTATATATGTATTTTAATTTAAATTAAATAAATACTGTCAAAATTGACATTAATTATATTTTATCAAATTAATATTTTATTAATTTTATAAAAAACAATAAAAATATTTAAATATGACTATGTGGATAATATTTTGTCTAAAAGTTCATATATTGTCCATTTGTAATCCATATTTGAAATTATATGAAAAATTATAACTGTTTAAGAGTGAAAAATATGTTATCATAGTTAATGTTTAAATGAGTTAAATAACAGATATAAATATTATTGTTTTAAGTTTTTTAATAGACATAATATCTTAACAATGATTCTCATTCCTTTTGGAATCATTTTCCTTTATTATTAATCTGTTATATTTTTAGATTTTTTGAAGTCCCAAAAGTACCCCTCTCCTCAATTAAAAAAGGGATCATCCTCCCTTCACCTCTCCGCACCACATTCGGACTTATAAATGAATAATACCTAAACCTAATCCCTTTTAATCTTCCATATCCATGTTCTAGAGGTTCTAGTATTTCAAAAATACTAACCATTGTATCCTTAAGATGACATCTAAAGGAGTTGTTTCAAAGAAGTGGTAATCACCTTAACCGGTCACTTTATTTTTAATTATTATTTTACCTACTATAAATATTTAATATTAATAATAAAATATTAAATTTATTATCCTAAATATATTTATGTTTATTATGATTATTAATCCACCTTTATTTATCCTTTTTCCATAAAATGTGAAATTAATGTATCGCTCAAGTATATGTATGTCTTACTATCTCCACGTAGAGATACAATAAATTTTCCATCACCATATATAATGGATGGTTATTTTAAGAGTTTAAAATTTTATATATTATATTTTTGAAATTATTATTTTTATTTAATTAAAATATCATATCTACTATATTACCTTCCTATCCATTGGAAAACAATTACGTTTCTCATTTGTATATGTGGACTTCCACCTCTACAAAGTGCTTTGATTTTTTTATTTAAATTTTAATTATATGGTAATAAGGATGGATGTAATTAATAAATATGATATATATGATATAATAATGATTTTAAAGGTTAATTTTTATTTACCTTACTTTCATTATATCTATCAAAAAAAATAAAAAAAATTTTTTGCACACATACGGCCAACCATCTCCATGAATGATGTAATTCATTTTTTATTTCTATATATTATATTAGTGATTTTAAATATGCATATAATTGATATATGTGATATTTATATCATTATTATCATTATAT
Source organism: Viscum album (assembly GCA_963277665.1). Lineage (NCBI taxonomy): Eukaryota > Viridiplantae > Streptophyta > Magnoliopsida > Santalales > Viscaceae > Viscum > Viscum album. Next base: position 1,266,233,642 of record OY728129.1, on the reverse strand, counting down.
AGATTATTATACCATGATCAACGAAAATGAAAACATTTATCGAATCATAACATACATGGAAAACGAAGCAGATATTATCCTAAATAGTGATTTGAATAACGAATTTTTAATAAATGGTTTAAAAATGTTATAAGTAAATAATATCTAGTTATATATATGTGCATGTGATTATATAACAATAATATATTTATAATAAATTTATATTTTTTATACTTGAGGTTAAAACTTGTACAAAGGATTTTGGTCCGGAGGCGAGGCTTCATCATCTTAAATTATCTTTTTCTAGACATATGTCATGTTATAAACCTATATTATCATATGAGGTATATATAGAGACATTTTAAAAGTTATATAATGATTATACTTATGTTCCTAATATTTAATGTTTCATTTTAATTTTTTCTTTCATGGATCTTACGATTTAAATGTTACCAACTCACTAAGGGTTTTATGTTACAATATCATTTTTTATCAGAATTGTTTATGATTAAGTTTTTAATAATGAAATATCATGAAGTACCTATCAAGAAACTAGTAAAATTTATTCTCATATGGTTATTTCATGAGAATATATGTTCCTCGTTAATTTTCTTATCTTTATATACTCAAAATACTATATGACTTTTTAGGGAAACCAACTTCATTTATTGCATCGGTTAAAAATACATTCTCTTCTATGACCATGTTTTTTAAAATATCTTTAAATATCAATTCATTATTATTAATATTTTTTAAATTATTTTTAACAAGTGTTTAAATTTTTATAATTTTTTTTAAAATTATCTTCTTTACTTTTTCTAAATGATACATTTTTTTACTTTTTACAAAAATATGAATGAAATATTTTTGAACATACACGACATGAAAACTTTTTTCCTCTATCATGAATACTCGATGCTTTGAATATTCCATTTTAATTTTCATAGGATATTTTAAATGAATTTTTTTTCAATGGTATTTTTTTTTAAAAAAATTAAGTAAGTTATTTCAATGTGAAAATGATATTTACCATAAAATATATTTAAAGTGATCTTAAATTTTTTTCCATATAAGATGACATCCTTTGATGTTTCTAATGCTTTATAAGGGTGTGATCCTAGGATACCATCCAAATTTTTTTTGATAGTTTTTTTATGATGAAATATTTTTATGAAACTCATTACTTATCCACAGTTTATTCTATGATGAAATTATGAAATTTTTATGAACCCTATTTCTTTTCTAGGGGTTATTCCATGATCTAATGCATATGAAACTCATTTATTTTCATGGGTTATGATATGATCTTTGTTTAATGATCTTTTGGAACACATATGTACTATTTTCATTATTTGATGGGTGGTCCTAGAATAATATATCTCTCCAAATCATTAATTAAATATTATTATCTCATGAGATAATCAGGACTTGAATGGGGAGTGATCCAAATTCGGAAAGGGAATCTATCCACCATGATAGAATAATAAGTGAACCGTGACTACATTGATGGATGGGGGAGTAAATGTAATACAATTAGACAGTCTTGGGAGTGAACCTTAACTACTATGATGGTTTGGGGATTGTACCCATTTTGGAAGTGATTCCGAACTATTAAGGAAATTATTTTCTATGTCTATATGTATGCCAAAATACATTTTCTTATTCCAATATTGCACTCTCATGTTGTTTAATTCTATTATGATTCAGTTTTTATAAAATTCCATGCTTTTCTTCATGAATTAAGATTATAATTTTTGATATGAATTGTATGGATATAAAATATTAAACTCATTTTATCATACCCATATTCTCATTTTATTCTTATATTATGATTGACATGTCCCTTGTATACAATTTATCAATATCTAAGATCATATTTTCTTATGTTTTTTCCCGAAATTATGAAGAAATATTATAAGTATGATATGCCTATTAAGGGTTCCAATTATAGATTACTGAGGGGTAGATTATGTATATCACCAATAAACAAGTTGTGTATGTTCCTATGTTTCCTAATATACTAAACCAATATCATTGAAGCATGGATCATTATTTTTGGTAATGAATATTCATCTAATAACATGTAATATATAAGTATAAAAAATATGGGTTTTTATAGATTGTATCAAAGAAATGTTTAATTATCCATTGGAAAATAAGATGAGAAAACTTTAGTTAGAAACCTAGGTAATGGTCGAAGTATATGATAATAACCTAATTTATGATCAATGATCATTGATGACTTAGGTTAAACATATGCTGAAATTGAATGAAAATAATGTGTCTTCATTTAAACATCCTATAAAAGATTTTTCATCATTATGTGGTTTTACAAAATGATTATTTTTTATAAAGCTATGTTTTTTTTTCTTTCCATAAATGGATACACCCAAAGGAATCATGTAAATGATAAATGTAATGGATAAAGCAATTATTTTCCTCATGATAAACCAAGTGTTATGGGAGTTGGAATGTAAAATTGCATTCCTATAACCAGAAAAAAATCAATCTATGAAACATTCTTAACTTCCAAATGATAAAAGGAGGGGGAAATATATTGAGTTGTTTACGAGGAAATGTTCACCATATTTTAATAGTACCCATGGTCCACTAATCTCATTGTAATGGATCAGTTCCATCGAATAAACACTTTTTAATATTTAGTGCTTAAAGCGGGAAAATGGAATTATGATTCTATTATTTGGAAGGAGAAGCAGATCAATTGTGGTTTATTATCAAGAATATGGTCAAATATGAAGAAATTGAATAAATAGAGTATGGTGTGATTAAAATAAATCTTTTCAAAAATTTCTTTAATTATAATCATCATATGGGAATAGAGATGGAATTGCTTCATCTAAAACAAAAGGATGAAGATTCCTTTGGTATCTATGTGTTAAATTATATGAGACATGAAAGGTATGCTTCTCGTATTATTATTCAACGTGAAGCTATGATTGATAGATAATTAAGTGTCTTAAAACCAAGTTTCTAAATGAAGTTATCCATAAGAGACTTAATTATCTATAAATAAATTATTCTATGTTCTATCAATTTGGAAATGGATATTAGAGTTACCTATCCATCCCATAGTTTTGGTAAGAAAATCATTATGTAATTAAGAGGTAATTCCAAAAATCATGGTCGGAATAATATGATATTTAATTCATTCTCAATGTGTGGAAGAAAACATGGTATAATTATCACACACTCTAGAACATCTATAGTTTTAATTGATTCATGATATAACAAAAAATGTATATCTAAATATTTATTAAGGGTATCATAGTACCACCTCAAAGATTATATGATAAATTAACTGCAAAAATCTCTAATAGTAATATGAAAATATCTCATGTCTATAAATATTCTCTAGATTATGTTTGTGGTAATTTCCTTCATGAAGATCACTTTATTCTCACTCTAGTTAAATTTGATGTTATTTTTTAATGTATTAAATTTCAATACATAATGAACCTTCTAATTGTCATGTAATGGAAGTCACATTTGATATTCTGAACCAACACATGATCATCTATCAATATTATAATAAATTTGAAATTTTTATTAACATTATATCCATTTTACAGGTATTGATTCCAATGAAAAATGGGTGTTTACCTTGGATTATTGGGGAGAAAGTCAAAATCAAAGATATGCATATTGGGTAAGAGTTTTTTGATGTATTTCAAGAAGATATTCATGGAATTCCCCTAAATCATGAATTGATGTTCTCAATAGAACACATTCCTAGATCAACACAAAAATCAAAATTATATATAGAATATACTTGATTGTGTTATAGGAATTAGAAAAATAAACTCTATGAAAATCTTGAGAAATGGTTCATTTTTTCTGGTGTTCCAGCTTGGTGATCACCATTTTCTTAATAAGAATGAAGATGCATCAATGTGTCTCTACATTGATCCTTGAGAACATAACACAATCACAATTAATAATATGTACAGTCTAAAACATATTTTATTACTTATTTCATCATCTTCTTGGATATTAATACTTTTTCAAGATTGATATTCATTTTAGATATCAACATTTAATGGCCATAAAATAGTTTATACACAAAAAAACCTTCTGTTAAAGGTACGTACGCTGTGAATATATAGGGATGTCACATCATCATACTAACAACCATTTTATCTTCATGTATTCAATGAATTTAATATTATATGTTTACCTTGATCAGCTTATAGAAGTCCTTATAGACAACATTCATATATATTCAAAGATCATGGAAGATCATGAGGATCACTTAAGGATTGTGATTTAGACCCTATGGAAGGATGAGATGTTAGAAAAATTTAAAATGGTGTATTCTTTCTACAAAAGGTATCATATTTATGTCATATAATATCAATTTAGGGTATATTGTTGGATCCATCAAAGATAGAAGCTATTGAATGTAGAATCATACCAACCATAGTAACTGAGATCTGTAGTTTTCTTGGTTTCACTAGATATTGTAGGCACTCTATAGATAATTTATTCAAATTTCCTATTAATCACACCAATTTTACTCAAAATAGATCTAATTTCCTTTGTATAATGTGATGAAAATATCAAGGAACCAAATATAAGGTTAGTAAATGCACCCATTATTACATTACCCTACATTAAAGAAGGGTTTATAATGCACATTGATTCATCGAAGAAGGGATTGGGATGTGTTACCATTCTGAATGATATTGTAAAGACCCATAAATTTCAAGGAAATTTTTTTTTTCTTAATTTTCTTTGGAATTTTACAAGAGCGCAGTTTCTGACGGCACCTGATTCCGAGGCCCGGTGTGCCCGGAATCATTTTCTGAAGTTTGGCTCGGGTACGTTCAGTGAACGGACGAGCGGGTTTTTCTAACTTTTGAACCGGTGCCCGGAATAGAATTATGAGGGCACTGATGAAATTGCAGCGCCAGTATTCGCTTAGAAACGCCTCTTCCGGAGTTGCGTTTGCTCGGGTGTGGTTTTTAATTTTCGGGCATAAAGTTAAGAAATAAAATAATTTTGTGACAACTTTATTTTATTTCACTTAAGCCACTTAGAAGCCACTTGAAGCCACTTAAAGGCGGCTTGAACTGAGTTGAACTGGATAGGATGCTATCCAGAAATATCCTTCCCCCTTGGTAGGATATTTGTGAGGTGGGGCCCGCACGAGCCCCGCCGTTTCTTTCCGCCAAGAAACGCACCCGTGAAAACCCGTCTTAATGAAAGTCAACCGACGCGTTTTCTAAATTCTTAACAGACCATTTAAATGGGCTGTTTCTTTCGTGAATTAAATGGGCTGTTTCTTTCGTGAATTAAATGGCCTGTTTCTTTCGTTGAATTCATTCAACGAATTAATTCAATCGTTTCTTAACCGGTTTTCGTGTGTTGGCATGATAATAAAATAAGACCAACCCAAAATCGTTTGAAAAGATTTGAGAGGATCCTTGTTCCTTCAGCTCCCTCGCGAAGAACGCGAAGAATGCGAAGAACGCGAAGAACGCCGAACCCGAAAATCGACGACGCCTTCGTCCGAGACGTTCTTCCGATCTCCGATCTCTGATCTCCGATCACCGACCATTTGAGGTGAGTGATTTCCGATTTCCGCTCAAGGTTCTTTTCTTTGGGTTTAAACATAGATTTAATTAATTATAATTTAAATCTGTTGTTCTTGGTTCGTTGAGCTCGCCGACTCAACGCCGGATTCCGCGACGACGCGACGCCTCCCCGCGACGACGTGACGATCCCTCTCTTCCGCGACGATTCTTTCCGCGAAGAACACCCGCGCGCAACGATCGACGAGGTAGGGATTTCATTATGGGAATTACCCCTTTTTAAATTAATTCCCGTCTATGTTTCTTTAAAAATTTAAAGAACCGTTTTGTGAACAATTTTTAATCTTATTAAAAATTGTTGTTTCCTGTGTGGAATAATTTTTCTCCTGGTTGTTTATCTCAAACGCGGAGGGTGCGGGCCAAACGAACACGGCCCGACGACCCTCCGTCGCTCTTCGTTTTGTGCGGATTTGGCGGGCGACGACGGAACGTGCCGCAGCGGACGTTTGACGATCCCGCAGTAAAGAACGGATCCCGGGAGGAGCAACGGCGCAGACGGGAAGGAAAACGGGCCACCGGAGCGACGCCGGCGGCGCCCCGGCGCGCCGCCAGATGAGGCCGCTGCGGCTGAAGCCGCGGCGGCAGCGGCCAACAGACCCGCGGCCGCGCGGGTCCGGTTCGTCCTGGCGGGACGCGGCAGAGCCGCGTCCGTGGTTCACCAGCGCGGCCCGCACGCGGGCCGCGGTTCTTCCTCAGGCCGTGGGTCAGCGCTCGCGGCTTCCACCCGCGCCGCTCGGCCGAGCCGGGCCGGGCCGGGCCAGCCGGGTCGGCCCGGGCCCGTACCCCCCTTTTTCGGACGATTTCGTTCAAACGCCCGTAACTTGAGCTTCGTGCCTCCAAACGACCCGCCGTCAGCGGAAACGCGATCCTTGGATCGAGACGGTCGTTTCGGTATATTGCACTCAAGGTTTCGGGATACTTTGAGTTCGGCCGGGTTGGTTCGTACACGAGACCAACCGGGCCCTCGGAGCGGAAACACTCATATCTTGAGCTACGGACGTCCGATTGACGTGCCGTCAGCTTTGTTGAATTCCTCTAAGTGAGACGGATCTTTTGGCATACTCCGCCCGAGTTTTGGACGTAGGTGGAGTGCGGTCGGGTTGGTTTTGCCTTAAAAACCAACCGGGCCCCTGGGACGAAAATGCCAATATCTCTCAGATCGGGCGTCCGATTGACGCGCCGTCTGCGACGTTGAGTTCCTGTTGACGATACGGAACTTTTGGATACATCAACTTCAGACTTCGTGTCAGTTGATGTATCAGCCTCTCGGCTCGTGGAGCGGACCCTCCCGAACGAGCTTGCTGTGTGCAGGAACCCTAGTGCTGGCTGCGACTGCTACTTTGACAGCGACGACCGTGCAGAGATCATCAGTGGACTGCGGCGACGACTGTGCAGAGATCCTTCGTGGACTCCGACGACGACCGTGCAGAGATCCTCAGTGGACTGCCATGACGACTGTGCAGAGATCCTCAGCGGACTGCGACGACTCCTGCACTCAGCGATCCTACGTGGATCAGTGCTTCAGGTCCTGCGTGGGCCCGGTCCTATGTGGGCCCGATCCTGTGTGGGTCCGATCCTGCGTGGGTCAGCGCTCAGCGGTTCTGTGTGAGCCAACTCCTACAGGTCCTGCGTGGGCCCGATCCTGTGTGGGTCACTACAAGGTTAGTACCTATCGATCCTTCGTGGGTCCGACGACTTAGATGGTTCAATGATCATATTTTTCGTCATCCGAAGAAGTATACCTGTGTGAGCTGAATCTTGTGTTACTCTCCTTTGTGGATTGTGTTGAGCTATCCTGTGTGGATTTACTGTTTACTCTCCTTTGTGGATTGTGTTGTTCTTTCCTGCGTGGGTATGCGTTTTGCTTTCCTGTGTGGACTGGGTTGTGCTTGGGCTCGGACGTTGGAGCCGAACGGGGAATTACAGACTTAGGTATATGTATTGGCATATACCTAAGCCGTGTCAGATGTTACTTCGTGATTGTATCTCTTCTTCGTGATTTATCCTTTGTGGATTTCGGGAGACCTTCGGGGGTCTCGGGGTCCCTACTGAGTAGCTTATACTCACCCCTGCACGGGCTATGCCCGCACTTCGTGGTGTTGGTTGCAGACGACGGACAATGCTGATCGTGGAGGAGGCGTGCGGAGCAGGACAGTACCTGGAGGTGGACCACTGGGCGGGACGTACTCGGAGCGGTCAGGTGGACCCGAGGAGCAGTGGAGGCTATCTGTACCCACCCTTCAGGTGGGACTTCCAGAGGACGGCTCGACGCTGCAGTTTTCCCTTTTCAGTTGCTGTTTTTCCTTTCAGTTGTACTTTACAGTTGGGCTTGTATTTCCGGCCCCTTTTTACTTTCAGCACAGCTTGTACAGTTTTACTTAGTGTTTAATTTTCCGCTTGCTTACTCTGTGGTTCTTGTTTACTTTTCAAAGGCAATGCCTTCCCTTTTCGTTGGGATTTACGCCTTGGTGCTAGTCGCCAGCCCCTGGCCTATGGAAGGCGGGCTTGGGGTAGTCACGGCACGGGCCCCGAGGACGGGTCGTGACAAATTGGTATCAGAGGCGGTCGGTTCTACCGCAGACTCTGATCTTTCTTCTATGTGAAGCAATAGTGTTTAGCGTATTGAGTGTGGTTATCAGTCCAGGGAGTCCAGTGTTGGTGCGGCGGCCGACGTATCCATACACCAGGACCCTGACTTCTGATTCCCGACTTAATGCACGAAAACATTGATTGCATGTGTGTTTCAAGTTTTCTTTGTGATTACTTGTGTCAGCTCACCAGGTATACTGTTCTGACCGTGACATACTTGTTTCCTTTTCAGGATGGCACGATGACAGCAGCCAGCTAGGGTTCCTAGAGTAGGGCGCGATGACAGCCCGCCGAGCGACGAGGCCTCGGTACAGGGCCCGTTGACAGCAGAGGCACCGGCGGTACCTTTACCCGTCGAGCCCCCGATGCTTCCAGCACTGGCAGCTGACGACGCACGACGCCTTGGAGCTCCGCACGAGTTCCAGCGCCAGCGACCACCCAGGTTCCGTGGGGAGTCGGACCCCCAGGCAGCCGAGGACTGGCTGGAGGCGGTCGTCCGAGTTTTCAGGCTAGTGAGGATGCCATCAGACCTCATGGTGATCCTCGCGGCGAGCCTACTGCACGCAGCAGCCGGACGCTGGTGGAGCCTGATGCTCCAGGTACACGATGAGGCCACCCTCATCTGGACGGACTTCGAGAGCCTCTTCCGCTCAGAGTTCGTCCCGGCCACCCTCCGAGCGGTGCGCATCCAGGAGCTTCTTCAGCTGCGGCAGGGCAGCTTAACGGTCGCTCAGTACGCGGCGAGGTTCACCGACCTTTCTCGGTACTCGACAGACATGTTACGGGACCCCTTCTTCCGGGCCCGGAACTTCGAGCAGGGATTGAGACACGAGATCATGGCATCGCTGATCTCCCTCAGCATCCCGACCCAGGCACGAGTACTGGAGCGAGCCCTCCTGATTGAGAGCTTCCTGGCTGAGTCCACAGCGAGACCTACCGCAGGGCGGCAGATAGCGGAGTCTTCGGCAGCTGGTAGCCGGCGGATGACTCAGGGTTCCAGGTGGACCAGACCTTCCGGCAGGCGACCTCGGGACACTGGATCAGCAGTACAGGGCACCCGGCCCGGAGCCAGCCTTCCGAGAGGCAGACAGTGCTACGAGTGCGGCGGGCAGGGCCACATGGCTCGTGACTGCCCGACCCGTCGTACCGAGGGGCAGCAGACGGTGGAGGGACCACCCAGGCAGAGGCAGAGGGTCGACCGTGGCGGTCCGCAGGGAGGAGGCGGACGAGGCAGAGGAGCTGGCCGAGCAGCAGGTGGTGGGAGACACTTTGAGGCTCTGCCACCACCACCACCAGGAGGCCCGCCCCGACCACAGGGAGCTGGCGGGCAGAGACAGGCTCAGCTCCAGGCAGCGGAGGCCTACGACCACGGTGCGCCAGAGATGATTCGAGGTACGATTTGTGTCTATTCCACCCTTGCTGCAGTTCTGATAGACACAGGAGCAAGTCACTCTTTCATAGCCACTGCCCTTGTTCGGAGCTCGGAGATTCCGACAGAGCCGTTGGCTCGATCCTTACGGCTAGTGACTCCTACGGGAGCAGACTCGACGATTACGCACTGGTGCTGGCAGTGTGAGCTTACTCTAGGAGGTGAGAGCTTCGGCTGGGATCTTCTTGTAGCGGCGTCGAGGCCTTAAGACGTCATCTTGGGCATGGATTGGTTATCTACGGTCCATGCTCAGATTGACTGCTTTAGGCGCAAGGTGCGATGTGTGCGCACCGATGGGAGCAGGTTCACCTTCACCGGCGAGAAGGGAGCCTTAGCAGCACAGGATGGACTCACGCAGAGGAGAGGTCAGCCCATCACTCATCAGTTGGCTAGCCTCATCCTGGGAGCAGTTGACGTGCGGAGTCCCAGTTTTCCTGCAGTGGTGGATCAGTACGCGGACGTCTTTCCTGACGACGTTCCAGGACTACCTCCTCGCAGAGAGGTAGACTTTTATATTGACCTGTACCCCGGGACAGCCCCGATATCCACTCCAGCATATCGGATGGCCCCCGCTGAGCTTCGAGAGCTGCGGGTATAGTTGGAGGACTTGCAGGGCAAGAGGTTCATCCGACCCAGTGTTTCGCCCTGGGCTTCCCCGATTTTGTTCGCCAAGAAGGCGGACGGGAGCTTGCGACTGTGTGTCGATTATCGTCGCCTGAATCAGGTGACAGTGAGGAACAAGTATCCGCTACCCAGTATTGATGACCTCTTCGATCAGCTCAAGGGAGCACGGTGGTTCTCGAAGATAGACCTCAGGTCAGGTTATCATCAGCTCAGAGTTCGAGACGAGGATGTGCAGAAGACGGCCTTCAGGTGTCGGTATGGCCACTTTGAGTTCTTGGTTATGCCTTTTGGCGTGACAAACGCTCCAGCAGTGTTCATGAGCCTCATGAACAGGATCTACCAGCCATACCTCGATCGATTTGTCGTGGTCTTCATCGACGACACTTTGGTGTACTCGACGACGGAGGAGGAGCACGCCTACCACCTGCGTGTTGTACTAGACACACTCCGAGAGCACCAGCTTTATGGCAAGCTCTCTAAGTGTCAGTTCTGGTTACGTGAGGTCCACTTCTTGGGGCACGTCATTTCTGAGGCGGGAGTTGGAGTGGATCCCGCAAAGATCGAGGCAGTGCTAGCTTGGGAGCCACCCAAGAGCGTGACAGAGGTGCGAAGTTTCTTGGGCCTAGCCGGATACTATCGGAGATTTGTGCCGGACTTCTCCAGAGTTGCGGCCCCACTCTCAGCGTTGAAGAAGAAGGGGAAACCCTTCGTGTGGTCAGACAGATGTCAGCAGAGCTTCCAGGAGCTGAGGCAGAGGTTGACCAGCGCACCTATCTTGAGGTTGCCTGAGGAGGGAGTTGGATACGTAGTCTACTGCGATGCATCAGGGACCGGACTCGGGTGTGTCCTGATGCAGGAGCGGGCCGTGATTGCCTACGGATCACGTCAGTTGAGGCCTCATGAGCAGAACTACGCTACCCATGACTTGGAGTTGGCAGCAGTGGTCTTTGCCCTGAAGACATGGCGACACTATCTGATGGGCGAGCGCTTCACAGTCTTTTCTAACCACCAGAGTCTCAGGTACATCTTCTCTCAGAAGGACCTGAACCTGAGACATGGGCGATGGCTCGAGTTCCTCCAGGACTATGACTTTGAGATAGTCTATACTCCTGGGAAGGGGAACGTGGTGGCTGATGCCCTCAGCAGGAGGACGGGCATCCAGCTACTTGAGGAGGCGACAGAGCAGCTAGCCGTTTTGCAGATATCCTTCGTGGATAAAGACGGAGCAGCCTTCCTTCAGTCTCTCACAGTCTCTCCTCCACTTCTTCAGCGGGTCAGAGAGGCACAGCATGGGGACGTTGACTATGAGACACGGCATGCACAGATATCCTCGGGACAGGCACCTGATGGTTTCTCCCTTGGAGCAGAGCACGATGTCCTTTTCAGAGGACGTACCTTGGTACCAGTCGCTTTACGAGAGGAGGTGCTGAGAGAGTTTCACACTTCTCCTTTGGCGGTACATCCTGGAGTGGCGAAGATGTACCAGGATCTCAGACGACAGCACTGGTGGCCGGGCATGAAGAAGGCTGTGGCATAGTTTGTTTCACGGTGCCTCACCTGCCATCAGGTGAAGGCAGAGCATCAGGTACCAGCAGGTTTGGTACAGCCCTTGGAGGTCCCGGAGTGGAAGTGGGACGGGATATCTATGGACTTCGTGACTGGACTTCCACGCACTTCCAGAGGTCACGATTCCATTTTGGTGATTGTTGACCGACTCACCAAGTCGGCACACTTCTTGCTCATCCGAGAGCAGGGCTCAGTAGAGGGCTTGGGGCGTCTCTACGTTCAGGAGATTGTATGACTTCACGGTGTGCCATCGACTATCGTCTCCGATCGGGACGCTCGTTTTACTTCCCGGATTTGGAAGGGGTTGCAGGAGGCGTTCGGGATGCGACTACGTCTGAGCACCGCCTTTCACCCTCAGACGGATGGTCAGACGGAGAGGACCATTCAGACTCTCGAGGACATGCTCCGCGCATGTGTCCTCGACTTTGGTCACAGCTGGGAGGACCACCTACCCTTGGTGGAGTTCGCGTACAACAACAGCTACCACTCCACCATCGGGATGGCACCCTACGAGGCGTTGTACGACAGGCCTTGCAGATCTCCTTTGTGCTGGACATACCCTGGAGAGTCAGCACTTGTGGGACCAGAGATGGTCCGGGCCACGACAGAGAAGGTCCAGGTCATCCAGGAGTGGATGAGGACAGCACAGAGCCGGCAGAAGTCATATGCTGACAGGAGGCGGAGGCCACTAGAGTTCGAGGATGGCGACCACGTCTTCTTGCGGGTCTCACCTCGACGTGGTTTGAGGAGATTTGGCCGAGGCGGCAAGTTGTCTCCCCGCTTCATCGGACCCTTCCAGGTCCTCAGCAGGGTTTGCGAGGTGGCTTATCATCTGGCTCTGCCACCTCAGTTGCACCGGGTGCACGACGTCTTCCACGTATCCCAGCTGAGGAGATACGTGCACGACCCGACACACATCATCGACTATGGGGAGCTAGACGTGGATGATGGGGCGACTTTTATGGAGGTCCCAGTGGAGATAGAGGATCGACAAGAGCGGGTCCTACGTGGGCGATCGATCCCTCTTGTGCGCATCAGATGGCAGCACGGGAACCTCCAGGAGAGCACTTGGGAGCGGGAGGCTCAGATGCGTGCTCAGTACCCACATTTGTTACCCTAGTTTTGATGTATCTTTACGAGGACGTAAAGTCCTGAGGTGGGTGTAATGTAAAGACCCGTAAATTTCAAGGAAATTTTTTTTTCTTAATTTTCTATGGAATTTTACAAGAGTGCAGTTTCTGACGGCACCTGATTCCGAGGCCCGGTGTGCCCGGAATCATTTTCCGAAGTTTGGCTCGGGTACGTTCAGTGAACGGACGAGTGGGTTTTTCTAACTTTTGAACCGGTGCCCGGAATCGAATTTCGAGGGCACCGATGAAATCGCAGCGCCGGTATTCACTTAGAAACGCCTCTTCCGGAGTTGCGTTTGCTCGGGTGTGGTTTTTAATTTTTGTGCTTAAAGTTAAGAAATAAAATAATTTTGCGACAACTTTATTTTATTTCACTTAAGCCACTTGGAAGCCACTTGAAGCCACTTAAAGGCGGCTTGAACTGAGTTGAACTGGATAGGATTCTATCCAGAAATATCCTACCCCCTTGGTAGGATATTTGTGAGGTGGGCCCCGCACGAGCCCCGCCGTTTCTTTCTGCTAAGAAACGCACCCGTGAAAACCCGTCTTAATGAAAGTCAACCGACGCGTTTTCTAAATTCTTAACAGACCATTTAAATGGGCTGTTTCTTTCATGAATTAAATGGGCTGTTTCTTTCGTGAATTAAATGGCCTGTTTCTTTCGTTGAATTAATTCAACGAATTAATTCAATCGTTTCTTAACCGGTTTTCGTGTGTTGGCATGTTAATAAAATAAGACCAACCCAAAATCTTTTGAAAAGATTTGAGAGGATCCCTGTTCCTTCAGCTCCCTCGCGAAGAACGCAAAGAACGTGAAGAACGCGAAGAACGCGAAGAACGCCGAACCCGGAAATCGACGACGCCTTCGTCCGAGACGTTCTTCCGATCTCCGATCTCCGATCACCGACCATTTGAGGTGAGTGATTTCGGATTTCCGCTCAAGGTTCTTTTCTTTGGGTTTAAAGACAGATTTAATTAATTATAATTTAAATCTGTTGTTCTTGGTTCGTTGAGCTCGCCGACTCAACGCCGGATTCCGCGACGATGCGACGCCTCCCCGCGACGACGCGACGATCCCTCTCTTCCGCGACGATTCTTTCCGCGAAGAACACCCGCGCGCAACGATCGACGAGGTAGGGATTTCATTATGGGAATTACCCCTTTTTAAATTAATTCCCGTCTATGTTTCTTTAAAAATTTAAAGAACCGTTTTGTGAACAATTTTTAATCTTATAAAAAATTGTTGTTTCCTGTGTGGAATAATTTTTCTCCCGGTTGTTTATCTCTAACGCGGAGGGTGCGGGCCAAACGAACAAAGCCCGACGACCCTCCGCCGTTCTTCGTTTTGTGCGGATTTGGCGGGCGACGACGGAACGTGCCGCAATGGACGTTTGACGATCCCGCAGTAAAGAACGGATCCCGGGAGGAGCAACGGCGCAGACGGGAAGGAAAACAGGCCAGCAGAGCGACGCCGGCGGCCGGAGGCGGCGGCGCCCCGCCGGACGAGGCCGCCGCGGCTGAAGCCGAGGCGGTGGCGGCCAACAGACCCGCGGCCGCGCGGGTCCGATTCGTCCAGGCGGGACGCGGCAGAGCCGCGTCCGCGGTTCACCTGCGCGGCCCGAACGCGGGCCGCGGTTCTTCCTCAGGCCGCGGGTCAGCGCCCGCGGCTTCCACCCGCGCCGCTCGGCCGAGCCGGGCTGGGCCAGCCGGGTCGGACCCGGGTCGGGTCGACCCAGTTCGGCCCGACCCAGGGGGGGTCGGGCCGGGTTGGCCCGGGCCCGTACCCCCCTTTTTCGGACGTTTTCGTTCAAACGCTCGTAACTTGAGCTTCGTGCCTCCAAACGACCCGCCGTCAGCGGCAACGCGATCCTTGGACCGAGGCAGTCGTTTCGGTATATCGCACTCAAGGTTTAGGAATACTTTGAGTTCGGCCGGGTTGGTTCGTACACGAGACCAACCGGACCCTCGGAGCGGAAACGCTCATATCTTGAGCTACGGATGTCCGATTGACGTGCCGTCAGCTTTGTTGAATTCCTATAAGTGAGACGGATCTTTTGGCATACTCCGCCCGAGGTTTGGACGTAGGTGGAGTGCGTTCGGGTTGGTTTTGCCTTAAAAACCAACCGGGCCCCTGGGACGAAAATGCCAATATCTCTCAGACCGGGCGTCCGATTGACGCGCCATCTGCGACGTTGAGTTCCTGTTGACGATACGGAACTTTTGGATACATCAACTTCGGACTTCGTGTCAGTTGATGTATCAGCCTCTCGGCTCGTGGAGCGGACCCTCCCGAACGAGCTTGCTGTGTGCGGGAACCCTAGTGCTGGCTGCGACTGCTACTTCGACAGCGACGACCGTGCAGAGATCCTCAGTGGACTGCGGCGACGACTGTGCAGAGATCCTCCGTGGACTCCGACGACGACCGTGCAGAGATCCTCAGGGGACTGCGACGACGACTGTGCAGAGATCCTCAGCGGACTGCGACGACTCCTGCACTCAACGATCCTACGTGGATCAGTGCTTCAGGTCCTGCGTGGGCCCGGTCCTGTGTGGGCCCGATCCTGTGTGGGTCCGATCCTGCGTGGGTCAGCGCTCAGCGGTTCTCTGTGAGCTAGCGCCTACAGGTCCTGCGTGGGCCCGGTCCTGTGTGGGCCCGATCCTGTGTGGGTCCGATCCTGTGTGGGTCATCTCTCAGCGGTTCTGTGTGAGCCAACTCCTACAGGTCCTGCGTGGGCCCGATCCTGTGTGGGTCACTGCAAGGTTAGTACCTATCGATCCTTCGTGGGTCCGATGACTTAGATGGTTCAATGATCATCTTTTTCGTCATCCGAAGAAGTATACCTGTGTGAGATGAATCTTGTGTTACTCTCCTTTGTGGATTGTGTTGAGCTATCCTGTGTGGATTTACTGTTTACTCTCCTTTGTGGATTGTGTTGTTCTTTCCTGCGTGGGTATGCGTTTTGCTTTCCTGTGTGGACTGGGTTGTGCTTTGGCTTAGACGTTGGAGCCGAACGGGGAATTACAGACTTAGGTATATGTATGGGCGTATTCCTAAGCCGTGTCAGATGTTACTTCGTGATTGTATCTCTTCTTCGTGATTTATCCTTTGTGGATTTCGGGAGACCTTCGGGGGTCTCGGGGTCCCTACTGAGTAGCTTATACTCACCCCTGCACGGGCTATGCCCGCACTTCGTGGTGTTGGTTGCAGACGACGGACAGCGCTGATCGTGGAGGAGGCGTGCGGAGCAGGACAGTACCTGGAGGTGGACCACTGGGCGGGACGTACTCGGAGCGGTCAGGTGGACCCGAGGAGCAGTGGAGGCTATCTGTACCCACCCTTCAGGTGGGACTTCCAGAGGACGGCTCGACGCTGCAGTTTTCCCTTTTCAGTTGTTGTTTTTCCTTTCAGTTGTACTTTACAGTTGGGCTTGTATTTCCGGCCCCTTTTTACTTTTAGTACATCTTGTACAGTTTTACTTAGTGTTTACTTTTCCGCTTGCTTACTCTGTGGTGCTTGTTTACTTTTCAAAGGCAATGCCTTCCCTTTTCGTTGGGATTTACGCCTTGGTGCAAGTCGCCAGCCCCTGGCCTATGGAAGGCGGGATTGGGGTAGTCACGGCACGGGCCCCGAGGACGGGTTGTGATAGATATGGTGATAAATTATGATTCATTCCAATTTAATTTTAAGGATAAAAATACCCCACTCGTGATTTGGAGTTAGTTATGGCATGTTTTTATGTTTATAGAGGCGTTATCTATACAGTGAAAAGTGTGATTGTGTCATCACATATTTTTATGGACCTTTTTTTATAATAAATTATATTTTAATTTATGTATTTAAATTAAATAATTGAAACATTACATTCACATGTCACCGACTCCCCATACATTACATAGAACATCGACTCAGGGTATGTTACCCACAACACAGATGTTTCTACGAAACATCATTATATTGTTATAATTATTTAAATGAGATACTTATAACCAAGATATTATAATTATTAATATTAAAATTAATAAATACCTTTAAAATATTTTTAATAATTTTCTATATAAATAAATCATATTGAAAATGAAAGATGTAATTTTCTGCGAAGTCTTTTTATGTTTAAAAATACTATTTTTTCATATAAAATGATTTTCATATCCTTCTGTGAAAGAAAATAAAATAAATTTTATAAACATATAGGAATTTAATTAGATAAAATAAACATCAGTTTTTAATTTATAATGTCAGAATTATCTTAGGGTTAATTTTTTGGAATTTTCTTAGAAACATCATTTTTGATGAATAGTGAAAAATACAAGATTTTAGTTCAAAACTTCTATTTCTTCAAATATATATATATATGGTTAAATTACATTTAATTTTTTTAAAATATTAATTAGATAATAATTTATAAATTAATAAAATTTAGGTCATTTAGATCAATTTCATTGAAATTAGATAGAAAAACATAGCAAACTTTTAATTGTTTTATCTTAAAAACCCCATATTATAGACCAGACTATGTGATTAATTTTAAATTAATTTCTTACAATTGTGTTATTATAATTTGGAAAAATTTATTCCATATTTGTAATAATCATAATTTATAATTTTTAATAAGTTCAACTTAGTTTTGATGAAAATATTTGGGGACATAACTAAAATAATTACATCGATTAACATAAAATTAAGATTAACTAAGGACTGAAACTTAAATTTAAGTCCCAAAAAGAATTATAAACCTTTACAAAAACATATAATAGACATTATTAAGTTTTTAACCTTCAATTATTGTGGTTTTTTGGTTTTTATGTCTTTTTTATGTAAATTCTATGGTTACCTAACATGTTTTCAAAAATGCTAATTGTTTCTTTTCCATTCCCTTTAAAAGGACACCAACTATTACTCTTCTTCGGACCACTAAAACATATTAGGATCATATATTATCTTACCAATACACTTCTAAAAGTCATTCCCTTCATTTTTCAAGCCTTTATTTTGGATGAATGTCTTCCAGTGAATCCTTTTGGCATAGACCAATAGGAGTTTCCCGATTAGGAGGTAATGTATTCTCTCAATCTCTTATCTTTTATACTATTTCTACACCCGTCCAATATATTTATCACATTATTGTATAACAAAAATGGTAACTTCAATGTACTAGTCTTTTTTACGCTAAGGGTTTGATCTACACTTAGACAAACCTCTATATAATGGGTAACGAACAAACTTTTTATGTGTACGATAACTACCACCTCACTAAATGATGATTGCTCATTTTTCCTTTAGCACCTCTGATACTGAACATTATGATGGAAAATATATTTATATATTTCATATATTATATTTATTATTTATTTAATCTTCTTTATTCCATTTACAAAACATATCATTTTACTTTGCATTTTGTGTAAATATGATAATCTCTTTTGAGAAAGTGTGGTCTACCGCCCCTCAAAGTAATGTGATTTGTTCACACACTAAATGAAATGTATTAAGGATGAATTTATTGAACATATATTATATATATGATATATTAATTCCAATATAATAATTATATATATGAATATATACTTATATTTATTTTATGTTCTTTCTTTCACAATGTCAATAAAAATGGAAAAGGCATTCATGCTTATGTGCGGCTTACCGTTTCTACAAACAGTGTATTAAATTTCATTATTCTATATTCTATAGAGTATTATAAAATAAATATAAATAATATAAATGATATTTATATCATTTTTTACATTCTTTAATCATGATATATTCATAAGAACCAAATATATAACAAATCAAGACACAATTGAAGAACAAAGAAAATATTATCGAAATTGAAATTGTAACATAGGATTTCAAACAAGAGGGTGATATAAAGTCATAATAAAATATTATATGGAATTAGATATAATAATATGGATCCTAAAATTATTTAAAATAGTTTTTTTAGTTTTTATACATTTTGTTTTAACGAGTATGATGAGAGTCAACACACTAGGTCATGGGATTTCATCTCGATTTTTATTTCTATGAGATACATGATATATTAACCACACAATCCGTTTTTGTGGTGTATAAACATACCATGGATGAATTAAATTATTCTTATAATTAACTTTATTTGTATTTATATATCAATTTATGTTCTTTCTTTCATGGGGTTTAGGTTTCAAAATTACCAAATCACTAAAATATATTTTCTCTCAATTTGTCTTCTTTGAGACTCATGTTTTGTTATGCACCTAAAATATTTTTTGAGGTGTATATACTACCATTTTATATGTTAAATAATGAATATACTTATTTTAGTGATATTGTAAGAATCATTTAATTTCTTTTTCTTACATGGTTATTATGATCCCAAATAACAAATTTGTAAGTGTTTATTGAAGTAATCTCATCATTTTTTGATGTTGTTAATGATTATTCTTAGTTAATGAAATGTTATGCTCCATCTCTCCAAAATATTCATGAAATTTATTATAATTTGATTATTAATGATATCCTAATATATTAGTATAATTTTACACTTTTTTATACTTAAGATAATGTTTTTATGTGAAATTTTATTGTCTATGTATTCATTTAGAAATCTATTGTATTCAAAATCCATGTTTTAAAAAATGTTTTCAAAAAATGATTTCAAAATATAATTGAATAAAATTTTAAAGGTAAAAGAATTTTAATATCATTTTATTGCTTTTAAATTTTTAATTTATATGTTTTAAATGTTGTTTCAAAATAAATAGGTTTTCAAAATGTTTTATGTTTAAAAAAGTAGTTTTCAATGAATAAAGAATATTTTCGTCATGAATTTTTTTTAAAGATCTTTATAAATTATTTACCATATAAGATAACAACTATTTTTGTTACTAATTTTTTATGGGGGAATTATTCAATTTTTATATTGATATTCTTTCTCTGAATGGATTATTTTTTGGTTCCATGGTTTTTATGAAACTCGTTTCTCTTTCACGTGTTATAAGATTTTGAATCCCACTTCTTTTGACATGTTATATTTATGATGAAAAAATTAGGAAACCTATCTACTTATTGATGTTATGATATTATTACATGTTTATAATACCCATGTAATTTCATGGGTTATGATATGATTATTTATGATCTTGTGGAACATGTATGTATGATCTAATTATTAGATGGATAAAATCTATATTTTCCTCCATTTCATTGGGTAAAGATTTATATCTCATGATATATACATGTTTAGAATAAGAAATGGACTTAGTATAGTATTATAGGTTTGGAATGGGGAGTGAACTCAGTTCAGTAATACAAAGATGTAATGGTGTGTGATCTTTGTTTAGTAAAAGACTTTTTCTAATAAGGTTGTAGTAAAGAAGAACATAGTGGGAGATAATATGGATCATTTATGTTCCACTATTTTTCAATTTTTTCAATTGAACTATATAGAAATGTCCATTAGGAATCTATTTTTTTAATGTTTTATATATTGTTCAAAAGTTATGAAATGTTAATATATGAAAATATAGGGTCTCTATATTTTCTATCAGAGAAAAGGTTTAGTTAAACTTTGCACAATAGGATGACAAAACATTATTGAGAATGCTAAAGAGATGTCTAATGATAAGTCTAAGGATAAGGGAAATTATTGAAAAACTTCTTGGAATTTTATTAAAGGATAGAGTGAGTGGTTTCCTTGAAATACTTCCATGTATGGATACTACACAATGATGTCTCCCTAGAAAATATTTCCCTATGGGTATTAACTTCGACAAATTTTTTTTGGGCTGACTCGGGGTATTCCAGTTCATGAAAATAGGCCTTGATACACACCTAGTTTTACACTCCTGAGGGATATGCTTTTGAAAATTCACAATCTCATCACAAACCATCATAAAGGGTTTAAATAGGGTTTGACTATGAGTAACCTATGATAATACTAATGTGTCACAGATTAAGGAAGGTTCTATAATTTAAACAACATCTAAGTGAATTTTTATGATTATGTGGTCCCTTGATATGATAAAAGTTTCTCAATCTATTATTTTATGTTTTAGTAAATAGGTGAAACCTGATGGAATCGCGTCAATGGTTACTGGGATGGAAAATATGACGATTATCCTCCTAAGAAACTGAATTCTATTAGAGTTGGAATGAAAAAACTCATTTTTTTCACACAGATTTCTCAAGATATGAATCATGGTGGAGTTCCAAATGAGAAAATGAAAAAAAAAATTCTTCTAAAAATATCATGAGTAAACATCCACATTCTTGTAGAGGGTCATATAATCCACTAGTTTTTGAATAATGGATCAATACTACTGAAATTATATTCCCCATTCTGAAGTGTTCAAAGCATGGTAAAATCATTTTGGTTGTCTATTGGTTAGAAGGTGAATAATACTAGTAGTGGACTCAAATCAAGAATTTTAGGCAGAAAGATGAGACTGAATCGATGGATTGGGACAAGTTCAAGAACTTATTTTTCAAAAAAAGTAATTTCCTTTGATTATTTTTACTAATATCAATAAAGAGTTCATTGTTGAAACAGATGGATGAAGAATCTATTGGTACCTATATGGCTATTTTCATGAGACTTGAGAGGTATGATTGAGGAATTATATTCCAACAAGAAATTAGATTTGATAGGTTCTTTATTGGCTTAAATCCATGTCTTAGAATGGTGTTGGACATAGGATAATTTTGAATAAATAAAGAGATTTTTCATAGTGAAATCAAGGTTAAAATGGAGGTTGGATTCACACATCAATCACATGGTTTCAACAAGAAGAGGAATATGGATTTTAAATGAAAAACTAAAAAACATGAATAAAAGAAGACGATCTTTACTATATTCTATATGTGTGGGAATAATCATGGATAAAATTTCATTAAGGGGTCAAATAAATGTTTTATGTGTGTAAGGTAAGGTCGTAGGGAATTTTATTTTTTATGTGATGGGAATAAGTTAACTAATGTTATTAATGGGAATAAACTGGAACAGAATGAACTATGATTCAGTTCTACAAGTGTAAAGAGAATGGGAATTATGATATCCACTTCCCAAACACAAGGGCTGGTGATGATTATCTACATTAACAACCTCTTAAGCTGAGGGAAAAGGGTAAATATCCTTCAATCTCTATTTACAACAATGGGTGCAATAACGATGTGATGAAAGGTACACTTACCATCCACTAAATAACTATTAATGTCATACTTCATTCGGAATCTAAGAACTCTTTCATATCTAATTTTTTTAAGGGAATTATTATTCTCATAAAAAAATATGTTTGAAATTATCAATAAAAAGACCATAATGGTACGACGATTTCATCTCATGTCTATGATTACACTCCGGTGGAAGGTTTTGGGAATTTTCTTCCTATAAATCTATTCATTCGTCCTTTGGTTGAATTTGATGTCATCTTAGTCATGTATTGGCTTTCTTTGCATAAAACCCACATCAATTGTCAATGAAGTAAAGTTACGTCAGATATTTCAAACCCACCTATTATAACACATCAATGTGATGATAAGTATGAAATTCTTATGGAAATTACATTAATTGTATGGGTCTTAATTCTCATTCGAAGGAGTTGTTTATCCCAAATGTTTGGGGAAAAATTGATATCAATTATTAGCCTATTATTTGGGATTTTTGGATGTCTTTACGAAAGAGATTACTAGACTTCCATAAAAATGTAAAGTTGACTTCTCAATAGAGCTCGTACTTGGTTCCATAGCAATTTAAAAGACATTATATAGAATATTTCCGACTGATTTTTAGTATCTAAATAAGTAACTCCAAGAAAACCATGATATGGGATTCATTTGGCCAAGTGTGTCACCTTGAGGTGGACCCATTCGTTTTGTGAAAAAGAAAGGTGGATCAATGCGACTCTACTTTAATTATAGGGACTTGAACATGATCACATTTAATAACAGGTATCATATTCCCCATACTAATTAAATATTTGATAAAATTATTAGATCTCAATAATTTTTCAAGATTGACCTTCATTCTAGATATCATCAATTGAGGGTCATGAAAGGGGATATACCCAAAATGGAATTCCGTAAAAGGTATGGATACTATAGATATATAGTGATGTCATTTTTCCTTAATAATTCTTCTTCTATGTTCATGGATTTAATAAATATAATCTTTAGATATTACATCAATCATTTCCTGGTAGTCTTTAGAGATGATATTAATATCTATTCAAAGAGAAATGAAGAGAATGAAGATCACCTGAGAGTTGTATTGAAGACCCTATGAATGCATAAGCTATAAATTTTTTTTACAAAGTTTGAATTTTGGATACAAAAGGACTCATTTTTAGGTCACATAATTTTAATAGATGTCATAGAAATAGTCCATTGAAAGACCGAGGCTATTAATATAAAACCGGGATGTTTTTATGAAGTTTTTTTCTTTAAATTTTTTTATTCTTTGTAGCGTACTTTGCATGAAATCATGAGATTAAAAACCTTCAAGATGCTCTTATTATAAAATTATCATTATAGTCTATGTGTTAGGTTTGAGGGAATAATTATAACTAACTTATGAAAATTCATTATGAATTTATTAGATATCAATTATTTATGAAAAATATAAACCAATTAGATATTTGTATTTCTGAGTAAATTTCTTTTGGTAATGAAATTAATGAGATATATTTGGCTTCTATACTTAATAAAATATTTTTAATAATCATCCAATGGATATTTTAGTCATAGGGTATGAATGAAACCCTATTTTATGTATAAAAACATATTTTTAAGGTTAATTTTACACCTTTTAATAGAGAACCCATTTTAAACTAAGATTTTTACACATTGATAACGTATATATGACAAAATAAATATGTTATTTTGAATTAGTACAAAACAATTTACTTTGGATAAAGTTTTGATGTTTTTGAATAACTTTCATGTTTTGATTAATAGTAAAAATATGCTAGATTTTAATTAAAAACATATTTTTCATCGGGAAAATTTTAATGGTAAACTTATAATATTGAATGGTTTTAAAGTATAAATAAAATATATTTTCACCATTTAATATGATGTATTCCATTAGAATTAATTTTAAATTGAATTTATATGTAAAAACATTTCAATATTTTGCAATGTTTTAACTTTTAAACCTAATTTCCTCCTTTAAACAATGGGATTAAATATAAATTAATTACTACAAATTCTGTTTTTTGAATTTTGAAAAACATATTCTATATTTGGAATCAGTACATCAAAAATATTTTAATATATACTTTTATTTTTAGACATTATGAATAGTAACTTTGGTAAATATTTTATTACCATGGTTAATGCTAAATAGAGTAATTAAGGGAAAAACAGTATTATAATTTAACTAAAGACCTGTAAAAATCCCATTGGATGAATAAATTTGATGCGAAACATTTTTTGATCAAAATGGAAAAACCTTTTGGCTACTTACCAATTAATATGATATGAATGTAATAAAAACTAATGAATGTGACAAAATGTCACAATCTCATTTTATATAAGTATATTAATTTTACTAAATGGATAAATATGATATAATATTTACTATAGATAGTCTCTAGAACGATAAAATAATTTTCTACATCACTAGAATTTATTTATAATATTTAGAGATTAAATAATTACCCTTAATGATGACACAATAATAATGTAAAAGTTATTTTATTAATGGAAATATAAAATAAATGGTTTGAAAATTTTTAAAATAAATATCATATAATCCAATTAATGGTCTTCAAAAATTTTCTAGGTGACTATGACCTGTTAAGAGTGTATTAAATATTTTTTTTCAAAATTATCTTTTGTGTCGATTATATTTAAAGTCAAATAAATGAATAGTGTCAAAATTGACACTAAAGATAATTTATAAAAAATAACATTTTATGAAATTATTAAAAAATTATAATAATATTTTAAAAAATACAAAGTGATAATTATAAGGTCTAAAATTTCATGAAATATCCATTTATGGTCAATTAACACCATATAAGTAAATATTTATAACCATTAAATATTTCGAATGTTTTTACCATAATTAAAATTTAATAAAATAAATAAATTTCAATAAAAAGATATGGTTTAAATTGAAAAAATAAGTTGTCTAAAATTTATTGGTCAATGATAATATAACCCTATCACATCTAATATTTTAAATTTGGATACTTTTGAGTTTTTTTGGATAGGGTTTGTTTTGATTAAAAATTATTATTTATTGAGTTTCCCAAAGTGCCCCTCACCTCAATTATAAAAGGGCACCTACTCCCTCGCCTATTCACTTCATTTTGATCCTTCAAGATTGTCCCCTGCCCTTTTCCTTTTTAACTTCCCTATTTTTTATTGATATTCTGGTCATCTTCAAAGACCAACTCTTGTGCTCTAATAGGAGATTTAGAGGAGGCACGTCCAATAAGAGGTAATATCATTTACCGATTCTTTCAAACTTCTTTCTTTTTCTACTTCCTCTCCATTAGTAGTTTCATTATAAAGTAATAACTCTAGTATCACTCATATAATGATATGTAATTATAAATATTAAACAACTATATTCCTCCTTCTACCCATCCTATGAAAAATGAAATAACCATACGTGTGTACGTAAGGCTTACCGTCTCCACATTGTGGTGTAATCAGTTTTTCACCACCACCTTACATATATGGGTATAATTATAGAATTAATATATATATTTATATATTATTTATATAAAATAATTTTTATACTATACACCATCCACTTCAACACCATTCAACAATTTCAGTAATGCTATCATAGCTCATGTGTACGAACGACATACCATCTCCATGATGCGATGAAATTCGTTCTATATAATCTTTATTAAAGCATGATTATATAAATGAATTAAATGAATAAATATGATATATATTATAATAATACCAATTTGTAAATGATATAACTATAATCTATAAAGAGGAATAAGAACTTATCTGACAAAACATGCATAAGAACATAAAGTAGTTAATACCTGAATAATGGAGAACTATGAAATATTTCTAAAAAACGGAAAAAATATGATCTTAAATGTTATCATAAAAATTATTATGATACTAGAATAAGTTAATAACATTATTTAAACCATTATACAAGATTTTTGGATACATATTAAGGATATCATACCTAATGTAAGGGATAATTTTACAATTTAATTTTTTATCTGAGATTATTTATATGTAAGTATTTAATGGGGTATATTTATCAACTACATACATGTTTCCTAATTATGTAATGTTATTTATAATCTAATACGATTTTTTGAAGGTAATTTTAACTTTTAGCGAATTTTTATAAAAATTTATTAAAGGAATATTTTGTTGTTATTCAATTTGAGGTACTTTTTCTACTATCCCAACAAAAGTGTAAGGAAAATGTGTTTTTAACTTATGAAGCATGAATAGAATTTTACGGTTTCATGATACCTTATTTCCATGAATCCTCCTCAACACTATTTTAATATTATTTTCTACTAATTTTTTTTCTTTAAAAATTACGTAGAATTTTGAGAAAAGAAATAGTTTTTGAAAAGGATAGGATATTTTCCTTAGGAATTACATTCAAATGTTTTATCAACATAATTTTCCATCTAAGATAAAATAGGGTTAGGTTTCTATATCTATTATTGATTTTATTTTATTTTTATTATGATGGTTTTTTTAAAAAAATCCATTGAATTGATATGGATTATGATTGAATGTTGTTTAAGTAACCCATTTTATTTCATGGGCTATGATATGGTAAATGATATTATGTTTTTGTGGAAAACATAAGAATGGTTTCATTATAAGCTGGGTGGGACCTCTATCTCTCTCTAATGCATTGGGTAAATATTTATATCTCTTGAGATAGACATGACTAGAATGAAAATTAAATCTATTTCAGTAATAAAGGGCTGGAAGGAAAAGTGAACTTGGTTCAGTAATGGACATTGTCCGCTATGATGTTCTTAGAAATGAGCCTTGACCAATATGAAATTATTCTCTAGGATTATGTGTGTATGCCACAAAATTTCTTGTCTTATGTTATGACTATTATTATTACATTGGATTTTATGACTTATCCCATTGCATGATATTTCAAGCTTTATATGTGGGATAATATTTTCAAATGTTATGTTCTTACTATAATGATATTAATGATATTTCCCTTGTTTACCATTAATTATAATTTGAGCTTAAACATTAATATGTTTATTTTCCCCAAGTCATGAAGAAGTTTATTATATAAGATATATCAAAATATAGTCTAGTTATGAAGAAATAAGTGTGAGATAATGTGTATGTTTTATGAACAAGTTGTTTATGTTTCCCAGTTTCTAAAGACACAAAACATATACGATACTGGTGTGGTTTTGTTATATTATGTAATAAATGTTCTTTAATGTTGAAGTAATATCTATATTTAATTTATGGGCCCTATTATTGGGTATCAGAGAAAAGGTATAGTTAACCTTAGGAAACTAGGATGATGGAACCTTAGTAAGAACCCTAGTGATATGTCCAAGTATAGGTTAAAATCATATCCTAGCGTTTTAGTTATTTTGATGAATAAAATATAATAAAACCAAAAGTGCCTTAAATTGATATTTTATTTTTTATTAATTGGTTTTCCTAGTATTATTAGTGTTCCTCACACTGTTATTATTTGTTTTAGTCAATGGATGGAACTCGAAGGAATCAAGTTAATATGGAATGCGATGGGAAATGCAATGATTGTCCCCCTGAGAAACCAAATGTTATGGGAGATGTAATTAAAAATCTTGTATCCATGATTACACAACTTTCTCAAGCTATGAATCATGTAGGAACTAAAAAGGACAAAAGGAGGGGGAGGCATTTTGTTGAGTCCTTCATGAGACAACGTCCACTTTCATTTAGCGGGTATTCTGATCAATTATTGGTTGAACAATGGATCAGTAACACTAAAAAGATATTTTAAGTTCTACAATGTTAGGGACATGATAAAGTCATCTTAATAGTCTATTGTTTGGAAGGATAAGTTGATTAATGATGGAATATTATCTAGAATAAAAGGAAAATAGATGAAATTGAGTCCATGGAATGGGACAAGTTCAAGAACATATCTTTTAATAAGTGGGTTCTTCATATTATTCAGAAAAATGTGGAGAAGGAGCTCCTTGTACTTATGAAAAATTATGATGAATCTGTTGGTACCTACAAAGAAAATTTTACAAGACTTGTAATGTATGCTTTTGGAATTATTATCCAACCTAAGAGTAAATTTTATCGATTATTTACTGTCAGAAAACCTAGTATCTGAAGGCCATTATCCATAAGGGAATCCAATAGCTATGAGGAAATTTTTTGATGTGCTCTCAAGTTTGAGATGGAGATTGGTGTAACCCATCAGTCATATGGGTTTGATAAGAAGACAGAAATGGAATTAAAATGAAAATCTAAAGATCACACTAAAAATAGGATGAGTTTTCCCTTCTGCTAAAAGTGTGGTAAAAAAAATGGAGTGAATTGTCTTAAAGGGACTAGTAAATGTGTTAAGTGTGGAAAATAGGGTCATCGGGTAGTTGAATGCTGATGTGATGGAAAAAATATGTCTACTGATCTGAATAAATAAAAGGCTACACAGAATGCACCTCCTACTCTTTATTGCTAAAAGTACATGGAAATGGGGAATTATGCTAATCAATGCCCTAATACAATGGTTATTGATGATAATCGATGTCAATAAACTCTTAAGTCCAAAGACAAAGGAAATTCACATGAAATCACTATTGGTGACGTGGAGTATGATAATTAAATGGTGAAAGGTACACTTACCATCCACTCTAAAGTAGAGCATGTTTTATTTGATTTTGGATCCACCAACTCTTTTATTTCTGAATAATTTTCTAAGGGTATCTTCATATTACCTCAACAATTAGATGTTGAGTTAGCAGTGACAACTCCTAATGGCACAAAATTCGCATCAAATGTTTATAATTCTTCTCCAGTTGAAGTTTGTGTGAAAGTGCTTCATGAAAATCTTGTGATCCTTCGTATAGTTGAATTTGATGTGATTCTTAGCCTATATTGTCTTTCTATATATAGATATTATATCAATTGAAAATTAATGAAAGTCACATTTCATATTCCAAATCAATATATGATCATCGATCAATGAAAGGATGAATATAACCTTCTAGTAATAATTTTATTCCATCTTATGGGTCATGATTCCAATAAATGAAGTTTATTTCTCTCAAATGGTTGGGGATAAACTAACGATTAATAATACACCCATTATACGGGAGTTTGATGATATCATTATGAAGGAATTTCTAGGTCTTCCACCAAATCATGATGTTAAGTTTTCGATAGAACTCATACCTGGTGCTATTCCTATTTCGAAGAAACCCTATAGAATAGATCCAATTGGGTTACATGAATTGAAAAAGCAACTCCAAGAGAATCTGGATAAGGGATTCTTATGCCCTAGTGTGTCACCATGGGGTGCACATTTTCTATTTTTTAAGAAGGATGGATCAATGAGACTCTTTATTGATTAATGAGAACATACACTACGGGAAAAATAGGCATTTGCGACGGGTTATTTGCGACGGGAATAAATCCCGTCGCAAATAGTCCGGTTAAAAACTTATTTGCGACGAGGTTATTTGCCCGTCGAAAATAAGTAGCCTTTTGCGACGGGATAGCTTTCCCCGTCGCAAAAGGACTGGCGCGGTTTCCGCGCCAAATCGCGGGAAACTTATTTGCGACGGGGGAATATTCCCATCGCAAATAACCGGCGGCGGTAAAAGGTATTTGCGACGGGAATATTCCCCCGTCGCAAATACTATGTCGGCAGGGGTTATTTGCGACGGGTCCCGTCGCAAATAACTATTTACCCGTTGACCGTAATAAATGTTGGCTAAGGTATTTGCGACAGGTACCGTCGCAAATAATACTATTTGCGACGGGATACCCGTCGCAAATGGGCCCGTCGCAAATAATCTAACCTATAAATACCCCCATCCGTTTTTTTCATTTCATTCTCATTCTCTATCTTCTCCTTCTCTCAAAATTATATTTCTAGAGTTTAATTTTTCTCCAGTTTAATTTTTTTCTCCGGAGCTGATATTAAAGTTTTGAAGAACGATCAGAGCAGATCAATTTTCAAGGTATTTATGTTCATTTTAATTTAATATTTATTTTTAATTTTTTATTAGTTTCAATTATTCTTAATTAGTTGTAATTTAATTATGTTTATATTGTTTTATTACTTAATAAATTTAAATTATTAGTATTGTTCATAGTTAATGATAATTAGGAATAATTAGTAATAATTTTTAATAATTAGTAATAATTTTTAATAATTAAGAATAAATATTAATAATTAGTAATAAATACCAATAATTAGGAATAATAACATTATTACATTATTAGTCTATTTTATTATTAATATTAAAATAATATAATTTTTTATATATATACAATTCTCTTTTCATCTGTGTGTTTGCTGTCTTCACATGTATTATTTGTATGTGGAGATAGAAAACGCACAGATGAAAGGAGAATTGTATATAAATTAGAAAATTATATTATTTTAATATTAATAATAAAATATATTAATAATGTTATTATTTGTAATTATTGGTAATTATTCCTAATTATTCATAATTATTCATTTAATTACTAATAATTAGGAACAATTATCAATAATTATCAATAATTAAGAATAATTAGTAATAATTAGTAATAATTAACAATAATTAGTAATAATTAGTAATATTTATCAATAATTAGTAATAATTAGTAATAATTACCAATAAGTAGTAATAATTACCAATAATTTGTAATACTTACCAATAATTTGGAATAATTACCAATAATTAACAATAATTAGTAATAATTAGTAATAATTACCAATAATTACCAATAATTAGTAATAATTAGTAATAATTAACAATAATTACCAATAATTACCATTAATTAATAATAATTAGGAATAATTAGTAATAATTAGGAATAATTAGTAATAATTCGTAATAATTAGTAATAATTAGTAATAATTAGTAATAATTAGTAATAATTAGTAATAACTAGGAATAATTAGTAATAACTAGGAATAATTAGGAATAACTAGGAATAATTAGGAATAATTAGAAATAATTACCAATAATTACCAATAATTATTAATAATTAGCAATAATTACCAATAATTACCAATAATTAGTAATAATTAGTAATAAATACCTAAAATTAGGAAAAATTAGGAAAAATTAGGAAAAATTACAAATAATTAGGAAAAATTACAAATAATTAGTAATAATTACCAATAATTAGTATTAATTACCAATAATTAGTAATAATTACCTATAATTAGTATTAATTACCAATAATTAGTATTAATTACCAATAATTAGTAATAATTAGGAATAATTACCAATAATTAGTAATAATTACCAATGATTCGTAATAATTAGTAATAATTAGTAATAATTACCAATAATTACTAATAATTAGTAATAACTAACAATAATTAGTAATATTTAACAATAATTACCAATAATTAGTAATAATTACCAATAATTACCAATATTTAGTAATAATTAACAATACTTACCAATAATTACCAATAATTGCCAATAATTGCCAATAATTCCCAATAATTGGCAATAATTAGCAATAATTAGTAATAATTTGTAATAATTAGCAATAATTAGCAATAATTAGCAATAATTAGAAATAATTAGCAATAATTAGCAATAATTAGCAATCATTAGCAATAATTAGTAATAATTAGCAATAATTAGGAATAATTAGTAATAATTAGTAATAATTACCAATATTTAGTAATAATTAACAATACTTACCAATAATTGCCAATAATTGCCAATAATTGCCAATAATTCCCAATAATTGCCAATAATTGGCAATAATTAGCAATAATTAGTAATAATTCGTAATAATTCGTAATAATTAGCAATAATTAGCAATAATTAGCAATAATTAGCAATAATTAGCAATAATTAGCAATAATTAGCAATAATTAGCAATAATTAGCAATAATTAGGAATCATTAGTAATAATTAGCAATAATTAGCAATAATTAGCAATAATTAGCAATAATTAGCAATAATTAGCAATAATTAGGAATAATTAGCAATAATTACTAATAATTAGGAATAATTACTAATAATTAGGAATAATTAGTAATAATTACCAGTAATTAGTAATAATTCTCAGTAATTAGTAACAATTAGTAATAATTACCAATAATTAGTAATAATTAGGAATAATTAGTAATAATTAGGAATAATTAGGAATAATTAGTATTAATTAGCAATAATTAGGAATAATTAGCAATAATTAGCAATAATTAGCAATAATTAGTATTAATTACAAACAATTAGTAATAATTACCTATAATTAGTATTAATTACCAATAATTAGTATTAATTACCAATAATTAGTAATAATTAGGAATAATTACCAATAATTAGTAATAATTACCAATAATTAGTAATAATTAGTAATAATTACCAATAATTAGTAATAATTAGTAATAATTAATAATAATTAGTAATAATTAGTAATAATTAACAATAATTAGTAATAATTACCAATAATTACCAATATTTAGTAATAATTAACAATACTTACCAATAATTACCAATAATTGCCAATAATTGGTAATAATTAGTAATAATTGGTAATAATTAGTAATAATTGGTAATAATTGGTAATAATTAGCAATAATTGGTAATAATTAGTAATAATTAGTAATAGTTAGTAATAATTAGTAATAATTAGTAATAATTACCAATAATTAGTAATAATTAGCAATAATTAGTAATAATTAGCAATAATTAGTAATAATTAGCAATAATTACTAATAATTAGGAATAATTAGGAATAATTACCAAAAATTATGAATAATTATCAATAATTTGGAATAATTACAAATAATTTGGAATAATTACCAATAATTTGGAATAATTACCAATAATTAGTAATAATTAGCAATAATTAGTAATAATTAGCAATAATTAGTAATAATTAGCAATAATTACTAATAATTAGTAATAATTAGTAATAATTAGTAATAATTAGTAATAATTAGTAATAATTACCAATAATTAGTAATAATTAGCAATAATTAGTAATAATTAGCAATAATTAGTAATAATTAGCAATAATTACTAATAATTAGTAATAATTAGGAATAATTACCAAAAATTATGAATAATTATCAATAATTTGGAATAATTACCAATAATTTGGAATAATTACCAATAATTTGGAATAATTACTAATAATTAGTAATAATTAGCAATAATTAGTAATAAGTAGCAATAATTAGTAATAATTAGAAATAATTACTAATAATTAGTAATAATTAGTAATAATTAGTAATAATTAGTAATAATTAGTAATAATTAGTAATAATTACCAATAATTAGTAATAATTAGCAATAATTAGTAATAATTAGCAATAATTAGTAATAATTAGCAATAATTACTAATAATTAGTAATAATTAGGAATAATTACCAAAAATTATGAATAATTATCAATAATTTGGAATAAAAACCAATAATTTGGAATAATTACCAATAATTTGGAATAACTACCAATAATTTGGAATAAATACCAATAATTTGGAATAATTACCAATAATTATGAATAATTACCAATAATTAGGAATAATTACCTTATTACATTATTTGTATATTTTATTATTAATATTGAAATAATATAATTTTTTATATTATATACAATTCTCTTTTTTTTTCTGTGTGTTTTTTGTCTCCACATGTAATATTGGCATTCTTTTTCAAAATTATCAACCTACTCGCCAATGGAGAGGTGAAAGTGAATGTCAATATTACATGTGGAGACAGAATGTTAAACACACAGATAAAAGGAGAATTGTATATAATATAGACAATTATATTATTTTAATATTAATAATAAAATATAATAATAATGTAATAATGTTATTATTATATAATTAATATTTATGAAAAAATTATATTAGTATTATTAAAAAAAATAAAAAATCAATATAATATTAAAATTATCAATATTTGTAACAGGTTTTGCTTTATTCTCAATATATTCAATCCTTGCTTGAGTGTTTTTTCTAACAAATTATTCAAAATCAGTAATGCTTTTATATTTTATAGAAAAATATGGAACAACGAGGTCATCAACAGTCATTATTAGATGACCGCATATGGATAAATCAACGTAGAAATCCAAATGGTTCTGGTTTAAATCCAGTATATATAGAGGGTGTGGAGATTTTTTTATCATTTGCGGCATCAAATCCAGAATTTGTTTCAGAAGGAAAAATAAAATGCCCTTGTAGAAAATGTGTTTTGAGAACATTTGACACGTTTGACAAAGTGGGGGAACATCTCTTGCATTTTGGTTTTCAAGCAGATTATGTTTTTTGGTATCAACACGGTGAACGCAGTTCCAGAGCAGGTGATACCAACTTGATTCCGGATCCATCCCAGCAGCAGTTGTACAAGGAGCAGGCGAGTCGGTGGCAGCAGCAGCATCAGGAGCAGATGGAGTACGTGCACCGACTCACTCATGCTTTAGGGATGGAGTTTCCTCCACCACCATCTGCAGATCCCCCACCTCCCCCCCTCCTTCAGATTAGAGTTTGTATTTCTGTTATAAAATTTGTGAAATCAAAATATTTTTTTTTCTAGTCGTAGTTTCTGTCTCATTATAAAATATTAATAATATTATATTTTTAAATAAAAATATTAATATGAATAATAATATTATTTATATTTTATAATATTAAATTATATATATATATTAAAATTTTATAATATTATAATTTAATTATATTTTTTGTAATACTTGAATTATTTTAATATTTGAATGTAAAATAATTCTATTATTTTTATATTAATTAAAATAACTTATTAATATTTTTTTATTTATGAATTATAATTCTAATATTATTATATTAATTAAATCATTTATTAATATTTTATTATTTTTTATTTTTGAATTATAATTCAATTATTATTATATTAATTAAAATAATTTATTAATAATTTATTATTTTTATTTGTGAATTATAATTCTATTATTATATTAATTAAAATAATTTATTAATAATTTCTTTTTTTTATTTTTTTATAGTATTTACGACGGGATACTATGCCCGTCGCAAATACTAGTATTATTAATAGGTTTTTATTTTTTTTTTAAAAACAGTTTTTGCGACGGGTCCCGTCGCAAAAACTATTTTAAATTTTTTTTACAAAAATACGGAATACTATTTGCAACGGGGAGAATGACCGTCGCAAAAAAAGGCTTTAGCGACGGGCCCGTCGCAAATAAGTGTAGTTGCGACGACGTTTTCAGCAACGAGCTATTTGCGACGGGCCCCCGTCGCAAATGTCTATTTGAGACGGGATCCCGTCGCAATTGCCCCGTCGCAAATACCTGTTTTTCTAGTAGTGATAACCAGATCACTATCAAGAAAAAAATATCCTTTTCCCCACATTGATTTCTTATTTTGCCAACTATGTAGAACTCAATACTTTTCCAAGATTTATCTTCATTTAGGATATCATCAATTAAGAGTAAAAAGAGTGATATACAAAAGAAGTCATTCCATACAAGGTATGACCATTATGAATTTATAGTGATTCCTTTTGGTCTTACTAATGCCCCTCTTATCCACATGGATCTAATGAATAGAGTCTTTAGAGACTATCTTGATCAATTTTTTGTAGTATCTATATACGATATTCTTTTCTATTCAAAGAGCAAGGATGATCATGAATATCACATGATAGTTGTAATAAAGACACTGAGAAAGTATAAGGTTTATTCCAAATTTACCAAGTTTGAATTTTGGCTTCGGAAAGTTTCATTTTTAGGTCACATAATATCAAGACAGGGGATATATGTCGATCTAGCAAAAACAGAGGTTATTGAAAGATGGTTGAGACCAATGACAATAACTAAGATTCAATTTTTTTTGGTTTGGATGGATATATCGACATTTTGTGAATGATGTTTCTTGATTATCTAATCTTATCCCCAGGTTGGCTCCAAAAAGAGTTATGTATGTTTGGACGGAGGAATGTGAAGAGAATTTCAAAGAGCTAAAAGAATGTTATCCAATGAACCTATTCTCACACTGCCTTGTAGTGGAGAAAGTTGTGTGATATACAGTGATGTATCCAATATAGGTTTGGTATGTGTTCCCATGAAAAATGATATGGTGATAGCTTATGCATCACCGTAGTTTAAAATTCATGATAAAAATTACCCAACTTGTGATTTTGAGTTAGTTGCAGTAATCCTTTCAATAACGATATGGAGGAATTGTCATTATGGTGAAATGTGTGATATTTATACTGATCATAAAATTTTAAAGTGAATTTTCACACAAAAGGATCTGAATATGAACCAAAGAAGATGGTTGGAGTTGATTAAATATTACAAATTCTCAATACCTTACCCTAATGGGAAAGAAAACATGGTGGCAAATGCTTTGAGTCAAAAAGACAATGCTAGCATATCCATTATGAGGATCATGAAAGATCCAATATTTATGGATTTACAAAGGATGGAAAATGAAATTTTAATGGAAGGTTGTATATCTTATCATTCCCAAATGAATGTTCAACCATCTATACATGTTAAGATTGTAGAGGAACATAAGGAATATGTAGAGCTAAAAAAGAAGGTGATAAATGTTCCTAAAATCAACCTTGATTGTGATAAAATAATATGGTTCAGGAAGTGGGTTTTCATTATTCCCATACCAAAATTAAAGAAGGTGATATTAAATGAGGCTAATAGTTCTTCATTATCTATTCACCATAGAAGCATAGATATATACAGGGACCTAAAAGAGTACTTTTGGTCAGATGACATGAAAAGAGATGTCGCCGAATTTGTCTCTCGATGCTTGGTTTTTCATCAAGTTAAGGTAGAGAGATAGAAGTCTAAGGGGATGTTACAACCATTACCCATACTAGAATAGAAATGGGAAAACATCACTATGGATTTTTTCATCAGACTTCCCAAAACCCCTGAAAACAATAATGCTATTTGGGTTATAGTTGATCGCCTTACAAATTCAACACACTTCATTGCTATTAGATATGATTTCTATATTAATTATCTTTCTAGGATATATGTAAAGGAAGTGGTAAGATTGAATAGAGCGCCACTTTCCATTATATCTGATCGGGATTTGAGGTTTTCCTTGATGTTCTAGAAAAGTCTTTAGCATGATCTGGATATAGAGTTAAGTTTTAGCACTTCTTATTACCCTCAGTCATACGATCGGTCTAAGAGGAAAATTCAAACTCTATAAGGAAAGTTGAGAGCCTTCTCTTTGGATTTAAAAGGTGATTGGGATCAACACCTACCACTGGTGGAATTTTCTTACAATAATTTCATTCACCCCCATATTTAGATGGATCCTTCTGAATACCTATATGAAATTAAGTACAGTACTCCAACTTTCAGGGATGAAGTTGGGGAACATAATCTATTAGGACATGATCTTATTTATGAAATGTCAGAAAAGGTCAGATATATTCAACATCATATAAGAGCACCTTTGAGTCGACAAATTTTTTTTTTTGACAATCGTAGAAAATACCTAGGGTTCTAAGTGGATGATAAGGTTTTATTACGAATATCCCACTTGAAGAGAGTAATGAGATTTGGAAACAATGGAAAGCTGATCTCGAGGTATATTGTTTCTTTTGATTTTCTAGATCATGATGAGAATGCAGCTTACCGATTGGCGCTTCAACCATATCTCTCTCAAGATCATGATTTTATTATATATCCATCAAGAGAAAGTATATACCCGATCCTTCACATGTACTAATCTTAGAAGATGTAACACTATAATTTGATCTTTCTTATGAAGAATAACTGATAGATATTCTGGGTCGTAGAGAAAAAGTTATATGAAACAAGACCTCTCTCTTGGTAAAAGTTTAATGAAGGAACCACAAATTAGAAGAAGATAAATGGTAACATGAGGATTTGATGAGGGATATGTATCCTCAGTTATTTGTTTCCATGTGTGGAATTTCAATAGATAAACTCTGTTTAATGGGGGTATAATGTAACACCGGGATGTTTTTATTAAAAAAAAATACTTAAAATATTTTTATTCTTTAGCAGTGTTATTTGCATGAAATCATGACTTTAAACAAACTGAGAGATTCTATTATTATAAAATTACTATTATATCCTAGCTGTTAGGTTAGCAGGAATAATTATTACTAAATTATTAAAATGCATCATCAATTCATTAACTATCAATTATTTCAGAAAAATATAAATAAAATAAGTATTTTAATTTTGGTGTAAATTAATTTTGGTAAGAAATTTAATGGGATATATATGTGGTATATAATTAATAAAATATTTTTTATATTCATCAAATGGATATTTTAATCATAGGGTACGAATAAAACACTATTTGATGTATAAAAACTATTTTTTTTAAAAGGTCAATTTTACACCATTGAATGGAGAACCCGTTTTAAAATAACATTTAGACACATTAATAATTTCTATATGACAAAATAAACATTATATTTTAAATATGGATATAAAAATTTACTTTGTATTAATTTCTGACATTTTTCTGATAACCTTCATGTTTTGATGAATAATAAAAATACACTAAATTTAAATTAAAAACAACTATTTTCATCCGGATAGTTTATATGGTTAACATATAATATTGAATAGTTTTGAAGTATAAATAGAATATAATTTCACTATTTAATATAATTTATGTAATTATAATTAATTTTACATTGAATTCATAGGTAAAAACATTTCAGTCATTTGCAATGTTTTATCTTTGAAAACAATGTTCCTCATTTCAACAATGGGATTAATTTTAAATTAATTACTACAAAATTTTTGTTTTGAATCTTAAAAAATTGATTCAATATTTGGAATTATTAGGTCCAAATTAATTTAATAGGCTACTTTTATTTTTTGGCATTATGAATAGTAACAATGATAATTATTTTATTACCATGGTTAATGGTAAATAATGTAATTAAGGGTAAAAATAATATTATAAAATCACCTTAACACATGTAAAATCATATTGGATGAATAAATTCAATCCTTATCATCTATTGTTCAAAATGTAATCACTTTATGGCCACTTACCTACGAACATGAACTGAATGTTAATAAAACTAAAGATTATGACAAAATGTCACAATCTCATTTTATATTAGAATATTAATTCTAATATATGGTTAATTAGGTGATAATATAGACTATAGATATTATATGGAAATATAAAATAATTATCTACATCATAGAAATTTATTTATAATTTTTATATATTAAATAATTACCAATAATGATAACAAAATAGTAATGTAAAAATTATTTTTTAATAGAAATATCAAATAAATGGTTTAAAAATATTAAAATAAATATCATATAAATTAATTAATGTGATCCAATAATTTTATAGGTGACTCTAACATGGTAGGAGAGTATTGAATATTTTGTTTATAATTTATCTTATGTGTCGATTTTATTTAAAGTCAAATAAATAAATAGTGTAAAACTTAAAACTATTGATATTTTATAAAAATAAAAATTTATTAAATTATTTAAAAAGAATAAAAATATTAAATAATTAGTAAGTGATAATTTAAATGTTGAAAATTTTATAAAATATCCATTTTTGTTCAATTAACACCATATAAGAAAATAATTATAACCATTAAATATTTAGAATGTTATTAACACAATTAATGTTTAATAGAATTAATAAGTGTCAATTAAAAAGATATGGTTTGAATTGAAATAATAAGTTTTCCAAAAATTATTGGTTGGTGAGATTACATCCCAATCACATATAATCTTCAAAATGGGGTTACTTTGGAGGTTTTTTAGTAGGGTTTGATTTTATTATAAATTATTATTTATGAAGTTTCCAAAAGTGCCCCTCACCTCAATTAAAAAAGGGAACCTCCTCCATCACCTATTCACTTCATTTTAAGCCTTCAAGTTTAGCCACACCTTCTATTTATCCTTATCAACTTTCCTGTTTTCATTCTAGAGGTTATCGGCATCTTCGAAAACCAACTCTAGTGCTCTAAGAGGAGATTTAAAAGAGGCACATCGAAGAAGAGTTAATATCATTTACCTATTCGTTCAAAATTATTTCTTATTATGATTAATCTTCATCATTTGTTCCATTATAAAGTAATAACATCACTATCCATCATATACTTTTATTTTATTATAAATATAAAAAAACATATTCCACCTTCTACCCATCCTATGAAAAATGAAATCACCAGGTGTGCGTGCGTACGACTTTCCGCCTCCACACCATGGTGTAATCTGTTTTTCACCACCACCTTACATGAATGCGTATCATGATGGAATTAATAAATATATATATGATTTATATAAAATTATTTTGATACTATACACAATCCACTTCAACACCATTCAACAATTTTGGTAATGATATCATCGCACATGCGTACGTACGACCTACCGTCTACACGATGCAATGTTATTCCCTATAAATAATATTTATTAAAACATGATTATATAAATGAATTGAATGAATAACTATGATATATATTATAAAAATTCAATGATTAAAATTATATAACTATAACCTAAAAATAGTAATAAGAACTTATTCGATAAAACATGCATACGAACATAAAGAAGTCAATACACGAATAGCATGTAATAAGGAAATATTACTAACAAATGGAAGAAAATATATTCATAAATGTTATTATAAAAATGATTTTGATTCTATAATAATTCAATATAATTATTTAAAACATTTTAAAGGATTTTTCAATACATAAAAAGGAAATTGGACCTAATGTAAGGGATAATTTTACAATCTCATTTTTTTAAACTGAGATTGTATAATCTTAAGTATTTATTGGGGTATATTTATAATCCAAATAAATTTTTCCTAATTATGTAATATTAATTATATTATTATATAATTTTTAAAGTTAATTTTACTATTTGGTAAATTTTTATTAAACGGTATGAAAGGAATCTTTTTTCATCATTCGATTTGAGGTAATTTTTTTACGTTTCCAAAAAGAGTACAAGGAGAATGTTTTTTAATTTATATGGAATGAATAGAATTTTATGGTTTCCCAAAACATTATTTCGATGAATATTTCTCTTCAAATATTTCCATATTATTTTCAAAAAAATTATTTAATTTTAAAATTAAATTTTACTTTTAGAAAATAAAACATTTTAAAAAAAATGGATATTTTCTTATAGAATTTAGATCAAGTGTTTTATCAAAATAATTTTACATCTAAGATGATATAGGGTTATCTTTATATCCCTATTATTAATTTTATTTTATTGTTTGTATGATGTAATTATTTTTATTAAATCTATTTATTTTATATGGATAATGATGAAATGATGTTTAAGAAACCCATTTTATTTCATGGGCTATGTTATGGTAAATGATTTTATGTTTTTGTGGAATACATTGGAATGGTTTCATTCTAATATGGATGAAAACCATATCTCCTTCCAATTAATTGGGTAAGGATTTATATCTCATGAGATAAAAAAGACTATAATGACATGTAAATATGGTTCAGTAATACAGTGGTGGAACGAGGAGTGAACTTGGTTCAGTAACAGAATTTGTCCACTATGACAGTCTCGACAATGAGTTTTGACTAATATGAAATTATTTTCTATGCATATAGTTGTATTAAAAAAATCATGTCTTATGTTACAACTTTTGGGATTTCATTTCATTTTTATGATTTATACCATGACATGATATGGTGATCTTTTATATGAAGAATAAGATTTTCAAATGTTATGTTCTTAGGATAATGATATGAATGATATTTCACTTATTTACCCTTACTGAGAATTTGATCTCACAGGTTCATATGTTTATTTTCATCAGGTTATGAAGAAGGGTATTAATTCAGATATTTCAAAAGAAAGTATAGTTATGAAGAAATAATTGGGAGATAATGTGTATTTTTTATGAACAAGTTGTATATGTTTCCCCATTTCTAAAGAA
The DNA here is from genome assembly GCA_963277665.1 of Viscum album. Taxonomy (NCBI): domain Eukaryota; kingdom Viridiplantae; phylum Streptophyta; class Magnoliopsida; order Santalales; family Viscaceae; genus Viscum; species Viscum album. The sequence goes on along the minus strand of OY728129.1, from coordinate 1,266,191,633 downwards.
ACTAAACCTATATTTGTCTTGGCGTGGGTTTTTTATGTTATATAATAAATATTCATTAAGGTCGAAATAATATCTATATGTAATGTATGGAAAATTATATTTAAATTCTAGCTTAGAACAACCATGGTGATTGTTATTCGTATCCTTCTTGGGTTAGTTGGATATTATCGCTGGTTTGTGGATAATTCCTCACAACTATCTAATCCTATGACCATGTTAACTTGGAAGGGTGTCAAGTTCCTCTGGATAGGTGAATGTGAGGGTAATTTCAAGGAACTGAAGTGAAGGATAGTTAGTTCACCTGTGCTTAAATTTCCCTATAGATGTGAATGGTTTGTAATATATCATGATGTATCCAAGAAGGAATTGGGATGTGTTGTAATTTAAAATAACATGGATATGGATTATTACTTGTGACATTTGAATATTTAAGAGAAAATTACCCAAATCAAGATGTGGAGTTAGCCTAGGTAATTATTTCATTAAATATATCGAGGGATTATCTTTATGGATAAATTTTTGATATATATTCCAATCTTAAAAGTCTGAAATATATATTCACATAGAAGGAGTTGAGCATGTTCTAGAGAAGATGGTTAGAGTTGATAAAGGTTTATGAAATCTCAATTTATTACTACCCTCTGAAAGTGAACAATGTGGTTGGTGATTTTAGTTGGAAGGATTACTCTAGCATATCCATGATGAGGATCAAAAAAGATTCAATATTTATAGACTTACAAAGGATGGATTTATAAATCCATAAGTAAGGGGGAAATATTGTCTTCCCAAAATTAATGTTCAACCATCTATACAAGTGAATATTAAGAAGGATCATTGGGAAGATATAGGGATAAAAAATAAAGTCATAAATGTCCCTGAGATTAAGCTTGATTCGGGTGGAATGATAATGTTAGAGAACCATGTATGTGTTCCTTCCATACCATATTTGAAGAATCTATTAGGGAAAGTTCATAGTTCGTTATTCTCTATTGATCTTGGATGTACAAAGATGAAAAGGTACTTGAAAAAACACTTTTGCTGGGATAGAAAGAATAGATATATCACATAGTTTGTATCTCAGTGCTTGGTATGCTAGTTAGTTAAGGATGAAATACATAAGTAAAAGGGGATATTTCATCCATTACCCATTCTATAATAGAAATGATATAACATCATTGTGGATTTTTTTCATTGGACTATAAAAACCTCTAAAGGGTTTAATTATATATGGGTGGTTTTTGATCTCCTTACAAAGTCAGCACACTTATTCACTATTCAAGAATACTTATCTCTATATTAGATTTCAAGGATATACATTAAGGAAGTGGTAGGGTTGCCTAGCGTACCACATTCTATAGTATCCGATCAGGAACAATGTTTTACCTCAATGTTTTGTTTAAGTATTTATTATGAACTTGATATAGAATTGTGTTTCAGGATTTCTTAACATTCTCAAACAAATATCCAGTCTGAAAGAACATTTTTAACCTTAGAGTATATGTTGAGATCTTGTTATTTTGGTTTACAAGTTGGTTGGTATGAACACCTTCCTTAATTTGAGTTTTTATACAACAATATATTCCACTCATGAATTTATATGGAACCTTGTGAATCCATTTATGGGAAGAAATATAGATCTCTAGTGTGTTTAGACGAATTTAGAGAAATAAATCTATTAGGACCTGATATCACTGATGAAATGGTTTAGATGGTTAGAATCATTCAGTTACATATCAAGGCAGATCAAAGTTGGTAAAACATTTATTCTAATAATCGATGATGTTATCTAGAATGTAAAGATAGTGAGAAAAAATATTCTACAAATCTCCCTTGGGATGATGCTTATGAGATATAAGAAGAAAGGGAAGCTAATCCCTTGTTATATTGGCCACTTTTATATTATTGATCATATCATGATGGTATCATATTGCTTATAACTTACTCTAAATCTCTATCAAGTATATGATTTGTTCCATATATCACTCCAAAGGAAGAATATACTTGAACCTTCACATGAACTGAGACCATAGATCATACCACAGGAACAAGATCTATCTTATAAGGAATAACCCATTGAAATTCTGGATCATACAGAAAAGTTCTATGAAACAAAACCACTCACATAGTCAAGGTTTTGTGGAGAAATCACTAGTTAGTGGAAGCTATGTGAATACATTAGGATATGATGAAGTATAATTATTCTACTTTTTTTACCTGAGTGATGAATTTTGATGATCAAATTAATATTCAGGTGGGTAGAATGTAACACACTTATTTTTCATCCTTGTTTCCAAATATTGACTAAACCATTAATTTAATACTAAAAATAGTTAAGAAAGCTTAAAATATATGCATATTATATTATTTTTATTAAAATTTAGTACATTAAAAAATACATTCCTGAGGACTGTAATATTTTAGTGTCATTTGAAACCTCTAATCATAATCTTCTAACTTAGTGAAAGATCTTCAACATCTCCCTTAAAGATCATCACCTTTAATACTCCTACTATAAACCTTTCTTCATAACCTGGGGAATGGAAACATAAGAAGTGGGTGAGATTAGAGGCTCAATAAGGGTTAATAAGCGATATATATAAGTGTAACATGATCCTATGGATATGAGAACATGATATTAGGCTTAAAAGATCATACACTACATATCAAATATTATAATCAAGAGTCATGGAATAAATATTGGATGTTCTTAATACATGAATCATAAGGTTGATAAATCATCATAAATAAATCATGAAGAATAACCTCATGTCAAACAACTGTGGATCCATTTTAACTATATAAACCCATTTATTATATAAAGGTTAACTACCATGACTATATATATAGTGCATCAGGACACACCTACTAACCCTTTTTGGATTATAACACACATATTTACCATAGTGTATCAGGACACACCTATTTCCAATTTTGGATTAGGACACACATGTTTCCAATTTTGGATAGGACACACCCATTCCCCATTTTGGATCTGGACACAAATATTTCCAATTTTGGATCCTAACACACCTATTTACTTTGGTGGATTAAGCCTGTCAAGTTGCATCCAATCATTATCTAATGAGATGTAAATATTTACCGATTTCATTAGTGGTAGATATAGGTCCCAACTGTCACATAAAAAAATCATGCTTACATGTGAAAAAATACAATAATTAATCCATCATATCATGACCTATAAAAAGATATTGGTTTCAAAACATCATATCATAACCCCAGAAATGAAATGGTTATCATGAAAATTCCATTAAATAATTATCTATGGAAAATAGATAGGACAAATAATCATTTCACAAAATAATAAATCATTAAAATATGTGGGATTCAAAATTATATAACATGTAGAAGATAAACTAGTGTCACAAGCATAATTCCATCAAAACATAAACCATTTAAGAAGGTATATGAATGGTAATATTGGGTCAAATGCCTCATAAATCATAAACTATAACAATTTATGTCATACTATATAGATAATGAGTTTGAAAGATCACATGGAAAATTTATTAAGGAAAATAACTTATGTTTAATAATATGTTTCTTGAAACCAATTAAAAAAAACTGGTTTCTAATAAAGAAGGATTTTCAATTTCATTTAAATCATTTACTACAGAAAATATATTTTCTTCATTAAAAATTTAATTTTAAGGCATAAATAATTTTTAAAACCTTTTCATTTTAAAATATCTTTGAAAACATATAAATTATGCTTGAAAATATATTAAAAAAAATTTCCTAGAAATTATCCCTGAAAAATGTAATACAAGATTTGAAAACAATTTTAAAAACTTTAAAAGATAAATTATTTAATTAAAATATTTTTCCTTGAAAATTATCTTAAGAATTCATTTAAAAAAATGACATCATTTCTTAGAAAACTTGGTTTGTGAATAATATAGAATTCTGACAGAAGAGTGAAATAAAGTTAGGCTTATTGAAATTTTTTTACTAGTTATATTAAGTACCAAAGAGTGGGAAAATGATACCATTTTATGAAATATCATGAATAATTTTGTTATAATAATATTCATTAAAATTTATGAGAGATGGACCATAGTGTTTCATTAATGGAAGCATAGTCATAAACAATTCCGATAAATGATGATATTGTATTAATAAACTGTTACTACTTTGGTAACATCTAATCATGAACCCGGTAAGATAATAACATTATATGAATATTATAGTATATTGAAATGAATAAAATTAATTATAAGGTATTTAAAATTCATTCTATACACCTCATAGAAAAATATAGTGTCACAACATGACATGTATCTCAAAGAAGGAAAATTGAGACAAAATAGTTTACCAGTTTTGAAACTTTTGAACCATAAAACCAATGAATGAATGATCAGAAAATGGATATGTAGATACCCATAAATTTTAGTATAATATTAATAGAATACATTAATTGGTAGTATATACACCAAAAAAATTAATGGGTGATGAATAAGGCATAAGTCTCACCGAAATAAAAGTGAGATGAGAAAACCCGTACATTAAGTCTTCAATTTCGTCATACATGTTCAAACCTCTTGTATAATAAATATAAGTTTATTATAAATATTCCAAAAAATTACATTATTATATCTAATACCATATATTATATGTTTTTGAATTTATATTACCAATTTATTAACTAATACATGTTATTGTTACATTTCATGTAATATATGCTTTGTTTTTTCATATATGTTTGGCCCTGTTATTATTGATCCAATTACATAGATCATAGTTAAATTTTTTCCAAAATTTAAAACATGATATAATATCATATATATTCATTTTATATTTATTTATAATAATCAATAAAATATATAAATATGAAATGGAATAAACTGTTCATGGAGATGGTAGGTTGTACGTACGCATGAACGTTGTTTACACGTTATTTTAGTATTTAAATAATGAAAATAAATAATATATATATATATATATTATCATTAAAATTGAATAATTATTTCATATATATTATATAATATCAATAAACTCATCCTTTATACATTACTTATAAAGTATGACCGAATCACATAACATTGAGGAAGCGGTAGTCCACCTTTCCACAAACTATGTTATCATTTTTACACAAAATGGAAGGAAATAAGGTACATTTTATATACTAATTAATTAATAATAATGAAATAATAAATATAATATGTATCATATAAAAATATTTCCATTATAATTCCCACCCATTAGTGGTGTTAAACAAAAAAATGAGCACCATCATTTCATGAGGTGGTAGTCTGTTGTAAACACAATCGGTAAGATTGTTAGCCATTATATGGTGGTGTGTGAGAGTTTAGGTAATACAATAAAAATACAAATATATTATCATATTTAGGATACTTAGTTTGTTATATATTCATGTAATAATAAGATATTAGGCTGTAGAATTAAAATAAAATAGAAGACCTTGTGGAATGTTGTTACCTCTTCTTTAGGTAACTCCTCTTGGATTACACCAAAGGGCTTCATTGGTTGGATTTATTAAAGAAGTTAAGATTATAAGATGAAGGTAGTGATGTTGGGAGGATATTTTTGGTAGGATTTGTCTGATCCATAGTGTTCTGAAAGGTTTTAGGATGTGATGGGGGTGAGTTCCCTTTTACAGTATAGGGGGAGGGAAATTATTATAAATATAAAAAGGTAAACACTATTGAGAGGTCTCCCTTACATCATGGGCCTCCAATAATTATAAATATTTGATCCAATAGTTTACATAGATGAGATATGGCCTTAAATATATTTTTTACATTTTTGATGGTCATTTGGACTCTTAATACTAATTTTTAACCATTAAGTAAACTAATTTTAACCTTAATAATTGTAATTAACTTTAATTACTTTCACTAATATATTATATCAAAAAATAAGTCAAAATTATTATAAATTCTAAATTAATTTAATTTCAAATATATAATCCATTTTTTAAATACTAATCACATATGTGGTATAAATTAATTTAAAATCAATCTCACAGACAGGATGAGGTGATTGGTTTTTAAGTGAAAAAGTCGAAACATTTGAAATGTTTTTATATCAAATTTCATGGTTAAATTAGTTAAAATAAATTAAATTGGATTAATTAATATAAAATTTAACTCATTATAATTTAAAACCAAATTAGAACTAAATTCAACTATATAAAAAATATACAAAAAGCAGTTTTGAATTAAAATCCAATGTTTTTCAATATTATTTAAAATATGAAACATAATAGGAAAATAAAAAAAACTCACCTGAATTAAATTTTGATATTCTAATTTAAAAAATTATGTTTGATTTTTTTCAAAAAAAATATATTTTCAAAAGTAAAATTTTGAAATTGTTTCTCTATTAAAAGGTGGTAAAATTATGATTTACAAAAACACATTTTTTTATTCATAAAATAGGATATATTATTTTGTTATACCTATAAAATATATTGGATGAGTATAAAAATTATTTATTTAGTATATAAAAATATTAATTTTATTTAAAATATTTAACAATTTTTTTTTAATTTTATTGAGATTAAAATTTTTTTACATAGAAAAATACTTTTCTCGGAAAAGTAATTTCATTATTTTCAAATAGTTCTATCATTCACTTATACTAAATGATAAAAAATTGATTCATGTTATATACATGGGTAAATCATATTTTCATAATTTATTAAATCTTATTCATAACTTTCATTCCAATGACTCAGTTTTAGCTATAATAATATTTTAATAATAATATTAGTAGCATATTTTAGTTAAGTAAAACTCATCATTATGTGTTATGGAAGCTAATAAAGGAATTTGACATTGTGTATAACAAAAGTCAAACATAGTGTTGTGTGTACTAGTATTTAATTTAAGTGTTTTGTATCATTCATGAATAACTTTGTGTTACATATAATGAAATCTAAACATTGTTCTTTCATATAGAAAATGATATATTCAGTGTTGCATGAAATGAAAAGTATCAAAAAGATTATATTAATTAAAAAAATTAATTTGAAAAATCTCAAGGCTTTATATCATAATCTAAAGATACCATCCCAGTTCCGTCTCTAGAATAGTTTCTTATGATGAAATATATTTATAAACCACATTTTTTTACCATAGGTTACACTATGATGTAATGATGAAATTTTTATGAAACCCATTTCCTTTACAAGGGTTGTTCTATGATGAATATTTTATGATACCCATTTCATTTCATGGGTTCTGATATGAAAAATGTTTAATAATATTTTGGTACACTTAGTTTTGATATTCATTTTGTTATGGGTGGTCTTGAAATTATATATTCCCATAACTAATTGGGCAATTAGTGATATCTCTTGAGACAAATCGGACTTCAATGGGGAGTAAACCTAGCTTAACAATGAAATTTGTATAGTGTGATTATCTTTGAAGTGATCCATAGCTACTATGATGATTTTGAGAGTGAACTCAATTTCCTATGATAGTCTTGGGTGTGAAACTTGATAAATATTAAGGTATTGGTAGTGAACCCAATCCACTAAGATATTCTTGGTGTGATCCTTGGATACTAATGAAATCATTTTATATGGATATGTGTATTCTATAATTCCATGTTATATACCAATGTTATTCCCTCATGTTTATTGTTTCTATATGAATCATGTCTTATGAACTGAAAATATTTAATCCATCACTCATGTTTTTTATCTATGATATTTAGGTTATGGATTTCAAGTGGTAATCTCATATTCTCATACCCTTATTCTCATTTTATGCTTATATGGTTATTGATATCTCCCTTGTTTTCCATTACTGAGAATATAAGCACCCACTTTCTTAGGTTTCTTTTCCCCTTATTATGAAGAATAATTTTATGTATGATATGTCTACGATGGGTTCTAGTTATAAATAACTTAGTGGGACATGATATAGTTCATTTATGAACATGTTTTTTATGCGTCCATGTTTCCAAATATTTGATACCCATATGATTATGGTGTAGATCATAGTGTTATGTAATGATTTTTAATCAAATAAGATTTAATGTCTATTTATGAAAAGTATGGGTAACTATACTGCTTCCCTATTTACCTTTTATTTTCCATTTTTTAGATAGTAACATGACAAAATCATTATATATATGAGTCTGGATATTGTTTGTCTTGATTTTATTTCATGGATGAATTTCATCCATAGTTTTTATTATATTTTTCCACTACATACTGTTATTATCCGCCACTTTGGTCTACTATGTTAAAGGGGTTATATTCTCCCTATCATAAAATGAATTTCCATCATAGATATTTTAATGCCTTTGACATACATGGAGGTGAACATTTAGTCCATGTGACTAATCGAGTCTGATTACTTATGAGTAAACAAAGTACAAAATGTTAGAAGATGAAACAGATCATTTCCATTTTATCATAACATTTTGGTTTGGTATATAGGATACTAGGAATGTGTTAGATTTTGATAATGATCTTGTTACCTAGATTATCTAACCCACATACTGGTAAAAAGAAAATTTTCTTAGGATGACAATTGTTACACTAGATTAGGCCAATTTTAATTATACTAATTTTAACATTGGTCGATGCACATGATTTCTGGAATTTTTTATCATTAGGAATTTTCTTTTTACCCATTTCCTAGTATGATAAGAATGTATTTGATCAAGAATCATGATGGGAACATGAAGATTTATATGTCACTCATATATCATGACATGATTACTTATTTCATACATTTTCTACAATATGTCATAGTGACTTGAATGCCATGTATTTAATTTGAATAACATTTTTATAGGATGCATTATATATATCATTGGTTAGTTAAACTTTATGCATTAAATTAAATTTGTTTCCCATATATCTTGATGGTGACACTTTAAATAACCAAATATCAAAAGTTTTATCCATGGACCATTAGTTTTACGGGTAGAAACCTAATTTGTTAAAATTAAATTGGTGGAAATTGTCATATGTACAGTGTATAAACCTCTTTAAATTGGGAGTGGTGATCCATATAATTAATCCATTATAAAAGTTTGTTTGTGGTTACATCAAGTTCTAATTGAAACTTATAAGTCACATGAATTTATTACATGGGAATGGAAGATGCATCAAACAACACTAGGATATATATATATATAACTAATGACATTTAGTTTTTAAATGAAATTATTTTAATTAAATATAGGATCTAATTTTTATTTAAAGGATGTTTTAGTATATAAAATAAAATTGAAACTCCATATAATAGAACCGATTACGCAAGATATAATGCCTTGACACAAACCCCATCTATAGTAGTGGCTGATGGGAGTGTCTCTTGTGATCATTTATAACATTCTATGTCACCATGATTAGACCCTTGGAGTATGTAGTTATGGGTATTTTATTCTATTTAAGAATGATAATACATTTCCTATTCAATTGTCATAACCATTTCAGTAATCAAATATCTTTCTGTTGCATGCATTTGGCACTATAGAAACATGAAATCCACGATGGTCTCAAATAGTGTTCAAAGATTGTGAAAAATAGCATCCTATAAAGGTGGTGGGATGAACCAATGGTATTACCTCATGTAGTGACACCTACAAAATCTACTTTTATACCTGATCTGGTCACTGATGCTCTGTTTCAAGAGGGTTTATTATGGATAGTACTATATATACTAGGATATCCATGACCTACCTATTCTATGGAAGAGTTTACTATGGAGTACAAGTAGCATCACCATTTGACCTATTTAGGGGGAGGTTTCCCTAAGGATATTTAGTAAGGTTTAGATTTTATGTTTTCAATCTTCATGAATTTAGATATACCTCCATAAATCAGATTGAATATTCTATCATAAATTACTAAAGGTTTAAATTGATAATGTGGGACATTTTGGTCCAAGATAATATTCTTCAAGATATTTCTTAGAGGGATTTCTAGACTAATTTATATGATTATTTCATTCCTGAGACACTGAGATAATACTGAGCTATAGAGTTTAATCACCTTAAACATGGAACATTTTCTGTTATGTTATACTCCACTAATTTCATATAGATTCATCATTTCATTCCTAATCTACTTGGTGAATAGTTTTTTATGTCTATGTGATTTGATTATGTGATCTTGTATACCATTTGATCATAGGTTAACATTTTTTTTGACTATTGTCATAGAATTAGTGAACCAAGATCTCATATGAGATAATAACCTAAAGCAAGTGGATGTTTTTGGGGAACATTTGGACTTGATAGGAAATGGGTTCATTAAGTAGTAGGAAGTATTGTTTTCAACCTTCTTACTAAGAAAAATGTATTCATAGTGTTATTATGGGTCACAATGTGGTATGTTACCAATGTAGTAGGTCAAGTCACTCAAATCCCCATTAAGTATGGTCCCGTTGAGTGTTGGGATTATAGAAATATGGGTCATCTTTTGGTTTCTTATTGAACTATTACTCAAGGTTCTTGTGACAGTGGCTCTGAACCATCTCCATGTTCTATAGTGGGATCAATATCTCCACATCAGGACAAGATCTGAAGTACCATAGGCTGTATAGGCTGAGGAGGCGGATGATGCCAAGTAATTGAATCCTCTGATATGTAGTGCCAGCTGGGAAGACCTGAAGAGGGAAGTCAGGTCGTTACTCAGGGTTCCATATCAGGATATATTTATATAGTACATCCTAATATTGATGAGAATATTTTTGGGTCTTCCATATATTGAAGTAATATTCTAGTAGCATCTACTTTATTATCTTTATTATTGGATAATGGTGCATCACACTCTATTATATCTATTTTTATAATGGAATGTATTGGAATTTAAATTTAGTTCTTATATGAAGTAACGAATATTAATAATACTATGGGTCTACAGTTATACAGTGTACAAAAATTCATGGATTTCCCCTTGATATGGGAGGATACCATTTCTTATGGAACCTATTCATCTTTGAGATGAAATTATTTTACATTATTTTTATAATGGGATTCTTATTTTCATATCAAGCCCATACTTATTGTTAAAAACATATGGTGTCCTTATCACAACCCACAGGTGGTAACTACATATAAATAGGTGAATGGGTTTTCAAAGCTGGTGGAGTTGAACTTTAGAATCGTGGGTTGGGTGGAGTGACAACCGAGATTGGAAGACTTTTTTGAGTGATTGTAGAACAATTCCGATATAATTCTCTCATGTAGTGTATAACTTTATGGATGTCTTCCCCTAAAAAATATTTTGGGTTACCACCTATAATATATGTAGAGTTTACTATTGAGTAAGTACTTAGAGTAGAACCAGTATCAATTCCTCCCTAGCATATGGAACCGTCTGATCTTCAGGTACTCAAAAGGCAAATAGATGACCAAGAAGATAGTGGTTTTTATGGCCTAGTACATCCCCTTGGGATTTACCCATAATATTTTCCAAGAAGTGGTAAGGTAACCCTATAATATTTATATATTATCGATGGTTGGTTTAGTTTACTATTAAGAACAGGTACCACTACCTTCTCTAGACTAAATTTTTTATCTTCTCCCAATATATTGAGTCTTCTCAACGATAGAATTGAGATTGGGATATCATCAAGTTAGGGTTATACCCTCATATATACCATATATTTATTTATGATTTAAATTCAGCCTATATAATTTTTTTTCATGTCATTTGGTCTCATGAATGTAAATTTTATTTTCATGGAACCGATGAATGAGTATTTTCCACACATACATGGACTCCTTTTGGTTGGTTTTTATGAAATATATCTTGTTGTATTCTAAAACTCGACATGATAATTACAAACACTGTGAAATTATATTTAATAAACTAATTTATCATATGGTATATTCCATTATATAAAAGTTCCATTTATAGATTGATAATGTTAACTCTGATGGCCACATCATATTAGATTCAGGAGTGTCTATTGACCCATATAAGGTGAGATACATGGTTTCATGGGAGAAAACCTAGAGTGGATGTGACATGAAAAGTGTATTAGGGATAGATGGATATTATAGGATTTTTATTCAGGATTTATCTTACCTTTTTCTACCTCTTTAGGGATTAAAAAACAAGGGTGTTAAATATTCTTAGTCTAAATATTTTGAAAAATCCATTTAGGAACTAAAATAAAGACTTACCATAGCACTTATCCTAGTTCCATGTGATTTTGGAACAGGCCACACGGTTTATTGTGATGCATCATGAATTGGGTTGGGAGTTTTATTAATTAAGTTGGAATGATTCATGGAATATGGGTCTCTATAGTTGAGGAATTATGAGCATGATTACCCATTGTATGTTCTTAAGCTAGCAGTAATGGTTCATTCCTTACTTCACTAGAGTAATTAAATTTTGTGGTAGAATTTTATAGTTTGTAAAGGACATAAAATCCTTAAGTACATATTCACTCAAAATTATTGAATCCTATAGAAATGAATATATTTTTAATACCTTTAGTATTTTAACATTGAGCATTATTATATAATGAAAAAATGAAATGACATGGCTGATTCACTTTTCTTGGATATATAAAAGAAAGAGGTTCAAGAGTCCAATAGTGAATGGAAATTGATTAATTTATTTGATAGATAAATTTGAAGATTAAAATTTACTTATGAATATTATAATCACATTATTATCAGTGAATTATTCACTAAAAGATAGGGTGAAGATGAGGCAACTTTCATATCCCAATGGATTAGTCATAAGTGAGAGTGTTTCCGGAAAGGAACCACCACATGGTTGTGTCATTAACAGGTATGATATCTTGAACATTCTTGGGTATGTATGTGTTCATACATATATACAAAATGTTTTTATGTGAGAGTCTCATTCCTCTCCTTGGGAAATAAATCCTAGAATTACTATGATATACCATGATTTATGCTATCAATATTGGTGGATTAGGATATAAAGGGAGATTATAGGTTTCATTATTCAGTGTTCTTCCTATGATTTGGAGAATTCAGAACACTAGCTGCTTACAATAATTTAATATCTATTACACAATCAGGTCTGAAATTTGATGACATCACTATGGATTCTATGATGTGGTTACCAATGTCCCCTCATTTTAGTGATGTTGTTTGGGTTATTGTGGACATGTTGATTAAGGTTACCCAAATCTTATCTATCTAGGAGAACCTTTTAGTAGATAAGCTAATATGGCTATATGTCAGAGAGATATTATGCCTTCATGAAGTTCCATGTACAATTTTATCATACAGGGATGATATTTTCAAATTATGTTTATAAAAATGGTTTTATAAGGATCTTTCTTTATATGTGCTTCTTAGAACATCCTATCACCCTCAGACTGATGGTTTGTCTGAGCATATGATAATGGTGTTAAAATACATTCTTGAAGAATGTGTCCTTGATTTTGGAGGCTATTGAGGAAAAATCAACCTCTTATTGATTTTAATAATAATAATATCTTCCCAGTCACTATACAGATAACTCTTAGTCGAGGACTATATATCTCATCCTAGTAAGATGTATTATGTTTATTGTAATCGATGACCTTTAGATTTTGAGGTGGAGGATCGAGTCTTTTACACATTCCTAATAGAGTGAGCCATTGATGGATTAGGATGAAATGTAATATAGATCATAGATTCATCATACATTTTGATATTTGGAGGTGGTTCGAAATGTGAGTTACCATATAGAAATCCCTCAATAATATATGATTAATAATAATGTTTTTTTATTTCTAAAATACATTATTATCATTAAGGACAGCCTCATGTACTTTGTCCTAACTAGGTGGAGTTGGATATTGATGATTATTTTGAGGAGTACTCAGTTTGTATTATTGATTTTTGGATAACAGATATGTGTTGGATTCCATTTCCTCTAGTTGAGTTTATATGGTAGAAAGGACATTTACATAATGGGACTTGTGAGTAAGAGACCAATATACATGATCAGTGGCTAGAGCAATCCTTGGATGATGTTAAATTGCCATCAAAAGGTCAACTTGGGGACAAGTTATTTTATGTAGGGGATGTTGTATGATACCACCTCTTCAGATATATACACTTCCATTCGAATTATATCTAAATCTTTTGTTCTACCTATATGGGAATGCCTAATTACATCATGGAGGTAGCAGGAGCATTTAAGGCATGTTCGGAGCTTAGAGTTACAATTTCCTTAGTAAGATCATGAGGTTCACTATTGGTTCATGGTAAGTAGTAATCATGTTGCTAAACCATATGATCCATATATAGAGGTGTATGGACAGTTCAACAGTTCAAGAGGAGTCCCATGGCTATGAAAAAATACATTTAATTGCAACTGTGGTTAGAACGATTGACTCATGATTTCTCCTACCCATGTGCTAGGTGTGAAAGGGGATTTACCTTGTATACATTAATCACACATAGGCTACACATAATTTTTATAACAGTGTTCCAATTCATAAGAGGTGGGGTTCACCATGTGAAGTAGATGTGAATGGTTATCAATTGGTTTAGCCAACTATGCCACCAAACTATGTGAACCCTTAAAAAGAGTAAAATGTATACATTTTCTTCCTTGGATACACTCTTCCACCCCTCATTTATCCTCCTCCATATGAAAATAATCTATTCCATGGGTTTCTACCTTTCCCCTCCTCTTAGGTTTTTAGATAAATATTTAATCTTGCATCTGAGTCAAATGTAATTTGTCACATTGTGTCACCATAGTTATGTTCTTAAATTCTATTTATTCCATTATTAATTTTCTTCACAATATAATTTTTTATTTCCATTAGATCTAAAAAGCCTTATTTTCAAGTCAATTTTCTACTTTTCTAATTTTATACATTCTATCCCAAATCAAAGGCTGACACTAGATGATGAGGCTAGTTTCCATAAAAGATATATGGTCTTGCTCTTTTCCAAAAATTGTTTTTTTTCTATATCATGTGTCATCATGCCACTTGATAGAACATTTTTCTAACACCTCTTAAATGTAAAATTTACCAAATGTGTAGAAAGCACCTCATTATAGTTAGTCCTTTAAATCTAATTTAATCATCATAGGATACCTACCCCCATTTAGATCCATCCATTAGTGAGAGTCCCCTTAAAAACCAAATAATCTTATGCCTTATTGTGCAATTGAACCACCTATATAGATGTTTTTAGTTGGTACTAATGAATAAAATTGTTTAATTTAATTAAATAAAATGACATGATTTCTTTATAGGCCTCTAAGCCTTAGCTATGTGATTAAAATAGCATTTATGGTGAATTAACTCTTCTTTATAAATCATAATATTTAAATGAATTAATGTTAATAGTTCATGATAAGAAATTATCACATAGCCCTTATTTTAGTATGAAATGTATTATTCGATATTAAAATCATTAATGGATTTTGATTTTTTATTTTATCCTGACTAACGATGGTCACAAACCTTTAGTTACCTAAAAGTTGTGGCATTCCCTGAGTGAAACTTGGACTCCCATGGTGGTTTACATTGGACAAGCTCTTTGGAAACTAATTGATTTAATTATTGTTCTTCCAAGTGAAAAACCACACTTGGATTGAGTCCTTTTCTTATGATTTAGAATTTCCAAACCTAGATATGAGGGTTCACCTATATTTCAAGAAATTTAAAAAGAATGCATGGGTTGATTGTCATTAGATTTGGGTTGATGTTTTAGACCACCTTGGTAATTATTGTGGTCTCATTTTAATTCTATAACTGAGGATACCTTGGACATGATCCTAGGGATCAAGTAGAATTTACCCCTTAGGGTAAAATGCCAGGAGTAGACCCCTATGGACTTCACATAATTTACAATTATTAAATTCAATTTTTATTATTATTCCTTGAATGATTACCGCTACTTATTGATAAATTTTTTGTATTACTCGGTTCCCATACTTTTATATATAAATAAAAAATTCAAATTCCCCAAGAAATTATGGTTTACCCAAATGTAGGTAATATCATATTGGTGTTCCAAAAGAAACCCAAACTGATATAATTTATTTATTTATCACCTTACTTTATTATTCATACACACAGATAATTGTATATAAAAATACTTTCTAGTGATAATAAACAGTTGTTTTGGTTTAGTGATCCTTAATCACACCCTATTTGGGCCACTGATTAGTACCTGGATAGACTTCATGTACGCAGGTATCCACAAACAAAAGCAACAAACTATGGAAACTTGATTTGTGTGATAGAATGGAGTATAAGAGTTGATTAAAAGCCTATGATCATGATTCTATTGAAGGTATATTGTTTTTGTTTATTTTTTATAGCGTACGATTTTTATTCATGTTTACCTATTTCACTTGTATTCGACACTATTTTATAGCATTATGACATCATTATACTTTTTATGACTCTATATGTTTTTAGATTGATTATATTTATCTGGATGATATTACTCTGTTGTTTCTATTTTATTGTTACCATTTAGTACCGTAGTTATTCCCCACTCTAATCCACTATGAAAAATGGGGAATAGTATCCCCACCATACCATTACAAACCCCTGCAGCTTATTGGAAGCCTAAGGAATATGGGGAGGCTCACTTGAGGTCCCGTGACTAACCATGTTCGATCACCAAATTTTGAATTGGGTCCGGAACATTAATGTTTCCTAGAAATCGCATGTGGGGTCAATTCATAAAACACAAGTAATTAATAATTTTTAATTTTTTATTCTTTTGGAAGAAATTCAATGTTAATTCTATATCTCACCAAGATACAATATGAATAAAAAAACAAGGAAAACACAGAATACTATATCACAATGCTTTTTTATGACAACATAACACATAGTGAAACATCAATGAGAAATAGTAATTTATAAGTGGATGCTTTTGAGTTTAACTACTCTCTTGTACTTTTACCTGATGCATCATTGTTTATCTAATATACATCCTTGTGTACATTTTTTGAAAACTATATATGAAAAACACTCATCCATGTATAAGGACTTAAAATAAATATCTATAACCAAAGATTAAGAAAATGAAACAAAATTAACTAGGAAATAAATTTATTCGTTATTTTCATTTTTCATTTTAACTTTGATTCTATACAAATCCAAAATATAACATAACAAATTTTTTTGGGTGTGTACTTGTTTATATTATTGGAAAAAATCCCATAACTACAAAAAATTCAATGTAAAATTAAAATTTCAACTTATAATATATTTTTTAGAAGATTTGGGTAAATTATAAGTATTTGGGTGTTTAGAAGAAATTATTTGTTTCAAACCTCAACTCAACCATGTTAATTGGCACTTTGTTTATGTGTTTGGATTATCATAATCGGTTAGGAATTTTTCTTATTAATTGAGCTATTTTTGTGGTATGACTACATCTTTTTTCATAGTTTAAATGATTGGAGAGGCCTAGGGAGTGTTGTAGCGAAATGGGGAAAATTTTGAATGATATTGAAAATTTTGAATTTTTTTTCTAAAAAAACTCTTAGTATAAATACTTATACAAAAGAATAATCCTAAGTGTACAAATATAAAATATCACAGTGATGAAAAAATACCTTATATAGGGGAAATTATTTAAATTTTCCAAATATTTATATTATATAAGATTTTACCCAATGGGATAAATTTATATATGAAAAATTACACTATGATTGTTTTTAATACTAAAGAAAAAACATTAAATAGTGATATAAATATGTAATGAATGAAAATGAAAGTTACTTATTAAGGAAAATATAATATGAATGAATAAAGTAATTTTGTATTTGTTTTTCAGATGTGGGGAAAACCTTACATGAGGAATAAAATATTATTTATGAACTTAATATATCATGGGTTGATTTTTTAAGTAAAACAATATACATGTTTGCAAAAAATATATTATATATGAATATAATGTTACTCATCAAATTTCACCTACGTAAAATATATTATGTATGATGGAAAATATATCCATTATGGATTTTTCAATTGTAAAATATCATAAAAAATGATATTTGAAGTTAAATATATTAAGTATGTGTTGAATATCTTGTGTATTGAGTTTTTAACAAATAAAATATATTATGTATTAGTAATATATTACATATATGATAGAATATCTTATGTATTGAGTTTATCTACATGGGAAATCCTAACGTATGAATAGTATAATACTCAAATAGTAAAATATATTTTTTATTGGGTTTTTAAAAAAATTAAAATTCTTATGTTTTAAACAATATTTTATGAAGCAGAAAAAATATAAATTATTATGTTTTTTATTTAGGAAACTCTTTATGGAAATGTAAAATATGTAAAATATGTAGTTTTTAAAAGAAAAAACATATATATTACACACAAATATATATATTATGTATTGAGGAAAAATATATATTTTTGGGAACACCTCCATACTTATGATAACATATATGTTATATATGGGTATTTTAGGGATAATATTTATGGGTTTTTTACTGGGTTTTCCAAAGTTTCCCAATTTTTGAGAAAATAAACATTATTTATAAACTATTATAAAATATAAAATAATTAATAAAAACAAGTTTTTGACGGATATTTGGGATCTTTAATTACCGGTATACATCAAACCCAATAAGGATATACCTTTTCCCCCTTTATCATCTCAATGTGATATTTTCCTTGTTTATTAATTGATTTAATGAATATTCAATTTAGGGGTAGATAAAAGTAACTCTATACCCCAAATTCTTACTTCTATTAGTTTTTGATTTTTTTCATAGTCTCATACGGGTTATAAATTTTGATTCCCTATTTTAGTTATTTTAGAAAAACTTATTTATAACCTTTAATATTGCATTAGAATATGATTTTCAATGATTGAGTACCTTCTAGCATAAGGTAGGTGGTCTATAATTTATATGAAAATTCTCTCCTATCTTCTTTGTTTTTTTTTATATAAGGTTGCACTAATATAATTTGTTCATGACATAAAACATTAATAAAAGACTTTTTGTTTTATTATACATTAAAAACCCTTCATTGGGAAGTTTATAACTTGTTAATTGAATTATAAAATCGATATTTTCAACACATGGAGTTGATAATAATTTTAGAAAAAATATAAATTTGAATAATAGATCAAAGGGTTTCCCCAAAGTAAATTTTTTATTTTTTAAATGAATAAGGATTCCTAGTATTATTTTTAAGATGTGATTATTAAACATGAAATATTTGATAATAAATGACTTCATTGGGATGGGATGCACTGATCAAAAAATTTATTTAATTAGATTTTTTGGTGGGATTCACTACCCTCATACATAATAAATGATATGTTCAAGTGATATTCGATTACCCTAGGATATAATAATTTCATTTTTTGGGTGTGGGGAACTACCTACCATATTGAATAAATGAGATGGATAGGTGGGACGAAATACCTTCAAAATATGATAAATGAGATGGTCGGATGGGGTGCACTTATGACTAATATTAAAAATGATATTCCAGGGTGGGATGCACATCCACCTGAATTTATTATTTTTCATCTCCACATATGTCAAAGATATGGATTTCCATGTTCAAATACATCTAATATTGGTTAAAGTAGGTGTGGTGGGTCTTAATTAACACCGTATAACTCGATAAAATAAAATGGTCATTATTTAACTTTTATTTTATATATTATTCATATTATAATGAAAATTTACTCAGTATTGATATGTTTTGGAACTTCAATGGTGGGGCCTATTGAGTTTTACTTATACCTGACTTGGGTTGGCATGGGTACTCAAGTAGATTTCTTTTTTAAGAAAAATGAAATGTGTAAAGGACCAATTATTGAAGGTTTAACTAGATATCATGGATAGATAAAGGGATATAGTATAGGTGTATGACTCAAGACCAATTTTTGTATTTCCTATATTTATATATTTTTATTATTTTGGTAACTACTATATATGATCCACCCACAAGGGAATATGATATTCCTTTTGTGAACTGTACCTCATTCATATTCATATATCGTGGGATTTATATTATTTTTAGAATATGTCATGATGTATGCTACATTGACCATCTAAATATATGATATCATTCTTATTTTTTGTTTCTTACTATGATTTGAAGGTATATGAAAGGACTGGTTGGGATATGAAACACCCAAAAGGGGGGATGAATCACTTTTGGTGACATTAAATATATTTTTTAAATATTAAATTTTATCCATTTAATTATACCTATGTCACTTGTTAAGGTTAAATGGTTAATCATGTTCTCTCTCTTGAAATTACTTCATTCTTTTCAAATAACCTAACATACACACACTAGTGGAACAATAATTTATAATGTTCACCTCTCAGTATAATAAGACTATTCATTGGTGTGAACATGTGTAAAAACCCAAGTAATCCAAGAAATAAATCAATATTATGATTTATTAGTATTAAACTTTTGGATTTATCATCAAAATTGTTTTATGAATAAATTTATAAAAGTTTTCACTTGAAAAATGAAAATTTTTATTTAAAATTTTTTTCCCATAAATTACTTGGTTATCGTTAACAGATAAATTTAATTTTTATTGAAATTTATTTTTATAAAAAAGAAATAATTATTTTAATCAATATGTCTAATATATCTTAAGTTGAATTTTTGGGATTTTTTGAAATGATTTAATTTTAGTTAAATTTTCATTGTACCAATTTTTCCAAAACTATAAATTTTTTATTTTAACATTGTTATTTTAAGATACCCAATATTTTTTAGATTTTTTTAAAGATAAATAAGATCTATTTTATTAAAAATAATGTAAATAATTTCATTGGAATAAATATTCTATTAGATATTGGTATAAGTTTATTTTTATACATAAAAACATAATTTTTAAAAAAATAATTTTTCACTTCATTTTATATACTTATATTAAATGCGTTTTTTTCACTTATAGAAATTGAATATTAAAAATCTGATTCCATATTTTGTATAAGGAGGTTAAAATTTAGTGACGATTCTAATTTAATTTTTGGTCATTATGAAATGTAACCATGGTAAAAATATGTCACCACTATATTTGAGTAAATTAGGTTAATTAAGGTAAAAACTAATTAATAAGGATAAGAAATCTTATCACAAATCTTATAAGATGATGTTATTTTTAAAATTATCAACTTCTCGTCTAAACTATATATATATTTAACCTCTTTACTTGGAGTAATACAAATATTATGTTTAAAATATTTGATATATTACAAGTTTTCTTCTCCCCACACTTATTAAAAGTCACATCCTCTCCTCCATATCTGAAACCATATTTAAAAAATAATTCATACAATACCTAACCAAAACTATCCGTAATATATATTCCTACATATAAGAGGTCTTTTTCACCCCATAATACTTAACATAGAAGGCTCAATGTGTAATCGAAATAAGGCTTCCCAAATAAACTATTTAACTCTTAATAGAATATTTCATTATTATTTTCTCTTCACCATCCTTAAAATCATCCATACCAGGATTAAATCATTAAATTAGTATCTTACATAAACATAAATATAATAATTATTATTATTATGGTAAAAAAAATTTTCATATCTAATTCCATTCAATTTAAAATAAAAACATCGCTTGTGTGTATCAATGGACTACCACCTCCCCAAAGATATTTGTTTCATTTTTTATTGCCAGATTATATGGATTGTTAAAATTATGGTTTAAATGAATATATATATATATATATATATATATATGATAGTTATGAAATAATTATGATTATTTGAAGATAATATAATAGAAATATTATTGTCTTTTTACCTCGTTGTAAATTGATAATGTCACTTATAATTACATGTAGAATACCACCCCCATGAAGTGATGTGACTCATTTTTCATTTCCCCCTCACAAGGATTGTAAGAGGGATATAAATATTGAATAAATATAGAATATATAACACATTTATTATTCTGTAAAATTAATTTGTTGAATAATTTATTTATTTTCCACTTACTATAAATATGAAAATGTTGTTCATGCTTACGTATGGCCTACCCTTCTCCGTGAAATGATGTGATTAATTTTTTCTGATCACCATACATGGCTAGTTCAAAAATTATATTTAGTATAGAAATATGATAACTATTAAAATTTTATGTTTCTATAGGAAATGTAACCATAACCCATTACACTATAGGAAACACACAAATATAGTTTTGAGGTTATAAATATACGAACATGAAAGTGTGGCCGATTGTCGCCTATCGACCATTCAAGGTTCCGGTGCTCTGCTAATATGTATAGCAGCACTCGGGTCGAATCCTCGGCGATGGTACAATTTTTTATAGTTGATTGTTTTTGATTTGTGTTTTGATTTGGGGGTTTGTTTGCAGAGATTTAATTGAAATGATTGATTGATTAATATTGATTTAACAATTTGATAAATATTGGGGTGAGTTCATCATTATGTAGTTAAGCTTGTGATATCCTTGAGCTTTGCTTTATATTGCATTAAATTAACACCCATGTCACAAGTTGACATTGATTGGAATTCCCAAGTGTTAAGGATTTAATCCAAGCCTTGACTTAACTCAGGGTTCTAATATTAATCATATCTCGTTTATGGTAGCATATTTATGGTTCCAATAATCAATGGAAACCACATGTTAAACAAAACAAGTCATTAATCCATGACATGCTAAGTCCAACACACGCAATGTTAATTCAAAGAATACACATCGAGAAAAAGCTCTTCATCGCTTAACATACCTAAATTATAACTCACCCCAATGAGATATTTACTCAGTCATTAGGATGGTTATTAATCTGGTAGGGATGTTTATAGTATTAGGGTATGAGAAGAAGAGGAAGAAGAATTGAACAAGAAAAGAGTGGTGTGCCGAACACACACACGAACTGCAAAGAACGTGAATGAAACACGTGTTTTGATTGAATAAGAAATCACTTAAAGGAAATGGTTTTAAGATTAATTTTTAACAATTAAGAAACTATTAATATTAAACTACAGAAGGTGTATGATAATTATAAGTGATGAAAGAGAAACTTGCATTAAAACTCAAAAGAAATTACAAGTACACTAAAACAATTACAAAGGAAAGAGCATGAAATACATGGAAAGAAATGAAGGAGGAAAGGTTTCTCAAGTAAAAACTTGAGTATGGAAGATCCTCCCAAGATGTTGGCAATGACTTGGTCGTGCCAATATATCCTGCTAAGTGCCAAAGTCCAACCTCTTTCAAGGAGAAGAGGGGAGTGTATTTATAGCCAAAGGTAGTGGACTGTTTTCATTCCCAAACTTCCCCTCAAGTTGGACCTCCAATTTGACCTTTCAGACAGCTGATTCTCGAGAGATATCCTTCTTCACTATTCTAGATATATATGTGGAATAGTCACCCTAAAAATTTGGCTGTCATTGGACTTTTGTGGCCAAAGTTATGGCCGGATTACTAAAACCTTTTCTACTGTCCAATTTTTTCCAGAAAGTTTCCATGGCCTAAATGTGAATGCATTTATGGCTATGGAGATACCTTCAAATACGAACCATTTCTTCTGGAAAGTTGATCATCAATAGCTTATCTTTCACACCACAAAATATGAGCTTCTTTGGACAAGTGTATTAGTTGAAAAGTCAAGAATGGTGGGCTGATTTAAAATCCCGGACAGAATGGTGGGCTTGATTTCAATGGATCCATTGGGCCCCAAAATGGTAGATTTGGGCCTTTAAATTTTAATCCATGACTCCTTAGGAAATTCCAGAGCTTGAAAAAGAATATCCACTCATTTGTCCAGGGAAATTGAGCCCAATAATGAAATCTTCAAGGCTGGTCCAGAAATTAGGCAGATCCGGTGGGTCATTTTGTGTGGTCCATATGGCCCTTCAAATGGCCGAAGTAGCCAATTCTCCAGTTGAGCGATTTGTAGGAAATTGAATTTATAACCCTAAAAGACAAGAATCACACAATTTGGATTAGTAGGGTGAGAGTTATATTTAAAATACTAAGCAGACATGAATCTGTATTATTCGAAACAATACTCCAAAATAATATTTAATATTAAAGCACGTGTATTTCACATAAGTTATGCTCATCTAATTGAAAATCAGTAGAGGGAGTATATAAAATGATATTAATAAATGAATAACATCCGAACCCAAAATGTCCAATGTGAATATTAGAAAAATAATAACCATAAGAGAGATGGTAATAAAAGAAATAAAATGAAAAATTTTATTATGAAAGTATAAAATTAATATAATTTTATAATTAATGTCACGGCCCATCCCCCAGAGTCAGTGTCGTGACTCCCCCAAGACTACCTTCCATAGGCCAGGGGCTGGAGACTAGCACCAAAGTCGTAAATCCCTAATCTGGGAAGACATTGCCTTTAAAACTTGAAAACGCACACAACAGAGTACGATATAGAAGAAGAAAACTAAGTAAAACTATATAAAAGGAGTGATGAATGTAGAGGGGCTAGAATACAAGCCCAACAGAAAAATACTAGTACATCTGAAAAGCAAAAAACGGCTGAAAGGTGAAGAGTATCTCCTGGATCATCCACCACGGATCCTACCTGAAGGGTAGGTACAAATAGCCTCCTCTACAATCCACGTCTATCAGTCTCCTCTACGTACCGACACGTCGTATGGTCCACCTTCGGGTACCATCCAATCTTGGTACTCTCAGCCTTAGTCAGCGCCGTCCGTCGTCAGCAACCAACACAATGAGATGCAGTCATAACCCGTGCAGGGGTGAGTATAATGATACTCCGTAGGGACCCTGAGACCCTTAAGGTATCACAAAATCCAACAAGGATAAACCAAAAAGTATGAAATCAACAGATACCCCAACTAAGGTATATGCCCATATATATACCTAAGTTCTAAATTAATCCATATCAATCATGAGGTAAATACAAAAAGTTATTGACTCAGCTCAACTAAGATTTTATTCAAGGGATAGTATCAATTTGAAACCTCAGATACTGGAGAACTCCTCCTCTATCGAGTACAGTGGGTCTGCCGTGTCACACAGAGGCACTTCCCACTAACCTTGGACTGCTAAGGTACTCCTCCTATCGAGTTTCATGGGTCTGTTGCATCACACAGAGGCGCTCCCCAACATGGGTCTGCCGCATCACACAGAGGCGCTCCCCCTCATAGCCTGCTGAGGTACTTCTCTTATCGAGTTCCGTGGGCCTGGTGAATCACCAAGTTTCTCCCCACTGTGGGTCTTTCATGACCCCAAGGCGCTCCACACTGGGCCAGTAGAGTCACTCGGAGTCAAACAGTCAGTATTTTTCAGGTCTCAGCCAGCTACTAGGTTCCTGTACAAATACTCACTCATCTCCGGAAGATCTGTTCCACAATATACTGGTCGATGCTCTAATTTCCACGAAGCCCCACGAAGAAGTGTCTCAAAGGTCTGCCACGTCATAGGGGTCTCAACTCAATAGACGATGCGTCAATCAGACGCTTGGTCTGTGAGTTATTAGCCTTTTAGTCCCAGGGGCCTGATTGGATTCATGTATGATCCAACGTGACTGTATCTCAACATTACCACGAACTGTAGTGGGGTATACCAAAAGGGACCGTCACGCTCCAGGAAAACCAGCGCCCCTGACGGTTCATCAAACAGTCATCCTGTGCCAATGATATGGCCAAAGAACGTAAAGGGGTTAGAAGTGGGCCCGGGTCCGGTCCGACCCGGTTAGACTGACTCGGCCCAACCCAGTTTGGGCTGACCCAGTCTAGGTCGAACCGGTCAGACCTGTTAGGTCTGGAACGAACCATTGGGAGGGCCATCCTGTTAGGTTCGGAATGGCCTGCTGGGCCCCGCCCAGCAGGTTGTGAGGGCGGTTCGGCCCAGGTTCGGGGCTGGTTCGGCCCAGAGCGTCATGAGGGCGTGGCCCAGCTCGGCGCGACCCAGAGGGCGTGACTGGGCCAATTCGGCTATGGCACCGTGAGGGGGGCCTGAGGTCGGTTCGGGAGGTCGGGAGGCCAGGAGGTGGCCTTGTAGGGTGCGGCCAGGCAGGGACGCTGCCGGGGGGGGCAGGTGGGACAGCGGGCAGCTAGGCAGAGTGCGGCCAGGCTGGGAGGCGGCCAGGTAGGGCGCCTGGGGGGCCGGAGGGCATATATGCATGGCGCCAGGTGGGATGCTGGGTAGCCAGACAGGGCACAGCCTCACCGGAAGGCAGTCGGGCATAGTGCCAGGCGGGCCAGTGGGCGGCCGTGTAGGGTGAAACCAAGCCAGCAGGTGGCCGGGAGGCCAGGCTAGTGCGGTTCGGGCCGATGTGGTTCAGTCGGGGCGCGCGGGAGGCCGACAGTGGTGCGACCGGGAACGCGGGAGGTTGGTGGTGGTTTGACCCATAGAGTTGGCTCGGTCGTGGCACTGGAACACCATAGGGGAAGCACAGTTCGCGGAGGCCATGGGATGCACAACCTTTTCCCATTACTTCAACGCCTTCAACGCCGCTTCGTCGCCTTGTCAAGAAACAACACAAACAAGAATGGCGAAGGGGTCGGGCCATGTTGTTTTGGCCCGCACCCTCCGCATTTAGGGTGGTAACACTTGGATCATCACAGAATAAGAAAGATGAACAACAATTGTTTTACAACCATGCAATGATTCCTTTCCAATCTGAAGAAGAGAAAAAGAAAATGAAATTTACACAAAATAATCCCCCTACCTTTGATTGTCGGTCGTCGACGTTGAAGTCGCGGGAAGAAGACGAAGGAGTTCGTCGTTCTTCGCATCCACCACACACTCTCAATCCTGAGCTACGTCGGCTCATTGATGATTATGCGGAGGGTAGGTCGGGTGTAGATGCCCCACGTCGGTAGGATCCAATGGAGGAAGTCGAAGAAGGTCAGTGTTCTTTGTTGGTGGACCGTTCTTCGTCGGTGGTGCGTTCTTCATTAGAAGAACTTTTTTCCCAAGATATTCTCTTCCCAAGATCCACCAATTGAGAGATTACAAGAAAAAAAATAATAGATTAAGTTTGTCTATTATTTATTTGCTGACACAAAAATCAAATTGGTGAATTAATAACTTGGCTCCCCTAATTAATTCATGAGTGTTGGCACAAATTAATTAGGGGAGTTGGCACCAATTAATTAAGGGGGGGAGGGGGTCAAGAGACTCTCCCTCATAAGTGAGGGAGAGTTGAGAGGTTTTACTCTCCTCCATCAAAAGGGGGTTTAGCCCCGTGTGGTCCCATGTTGTAACCTCTCGCAAGATGTTAGGTTCGGGTGGGCCCCACCACCATAACCTCTCATGGGTGGTTAAGGTGTGGTGGTCCCTCCTCTAACTTCCATGAGGAGGTTTTAACCACCAAACACGCACATTGTGGCTCAAATAAAAATAAAGTGAAGCCCACTTTATTTTATTATTTTTCACAAAAACCCAAAAACTATCTTTTAAACTCAACCCAATACCATCGAAGTGAAAGTCTTCTTAAGTGAATACCAGCAGTGTGAGTTGAACAGTGCCGTCAGATTTCAATTGCAAGCACTGGTTCCAAAGTTAAAAAAACCGCTCATACATTTATGGAACATACCCGAACAAAACTTCATAAATTAATTCTGAGCACACCAGGCCTCGGAATCATGCACCATCAGTTTTCGTGGACTTGTAAAATTCCCATGTATTTAAGAAAAAAATTTTCCATAGAATTTCCAGGTCATTAAATTCTCCCCACCTTAGGGATTTATGTCCCTGTAAGCTACAAATCAAACTAAGGGAACCATTGGGGGTTCTGAGCATGCATCTGATCCTCCCACTCCCATTTAATCTCCTGGAGGTTCCCATGCTTCCAAAAAATGCACACTGGAGGTATCGACCATCCACATAGGACCTACTCCTGTCGATCCTCAATCTCCACTAGAACCTCCGTGAAAGTATCCCTATATTCGACATCCAACTCTCCATGGTCGAGGATGTATGAAGCTTCATGCACGTATCTCCTCACCTGAGATACGTGGAAGACGTCGTGCACCCGATACAACTGAGGTAGAGGATCTAAGTGGTATGACACCTCGCCAACTCGTTTGAGGACCTGCAAAGGTCCGATGAATATCGTAGATAACTTTCCACCTCGACCAAATCTTCATAGTCCTCCTCGAGGTGAGACCCATAGAAAGACGTGGTCACCATCCTTGAACTCTAGAGGCCTACATCTCCTGTCAGCATACGACTTCTGCCTACTTTTTGTAGTCATCATCCACTCTTGGATGATCTGCATCTTCTCCGTGGTAGTTCGTACCATCTATGGTCCCACTAATTCTGACTCCCTAGGGTCAGTCCAGCACAAGGGTGATCTAAAAGGTTGACCGTATAACGCCTCGAAAGGTTCCATCCCGATGGTGGAGTGATAGCAGTTGTTGTAGGAAAACTCCACCAAAGGTAAGTGATCCCCCCAACTGCAGCCGAAGTTGAGGACACTAGCACATATCATGTCCTCGAGGGTATGTATGGTCCGCTCAGTCTGACCATCCATTTGAGGATGGAAGGCGATGCTCAGATGAAGCTGCATCCCGAAAGCCTCCTGCAACCCCGTCCATATCCGGGATGTAAACTGTGTGTCATGATCAGAGACAATAGAATAAGGTACTCCATGCAAATGCACAATCCCCTGCACATAGAGGCATCCCAAACTCTCTACTGAACCCTGCTCTTTGATCAGTAGGAAGTGGGCCGACTAGGTGAGTCGGTTGACGATCACCCAGATAAAGTCATGACCTCTAGATGTACATGAAAGACCCATCACTAAGTCTATGGATATCCCATCACACTTTCACTATGGAACCTCTAAAGGATGAACCAAGCCTACTGGTACCTGGTGCTCTGCCTTCACTTCCGGAGAAGTGAGGCATTGGGAGAAAAACTCTGCAACTGCTTTCTTCAAACCTAGCCACCAACGCTGTCGTCGAAGGTCCTGGTACATCTTCACCACTCCTGGATGTACTGCTAGAGGGGATGTGTGGAACTCCCTTGACACTTCCTCCTGAAGTGAAACTGGAACCATAGTACATCCTCTGAAGAGTATGATTTTCTCCCCACCTTTAGAAAATCCATCAGGTGTCTGCCCTGTGGATATCTGGGCATGTCATGTCTCGTAGTTAGCGTCCCCATGATGTGACTCCCGGACTCACTGAAGAATTGGGGGAGTGACTGTAAGGGACTCAGGGAAAGATGATCCATCTCTATCCACAAAGGATATTGGAAAAGTGGCCAACTGCTTCGTCGCCTCACCTAGCAGTTGTATACTAGATCTCCTACTGAGTGTATCTACTACAACTTTCCCCTTTCCATAAGTATAGACTATCTCGAAGTCATAGTCCTGGAGGAACTCATGCCAAGACCACTGTCTCAGGTTTAGGTTCTTCTGAGAGAAGATATACCTAAGACTCTTGTGACCAGAGTACACGGTAAAAAGCTCTCCCATTAGATAGTGTTGCCACATCTTCAAGATGAAGACCACTTCTGCTAACTCCAGGTCATGGGTAACACAGTTCTAATAGTGTTGTCTCACCTACTAAGAACCATAAGCAATCACTGCTCGCTCTTGCATTAGGACACACCTGAGTCCATTCCCTAGTGCATTGCAGCAGACTACGTACCCTACGACTTCCTTTGGAAGCCTCATGATGGGGGAACTAGTCACCCTCTACCTTTGCTCTTGAAAGCTCTGTTGCACCTCTCTGACCATACGAAGGGTTTCCCCTTCGTCATCAAGGCTTATAGTGGTTATGCAACTCTGGAAAAGTCTGGCACGAACCTCCGGTAGTAACCATCCAAACCCAGGAAACTTTGTACCTTCTTCACACTCCTGGGTGGCTCCCAAACAAATGTCACCTCAAACTTTACTAGATCCAATACAACTCCAACCTCCAATATGACATGTCCCAAAAAGTGAACCTCTTGGATCCAAAACTAGCACTCCAAGAGCATACCATAAAGTTGGTGCTCTCGGAGTGTGTCCAGTACTACTTGCAAATCGTAGTCATGCTCCTCCTCAGTAGTTGAGTAGATCAGAATGTCGTCAATGAAGACTACGACAAAGCGATCGAGGTATGGCTGGAAAATCCTATTCACGAGTCCCATGAATACTAATGGAGCATTGGTTATTCCGAATGGCATAACCAAGAACTCATAGTGGTTGTACCGACATCTAAAGGCCATCTTCTACACATCCTCATTTCGAACTCTGAGCTGGTGATAGCCTGATCTGAGGTGTATCTTTGAGAACCACCGTGCTCCCTTCAGCTGATCAAAGAGGTCGTCAATCCTCGTGAGTGGGTACTTGTTCTTCATGGTCACTTGATTTAGGAGATTGTAGTCGACAAAAAGCCTCAAGCTCCCATCCACCTTCTTGGAGAATAGAATCGGGGATGTCGAGGGAGAAACACGGGGCTGGATGAATCCTTTACCCAACAAGGCCTCTAGATGTACCCGTAGCTCACGAAGCTCTGCGGGATCCATCCGATATGCTGGTGTAGATATCGGTTCCATCCCAGGGTACATGTTAATTTAGAAGTCCACCTATATATGGGGAGGTAGTCCTAGAACATCATCAGAGAAAACACTCGCGTACTGGTACACCACTACAGGATATCTCGGTCTCTCCAAATAAACTACTCCGAGGGTAAGATAGGATAACTGATGAGTGACTGGTTGTACCCTCCTTTGAGTAAGTTTGTCCTGTGCTGCAAAGGCTCCCTTCTCGCCGGTGATGGTAAACTTGGTCCCATCCATGCAGACACACCACAATTTTCACTTAATATAGTCAATCTGAGCATGGTCTGTAGATAACCAATCCATACACAATATGACGTCGTAAGACCTCAGAGCCACTACTAAGAGATCCCAACCGAAGCTATTTCCTCCTAGGGTAAGCTTGCACTGCTGAAACCAGTTAATAATCATCGAGTCTGCTTCTGTAGGAGTCTCTAGCCACAAGGATCGAGCCAACGGCTCTGTCAGAATCTCTAATCTCGGAATGAGGGTAGTGGAAATGCAAGAGTGACTGGAACCTATGTCTATAAGAACTATAGATATGGTGGAGTATACACAGATCATACCTCGAATCATATTCAGAGCACCATGGTCGTATGCTTCAGCTACCTGAAGCTATGCTACCGCCTATCCGCATGCTCCCTGCGGTCAGGGTGGACCACCTTGTGGGGGTGGTTTTAACACCTCGAAACATCTCCCACCACCAGCTGCTCGACCAACTCCTCTTCCATGTACTCTTGCTCCTTGAAGACCGCCTCAATCAAATATTTGTCTCTTCCTGGGTGATCCTTCGACCATATGATGATCATTCAAATGGCGGGTCGGATAGTCACAAGACATGTGACCATGCCCACCGCATGAGTAACACTACCCGCTCCTGGCATGTGTGTCACTGCTGCGGGTTCCCCGTACAACTGATCCTGAGTCATGCGGTCGTCCACCCCTGGGTCTAGTCCTCTTGGAACTCTGTGACTTCTATCTACTTCCAGCTATAGAAGACTCTGTCTCATGTCGACTAGTGGTGGGTCTCGCTGCTGGAGACTTCTCAGAAAGGTAACACTCAACTAAGATGGCTCGCTCCGACACCCCTGCCTGCGTTGGGATGCTGAGGGATCTCATCGAAGCCCTGATCTCTCGCCTAATCCCCTGATCAATGGTCTGGGCCCTGAATAAGGGGTCCTTCACCATATCTGTGGAGTAGCGTGAGAGGTTGGTGAACCTCACTGAGTACTGTGTCACTGTCATGTTGCCCTACTATAGATGAAGTTGCTCCTGTATTTGTACTGCATGTAGAGTCGCTGGAACAAGCTCCACCTAAAACAAGCTCTTGAAGTCTACCCAAAGAAGTGTCATCTAATCATGGACTTCGAGCATTAAGCTCCACCATCTTTCCATTGCTTCCTGTAGAAGGCTGGCAGCAAGAATCAACATGAAGTCGGCTAGTGTCCCTACAAGTCGGAAAACTCCCACCACAACCTCCATCCAATCCTCAGCTACATGTGGGTCCATCTCTCCCCTAAACTTGGGCGACCTTTGGTGCTAGAACTCATGAAATGTGCTCAAGTGGCATGAATCATCTGTCGCTGGGTTTGGTGGCATCGGTGGCCCAACGGGAAGTAGTATCGCTAGTTCCTCTGCTAGAAAAGGGCCACGCACTGAGGCCTCATCGCTCAGTGGGCTATCAGTGCGTACAACACTCGGGGCTCTAGCTGGTCATCTTCAGGGAGGCATCCTGAAAGAAACAGATGTGACATGGTCAAAAGATTATACCAGGTGAGCTGACCTGGTTGAGCTGACTTAATGAAAACTTTTGAAAACACACACGCAATAAGTGTTTTCATGTACTAAGTCGGAAGTCAGTAGTCAGGGTCCTGGTGTATGGATACGTCGGCCGCCGCACCAACACTGGACTCTGTGAACTGAAAACCATACTCAGTACCCTCAAAACTATTGCTTCAAATAAAAGCTAAAAGTCCTAAGTTCTATGGTAAAACTGACTCCTTCGATACCAATTTGTCATGACCCGTCCCTCAGGACCCATGCCGTGACTTCCCCAAGCCCGCCTTCCATAGGCCAGGGGCTGGTGACTTGTACCAAAGGCGAAAATACCAAAACTGGGAAGGAATTTCATTTAAAATATGAAAACGCACACAACAGAGTACGAGTTGGAAGCAAAACACTAAGTAAAACTTTATAAAAATATTTCTAAAAGTGGAGGGGCCGGAATACAAGCCCAAAAAGAAAATAAAAGTACAAATTAAAAGGAAAAAATGAATTAAAAGTGAAGAGAAGCTCCTGGATCATCCACCACAGATCCTACCTAAAGGGTAGGTATAAATAGCCTCCTCTGCACTCCATGTTTGTCTGTCTCCTCCGTGTACCGAAACGTCATATGGTCCACCTACGGGTACCATCCGTCCTAGTACTCTCAACCGCAGTCAGTACTATCTGTCATCTGCAACCAACACAAAGAGGTGCGGGTGTTTCCCGTGTAGGGGTGAGTATAATGATACTTAGTAGGGACCCAGAGACCCTCAAGGTCACACAAAATCCAATAAGGATAAACCACAAAGTATGAAATCAATAGATAACCCCACTTAGGTATATGCCCATACATATACCTAAGTTATCATGTAATCCATCTCAATCATGAGGTAAATACAAAAATTTACTAACTCAGCTCAACCATGATTTTGTTCTAGGGATAATATCAATCTGAACCCTCAGCTACTGGAGAAATCCTCCTCTATCAAGTAGAGTGGGCCAGCCGCGTCACATAGAGGCACTTCCCACTAACCTTGGACTGCTGAGGTACTCCTCCTGTAAAGTACCGTGGGTCTATCGCGTTACATAGAGGTGCTCCCCATCATGGGTCTTCCACGTCACACAGAGGTGCTCCCCCTCATAGCCTGCTGAGGTAATCCTCCTATCGAGTACTGTGGGTCTAATGTGTCACCAAGGGGCTCCCCACTATGGGTCTTCCGTGACACCAAGGCCCTCCCCAAAGGGCCAGTAGAGTCACTATGAGTCAAATGGTCAGCAGTCGTCAGGTCTCAGTAAGCTAATAGGTTTCAGCACAAATGCTCGCTCGTCCCCAGAAGATCTACATCACAAGCTACAAGTCTATGCTCCAACTTCCATGAAGTCCCAAGAATAATTATCTCAAAGGCCCGCCACATCATAGGGGTCTCAACGCAATAGACAATTCATAAATCAGATGCCCTGTCTGTGAGTTATTAGCCTTTTAGTCCTGGGGGCCCGGTTGGATTCGTGTACGATCCAACTTGACCATATCTCAACATTACCCCAAACTCCAGTGGGGTATACTCAAAGGGACCGTCACGCTCCAAGAAAACCAGCTCCGCTGACGGTTCGTCAAATAGTCATCCGGTGCCAAAGATATGGCCAAAGAAAGTAAAGGGGCCAAAAGTGGGCCCGGGTCCTGTCTGACCCGGTCGGACCAACTCGGCCCAACCCAGTCTAGGCCGACCCGGTCTGGGTCGACCCGGTCAGACCTGTTGGGTCTTGACCGACCCATTGGGCGGGGTAGCCTGTTAGGTTCGGCACAACCCACTCGGCCCAACCTAGCTATTCGTGAGGGCATTTCGTCCTGGACTTAGGGCCAGTTTGGCCCAGAGCGTCGCGAGGGGGCGACCTGAATCAGCTTGTACAGGAGGGCGTTGCTGGTCCGGTTCAGCCAGGGCACCGCGAGGGGGGCCGCGGGATGGTTCGGGAGGCCGGGAGGTGGCCGTGCAAGGCACGTCCAAGCGGGTGTGCGGCCGGGCAAGGCACCAGGCGGGCCTCCGGGAAGCCGGGTAGGGCACGGGTAGGCCGGGAGGCAGTCAGGTAGGGCACGTCCAGGCTAGGTGCGGCTGGGAAGGGTGCTAGGCGGGCCGGAGGGTGGCCGAGTAGGGCGCGACCAAGCCGGCTGGCAGCCGGGAGGCTGTGAGGCTGAGCCAGCGCAGTTCGGGCTAGCGCGGTTCGGCGCGGCTTGGGCCGGCGCAGTTCGGCATGGCTCGGGCCAGCGCAAGCTAGCGGGGTTCGGCCGGGGAACGCGGTAGGCCGGTGGTGGTGCGGATGGGCATGCGGGAGGACAGTGGTGGTTCGGCCCTTGGAGCCGGCTCAGTCAGGGCACCAGCAGGCTGTGGGGGCAGCATGGTTTGCGGAGGCCACGGGAAGCACAACCTTTTCCCGTTCCTTCATCAACTTCAATGTTGCTTCGTTTCTATGCTGAGAAACATCACAAATAAGAACGACGGAGGGGTCGGGCCATGTTGGATTGTCTCTCACCCTCTGCATTTAGGGTGGAAACAGTTGGCTCATCAAAGAGTAAGAAATATGAACAACAATTGTTTTACAAACACACAACGATTCATTTTAAATCCGAAGAATTGAAAAAGAAAATGAAATTTACACAAAATAAACCCCCTACATTTGATTGTTTGTCGTCGACGTTGAAGTCGCGAGAAGAAGATGAAGGAGTTCATCATTCGTCGCGTCCGCCATGCACTCCCAATCCCGAGCTGCATCGGCTCATTGACGACGATGTAGAGGGTAGGTCGGTTGAAGACTCCCCACGTCATTAGGATCTAAGGGAGGAAGTCTAAGAAGTTCGGCGTTCTTCGTCAGTGGAGCATTCTTCATCGATGGAGAATTCATTGTTGGAAGAACTTTTCTCCTAAGAACTTCTCTTTCCAAGCTCCACCAAATGAGAAATTCCAATCCAAATAATAATAGATTGAGTTTTTCTATTATTTAGTTGCTGACACAAAAATCATATTGGTGAATTAATAAATTTTCTCCCCTAATTAATTCATGAGTGTTGGTACAAATTAATTAGGGGAGCTGACACCAATTAATTAAAGGGGATGTCAAGAGGCTCTCCCTCATTAATGAGTGTGAGTTGAGAGGTTTTACTCTCCTCCATCAATAGGGAGGTTTATCCCCATGTAGCCCCCATGTCATAACCTCTCACGGGAGGTTAAGTTCAGGTGGGCCCCACCACCATAACCACTCATGGGAGGTTAAGGTGTGGTGGAACCATATCCAACTTCCCTGAGGAGGTTTTATCCACCAAACACCCACATAGCGGCTCAACTAAAAAAAAGTGAAGCTCACTTTTTTTAATTATTTTCCATGAAAACCCAAAAAATATCTTTCAAACTTGACCCACTGCTATCAAAGTGAGAGTCTTCTTAAGAGAATACTAGCACTGTGAGTTCAACGGTGCCCTCAGATTTCAATTCCAAGCAGCAATTCAAAAGTTAAAAAAACCCACTCGTACATTTACTAAACGTACCCGAAAAAAATTCAGAAATTGATTTCGAGCACACCGGGCCTCAGAAACACGCGTCGTTAGTTTTCACAGACACATAAAATTCCTATGTATTTAAGAAAAAAAATTTCCACAGAATTTCTGTGTATTTACAGTTAAAGAGATAGAAAATGAATGAATATATACAACCCTCAAGGTAAGAGATTTTATTTTAAATCAATTATGTAAATAATTTAAACTCTTCCACATCTATAACCATGTTAATTTAAGGGTTGACGAATTTTTTATTTATGATTAAAAGTTTTAAAAATTTTATTTCCAACTATAATTTTATTTCTTTTAAATATTTTAAAAAGTTATCATATCAATGTTTTCTATAAGGGTTGTTTTCAACTCCTTTAAAAAGTACATTTTTTTGACATATACAGCTTGAATTCCTTTTCCCACAATCATAGTTGTCACTCATTATAAATATTACGATTCAATATAACATTTATTTTTAATTTATATCCTATTACCTATTTTATATGATTTTTTCAGAGTTTTAAATGGAAATGGAAATTTCAATTTATGATTATGTAAAGAAGAAATGTGTTCTACT
The DNA here is from genome assembly GCA_963277665.1 of Viscum album. Lineage (NCBI taxonomy): Eukaryota > Viridiplantae > Streptophyta > Magnoliopsida > Santalales > Viscaceae > Viscum > Viscum album. Next base: position 1,266,155,293 of record OY728129.1, on the reverse strand, counting down.
TATGTTTTTAACTGTCATTTTAAGAGTTTTATGATAAAAAGTGAAAGATTAAAAATATTCATTCATAATATGGTACATGAGTGTTATAAATGTTGAATGTTGCGCTCAATATAGCTCATGATTATGGGTGAGTCCGCTATAGCTCTCTAATGTTGTGGGTAATGAAAAGTCTTTGAAGGGAAAATGAAGCAGACAACCAGGTACGTTACTCCTACTTGGTTAACTAGGTTTTAGTTATTTTTGACATTGGATAAAAATACAAGAAAGTATTTTATGAATATAATTCTGGAAGATACCTATATTACACTTGAAAAAAGTTTTTTTAAATGAAATATTTATATTTCATGTGGTAAAGAAATGTTATGTTATTTTAAAAGAGAAATTTTCGTTTTTCGAATAAATGTTTTCATGAGTTCCCACATTCCTCAAGATTCCTTAATTTCTTCTCCTACCATTATTTATGGGTTTCAAAGTTTTTATTTCAGAAAATTTTCATTTTCCCATGCATATATGATATATTTTTTTCTTAATGTTTCATTTTGGAAAGGAAAAAAGATTCATGGGTTTCTATATTATTTGAGTGAAGAAGATTCCATATTTTATCAAATATAAGGATGTTTTTTTAAAATCCAATATTTTAAAATATTTTTCATAGGATATAAGTATTATTAGAAATTTTATAATGGTCAATATTTCTTCTTTGGGGACTTATCTTAAATGAGGAAAAATCGACTTAAAGGAAACATGGTTATAAAGTTAAAAAAATTCTTTTATGATAAAATTTATATTGTGTGAGAGTGTCCAAGTTATTTTGTAATTGTTTTACCCAATTCCTTTAAACTATAAACAAAATCAACCATGTAAAATTATGTAGGTTACACCCTTGTTATAAATCATGTAATTATGGGTTAATTATGTTAATGGTTCTTATGGTTGTTATTAGTGGAAAAGATTAAATAACTTTATAGTTCAGGAGAATTATAAAACACACTATAATGAGACTCGATTTTATTATTTTATTATCTTGACATATTTTTTTTATTTCTATGTTGTTTCATCTAGTCAATGTCTGGTTATAATGATTTTCTATAGGGTAAACATGGTATCTGAAATATAAAGTCATCAAGATGATAATAACCTTCCAAAACACCAACCTAGAATAGTTAGAATAGGCTAGTTTTATTTGTGATAAATCATTTAATTGAGTTCATTAATGGTGTATCCCATGAAATAAAGTGACAAAATTAACTATCAAGGAACATATCTATAAAGGAGGGTTTAATGAAATTTAACCCTCTATAATTCGATGGATATTTATAACTAATGAAAGCTGAAGGATGTGTAAATTCACTAATGAAGATATTTGATGTTTTAGGAGGTACATACCATCAAATAGTAACTATTTATATTTATAAATTTTTAGGTGGAGCTAGTAGATGGAGGAAACTAATTAAAAACAATATATTAAAAATGATATTGATTACATAGAGTGGATGGAATTTAAGGATGTTATTATTCAAAAATATTTTCCTAGAGTTCTTCTGTATATAATGGAAATAAAATTTATAGTGATGAATCAATATAAATAAGTCTTAGTTTCCATTTATGATTATCATTTTACAAGACTAGATAGTTGTTCATATAATTTCATTATGGACCATGAGAGTAAAATTGATTGATTTTTTGTAGTATTAAAACCAAGTTTACAAACACTATTGGTTTCTTCTGAATATAATATGTATGAGGATGTTATTCGTTGTTTTATGAAATTTGCGATGGAGTTTTCAGAAATTTATATACTTCATGATGAAAAAAATAAGAATCACTCGAGGATGAAATAAATAGAGAAGTCATCAACTAAGAATTATGGAGGTAATCCCCTGAAATGATCCAAATATGGTGATTGAAATTTTATTGTGTGTTTGGTATGATCAGCAATATGTTAATTATTCGATAAGATAAAAAATTTGGATTATCAATGAAAGTAAAATATTTATAATCATATCATTAAAAGGTAAATAAATAGTTATCTAGTAGTAAGATGTTTTTGTTCCAATGAGCTATGTCATTATGCTAATGAATATCTTAATCCTGTTAATGAAGGTGGGAATCATAAAGATAAAATGTAGAGAATTATGGTAAAGTATTTTATTACTACCATAGTAGATAATGGACTATAAAATGATATGGGGTTAGGTACATTAATAATTTATTCTCATTATCCTAATGAATTGTTTGATTTGGGATCCACACATTCTTCTATTTTTGGTAAATTTTCATGTGAAATAAGAATAACATCTCAAGAAATGAAGTCATAAATTTTTGTAAACTCTATTAGGGTATTATAAAGGAAAAGTAATTTAAATAAATATTATAATTAAAATATATGGAATATGATTTCCTATAAACCCTATTTTATTTCCCATTATAGAGTTTGTTGTTATTCTAGGTTTTCATTGATTTTTTTGTCATGTTAAGATTGAATATAGAGTTCATTAAGTCATATTAAAAGTTTTAAAATTAGTTTCAATTCATACATAATAATGATTTCATTCCTCTCAAGAATATGATAAACTCATAAAATATTAAAGTTAAATTTAACTTTAACATATTTTTGAAAAGAAATAAACTATGGAAATTAGCGATGTTCCAGTTTTCAATGAATTTATAGATATACTTTAAAATTATTTTCATGGTTTTATTCCAAATTAGTGTGTTGAGTTTACTACTAAAATTATACCTAATGATAATATATTTTCAAACCCTCCTTATTTAATGGATTCAATTGATTTTTTTGAATTTAAATAATTTTTATTGGATTTTCATTATATTGGTTTATTCGACCCTAGAACATCACCTTTAGGAGTCCCTGTTTTGTTTATTATAAAATATTGTTCTATGATACATTGCATTAATTATAAATACTTAATAAAATAAATATCAAGAACAAGTTTTTTTACTCACATCGATTACTAGTTTGACCATCTACTTGGTGATCAATATCTTTTATGTCCGGATATCACTAGCTTGAGGTGAAGGGGAAGACATTCTGAGGACAACCTCCCATACTAGGTATTATCAATAAGAGTTTGTTATTATATTCATGTTTCCATATTCACTCATTGTGTTTATAGATCTTATGAATATAGTATTTCATAAGTATTCATATTTTTTTTCTGGTATTCAATGATGAAATTCAACTTTTTTCAAAATTTTTTGAGGAACAGGAGAAACAACATAGTCAGGTTAGGTCTAGCCCCGACATAGGTGGCATGTGTGTTTGTAATTCCTGATAGAGATAGTGATATAGAATGTGAGTGGTAGTAGGTTCCTCACCTGAGGTCTCAAAAATATGTTGATTGGATGTACATTAGGGTAGTCACCCATTCCCATGGTATTATCCATGAATTTGTGAACCAACTTGAGCCTTTATAAGTTGTCGTGTTACCCACAATCGCTATTTATGAGTCAACATCTCATACTTACTCTTCCCATTAGGGAACCCATAAACAACACAAGGGAAAGAAAATTCCCCCATGAATGCCATTGTCTTCTTGTAGTTTTGGTGATTTAATTCCCCTGGAGTTGGAGAATGCCCCCAGAATCCAGCTAGTGATGGATATTATTCAAGTGATAATCTAGGGTATTCTTATGTTAATACTATGGAGCCAGTAAACCCCTACATGGTTCCTGATGACAAAGATCATTGGACGGATGCTCCCAACATCCTCATCCAATGCCAGTGTCAATGGAGATGCGGTTATATGAGTCGATGGGATGCATTGGTCAATAATTATAGTCATGTTGTGCATGCCACCAAAACTTGAAAACATTCCTAGCATATAGATCAACATGTGAATCATCTCATCTTGTTTCAAAAGATCGTCCTCTACCGTTGTTTGTGATACTTGATTAGGTATAATCACTATGAACATGATACAATCAGCAATGTTCTATTTCATATTAGGCTCAATCATCTAGCCCTCATCAGGTAGTCACTCCACGGTTTTCGAATAGTGAGCAGTGGGACATTCCCAACACCAGTCATCCACCGGTTCATCCAGAAGGTCCAATCATAAATCCATCCACAGAACAACCTATTGTTAGTAGAAGATCATACTTGGCATAGAAGTATGATATTCTTAAGAATATTTCCCCCATTCTTGTTAATATCTCTATCCTCAAGGATCTTCGCCTGTTAGTGGAAACGTGTGAGTCCCATTTCTAAGCTTTAAGAATCCCCCTCCAATTTGAGATGGAGGTAGAAACCGTCGAAGTCTTCCATTTTCAGGTAGTTGATGATAAAGAATGTCAGTCCATTATCTCCTTCTTTGGAGAGGATGAAGGCTCTCCCATATTGTGGTACATCTGCACACTGTACATCACTAGCCATTTCAATGATGTGGAGGTTCACTATTTTCTTGTTGACACTAGATCAGGGATCAACATTATCCCAACATGGACACTTCTTAAGATGGGGTTGTCCGAGGCTGATCTCAGCCCCTCTGACCTAAAAATTTACGGTTTTGACATGAAGGAGTTGACACCAGTTAGAATGATCTATCTAAAGACCCAGATTAGTGGCCCAGTTGACAAAATTGAGTTCATGGTTGTCTCACAAGACAACACATACAATTCATTGATGGATATTCCATGGATCCACTTTCATGCGGCGGTCCCTTCATCATATCACCAATGCCTTAAGTACTCCAGTAATGGTCTAGTAGGTATACTCAAGAGTGATGTGTCTCCCTTTGCCTCTTATGAAATCTACTACCTATATTCTTACTACTACAAGAGAAAGTATAAGAAGATTTAGGCTAATGAGGTTGAACACGCTGCGGCTGTTACCGCCCTGTGGACAAACTTATATAATGCCTATGTTTTCTCGATCCACCAATTGGATGCCATGACCCCAAACATGGGTAAATGCTTTGTTGTATCTAGAATTAGGGGGTAAGAACATTCCCAATTCTAAGGGATGATGAAATATCACCTCATATTCCCACAAAAATCTACCTCAGGTGATCATAGATCCCTATACTCTCATAAGGTATTGGGATATCCGCCTCATGGAAATGGAAAGAAATCATACTTTATTATTTATAAAGACTATTATAATCCATATCAAGAAGATGCACCGCTATTACTTTGATACCATCAAGTGTGGACCCTTGTGTTGATGTTAATATGTGATCAGTTTGATAGGTTTCATCTCCATGGTTTCATTAGAATAGTGGTCCCTTGATCTGGTGTCCACCGCCGCTCAAGATGGTGCCAGTGTCCCGTCAAGATCTGTCAACTTGGAAGAATCGCCTCCCACTGAGGATCCACCTTCTGTGAATGAAGAAGATGATTTAGAGGATTATCCTCCCTATTTTTAAGAGGGTGTATCCACCATGGTGAATAAATTGGTACAGATGAACCTCTATAATGAGACGGATCTGAAACCAACATTGATCAGCACCACAATGCCTTTCGAATAGAAACAACGATGTGTGGATTTCATAAAGTGTCATTGTGATGTATTATCATGGAGTTATGAAGATATTTAGAGAAAATATCCTCAATTTTTGTCCACTACCTCAGTCTTCAATAAAATTATTGTGGGTTCAAACAACCTACTAGAAAGATTCACCCTTATCATGGTGCCATGGTCGATGCCAAGGCTGATAAGATCATCAGATACAACTTCTTCAAGGTAGTCCAGTACCCTAGATAGTTAGCTAAAATTGTTCTTATTAAGAAGAAGAAGAACAAACAGATCAGAGTCTATGTACACTTCCGGGATCTCAACTATCACTACCCAAAGGATGACTTTACCCTTCCTGCAATAGAACTATTGATTGATGACACCACTGTGTTCCAAGATCTCTCCTACCTGGATGGATATTCTGGCTATTACCAAATTAGAATAGCCCTAAAGGATGAAGATTCTACAGAATTATTGGAACCAAAAGTTACTTTCTTATACGAGGTAATGCCTTTTTGTCTAAAGATTGCAGGTTCCGCCTATCATCATTTTATGCATTGCATATGTAAATTGATCCTTGGGACATTGGCGGAATTATACGTAGACGATCTGGTGGTAAAATATCACCAGATCCAGGACCATATCAAAGACCTGAATAAAGTGTTCATCTTCCTATGATCCCTCCACCTGAAGATGAAACCCTTGAAGTGTGCCTTCACGGTCACCTCTCAAAAGTTTCTCAGCTTCATTGTTATATATAGAGGCATTGAGATCAATCCGGATAAGATAAAGGTCATTAGTCAGATGTCTCCTCCAAGAAACATTTATGAGCTCCAAGTCATACAAGGAAACTTATTTTGTATACTACTATTCATAAAAATTATAGATGTAATGTTTAATCATTTTTCCCATATCATGAAGAAAGGTGTCTATTATCAGTGGGACGAGGAGTGACAGACTGATTTTGTAGAAATCAAGAAGTACCTATTATGGCCTCCAGTCTTGATGCCACCCATTTATTGAAGGCCACTAGTCCATTATGTGACCACTCTGGAATGAACTCTCGGCACACTTATGAGCTTGAAGAACAATGAGGGAATAGAGAATAGTTTGTATTATCTCAGCTGCAAGCTCTTTGGAAATGAGACCTAATATTCCTCTATCGAGAAGAGTTACCTTGCACTAGTATTCATAGTGAAAAAATTGTGACATTACTTGTAGCACCATGAGATATAACTAGTTTCTCGAGTGGAAACACTGATGTAAATTCTGAACCACCCTATGTTAGCCGGCCATCTAGCTTGATGGGTAGTGATCCTCCAGTAGTTCCACATTGAGTTTGTTCCCCATAAGGCTATCAAAAGAAAAGATTTGGAAAACTTTCTTTCCGTTAATCCAACTCATGTTCATGAGTCTCTGGATCTTGATTGTCAAGATGAGGCAATCCTCTTGGTAGATCTGGTCATTTGTTGTTGGAAAATTCATTTTTATGGAGCTTCCTGAAGCCCCACTAGTAGAAGACTTAGTGATCCCAAAATCAATAGAGTATGTCTAGGTATCATCTTCATCATACTGGTGCATGTTTTTCTACAATATCCATTATTTTTGTTAGATGGTTGTGCCAACAATGAGGGATAATACCAAGCTCTCATTATTGGTCTCGATCTATCCCTCGAGATTTACGTTCACCACTTACATGTGAAGAGGAATATGAACTAGTCATCATGCAGATCAATAATGACTATGTCGTCAAGAAGCTAGAGCTCATACCACTGTTAGAAAGTACCTAACAGCTGATGGACTAATTCCCATCTTGTCCAGAAGTTACTCATTCCCCCATTCACAGAGCGGTTGACCTGACCCCTTGGCCATCTTGGTTGCATCTATTGTAGAGCCCGGTCAGGATGATTTGATTATCCATGTGGCGCATCGGAGAGTCATCGATCCCGTTACTCTGGAAAACGATGATATTCCGAAGGTAATCCATCTTAACATCGGTGCTCCACTTCATGACCCCCATGTCTCCTAGCCCAAGTGTTGGATGTGACTAATGACTAGAGGACCCCCTTTATCGAGTATCTCTAGCACAATAATCCTCTATAATATATAGCTAAGCGTGATCGAATCTGACATCGTGCATTGCAATTCACCCTCCAGAGTGGTCCCAATATTGATCAGATCTTCTACAGATGAGGATTTGTTTGGATTCTTCTCTATTACATTCAAGGATGTGAGATTTCTCAAGTCATGCAGTAATTTCTTGCCGGTTCTTGTGGGGATCATCAGGGAGGGCCAAAGCTCTCTCACCAGATCTGAATATTGTGTTATTTTTGGCCCTCCATGATCTGTGACTATATCACATTTTCCAAAAGGTTCCATGCATGATAAATATATGCTAATGTTGGGAATTGGGTTCCATAACATCTCCATGAAACCAATTACTCTTGTCCCATTGTGGTCAAGGGACTTGATGTAATGGGAACCTATCTACCAGCGATTGCTCACTAGTGCAGGTTCATCCTGACTGCTACATATTTCTTCTCCAATTGGGCAGAGGAAATTCCAATCAATTCAGTTAAGTCCCATCCTATCATTGAGTGTGTGAGCTCCAATATCATCTACCAATTTGAATTCCCTCGCATCTTCCTCACTGATAATGGCACCCAATTTTGAGCAGATGAGCTAAAAAAGTTTTTCTCCAAGTACAACATCCATTCTAATCATACCTGTCGCTATCATATGAAAGAAAATGGGTAGATTGAGGCATTTAAAAAACCCCATCTAACATTTTGTAGAAGATTGTTGGTCAGAACAAGAAGATTTGGCCAGAAAATCACCCCAATGCTCTCTGGGAATATAGGATAATGACAAATAATTCCACTCAGGTGACCCCATATTCCTTGGTGTACAAAACAGATGCATTCCTACCCATTGATATTCAATTTCCTTCATTTCCCATAACTGTCAACAATCAGAAGATACCCAAAAAATTAGCCGAAATCCTTCTTAATGAACTGGAAGAGCATGAAGAGAATAGGCTTTGTGCATTGCACAATCTAGAGAGGCATTAAAATAAGATATCCAGAGCTTTCAACAATAAGGATTTCCTTCGATCTTTCTTACAAGGTGACATTGCGTTGGCCCTGAGAATAGAAATGATACACAACATAAAGCCACCAAATCTGGAGCTAAAATGGGGGGGGGGGTTATATCATTCACAAAGTCTACCCAAATGGTGCATACTCCCTAGTCACCATGGAAGGTGAGTGTATTACTCCTCCCACAAATTCTAAATTCCTTAATCAACATTTTTCTTTAACTATCCCACATGACTTTAAATTGTTTTGTCCTTAGCTCATGACATTAAACTGCATGATCTGTCTAGGCTTAAGGATGTAAAACTACTCAACACTCGCCTTACGTGATGATAAACTGCAAACTAGCTATGACTTATCATTTATGGCCCAGCCTCAAGTCCCTTGATTTTTTCAGCCTCATTTCCCAAGTTCTAACTTTCTATTTTGTGGTGTGGTATAGACATAGATCCATGTTCATGTCAGGCTATTTTTTCCATGGTACACACAACTATTTAAGACACCCCTCCTTTATCTTCTTTTTTACTGCATGGGTACCACCATGCTTCATGTGTCCCACCACTTGGGTTTCCATAATCTATTTACATCCGAAAGGACCCCGTATAATTTCATGTTATCATGCTACATTGGATCACCTACCGTTTGGGACCAATGTCCCAGAGAATCCCGAACAACAATTTGACACAAGTCCCATATTGAGAATATGGTCATCGGTAAATAATCAATTGTTTATTCCTTTTCATGGTCACACGAGATGGATACTATGTTGATAAATGGTCATTAGTTATCCTTGATCATTTTTTCCATTCGGTGATCTCCCAAATGACAGGAATGATGATTCACCCTTTCCACCCATCTGTCCCATGCGCGTGACATTAAACTGGGCATCTTCGGTCCAAGCTCCATGAATATAAATTAAGATCTACCCCATACTTTATATATGATGTTAAAATTCATGAAATTTTCGATAAATACTTATGCCTTGATTCCCATACTCATGGGATACATAGGAATGCCAAAAAAATTCATTTTTGGGTCCATCTCGGGTTCATCTATTCTTTCTCTTGGGTACTTGGCATGAGTTCTATCCAAGAATTATGAACGGTGTGGCGTATATGGGATTATGTCCCCATTCACGTCAGGTTACTCACCATGCCATAAACATTCCTCTTCAAGATACCCACTCCTATTATCTTCCTTACTACATGACGTTAATCTGCCCGACACTTTAGAACTATGTGTGGCTTGATTTCCATCCTTATGGGAGACGTAGAAACACTCGAATATTTCATCTTCGGGTCTAAACTTTTGTCTTAGAAACATTATCATTCTTCTGGACCCATGTACTATGTTCTCTGGGAGTGGGTATGTTGTGTGGTATGGGCTGATGTCCACCTTCACATCAGATTTTCAATAGCCACACCACATACCTCTCTCTTGGGAGATCTCCACCCCCTATCCTCCACTAGTCTTCTCGAATATTATAATCTCAAATTAGGCCCCTAGACTCTTTATAGAAGTTCACCAATGTCACTAGATTCACTATGGTTTGGGACCTAGTGTGTTGAGTTCTACATGGACATGTTTTCATCAGTTTATATGCTTCACATTTCCCTTTATTTGGGTCTTATTCATCTTTCACATCTGAAAAAACCCCGAATGACAGGAATTCTAGGCCTCCGTTCTCTCCTACAATCTCAGGAAAATGTCCAATAGGATGTCAAACAGAAATTTGACACAATTCTTGCATTGCGAATACAGTCAGTATGGAACACTCATTAGTTCGTTCTCATTTTAGGTCACACGATATGGTTGTTGTGTTTTGAATATGGTCAACAGTTATCCTCTATCATTATGCCACCCATTGTAAGCCTTGAATATTAGTTGTGTGATTCACATATATTTACACTTAATCATGTCCAAGGTGAATTTCGACACTCTTGGTGAAATCCCTCAGTTTGCATTGTGGGTGAAGAGGATAGATCTAGAGTGCAGTGTCATTCAAGGCTCTCCACCCTTTCCCATTTCTCTGTATTCCACATGTAGTGAGGATCTTATCCATAATTGTTTACCATGTCATGGGTATCTCACATGGGCATAGGGAGTTTTTCATGTTTTATGCCTACATGGAAGAGTCTCACTTCTTTCATTCTGAGATCTATGACCATAAACTATGATCTACCATGATTCTTATCACATGATGTTAAACTATATAAATCTTCCTAGAACTATGTACGAATTGATTCTCATCCACATGGGATATGTAGGAATTCCAGAACATTTCACCTTTGGGTCTATCTTAGGCACCACTAATTATCTCTTCTATTCGGCCTTTTATCCCAAACTCTTATAGTATTGCGTGGTGTGGCGTATTTGGGCTTACATCCTCATTCATGTTGGGTTTGAAATAGTCACACCATGTACTCCCCCTTTAATAGATAGTATCCCATTCCCCCATCCTTGTCACATGATGTAAAATTGCACTACATCTTCCAAAACTATGTATGGCTTGATTCCCATCATAATGGGATATATAGGAATGCATGAAAATTTTGTCTTTGTGTCCAGCCCTAATCCCCAGATTGTTTAGCCCCTTGGCCTGTGGTCCCACCCTGGGTTTGTGCACAATGTGATGTGGATGGATGTCCTCATTTGTGTTGGTTATGGTTTATCACCCCTTGTGCAGCCCCTTTAGAACCTTGTTCTTCTATGCACATCCAAGACATAAGATGTCGAACAATTCTTCCTGGTCCCACATGACTTTAAACTAATGTGTATTTTCCCCATGATGTTAAAATTCATGGGTTGGTCCTATAATATGAGCCTAAACTGTGAAACTATCATCATAGTTGCATGATGAAAAACGTCACCACAATGTGGTGTCCTCGCTCGAGGGGACGACATGTTTGGTATCATTCATCCACCATTCCATTTTTTAAGGAATATATATGGATTTATTAAAACATCAATTACTGTATTATCCATCCTAGTTTTTTTGATTCACAAAAAAAAACCACACAACTAACCTAAATAATAAACAAGATCCATCAAATTCCACTTATTTTGGTGCATAGTATAGACATGCATGATAGTATTGACCCTACCATTGGTACCCTACTATGACATTATCAAGAACTACGTATGGATCAATTCCCATCCTCATGGGATACATAGAAATGCCCTGAAAATTCATCTCGGGCTCAGCCCAAATTCTACCATTGGTTTCATTACTTGAGGTTTCCCCTTGGAGCATATGGAATAGCATAGACTTCTACTGTCATCATTCATATCAAGTTTTTCAATAACCATACCATGTATCTCCATTGTTTCTTCCTAGCCTAGTCTGAGTTCTATGAGTACAAACTAAGATCTGGCGAGAACTATGTATGGATTGATTCCCATCCTAATGGGATACGTAGGAACACCCGAACATTTAGTCTTTAGGTCCATCCCCAGGTACTAAAAATCCTTAATTCATTCATGCGCATAATGTTAAACTGGAAACCCTAGTCCAAGCATCATTACGTTAAAATGTGTTTGGGTTTTCACTAGGAATGTGTCATGATATGGAATGCCACTTTGGTCCCCACCCACATCTTGTTTTGCTACTATACCATCCTATGAACATTCTATTAAACAAAGTAGCATCTCAATGGTCCAATCTATGACCTTAAACTAGGAGTTTTCATCCCCAAGATCCTTTTCCCTGGAAAGGGATTCAATTACGTCTTGCTGACATGTCTCATTGGCATACCCGAATGTGTCTTGGAAAAGATCCCTAAGTGTTTAATTCGGAAGAAACATTACCTAATTTAATGTCCATGCTTCATGAGTCCTTTATTTGGATTTCCATCCTCTTATCTTTCTAAAGGGACCCCCATTATTTCCTGGTATGATTCCACATTGGCTCTCATACCATCTTTTTCCAACCCCCAAAAGACCTCAGAAGACATTTTGCGATAGGTACCATGTTCTGAACATGGTCAACAATCAAACATCATTCGTTTGTCCCTACGCCAGGCTAACATGAGAAGATATGTTTCAAAAATGGTCAACATCTATCATCAATCTCTATGAAATCATCATTCCAATACAGATTGTGGGAACCATGATTCACATCATTTCACTCCCTTATATTCAAGTGTAATTCCAATATACTCTATTTTACCCTTCTGTGAATCTATGTGCATTAAGCTAGAGGGTCATTAATATTGGGATTCCATTAAACTATCATTCCATTTCACCTAATGTGTGTCTCCATGTACTTGTAAAATACCATCGCTACTCCATGTTTCCCACATCAAGCATGACTCGTGTGGGATTAGTAGTTTTGGTAGGATGTGTACTGGTGCAGCTGTACAACACATTATTTTTGTCCCACATGAATTTAAACATCTACTTGAGAACTGTGTATGGATTGATTCTCATCCTCATGTGATATGTAGGAATTCTCAATTACTTTCCCTCAGTTCTATACCTATGTTATGCAGCCTCTAGTTTATGGTCTAAATAACCCCATCGGGAACACGTGGTGTGGTGTGGACTCCTACGGTCCTCATTCACGTTGGGATATGTACTGCACCACACATTTTCTTTGTGATGACCATTTCATCAATGTATAACTTTAGACTAAAGAACTACCCTATACAAGTTTAGGATACCCCATGAAAATTATGGGATTCCACATCTTCCTCATCGGAGAGTATTTCCCCCAGCAGCATTGGTCTCTAGCCATGACGTGCTTAAGAACTACGTATGGCTTAATTCTCATCCTTATGGAATATGTAATAATTCCTAGGAATTTATACTTATTCCTACCCCCAATACCATTAACTTTCTTGGTTCATTTCCCCTAATCACGGTCCAAACTCTATGACCTTAAACTAGGAGCCTACAGTCTGTGCAACAAAGATTTAAATAGTTAGCGTCGGTCCATGCATTGTGACCTTAAATCTATGTGAAACATCATGGTCATATAACATTAAACTATTATATGAATTGTTCTCACCATATGATTCTAAAATATGTGTCTATCATCCTCATTGGCATATCGTAAAACTGTGAGCCACTATAGGTCCTCTCCAGATAGATCCTCTTAGGAAATGAGTACAATCCTTGATCATATTGATATTATCAACTAATGTGTTTTCATTATGGTGGTGTAGTTTCAATAGTGTTGGAATCCATTCGAACAACCCATCACTCCACCCTCCACACATTTCATGCCCTTTATTTGGATCTGTGTCCACTTTCGCGTCTAATGGAACCCCTTAATAGTATGGATGCTCGACCTATGGATCACCTAATGTCTTGGGATAACATTCTGGAAGACTGTGGATGACATTTGATGTTAGGCCCCATCTTTCGAACATGGTCAGCGGTTGGCCCTCATTTGTTTTCCCTATTTCAGACTAATGCAATAAAGATACTTTGTTTTAAACACGGTCAACAATTATCCTTCATTATCAGGCCACTCTCTACAGGGTTAAGAATTTTAGGTATCATGATTCACACTTTCCACTCACCTCTGTTGAGATTGATTCCATTTCCCCTGACATTACCCTACCTGTGCATTAGAGCACACTGGGAAAGCATCAATTCAACTCTTATGAGAACTTCATTCTATGGTCATGCCTCCTTATCTCTTCTTGGAGTCTCGGTGTGGTCATTCAGACCCCAAATTCCTAGAGATGGGTTGGTACTCTCATATTAAAATGAAATAATGATTCGGTCTTCCATTATTTCTAACATATGGCATAACCAACATGATCTTAGAGATTAATTGCTGGATATTACACAAATGTGATGGAAAAGAAGAAACCAATACAGAAAATAGAACTCATGCATGCCTCCAACATAAAAAATAAAATCATAAGAGTAAATTTATAAATTCACAAGAATTACAATGCCTAAGGATCCACCCCTCCCATAGATGAATTGAAATCATAAATGGAGAGTCCTAGCTCCACCACTCTCTGCCTTGTAGTGTCTAGGATCCGTTGTTTCCTATTAAATTCCTTCTCCTCCTTGATGAAAATGGGGCTTATTCATTAGACTGGATCTGGGACTAAACCTCGTAATCTTGGATAATAGCCATCTCTTTATAGGCCCACATCATTTGTTCTTCAACCTCTACCAGTTGGGCCTTTAATCGCGATATGAGATCCAATTGTGCATCTAGGAAATATGAATACTCATTCTCCCACAACCTCAACTATTGGATATCATTATCATCCTCTCGAAGTTTCCTAAAATTGATTGAATTCCTACGCTTCTAGTCCACACCGAGGATGTGGTCATGTTCCTGTATTTTCTCTTCCATGATGTCTCAAATGAGCATATCAACCTATTTTCCATATACTCCTCCAGTGCATAATTCATGTAGATGAAAATGAAACCTCCCCATATAGTCTATCCATTTTTCTTATGGGGTATCCCCAATGATGCACTTGATCAGCTTCCATGACCATCGATGAATGACCTTGTTATCCTCTTCATCAGAAGTTGTCTCATCTCGATCATCCGGGTCAGTGGGTTCATATGTGGGGAATTATTAATAGAACTCATCAAAAGTATCTTCATCCAGTGTTTTGTCAGGTTGGTCAGGTCACATGTCATCTGATTGACCCCCATCATCGTATTCCACCTCAATGATTTTTGGTTCCATCTTGCTGACAGTCCCACCTATGATCACGAGCATTGTTGCTTGGTCATTATGGGTGTCTTCTTCTACAACCATCAGTGCTCCCTTGAGAAAGGCAGTTCTAGGGGCCCCAACTACCCACACCAATGTAGCCCATGACTTTTGAATATCTATACATATAAAAATACACATACATTAGTTGGCATGTTCTAATGGATGACAGTTACAAATTCTATGAATATTACATACAGATATCAAATAGTTGTTTTTTCCAATTTTTTTCCCACTAGAATCCCGTGGTTTTGTGCCCCATATATGGTTGGGAAATTGGAAAACTCTTGTAGAACCACCTTGGGTGTCACAACCCTACTAGAAGCGGTAATCACCGTTGTCACTGGTGTAAATCCCAATGTTGCATCTACTATTATGCATGAGAGGATTTTGCATATGAGACCCTCTTGCATAGGTTAGATGTTAGTTGAGAAGGCCTAAGTGACCTGAAGGAGGACCACATGAATATGGTTTAGGGTTTAACTCAAGAGCCTTCACAAAAATTTCCCACCTCCATGTTTTCGACCTCACCTTCCTCTAAAGGGATCCCTCTACTAGCCTCTCCCCCAATAGGACTCTTCTTATTCTTCCTGTAGGGGGAAGCCCTCCCTAAATTTAGTGGTATAAAACTGTGGCGGGGTTGTTTGATTGAGGACCAATTTTACATGATCTGTTAATGGATATAGAGTACCATGAGAGTGCACGATGTCCTCTAGCTCGATAATGTACTACACCTCTTCTACCTGAGATACCAAAAAATAGTCCCTGGTGTGACCAATCCTTGACACATCCATCCTGAGATGGTTCAGATGAATCCACATCTAGAAAGGATTGATGAATTTTCTATTGACATCCCAAATGTTCCAAACCTCTGTGAAAACAGTATCCTCATACATATCATTATGGCATATATGCTTCCCCAGAGCCTGAGTGGGTATCCTACAGAACCCCCTGGGTGGTATCCCTTCCCACTAACTTTTCTTCTATGGGGCTTCTGGTTCCACCACTACCACCTACCTCTCGATCGGTGCAGGTCTCACTGCTACTATAGCCCTGCCACCACATGATGTTCTTTCCACCTTCCAACCCCAACCTCAAGGTTGTGAAGGTACCCTGTCACTAGCATGGATGGTCTGCCGGTTCAACATCTCCCCTGGGTAGGCTACCTCCAAACTCTTAACAAACTCATTTACTAGATCATAGATAGCTGTGGGTGGAGGTATCTCATTAATCATTGTCCCATCCCCCTGTGTGAACATGAGCCACATCTTACACATCACGCATGGATTGTCCTCATGGATTACTCCCATGTAGAACTGTAGGGTCAACCTCTACATGCATCAGAACTGCCCCGTGAAGCGGTGTTGGGTGTGCGACTCATAAAGAGGATAACAGTAATCTCACGCCACCAGTACTCCATTCCAAATGGCCAAATGATAGGATCAATTATCCTTAGTTCCATTTCCATCATCAGTGAATACACCTATTAGAAATGGGAATGGATGGAAGTTGAACTCATACAGATTCTAGATTCAATTAATCTGGAATGGAATTGTTATCATGGTTGGGAAACTCCCCACCACATTCAAAATAGCTGGTCAGAAATATGACCCTATAGGGGAAACGAGGTTTGGGTATCTATAGGTTCCCATATACGCTGTTATCCACCCACACAGAAGATGGATCATCCTACACACCCTCTGTGGATTTTTCCCTTACTAATATTCCACAATACATTATAAAGATTACCCAACACTGGGATCCCCATATTGATCTATTCCCCCATCGCCAACATGTATTCCATGATAAATGTGATCGGTCATAATCCCATGTTTTTATCTCTTACTGGTATCATCCAACAACAAATGATCGCTTATATGAATGCAACCAATCTTACCACTAGTTTTTTCTCAATGCTGACACCGAACCCCCATGTCTTCCCCTAGTTTTCTTAAATGATTTAGAAGTATGAGTGCTCTTTTCTGTGTTGGTCACCCTTTGAGAAAGTGGGAGGCCTCATAGGAAACTTCCTAACTAATGGGAAATTTAGGAACCACATGAACCACAACTTGAAGTGCATGTCCCTCACCAGGTACTTGTCCTCGCCTGACATAAAATATATCAATTCTTTTTCTAGTGGTGGCATCTACTCCGATTCCTCCCATGTATTATTTAAAGGGAAAAACTCCTCATACATGGCCCCCAATATTGAAATCCATGAGATCAGGTGGAGATCCCATAAGCTGATACTAACCTCTCCATGGTGAAGATGAAAGTATTTTTCCTCAAAGACCACCTACTCAGCAACTCTAGAATAAAGTTCTTCGGCTAGAAGATATGGAATTGTGAGGCTCATGCCACCTTATACAGACCCACTCACCTCATCTCCACCCCACTATCCTCATAAGAGACACATACCCAGTAATCCCATGCCCAATCTTTTGTAAACATTCTCCCATGGAACAAGTCCCAATAATCGGTCCACCTCTTCTTCGGGTTCCCCAAACCACCTTTAGAATGGTGTGGTACTGTGGAGGAGACACCTATATCTGAAATTAGCTCCCATAAATTTTGTTAACAAGATTGTACATACAGTCAGCTCTGATGGGGGTGCGAGCCTCCCAAGTGTGACCATCGGCAACCCTGAACCACCGGAACTAGCATGTCATACTCCTGAAACAATAGGTTGTCTCATATATTCTTTCTTTAGGAATGAGAAAATCACCCCTTAGACTAAATCCATCTAGAGGAATTCTTTTTAATAGAGGTTATTTATTCTTTATTTCAGATAATATCTCAACCATGGATTATTTATCTTAATGGATCCGCACATATTCCCCAATACTTAGGTTACCCGCCATTTGTTTCCTCCAGGAAGCATCCGTAAGGACACCCCACTCCAATCAGCTTCTTGATGATCCATTTTATCCCAAGAATTTAGGAAAACTTTTTCCTGCATCGTAGAGATAGATCGCAGAGCTATATCATGATTCCTGATCATAGAGCTCCACCACATACCTTACAGACACAACTCATGAAGCGCACAATCACAGATTATGACTAATCGTTGTGAACCAAGGATCAAAGTGTGCCTGATTCACAAAGAGAAGTCATAGAGCATGTGTATCTTTGAGAATCAATATCCAATGCACAAAAAAACATATATAAGTAAGGAAAAAATAGGGTTCACTATCTTCTATTTATAGGAAAAAACCACCAAGCTTCACGGTGTACGTGGTCTAGGAGAGATTCACGGGGTTCTCAACCCATGCCTCACCTATCTACATTGTGACCTTACCTCACAATATTGTTTCATGATTTTCCTTAAATTTTGGAGATTTACCCTTAGATTTTACTTTCATGTCATCATTAGCACTAATTCTACGGGGTTAATTTGTTGGCTCCAAAATGTATTCAAGGAATAAATATGATAATTGTAAACCAATACCAAAAGGGGATTCTTTTCAAAGCACCTTCGTGAAGCCCTTCAAAATTATGTCCAGTGAAAAGCCCTTCAGCACCATAGTCTTCACAAAGACAAGGCTCCCTCTGTGATCACTGCAAATTAAAAGGACATAAGGCTCCGTGATTACGATGAAATTGACGGAACTCTTCGTGCCACGTAGGGAACTGGATCACCTATGTGATCCCTTTAAAATTAAGAGAAGCCTATGTGAAAACCGTTGAGAGAGTGAAGTAGTCCTCTATGCTATAGAGGGGATAATATTTGACTCCATAGTTATGAAAAACATGACACAATCTGCCTCTGATGGAAAAGCGCCAGTGTCATTGCAATGCACTGCCAGAGATTTACGTTTCGCTTTCACCTATAAATACTAGGTTTCCTCAAGAAACAAAGGAAAGATAAGATAAATTTTCTCCTAATCATATCTCAAATAGTGATGAAACTTTTCCTCTAAAAATCATTGAGAAAATTATTTTTTTAAGGTCTTTGTTTAGTGAAAAATACTTGTCTCTTGGCTCATATGCACCCCTCTTCAAGTAGGGATGCCCTTTGTGAAGCCCATATGGCATTGTAAAGAAAAGGATATCCATAAGGGGACTCTGATTTTTGAAAAGCACTCATGCTTGACAAAGTACCTTCCATGAATATGTAGAACCCATGTTAAAGCAAGATCACTATGCTTCATGAAGTACATCACTTCGCAATGATGCACTTTTCATAGTACCCATGCTTTGTGAAGGAATACATCACGATGACCCATGGACTTTCCAATTCACACTTCGTACACATGTATACTCTACTCCTAGGCTAGGAAACTCCACTTTACAATGAATAACCCTTCACAGAGTCTCTCCACTTTTTGGAGCACCAGAGCTTTGCAAGGTCCCTTCCTGTAAACCCCTTTGCTTCACAAATCTCTTTCTGGTATGGCCCTACAGGTTTGTACAAAGTGATTTCAAGGTCCCTTGGGAAATGATTCAAATTTATTTTCTTATCCTCATGCTTCTTTTCATAGGCACAATAATGGTTGTAAATTCATCTTATTGTCACGCTAATGTGAGCCCCTCAATGGATCACTCCACAACCCCATCTCCACACGACACTGTCTATTCCTTCCTTTCACTGAGGGTTAGAGTGTGCCATTTATGTATTTCCTGTGGGTGTAAAGTGAATTATCATCATATTAGATATAGGAAAAAAACTACGAAGAATCATCGTCCTCATCACATGACATTAAAGTATTTCCCCACCCTGTGAAATATACACAGGGTTACCCGCCTCAGACATTTTCCACACCCACTGGTCTCTATGGGAGTGAGATATTTCCCACATAGAATGAGATCCTCCTTGCCCAGAACAACTTCTATCTGCAGGGGAGTTAAACCATCTTGGTGTAATCCCCTAGCCTTTCTTGAGGGAGGTAGCATCATTTCTCCTCATTTCTTATTCTATCCGCAAAGTCCAAGCGATAGATGGGTACAGGGACCATCAATACCCCAACCCTCTCCCTTTGGGATTTATATCCATCGGACCTCTAACCTTAAGTAAGTCCCAATCTCCATCTCCCTAGGCCACTAACCAAATGTATTCCCATGTTTCCTATTTGGGCTGCTAACCATGCATAATCCCGACTCTATTTTTCAAAGACACACATTTCATGGTGTTATCATCAGGTATTTGATGCCTATTTTTTCTCACACATAGCTTGACTCATGTGGGAATAGAGTAAGAACCAACCATGAAATCCTCCCTAGGTGTCCATAATGTGTAATCCCCATTCCCCATACAACTTAATTATGTGGAATTTGATTTGTTAGCTTTCTAATAAAGGTACATAAGAAGACTCCCTGAGTTCTGATCCCATCACTCATCAGTCCCGACCAAATAATGTTGCATAACCATTTTCCGGCATGACGTTAAACATTATACTTATGAACTACATGGGTTTTGATCTTCATCTACAAGTTAGGGTATGTAGGAATCCTCCCTGAGGTTCAACCCCAAGAACAAAAAAACTCCAGTTTACCATTTGTTGAAACCCACATCCCTGGTCCTTCCCTTAGTGGCATCATACCAACTATTGGTCCACTAACCATGTGTCTTCCCTACTCTATTACTTGTCGATGGTCCATTTGTGATGTGATCGCCAGGTCTTTTCTACCTCTTGTTTCTCACACCGAGATTGACTCACGTGGTCGTAGAGTAAGCATCGACCATGACATCCTCTTTATGCCTCCTTTGGTGTGTAGGCCACATTCCCAACCAAACTGAACTATGTGGACTTTTATCCTTTACCCTTTCCAAGAAAAGTATGTTGGATGACTCCCTATGGTTCAACAATATCTCCCATCAGTCCTGACCACTCCAAGTCAGTTCACCCTCATACCACATGATGTTAAACTATATACCCATTTCATTCTGCATGACATTAAAATACACCTATTCGAACTCTATGGGTTTTTATCCCTGTCTCTTAGATTGGGCATATAGGAAGACTCCATGAGGTTCAACCCCAAACACTATTTGAACTTTGTGGGTTTTGATCTATATCTCCTAGTTAGCGTATGTAGGAATCCACCCTAAGGTTCAAACCCAAACACTAGTAAACTTATTCAATCTACGTGGGTTTTGATCTCTATCTCCTAGATAGGGTATGTAGGAATCCTCCTTGAGTTTCAACCCCAAAAAATGGTAAAGGCATTCGAACTATGTGGTTTTTAATCACTATCTCCATGATAGTGTTCATAAGAAGCCTCTATGAGGTTCAACCCCAAACAGTATTCAAACTAAGTGGGTTTTAATCCTTGTCTCATAGACAGGGTATATAGGAATGCTCCCTTAGGTTCTAACCCAAACACTGTTAGAAAAACTTTCATTTTCATCTCTATATTCTAGTCAGGGTATGTAGGAAGCCTTGCTAAGGTTTAACCCCAAACACTGGTAAACCTATACAAACTATGTCGATTTTGATCTCTATCTCCTTGACAGGGTACATATGAATTCTCCCTAAGGATCAACCCCAAACTCTAGTAAACCCATTCATAATATGTGGGTTTTTATCCTTGTCTCCAAGATATTTTTTGTTGGAATCCTCCATAAGGTTCAACTGCAAACCCTATTCAAACTACATGGGGTTTGATCCCTGTCTCCTAGACAAGGTATGTAGGACGCCTCCCTTAGGATCAACCTCAAAAACTATTTCAAATATGTGGGTTTTGATCCATGAATCTTAGACAAGGTATGTAGGAAGACTCCCTAAGGTTCAACCCCAAATATTGTTAAACTTTGGTGTCCCCTTTGTTGGGACCCACATCCTTTTTCCTTCCCTTATTGGTGTCAGAGAAACTCTTGGGCCGCTAACCCTGTGCAACCCCATCATGTTGTCAGGTTTTTGTCCTCTACATGCACCCCGATTATATGCCCCATACTAAACATTTTGGACATTGATTACCTACCTTGGGTATATGTAGGAAGCCTCTCTAAGGTTCCATTCCTTCACCAAATTCCCATCCTAGTCTCTCTCTTGAGCCTTTTAATTTTGGGAAGGTCATTCCCCAACACAGAGAGGATCTACTACCTATGGGTCCCATCCATGCATCCATTCTCATAAGCCACCTCCTCAGGTGTCCCATCTCCCCACTGAACTACTTGGACTTAGATTCCCTACCATAGAAATATATAATAATCCTCTCTAAGGTTCAACCCCAAACACTATTCAAGCTGCATGGGTTTTTATCCCTATCTCCTAGATAGGGTATGTATGAAGCCTCCCTAATGTTTAACCCCAAACCCTATTCAAACCATGTAGGTTTTGATCCTTGTATACTATAAAATGTACATAGGAAGCCTCCATAAGGTTCAACCCCAATCATTGGTAAAATTCGGCGTCCCCTTTTTTGGGACCCACATCAATGGTCTTTCCCTTAGTGGTGTCAGTCCAACTCTCAGGCCACTAACCATACATAACCCCAGCTTGTCCTCAGGTTGTTTTACTTTGCGCAAACCCTGATTATATGACCCATCCTAAACTACGTGGAAATTGATTCCCTACCATGTTGATATGTAGGAAGCCTACCAATAGTTCAAGACATTCACCCACATCCCATTCCAGTCTCTCTCATGAGCCTTTTAATTTTTGGAAGGTCATCTCTAACCTAAAGGTTCAACTTCCTTTGGGTCCCATCCATACATTCATTCTCTTGATCCACATCCTCAGGTGTCCCATCTCATCACTGAACTTTGTGGACTTTGATTTACTAGCATGGGGATATGTAAGAAGGCTCCCTGAGGTTCAAGCCCAACACCACTGTCATCTTCAAGACTGTTCCGTCTCATTCACCATCCACATCATTAAACCCTCCATCATCTATCCTAGTTCTTACATGGGCCTTCAAATCCTGGTAAGATCATGCCATCCACCTAGGTAGTTAACCATGGATAATCCCAACACAATCCATAACCATCAAACCAAGAGTACCCCTCCTATGATAGGCCGCTATCCATGCATAATCTTGAGTATGTCTCCGGGTCGTTTTATGTTGTTTACACCCTAATTAACCACCGCTTAGAACTATGTGGGTTTTGATACCTTTCTCTTTAGGGTTTATAGAAATCCTCTCAATGGTTCAATCCCATCCAACCATAAACCCGTGCGACCCCTTCATAGGGACCCAAGAATACTCAGAGCTGTCTTCAATGAATGTTTTGATCCACTCATCTAGGTAACCCCTCAGCTGCTCCCTCTTGGGGTTGTACCCATCCGATCCACTCCTATCAATGTTCTAATCAGTCTAGTCCATCTCCTCTAGACGTTAAACTTGTATCATACCCTATGTCAACATGGAAAGTTAAGGAGAATCTCAAGGATATGCCTATAGAATATAATTCTCCACATTTGATGTGGGATGTCTCGGGATTCCGTGCCCTCAAGAATCACTATCATAAGGGGAAAAGCCAGAAGCATCAGTGTTTTAGTGTCCAGACACACCATCGATGTCCAACATAACTAACCCCCCAATTAAAGTATTATTCCCTGACTTGACCCCTTGTAATGTCTTGACATAATTATTGAAATTAACCGGCGTCCATGAAGATATGGCACCAGGGAAGAGGTTCATGAACAAAATTTTGATCTTTAAGGGAGACCCGGACAAGGTAAAGAGTTATAAGGAGGAATCCACATAAGGAGATACTGACATCCCATCATACCATTTTGGTTAAGGAGTAGATTTCCCTAAAAAGGAGATAGATGTTGCTCCCCTTTGGAAAGCGGGAATGTGGGGAAACAACCAGTGCATCCCCAGAGATAGATGTGCACCCCGGATAAAGCATCAGAAAAAATAATTAAATAATATATAAAATAATATATAATAATATGTCTATATAATAGTTTTATAAGAAATTTATATTTAATATTCAATCGGTTTAAACACATATGAAATATTTTGGACCTGAGGTAAGGGTTTCTCTTCTCACTTTATCTTTTAAGATACATATTACTTAATCACTAATTATTTTTTGTGGCATCTATACTGCCACTTTGAAATTTAATGTCATTAATATATTTACGTTCATTGTATTTAAATCATTCATTTTAATTTATTTCTTTTATGGGGATTACGATTCAAATGTTTCCAAACTGGTAAGGGTTTATTTTATAGTCTCATCATTATTTGGGATTATTAATTTTTAAGTCTCTGTTGTGGGAATTGATTGATATTACTATCATAAATACAATATATTTTCTTATAATATTTTTATTAATGAAATCATCATGTAATATTATCATTTCCCTCTCCTCGGTAACTAAAATGATTGGGAATTTTTTAAGGAAATCCAAATTTATTTCTATTTTCGGTCGAATATCCATTCTCTTCCATGTTCATGTTTTCTAAAAATAGTTTTAAGAATATATAAAAAATTATAAAAATGATATATTAAATTCATTTTTACCCATATTATACTTTTTCAAGATCGTTTTAAAGGAATATTCTTGTCTTTTTCTAAATGTGTACTTTTTGACCTTTTCACAAAAGTCTAAAAGGAAGGATTTTAACCAATAAGACATGAATGGAATTTCCTACAATCAAGACCAATTTTTTTTGAATATTACTTCCTAAGTCTACTAGGTTATTTTCAAATTAATGGGTTATTTAATATACCCAAATTGTTTTGATTAAAAAAATATTTTTAAAATGAAAAGGGTATTTTTATCAAGAAATTATATAGAGATATTTTTTAACTATTTAAATCTTTGTAAAAATACATTTTTGATTATTATGTTGACAATATTCTTTACTGATACCATCCACCTTATTTGAATGGATTTTTATGATTATTTTTTCTAGGGATGTACAATTTTGAAATAATTCTTCATATTATAATTGTGATTGTGTGATTATATTTATTAGTTAGGGAAAGTATTATCATTTTTGTGTTCTAGTCCTCAATATGAATGTTTTTATTGATTATGTTTCACCTATTCCATATGAGTAATTAATTGAACTTAGTATGTGATGAGTGGGGCCCACTATATCCCCTTATTCAATTAGTGGTTCTCATGAAATAAACAAGCTTGGGTATTTGGTTGGGGCCCAACCAATTTGTGGAATATTTCGTGGAATGAGGCCTTAATGGTATGTTTATATTATCTATAATTATTCATTCCATTATTATGAAAATAGTTATTAATGTCCATGTGAGTATTCGATTAGTTAGAATATTCATAGATATTTTTCAAAATCATTTTATCATTTATATAGAATAATTTAATCATTATTAATTCCTTACATATTATAATTTATGTTAAAGTTATTGATTAAATAAAAAATATCAATTATTTAGCATGTGTTATTGGTTATTCCTTATTTATTCATGATAGATTCTATTGTACAATTCCCTTACTAAGCATTTGAGCTCACCCTTTCTTATATTTCCTTTCCCCAAGATTTCATGATGTGTATTATGATTAATATTCACGGATATTCTAAAAGGAATAATTCTGTAATAAAATAAAATACAATGTTTTATTTTATGTATTCAATAGTAATGTGAGCTTCAAGTATGTATATAGTTTATGAAGGCTAAAAAACTATTTGTTCATTTGGGATGTGATTCCTTATATCTCATTCTAATGTAATAAAGTAACCTCCGACTCTAGCCTACTAGGTATGGGTCTTTACATATATATATATATATATATATTCATTCATATAATTTCTAAATATTATATATATTTATATATATGGTCATATATACGTACATACCTCTAAAAATTCATATATACCTCAAATAATATTTCAAAATTTAAATATCTTATTTTTAATTTTTATTTACATATGATATAAAAAGTATGTCACCTTTCTAAAAAATTAAATAACTTTAATTGTTCTATCCAAATTCTATAATCATAGTAAAATAATTTCTTTGGTCAAATTTTACTTAAATTACACACACTTATATATATTCATACATAAATAATAATAGTAAATAAACTATTACATTTTAATACAACATTATAAAAAATAGTTTTATATAATTATATTATTTGATATAAACAAAAAACAATTAAATATATTTGAAAACATTGGTTGTTTCATTCTCCTACCCCACTTAATTAAATTGTATCATCGTAATTTTTATTTATCTATGATAATAATTTTTTCTTTTATTTCTTAAATAAGCACTAATAAAATAAATTCTATTCAATATTTAATATTATTTGGCTATATAAAATGATAATAATAATGAGGAAAATAATTTTAAAAAAAAATATAAAAAAATAAAACCTGTATTTTTTTACCTCTCAGAAAAATACTCAAATGATACTTATATCCAAGACACTGAAAACAAAGTGTTTACGTGAAATTGTATAATTAGTTCACAAGGATTATCTAAGATCAATATAAAACTAAATTTATGAATTTATATAAATTATTACTTCTAAAAGGTATCAAAAGAAAATTACTAAATTCTAATTATCCTAAACATCCTAATCTCTAAAGTTGTCTCAACATTTCCTTTTAAAACAATAGAGACACCACAAACCTATACTCCCAATTATAGGGCTAAAAACACTATATATTTTTTCTAAGAAAATATTATACTTCACTTAAAAAATATACCATTCAAGGATTGTTTAGGCATAGAGTTTTTTAATAATAATAAAAAAATAAACCAAAACAATCTCACCCAAATATAAATTGTCTATAACTAAATATTATTGATTCATCTCCAGCCTATCTCGGTCTAATATGCATAATTGTCACATCACCCCAATGTCACTCTTATTCAACTAATTACCCTGAAAATAAAATTTTAGAACTAGGGTGAGAAAATATATTAGTAAGTGTTTTTAAAAATAATTGAGATATTACTTTGTTGAAATTATTTGAAAAATTCCTAAAGATAAATGTTTTCAATAAAATAAAACAATTAGGATTATAAAAAAAATACATGACAAATAAATAAAATTGTTAAAATCCCTTACAAATATTCTTCTTTAAGAATGAAGAACCCTTTAAAATAATTTTAAATATTTTTATATTTTTATTCAAAATAACATTAACTTTTCAAACCATAATAATATTTCCCTTTTGAGTGAAATCTAATAATACTCAGCTTGCTTATAAAAACCTTCACGGAAACCTGAATACGTGAAAGGATATATAGAACCCCACCAATCACTTTGAGTACTTTCCCACCTAAGTCATATGGGTTCACTCCCCATCCTTTATTATCAATTTAAAATATCCAAGTGAAAATTTTAAATAAAACCACATTTATTAGCTTACCCATCCAATTATGATTCTATAAAAAAATATTTTGATTTTAAATGTGAAACATCAGTGAAAAATATATTTCTAGGAGTAAACATTTAAAATAGATGGAAGTAAATAAAATATACCCCTAAAGTAACCCATGTATAAGGATTTTTTTAAAAAAATAAGCATAGAACATAAAACAATAAAATCGTGCATGGCCAGAAAATAATTTAATTACAAACATCATCTATATAGAAAAAAAACTATTTTTATGAAAAAATATATCATGATTAAAATATACTAAAATAGGGAGATTTTCAAATAAATCATCATATAAAATGATAATTTTAAATTTACTAATGTTCTTTTAGAGAATAATTAAACATAAAATCAGGAATATAAAGAAAAAATAATGACATTGAATGAGTTAACTCCTTACATAGTGGGTTTTGAAATAAAATTTAATGTTATATGTTATTTTAAACCATTAATAGGTTTGGAAGAATCTTTTAAAATTGAAATTAATATATTTTTCTCACTTACAAAGTGGGTTTTTGAAGAAACATTGAAATATAAATTTAACAAAGAATCCCCCTTACCTAAACTATCGTATAACCCTATTATCTCACCCTTTCCTAAGAGAGAACCCCAAATACATGATTTCCTTCACTTAATATAACACTCTATATCTGTAAAATGCATATAATTTGGGTTAAATATTAGTAAATATTATTTGGGTGAAAAACTCAAAGATAAAGGTCTTTTCTATAGTATAACATCAAGGACAAATACAATTATTATTTTTGTTATTATAATTACATTTATTTATTTTTACAAACTAATTTAGGAGACCATCAAATAGTAATGGATTTGTTTCTTATGAATATTTTCCACTATTAAAATTGACATTTTGTTTTTTTAAAATTTTTAATTCATCTTAATCCATTATATTTACATATATATTATTTATTTTTAATTCCTCAATTTTAGGTTTCTTACCCATTAATCCACTTATATATATTTATAATATATATAAATAATATATTTTACCCTATAATTTTGTTTAACATATATAACATATAATATATATGTTTTATTACATATATATATATATATTAACAAATATATAGATAACATTTATATATTACAATGTATATATGTTCATATACATAACATGTATATATATACACTCTTTTTTTATTCCCTTACCTGTCACACAACTATGTGTGTGTCTGTGTATTTAACTTTTGACCTAATCCTATGCATATATATACAAACACACACACACACCCATATAAACATTCTTCCAATGTTTTTCTCTTTTTTCCTTTTCAAATATCATTATTTTTTTATTCAAAAAATTTTATATATACATACACTTACATATATATAAATATCTCTTATTAATATATACATATATATTATGTGCCTATATTCTTGTATTTTTATATTTATTAGACATCATTTTATAACACATGATCTTAAATTTTATTATCAATTTTATATATACATGTATTTATATATTTATATATATGGAATTTTTTTTATTTAATACATATATATATATATATACATTCATTAACCTATTTTTTATATCATATGTATTTATTCATATAAATTTATATACCCATAAATATAAATATATATATCTTAAATAATATTTTAAATTTCATAAATTTTGTCTTAAATTAGTATTTTTCTTATGTCTTACTAAGTATATCTCTTTTCTAATCTTGATTACTTAATTTTAATTTTAGAAACATAAATATGTATGTAATAATAAAATATACTTGTTTTAATATTATATTTAATAAATATACACATATAAACAAACAAACACACAAACACACACATATATGTTCAGACATAAATTATCATGAAGAATAAAATATTAATTTTTAATACAACTTTAAAAAAATTAGTTTAATAAAATTATATTATTCTAAAAATAGCAAAAAATCAATTATATATATTATAAGACCTAGTTTATTATAAGAAAAACATCTATAATGTTGTTAGTAAATATAATAAGAGGTTTTCTTTGTGATTTTTAGAGCCAAGGGGCACCCTTAGAATTACTGAATTTTTTTATCCAATAAATTATTTTTCATTTATAAGTCATAAATGGTTGATATATTTCAAATTTAGGATGAGTGTGAGTGTAGATACTCTCCTCCAAAAAAATTAGATATGTTTAGTTGATGTTTTATCCCTTCTCTCTTAGTTTAAACATATGTTGACCATTTTAAAGATTTCTGTGATATTAGAGTTTTTAATTATTTAGGGGTCATCAGAATTATTATAAAATAAAAAGTGGACTATGGAAAATTGTTTATAATCTCTAC
Source organism: Viscum album (assembly GCA_963277665.1). Taxonomy (NCBI): domain Eukaryota; kingdom Viridiplantae; phylum Streptophyta; class Magnoliopsida; order Santalales; family Viscaceae; genus Viscum; species Viscum album. The sequence continues at coordinate 1,266,125,458 of OY728129.1, read as the reverse complement.
CATATCCCAATAATATAGTGGAACTACTGTTTTTATTAATTTTGAAATATTTAATCAACTATTATTTCACTAAGATAGTATTAAATTCATTTTTTGTGACTATTCAAATATTTTGTCTTTATAGAAAAATATAAAGAAATGGAATTAGAATATAAAAATATTACACATAAATAATAGGTTAAATTTATCAATAAAACTTTGGAATATATTAATTTTATCAAATATAATTACATTTGTTAATTTTAAAACCATCTATTTGTTTTTTATATTACGTGGAAAATTATTGTGTTGTCATTGTGTAGGAATTTAAGTTAGTTATTCAATAAATAAAAATGAAAAATAAATTAAAAAGATAAAAAAATGAAATCATATTTAAAATATAAATTTTGTACTCAGAATAATTTACTTTTATATCTCTAAAAAATATTGGAGATATAAAAACAAGGAGAGTGTAATTTTTTATTTATTATTTACATAAATTAAAATTAATGTCATTAACAAATAAAAATGCCACAAAGTTTCTATATCTTAAAATATTTAATTGAGATGGTAAAAATAAATTCCTAAAATTGAAATAAGATAGGTCCTAGACATATTTTTAAATTATTTTTATATATTTTTGTTAAACTTAATTACACAATTTAACCTTACTAAAGTGATGAATATTTACCACAGTTTCAATTAATTATGAATAAATATAAAGCTAGATTATTTAAAACATTCATAAATTAAGATAAAAAATATGGAATCCATTTTATAAAATACAATTCTTATGAGTGGGAAAATTTTAATTTTCAATAAACCCACAAAACCCGATGAAGAATAGTTTTCTAGATAAATTATTTTTTATGTATAAAATTGTTTTCACAAAAATTAACCATAATATCAATAAAAATGAAATTAGTTGGAATATTTTTAATAAAAATTAAATAATTAAATTTTAAAATAAATAAAAATAAAAATAGGACTTTGTAAAATTTTTAAGGGTATTGATAGTTTTCATTAAAATCGTTATTTCTTCACTATTTCCTGATATAATCTTATTTTTAGGAAAAACAATTACCCAAATCTAATTTCAATTTTTTGATTTTAAAAATAAAATCTTTTTTTATAAAATAAATTTCTAAATGTGGCATAAATGATTTATAATATTCATTGGCTTATTCCAATAACCTCCTTATTTTAAGGCTCCCAAATCATGTTTTTTATGTTTCAAATAAATTTAAAGCTTTATGATAGTAAACTATATTATAAAAAGCATGTGAAAATGGGTTAATTTTGAATCTACAATCAATATATAATATTATTTATAATTAACTATAATTAGTTGAACACTGATACCACTCCATGATATCACTTTTTCAACAAACTACTACTATTTCGACTATACAACTATTTGGATCATCCGTCTAGATGAGATGTTATAAAAGTGGATATACCTCTACTTCTTTGAGAGTATATACTATTAAAAAATGAAACCATCATATGATACTTACACCAAGAAAGGTTAAAAATACTATAATATGGATCTACATAATGATCAATAGAACTACTTTTATTTTATCCTTTCTATTGCTAGTTGTTGTTACCATTATGTAGAGCTACAATTCGATGAAGAGCTACAATCAAAATAATCAACCATAAAAATAGCTACCAGTAGTGGATCTACTGTTAGGGAAGATAACATCATAGATCTTCCATAACTATCTATAATTAATTTCAAAATTAATTATCCAATGGATAGTTTATAAATTTAATTCTTTCCAGAAGCACGTGGATCTTTGATTGGTTATTCTTAAAAAGCATCATAGTTACCTTAAAGATAAATTCCTTATTTACAAGGTATATTTCTTATTATGAGGATCCTTTTTTCTAGTATTATACTATAATAGATAAATTATCCTTGATCATAATAAATACAGTAGGATCTCCCTCTTGCGCATGTGAAATGGGAATGAGAGTGTGGAACTTGCATAAATATTGAATTACGTACTCTCATACCCAGGAGCAAAAGAGAAATATTAATACACATGTGATTAGAATGACCTAAATAATTACTTATTTAAAAAAAACAAACATATATGACCCCTTATTTTTCTATAATTTCAGTAAATCATATTCGATATCCTTCCAAAGAGAAGTTTAAGGACTCAGAAATAAAATAATCATTAAGGATTGAGCATCACTACATTTTTTATCTCTAATCTATTTCCCTTTTGTTTATGATTTAAATTATATCTTTGTTTTTTTACTCTATCTATTTGTAAAACCTAATCTTGTATGCTAATCTAGATATTGACTAATACTCTCTCTCATTTATTCTCATCTTGTTTCCCAAGAACGACTATGGAATAAGTTGTGAGTAACTTGTAATTATTTTTTCCAATATATAACTATTGAAGAGGATTTGATCCTGTACATCCTTATAATTTTTTTAAAAACTTAATCTATGTTTTGGATCTATTTTATATATAATGAACTCCATAAAAGTGTGTGATTTCCAAGTGGAGGGGATTAAGTATTGGCTTCAAATTGAACACCTTGTTATGTCTTGATGTGATTTATTTGTTGTAACTTATATATTGCATTATTTTTTGTATATATTTTTTTAAATAAAACTAGTTTTAGTTTTATATACTTATAAAAAATATATTATTATAACATTTTACTAAAATTATTGTTTTATATATAGTGTTTGAAATTATTAGATTAGCTAAAAAATTTAATTATTTTACAGAGTATTTTAATTAAGCTGTGATTGAGCCATTGAGAAGATTTTTAGAAGATCAAATTATATGATTACAATATTATATTAATTAGAAATATTTATTAAACTAGGGAATTTATGTATTTAATTTTTATATATATAAACTTTATTGGAAACCCAATTTACCCACATCTTGAGTTGTCTACTTGGACCAACATTTTTCATTAGAGTGAGTTCAGAAATACTTTTTACTGTGATATACTTTTACTTGAATAGTATTACATTTATATGTTATCTAAATTTAAATCTTTATGAATAATAATTGGTATAAAATAAAATGATACTAATTAGACTCTGTATTTTAATTGAACTAACTATAGTCAATGTAAAATAAAAATTAAAATTCATATATAGAGCATGGTGTTTGATATTTGGACAATTATTGAGAATAAGATTGATATACCCCATGCTCCAAGAATATATTGATGTGATACAAATAAGTCTACCTATGAATCAAATCATAAAACTACGAATTATTTTTACTATGTATTATATGAGGATAAATTGAATAGAATACCTTCTTGTAGTGCTACTATTGAAATATGGGATAATCTAGTTTTTTCTAGTGAAGGAACTTCCAATGTTGAAGAAATAAATTTGAATACCTATACTGCTAAATATGATATGTTTAATATAAATCCTAATGTTAGTTTCAAACATGTAACTAATGTATAATTAAATAATATACATGATGAATACACTTAGAAAGAAAATTAATAAAAAGGATCAAGTAATGAGAATTTTGATATGATTACCTTACAGATGGAGATGAGCCTCTGGTTGCATAAGGTAATCATGTTACATAATAATGTTACCAAAGAAGGAACTCATTTTAAAATTCTTGATATATAAATAATAATTATAAGTGAACATTGAAGAAGATGATGACCTCAAAATAAATTCAGTAGAATTCAAGACTTATAAATTAAAACTAAAAGAGAATATCAATGAAGAGAGATCCAGGTATAAATAATCACCATATAAAAGTGATTAGGAAATATCTCATTTAGATAGAAATTTAATAAAGTTATCTAATAATAATAATTTCTTTATGAAATCAAACTATAAATGCAAGTTTGATATAAAAGTTAAATGGATAAAAGAATGAAGAAATGATGATTCCTCGAATGAAATAACATACCACAAGAGAAAAAGGAAAGAACATATCAAAAAATAATATCCCAAGAACAAATATAAGAAAAATTATGATGAAAAAGTCATAAGATTGAAAAAGTTTATGAAATCAACATGGAGAATCTCTGAATTGATATTAAGTAATTCAAACATGTGTAAAAATTAAAAAAAATGATAAACTAATATGTGTTTCTTGAAAAACACAGGTGAGGTACTAAAGGTTTTTCATGAACCTCCTACTCACATATGAAATAATTATAAAAATTAAATTCATGTAGGAAATATGTTCATTGATGATCTGTTCAAATATTTTAATATTCTAGAATTTAAATTTAATAAATTGATAGATAAATATAAATATTTAATGAATCATCAAACTGTGTTTTATCACTTTAAAACCAATATTATTATATAAAACAAATATAAATGATCAATTACTAAAAACAATATTGAGCTGAAATTGTCTAATGAGAAAATTTTGAAGGATATAAAGGGTTTCAAAAATAGTGGAAAAAATCTAATCCAGAGGCTTTGTAAACAAAAATCTCCAATGTATACTATAGAAATTAGATACTCACCTGGATAAGAATGTATTTGAATCCATTTCTTGTTTAGCTAGTTCAGAAAATATCTATTATTATACTAGACCTAATAAAATTTTATTTACTAAAACTCTAAGGTATGATTATAGAAAACCAAGAAAATCATTAAGGATTCCTAATGAAATTATCACTAACTATTCTGGACACAAGAAAATATGGGTGAAACTCATTTCGGTATTAAATCTCATTTGTTGGAAACCTGATTCAAAAGTTTGAGTAAGAAATCATAATATCTAATTAGTTAATGTTCTAGATATATGATTGAGGGACTACTCAATCCTCAATAACTTAATCAATGTATATGGTAGGCATGTCACCTATGGTAACAATGAAAATGAATAAAATATTGGACTCAGTCAAATTGCTAACTCTAGTATAGTCTTAATTTATAATGTATTATTTTTTGGTTGATTAAAAATATAATAAGCTTAAAATTTCATAATATTGTAATTATGGTTACTATGTTATGTTTGAAAATAGTTACTATAAAGATTATAATACCAACCATGATTTTGTTTTTATTTCTATGAGAAATGAAAAAAATTATGTTGTTTTATTGAATTCTTTACATTATCATAATGTTTAATGTTGATGTTTCTTTTAGAATAAATCTTGGAATTGGAATCATATACTAGGATATTTCAATATTCACTCTCTTTTAAATATATCTATGAATGTTTTCATAAATTATTTAACAAAACAATAATTACCAATAGACAAAGTCTACAATCATCATGAAAATGGGAAGTAGCATAAAATCTCTTTCAAACCAAGGAAAGATTATTGAACTTCTCGACCTTTAGAGTATGTTCACATGAATATTTTTGTACCTTCTAGAGTCTCCAGTTTATCTTGAAAACAGTGTGCCTATGTTATAGTGGATGCTTATTCAATATATAGATGGGTTTTTCTGTTATCTCATAAAAGTTGTGTTTTTCCTATTTTTTTAAATATGATAAATCTATAGATAATCTTAATGGACTTAGAATTAAGAATTTACAAAGTGATCTTGGGCCTGATTTTAAAAATAGAGAACTTGAATCATTATTATCACAATATGGATATAGTATGAAATTTTCTTCTCCTAGGACACTTCAATACAATGGTGTAGTATACGGATAAATATAACCCTTTAAGAGATTTTCCAGACCGCTCCCAATTAGTATGATTTATCTATTTATTTTTGGGTAGAATATTGAAACATAACATTCTATATTATAAATAAAATTTCAACTAGACCATTTTTAATGAATACCCCTTATTAATTAAGGAATTTTATAAATTGAAAAGTTAATTTATATATATATTTTTGTTGTAATTTCATTATAAACAATATATAATATAATTTAGAATAGTTTTATTTTAAAATTGATGAAGGAATTTTCCTTGTATATTATAAAAAAAGTAAATACTATAGGTTATTTAATAAAAGTACAAAGATTTTGGAAGAATATTTTTATTTTATGTTTGATGATATAGTACCAAATGATCCAAATAACAATTTATAAAATCTAGAGGATTATTTTTCTAATCTATACATTAAATGAAAACATGAAAAAAATTATTCTAGAATTATTATAGAAAAATATCTCAGTTTGGGTGATTATCTTGAACAAAAAACTATGGATGAAACTAAAGTTTCAAACAATAATATTATTAGAGCTGTTAGGATTCCTATATATCATCCCATAGATGTTATTATATGTAACTTGGATAATGTAACATAGAGTATATATTCCCATAGAATCCAAGTTGAAAATAATTCATTCTTGTCACAAATTGAACCTAATAAGATAAAAGATGAAATTAATTATGAATTTCAACTAATGGAAAGGAATTTAGAGATAAATCAATTTAAAAGAAATAGTGTATGAGAAATAGTTAAATGATCCATGGACTACCAAACTACTAGCACTAAGTTCATTTTTGGAAAGAAGAATGATGAGTTATGAATAGTTATTACAAATAAATAGAGACATGTTTCACAAGGATTCAATACAAAAGAAGTTATTGAATATGACAAAACCACTTATCTAGTAACTAGACTTGAATCCATTATGTTTTTTCTTGCCAACACAACACATATTAATTTAAATTCATATAAAATGGATGGCAAGAGTGAATTATTAAATGGTAACCTAGTTGAGGATGTTTCTGTAAAAAATACCCAATATTTAAAAACTGTAACCCTATAAATAATGTTTTTAAATTACAAAAATCTTTACATGGTTTCAAACAAGATCCTATATCCTAGTATGATATGACTATCTATTTTTTCATATCAAAAGGTTTTACTAAAGGAATATCTGACCCTAACTTATTTATTAAAATAATTTAAAAGGATATTTTTTTATTAAAAATATTTTTTGATGATATTATATTTTTATATTAAAGGAATTATTTATGTACTAGAATTTCAAAAATTATTAAAAGTGAATTTAAAATGAGTCTGATGGGTGAACATACATTATTTATTGGTTTTTAGATTTTTGAAAATAAAGATAGAATTATTTTAAGTCAAATAAATTACATTGATGAACTTTTAAAACATTTTGGTATGGATAGTAATAATGGTATTAACACTTTATTGAGTACAATGTATATATTTGATCGTAATGAAACTATGAAACTGGTTGATAAAATCACTTATAGATTTATAATTGAAATCTTTCTATGCTTAACTACTATCTAGCCAGATACAATGTTTAGTGTGAGTATGTGTTCCCATTTTAAACAAAATCAAAGAGTTTCACATTTAATAGATATCAAAATAATTTTTAGATACATAGAAAACTTACCAAATAAATTGTTCTACTCTATAGGAAAAGTATTTTATCTACTGAGTTATTTACATGATGGCTTTAGTGGTGGTAATTTAGATAAAAACTATCTATAACATTTCTGTTTTTGGGAAACTCTCATGTTTCATGGTTTAGTAAGAAGTAGAACTCAAGGGCCTTACCCATTGCTAAATCTAAGTACATATCCTAAGGAAGTTGTTGTGTATAGATTTTATATATGAAACACTATTTAATAGACTATGGATATCAATTTTGATATGTATCTATAAATTGTGATAAATAATGTTCTATAAAAATTTCCCAGAACAATGTGTCTCATTTTAGAAAAAAATAAATTGATATATTTCATCATATTTTGAGAGACCATTTTCAGAGTAAGATATAAATCTTCAGTTTATAGGTATTGAACATCATCTTGTTGAAATGTTCACAAATCCTATTAGTTTTTAGAGATTAATATATATCAAAAATTAATATGGAATTATATTATTTGGTAAATAATTTATTCTTATATCTATTCTAGTTTTGATTGAAAATCACAAGGTTTGAATCTACCATTGGTACCTAACCTTGGTATCTATTTTTGGTATCTATTGTTGTTAATTACAATAGTGATTGACTATTACTTACTACCATTTAATAGTATTGTTTGAATGCAACCATGTCATACTACCATTACATGATACCATGACATAGTACAATAGCATGATACTATTCAGAAGTGATTGTGAGAAATTACAATTAATCATTCTAGTATGAGAATTCTCTATTAGGACCTACTGTTCCAAGTGATACCATTCGTATTCACTTTAATTAAAAAAATTTATAAGTTTTATTGATTTATTTACTATATATTGTTCATATTATGATTATTTTAATTTATAATATTGAAATCCATAAATGGTAAAATATTTCTTAACATAATAATATGAGGAACCCCTTTCTCTCACATGCCTTATTTGAACCCCTTCCATTATTATCCCTCAACTTGTTCCCTTCCATGTTATTCAACCTTTCTCCCAATAACTAGTGTGAGAATAGTGATAGTGAAACACCCTACTACGTCTCATGAGGAGTTGTATCCCTCAAATAACACTAGATGTGAATTTATTCACCTGTTATAAAAAAAAACCCCAACTCAAGTCTCATTCTATCATCACCAAGAAAGAAATTAATTTCGTGTTGTTGGATTTGAGCAATTAATTCATGTGGAATGTGTTCCAAGACTGGGGATGGGTCAAATTGTTATCATGAAATAACTGACCATTCTAAAATAATGTTTTTTAGGCTGCACCACTGGAGTTATCGAGGAATGATATTGTGTGAAAGCCAACATGAGTACAACTCGATGGTGATTTTGGGTTGTTGTTCAATTTTATGAACCACATTATTTGTCCCAAGAAATGGGAAATTAGTACAATTATGTATCAAGGTATATTTTTCATATTTTTTATGATGATAAAATAAAATCAATTTGTTTTATATATCTGATAGTTAATTTGATGGATTTGAGAAATCCATCTTCAAAATTAAACTACTTCACCTACCTGATATTGATATCTTAAATGTTGGAAGCCATGGTCTTATTTATAGAAAGTGAAGATAATGTGAGTAAATTTATTGTTTTCTTCCTAATTCTAGTGACTAACAAGTGGATGAGGTAAAATTAAAACCCATGGTTGAAGATGTGGGCAGTTGATAATAATAAAATTAATGAGATATTTAATCATTTGTAGAACCCTTCTAGAAGGAAAGACATGGTTGAACCTATATTTAATCCAAATGAGGTTGTTGATAACTCTTATGATGAGGAAGCAGAAGCTGAGGATGAAGTAGAAGTTGATGTAGTTTAGGAAAAAATATTTATTGGATATTTCAATAGAAGTGGGAAGTGACTCGGATGTGGATAAGATTCCTATTGTTTCCTTTTGATATGTTAGTAGTCCTATTTATTTTACTACTAAGGATAGTTTTCTGTGAAAATATAATGATTCAAAGAAGACTAATGTCTCTAATGTTAACCAGGTTGATATGTTTTTTTGATACTCTTGAGGATGTAATGGTACTTTTAGATGACTTAGAGTATGATTCTATTAGACTGGATGGGTATGGTTATTCAAAACCTTATCATTCTATGACTAAGATCAGAATATATACCAGTGGGGGAGTGTAAGTGTATATCTTCTTCTAATTCATCTAGTATAGGATCTAGTGATTTTGATGATCTAGATACATTAACAACACAAGATTATGGAATTCATACTAAGCTAGTTTCCTCACATAGTGATGAAGATGGAGCACCAGATAAGGTGATAAATTTTTCGGATCTACTAAGCTTAGTTTATAGTATTCAGAAACAGATGATGATGATGATTAGGGTAGTCTACTAGAGTATATTGGACCTCCCAGTTTAGTTAAGAAGATTAATCCTAAGGAATCTATAGTTTAGGTGATTGATGTGGTAGAATTTTTTGAATACTCACCTTATGGTGATCTTGATATAGATATAGACCTGAGATTATGGCTTTTCTTAGCCCAAAGAGTACTCAAACTCTTCTGCCACCTTCCCCTCCTCCTTTCTGGTATATGACTAGAGAAGATATAAATTCCTTTAAAGAATGATTATTATCTGATCTTGGTAGGATGATTAAGTATTCTATATTTCATTAGAATAAGATTTGAGATGATCATATAAGGATGATAGTCACCTTGGTTATTTATCATATTCATCCTATAATGTTTATAAAGATGGAATACCATGAGATTGAGAATAAGAGGCTAGTGGAGAAAATGGATTCTATCCAGACCAATATGGATGATATGCGTGATACTTTTATAAGGATAGAGTTTTCACTTTTAGATAGGCTAGAGTCTTTATCTACCCCTTGATATTTATCTTCCATAGATCCACCTCCTCATGCACCTTCTTCAGTGGATGTTGATATGATCAATTCATAGTCATAGAGGAGATGATTGATATCACGAGTGATCTAACTACATCTCAATAAGAAGAACTACTCCATATCCAATAACATGTTGAGAACATTTATAAATTGGTTAGAGAATTATTTATTGAGGATAAAAGTGACAGAGACACTATCCCTGAAGATATTAAGTTTTAATACTCCCAGATTTATAGTAATAATGAGCTCAACTATCATATTATGTTATTATAAAAAAATGTCAGAATTTTAATGCCTTGACCCCAGAAGCCCATATTCAGTGCATTATTTTAATACATTGGCATTATTACATAGAATCTAGTCCTGAAAGACAGATCAGTTTACCAGTCTTGGAAAATATATTACATACATGAACGTTATATTACACATTATAAAATAAAACACAAAAAATGATCCTTTAAGACTTCCATTAATCCCCAATATTAACCATTATTTTCAATCATAAATCTTCTCTTGGAATACTTGGAAAATAAAACATAAGAAATGGGTGAGTTCAGATGCCCAATAAAGATAACAAAATAGTGTAAACTTCTATAAATAAGCATAAACATTGAAAGAAATATATAAGACTAAAACACAATACATTTATACATAAACTTCAGAAAAATATGACAATTATAGATCAAATAATTCAATTTACTTATTCACATGGGCATTCAACTAGTATAATAATCACATGAAATATCAGTAGCTAATTTCATAATGATGGAATGCGTAATACTAGACATCATAACCACATATTCAAGGCCTTGTGCCAAGACTACAAATAAGATGTGGTCAAGGCCTTGTGCCAAGACACTATTTTTTCTCATGATACCTACCAATGAATCGAGAAGCTATAGCGGGCTGCACCCATCATTTACTAAGTTAAATGCATTTCTCATATGAAAAGGTTTAAACATAACATAAACATTCATATTAAAACTAGCATACGAAATGTCAAAAATTTATACATAAACCATGAATGGTATAAAAATAACACATCCAAATTCAATCATATCACAAAACATTCAATACAATATGGATGATTTGTATCATAATAAATCAATTTAAAAAAAGTTTAAAATCTATCAATGGATGTTGACATAGATGAAAATGATCAGTAAAATGCTTTGAGAGAAATATCCATTTTTCAAGAAATCCTTTAAAAGTCTCACAATTTATTAAGGAGGTAATTTAGAAGATATTTTTGAATCAAAGTGAAAAATAAGACTTTGAAACTTTTGAAAAGAATTATCATTTCAAAACATTCATGTCAATATAAATAAATCCTTAAAATCATTTTGAGAACATGGACATTAATTAAAAGGGTTTAGAAATATAAATCTTTAAAACATTTAAAATGATGATATAGTTTAATAAACCCTCATATAAGAACTTAAAATATTCCTTTTGAAAATTTTTTATGAAATATGTGTATCGATGATAATTATGTCCCAATAAATACTTACACATAAGCAGTCTCAGATAATAATGATATTGAGTGAATGACCCTTACCTTGAACTTTACTTCAGTCGAGGGTATGTTTATCCTCATTTATAATGACCATAGTATGTTATAAAATTATAACAGAACCATATTCATATTTATTATATCATACATGACTAATTTATGACTTTATACTACCCGTTTAATAATGATTTCCATGTTAAATTAACATTTGGGGTAATAATCGCTTTCTTTATCGTATGGGTTTAAACTTGTAATTCTCGATCGTATCATTTAGATCATGATTTAAATACTTCCAGAATATAAAAAATTATTTATATATAATATATATTTAGAATATAAATATGTATAATATATATATATATATATGAAATGGAAAACACCATTTATGGAGATTATAGGCCGTATGTACGCATAAATGCATATTCTATTTTCATATCATATTGAATGGAAGTAAGTGAATGAGATAAATGTATATATATATATATATATATATACTATAATAATTAATTCATATATTACATACTTATTAAAAATATGAATTTTTATAATCATCATTGAATGGTGAACGTGGAAACGAATCTCCTTGTGTCGTGGAGACGGTAAGACATATGTATGCACGAGCGATAATATCATTATTTTAATGGTGAAATAATAAATAATTGGATGGTATATCATATATAAAAATTAATTAAAATGTTATATTTATTATTTACATCAGTTATAATCATTATTATACCCATAAAAATAATGAAGTGTTTGAATAACGAACTACAGCACGACGTGGAGACGGTAAGTCGTATGTACGCACGTATGGTGAATATTTCATATATAGGATGGATATAATAAAAAATATAGTTTTAAATTATTTATAATAACATCTCAGTATATAGAAGGTACTGGAGTTATTATTTTAATATGGAAACAACAATGAAAGAGGAAGTGGAAGAAGAAAATAACTTGAAGGAGGTGATGAAATATTTACCTCTTCTTCGGGTTCTTCCTTTTGATTTGATCAAAAGGGCTTCTTAGGATTGATATATGATCAAAGGATGGCCTCTAAGATTAAGGTAGGATAGTTTAGAATATTTTTGGGAAGGGTTTGGTCAAGTAAAAAGTAATTGGAGGTGTGAAAGTAACAGAAGTGGATGTTCCCTTTTATAAGAGAGGTGAGGGTCACTTGAGGTAAAGCTTGAAATATTATTTTATAACAAAATAATTTTCGGTTTCCAATATAATGAAATGATTTATTTCTAGGATAAGGTGGGTATGGGTCGAAAAACTCTCAACCAATAGGTTTTAGACAGGTTTAACTCATCATATGAACTATATCTTTTAGATTTAACTCTTTGTTAAATATTGTGACATTTACTATGTCTCTTTGTATTTTCATATTTTATGGTTAATAAAATTACTATAAACATGAAATAAACACCAAGTGGTTCATTAATGATACAGCTATTATTATATAAATCCTTTGGCTGAACCTTATATTTTTAGGAATATTATATCAATTAATAATATAATATTTGTTTTTAAAACACATTTATGTCAATTTTGACAGTTTTGGGTATTTTATTTTTGTTAAAGCCATTACAACATGATTACATCGAAAAAAATTCATTTAATAAACCCTTACATGTATTATTAAACTCCAAAATTAGTGTAATTCATCATAATTCTCAAATTATATTTATTTGGTTATTTATAATATCAATTATTTTAATATTTCATTATTAAGGTAATTACTACATCGTCATTGTGTTATAAATAAATTAAATTATTTAATGTCTAAAAATTATAACTAAAATACCAATATGTAAGAAATATTTTTAGATTTGTAATGAATATTTATTTTCGAATTTATCTTATGTATAACCCTATATTAAACATGTTTTTTTTTATTAAAACACGAGTTTAACACTTTTAACTATTCTATAAATAAAATAATAATAAATGTCTTAATCTAATCCATGTGGACCTAAAGGATCAAATATTATTACAAAGGTAGTTTTTGGTCTAATTACACATATCCAATAGAATTAGGACACGTGTTAGGGTAATTATAATATAATTTTTACCCTTAATTACATTACTTACTTATAACTGTGGTAAATAAAAGTCAAAAGTTACTATTCACCAAAAGAAATATTTTCATCCTATTGAACCACATTTTACTTTTTATGGTTAATCGTGTTTCCCGGATTTTTGAAATTCAACTCACAGAAGTGGTAAAATTATGTTTTATGCAAATTTTCAAATGACCTTTGAAGATGGGTAAAAGAAGGTAAAAGGTTCAATAAAATTTTATATATCTAAACTTATTATAAAATGTATCCAATGAATTAAATTGAACATATATAAGAATTATATATATATTTTGACATAAAATAAATTAAAATAAAATAACTAATTACTTAAATAAAAAGTCAGTTTTAAACAATAACATAGTGTTTTTCCCTATATATTAAAAATTGAATGTTTTTAGAAAAATATGAAAACTTAACCCTAAGCTTATTTTGATATTCCGAATTCAAAAATGAAGTCTATTTTACCAAATTCAAAACATAGAAGTTGTATTTATTAATTTAAAATTAATTTTTTTTTGTCAAAACCACAAAAATGGGTTTTTAAAAAAGTAAAAACTATCAAAAGATTGACATGTGTTTATGTTAAATTTAAATGTAAAATTACTTATAATAATTAAAATTGTATTGAATAATAAACATATAATATAATTATACTTCCAAACCATTAAAATATATAATTGGACAATGTAAATTATTTTGATTAAAACTGTTGTTTTTAGTTAAAATTTAGAATTTTTTTACTATTCACCCAAATTTGAAATCTATCAGAAAAACACTAAAAATTTATCAAAAACTACATTTTTATGTCCTGATTATAAGGAAGATGTTTATTTTGTCAAATTGAAAATATAAAAGTGTCAAATATTAGATTTAAAAAATGGTTTCACCTATTAAGAGGTTGTAAAATTGCATTTTTGAAAAATAATTCGTTTATATGAAAAAACGAATTTGTTCTCCTATTATTTCTAAGACACAAATAATATAGATTCTAAAATTTTATAGAGTATATAAAATTCAAAATGAAGTTTATACTATTCATAACCTCTTTTGGAACGACTAGTTTGGTAAGTTGTGGTGCGCTCAAACTCGGTGTTGTGTGGCACAAGTTATTGAATTACTTTGAAGAGATAATACACTATAAAATATTGGGGTGTTATATTTTACCCTACTTTAATAAATTTAATCCTCATGATTGGAAATTGATCTTCAAAAATAAAAGGTTAAAAAAAGAAAATACCTTTGTGGAAAACCTACATCAGAAATTGGATTAATAAAATTTACTCTTAATAAGAGGGAAAGGTAAATGAAATGTCACCCCCATATTATGATCTCAATTAGGAGAACATTGGTGGAAATTAGATACACATAATTATCGGAAAAATGTAAATATTTATAGGGAGTTATTGAGGTCATTAATAAAAAACAAGTGTTAAATTGAGGGCCTTAAATCCATCAATCTATGATGATTTAAAATATATTTGGTGCAACAAAACATAAGGTATTAGGATAACACATTTTTGGTTTTAATATCCCATTCCTAAAGTTTAAGATTTAATTTATTCATAGAATAATAGGAAAGAAATATACTTTACACGTAGGGTATTATCATTCAACTAATTTCTACCAAAAACTCATCTTTCACTCCAAAAGATAATATAAATAAAAAATATTCAATTTACCGTAATTGTATAGGCTTCCAAAAATAATGAAATTATAATTCATTTTTCATAATATTTAAAAAAATAACATTAAAAAAACCCAGACATCACTTAGGCCAGTGATAGGTGATGCACCCTTGTCGCCCTTTAGTTTCCAGATCAAGTCTTGTGGCCTTGCAAAACGTGATGGGTTGTCTTCCAACCTTCGAGTTGTCCTTTTTATAACAATCCAAAGACAATCTTAATAAATGGTTTAAATTTAAAAATAGTATACAATTTCCATCTTAATCTATTCCAACCTTTAGACTTATCCAAAATACTTCTTTCCAAACATACTGTCCAAAATTTAAAAGGAAGGTAAACACAAAAAGATCTTTTTTTTCATGTAATATCATGTGAATACCATCATAATTTATTCTTTTTAAAACATGGTAACACCATGAATTACAATAAAACCTTATTTATTACATTCATTCTACCTTATTCGTTCTTGAATAATAGATATATTCCTTAAATCCAAAAATATTAAATACTCCAACAATGATGAAATAAATAGACAATAATTCTATTCCATGATAGTCATGAATATCCAATATAATTTATCTAAATCAACCATATCTTATTCCCAAATTACTACCTCAGTATCCATACTATATTAAGGTTTATGTTTCCTCCAACCATATATTTTCCAAAAATATTAACTTTACGTTGAGTCACATTTCATAGAATCGTATAATCTCAAATCCTCAATGAAATAGTAATGCAATACAATCCTTATTTAATTTTATAATTCATATAACTGGTACATCATTGATATAACACTGAAATGACATAATTCTTTAATAACAACATAAGAATACTAGTCATTACTCTTCAGCTATGGTAGTACCATAACTAGATTGTTATCAAATAGCATCATTTGCGGTATACTCTGATGATTAGGTCATTGATTCGCGTAGTGTCCCAAATCCTTGCAGATGAAATATTTTACATATGAATCCTTTTTCTTACCCTTGAAATCACGTACATGGTGTCCTTTTTCTCCACTATTATAACAAACTCCCATTCCCGAGAAGCATTTACCAAGGTGATTCCTTCCACAGTTATCACATATGGGAAAATCCTTCTTTCCCCTCTTCCCATCATCCATGTTTCTCTCTACCATAATTTTCTTCTCTTGCTTACCTTCAAATCCATAGGACTCAGAGAATTCTTTTACATATCTTATTAACACAAGACACTATTTCTTCATATGTTGAGAATACGTGAGAAACTGTTTCCCTTTTAAATATTGGCTTGATACCAGGATAGATATGATCCTTCTTACTCTTTGGATCATATGTATTGCTGGAGTTCTCATTCCTTCTACTCGATGCCATTTATAAACAATGGCATACACTAGGTCAGTTTATCAATCACAATGAATAATTCCAAACTTGTAAAATATCTAAAAAAATTGAACAGTTTATGGATATAATCCATAATCATAAAAATGTTTTCTTTGAGGAAGTATTTAATCCTAAATCCATCATAAGGGCTTGTAATGAAAATGTGAACTATCCTAAGTATATCCCCTGGGAGTGTCATAACCAATAGTTTAGTAAGTCCCGTTGTCGTGCACTAGTTCCCGTTCAAGTCTAGCTCAAAGTGGCGTTTTTGGGTTTTAACCATAGGTACATTTGTTCTAGAACATCCTCTACTTCTCGTATCTAGACAGAGATGTATTTCTTGGAAAACTCACAAAATCTCTACATTAAAAAAATTCTATAAAGTTATTATATACTAATCCTCAAAGTCTATCTTAGGGTAATGTGATTTAATCAGATTTTATCTAAATCTAGTTTCCAAGGATTTTACTACAATTCCTCTGATACCAACTATAACGCCCGGACCTCAGAATCCCAAAGTCGGTGCATTATTTTAATACATTGGCATGATTACAAGGAATCATGTCCCGAAAGATCAATCATCTTAGCAGTCTTGTAAAATAGATTACATACATGAACGTTACATTACACATTAGAAAATAAAATAAAACATAAATTATCATTTGATACTACCAAGAATCCCCTCAATTACCCCATATTATCATTCATAAAACATGTATTGGAATTATGGGAAAATAAAACATAACAAAGGGGTGAGTTATGATTCTCAGTAAGGATAACAATATAGTGAAAACATTCATAAATAAGCAAAAAAATTTAAGGAAATGTATAAGACTAAAACATAATCCTTTTAAACATAAAAATCATCATAATATGGAAATTATAGATCAAATAATTCCATTTACTTATTCACATGGACATTCTACTAGTCGAATAATCACTTTCAATATAAATAGACAATTTCATAATTATGGAATTCATAATTTTAGACTTCATAACCACATAGTCAAGGCCTAGTGACAAGAATAAAATAAGACATTGTAAAGGCCTTGTGCAATGAAACTAGTTTGTCTCATGAGACCTACTGATGCATCAAGGAGCTACAGTGGGCTCCACCTATCACTTACTAAGTCTAATTCATTCCTCATATGAAACGGTTTAAACATAACATAAACATTCAAATTAAAACTATCATATGAAATGTCAATAATTTATCCATAAACCATGATTGGTATAAAAATAAAACATCCACAATCAATCATATCACAAAACCTTCAATACAATATGGAATATTTGTATCATAATAAATCAACATCAAACAAGTTTAAAATCCATCAAAGGATGTTGACATAGATGAAAATGACCAGTAAAATGCTTTGAGATAAATACTTCTTTTTCATGAATTCATTTAAAAGTCTCACAATTTATAAAGGAAGTAATTTAGAAGATATTTTTGAATCAAAGTGTCCCACATCACTTTGAAACTCTTGAATGGAATTATCATTTCAAAATATTTATGCCCATATAAATAAATCCTTAAAATAATTTTGAAAACATGGACATTAATTAAAAGGGATTAGAAAGATTAATCTTTAAAACATTTAAAATTATGATATAGTTTAATAGACCCTCCCATAAAACCCTAAAAGATTATTTTTGAAATTTTTTTAGGAAATATTGGTACCAATGATAAGTATTTCCCTGTAAATACTTACACATAAAAAATCTCGTATAATAACGAGATTGAGGAAATAACCCTTACCCTGCACATTCCTTCGGTCGAGGGTACATTTAAACTCTTGTATAATGACCATAATATGTTATTAAATTATACCAGAACTATATTAATATTTATTATATCATACATGATTCATTTATGACTTTATGAAACCTTTATAATAATGATTTTCATGTTAAATTAATATTTTGGGTAATAATCGTTTTCTTTATCATTCGTGTTTTAACTAGTAATTCTTGATCGTATCATTTAGATCATGATTTAAATACTTCCAGAATATAAAACATGAATTATATATAATATATATTTATAATATAAATATGTATAATAGATAGATATAATTAATGTAAAACATCGTTTATGGAGATGGTAGGCCGTACGTACGCATTAACGGTGTTTCTATTTTCATATCATATTGAATGGAAATATGTGAATGTAGGAAAATGTAAAAACACACACACACACACATATATATTTATAGTAGCATTATTATTTCATATATTACATATATAATAATAATTTTTATTTTTATAATCATCATTGAATGGTGAATGTGGAAATGAATTTCATCGTGTCATGGAGTCGGTAAGTCGTACGTACGCACGAGCGACAATATCATTATTTTGATGGATAAATAGTATATAATTGGATGGTATATCATATATACAGAATAATTATCATGTAATAATTATTATTTAAATAATTTATAATCATTTTTATACCCATCCAAATAATGAAGTGTTTGAATAACAAACTACACCATGATGTGGAGATGGTAAGCCGTACGTACACACGTATGGTGACTTTTTCGTTTATAGGATGGTTAGAATAATGAATATGGTTGTACCTTATTTATAATAATATATCAGTATGTATAAGTTATTGGAGCTTTTATTTTTTTATGGAATCAATAATGAAAGATGAAGTGGAAGAAGAAATGAACTTGAAAGAGGTGATGAAATATTTACCTCCTCTTCAGGTTCTACCTTTTGATTTGATAAAAAATTCTCCTTAGGATGGATTTATGACAAAAGGAAGGCCTCTATGATGAAGGGGGTACAGTTGAGATGATATTTGGGTAGGGGTCGGCCGATCCAAAAGTATTTGGAGGTATGAAATTAAGAGAAGTGGAAGTTCCCTTTTATGAGAGAGGTGATGGTCACTTTAGGAAAATATTGAAATATTTTTTTATAATAAAATAATTTTTGGTTTTTAATGGCTCCAAAATGAATTATTTTGAGGATAAGGTGGGGATGGGTTGAAAACCTATCAACCAATAGGTTTTATACCGGTTTAGGTCATCATATTAACCATATCTTTTAGATTTAACTCTTAGTTAAATAGTTTGACATATACCATGTCTCTTTTTATATTTATATTATATGGTAAATAAACATACTATAAACTTCCAAGAAAACTCCATGTGGTTTATTAATGATACTAATATAATTATATATGTCCTTTTTCAGAACCTTAGAGTTTTATAAGTATTATATCAATTAATAATATAATATTAGTTTTTAAAACTTTTTTATGATAATTTTGACATTATTTGGTATTTTGTTTTTGTTAATGTTTTAATAGCATTATTACTTCGAAAAAAATAATTTAATCAACCCTAACATGTCTTATTAACCTCTAAAATTGGTGGAATCTATCAAAAGTCTCAAATTATATTTATTTGGTTATTTATAATATCAATTATTTTAATCTTTCATTAATAAGGTAATTACTGCATCATCATCATGTCATAAATAAATTTAATTATTTAGTGTATAAATTTTTTAAATAAAATACCAATACATAGGAAATCATCTTATATTTCTAATGAATATTTATTTTTGAATTTATCTTCAGTATATAACCGTATATTAGAAATGAATTAGTTATGAAAACATGGGTTTAACAATTTTAACCCTTCTTTAAATAAAATAATAATAAATGTCTTAATCTAATCAAAGTGTACCTAAAGGATCATATTTTATTCCAAAGGTTGTTTGTGGTCAAATTAAACTTATCCAATAGAATTAAGAGATGTGTTAGGGTAATTATAAAATCATTTTTACCCTTAATTACCCTATTTACTTTTAACTGTGGTAAATAAAAGTAAGAAGTTATTATTCAGGAAAAAAATATTTTCATATTATGGAACAAAATTTTACATACTGAGGTTAACCATGTATCTTGGAGTTTCGAAATTCAACTCACAAATGTGGTAAAATTATTTTTTATGAAAATTTTCAAATGCTTTTAGAAGGTGGGTAAAAGATGGTAAAAAGTTCAATAAAATTTTCTATATCTAAACTTATTATAAAATGAATCCAATGAATTAAATTGAACATATATAGGTATTATGTATATGGTTTGACCTAAAATAAATTGAAATAAAATAACTAACTAATTAAAAGTTGGTTTTAAACAATAACACAGTGTTTTTCACTATTATTCAAAAATTGAACTTTTTTCATAAAAATACCAAAAATTCACCCTAAGCTAATTTTGATATTCAGAATTCAAAAATTAAGTATATTTTACCAAATTCAAAACATAGAATATTCATTTATTAATTTAAAATTTATTTCTATTGTCAAAATCAAAAAGAGGGTTTTTAAAAAAGTAAAAACTATCAAATTATTGACATGTTTTTATGTCAAATTTAAATGTGAAATTACTTATAATGACTAATATTGTATTATATGATAAAAATATAATCCAATTATACTTCAAAAACATTAAAATATATAATTGAACACTATAAATTATTTTTATTACAAAACTTGTTTTTAGTTAAAATTTAGTATTTTCACTATTCACCCAAATATTAAATTTATCATTAAAACACCAAATATTGATCAAAAATAATTTTTTATATCCCGATTCTATGAAATATGTTTATTATTTCAAATTAAATATATAATAGTTTCAAATATTGGATTTAAAAGAAAAGGGTTCTCCTATTAAAAGGCGGGAACATTTTATTTTTGTAAAATACTTATTTTATCTGAAAAAATGAATTTGTTCTCACATTATGTCTAATAAACAAATAATATGGATTGTGAAATTTTATAGATTATCTAAAATTCAGAATTCAGTTAACATTATTCATAACTGCTTATCAAACAGCTAGTTTGGTCAGTTGTGGTGTGCTCAAACTCGGTGTTGCATAGCGCGAGTTATTGAATTACATTGAAGAGATAACGTACTATGAAATCTTAGGGTGTTACAAGGATCCCTCATGTGATCATGTCCTTCATAGAGAAAGTGACCTAGTTGAAGACCTTGGATCCCTACTGAAACTATTAATAGAAGAGAAGTTTTATTTATTAAAAGTAATGGATCGTGCTAGTTCTAGGATTGCACTTTTTTGGATCTTATGAAACCTTTTCTTTCCACTTTATGGATAGTAGTTGTATAATATTATGTCATTCCCTTAATAGATATCACTTTTTATACTTCTATAGAACCTCCAAAAGCCTCTCTACTTTCCCTTACTCCTTTTTGATTAACTCATTCTGATTCTATCTAGCATCTATTTCTATTAGTGTTCAGAGACCCCACACCTCCATCTCCTCCTGCTTTATCTGTTGATTCTCCAGTTGGGGGAAAAGGAAATAAACTAGTGGATCATTGTTCTAGTTTGGATTCCTCATACTCTGATTAGAGTCTTGATAAGTATTTTTTTACTATAATCCCTATTGTAATGTAATATTTTGACATTTATATCATTTGATATTTATATTCTTAATCATATTTATATTTTTATTAAAATTTTCTATAATTTTTTCTTTTTTATAATCCCAAAAGGGAGAGTATTCTAATTGAATTTTATATTTGTAATTGAATGGAATTTATTTTAATTAATTTAATTGAATATATTATGAGTAATTAAATATAATTTGATAAATTTCATATGAGTACTGAATAGCTAAGAAATTTTCATCACATTTGACATGGAATGGTAAGTAAAATATTTAACTATCACTTATCTGTTAATTTGTTTCTATGAGGTTATCAATTTATACATTTTTCATTATCAAAAGTAGGGATATTAATGGATTATTATAAAAAACTCTTTATTTTAATTCTAAAAAATAGTGTATTTTATGTTTCTAAAGATTTCAATGTTTTTTCATCGTAAACAATATTATGGAACACTTATGAAAATTGGATAAACCTGGATCAAATATTTCCATATACCAATAGTTATAATGGTCTATCATTAGTTGAACTATGATACCCATCCATAGTACCATTTGTTCAATAAGATACTGCTAGTTTAACTGTTTAACCATCAGGATCTACCTTCCAGTTGTGTAACTATTAAATTGGGTCTACCCACACTGCTAATAGATTATCTACCACTGAGAAATACTACCATCACATGGTACTTCCACCAGAAAAACTACTGATATTGTCATACGAATTTTCCTCTTGATCAATGGAACTATCAGTGGTTTAATCATGCTAACACTAGTTCATTATACTATTCTAATGAACTAATATTAAATAAATATCTACCATTAGAAAAATTTAATTTCATAAGACATGCCTCTAGTGGATCTACCATCAGTGAAGATACCACCAAAGAGCTACAACAGCTGTAAAAAAATTAAATAAAAAATTAATTCTCTAATAGATAGTTTATGAATATAATTCATGATAGAAGAACATGGATTTAATAATGATTATTCCTCAATATCTTAATGGTTTTATTAAAGTTAATGTCACTATTTTCTAGGAATTCTACTTAGTAAAAGGATCATATTTCCTTATTATAGTTCTTCAATTGCTAATTACACCAAAATAAATTAGTAAAAAAGTCACAATATTTTCAATAACAACATAACTTTAATCCCCAAAAAA
The DNA here is from genome assembly GCA_963277665.1 of Viscum album. Classification (NCBI taxonomy): domain Eukaryota; kingdom Viridiplantae; phylum Streptophyta; class Magnoliopsida; order Santalales; family Viscaceae; genus Viscum; species Viscum album. The sequence goes on along the minus strand of OY728129.1, from coordinate 1,266,102,004 downwards.
CATTATCTATCTGTGAATGTTACATTCAAAAAACATGAAGATATTGATCATATATTCTATAAAAATATACTACTTACCTGGATCATTATAAAATCTCTACAAAAACATATATGATTACCAAATTTAACTCACACTTTATTCCAAAAATATTTTAACCTCAATCATAGATAAAATAAATCAATTTCCCATCAAAACACTAATCATTTTCAAGGTCAAGAATAGTATATAATTTACTTTATATATATAAATCATATATTTATCCCAACTAAACATTATTATCTCAACATCTTATACATATTAAGGGTAATCTATCCCTCAATCATGATTCTTCCAAAAAATATACTCTTACCTCTAAAATTATTTTCTAGTTTATCAGTACCATTCAATTTATGATTAAAAATCCACAATGAGAAACAACTACAAAAGAATCCATATATGTTTCAGGATTATTATAACTAGAATATCATTGAAAAAAAATTATACAATATAATTCTAAAATACCAATATATAATCACTTAAATAATTTTATGTTAATGATTAGCATAACGTAGACCCTCCCTTAGTCTAAGATTTAACCCTTAGATAAGGGTATGGACAATGATAATTCCCCAATTCCCCACACATAAGTCATCGAACTATAAATATATCCTTATGATGTACTTTACTTTAATCCATTGAACAATTCATTTATCCTTGGTAATTAATTTGTTTATTCACTTCCTTTTTACATATAAACTATCTTCATCTTCTTGTGAGAGATTCACTTGAGTGATTCTTCCCATGTTATTGGAATATCGGAAGATTAATCTTCCTTCCTATATGGTATTTGTTAAACCAAATTCTTCACTCATTAGATTCATCAAGAAACAAACCTATAATATTTTTTTTCTTATATACTGAGATATACGATTAAGAATAATCACATGTTTTTTCACTATATTTCCCATTTCATTTAGATTATCATGAGGAAAATCATTTCACTATTAATCACATTCATAATTAATATAGTAACTTCTTGTTCCACCAAATGATTAAAACCAAAAAAAAATATTACGATGGATAATAATTTTTTTTGAGAAATCATATTATCATGAAAATAATTTTCATGATGTATAAATCAAGACACTTGCTTTTAAATTTGTAACACCTTTAATTTTACCTAATTCATCCATGGTAATTATCTATTCAACACCATCATAAAAGTACATAAATAAAATGTGAATTAACCCAAGAATATACATTGGTAGTGTCTAGTGATGAGTATAGTCTTAATTCCACTCATCATCCACCTATGATGATTGAGTTATTATCAAACACACCACTTTTAGAGTTGTTACCCATAGGTTTGTCTATGCCACCACTGCATACACTTTATAGTACTCAGAAAAAGTTGTATTTTATAGGAAACCATAAAATATATAATTTACCCAAACTTTAGGTTGTTATTATATACTTATGCTTATCCACATGGTTTTCACTAAATCTTTCTCATCATAATCTCTAAACATAACTGGACTATCATCTTATACAAACTCAATTGACTAGATCATAACATAAATAAATATTATATCATTATAAATGAATATTAAGCAAAAAACACAATTACAGATTATTGAGGACTATAAGGGATTACTTTATTTCGAGATTATATGAAAAAATCAATATATTTATAAAAATATATTCAATATCACCATTAAAAATATTTATATTAGTACCCTTAAATAAATATCAAAACTTGAACCTTCTATCAAAACCTATGGAAGGAAAACATAATAAAGGGTTACATCATATACTCAGTTAGGCTAAACATGTGAGATATAAATCATAAGATCATATGATGATCATAAGGGTATGATATCGTAATAAATTTGTTGTTCTAAATTTATAATATTTAAAACATGAAAATATTATATAATGAACTCAAAAATCAATTCATATCCAAAAACAATATTAATAAGGGAGATGAATAAGTAATCCACATTTAAGAAACATAATATAATAATGGGGAATTATAAACATATGAAATAATAATCTTGTGGTAATATCTTTTATCAATCAATTACACACATAATCTTTTGAGAATAGTTTATGGAAATCATAATCACACATAATATAGTGAACAAATATGTTCACAGTCATGTCCATGAATAATATTTCGAGAATAGATACACATAAATCCTAATCATGTGTCAAAGTGTGAACATATTTCTTAAAAATAATTCTCACAGATTATAGTGAATAAATCTCTAGACACGTGTTATTACACTATTTTGACTATAATTAGCCTTTAAATACAATCTAAGGATTATATATAATAGTGTCTTTGGAAGATTGGATACATAATATGAAAGCATGAAACCAAAAATCATATTCATAAAGATATCCAAAATTCCATTATGTTCTTACATCCTTATAGGATAACCTAGTGAATACATGAACAAAGGGATGATCTAAAAAACCAGAATGACAATAAATATATTTATAAAGCATAGAACATGGGTATGAAAGCATAATATGATGACAAAAAATGAAAGGAACATGAATACAAATGGGGATGAATAAAATTTATAAAATGGGATCATATAAAACTGGTATCATATAAATTTTTAAAAACCATAAAACATGACATAAGATTGTGTCAAGGCTCATTGAAAATAGAGGAGTATGAATCAAGGCCAACCACAAAGACTGTTGCACATGGAGCATGAGTCAAGGGTAACCACGAAGAACATTTACCATGATGTATCATGAGAATAAACATTACGTAATGCATTGGAGCGCTATCTTGGTGCACCCATTATAACATTTTCCCGAATATGTGTACCTCATGAAAAATCAACATAAGTGTTACAAATGTAAATAAATGGGTTTCATAATCATTTCATAAAGAATAATAAATAGTATTATCATAAAAATTTCCATGAAATAATAGATTAAAAAAATTCATGTACATTAATAAGAGAAAATAGTTATAGATTATGATACATGATGTCAAAATTAATGTAAAAATGTAAAAAGAGTGTTTAAGAAACTTTATAAATAAATCATTTTAGTGCGGTTTAAGGAACATATTAAATACCAATTAAATAAAATAAACAATATTTTATATAAAACCAGAAATCAACCAATATATTTTTTCATAATAAAATTAGTTATTTTATAGAAATAATGGTCGATTTAAATATATTATTGAGTTTACATGAAAAATGGTAAGAAATCAGGAAGATCCCTTTAATCAGACCTACTTATTAGGAGGAATTGAGAGGGGAACCTTTTTAGAACATGTATTTTCCAAATAGATAAGTATTTACAGATATAGATACATTACTTTGGAACATATACATAGAATTTATAATAATTTCACAAAAATAAATAATTACTACCTTGGGTTAAAGAGAGAGAAAGAGCATCCTGAAGGAAAAATAGAGAATTTGGTAGAATCCGTCACTATATATCTGAAACATTTCAGCAATTGATTTTACTGTCCTAGATAATATGATTAAATTAATTAATTAATTAATTAATTAATAACCTTTTATACATGTATTTCATTTAGTAAAATCTTATTAAGTTCATTTATATCCTTTTGATGGGATATGAGATTTAATTTCATCATTCGAGACTGTTAGTTTCCATTGTTTTCATGATTTGTTACTTGTATACATGTATGGAAATCATGTAAAATGAGAATGGTTGTCCAAAAAATAGTTAATATGTTATTAATGAACATATATATGATTAATATTTTATATAAATCATATGGTAATTTTGGATGAGGATGAATCATTAGATAAGGTTTTAGTGATAATCATTTAGAATAATTTGAAGGGTTCTCGATCATCACAAACTGGTTTTGTTTTATTAATTACTATTATGTATATAAAATGGTTCTAGAAAATTAAATAGGTTTTAATGCATATATTATAAAATTTATTAGAAATAAAAATTGTTTTATGGTCATTCATGATGATTTTTTGGAAATTGGAAACATTTTCGTCCATAAATGCGATACATTAACACATTAGAGGTGATGCTTTGATTTTTAGTAAAAAAATAGTGTGGAAGAGAAATGATGATAAATCATCACATTAACATGATAAAATTAAATTATATATAAGATAATATATTTTTCATTCCACTTGTTTAAGGGTATGTGATTAGAGAATATGAAAGGAAATGAGATTGAAAAGAAATTAAAAGGAAATGAAAGAGGATTTTACCTCTTGAATTTATCCTCCTTGAGAACCTCCTTAGGGAAAGGGGTTTAGTATTTTTTGAGACAAAGAGCTCTAGGATGTGGGGTAGATACTCGGATAGAGTATTGGACAGAATTTTGATTAGTCTAAAGGCTTGAATGGTGTGAGGAGAAGGTGTGGTGAGGGGTGATATTTATAGTGGAGAAGAGGGGTGCTTTCTCATTATACAATTCATTAGTTTATTATTTATCTCAAGACTATGAATAGTTTTATAATTATCCCAAAATATATTAAAATAATTAATTATATTTGTATATTTTGTGCTTACATCATCCATACATCATCCATGACTCCATAATTCGTGTATTTAGACAATATCATAAATTACTTTATTTCACTTTTCACAAAAAATTCATGTATTTTAGAATAAATAACAAGAATTCACCCTAACAATTTTTGGATTTGTAGAATTCAAAAATGAACTCAATTTTTTGAAAATAATTTTCTAAATATAATAAATTTAATTTTTAATTAAAATCAACATTTACATGAATAATACTTATTTTATAATTATGACTAATTTTATGACCCTTTGAAAAAATAATTAAGGTATCATAAAATTAACTAATAATAATAAGACCAATAAATATTAATTTATTAATACATTTTATGAAATGTGTTTTCTTTTAAATCATATTATTAATTATAAAATTTAAAATAAACATTTATGTTTTATAAAAATATAAACACATAATTAATAGTTTCTAAAAAATGTATTTACTTATAAAATGATATAATTATTTCATATTAACATTTATAAGATCCATAATTTTTATTTAATCCTTCATGGGTGAGGTTACTATTCTATTATTTTCTTTACTGTTCATAAGTGTCATATTACTATTCAAATGGTCATGTTACTATTCCATTGGTATATGTTCCTTAATTTCTAGAAATACCTCTTAATCCATAAAATATTAATTTATATGGTTTGTATTATTTTCTCACTGTGATTTTATATGATTTAAACTATATCGAATAATTATAAGAAGGTAATTTCTATTAAGAGAATTATGGGTTGTAACATTCTTTCCACTTATGAAATTTTACCCTCGAAATTCCATTTTACATATCATTATGAAAATAAGTGATGGTAGTTATCCTTCTATACTTCCTCAATTTCCCATGTTTCCCTTCATACTTATTATTCTTCCATAGTACATTAATTAGTAGAGTAGTCTTGTTGTATAGAAAAGTTTATCTACAGTTCAAGATATTCACTTAATGCTCCTCATAAGAGAGATCATTTTTAAATCTACAAACTCTAGATTCAGTACATGTGAGGTCTCTATTATGTACTTCTTCAAGAGGGGTAAGTGGAATACATTGTGTACATGAGACATGGTTGTTGGACGTGTTATTCAATATTCTACCACTCTAACATGATCAAGAATCTCAAGGGGTTGATATACCTGGGATTTAGCTTTCCCTTCTTCCCAAATATGATGATCCAATTTCATTGAGATATTTGAAGGAATACCATATATCCAACCTTGAATACAATGTCTCATAGAAGCTTTTTTGCAAAGATATTTTATCCTCTTTGGGATGCATTGATGTGCTTCTCAATGGTTATTACCTACTTGGCTATTTCTTCAACCATTTGAGGTCCTAGAATCTAATTTTCACTAAATTCATCCTTACATTCTAGTGTTCTTCATATTATCTTATAATGGGCATATATGAAGCAATTTGGATTCATGAGTGAAAACTGTTATTGTAACAGAATTCAGGTACATGTAGATGTTGGTCCCATATTCCATTGAAGTCTATATAACATGGTCTCAACATATATTTCAGTATATGAATAGTACGTTTGGATTGGCCATTAGTTTGAGGATGAAAATCCATAGAGAAGTTTAACTATATGTTTAGAGCATGTTATAGGTATTTCTAGAACATGAAGGTGAATCTTGGATCTCAATTGGATACAATCAAAGGTGGTATTACAAGCTTCCTTACCACTTCTATGATTTATATATGTGTAATTTAATCTTGAGATAATTTCTCTAGAATCTTGATAAAGTGAGCTGTAATTGTAAGATGATCTACAACAACCCACATAGCATTGTTTCTTACTGATATCTTCGGAAGTCTGGTGACAATGTACATGGTGATTATTTCCCACTTTCATGTTGGTATGTGTAAAGATTTCATCATCCCTTTAGTATATTTCCTTTCATCCTTCACTTTCTGACATACCAGGCACTTTGATCTATATTCAATGGTATTCTACTGCATATTATCCCACCAATAGGTTTCTCAAATATTTTAATATATCTTTGTGCTTCATGGGTGAAAATAGAAGGTTGATCTTTTATATCATTCAGAATCACAATCCTTATCTTTGTACTGGATGGTATACAGAGTCATGACCCAAATATCGCAACTCCTTCTTCATAAATTTGGAATTCTGGGTATTTCCCATTTCTAATAGCTTTGACCATTCTCTAAATTTCCACATAATTTCTTTTTTCATCCATTATTGTCTCCATGAGGTGTGGTTGAGGAATTATTTTAGAAAGCATTGATTATGTTCCTTCTTAATTATTCCCATGTCTATCTGTTTCTGGTATAATAATATTGGATCTTTCTCAATTATCATCATTAATAAAGTTGTAGGATCCTTTCTTCTTAGAGTATCCACCACATAATCAACTTTTATAGGATGGTAGTGGATTTAGTTGTCATAATCCTTGATGATATCTAACCAACTTCTCTAGTAAATATTAATCTATTTCTATATGAATATATATTTGAGGAATTTACTATCAGTATATATTTCACACTCTTACACATAGAGGTAATGCATCCAGATTTTCAAGGCATAGATCATAGTTGTTAACTCTAAATCATGTGTGGGATAGTTTTTTCAAAAAAATTAAACTTCCTTGAGGCATTGGATATCAATTTATCCTTTTTCATTAGTAAACAACATAATCCATTCTTTAAAGAATAATTGTATACCACAAAGAGTTATCCACTTTTCGGTAGCTTGAGTATTTATGTAGTGATAAGCCTCTTTTTAAACTCATTGAATCAGTCTTCACATTCACTGGTCTAGAAATAAATCACTCCCTTCCGAGTCAGTTTGGTTATTGGGTTTGAAAATCATGATATGTTCTCCATATATTATTGGTAATACCAATATAGACCAAAGAAAATATGGATCTCAATCATAGATGTTGGAATGTGCCACTCTTCTATTGCCTTTGTCTAAGAAGAGTCAATTGATATCCCATTATTGGTGATTACATGCCCTAAGAATGATACTTCCTTCATCTAAAACTCACATATAATATACTTTACATATAGTTTATGCATTCAAAAAGTTATCATCATGGTATTCAAAATCTCTACATGTTCCTCCTTGCCCATGGAGTATATCAGAATATCATCAACAAAGATTACCAAACATATAACTAAGTAGAGATGATGTATTTCGCTTTGTTCTTTGATATTGAGGTCTTGCTTTGTTTTTTTTTCATTGTGGAACTCTGGGAGACCTAAGGGGGTCTTGAGGTCCCTATTGAGTATCTTTACACTCACCCATGCACAAGCTATGCTCTCACCTTGTTGTGTCTTTTGCAGATGACGTACAAGGTTGATCGAGGCTGAGGGAGCTAGGAATGGACGATGCTCAAAGGTGAACCATTTAATGTGACACGAAGTAGGTACTACTGAACATGATCTGCACCTACCCTTCAAGTAGGTTCCTCGGTGGAATATCTAGGAGATGCATTTCACTTTTTAGTTTTATTTTTACTTTTTATTTGTACTTGTTCTTTTCGGTTGGGCTTGAATTCCAACCCTTTTACTTTCAACACTCTTTTTACTACAACACTTTACTTCATGGTTTCTTCTTGTTGTGTTCTTAGACTGTGTGTTTGTTGAGGTTAAAAAGGAAATTCCTTCCCGTTTTAGGGATACGCCTTTCCGGTGCTAGTCTCCAACTCCTGGCCAGTGGAAGGAGGACTTGGGGTTGTGACGGAATGAGCCCATTTGTCAGGGAAATCCCTAATGGTTATTTTCATTAAATCCATGAAAATGTTTGGATCATTAATGAGTTCAAAGGGAACCACTATGAACTCATAGTTTCCATACCTCATTTGAAATACAGTCTTGATAGTAGCTTCTTTCCTCACCTTTAATTGGTGACATCTGAACTGAAGGTTGACCTTAGAGAAATACATGGACATACATAGTTTATTGAACAAGTCGTCTATACGTGGAAGTGGATTTTTTTTCTTTATTATGATTTTGATTATCTAATGATAACCAATGAAGGGGAACATTGATCCATCCATCTTTTTGACATCGAGGACTGGTTCCCCCCACAGTGAATCACCCAGTCATATAAAAACCTTCTACATATTATCCTATAACTTAATATTTAGTTCTTCCAAATAAATAGCGTCCATTATATAAGGATTATTTAATATAGATAGAGGATCAGGATTACGTTAAATTGATAAGTCAACTTCTAGATCAAGAGGAAGACTGGGAAACTCTTTAGGGAACACATCAATGTAGTCCCTCTCAATGTGCATGACTTGAATCATTATTATCTCCTTTGTCACAATCATTTGAGCTATATATGATTTCTCATAAGGCAATAATATCCACAACTAAGATTATTATTCTAATGGTGATCCATCTTCCTCCTTACACTCGTACAGAATTGGAGGATGCTCCAAGATGTGAAGAGTGATCTTCCTTTCTGAATTGTCAATTTTGGATTAGTATAAAGATAGAAAATCCATGCCCGATATAAAATAAAAATCCACCAAAAAAAGTAAGACATGGTTATATGGGAGGTCCAGTACACAAATATTAACTGGTGAGGAGTAATAACCTTTGGATTCAATAATTTCCCCATTTATTGTTCTCACAGATAACTCAACCTCCATATTTTTAGGTTGTGTTTAAATAGTTCAACTAATCTTGAAAAATATTAAATAATGTGTAAAACTAGAATCAAATAGTAAGTTAGATAATCTTGAATGAATAACCAACAAACTAGTCACCACATCATTTTCAGGCTCCACCTTAGTAGTTGTTATATAATATTCCCAACCATGTATCCTTGGATGTTTTAGTTGATAATTACCTCCAACAACCCTTGGATTGGAGAAATGGTTGGAATAAGTCCCATATTCATTGCACTTGAAACACTGTACTACATGTTGAGTGTTGATATGAACCTTCCCATATTATCACACATTAGTAGGATTATTCATATCACTTTGGTATTTATTATCTATATTCCTCATTCTTCCAAATTTCAAGAATTTCTTGGTACCATTTAGATAATTCCTAAGATACTTCTTCCCGTAATATTGACTCATGGGATATTGGGTTTTCTTTCAATCATGGAATTTATCTATTGATCCATCCATAATAAACTACATTTTCTTTTTTTTTCTTGGACCATGAGATGATTGAGAACCTATGATATCAATTTCAACCTTAAGAGCGCAATAGACAATCTCCTCATAGTTTTCAAAGTCTCAAATCACCAATGATTTTCGTAGAACTAGATTTAGTATGATAAACAAGCATTCAACCTTGATTTTATATTACATCACAAAGTTTTAGATCTATTGTGCATGCCTTTTAAAATTTTCTCTATACACCCCAATAGAATCATCTTTTATTTTCTTCAAACCATGGAACTCCCTGTCTATCATAAGATAGGGAGTTTGGGAAAATATTTATTGAAAAATATTTTCTTGAAATCATCCCATTCCATGGAATAAATTTCCTCCTTGTAGTTTGTTTTATTTATTATTGTCCACCACTGATTATCTTCCCCATCAGAATGAAAAAACGACTGAACAACTTTCTCTTCTTTTGAGCATTCAAGGATAATAAATATATTTTCAATGGAGTTAATTAACTTCTCTGCAAGGAGGGAATGAGAATATCCCCTAAATAAGGGATACCTTTTATATATAAAGGATTTGAGTTCAAATTTCTTTTTATTAGGATTAGAAGGATGTTCCACAGGATTCAATTAATTCTTTATAACTTATTCCATTTGAGAAAGTACTGTCATGAGGTTTTGAGCACCCGTTATCATCAAATTATTTATTTCATTAAAGAAATTGTCACATTTCCTATCACATTGATTGTTGGAATGGGTTATCCTCTTTCTAGCCATTAACTAAGAAAATAAATTATAGTTGGGGGGGTATTGAATACTGAGTGAATAATCAAAATAAAATGAAACTTTTAACAAAGAGGAATAAACATTCAATTGAAAAGTATATTATAACTTTTGATTCCCTGAGTTTCAATGTATGTTATTTAGGGTTATAGAATTATCCCTAGGATTGTTACTAAAGTTATATAGACCTAATATCAAAAATATAACAACAATATTATCTGATACCAACTATTAAACCTCAATCCTTAGACACATAATATTACATGGTTCTAAACATAATTATCCATTAAATAAAAACTATGGATCATAAATTCTATTATCTTTGGAATATTAGATACATAATTAGAGATCATGAAAAAAAATAAAAGAATATTTTAATTAATCTCTATAAAGTGCTCCTAGCATCATTTATGATCTTTCATCCGTATAGTTTAACTTGGGGAATACATGAACGAAGTGATGATATAAAAATCATTATAAGGGAATAAATAAATGAATTAATAATAACACATGGGTTTGAAATTATAACATGATGACTTAAAAAAGCTTTGAATGTGAATAAAAATAATAATGCATTAAATGTATAACATGGTATCGTATAATCGTGGAATCATAGAAATGTGGAAACAACATAAATCATGACCTAATCCTGATTCAAGGCTCACTTCACATGGAGGATCATGAGTCAATGATAGCCACCAAGACCGTTGCACATGGAGAATGATCCAAGATTAACAACCAAGACCATTTCACATTAAGTCCCATGATACCAAAATTTACCCAATGTATTAGATCACCATATAGGCATACACATCATAAGATGTTCATGAATATTTTCACCACATTAAAAATAAACATAAGTGCTACCCATGAGGTAATTGGGTTTCATAATCATGTTATAAATCATAATAAATGGATGTATCGTAAAATATTCCAGGAAAGAATGGATTTAAATAATAAATGGACATTAATAGAAAATAGTTGTTGATAATGATAACTTATTTCAAATTGAAGTGAATAATTTTTAATAAAATTGTTTAAGAAACATTATAAAAAAAATATTTTTATACAGTTTATGGAAAATATTAAAGAGAATTTAAATTAGAAAAGGAAAAATATTTTCAATAAAACCAGAAATAAACCAATATAGTTTTTCATTATAAAATGATTGATTTAAATAAATAATGGTGGATCAAAATATATTATGTAATTCACTTGAAAATGGGTAAGAAATCGGGAATTTCTCTTTAATCAATCTTTCTTATCTGGAGGAATTTACAAGGAAACATTTTTAAAACATGTATCACCCCAAAATAGAAGGCTGATATGATTTAGATACACTATTTTGGAATATATAAAATTAATTTAAAATAATCAAACAAAAAAATGGGGAATTTCATTTAGACAAAGAGAGAGAAAGTGCGACCCTATGGAAAAATTGATGTTTGACTAAAATCCCTTAACTTATGTCTGAAACGGTTCTAAACCAGATATTAATGTCTTAGATAATAAGATTAAATCCATTAAATAATTAATTTTGAACCTTTTATATATGAATTTTATTTATTTCAGTTTCATTAAGTTATTTTATGGTCATTTTAAGGGGTATTAGATTCAATTTCTTCGTTCAAGAGTGTTGGTTTCCTTGGTTTTCATAATTAGTTTACTTGTATACATTTACATAAAATCATATAAAATGAGAATTGTTTTTCATAATCAAAGTTGTATTTTTTTTTAAATTTAGGGTCTTAGGCCACATTTTATTATTCAATCAAAGAAAATTCCTCTTTTTAACTAGGTATAGAGGGACTCATTACATAGACCAAAGGCCTAGTGGGTATATAACCCATTACATGGAACGTTGGCCCAAATTTTTGGGGCAAGGCCCATTCTGTGAATAGTATTGCTATAGTACCCACTGCTGCTACAATTTCCTTCTGTCCCTATAGGTTTTGAACACCCATTTTTCATGTAGGAATATGGGGATCTTACCACTAAGACAAACCCAAAATACACATAATTAAAGTTATATGTTATTAATGAAAATTCAGAAGATTAAATGGTAATATAATCCACAATGTAATTTTTGGGTGAGGATGAATCATTAGATAATATGTTAGTGATAATCGTTTATATTATTTTAAAGGTTTTTCAATCATTAGTCACTAGTTTTGTTTTATTAATTACTATTATGTATATAAAATGGTTATAGAATATTACATAGATTTTAGTACATATATATAATCTTGTTTAACCTTAAAAAAATTATGAGTAGTCATGAATGATGTACTAGAAATTGAATACCTCATTGTCTTTAAAAGTGATAAATCAACACGTAAGGGAAGATGTTTTCATTTTAGTACAAAAGGATAAGGGAATAGAAATGATGATGAATTATTCCATTAACATGATAAAATTCATGTATGTATAAGATAAGGTAGTTTTCATGTCACTTGGATATGGGTATGTTAGGATATAATAATAAATTAAAAGAAATTGAAAATAAAATGAAAGAAAATGAATGTAGATTTTATGTCTTGAATTATTAATCCTTCAGAACCTCCTTATGGAATGGATTTTTGCCTTTGGTTGATACCAAGGGATCCTGGACATGGGGGAGAGACTTCAAAATATTATTGGGCCAAATATGGAGAATGATCAAATCATGAGAGTTCTGAGGACTAGGGGTGGTGAGCGGTGGTATATATAGTGGACAATAGGGGTGTTTTCTCATTATATTATTCATTAGTTTTTTATTTTTCCAAAAAATATGAATTTTTTTAAAATTATCCCTCGATATGTTAAAATAATGAATTATAGTTCTAGATTTTGAGATTACATGAGCCATATATCATTCATGGCACCACAATTCATGTATTTTGATAATATCTTACATTATTATATTTCCCTATTAAACAAAAATTCATATACTATAGAAAAATCCCAAAAATTCACCGTAAACATTTTTTGATATGTAGAACTCAAATACAAACTCCATTTTATGAAATTAATTTTATAAAAATAATAAATTTAATTTTTAATTAAAATCATCATTTAGTAAAATATACATATTATAAAATTAAAAATGATTATATGACACTTTGAAAAATTAATTATGGTATAAAGAAAATATATTTTAATTATAAGACAATGAAATGTTAATTTAATAATATGTTTTATAAGAATATATTTTCTTTCAAATCATTTTATTAATTATTTAATTTAATATAAACATTTGTGTTTTATAAAAATATAAATACAGAATTAATATTTTCTAAAAAATTTATTTACTTATATTATGATATAATTATATCATTTTTCCATTTATATGATGCCTAATTTTTTTAAACATTCATGGGTGTGGTTACTATTTGATTATCCAATATACTATTCATAAGGGTCATATTACTATTCCCAAGGTGAAGTTACTATTCCATTGGTATAGGTTCTTTAACTTATAGAAATACCTCTTATTCCATTCATTCTTATGTTATAGAGTTTATATGTTTTTCTATTTGATTTTATATGATTTAAACCTTATCGAATACTTATAACAAGGTAATTTACAATGATATAATTATGGGTTGTTACACACATAATCTTGTAATAATATCTAGAAGCAATCATTCTCACACATTAAAATGTGAACATATCCATTCATAATCATGTCCATGAAAAATATTATGTACATATCTAGAATAAATCATAATAATTCATCAAAATGTGATGATATATATATGAAATAATTTTCATGAATATCATCATTATACCAATTGATTTTTATTACACATTAACAAATAAATTTGATGGATATAATGAATCAAACCATTATACAATCATAATCCATTCATATTTAAGAAAATTTTTTACAAAAATCATTATCATTTCATTATAGCTTAACCCATGCAAAAAATTGGTTTTATAAATATTTCATATTCATAATCAATAACCTTCTTGAAAAACAGAAATTATTATGTCATATAATTGTATTCCTAGTAAATCATATGCAACATTAATGGATGTTGACACAGATAAAAATACCATTCAAATATCACTAGAACTTTATTTGAGGAAAATATTTTTTTCATTTTGAAATATCTTATTTAAAATATAATAGATTTGAGAATATATTGACAAATAATTTCTTTACAAGGATCCATGGAATCATATAGGGGGATCTTCAAATAAAGGAGTATTCATTAAAGCACTAAATATTGTTCACGCGGTATTTGTAAAAAAATATTTCATTCAAAAATTTTATTAGAAGTACCCCATTGGGAAAGAAAAAAAAGATTCATTTTAAAAAATTAATCAATATAAAGTATGGATAGAAATTAATTTAATCATTCCTTTGAGAACATTGAACACATTTTTGAAAACATTTTAAAGAAAATATTACATCGACAAAAAAATTCCCATTAAAAGTTGAACAAGGTTACTTTTTGTTAAAAACATTTTCTCAGTAATTTTAAGTACCAAAGAGAGAAAATAATACAGTAATATGAAAAATTAATTAATAAAAAGTTTATAAGAAAATATATATTTTAAAATATTAAGATCCCTATAATTCCCCTCAATGAAAATTAACATAGACAGTTCTAAAAATAAATGAGAGTGTAACATAAATCTCTTTCTTTAAGTTTCATTTTTTTTTCATTAACATTAAAAAATCATTTATGATAAATATATATTTATTACACATCTATTAAATAACCATATATAGACTTAAATTACTATATACCATTCCCTTACAATTTTAAATTATCCTTTTATTAACAATTATTCTTTAAAATTGACATTTGTGTGAAAACCAATCTATTTCCATGCATATTTCGGTTCCATGGGTTTTATACTTTCATGTTGGTAATTTTTTAAACATATATAGACTTTTTATCATGAAATATGTATCATAGTTATTTATTATTTATTATTTCAAAACCATTCATTTGATATAATTATGAAAATTGAATTACATCACTCCATGGAGATAGTAGTTTGTACGTACACACAAGAAATGTCTGTACTTGTCGATGGATGGAAGAAAAAGGTAAATTATAATTCTACATTAAATAATATCTATTATATAATAAATAAAATATATAATTTCTAAATATATCTTTATTACCATCAATGAAAATTTTAACTGAAAAATGAATCACATCGCTTCATGGAGATGGATGTCCACTAGTATGCACAAGCGATGTTATCATTTTCCAAAAAATGGAAATGAATAAAGGCTGATAAAATATTTTAATTACATAGGAATAATTATTACATCAATATTATATATAAATATTGAATCCATAATTATATATATCCATAAATTATGGTGATGGGAAATAAATCATATGTCTATGTGGAGGCGATAGTCCACAAATGCTCACAAAGGATACTTTCGTTTCCCGTTTGTTGGAAAAAGAAGATGATTAAGTTTATTAAACTAACATAATAACATCTCAAAAAATATTCTATTATTCTTTAATCAATTGGAATGAATATAATATAAATAAAGGGATTGGAATAATAAGTATAAAGAAAATTCTTGGTTATAATGATTACCAACTCTTTGAATAAATGCATTTTTATCTCTCATTAAGGTCCCTCTGGTCATATAAGAATAAAACAACTATAAAATGTAGATAAATAAGGTAAGAAAATATTTTTTCGTGGTTTGGTCTAGATGAATGGTCCATGAATTATGAGTAACATAGGGGATGTGGTTTCCATTTTAAAATGAGTGGAGGGATAACCTTGGAATAACCTAAAAGATTCAAATATAATAATTTATTTCAAGTGAAAGTGGAACCAAGATGATATATTTCAAATATATGATGATTATGAGTCTAAATAATCTCATATTTTTTTTCCACGAATTATGTGATGTTTTAAACTTTTTTTTATTAGTTTTAATTATTGTTAACCCTTTAGACGACTATAGTGATTTCAATGTTTTTTACTCTTTATGTTCCATGAATGTTACTATAAAAGGAATAGTGAGACATAATTGGAAAATGGAAGATATTATGGAACATATCCCATTTAATGGGACTAATAAAGGGTTTTAATGAATATTAAAATATTTACTAAAATATTATTTAACATATGATAATATTAAAGTCATTTTCGGGACTGTTCACATAGTTTGACATTAAAGACAACAAGATAGAAACGAATTTAGAACATAAAAATTTTACACATCATTAATATTTTATATTTATCTTAAAAATTGTGGAACACAATAATTCATCAATATTTTAATACTTTTAACATATCTGAAATCATTTATTAGATGTCTTGATTACTTAAACTAGTATTGTATTATCGTTTTGTAAGAATTTAAGATAATTAGTCTAGTACTAAAATTTTGAAATAAATTTTCGTCAAAAAAATAGTCACCCATATTTAAAATAGACATTGATATTTGAGGATAAACCTTATTTATCACTTTTACAAATATAATAGTTAATAAAACAATGTGGGTGAAAATTTGTATTTATTATTTACTTAAAATTATATTAAGGTTGTTGTCAATGAAAAATAGAACAAAGTTTATATACCTTTTAATAAAGCATGATTGTGGTTTACCTATACCCATTAAATTGACATAAAGTATTTGTTATAAATAATTTTAAATCCTTGTAAAAATATTTTTAATCTTAATTATGGGTTTCAACCATATTATGGTGAAAAATATTTAACAAGGTTATTATTAATTATGAAAAATAAATAAATTTATCATATTTAAAAAATTAGGAAATTATGATTCCAAATATTGACAAATATTTTTCAAATTAAGTCCCTATAAGTTTTCAAAGATAATTTTAAATTGAACATGAAAAATGTGATGAAAAACAATTTTCCATAAAAATTCATTTTTATGTATTCAAATGTTTTTATACAAAAATTAAGCATCATTCCCATAATAATGACATTAATTAGATAACTAATAATTAAAATAAAACAATGGTATTTTAGAATAGATTCAAAAAAAAATTTTACTTTTAAAATAAATGAATGGAAAAGACATTTTTTATAAAATCTAGATTTTCTCACTATTTACAGAAAAAATTTCCTTTTCTAAAAGTCTCTAAAATTTAAATATAGTATAATTTTAGTATATTTTTGTAAAAATAATAAAATTTTTCTAGAAAATAATTATGAAATTTGCAATAAATAAATTATAATATCTACTCACAAAAATTTATCAAACCCATTTTAAAAGAAAAATATTTTTATAAGAATTAAATGAATTTAATAGATATTGAGTTCTTATTTCCTATAAATTATTCAAAAAATATGTATTTAGTATGGTCGTGATACATATATTTCATAATAATTATACTCCTATTTATACCCACATATTCAATGACCATGTTATAATGGTCTTATTTATATAATAATATTTTGATAATATATCTCAATTATCTTAAAGATCAGTTGTGCTTGTTAAGAAGGATATAAATCTCGTTATTATTTTAAGATACATTTTTGGGGGTGTTACATGATCCATGTTAAGAAAAAAACAATGTATATCTTCATCATGTTTCGTTCTAGTTTTATTAAAAACCACTGCCTTCTACTTTATCAAAGATGGTCCTCTATTATAATTTTGTGAATAATAATAAAGAAATCAATCATAAATAGTGAATTATTAAAGTTATAATATCCTTTTTGGATGTTTAATCAATAATATCAGGTTCCTTCCATGATAACACACTTCACATTAAATTCTTTGAATTTTAAAAATAAATAAAACACTTATAGATTATGGAATAAGGATGAAATTATTTCTCCTAATTATACACAATAATATTCAGATGTTTTTCTCAAACATGTTTCTCTATTATTAATAATTTAAAATATATTATTAGGATATTATTATTTTTTTGGATCATGGTAATCATCACACATTCTATTTATTTTTTTGATATGGTTATTCATTCTTTATCTACAAGATCGTAGAAACCACCTTGTGAAATATTAATCCTTTTAATTTGTTTTTCTTATGATAGAAATGTTTTTAAACAACCTCTTAGAGTGTGTAAAATCTTATTACATCTCTCATGTAAGACTTATTAAGTATAATAATTTCAATTTATTCACAAACTCTCTTGAAATTCAACTTCTTTATATGGAATTTCTTCTTATCCTTCGGTACTATCTTCTTTTTGTTCCTAACCAATATTTCCTTCTCTCTCTAAATCAGATGGTCAAATACTTGAAATATCATTTGGTATATTTGGATCCCTTTTGGTTTGACCACATGGAACCTTGTGAATGGCTTTATTCTAATCAGTCTTCAAATGATGGAATCCAATTAAACTTATTAGACTTCATTTTGATTAGTTTTTCCTTATTCTTGTTTTCTAAGGAAAACTCCTATTTTGTTATAAAATTATTGGGGTTAATATAGTTTACAAACTTTTTTATATTCCTACATAAGGATGACTATTAGTTCCTATAATGTTTTCTTCACTTCTTTATTATTTTTTATAGATGTTATGATTATAATGTATCACTATTATTACCACCATCATTACTATTATAAAATATATCTTCAAGCCTCTCATACTTATTTTTGGAAATAGGGTTCATATGAATATATGGATGTGTCATATTATTAGGATGTATCCCCACTGACATAGATATTTTATAAACTTTTAAGGATGATGGACTATACCGAAATCAGTTGATTTATTCCCAAATCTTTTACACAACATGAAATTTCCTGCTAAGTATGATCTTCCTTAAAAAATTTCTTGCTCTCTAGAATTTCCATATTTGTGATTAAGCTATTTTTAAGCCTTCTAAACTTGTTTTTGCGTTTTTAATGGGGAACATACTCTTCTAATACTTCCTATATCTACCATATTAATTGTAGAAATCTTATCATCACATCTTCTCCCCCATGTTGGTATTGGTTTTTATTTTGACACTATAATGTTTATGAAAATAAATTCATCATAATCATTATATTTAGATATGGATTCTACCTAGGTCTTTGATACTAGTAAATAATGATTATAAGATGATTTAATAATATTAATTCCACATAATAAAGGTCCCTTAATACATAAACCCTCCATTTTATATTTTGTGGTATTTGATCCTAATTCATTTATTCCTAACAGAGACATGGATTGAGAACATTACAAATTTTCTAACTGGATCTCAAGATTGAGACATTTCATGTTGAGAGTATACTTTTCATTTTCAACTTCTTTAAAAATTCCTTCATGTTATTTCATAACATTTTCAAACTCTTCGTTATGTATTTTAATTTTCTCATGTAATAAAGTGTTAATCTATTTTATCCTTTTGTTGTTCACTTCCAATTGAAAATATATGACATAGATATTGTTTTTTGAATATACCTTCAATGTTTTTATCTTATCCTCAAATTAGTCAGTGGTTTAATCCTTTTCACAGATTTTTTTGAGAACTATTATTAATATTTAGAGCATTTCTTCATAATATGCTCAATCTGGAGTTCATTTAAAGTATCTTACCTAGAGAGTTTTATGAATGTTAAATAAATTTTTATTAACTATTTCAATGAGTTTTATACCTAAAATTCATGTTGGGTGATTTATTCTGACAAACATTCAACAATTCCACAAACAAATGGATCTATTACTTTGAGAAAATAATATAGCAAATATTTTAATTTTTGAAATCATATATCTTCTAAATTTTAAATTATATGATCACATTCACATAGTTCATATTTTTTTGGATATTTTTTACAATAAGTTTTACATATATAATACTTAGTAGACTTACTTGATCGTACCAATGTGGAATGTCTTTCCCCTACCTTTATAATAGTCCGAAATACCTTTACCTCTAATATATATCATTTTTCTTCAAAATTATTACATGGTGAATCTAAACTTATTCTTCTTTAAAAAATAAGGAAAACATTAAAAAATTTATTTTTTACTTTGATTATCAAGTAAAACATAGTCTTGGTATAAGATTAATTATAATTTGATATTGAAAAAATTAACCAAATCTAAACACAATTTTGAAATTGGATAGTATTATAAAGTCTTAAAAATATAGCATCTTAAAATAAATAAAAACCAATTAGAGTTTAATGAGGCTCTAATACCATCTAAAATGTGCAGTTGTATTAAGAACAACACAAAATGGGAGTGGTGAATCATTGTTGCTGTCTTTAAATATAATTTACAATTCGAATTTTTTTACCCCTATCAGTTGGTATGGTGAAAGGTTCATTATTGTTACCTATCCTCACTTTTTTACTATATTATAGAACAACCAAACATGCAAACATAAGTGGCACCAAAATTTAAAAGGATCACCTATTACTATGATAAGTTTAGTCCATGGTGTGAAAATGATACCTTAATTATCACACAAACTAGTAGAACCATGATGTACACTTTAAACTGTATTCTCTCGACAATGTATGAGTATGCGTACCACACTATTCTATTTCGTACATCCTTCACTCTAGTACTTATCATACCATATAATGTAAACACAATCATAAAAAATAAAATCTAAGTCAACAAATTTAGATATCTTCTAGATGTAGATGGTATTACTTGATTTCATTCTTATTATTTCCTTTACAAAATATCATTTAATTATTTCCTTTTATTTTAATATGAATACAATGATACACACATTATTCTTAATCTTTAGACTAAAATATGATGGTTGAATTTATAAAATTTGTTGTATGAATTATTTTTCACTCAATAATGACTTATGCACAATAGTTCTCTTTCTTATTCCCTATTTTTGTTACTTCTGTGCACAATAAGACTGAACTAGATCTGTTCCATTTTTTTCTTCTACTTCCATGTGAAAACTAGTATACATTAACAATTATTTAATTAATTCCACACATAATCAACATTTAAGATATTTTGAAGTCATATATCTATTATTATAGACTATCACTATATATTTTTTAATTTAGTGTATATCCAAAAATCATCTCTATTGAAATATTTCATCTACTATAGATATTTCATGCACAATATACCAATAATTATCTGAGTTAAAATTTTAATTTTAAATAAAAATTCATACCTTCATCATAATACACACCCCTTGGACCATATTCCATTAAATATTAACTATATTATTAAAATTGGTAGTTATTGTAGTCTGATATAACCACTGAAATTATCATATGATTCCAAGTCATCAAGGCTGATCAAACTATCCAGTTTTCTACTTTAATGGAGAAACAACCTCCTCTATTGTGTAGTATAATAGTTTGAAATAGTTTTTTAACTTCCTGTACGCATTTTAGTGGGATAATGTAATTTTTGTGCTGAGGTGTTCCAATTCGTAGTGGCATGGAATGAATTTCTTATATTACTTTATAGTGTGGTTGCCTCTCAGATGGCATGAACCACCTTTCTCTCAACTGGTTGTGGTGTGGTACATAACTTAGGGTATATATTAAACCAAAATTAAACTGTTTTTAAAAAATAATTAGTTCACCTCTTTTATGGCATGGTCCCACTTCCTTTGGATGATCACCATATCACAACAACATTACGACATGGTCACTCCTTTACAGCGTAGAGGTCCTAAATATTCTAGAGACATGGAAAATATGCTCAAACATCTATATGGGGTAGAAAACTCTTAATAGTATGAATTCATTCAAAAATAAAGGTCCATAAATAGCTAACTCAATCCCATTTGAAGTGTAGTACATGATTTAGGTCACATACCTTCTTTTTTAACAAATATAAAAAGTGAAAATCCATTATTTGTGGGGTAAGACTGTTTTCTTCCACACCTTTCATCATAAAATACTTTTATGATATATAATCACTAAAATATAGCTTAGTCATCATCAAAATATATCTTCAAACACTCTCACCTCAAATGAATTTCTTTATATATTAATTCTAATTTGAAAATGAGTATAAAACACAAGAAACACTTCCACTCTATCAAAATTCAATATCCACATCCTATAATATTTTTCTTTAAAAATTTTGGAAAATACATAAAAGCAATACCAATGCGATTAGAAATTGGAAATAAATAATAACTCCAAACCTCTTGATTTCCTTTATAGAAATATGATTCGCAAGAACAATGTTTTTCTTTATTTTCATCATATATTATTCAAAACGTGTAGGAGGAAACCAAAATTCCAATTCATCCAAAAAATATAGAATTCTCATGATTAAATTTTATTTTTGTCTTCTATCTTCAGATAATTTTTTCCTTAAATAAATAGAATATCTCTCAATGGTTTTAATTAATTAACTTCAGTAAAAGTATTTTCGAATGTTACAATATATATAATATAATCTTAAAATATTTCCATCTAGTTGAATCTTTCATGGGAACTTATTTACCAACTAGATTCAAATACCCATCCATTTATAAACATAACATTATCATGACTATATTTATTTAATTTCCAGGCTATTTCTTCTTTGTAAATATTTTGACAATAATTGATGGAATTTCAATCAATTTAGTATCATAAAATTATCATCACTATCGTTATTCTAATTCTATGTTATTTCTTCTTTTTCAACATATTTATATCAAGGTAAAATTCCTTTTTTATTGAAAATCATTAACAAAAAAATAACACAATGTGAGACCAATAGTGTAGTATCTACCTAACTAAACCATTGAACCTCACTGGTAGTTGGAAATATCTAGTGTATAGGGAGGTGTTCCAAGGGTATCATAGCCCTTTGGTCTTGTTAGTACAAACTGAGCTAGGTTGGTGAATTATAATGTGTTATTATATCCTCGTTTATTTTATATTCCTATTTGGGAAAGGTAAATGTGATATATGATGTTTCTGGGACATGGTGTAGATATTTTTCCTAGGTGTAGCTAAACCACATATGAGAGAAGTGTAAGTTACTAGAGATGGGATTATTATTCTTTGTTTTCTATTTTACTATTGTTCTAATTCACTTTGAGTTATGAAATTGATTTTGGATTTCTGATTTGTCAATTTAATAATAATGGATATAATGTAAATAGGTTTTTTTCAGGGATATTAACATAAAAATTGGATTAACATGTGATTCATATGATTTCTGGGGATTGTTTACTTGACTATGATACATTGGTCAATTATTTTAATTATTTTAAGCAACATATATGGAAATTTACCATATTATTGGATTATAAATTCTCATCTTACTGATTTTTTAATTGTTAAACATTTTATTCAAGGTTATTTTTATGGTTTATTTAATGTTTTCAACTAATTGAAATTAAAATTACAATAAATAATGTTTTTTTCTCCATCACATGTAATTAAAAAAACATTTTACAGATCATGTATTATGAAATTATTTATAAAAAATAAATAACATTATGTGGATCATAAACATATAAATATCTAATAATTACCATATTTATCAATTGATAGGGATAGAGATAGTACCTAATTTATGAAATTTATTTTCTATACGATGTATGGTATAAAGAGATTTTTTATTTCTTTCCCTAAAATATGATAATAAAAACTATAAAAGAAATTTATTTTATATGTTGTGTTTGGAATTGTATAGGGACTCATATATGACACCATCTACAAGTGTTTTAATAGTGTGGTGAGGAGCACACCCTACTAGTTGTTTAGAGAGAGACTTATATGGTGTCAGGACTGGTGATGGTTGATCAGCTCTGTGGGAGATTATTGGGAGTTTATAGTTAATGAAGGAGAGTGTAGTAGACTAACCGAGGTCAACCAGATTGGTCACCTAAGTCATCCCATCAAGGGGTGTGGTAAAACAAAGGATACACAACCAATATCATATATAAGAACATAATATATACAACCAACGAACAAGGAATAAACAACAGGATATATAAATGATCCAAATAGGGTAAATCATAATGAAATAAAATTTTAGATAAAAAGTATCCATGTTACCAAACTTCAACTCCAAACTATCTCAAATCAAAAAAAAAATAAATGTAAACAGAAGAATGAGTGATATATAATTATCTTCCATTTTCATGAATCCTACAAAATAAGGTCTAAATCCACCCATAGGAAGAATTAGGGTGTCAGAAACAGATCCTGGTAGGATACCAGCAATATATATATACAAGTTATAATAATTTTAATGATCAATTCCCAGATTTTAAAAAATATTTTTAGAGGAATTTTTATAAAAAAAATTAAGTCATTATTTAAAAAATCATTTAGTTTTCACAAATTACATTCCAATTTTTTCAAATCCAATAACAAGAAGTTAAATATACAAAAATAGAAATGTACATGTGATCTAACATCCATGAAATAATATATCACATAATAAACAACTAGAAACAATAATAAATTGAATAGTCGGTCTCTAGCATATCAGACAATATGTACTAGACATTCATGATACTAACAAGGGATAAGGTTGGATCCAACTAACATTGATGTCTTCCAAAGACCATTGACATATAAGAAGTTACATCTTAGTGGTGTCACGCACACATAGGCTACTTGTGCCTCTATCTCAACTCACATAAGGGTCCCTCTATGAAATAGTTGTCAATTTATATTTTAAGAAACACTATCACATTATTAAAAAAAATCAAATCCAGGCCAATATCCTTTAGGGTTTGAAAATACATTTTCCATTTCATATCAAGTAAATTTATTTACAAAATAAAAATCCATTTTCAATTGTGAACCCATGAACTTTTTAATTTCAACTCCTGAAATTAAATTTCAAATCTCAATAAATCAATATAAAAAACAATAAATTCAAGAAATTAGAAAATTTAAATTGATCCACCTACCTCAAGAGGATAGAAACCCTAACATCCATAGATATTGGTTATTATAAACATTAATATATTCCTTTGAAAGATAAGGAATATCTAGATACTGAAAAGGATTAATAGAAAAATCACTCTGATTACCAATTCTTAAAACAAATAGATCCTCAACCACAAACGAGTTAGAAACTGAATGGAAGGATTACCTAGGGAGATAAAGCACCAAACACTATTGATAAACTATTGGACTAATTGTTCTGGGTGAAAGGAAGACAAAAAAACACCATGGGTAAGATATCTAACATAGAGGAGAAGGATACCAAATAAGATGAAGCCCCAAATGAATATATGGAACCATAAAAAATTAAACTTGGGGAATAATAATCTGTGTAATCTTTTACACACTGTGAATCCATTTTATTTTACGTTGGGCCAAAAAACATGTCGCCTTTTAATTAAAACCAGTATTTCCACATTACATGATGTGTAACCCTTAGACATGTAAATTTTCACATTATGAATACAAGTCATGGGATTATTTGGATCAGAATTACACATCCTAGAACCCCATTACACATAGTGTAACTTCCCTTCAAATAGAAAAAACATCATTGGAAAATATGAAAATCCAGAAAATCATTGACTTCACCATTATACATATACTCCAAATTCATGGTTGAAAAAACATGCCTAATGGAAAGGGGAAGCAAAGAATAGAGATCAGAACATACCTGACATATTGGTAATAGGGAATCACAATCTCCCCACCATAAATGTTTTATGTGCCCATAATGAGCTCAAGATCCTATATTTCCAATAAGATAATACCATGATTGACTCATTAATGACTCTCTCTCCCATATCTCGTGGAGATCTAGTCTACACTTCCATAGTACCTGGACTATAGGGATATATTTACCACGTAGTACCTTATCATGGTGATCCATAATCTAAACATTATTCTCAACCAAAATTTTATCATTCCCTAGAACAATATCCTCCCATATAATTTCATTGGAAGGATCTGGTATATACCTCTTCAACTATGATACATGAACCACATTGTGTATCAAAGAAAAGAAAAACAATAAAAGAAACTGATAA
Source organism: Viscum album (assembly GCA_963277665.1). Classification (NCBI taxonomy): domain Eukaryota; kingdom Viridiplantae; phylum Streptophyta; class Magnoliopsida; order Santalales; family Viscaceae; genus Viscum; species Viscum album. The sequence continues at coordinate 1,266,075,718 of OY728129.1, read as the reverse complement.
GATAGATTCGCTAGTTTCTCAATGATCTCAAAGGGTCCCACAAACCTTAATCCCAACATACCAAGCTTACCGAACTAAGGATGTCCCAAGAAAAGTGAAACATTGAGAAAGGCCTGATCACCAACATCAAACTCCATCAGATGATGAGCACATTCTATATAAGATATCTATCACCTCTAGGTCATGATAAAAAATATATGGATCAACAATAATAATTTTTTCATCTCCTAAAAAACACTCAACCTTACCATGGACCTCTCTCCCAACTCTTCCCATTACTAAGGATATTGACAAGGCTTCCCATACAATGAACAAAAGGTTTTCATCGAGACTGATGATTGTTAACTATTGTTATAGGAAAACTCATCCAAAGGAAATCCTCTATCCTAATATCCATTAAAATAAGGTACACAACCCAGAATAATATCCTCATGAACCAGGAAAATCCTATATATTTTTCCATCTATATGTGGATGATATGAAATGATCAATTGGAACTAGAAACCCATTACCTCCTACAAACCTTTCCAAAACCAGGATGTGAACCTCAAATCTTATCAGAAACAACTATATATGGAACCCTATGGAGCCTAAAAATATCTCAGACATACAATTCTTGAAGCAATTCCACTTTTTTCATTTCCTTTATTCCCAAGATTTGTGCTGATTTAGTGATTCTATCAATAATATCACAAATTTAATCCTTCCCCCTATGAGTCTATAGTAAACCAAAAAAATCCATGGAAATCTCATCCCAATTTCATAACGAACTAGGTAATGGTTGTAACAAAACTACAGGTCTCTGGTGTTCAACCTTAACTCTTAGATAAGTGATATGCCATTTTACAAAATCTAAAACTAACTGCCTCATTCTTGGATACCAATACCGACATATCAAATAATATTACATCTTTATAGCCTCATAGTTCATGGAACAACATTACCAACATCCTCTATCTAGAAACTTCTATTTATAAAAAAGTAGAACTACCAACATAGTATGAAATCATATAGAATCACTAGGAGATTGAGACAACTCACACGAGGTCTCTCTAAAATTTAGGATTTCTCTTAATCATTGTCTCTTGGTGTCTATCATCTACTCAAGTCAAACTAACTCATCAGAAAACCATTCAACCTTTTCTATAAGACATGAAAGCCTATCCACCATCCTCTTCCACTCCCAAGCTTGTCTCAATAAACAAACTCAACATAGACCAATGTTCAACTGATTCATTCGTGTCTTTGCCATTATTTTTCTATTCAATGCACCATCCACCACATTCCCATTCTTATGGGTATAAACAATATCAAGATCAAAATTCCTAAGATATCCAACCTAGAACCTTTTTCATCAATTCCAATCTCTCTGTGTAAAAATATACTTCAGTATTTAGTTATCAGAGTATACTATAAACTTCTATCCAATGAGATAGTGATGACACGTTTTGATATCATGTATAAGGTCGTACAATTCAAGATCATTGGTAGGGTATTTCTTCTCGTGATGGTGTAACTATCATGACTCATAAACCAAAACTTGTTTCCCCTATATCAATACACATCCCAACCCCATTCTAGAAGCATTACCGAATACATCATAACCCAAACCTGGTTTTGAAGGAATCATATTTGGTATTTAAGTCAACCTCACCTTTATCTCCCCAAAATATATTTGAAACTTTTCATTCCATTAAAACATTATAACGTTTTAGGTTAAATCTACCATTAATTATGAACGCTTGGATATGTTCTAAACAAACTATCGATAGTAACCTTCCAAACCCAAGATTATTGGGACCTCAAATTCATTTTTGGTCTTCTCCCAAAAAAAATCACCATTACCTTTTTAGGATCAACTATGATTTCCCACTCATATATCACACGTCCTAGAAACTTCACTACTTGGATCCAAAACTCACACATGTAAAGTTAACCATACCGATAATGTTCCTTTAAGGTTCAAAGAATGATATCCAAATACTCTATGTGCTCCATGTATGAATTGGGGTACACCAATATATAATATAGGAACACCCAAATAAATTCCATAAACTAATTAAATTTTTGGTTGATTAAATCCAGGAATACCATTACAACGTTCATGAGTCTGAATGGTATAACGAGAAACCCGAAATTCCCAAATCAACTCTCAAACATTTCATTGTGTATATCCTCTTCTCAGAATCTCAACTAGTGGTACCCTGAATGCATGTAAATATTATAAAACCAATGATACCCATTAATCTAATCAAATATATCATCAATTCTGGGAAAATGTTACTTGTTCTTAACGATCACCCGATTTAACATTAGATAATCAATAAAAAGTATAAGGCTTTTGTTTTCCTTATTAGAAAAGATTATATGATTATCCCATAGTAACATTCTAGGAAGAAAAAATACTTTCACTTATAGGTCACCAAGATATAATTTATTTTCAAAAAACTCAATTGGTTCCATTAGATATGATGGAATAGAAATAAGAATCGTTCAAGGTAATAGGTCAATAGTAAACTCGACCTCTCTCCATGGAAGCAAGCTAGAAACAAACATATAGAAAGACCTTGGAGTATGCACAGAAAAATAGAAGGTACATGACCACCCAAGAACATGTCAACTATACTAAGAAACAATTCTCAAAATTGGCATGAGATTAAACTGGCATTTGGAACAACCTTCCCTTCCCTTCCCATTATAGAGTCTTAGTCACCGAAGAAATCATGAGTTACCCCATCGGTAGATATGAAATATACCCGATAATGATAATAGTATATCAATTCCTTTATTATAATCATCTAATCCATTCCTATGATAAAATTAAAGATGTCATGATCAAGCACTAAGAATTCCCAAACCACGTAAATTTCATATATCACTACCTAGCACGCTGGAAATTTGAAACCTTGTTCTGACCTCTTTCCTAAAGGTAATTAAGGATACTAAAAATAATTTCATAATCTCCTAACACAAACCCAAAACATAAACCAACGTCGATGATATAATAGTATTATTAGAACCTATATCAAACAAAGATATCACTATAAAATATTAAATAAACTTCATACCTCTAACAATAGTTATCCCTACTTCAAATTCCACTAGCACACACTCTACTGCAAAAATTTATCCAAAGTTAGCTACATGTAAATCCTATTTAATCTAAGAATGAGTACTATAATACTTAAAATCATCAACATGATCCTACGATCACTTGGTTAAAGTAGATCCCCATTTACTACCTTGGGATATCTTATCATAGAAACACTTCAGATGTCTAGATATCCAAAAAATATGACAAGTTATAGGAGCCTCCATACACTAAGGTCTAGTTGTAGAATGCCTCCAACAGTTGTAAAATATAACCTATGGAATCCATTTATATTACCCTAATAGTCATCCTTTAGAAAACTAACCACTCTTGTGATTTGTTTGTAATTAATAGATGGTACTTGGCTAGCCTCTACTCCAACTAAAGCTCTTTCAAATCATTTCCTTCGAGCTTTGTATGCCTCAACCAAATATAATTCATCCACTACCTCCACAACATTATGAAGGCACAAAAGGAAAATAATTTACTGAAGATCATCCCCAATACCCATCTCAAACCTCAGAGCATTCAATTAATAATTGGTGACAAGCTCAGGTGATAGGTGCACTAACTCATCTAAGTGAGTGGAGTAATCCATAATGGTACAATCCCCTTGATCCAGCATCATAAACTCCGAGGTCTTTGTCGCACATAAATTCTCATTATAAAACTACAGATTAAAGATATTATTAAAGGAAACCCAGGTAAGAACTTCATGAAAACTAGCTTGAACTATTGAGTCCCACCATCTTATTCCAAGTCCGTCAAGAATATACATGTAAAAACCCACCTGTGAGCCTCTTAAGCTTTTAAAAAGTTGAATATCCTCTAAATATATTCATGATACTTTTCTAAATCTTATGGTCCTTTATCACAATGGAATATGAGTGGATATTTCTTGGTAAACTTCGAGAGATGATCCAGCACCCATCTATAGTTTACTACACCCACTGACCCTAGAGACTGAATGGTATGGATCATTAGTTCAACCAAATAAGGTTCTAATGGAGGATCCTCCTATGTGACCAGCCTCGTAGCTTCCCCTATTGTATTTGGAAGATCTCTTCTAGGAGTATTTATTGTTAAGCACAAGATAATAACTAATCAACCAAGAGAAAATTACAAAATCATCAGACTAAAAATAGTAATACGAAACAATGATTTAAAAAATGATAATTTAAATCATTTATGAATTCCATCATAAAAGACCATGGCATTTTAAAGGAACATTCCATCAAAATATACTCCCCCTCATAGTTTTTTAAAAAAAAATTACACCACCCAAGTCTATAGATAATTTAGATAAGTTAATTTAATTAATCTTCCAATATAATTTATTCATATGAACCTAAATACTTGGTCTTGGAATTAGTAAATATTTTTTGACAACCCATGGAAATTCAAATTCAATAATAGGTGTGAGCAGTCCAGGACCCTTTTACACACCTACTATCTGAAATATGATGATCCTTCTCTTATATTCCCAACACACATTACCAAATAAGGAAGTTCTAACATAATTCTTGCTGAGTGACCACTCTAACACCAAAATATAATAGACAAATATGGGTTAACCAAACAAGTCACCCAAGTCAACCCATCACGGGGTGTGGTAAAAAAATATAATAAAAATAGTCTCATATATAATAAAAAAATCAGAAAACCAAACTAAAAAGTTTAAACAATGGGAGATTAAACTAGGAAAAAATAGGCTAATCTAGAACTAAAGAGATATAAAGATAACAAGTCTCCATGTGACCAAATGTCACCCTTAAATTATCCCAAAAACATTGAATAGAGATGCATGAAATCTATATATTTTTCTTCAGATTACTTGAATCCTTAAAAATAAGGTCTAAAACTTCCCCTAAGAATAAATAGGGTGTCAGAAATAGAACCCAATAGAATAAAACAAAGAGATCTATATAATTTAAAATAATAAGAATGAAAAAGTCCAAAATTCAAAATAAAACAGTCTTTTAGGACATTTTATAAATAAACAATTTCAAATCATTTCACAAAGAATCCTTGGGATTTCAAAAATTGCATTCCACATTTTCCAAATCCTGAAAAAATTAGGAAAATGTACCAAAAATTAAATATATATGTGTTCCTACATCCATGAAATAATTTATCATGTAATAAACAAGAGGAAACAATAATTCACCTACCATCTGGGCTCTACCCTATTGGACAATATGTATTATGCACTCATAAGAGTATCAACGAATAATTTTGGATCCAAATAACATCGAGTAATTCCATATACCATAAACATATAATATTTTACCACATGGTGGGGTCACACACACTAAGTCTACCCATGTCTTTATCTCGATATAACCAAGTATCCCGATGTTCTATGTTTTTAAATTTTTATTTTAACAACCATTCTTTCATTTTTTAAAAACAATTTTCAATATAATTCAATCAAATTTAGGGTTTGATAATGAATTTTCCATTTAAAATCAAGTAATTTATGTTTTCAAATAAAAACTAATGCCCTTTTTAATTTCAACATATCCAATTCCATTTCAAATCTAAATAAATCAACATGAAAAAAAACAATTTAGTAAATTAGAACAATTGAACAGATCCATCTACCACAAGAGTGTAGAAAACCAAACTGCATTTGATAATGGGGATTAGAAACCATGAGATCATCCTTCAAAATACAAGTCAAGAATGCAGACTGAAATGTATTGATAGAAAACATAATATGATTACAATTCGCATAATGAATGGTTTCATACCCACAAATGATTGATTAACTGAGATGAATAATTACCCAAGAAGATGAAGTTCCAAACCCTATTGATCAATCACGGAATGAATTGATCCATATGGAAGGAATAAACCCAAAAATTACTAGGGTAAGATATCCTACTGATAATATTGGATTCCAAATAAAATGAACCTTCAAAAACTTGTACGACATCTTAAAAAATTTAACTCGGGGAATTATATAGTTTGTAATCATTTACATCTATTGAATCCCTTTTATAATAAAATATTCTAAAAAATGTGTTACCTTTTTAATTAGAAAGTAGATTTTCACATTATAATATTTGCAAGCCTTATACGACATGTAACTTATCGTGTTGAAAATTCAACTCATCGGAAGAGTTAAACCATAATTATACATCACGGAAACCTATTACATGTCATGTAACTACCCAAAGAACAACAGAAATGTCGAGGTAAATTTTGAAAATAAAAAAAATCCCTAACATCACCATTACAGGTATCCCCCAATTCAGGGTAAAAAACACTCTCCCAAAGAAAAGGGGAATCCAAAAATAGTGATCAGAAAATACATAATAGAAAGGTAACAAGGAGTTATAGAGGGGCTCTATATATTGAACCTACTATGTCTGATTTGACTGGAGAGATTTTTATATATTAGTGTTTCCCCTCACAGTATCAGTCACCAAATGATTGATGGAAGGGGGTTTGAGTTTTGTATAATCATTCATCTATGATTCACTATTTTTGAATGGTTTCCATTGGGTTTGTTGATGGAACCGAAAACACCAAATAGTTATGTATCCAAAAGGAGATTCCTTGCAAAGGAAGGCACTCGTTGGGTATTCTAGCCATTTATTATTAAAAAATCACATTTATCTAGAGTCCAGAAGGTCAGAATCCTCAAATCCATTTTAGGTAAATTAATTCCTACATCAGATCTATCTTGTAGATTTAATATATGTTCATGAATTCTTTATTAATTCCCAAGTATGGTTTGGGTCTCTCTATAATTAGAAATCAATTATTAGCATGTTTGGAATTTAGAATCACATGTATGTAGATGGGGTTCTTTATCAATATTTTTATTTTTATGTATCTGAGGTTCTCCATCAATTATATCCTCTCATGTACTTATTAGATATTATTTGGAAATTATTACATAGATTTTTATTATGGACACTTATTGGGGTACTCTAGAGAGTATTGTCATCCAAATAGATGAATGCTATTTTGATATAGGGATCAAATCCATAAATGGGATTCCTATATATCCTTGGGAAAGGAATCCGAACCTATGTAGTTTGGTGCTGCTTAATGGGCCACATCATACCACTTAATGTCATATGATAAGGAACTAACCATACAGTTTAACATAATGTGTCAATTAAAACTAGGAAAAAGGTGCCTAATCAAAATTTATTGTGGGGATTATGACAAAGTATCTCAGGAAACCTATAGGGGATATGAGTGTCCAGGTTCAATTAATCCCTACTAAAGATTTGGCTCGGAGAGAACATGGTTGATTTGGGGTTTTGGGTTTGGACCTCAGGGAGGCTTCCTAAGTGTCCCATATGGATGAGAATCAAATCCCACATATTTTGGTAATGAATAATTAATCCTATTAAGGATTATATTAGGTTTATCTCATAGGGTAGTATGGACCTTTGAGAGGATTAAGTTGGGGAATATTCTTGAAAAGGATTTCCACAAAGAGACCATAAGGGATGTCTCAACTCATGGTGGTTTGGTGGCTTGTTTTGGGGATTAATCCTAAGGAGGATTCCTATATTAAGGGAAATATGATTGGGTTGTTCTCTAGTTGAAATTGATACCTATGTGGGAATCCTACATATCGTAATTGTAATAGGAATTGGAGTTCTCATAATTTAATTAGATGGGATGGATCGTGTAGATTTCATGATCACTATTATCCTCTAAGCTCATGTGAGTCATGAACAGTGTCAGAAGCAAGAAGAAATATATGATATAATGAACCACAAGATATTATTTTGTCTGTAGGAAGATATGGAGAAAATGTCTATAGTGATAGGGATGGGGAATTGAGAGTTCCCACCTCCTCTTCCCCCTAAGACGAAGGTGGAATAGGATGAGGATATAAAACTTATCTCTCTTCACTTTACCCTATAATGGGTCTCGATTATGGATACTGATGAGGGAAGGTAGTATAAGAGAGGGTATAGGGATTAGGTTCACATCCCCTCTCTGGCCTATTTTCCAAGAGGCATAGAGAAGCAAGAGTGAAACCTACTACAACAAAGTCCAGGGGCTTACTCTGTGAGGGATTACCTAAACTTGGTTGGTGATTATTCCTAAGGTGGATGACCATTTGAGGTTTTGTTGGGGATTACTCATAAGTAGGATGACCATATACCAATTAGGGATTATTCTAATGTAGGATTCCCATTTTACGTTTCACTAGGGATTAATCCTAAGGAGGATTCCCACTTGAGGATTGGATGGGGATTATTCCTAAGGATAATTCCAATATACCATTTGAGGATTATTCCTAAGGAGGATACCCTTGAACTGGTTCAACCTATCATTGGAGTTAGGTTATGATGTTTCAGAAGATTCTCAAGGAGTGTATCAACTCAAGGTACTCATGGAATCCAAGATGAGGATCTCAACTCATAACACATGAAAGAAACCAAGAGGACTATGTTGACTCAAGGAATTTTAGAGAGGCTAGAGGATTATCTCAAATCATGTTATTCTGTGGGTGAATGTTAATTCTATATAAGGAGAAACTAATAATTTAATAGTCCAGACCAGAAATTTTTATGGTATGACACCCCATTTTTCATGGGGTCAATGAGGGTAACAAAGGGACGAGCCTGAAGGGCCGGGACTGTATCTAGGAACTGATCTCGAGTGCGAGTGTGGGGGTACATTCCCCATGGTATGGACCCGCACGATCACCTAGGAGGGTATCTCGAGAGGGTATCCCATGTATGGGTCACCCAATTGGGTCTCTTGGTTATCGGTCACCAAAGTATGAGTCGCCCAGGTGGGTCTCCTAGGTATGGTTCGCCCAGTTAGGGGTCACCCAGGTGGGTTGACCCAGTGGGTCGCCCAGGTATGGGTCACCTAGGTGCTAGGTTTGGGTCCACACCATAGTGAGGGAGGTACATGGTTGTTTTCTAATGTTGTGATGGACTATTTCAGTTAGGGAACTATACGGCTAGATCCCTATTCTAAATTCATTTTCTTAGAGATCGATCGTCATCCATGAATTTGATGTGGAAGGTCTATTTATAGACCCACGGGTGGGCTACTGTGAATGGACCTAAGTGGAGGGGCCTATGTGTATGGGCCTATGTAGATGGGCCTCTGAGGATGTGCCTATGTCTATGGGCCTCTACAACTGGGCATGCACCAATAGGCCTCCGCTAGTGGGCCTATGTAAATGGACTATGCTGTGACACCATTTCATTTATAAAATTTTTCCTCCTAAGTTCCATACCTTTTAATACATATGTATGTTTGGGAACTACGACATGTAAAATATAATATCTAAAAGATATATAAAATTAATAATATGGTGAATACACCAAATATTCACAAATTAAATGAGTAAATTTCATTTTAATTCATTAGCATCGTTTTATCATCAACCTTGGAAATATAAAGCCTACTAATGGAGAGGGGTTATTTCCACTTTGCTCTCATTGTGGATTACTATTCGGCACATGGAAAGCCATCCTGCATCTTATTCTAGTATGAAGATATATATCTAGTCAAACTCAACATTTTTTGTCTACATGATTTTTAGGGCCCAACTCTCGAATACCCGGAGATGATACCTTAAAATATAATGTGTAATTGTTTAAAAAACATGCATTGATATTTTATGCATCATGTACTATACAAAGGATCATTACGGTTTAGGTTCTAGGAAACCAGTCAGTTTTGAAATGCTTCTTCCGCTAAAAATTGTTACCTGAAAACTTTTGTTCAAAAATATAGGGTGAGCATACAAATTCCTAGTAATAGGTTTTAAAATAACATAATATACCAATTATAACTTTTGAAAACATTATTTTAAAATTTCCAATAAAACATTTTCTTAAAGAATGATGAAACACATGTATCATAACATAGCACTTAGTCTAAGAATCATTAGGGAATATTTCATGGAATATTGACAGAGTTATAAGGAAGCATGATTCAATTTTAAGCATGCTCATTCAGAATAATAAGTAAGATACATTCTTACTGTAGTAGGTATGAAAATGAATATGAAAGTAAAAAATTTATAACTAAGAGTAATACATGATTAGAGTTGCAAATAATAATAAATTCAGCTTCTTTCATTACTAACTGTAAGCCTTAACTAGCTAATGAATCCTCTGAGTGATAAATAAATGTTATTCCATAAGAATTTACTTCTTCTGATACTCATATGTACTTGATCTTAACCATGGATATTATATTAGTCAAATATCCAATTGTTTAATTAATTTTCATAAACATAATGAGGGAATGTATAATGTGGGACAATATAACCAAAATGTCAAGGCCTTAGGCCATGACCATAAATACTCATTTTGTCAAAGCCTTGTGCCAAGACTGTATTTTGTCTCATGAGACCTACCGATGCACTGAGGGTATGTAGGATTCCCCACCCGACACTTACTATGTCTAATAGATTCCTCATATTCCAAGTAAGGTAATATGTTCAAAGTGTCCATACTATTTTAAAATTTTAATTTCTCATTTCATATTATTCAAAGTGTCCCATACCACCTTGAATAATTTAATTTATAATTCCATAAATGGTCATAATAGTTTTAATAACATTCTTTAGCATTTATATATACAAATTAAATCATGTTTATAAGTGTTAACTACAATACTGACAACCTCATGTAAATAAATGATATGTTTTTTAAGAAGATTATAACATATGTGATAAAAACTAATGCACAAAAAGAAGTAAAAGTTTTCTCACATAAAATAGTAACCCTAAATGATAAAATATTATTTATAAAATACATATTGTAATTTCATTAAGTATTGGGTGTTTAATTTATTAGAAGATAAATCAAATATTTCATATGGGGTGTTAAACACGTAGATGCCCAAAAATTAATTACTGGTATTATTATGTTTAACATATCACAAGGGTACACATAATACTGAAAATGAAAAGTATAAAATTCAACCACGACTAAAACCATCTAATATATGTATGAATATATGTAATTCCTACATATGTAAATAAGAGTAGAAAACCCCAAATATTATACTCATGAACTCCCCATAATTACTAAATGCATCAAAAGTATAATATTTGGAATATCCAAAATTTTGGTTTAGTGTTGTGTAAATCTATTTATACACAAGGTTGTATATGAAAAGTAGTATTTTTAAACATAAACCAACATATTTCAAAAATATCAAGTTTTATTCTTTCTTATAAATCCTAGGAAAATTCAAAATAAAATTGAGAGTCAAAGTTTATATGTATACAAAAATATTCATATATCCAAAAATACATTATGTATTAAAGGGTTTAAACCACAAATCTTATGATTCTCATACGACTTTAATATATTAGTCACACTAATTAACAAGAGTCCCTATGTTTTAAGTCATAATATAAAATTTAAAAGTATTTTTTATTAAACAAATATATATTTATGTAAAGCATGATACACATATATAACTTATATGTATAACTGAGTATACTTATGGGTCTTAAACCAAAATTAATTGTCACATACATGTTTATCCAAAATTTCAATAAATCATTAATGTTCAATTTTGAAAGACATAAAATTGGACTAGAAGGTGAGTCATAAAAAATATATAATTATATATGACCATGTATACTGTATATAAATAAATTCATATATATATATATTTTGTTCAACACATAATTTCTTACATTTAAAAAGTCTACATAAGCTTGAAAACCAATGTTTAGAAGTCTTAAAATCGGATATAAAAGGGGTTTACCCAAAACCATATGATCATATATATATATATATATATATATATTTATAAACTAAATATACAAAGTATACCAACAGGTTATTGCACGAAGAAGAAAAGATGTAGTTTAACCTTACCAGTTTTGAGGAGGATGATATGTCCATGTAGACTCACTGGAGGCTTGAAGAGGAAGAACAACCGAGAGGATAGGGGTGAAAACAACTTTTTTATATAAACTATATTATACTTAAATTATAGAGAATATTTTAATTTCACTTGCATAGAATTCGAGACCTCTTCAGATTAAAATAAGACCGAGGTGTCAGACTTGTGGGAAACTCATGAATGGAGGGGGGCACTGGGATCACATGTGTGGAAGAAAAATTAAAAGGAAGTTGCATGGGTACTGGTTCATCACATGCGGGAGAGGAAGAAGAAGGTGCGGGAGGGAAAAATCTAGAAATAATTGGATGGTTGGGATCTAATCGACTTAGGTCATGCAGTGGAGGAGATTCAGTGATTTTAAAAGAAGATACATAGTCATGATTTGTTATAAGTTAGATCAGATAGCTACGGGATACATGGAGAATTAAAAAGACCCTGAAAACCGAGAATATATCCATGATGGATCAGACGATGCACAAAAAAATTTGGAGATATCTTCAGTCATGGATGTTCTAAAGCTGAGGTGAGAAAACACATCAGATCGCACGTGGCATTATCCAACATACTGGATTCAATCCTGGCTGATGTTATTTTTCTCACATTGAAATAATGGGAGCCTCCGCGGCTTCTTTATAAGCTCAGGACTCCAAGCATATGCTCATAATTCTCCTTCCATCCCTCTCGGTATTGCCTTGTACCAGTGTTCTTACGAGCACACTCTATGCCCACTCCTTTCCATTGTGCTTCTGATAGAGATAATATTTCCAATATTTTTAATGTCTATTTAAATGATTTAAACCTCACAAATTTAACAATTTGATCTTATTTGTAACAATTTTGGATTTATAGTGTGTTTTGGGATAAAAAGTTTAAATTTCATAATTCTGGATTTTTAACAGCTTTTTATCACAGGGGTATTTTGGTCATTTATTATAAAATATATTTCCAAATTTTGTGATTCTAATTTTGTTTGAACCCTTATTTTATTTTCTTCAACTTTGTCTTCAGGACCAGGGGTTGAATCGATATTAATGGTGGCCAAAAAAATCAATGAAGTTGACAATTTTTTCCGGGCGGACTGCATTGACTCCACCATATTTATGGAAGCAAATGTCGGCCTACACTACTCCAAATGATGAGATTATACCTGGATATGACAGAGGACTCCAAGGCACGTCTCCTAAATAAATTTCAATCCGTTTGTAAGCCTTTATGATGGCCGTTTAGTGGTATAATTTTGAAGGAATCTTCCAGGAAGCTTCATCCAGAGAAATCTAGTTTTAATAGAAAACCCATAAATCCTTCAATACGCGTCCAATTAATCTGAAATTTTTAGGGTGGACGGACAATACATTGATGAACAATATTGATGAAGAGGTCCACGCGTGAATCGGCCATTTAATGGGTCTAAAACGCGACAACGTTGTGAAGATAAAATCTGCCTATAAAAGGAGGGGAGCTCCTACCTCTCAAGATATTCTATTTTTTCACCACACCATCCCTCACAAAAGGGAGTTGGCTTGAGAGAGAGAAGGGGAAGGTGGAGATTTTGATACTTAAGAAGATTAAATTCTTTGAATATTCAATAGAAAAGATGAAGGCTTCTCAAGTGATGGAAGGTTAAGCGGCAAGTGGTTGCGGACGGCGACACCCGACGGACACTCTCTTCCGAGTTTGGATTTTAATGTGTAATCTCTTTTTTTGAATTTCTCTTGAACCTATATTTTTGAATGAATCTGGTTGTTTTCTTTCTTAAATATATTTTCAACAAATTTGATTTGACCATTGTTCCATCTATAAAGTAGAACAATTGACTTCGCTATTTAAAATTCTTTGGTGAGGTTTTGTCATTGAGCATAGCGAATTCAATTAGGTTCAATTACTTGGAGGTATTTAAGTAATTGAATCACTTCTATAGGTGGGAAAAAAGTCATATTGAAGTCTTAAATATGGTGTCTTTTCAAATTTGAGTGTAAACCTGGGGGTCCTTGGGGGTACATTTAGGAATTTAAAATAAGAGATATTTTTTATATACAAGGAAGAGGGGAGTGTCCGAGAGGGTGAAGCTTGTCTGCGACTGCTATTTTTATTCTTGATTTCAAACCCACATTATCTTTCCTTTAAAATTATTTACGTTTAGAATTTAATTAAAATTTTATTTTCAAATTGTTAATCAAACCCCCATTTTCATTTCATTAAAAACAAACAAAACAACAAAAGTGACAGTTTTACAACTCGAACTGCAACCTCCTCGAGAGACAGCCCTGTGGTCACCACTGTGCTACATAAAAAGGGAAAATATTGATTGAGGGTTTCACGACAAAAACGCTCACATCAACTGGCGCCGTTGCCGGGGAGGTTGCTAGAGTTGATTTTATTTTAGTTATATATATATATATATTTTTTTTCCTTTCTCTTGCATGACCCGAACTTCTGAACCGAACTTGTTACCTTTAGATTCAGAAATTGATAGAACTTTTCACACTAGGTTTAGAGGTAATAATCCACAAGTTTCAAGTTGTGAATATTCCACCAATACACCTAGGAGGGACTTAGTTGAAACTGAAATCCAAATGGCTGAAAATAGAACCTTGAAAGAACTGGCTTCGTCCTATGATGAAAATCATGAGAATCCTGTTGAGTACCCTGATGCCCCTGCTGGATTTGAAATCAAGTCCGGTTTCATCCACCAGCTTCCCAAATTCAATGGGTTTGCCGGTGAAGACCCACACAAACACCTCCAAGAATTTAGTTATCTGTGTGTCAATATGAAACCTCATGGAGTTGATGCCGATCAAATGAAGTTAGGTCATTTACTTTTTCTCTAGATGGAGTTGCTAAGGAATGGTTTTTCTATTCTCACTCAACCTTGATTAGAAATTGGAATGAATTAAAAAATATTTTCCATGAAAATTTTTTCCCTGCGTCTAGAACTGCCTCCATTCGAAAGGAGATTTGTGGAATTAGGCAAACACAAGGAGAAACGCTTCACGAATACTGGGAAAGGTTCAAACATCTTTGTTTTAGTTTCCCTCATCATCAAATCAGTGACCAGCTTCTCATTCAATTCTTTTATGAAGGATTGCGTCTCACTGATAGAAGTATGATCGATGCTGCTGCAGGAGGAGCTTTAGTTGATAAGACACCAGCTGCTGCTAGGATTTTAATTGCAAACATTGCCCAGAATGCCCAACAATTTGGAACCAGAGGCCTTCTTCATGTCAAAGCTGCACAAGAATTCCCTACTACTAGTCCCGAAAACAACACAATTGCAAGTCAACTATCTTATCTCACCACCATGGTAAGGTCAATAATGTTGTCTAGCACCCCACCAACCCAACCCAAACCTGAAGCGGCTTTCCAACTACATGTCCATTGTGGGATTTGTTCTTCGAATGAACATTTTAGTGACCAATGCCCGCAAATGAACGAACCTCATGAGAACTGCAATGCAGTTTTTCCTGGAAGACCATTTCAACCAAACCAGCAAAGACCATTTCAAAACAACCAAAATTTCAATCAAGGATGGAACAACAACTCAAATGAAAGATTTCGTCAACCTGAACAACCAAGAGGATTTTTCCAAGGACAATCAAGTAATTATCAACCAAGATATTTCAATGAGCAAGCCAATGCTCATTCTGGAAGCAATTTTCACCCTACCCCTCACACTCAAAACTCGGATAGGAACCTTGAAGAAGCAATGCGGAAACAACAAGAGGAAATGAGGGAACTAAAAGAATACACAAAACAGCAAGATAACAAAATGAATACCTTGATGACTCAAATGGGTCAACTTTCCTCTGGTATTAATTGCATAACAAATCAAATGAGTGGTGGTTTACCCTCAGAGCCACAAGTAAATCCGAGGAATAATGGGAAGGAAAATGTGAGTACAATTGAACTTAGGAGTGGAACAAAATTGAAAAATCCTCAGATTGAGAACATCAAGCCTTCTTCTGATACAGTTGATGAAAATCCTACCCTTGATAAAAATGATGAAAAATTTGAAGTTGATAGAAACTCAAAGTCAAGAGAAGAAATCTTGTTTGAAAGAACAAAGAATGATTGGAAGAGGATGTCTGGCCCTTATGTTCGTCCAAAACATACTCAGAATACCCCAGAAACATTCAAACCTCCACTTCCTTATCCAAGGTGTGAACCACCACCAAAGTCAAGTGCTGAAAAAGAATTGGATAAGGAGGTTTTGGAAACATTCAAGAAAGTCCAAGTCAATATTCCATTGCTCGATGCTGTGAAACAAATTCCGAGGTACGCTAAGTTTATGAAAGACATGTGTACCAACAAGAGGAAGTTCAAAGGGGGTGAGAAAGTAAACTTAGGAAGGAATGTCTCATCGTTGATCCAACATGCCCTTCCGGTCAAGTGTAAAGACCCTGGGACATTTACCATTCCCTGTACCATTGGGAAATGTGAATTCAAAGATGTGATGCTTGATCTAGGGGCCTCCATCAATGTCATGCCACATTCTGTCTACTCATCTCTTCAGGTTGGAGACTTAAAACCCTCTGGAATTATCATTCAACTCGCAAACCGAAGTACCACCAAACCTGCTGGAGTTATAGAGGATGTTCTCGTTCAAGTGAGAGACATGATTTTTCCTGTTGACTTCTATGTTTTGGATATGGAAGATGATCGGTTCAGCACACATGCTCCCCTCATCCTAGGGAGGCCATTTCTAAAAACGGCAAAAGCGATCATCAATGTTCACAAGGGAACATTTTCACTAGAATTTGGAGGAGATGTTGTTCATTTCAACATTTTTCATTCAATGAAACACCCAGTTGAGGATCATTCAACTCCCCATGTAAACATGATTGATTGGTTTTCCTCTGGCATGTTACCTAATTTTTTCTGTGATGAAATACCAACTGATGTAGAAAAAGAGGGATATTTGTATGATACCAAATCAGAGAAAAATGAGGATGAAATTGGAGACTATGAAGAGTCTTGGGATTTTGAGACTGGATATCTGAGAAATGATAAAGATGAATTTCTAGAAACCATTGAATCTGTTAGTGGTATTCCAGGAGAGGTTTCCAATTTTTCACATGAAACAAGTCATGATATCATAGAAAGAGATAACTATGATGAACATGGAGCTTCACCAAACAATCAAACTTCTGAAGAGTTCCCAGTTATCAATGAAACCAACCCACCTGTGGTAGAATTGAAACCCCTTCCAGATAACCTCAAGTATGCCTTCCTAGGTCATAAGGAACAATTCCCTGTAATAATCTCAAAAGAATTTTCAGAATTCCAGGAAAACCAATTGTTGGAAGTTCTCAAGTCCCACAAGGAAGCCATAGGATGGACTCTCTCTAATCTAACAGGAATCAGCCCCTCGGTTTGCATGCACATAATTTTACTAGAGGAGAACACTAGACCGGTAAGACAATTTCAAAGAAGACTAAACCCAACACTTTTGGAGGTTGTGAAGAAAGAAGTCACCACCTTGTTGGCTGCTGGAATTATTTTTCCCATATCTGATAGCCAATGGGTAAGTCCAATCCATGTTGTTCCTAAAAAAAGTGGATTTACAATCTCAAGGAATGAATTTGGTGATCTTGTCCCCATAAGGCTTCCAAATAAATGGAGAATGTGCATTGATTACAGGAAACTCAATTTGGTTACAAGGAAAGACCACTTCCCATTACCATTCCTTGATCAAGTCCTTGAAAGACTAGCTGGAAAAACCCACTACTGTTTTCTGGATGGATTCTCTGGATATTTTCAGATTCACATTTTACCTGAGGATCAAGAGAAAACCACTTTCACATGCCCATTTGGAACTTTTGCTTACAGAAGGATGCCCTTCGGTTTATGTAATGCCCCAGGAACTTTTCAAAGGTGTATGATAAGCATCTTCTCTGAATTTTTGGAAACTTGCATGGAAGTTTTTATGGACGACTTCACTGTGTATGGATCATCTTTTGAAAGTTGTTTGAAAAGCATGGAACGTGTCCTGAAAACATGCATTGAAAAGAACCTTGTTCTAAATTACGAAAAATGCCATTTTATGGTTTCTAAAGGGATCGTTCATGGACATGTTGTGTCCCGTGATGGAATTCAAGTTGATCAATCCAAAGTTGAGGTCATTTCTTCATTACCATACCCAAAAACTGTCAGAGATGTGAGATCCTTCCTCGGGCATGCTGGATTTTATAGGAGATTCATTAAAGATTTCAGTACAATTGCACTTCCATTGTACAGATTACTCCAAAAAGATGTCCCATTTGTCTTTGATGAGAATTGCATAAATTCGTTTCATGATCTAAAACAAAGATTGATAACCCCTCCCATTGTTCAACCTCCTATATGGGACATTCCCTTTGAAATAATGACAGATGCATCTGATTTTTCTCTTGGGGCAGTATTGAGTCAGAGGATAGAAAAGAAATCTCATGTGATTGCCTATGCCTCCCGAACTCTTGATCAAGCCCAATCAAACTACACAACAACTGAGAAAGAACTGCTGGCTGTTGTCTTTGCTCTAGACAAATTTAGAAGTTATCTGCTGGGCTCCAAGGTGATTGTTTTTACTGATCATTCTGCAATCAGATTCATGATGAAGAAACATGATGCAAAACCAAGACTTATGAGATGGATTTTGCTTTTACAGGAGTTTGATGTTGAAATAAAAGATAAGAAAGGATGTGAGAACCTTGTTGCTGATCATTTGAGCAGGATACCATCTATTGGGAATAAGAAATTTCAGTTGTTTTCCCCAATTAAGGAAACCTTTCCAGATGAGGATTTATTTGCTGCTCAAAGTGAAATACCATGGTTTGCTAATCTTGTAAACTATTTGGCTTCTGATGAACACCCCCATTGGTTTTCCAAAAATCAAATTGATAAACTTCGGAGCGATTCAAAGAAATACATTTGGGATTATCCTTATTTATGGCACATTGGTAGTGATCAAATGATACGAAGATGCATTCCGAATTCTGAATTTCAATCCATCCTACATTTCTGCCACACATTAAACTGTGGAGGACACTTTGGACCACAAATAACAGCAAGAAAAGTTCTTGATTCTGGATTGTATTGGCCCACCATTTTTAGAGATGCTTTCGAATTCTGCAAAACCTGTAAAAATTGTCAATTCCAAGGAAACATTTCCAAGCGGAATGAGATGCCACAAAACCCACTTTTGTTTTGTGATGTTTTTGATGTATGGGGAATGGATTTCATGGGGCCTTTTCCTAATTCATTTGGATATCTATACATCTTGTTGGCTGTTGATTATGTTTCCAAGTGGGTAGAGGCTATCCCCACCCGAACTGATGATGCAAAGATTGTGTCTAAATTTTTGAAAGGAAATTTGTTTTCAAGGTTTGGATTTCCAAAGTTTCTAATTACAGATCAAGGTACCCATTTTTGTAATAGGACTTTGGAATCACTTTTGAAGAAATACGGTGTTAATCATAGGGTCTCTACGCCCTATCATCCTCAAACAAATGGAATGGCTGAGTTGTCTAATAGGGAGATCAATCAAATCCTAGAAAAAACAGTGAACCCAAATAGAAAGGATTGGAGTTTGAGACTTGATGATGCTCTTTGGGCCCATAGAACAGCTTTCAAAACCCCCATTGGAATGTCACCATTTAGATTGGTCTATGGAAAGGCTTGTCATCTACCAGTTGAGTTAGAACACAAATCCTTTTGGGCTGTAAAAACATGTAACATGAACCTATATTCTGCTGGGAAAGAAAGAAAATATTGTTTGCAGGAGTTGGAGGAGATCAGAAATAATGCATACGAAAGCTCCAAGTTATACAAATAGAGAAGCAAATCCTTTCATGATGGGAGGATTCTCAACAAAAACTTCAAGGAGGGAGACAAAGTTTTGCTATTTGATGCCAGATTGAAACTCTTCCTAGGTAAATTTCGTTCCAAATGGTCTGGCCCATTCATTATTAATCATGTTTTTCCTTTTGGTGCAATACAGATTAAAGATCCAGACAAAGAGACATCATTCACTGTCAATGGGTATCGGTTGATGCTATTTCGAGAAAATTTTCATGATCCTCCAGGGGAGGAAATTCAACTTCATGACACATAATATAATTGATTCCAGGTTGTGTCTTTCCTTATCATTTATTTTTGCTTTGTCTTTAATTTCCTGAATTTCATGCTAAAAAAAACTACACAATGAGGACATTGCATAGAATTAGTGTGGGGGGGACACAATGCTGGGTAGAGTAGATTTTTTTTACGAACTTTGTTTTTGAAATTTTTTGTTGTCAAAATTTCTTTCCATTTTTTTTTCTTCTTTCTTCATGTTTTTTTTAAAAAAAAAGGGGTTTTGGAATTTCTTGAATTTCATTTGAAACTTATGCCATGGAGTGAACAAACTTATCCTTTGAAACTAAAGATAAATGAATGCTGAATACGACATTGCTTTAAGTTCAAAAATTTGGAAAATTCTTAAAATGACCACTGATTTTTAAATATCATGGCACATATCACTGGCATTGTGATTGAAATTCTCATTCCTGTGAGGCCTCTGGACCCATTTTTAAATTTTTACCTCTTTCTTGAGAGAACCAATTCGTGTTTGTTTAAACCAAAACTTGATTTATTTCTATCAAAACTTGAGGGCTGAGATACGTGTGATTAAAATGATTGAGGCATTTGTTTGAATATTGGAGCCTCCTTTTCATGATTATCCTTTTTATTTTGGCCTTCCTTGAACATTTTATCCTTCGTGAGCCCTTAGTAGCCATGTATAGCCTGTTAGGTTAGCCACATTACAAGCCAAATTTCCCTTTCCAACCTGCTCTGGAAGTATAAATGCATGATCTAGTTGAACTTAAGTGTGAAGGGGAAGATGACTCATGATGTGCTACCTCATTTGGTGTTGCTTTGGGAGAACATTTAAACATTGAAGGCGTATTTGTGATGCTGGAATATATTTTTCTGGGAGCTGTTCCTATCTGGAGCTCTCAAATGAAATGGAGATGTGCCTATTTGGAGCTCGCAATGGAAATAAGCTGTGCCTATCTGGAGCTTTAAAAAAAAAATTCATTCATTCTGCTGAAATATTGATGGAATGGGGTGGAAAACAGAAGATCAGAGCTGATTATTTTAAGAGAATATGGAGGAGACCATACTTGAGCAAAAATTAGAATCATGCATTTCTAATTCAAAAAGAGCCAAACCCTCCTTATTCAGCCACAGAATTTTTCACATTTAAAACCTACCAACCCCAAGCCACAGAAAAACCTTGTAAAGTCCTCATGATAATCACATGTTCTTGGTTCACATCAGGTGGAGATGTAGAAATTTATCAAGCCTATGGTAATTCTTGCATGAGTTGGATGAAAAAATCCTTGTTGCAAATCTATATTGTGTGCTGAGAGAAAAAAATGAATGTGAGGTAAGTGTGTTTTGTCCATGAGAAGAAAAAAATAAGTGGAAATGGATTGAATGATTTGAATTTAGAATTTTAAATATTGTTCTTTAATGAGTCATGATATCTTTTTAATTCATTGTGGTAAAATTGGTAAACTCCATTGGTATGTGTTTTATTTTTCTTGATACCGTGCTCACTTGTCCAGGAGTCCAAGAGCCAAGTGTGGGGGAATTGATAGAGATAATATTTCCAATATTTTTAATGTCTATTTAAATGATTTAAACCTCACAAATTTAACAATTTGATCTTATTTGTAACAATTTTGGATTTATAGTGTGTTTTGGGATAAAAAGTTTAAATTTCATAATTCTGGATTTTTAACAGCTTTTTATCACAGGGGTATTTTGGTCATTTATTATAAAATATATTTCCAAATTTTGTGATTCGAATTTTGTTTGAACCCTTATTTTATTTTCTTCAACTTTGTCTTCAGGACCAGGGGTTGAATCGATATTAATTGTGGCCAAAAAAATCAATGAAGTTGACAATTGTTTCCGGGCGGACTGCATTGACTCCACCATATTTATGGAAGTAAATGTCGGCCTACACTACTCCAAATGATGCGATTCTACCTGGATATGACAGAGGACTCCAAGGCGCGTCTCCTAAATAAATTTCAAGCCGTTTGGAAGCCTTTATGATGGCCGTTTAGTGGTATAATTTTGAAGGAATCTTCCAGGAAGCTTCATCCAGAGAAATCTATTTTTAATAGAAAACCCAT
Organism: Viscum album; assembly: GCA_963277665.1. Lineage (NCBI taxonomy): Eukaryota > Viridiplantae > Streptophyta > Magnoliopsida > Santalales > Viscaceae > Viscum > Viscum album. The sequence continues at coordinate 1,266,053,593 of OY728129.1, read as the reverse complement.
AAATCCTTCAATACGCGTCCAATTAATCTGAAATTTTGAAGTTGGACGCCCAAGACATTTATGAACAATATTGATGAAGAGGTCCACGCGTGAATCGGCCATTTAATGGGTCTAAAACGCGACAACTTTGTGAAGATAAAATCTGCCTATAAAAGGAGGGGAGCTCCTACCTCTCAAGATATTCTATTTTTTCACCACACCATCTCTCACAAAAGGGAGTTGGATTGAGAGAGAGAAGGGGAAGGTGGAGATTTTGATCCTTAAGAAGATGAAATTATTTGAATATTCAATAGAAAAGATGAAGGCTTCTCAAGTGATGGAAGGCTAAGCGGCAAGTGGTTGCGGACGGCGACACCCGACGGACACTCTCTTCCGAGTTTGGATTTTAATGTGTAATCTCTTTTTTTGAATTTCTCTTGAACCTATATTTTTGAATGAATCTGGTTGTTTTCTTTCTTAAATATATTTTCAAAAAAATTTATTTGACCATTGTTCCATCTATAAAGTAGAACAATTGACTTCGCTATTTAAAATTCTTTGGTGAGGTTTTGTCATTGAGCATAGCGAATTCAATTAGGTTCAATTACATGGAGGTATTTAAGTAATTGAATCACTTCTATAGGAGGGAAAAAAGTCATATTGAAGTCTTAAATATGGTGTCTTTTCAAATTTGAGTGTAAACCTGGGGGTCCTTGGGGGTACATTTAGGAATTTAAAATAAGAGATATTTTTTATATACAAGGAAGAGGGGAGTGTCCGAGAGGGTGAAGCTTGTCTGCGACTGCTATTTTTATTCTTGATTTCAAACCCACATTATCTTTCCTTTAAAATTATTTACGTTTAGAATTTAATTAAAATTTTATTTTCAAATTGTTAATCAAACCCCCATTTTCATTTCATTAAAAACAAACAAAACAACAAAAGTGACAGTTTTACAACTTGAACTGCAACCTCCTCGAGAGACAGCCCTGTGGTCACCACTGTGCTACATAAAAAGGGAAAATATTGATTGAGGGTTTCATGACAAAAACGCTCACATCAGCTTCCCATCACAGTGGTGCTCTACCAAGCTCCTCAGTGCATGGTTGAGTCATGTTCACACCTAGGGATGGCTCGTGCTAAGGCTGATGTCTTGGATTATCCACCTAGCACGTGCTTCCTCCTTCGGCCCAAGAAGAGGGCGGGACCCTAAGGGATTTATTTTTGTTAAATATAAAACCAGGTTTCTATACCCATATATAGGTGTTTTTCAAACCAATATTTCCCCTAGTTGTACAAACACTAATGTTTTAAAACACAAATTTTTAAATTAAAAATTAATACATCATAATGAAAACATTATACTAGTATTATAAAAATCAAAGACATAGTTCAGTTAAAACCTTGTTTAAGCATTAATAATTAAAACATTTACAATACATTTGTAATATTTGAAAGGTGTTTGAAATCCTTGCCTCATTTTTAAAATAACACAAACTGTAGATAAAATTATTAAATCATTATCCTTTTCTAAAGTTTATATGTTTAAAATTATAATTTCAATACATAACATAAATATTTTGTAAGACCAAATTATACTTACATATTTTAGTTTAATCCACTAGAAAGACCAATGGCTATAATTATAGCCATTAGAACTCAATGGTATCTTAAGGGCAATGATCGAATTGAGACACTTATAAAACCATGAATTAAGTTGTTTCCAAAATCAAGACAAATCGATGAAGATGGTGCACATCATTCCATTGGTTCTTAGTGTGGATATAGTAGCTTTGCCCATACTGATGTTTATTGTAATGGATTTGAAGGACCCTTAATATCTTCTTAGAGTTTTTGTGGTATTGGGTGGTCTCCCTATAATTATAATTGGTCTCTTAATAGGTATTTTTGGGTAGTATGGTTTTTTAAATCTTGTTGTAATATAAACACTTTAGTGTTTAATTAAATAAAATGCCTTGTGTTTATTCTGTATGTTTTCCTCAGATAACAAGAAAATTAAACAATATAAAAAAAATTATTTTCACATTAGAAATAAGTTTTTGGGAATCACATTGATGATCATATCAAGAATTTTACAGAAAATTGCATGAAATTCATTTTTTAGTGTCAACAATCACCCACCATTTTTGGGATATGGTTATCCCCATGTTGAAATGATCTTAGTGGATCCTATTTAAATGATATTTAAAAATTTATTTATACCCCATGAGAGTATGTTTTAGTTAGTAGTTTATAAAATAATATATCAAGGGTAGTTCTAGTTGGATATTTCAAATTAGGAAAACAAGTATATAAGGTTTATCTGGAAGGATTTCTAGACTAGATTCCTTAATAATTTCTTCCCAAATACCTTTAGAAAGAAAAGTGTAGAGTGTTCATTCACCTCACATGAAGTGTAATGTTGGGGATGGATAATTTGTTTCTTTTAAAAGATCTATAGTGTTTTTCTTTGATACTATATAGGGATGATATATCTAAAGTGATGCTTCTAGGATGGTCTTTCATATGAGATCTGATTTATGTTTAATATATTTCACCAACCATATTTTAAAGAGGTTGTGAATTGGACCATCATCACTAAGAGTAACCTGAAAAAGGGAGTAGGATCTCAGTAGGTAATTTATTATAAATTTTCTTATATTTTATCTTTAAGAAGAATTAAGATTTATTTTGGTAGTTCACTCCATGTCAATGGTCAAAAAAGAAGGTGGGTGGTGGTTCATCTATTTCCCCTATGTGAAAATGTTCACTACAGTGCCATCATTATATCAGGGCTAGTCACATTCATCTTCAGTACTATTGGATAAAATTTTATTATCAATCATGTGGTAATGGGAGACACTAATATATGTTTTACAAGTGTGTTTATTAGTTACTCAATGATAGAGGGTTTGGGTAGACACATGTCTCAATAACTATATCTAGTATGTCACCCCAATAAGGTAGTTATAGTTACACCAACCATTTTGCAAGATGAGAAGTACATGGTTCCTTGGAGTATGGGAATATGTTGCAACATAGTATTTGTTTCATATGGGATATAAGTAGGAGAAATTCAAAGGAACATGCTAGTTTCATACAATTCAGTCTACCTGCAATAACTAGGATGTTAGAACATCTACTATTAGAGGTACAATTTTAGTGTATTATATATTAAAATATGAATTATTTGATAAATTATAATCACATTCGGTTTTTTAATCTCATTAAATTGATGGATTAGTATTATCCATAGAATATTTTTATAGAGTGATGTTGATTGAAACACCTTTGGGGGTTCGATATAAGGGAATTCCCTAATGTATGAAATGATCCCTTCTGATTATTGATAATAAATTCTTTAAGGATCTATATATGAAATAGATTAGATACTCGGATTTAATATTTGTTATGGATTGGTTATTAATATATCAATCCCATGTCAAATATTATCATTGGATAGTGCCATTTACATATCCAAGGGTTGGTAGATATGTCATTAGAAATGACTGGGACTTATAGATAGGTCATTTTGGTCCTTACCATTAGTAGATATATGGGATTACAAATTAGGATTGTTGTCTAGTATTATATAATCATGGAATTTGGAAGGTATTCCACATTCTCATAGTTTGTTAGTTTCATAATGTATTTTTAGTGGAATTATCTGGATTTCTACTCAATAAAGAGAATGATTTTACTATCAATCTTGTTCCTTGTGTAGAACGTATTTATATTACTCATTATATAATTTCTATAATGGAGATCTAAGATATGGAGGATTATTTTAAAGAATTTGATGTAAATGGGTTCATATGACTGAATAAATCCCATTTAGGTGCCCTAGTTATATTCACCAAGAAGGCGGATGGCTACTTGAGGATATGTGTAGACTATTGGAAGTTAATCCAAGTGATTATAAAAATAGATATTCATTTCCATATATCAGAAATATATTTTATAATATTTGAGGATATAAGTTGTTTTCTAAGATTGACTTGAGATCATATTTTCACCTACTGATGGTGAGGCCTTCTGGGATACCTTTCACGACATTTTTGAGGATTTATGTTCTATATGCGTTCTTAGTTCTGTCAATTAGTCTAATTAATGCACTTTTGGTATTTATGGACCTAACGAATCAAGGAGTCCACCCATATCTAGAAACTTTGTTGACTAGTTTAATTTATGCTATACATATGTATTCTAATTCGATAGAGGACCATGAATGACATGTGGATATTGTTCTGAGAACATTCTAGTGGCATAAACTATATTCCAATATCCAAAAGTTCCACTTTTTTAATTACTAGGGGCACTTTATGGGTCATTTAATATCAGAGGTAGGGGAAGGTAATAATACTGGTTTCTTTTGAGTGGCCTAATAATATTTTTGAGATCCATATCTTTTTGGGATCTCCGTGTTATTATGATGCATTAATTTAGGACTTATCCCACTTGGAAGCATCAAGCGCATACCTAAACAAGGAAGTGGTTAGGATTGTTTGGTCAAATACTTATGGTAAATAATTTTTACAGTTAACACAGATTTAATAAATTTCTTATCGTTGCCTTATTGGATATGGTTAGGTATTATAATTTTGATTGTGATGCCTAAAGAGTCTAGTTAGTGGTTTTATTGATGTAGGGTGGTTGTGTGGTAATTTTTGAGAATTTCACATAGAATGCACTTTTTTATTTCAGTTTTATAATAATTTTGCTCACTATGAAATTATAGACCATATAAAGGGTCATAAATATCAGTTATTAGTCTTAATAAGTGTTGGAGGATTTTAGAAAGTGGAATATGTTATATCATGTTATGTCATATGTAACCATGACCATGGTGCTCTATAATGGATATAGTTCATGCACTAGGATAAAATTCTTATAATTTTTCATTTTCAGAGTTCTTATAAAAAATGGAATGTGGAATATCAGAATTATAAGAGTTCATATTCTAGGATAAATGTTTTTCTTGTAATACAAACATGTAAATGGTGAAACTAGATGATGAATTTAGCCATGTCTTGAATGAAATTATAGTGAGATTATTAATGTAGAGACCCGAAGCCTGACGTACATGGACATTACATTACTTTTGTGGAATACTTAGTACATAACAAAAACACACACACAAGGATCGTAATAGTTTAGTGTCTTTGGAAACTCAGAATATAATCTTCTAATCGTGGTGAAAGATCTTCAACATCTCCCATAAAGATCTTCCTTTTTTTACCTAAAACCTTTCTTTATATCCTGGGGAAAATAAAACATAAAAGGGTGATCTCAAATGCTCATTAAGGGTAAACAAAAGAAATATCAATCAGATCATATACATAAGCACATAACTTTTGGAAATCTTAACCTGCAAAAGAGATCATAATTTTATAACATGGGATAAATCATGGTAGTGAAATGTAATCACAATAATCATAACATAAAACATGAAAATTTTTGGAATACACACGTAATCATAGAGAATCATTTCTTGTTAGTCAAGACTCATTGCCAAGACTATCTTAGTGGACAAAGCCCCTTTCTGAACTGAGTCACCCTCGTTTCAGTCCTGTTTCACTGAACCGGTATAACCTACCATTCCAGCCATGTCTATCTCATGAGATATAAAATCTTTACCCAATGAATTGGATGGAGATATAGGTCCCACCCATCTCATAATGATACCATTCTTATGTGTGCCACAAAATCATAAATCATACATCATTTCATAACCCATGTAATAAAAATGGGAATCTTAAGCATCGTGACATCATAAAACAATTCATATAAGATAAAGGAATTCATAAAAACATATTTCCATCACAACATAACCAATGTAATAATAGGTATAAAAACAGAACCCTTTATTATCTTAGATGGAAAATAATTTTGATAAAACACTTGAACTCCATTCTTGAGGAAAATATCCTTTCTTCTTCAAAAACATTTTTCTTTCTTAACATGTCATACAACTTTAAACTAAAAGAAGTTGATTAAAAATAAACTTGAAAACTTGTAAAGGAAGATTCTTGGAAATAATGTTTTAAAAATCCATTCATTCTGTATAAGTTAAAAAAAACATTCTTCGTACTTTTGTCGGAAAAGTCAAAAAGTACCTCGTACGAAAAACGACAAAAGATTCCTTTCATATCGTTTACTAAAAACTCACCGAAGGGTAAAATTGGATTTAAAAAATTGTACGTGGATGGAAATAATATTACATATTGAGGAAACATGGATGTGGATGATAAAATTCACCCCAGTAAATACCAAAGTATAAACAATCTCGGATAAAAATGAGATTGTGATATTTCCCTTACCTTAAGTCCGATTTGCTTCGTAAGTGTCCGAACCTCCTGTATAATGATTTAAATAATTTCATTAACTTATTACAGAATCATATTCATTGTTATGATATCATATATGGTTCACTTATAACTTTATATTACCCGTTCTTTGGTAAATTCCATGTTAAATAAGCGTTTTGGGTAAAATCGTTTCATTTATCGTAGGTGTTTGGACTTGTTGTTCTTGACATTATTATTACTTATATCATGATTTAATTACTTCCAGAATATAAAAAATTATTTATATATCATATATATTCAGTATATATATATATATATATATATATATATATATAATAGATAGATAAATGAAATGAAACACACCGTTCATGGAAACGGTAGTCCGTACGTATGCATGAACGCTGTTTTCCTTTCCTTATTATCTTGAATGGAAGTAAGTAGATGAAATACATATATAAATAAATCCAGTAGCTTTATAATGTCATATATTTAATTATTATTGCTTATATATACTTTATAATCATTCTTAAATGGTTAACATATAGAATGAATCTCATCGCGTCGTGGAGACGGTAGTCCGTACGTACGCACGAGCGATGATATCGTTCTCATGATCGTGAACTTGTGTTGAAGTGTATGTATAATATTTCAGTATCAATATCACTTTATAATAATCATATATAGTTACTCATTACACCATTATACCCATCCAATTAAGGCGGTGGCGGAAAATAGATTACACCACGGTGTGGAGACGGTATTCCGTACGTACACACGCGCGGTGATTTCCTTTTTCCGTAGGATGGATAGAAGGTTAATTAGAGTTGTTTAATATTTATAATAACATATAAGTATATAATAAATACTTATGTTATTACTTTATCATCAAACAACTAATGAAGAAGAAGATGAAGAAGAAAGAAATTGAAAAAGATCGGTAATGGATATTACCTCTTTTTGACGCGCCTTTTCTTAACCTCCACTTAAAGAACTAAGGATGGTCTTTGAAGAAGACCAGGACCTCTAGGATGATACTAGGGAAGTGGAGAAGATATTTTTTCAGGGGTTGGAAGATCTTGAATGCTCAAATTGGTGTGAGGAGGAGAGGGAGGAGGTGCCCTTTTATAAGGGAGGAGAGGGGCACCTTAGGAAAATCTCAAAATATTATTTTATATTAAAGTCAAATTCGGTTTATAATGGTTCCAAAGGGTCTTATTTCAAAGCTAAAGTGGGGATGGGTCGAAATCCTCTCATCCAATAGGATTTAGACAAGTTTAGGTTATTATGTTAACCTTATCAATTATATTTAACTCTAAGTTAAATAATTTAACTTTTACCGTGTCTTTTTGTTTTCTTACACTATATGGTTAATAAACTTACTATATCAAGCCAAACGAACCCCAAGTTGTTTATTATTAATATATATAATCTTATCAAAGTCATTTGGCCGAACCTTAGATTTTTAGGAATAAAATAACAATTAATAATATAATATTTGTTTTAAATACTATTTTATGTCAATTTTGACACTATTTAATAATTGATTTTTGTGAAATTTATAACAGAATGATAAGTTCGAATAAAGTTACTTAAATAAACAATAACATGTCATATTAACCTAGAAAATTTGTGTAAGTCATAAAAAGTCTCAAATTACATTTATTTGGGCATTTATAACATCAATTATGTCAATATTTTATTAATAAGACAATTACTGCATCATCTTTGTGTCATAATAAATGAAAATTATTTAATCCCTAAAAATTCTAAATAAATTCCTATGATGTGGATAATTGTATTATATTTCTGGAGACTATTCATGTTCGAAGTTCCATGAAGCTTTTCACTAAATTAAAATTATTATACTTATAAGATTTAAGAAAGTGACATGTTGTCACATTCTTTGGTTTTAATAATAATTAAATTATTTTCATGGACAAAAGTCCATTAAATGAATCTAATCCGACCCTTAGGTAATATGGGTAGACTTTTAGTCATCCAATAGGATTTTGACAAGTGTTAGGGTAATTTTATAATATTATATTTACCCTTAATTACCAGATTTACCTTTAACTGTGGTAAATAAAATTTACCGTAGTTACTATTCATAATTCCCAAAAATAAAAAGTAGCCTATTAACATAATTTGGACCCACTGATTCCAAATATGGAATCCATTTTTTAAAATTAAATATACATAAGTTGCAGAAATTAAATTAAAATTAATCCCGTTGTCGAATAAAAACGGGTTTTGGTTTAAAACATTGCAAAAGATTGAAATGATTTAACCTACGAATTCAAGGTAAAATCAATGCTAATGACACACATTATATTAAATGGTAAAAATATATTCTATTTATATTTTAAAACCATTAAATATTATAATTTAACCACATAATATATTACGATGAAAAAAAGTTGTTTTTAATTAAAATATAGCGTGTTTTTACTATTCATTAAAATGTGAAAGTTACCAGAATAATATGAAAAATTTATCCAAAGTAAATTTTTATTTCTTGATTCCAAATAAGTATTTTATTTTGTCAAATTTAACTTATAAACATGTCAAAAACTATATTTAAAGTGGTTGCGCCATCAAAAGGCGACAAAACTGCATTTTTTGAAAAATACTTATTTTACCCGAAAAATTTATTTTTTTCTTGTACCATGTTCTAGAAGTGTGTAAGATGAATAATAATGTTATACAATTCGAAATTTAGTTAATACTATTCATGATGGCTAGTTCATGACAATATTATAATAATATAACATTGTTTATTAAAACCCGGTATTGCGTACAACACACGCTATCGAGGAAGGTCGCGATTGCGTGTAATGCAAGCCAAGTCAGAGATATGTGTTGTGAAAGCTCCTTTTGGTGTAGAGTATAACACAAGACATTAATGAAATTAAAAAGAATATTTTTCATAAAATCTCGGGGTGTTACAATTAAATACCTGTTAGAAATGAGGAGGCTTACTATGGATGTGTTGGTATTTATGGTATGATCATGTATAATAATAACAACCTAGGTAAGGTAAATAATAAATTTAATTACATATTAATATTAATTAATTATATTTTATATTGTTATAATCATTAAAATAATTTTACTAGGTAAGGTAACATCGAAAAATGAAATTTCAAAATTTTAAAATATTAATATTAAACAATTAACTTCATTGTTGAACTAATCAATTAAAATTTATCTTAGGATGAATTATTATGATTTTTCTAAAAGGATTGATCATTTGGTGAATAGAAATAAAATACTAATTTTTTTAAACTGCCTTTTCTTTACTAGTATTTACAAATTCACATTATATTTTTGTTTAGTTTTAAAATTTAATTAGTTTCTTTTTAATAAATATAATCTAACAAATTTTATTATAACTAATATTATAGACCAATTTGGCATAAAAAATTTTATACTTAAAATGGAATTTTTCAAAAAGACAATTTTTATCATATTTTTGAAGATTAATATTGAATTAATTTATACCAATTCTATAAGTTGATTCATTTAAAATGTATTACATTTTTCCAATTATAAGTTCTAAATTTTTTAAATGGTCCCCTTTAATTTCCGGTCTCTGTGAATAGTAACAATAGTATAACCGTTTACCACAGTAAAGGTATAATGGGTTAATTATGGTTAAAACTAATGTGATAAGGCTAAATATTCAATCAAATACCTTTTAATGTTTAATTTGATGAGTATATTTCATCAATAATCATTAAAAATTATATAAAATTAATTTTTTACTTTTAGCTTTTATTTTCACCTTTATATTATTTAAAGTATAGAAAAATACAAAATGTCACCCTCTTTTACTTAAATTCCAATTATATGTTCGCATAAGGATAGAAATATTTTATGAATGAATATTAAATGTTATATTTAGCATAATAAAATAATTTTTATGTGTATAATTTATTTATAATTTTTAGTGATTATATAGCTACCTTAAATGCTTATACAATGTTGACTTAGTGATTGATTAAGAAATATAAAAATCAGGTAAATAATTTTACAAACTCTAAAAGTTATATTTTATGAGTGAGTTATAGTGGATATATAATTTTATATATAAATATAATATATTCGGTACATTTAAATTGTTTTCATTCAAATTCAATTGATATATTGATATCATTTGAGCAAAATTGAATCAATAGGGAAAAAATAACAATAATGATATTATATAATAAATAATATTTTATTAAATGATTTATAATTAAAAAAAGTATTATTTTTCAAACATTTGATTCATATATGGTTTAAATGATAAAACATTCTCCATATATTTGTCATTTTACCTTTTATAATATCTTTCATTACCCTTAAGGAGTAAAAAACATTGATATCACTTTAATAGTCAAATGTGTTAACAATGGTAAAAACAAAGGGGTAAGGGATAATACATTCCCAAACCTTGTAAAAACATTATTAGGGTATTGAGACTAATAATTATTATATATTAAAAATTTATCAATTTGGATAAATATTTCAATGAAAATTATTTTTTATATATATAACACTTTATATAATTCCCAGAGTGCCCCTCTCCTCACTTGTAAATAGGAACCACCTCTCTTCTCTTCCTTACATATTTTGAGCACTCTATTTTATCCAATACCTAAAACTATATCTCAAAATTCAATCCCAACATCATATATTCCTTTGTTTCAATATTAAACCAATGTAGTAATGGATTTGGGGTAATCCTAAATTGGTTGGCCGAAGAAGATGTATAGTTCTTAACCAAGAGCTATAAATTTATTTTTTATTCTACATGCCTAAAATATTATTAATCCATGATAAAATAAAAAAATAAATATATTATATATATTGATATTTTTATTATTTTATTCTAATAATATATATCCTTCTAATATTCCAACAAATATAAAATCAAAACTGCTATTCTTATGTACGGTGGAATACTGCCACATGAATCGATGCAATTAGTTTTCCACCACCTCATCTCATGGATAGTTATAATGATGTATTTAATGTATATATAAGATATTAATGAAATAATTATCATTATATATAGGTAATATATTTTATACTTTCAATATTTTTCATTCATTGAAAAATGATAATATTGTCCGTGCGTACGGGTGGATTACCACATCTATGAAGAGACGTAATTCATTTTTCATCAACACATCAAATTTTTGGTATATATATGATTATTTAGAGAAAAAATAAAATATTTAGGAAATAATAATCATTATATAATGATAAAATCTAGTTACATTCCTTCCTTCCTGATCATTGAAAAATAGAAATATTATGCATGGGTACATATGACCCACCGTCTCCATGATTGTAACATAGATTATTTTTCATAACCAATATTCATGTTTCATTTTAAAATTATAAATTATATATAAAAATTATAAATATATCATTATTATTATATATATTATGAAATAATTATCTATTTGTCTATATTCAACAAACTGAAGTCATTTTGGACTTCTGAACCAAATATCATAACAATATCCATTATGAACATAATTTGTTAAGTGAATATTACATGGTAATAAATAAAATAAAAAGATTAATAAATATGAAAAAACTTACTGTGGAATAAAATAGTTAACATAATTATGTTATTCATGAATATAATGAATATACATTACGATTTAGACTCATGTTAAGGGACATTTTACTTTAAAACCTCATTTTAAATGTTTTCAAGATTTATTTCCAAATAATATTCATTCCATCTGCATGTTATTATAATAGTTTTATATATGTATTTATATAGATATATAGAAATTATAAATGAAATTTTATGTCTCTTTTTAATTTCATGAAATTTATTTTAAAATGAACCTTTTTACATATTTTATAGGGAACATTTCGACTCCCATTACAAAATGACAAACGAATCTTCTATTTTATCATATAAGATGTCAAATGATGTTCCCAAGGCCATGAAAATTATTTTATGGTTTTATTCCTATAAAATAATCAATGTTATCTATAATGAAAAAACCTTCTTCCCATTGTTCAAATTATTTTAGTTTTTAAATTTGGTTTTTTAAATGAAATGATATTACGATATCCAAATGCGTTTTTCATATCGGTTCAGAAGAGTTTTTCATGTGTTTTATAATGAGGAGGTACCAGAATAAAATATTTAATTCATGATATGTTAATTTATAATTGTTTATGAAAATTACTGATCTACAAATAATATATAAAAAGGGTGATATTAATACATCATATACGATGGGCGAATCTGATTTATCTTATATGATGGGTGAAATGGATAAAAATTATATGATGGTTCAACCTAATATATCTATCTAATTAATTGGGTAATGATCCCTATCTTCAAAGGAAATAAAGATGGGATTATTTATATATGTTCTTCCTATGGATATAATTTTTTCTAATTATTTCTATCATGTTGTGTGAATATAATTCTCTAAGATTTCTAAAAGGATTTCTATTTTCTCGCTATGGATTTTAATGGGTTTCTTATGGAAAAATTGTGTTTTATCATGGGTATGTGATTTATTTCATACACACAATGAATATTTTGAAAATTTAAAACATTTCATTAGTATTCATGTTTTTCACTAAAATAATATATTTCATACTTCAGTGTCTCTTACTATTCTTTTTGGTGATCATCCGATATTTTAAAATGTTTTTTTTCTAGGTTTAAGGATGAGTAAGGGTAAATAATAAGTCAGGTTTAAATTAAGGTTGATTTTTCATTAAAATAAAATTAATTTCATATTAAAAGAATTATATTATGGTAAAATGGATATAATGTGTAAGTATACACTTTTTATTATATGGGTTTGTTATATAAGAGTTAAAATAAAATTATATAAAACTCTAAAAAGTAAATATCCTAAAAACGTATGAACCAGAATTCCTAACTAAAAACACTAGATTATGTAACTTCTAGGTTTTTTTAATTGTATTTTTTATCATAATTATGTATTATATAATTTTAGAGGTAAGGATAATGGTAATAGTATATCCATGAATGATTATCCTCTATGGTTAAGTTGAAATTATACAGAACTTAATGATAACCATGTTGATTAATCTAATCTATATCTATTCAGAATGGTTTCCATATATAAAATAGTGAAACTGAGCTAGGAAGGTATCAAATGGAAAATATCATTCCAAATCATCATTTGGGAATTTTTAGAATTTGAATTGCTCAATTTTTTATAGTGATAGATCAGCTGAAATAAGTTATAAATAGTTGTGGCATCCATGTTAGAGATAAAGAAAATTTACCATAGAGAAACATACTAATAGTTAATAATTTTATAAAATAACACCCTCTAATATTACATGAACCTTGAGATCCAGTTGTATTTGAATTATGCATCAATGATATAGAAAATATATTCAAATACATGGGATGTTCGTCACATCAAAAGTTAACTCCTTCCATTTATCATTTTGGAGGTGAATCTGATTGATGGTGGTCATTGGTTAAAAATACCAAATAGGGAGAAGGGATTTATTCTTTGGAATTGGATAAATTTAATAATATTTATCTAATGAAATAATTCATTAAGGTTGATTCAATAAAAATGGAGATAAAATTATTGGAATTAAGGTAAAAATATAATGATGTAGTGGCTATATATGAAGAAAAGTTACAATATTTTCTAGGTATGAACTAAATTTTATTATGGACCCTAATAGTAAAATTTATTGAATTTAATCAATATTTAAACCATTTTTCTGTAGATATTTATCATCACAATGATGTATAATTTATGATAAATTTTTTTATTGTTTTTTGAAAGGTGAGATGGAGTTTTTTGACACATATGTTCCTCGAGGTGAAAAGAATAAGAAACTATCTATATGGTGAGTAATGGAGATGCAACCAACAAAATATTCTATAGGTAATACCCTATAATATTCCAAGTTTGGTAAAAACATTTTAGAGAATATTTGATAGAATCTAGAATGTGTTACCAGTGTGGTATGTTTGGTTATAAGGATTGTGACTATAAAGAAAAAAGCCTTAAATAATCCAAGAATAATGTAATATATAGCCATCCAATGGTGAGATGTATTAATTCTAATGAGTTCACGAATTATTCTAATGTTTCTAAAGTCCATCAATCAGGGTTTATATCATCAAGATAAAAATTAAAAAATGTGTTACAAACTCCTTTACAACTACTATAGATGATGATGATGATCCATCTAATGAAGTGATGAAAGTTGCATTAATTATTTATTAAAATTATTCAAATTATCTATTTTGATCTTGGTCCTAACATTAATTTATTTTTAATAAATTTGAAATTAATTTTTTTATTATATCATGAAAATAATATATAAATTTTGTTGAAAAAACTTAGTGTAAATACTATAATATTCAATATTTATTAGAATATTCATTTTGTTATCATTGAGATGGTATTTCGTAAAAATATTATTTAATTTCCCATGATAGGGTTTGATATTATTTTGGGTTTGGATTTGTGTTCATTTTATCATGAAAATATATATTTTAGTTCTAATAATGTAATATTCAATAAATTCACACCATTAAAATCATATTAATAAGCTAAGAAATTTATTCGAGATGATATTGAAATTCACCTAGCTCATATTTTTAAAAAGTAATAAACTACTCAAACAAGTTATGTACTAGTACTGAATGCATATATGGATCGATTTCCTGATTATTTTATTATTTTTATACCTAACAATGATGTTGAGTTTATTATTTTCATAGTTTCTTATTCTATGACTATTTGAAAACCCCCTTATATCAAATGGCTAAAGTATAAATTTTTGGAATTAAAAATTCATTTTCATGAGTTACTAGATAATGGTTTTATTCACCCTATCCCATAAACATGGTGTGATCATGTTTTATTTATAAAAATGAAACATGTTTTGTTTCATACGCTTTCTTCAGGGTGCACACATCCGTCTATTGAGGATGCGCTGCTTGATGCCCCGCATTCCCTCTTTCCAAAGGCAGGTTAATCCATCTCTTATCTAGGGATATTTTCTCCTTGATTGAAACGAATGATGGAACGTCAGTTCCTCCTTCTGTGGATTCCTCCTCAAAGATTTTTACCTAGTCTGGGTCTACTACAAATATTAAGACGCTTTTTGTGGAACTCTTCTCAGTGCCATGTCATCATGGAAACTGGTTAATTAAATTTCTTCTATCAGAACATTTTAATGGATCAAGCCAGAAAAACAATTTTTTGGTCAGGGGAGTAGCCATGTTTTACATCAATGGCATGTTTGGATGCTAGAACACTGGCACGTATGGGTTTCTTTCCCTTATTGTCGGGCTTCCCGAGGGTGCGGAAGCTCTAGGCATCCCATGCCGAATGCGGGGAATTATATGTCCTAGGCATGTCTCTGATGTTTTCCTCAGCTTCCCATGTTTAACATGAGGAATGCCATGAGTTTAACATCCATCTGAGAAGGATCAGACTGATCAGAACAATGAAGAGAGTGGATCAGATAGGTGAAACCCCAAGTGGGAACACTGATGCTGGGGATAACTTGTGGTTAGTTACCCAATTGCTTCTAGGAGCAGTGAGAGAGTGGGTGACATGATCTCACTGGGATATGGTGGCCCAGGTAAAAAACAGGATCGGTGATAGAGTGTTGAGTAAAGAGAATGAGGAATGAGATAGAACCGGTGTGAGGAAGATGGTGATGTTGGGCTAGAGCCTCGGAAGGAAATCCTATATATCCACGTGGAAGGGAATCAAAATTCACATAGTTCGGTGGGGGGACAGGACGCCTGATGAGGTGACCCATGTGAATGAATGCATGGATGAGACCCAAAAGAAGTTGAACCTCAGGGTTGGGTCATGACCTTCCCAAAACACATAGGCTCGAGGGAAAGAGTTCACAACGGGACATGAGTGATGGGCATGAACCTCAGGGAGGCTTCCTACATATCCCCGTAGGAGGGAATCAAAATACACATAGTTTAGGAAGAGGGAATAGAATCTTGGTGTTCACAGAGGACAATGACCTGATGATATACCGAGTCTTATGTGTGGTTAGTAGCCCAGGTTGGTATGAAGCCATGAGGGAGGACAAGAGATATGGGTCCCAAAAAATGGGACTAGAATAGCATACTGTCGATTGGGGATACAATGGGTAATCTAAGGACGAGGTCACAATAGATGACCGATGATTAGGGAACACAATATCTTACCGCTGGTTGGGTCACAAAGGCTTACCATTGATTGGGTTCGGACATAATAGAGGCTTCCTACATACCCTATATAGGAGACAAGGATCAAAGACAACATAGATTTAATGGGTATAGTTTAGCGTCATGTGGGATGGTGATGGACCGATGTGAAGTGGTCGATACCGATGGGTGTTGGGCATCAACATCAGGGAGAATTCCAACATACCTTGCCTTATAAAGGATCAAAGTCTACATAGTTTAGGATGGTGTTGGTGAACTGACATGAAGTGGTCGGGACCAGTAGGTTTTGGTCCTAAACCTCAGGGAGGCTTTCTGCATACCTCTCCATGGAAAGGATCAATGTCTTCATAGTTGGAGATTATTTGGTGAACCGAGTTAAAGGGGTTGGGACCAGTAGGTGTTGGGATTAAACCTCATGGAGGATTCATGCGTACCTTTCCTTGGCAAGGATCAAATTCCTTGTATTTCCGGATGGGGGCTTGGGACTTACACTCTAGGGTGGCCCATGGAGGATTTCGTGGCTGATGCTTACTTTAAGACCACATGAGTCATACTCAATGTCAGAAACAAGTGGCACCAGAGACCTGACGATCACGTCGCAAAAGGTGAATCCATGGGAAGTAGAGTGGGGATTACACGTGGTTAAGAGAACAAAGAGGAAACAAGGGATTAAGTATGGTTGGAAGCCCAGGTAGATATATGTTGGGACTTACTCTAGGATGGATACATGATGAAGGAAAATCCTAGAGGGAGAGGGATGAGATTGAGAAGGTCCATATGCCCATCTATCCTCTTAGTCTTTGGCACCAAATAAAGGAGGGGGAGCGTGAATGCTTCCTACCATGTGAAAGGTTAAGGACTTACACCAAGGTGTTTTCCCTTCCCCATGGAAAGGTACCACTCCAGTAAAGAGAATATCATTCCAAGTGAGGAAGATATCACTCCCATGGAGACGAGATGGCATATAAAATTTCCAAGATGGGGAACCCCACGTATGATGCACATGGATAGGTCATAGTTTAAAGTCATGTGTTAAGGATGATGGTGCTTGGCAGTTTAACATCCTGCAGCTTGGATGAGGGGGGTTCACTTCGCACCCATAGGACTTACAAAACAGATACCAACCCACCCTTGTGGAATGAAAGGCAATAGAAATTCCATAGTGAGGGGGTGTTGTGGAGTGATCCATTGAGGGTCCCACGTTAGTGTGTCTATAAAAAGAAGCAAGAGTCGTTAGCGTGCCTGTGAAAAGAAGCATGAGGCTATGCAATGCAACATGAAGCACCACCCAAGGGATATTGAAATTACATCATACGAACCTGGAGGGTCGTACAGAAAGGAGGATTGTAGAGAAAAGGGGTTCATAGGAAGGGATGATGTGAAGCTCTAGTGCTCCAGGTAGTGGAGGAGCTTCATGATGGGGTATGCTTCATGAAATGGCGTGGCCTTTCCTAGGCATATAGAATATGTGAATAATAAGGTTTCTTCGCAAAGTGTAAAGGATTTTGCAAAGCAAAGGTGCCCTGTGAGGTGTAGCATAGTGAAGAAAGGTGCTTCGTAAAGCATAGGGACCCTACCTTAGCATAGCCTATTCATTTTCATAGAGGGTACTTCGTGAAGCATAAGTGCTCTGTGAAGACCCGAGTCTCCTTGGGGATCCCCTTTCGTTGTGATGGACTGTGGGCTCTGCGAAGGGAATCCCTCTTTGAAGAGGGGTGGTGCTTAAGCCAAGGGAAAGTTACTTCACAATTCTCCAGTACCTTGAAGATCTCATTTTTCTCAGAGAAAAAGGTTCGTTTCGATTTGATATCTTAGAAGGTGAAAGTTTATATTATCCGTCCTTTGGGCACGAGGGGGGGGCTGGTATTTATAGGTAAGAGGCACTGTGAAGCAGGGATCGCTCGGTGCAAAGCCATGTGGCCATCTGCGATTGGCCACAAGATCCTTCAATTTATTCATAACCATGGAGCCTGATGTCATCTCTTCCTTGGTGAGGAGCTACCATCGCGGTGTTTGGAGGATTCGGTCAAGTTCACCAGGTTCGTGAAGGTCAATTCGGCTCCCTACGCAACACAAGGATCTTGGTCAATTGCATCGTAACCATGGATCCTTCCACCTCCGTGCATTGTAGAGGCTTCACAAACATCATGAGGATCTCAGATCCTCCCACCTCATTGCTCTGCAGTGACTCCCCAAAGGAAGTATCTTTACACCGGTCGTGGTGTTGCGGGGATCCACAAATATGCTTCGCAAGGCATCCCTAAATGAGGTGGTTTCCTCTTTTCCTTTGATCTTCCTATCCCCATATTTTGGCACCTACAAATGCACCCCCTTGGACTTGAAGTTGAGAAGAAAAGGAGGGTCTATTTCTAAGGGTTAATCACCCAATTTTTTTGGTCAATCATGAGGAAGGCTCGCGAAGTAGTGTTGCGAGGCGAAGACGTAATGCGCAGGTTGAGAGCACCACAATGTTCACCGTGGATAGATGCACCGCAAAGCAAAAGGGGTCATCAGCTATAAATAGGGGAGGCTAACCCATATTTTTTCCTTTCTCACCTCCGCATTTTGGCTATAGTTCTCTCGATTCATGAAGCTCTACACGCTCTACAATTTCTCTCCGTGAATTGGGCCTTTCTGCTTCACGACACATAATGATTCCTTCGACTCTGCGAGTGTGTGCTTCACGACTTGTGTTTCCTGGAGTAGAGGCCGGGATCCGTAATTTCCTGTTGGAACCAAGCTCCAAGAATGAGCTTCATGAAAGGGCTTTGAGAACTAGAACAAAAAGGTCAAAATTTTAAAAACTGAATGGCTCAACAGAAAGCTGCCAGGGGTCCTTGCGGATGCCACCTAGAGCGAAGAAATATCGAATATATCGAGAATTAGATAACTCATTCAAATCCATTCATACCATGATTCATTGTTGGAGATATTTTTGGAGATATAAAAGAACTACCTGCTCTATAGGAGCCTTCCTCTATATGGTTTTGGGCTTAAGGGTTATGTCCTTATCCCTAAATCAAGTAGGGATGAGCCAGCTTACTGGTTCAGTAGCACGTCATGCAAGCGTCGGTGGTTTAGGGTGGCTAAAGGCCATTCTTGGTAATAATTCACAGACATCAACATTGATTTCCTATACAACCATGTGAATGACATTGACGGGAAGGCATTGTAGCCAGAGTCATCTCCCCCATTATACCACACCATCCTGAAGCCGACCCTTGGGAACCGAAAGAAGGGGTGGACCAATGAGTGGTATCTGTACTACGGTGGAAATTCCACCAATGATTGGGCTTGGTCATACTAGGTAAGTTCCTCATGCATTGTGTTTGGGGAATATCTAAGGAAATTGAGTCTATATGATGGAACTTGGGCCTCTTAATTCCATATATATTAGCCAAAGCAGCTGATGCCGGAGTTGCTGTGAAGATGGTCGTCAAGGACAAAAACCTTCCATTTGTACCATGGAGAGGTCAACATCAGTCTAAATGAACTACATCAGATCTCAGGTGTCCCAATACTGGATGTGATGTATGATGAGTTCCTCCCCGTTATAAGTGCATGGGAGGATCCGGAGAAAATGCCTCCATTGGCATGGGCAATGATAGAGATGGTTCTGGGAGAGGACAAGCAGTTGGTGAGAGATTTTCATTTCAAGCGGTGGTTCAAGCAGTATCTGAACTTCTCATAAGATGGGAAGTTCCCTGTGAGGCCTCGGACATACCCAAATGGGGTTCAATAAGGCAAATAGAACTTATACTGGTGAATCTTGGAGGATAGCTAGTGGAAAACTAGGGAGTTCAGTGTCAGTACCAAGCATCAACTAGCGGTCAGGTTAGCTGAATTCATTGTAGTCCTTATCTAAGATTGGATACTGCTGGTGAGGGACACAAACATGGGAATATGACTGAGAATGTTTATCATGGTGTCCATGTTGGGAAATGGGGTACGGGTCAACCTCGTGATCTCGATGTTCGCCAATCTGTATAAGATGTTGTGGCACATCCGCAAGGGGAAGAATCCATAGAGGATATGTGGGTCGTTCCACCTTACGTATGGGTGGATAGAGGCACACATCAGGGTTATCTATGAATATATGAATTCCATTTACCCTCTAGAATTGAATTTCTTCCCGACCATTTTGAATGATGTTGGGAGATTTCTTACCAAGCTTACCCTGCAGGCAGTGCTGAACCGTGTCTAGAAGGCAGAATATTTCAATTTCCCCCCATTGTTGTTGCCAATAGGTGTGTTCACTAATGATATCCAGGGAAAAAAAGAGCATAGATTATACCTACTAGAATTTCGGGTGGATTTCAAGTGGCGTGGGTGGACCGCAAGTCGCTCTGTGATCCGTACGCCCTGCACCATTTTGTTACACGGTTTTGGTGCATGTAGTGACTAACCCCATAGGTCTACTTGGGGGGTGTGTCCTGAGGATCACTTGTGTGTGATGAGGAATATGTGGCTCATGTTACCACACGAATAAGGTATAATTCCAGACAATATGCCTCCACCCACAGTCATCTTTGAGATGGTAATGGAATATGAAAAGAGCTGGGAGGTGGCATACCTAGGGGCGATGATGAAGCAACAACCCATTTGGGATAGCGACGAGGTGCCTCCCCAACCTCAAGGATGGGGCCAGAAAGTGGCGAGGACATCCTGTGGTGGTGGGACTGTAGTGGTGGCGGGGCCCGCACCAGTCAAAAGGGATGCATAAGTTGCGGTTCCAGTGGCGGCAGTAGACTCGGTGGCCCCAAAGGAGAAGAGTCATCTAGAGGGGTGTCCACTAAGGGATTCTGTAGTATATCTACCTAGGCTCTGGGGAAGCGGTAGCTCCGTATAGACATGCGATAGAACACTATATTCCCGTAGTCTTTGGACATCTGGGATGTTAACCACAAATTCATCAATCCATCTAAGGTGTGGAAACACCTGAACCAACTCTAGATGGATTTACCTGGGATCAGTACTATCATGGTGGGCTTTGCGGTATCCCAAGTGGAGGCAGAGCAATACCTGGCTGAGGTGGATGAATTCATGCACTCCTGGTGAGCCACACGTCCAATGTCGGATCGGGTAAAGCTGTTTTTGGATTAGACGGCCCCTCTGTAGTTGTATGCTACTGAATTGAGAGAATTCTTTCCTCTACCAGAAGGGTCGGATGATTCCTCCAAGGGGGGGACGTTGGTAGAGGGATTCCTCTAAAGGTGGGTAAAGATGACGATTCAGACCTCAAACTTAAAGAGTTTGCAGTGGCTCTTGAGATAAAACCCAAGGCCACTTCACTAGGGTCCTCTTCCAGGTCACTTAGGACTCCCCACTAGAATTTGAACTATGCTGGAGGGCCTCATATGCAGAACCTATTCGAACCCAATGATAAATGCAGATGTGGGAAGATTGGGATCTGTACCCATGGTTTCGGCGATCATCGTGCCTGGAAGGGCTGCGACACCTAGTATGGTCCTCCTAGAGCCTTCGGAATTCCCAATAATATATTAGTGGCCACACCTTGGGGTTTTGATGGAAACTAATCCGGAGAGAGACCAACAGTTTGATTTTCATAAGTCTCCTTCTAAGAAATCTTAACTTCCATCCATAGATCAAGTTAACAGATGTCCTTAAATTTTATCTATATGCACAGTTCTTCAAATGGTGTGGGCCATGTTGGAAAGTTTGGTCGGAGTTTCTAGCAGTGACTTTCCATGGGGAATGTCGGTGGTTGTGGAAGCGTACACCTAAACTGACCAAGCGACGACACTCCCGATCACTAGTGGGACAATTAGCAAGAGAGAGCATGAGATCATTGAGATGGGATTCGACAATGAAGATTGATCAGACAACATGGGTCCTTCCATACCTGACCAGACACAAGAAGTAGGCCCTAATAACGAGTTCTTGGGGGCGTTTCCCACATATTAACCTACCGACCCTAAAAATTGGGATGAGATGGCCTCTGATGAGGAGGATAGTAAAATCCCCCATTGCCGGTCATGGAAGCTGATTAAGCGCTTCATCAATCAGACCCCTCAATAACACTGGATAGACAATATGGGGTGGATCGGGTCCCAGTGTGCACTTGGGGAGGGGATGCCCAACATCCTCACACCTCGTCTGGGATCTCATGGCGGGGAAGATTTGGAAATATGACCATAGCCTTGGTGTGGGTTGGAAGTGGAGAAAAGTGGTGAACATAATGTGGCTCTAGGAGGGTGAAAATGAGATTCAATGGCTGTAGGTCTGGGGATATGAGAATTTTTCTTTCCTCAATGCGCAATCAAATCTTATATCATGGTTTAAGGGCCAGCTGGAAATGGTTGAATAATAGATGAAGCAAGTCTCCAAGGGGATGACTATCATATAGAGGGAAGAGGAGCAGGCCCGTATTGCGGCTAACAAAATACGCCCCATTACTGCTGAGTAGGATTATGAACTAAACAAGAGACATTGAACCCTTTATGCCACAATCCAGAGAGTGGCGGAGCAGCAATGATCTTTTGAAGGGGTCAACCTGTCCATGGGAGGGGTTGATCCTCAGGTTCTGTAATTCTTGTAATCCTTCTAACGTACCTTCATGCTTTTAATTTTTTATGATGAGTGTATGTGTGAGTTCCATTAGTTTTTTCATCCAAATGTGTGTCTGTAAAATTCATGGAATATCCAGAGATCAATCCCTAAACTCACGCGGGTCATGCCCGATGTGAGAAACAAGGGATTACCACCTCGTTATTTTACCCGAATGTGAGAATGCCAACCAATATTCAGGCATCCAAGGATTGAAAAAACATTCTATATTTCATGTAAGAAATAAGGAGGCCTAACTGGAAAACAAAGGTCTCATAATATTCGAATTTCTATTTTCTCAACGTGCACTAGTGCATGAGCAGGGTAACACCAGGGGTTTTTGAATTCATCCAAATAGAGGGGGTGGAAAATGTGAATCAAGATACCCAAAATTTGCAGCACTTTAGGGATGGAATGACAATTATGGATAACTATTTACCATGTTTGAAACACATTATCCTTATTTTGTTAGCCTAAAAGGGGGATAACAAATGAGGGCCGACCGATTACCATTTTTGAAACATGGGGCCTGACTCAAAATGTCATCCATTAGTCTTCCATAATGTTAGCCCAAGATAGTAGGTGAGCCATAGGATGAGATTCTATATTTTTATGGGGTCCTTGAGACATGAAAGGGGATTAAGTTATGAGTAACGGGAATGAAAAGTTTTTAGGTTGGAGTGATGGGTTGTTATAAAGAAGTCCAACACTCTTGAAATTACGCCACCGTGTTGATGGTGCCTCAGGTGGGTGCATTGGTTAGGTTTGGTATTAAAATTTATTCAAAATGTGGCATATCTAGTGAGAACCAGAATTCCTTTTAGATTATAAACATGTAGTTTAACATCATACAGTATGGACGGTGTACATAGTTTCAGGGTTATACTACATGGACCATGATCGAGGATGAGGAACGGGAAGGGTTAATGACCCAGGGGCTGGGCCCGAGGTGAGAGGCCCAGACGTCTCTACATATCCCATCTAGATGAGAATCAAGCCAAATGTAGTACTTAAGCATAGTGTGCTGAGAGGCCAACCCTGGTAGAGGGAATCCTCCATAGAGAGGAAGTCAACGCATCCCATACCTAGCATGGGGATCCCTGAAGTTTTTCAAGGTAGGATCACAGTTTAAAGTTATGCGTTGAGGACACAGTTATCCATAATAGAGACACACAGTGCAGTACATATCCTGACATGAATGAGCACCATAAGAGTCCACACCACACCATGTAATCCAAGGTCATACCTTAATTCGATAGACTGAAGGGGATAAATGGATTAGTTTAGAGAAAAATCATGTGGGCATTCTTACACATCCCATGAGGATGGGAATTATATCATACGTAGTTTTATAGCATTGTGTTGTCATAGACCAATGCTGACTGGTGGAATCCTCTCTAGCGAGGAAGTTGGCGCATCCCCTGATTATCACGGGACATCCTGAACATTTTTAGGGTAGAACTGATGATAAATGTCATGCGTTGAGGACATTAGACTCGTGTAGTTTAACATCATACTATAGGACGGTGAATGAAATGGGAGATACCAAAAGGGAGTATGGGATATGGTAGGTATAATATTGACGTGAATAAGGACACAGGTGGTTTACACCACACCTATTATCCTCGGGGGGAATTTTCTAGGTCAAGGGACCGATGGTGAAAGTTAGGATGGGCCCAAGGAAAAGTGTTAGAGCGTTCCTTTGTACCCCATCAATATGGTAATAAATCCACATGTAGTTCTTAAATAAAATTTTTAATGTTGTGTGGGATGCATCACTTGTGTATCATTACTATACCAGCACACATCCTATCAAAAACCCCTAAACACACGCGAGTCATACTCGATGTGATAAATAAGAAGTATAGGTCAGACTTTACTTGTACTAGGAGGCACACATTAGGGGAAATGGGATTCTAGGTGAACAAAATCCCACTATTACTGACCCTCCATCTTAATGAACAGAGATGCATGGTGGTGTAAAACTGATTGTGCTGGAAATACACTTAGACATAAGGTAGTGGGATGATGTGAATCATGGAACCTAAGATATGGATCACAATGAGGGTGGTGTGGTGATACATGATAACTTCTGACTGTGTTCGAAACACAGTATCATTTTTTCATTAGCTTGTAATGGGGAAAGGAAAATAAGGGTTGACTGTTGACCATGTTTGAAACACGGGACCTGTTGCAAAGGATTTCAGAGGCCATAAGGGGTGTGGGACCAAGTCGGTAGGTGAGATAATGTGGCGTGGGACCGAGTCATAAAGGGGATCCCTTCAGACATAGAAGAGTATGATGATCCAAATAATAGGCTCATGAAGCTTGGACATGGAATGAGGGAAATGTCCCTCTGAAAATTCCACACTTTGGGCTCTTTGTCAGAACACATTTGATTACCAAAATAAGACATATCAGATAGATGGAGTAGAGTCCCATTCCAAGGACTAGGGCCTTGGGGTTTCACTCTTCCAGCATAAGGTCATAGAGTGGACCATTAAGGGGGTACTTGATTTAATGAGGTGCTCATAGGGTAGAAAAGTGGTTGAATCTGATGCATAGTTCCCTTAGGGAGATCTTAGTTTAGGGTCATAGAACATAGACCAGGCTAGGAAGGGATAAGTGATACACATGGTGTAGTTGTTACAAAACCCGATGCTAATGAGGGCCCAAGAGGTCCTTACTCCACCACATACTTCCAAAGGAGTTCGGGCCCAGGGGGAGAAAAAAGGGGCAGGATTTAGGATCCTTGGGGATGGACCCTTTAATGGGACGTTCGAGTGTTCCTATGTATCCCATGAGGGTGGAAATCAATCCATATGTAGTTCTGGGAATTTTGTATTTCAACCTTGAAGAAAGGACATATAGAGATATTAGTTTATATTATTAGAGCTCTGACCCGAAATGGTAAGGAATGGGGGAGACACATGGTGAGGTATTTATAAAATCCAATGTGAAGGAGGACCTGGAGTCTATATCACCATTTGTACCATGGGTAGGTCCTAGGTTGAGGGACCGAAAATGGAAGTCAGTTTGGGCCCAAGGAAAAGCGTGTGGGAATTACTACGTACCCCATGAGAATTGGAATCATGATATACATAGTTCTACAGATGACATGGTAAGGAACAGTTCTAGGGATGATAAGTTTTTGCAGGTCTGGTTCATGCACCAAAATAAGTAGCAATTTATAGATATTGTTTGTCCTTTAAGATCGATGTGTGTCTTTTTTTACGAAGCGATAAACTGAAGAAAGAGGAACCTGGTGTCGCTACAGGAATCAAGACACTTGTAGGCCTCGACATGTGGTATGGTGGATGACCAATACCCAACATGATGTCCCCCAGAGTGAGGACATCAAAATGCCATGTCGTTTTTCATCGTGCGACCAGGATGATAATATCATAGTTTAGTGTTGTATGATTGGATCATCCATGCATTTTAATGTCGTGAAATAAATATGCAACCGTTTAAAGTCATGTGGGAATAGGAAGTATATTTTAACATTATATGTCTTGAACATATACATATGAAATGAGGATCTATAAGAGAACATGCATGGTGTGATAAATCATACTCGATGTGAATGAGGATGAGGTCCACACCACACCATGCACAATTCTTGGGAAGAAACCTTGGGATGAGGGGCTAAAAAAGGACAGAGAATATGGGGTTGGACCTGTGTACAAAACATCTACGTGTTACTAAATATCCAATGAGGATGGGAATCAAGCCTTATATAGTTCTGAGAGTTCAGTTATTACACCTTTCGGAGAGGACATAGAAGGATATCTTAGTTTAAGGTCTTAGAGCTCAGACCATGGAGATGTGAAATTGTTCCAATTTAGTGCAAACCTAGATCTGATCCCTAATCCTGCATAAGTCAAACTCTATGTTGGAAACAAGGGAAGAAGAGGTCTTTTCCACACATGGAATACATGTAATGCAAAAATCAGTGTAGATACCCGAATGACGCATTACCTCAGCTTTGTCCTCCTAGACTGAAAATGTGCACTAAGGAATAGTACCATGAGTGTTGAACTTCCACTTTGACATGATGGAGTGAAAAGGATTTGAATCATGCAACCAACATTTAGGGAATAGTGGGGTTGGTATGATGATGGAGGATAACTGTTGACCCTGTTCACAACACAGTATCCATATAGTGTGACCTGAAATGTGAACAAGAAATGAGAGTCAACCACTGAAAATATTCTTAATGTGTGGCTTATATCAATTTTTCGTTCGAAACCCTCAAGGACGTTGGCCTGAAATGGTAGGATAGACCTTGGGCCAAGCATCCATTCCATTTTGGGATCCTTTCGTGTGTGAAAGGCGATTAAATCTACAATTAAGGGGAACAAGAAGCCTGAAAAATAGATGAGAGCATGTACATGAAGAATCTAACACTCTAGGTCCTGAACCAGAGTACTCCTGGGCACATTGGTGAATCGCCGAAGATGATCAAGGGGACCAAATTAAGAGCAACTGACTTGAGAAGAAGAGTGTAGGATAGGGGAGAGAAGGGATCTTAAGATAAATAGGTATGTGGAGTGGTTGTTACAAACCTGAAGTGAATGGGGAATTAATCCCATAACACACCGTATACCCATATCCTAGAAGAATGTTGGCCAAGGGGAAAAGATGATAAGGTTGTTTCTAAGAAATAGGACTATACCCGAAGACTAAATGTCCGGGTGGTCCTCTATATCCCATAAGGATGGGAATCAAGCCACATGTAGTTCTTGAGGATGTTGTGTAGTTTCACATCATGCAGCAAGGACGTGGATAGGGGCATGGTATCTCAATGGGAGATGTGTACGACATGGTAGGTAACCCGATGAGAACATAAGTCCATACTACATCATATAATACTGAATGAGAACTTAGTACAGGGGTCCAAAAAGATTGAGTGACCTAAAGCGAGAAGTCCCAAAAAATTCACAGTTTAACGTATTTCTATTAGGGTGATGGTTCTCTTAGTTTAAGGCCATAGGACTTGGACTGGAGATGACTAGTTTAATTTGATAAGCATGGGACAGATGAGTGGGGAAGGTGAATCATTGTGACTATGGAAAACAACAAAATAGAAACAATGATAGATGATAACTGTTGACTATGTTCTCAACATAGTATCTGTATTTATGTGATTGGAGTTTTGGGGAAAATAGTTGAGAATCATCTGTTGACTATATTTGCAACACAGAACATGTATCAACTTGTTGCTCTAAATCCATGGGGATGTTGGCCTGAAATGGTAGGAGAGCCATAAGGCCTAGAATTCATGTTTTCTGGGGGTCCTTTTGGATTTAAATGATTATGGAAGCCCAAATTATGGGAGAAATAAAGCATGGAGGGACCTATTATTGTGAAAGGACAATAGATGAAGGAAGAATGCCTCAATGGTATATATGTGGTGTGGAAAAAATTGCCCAACGTGAATGAGGATGTAAGTTCATACTAAACCGCACAATCATAGATGAGAACTTGAGCGAGGGGTATAACAGGATTGAGAGACCTAATACGGGAATCCCCAACCAATTCATTTTTTAACGTCTTGTGGTGAGTACGATGGTGCTCTTAGTTTAAGTTCATAGGGCTTGGACCATCGATACCATCACCCCTTACATTGGTATTGCCTTACCAAAGCTCCTAAACCCACTGGAGCAATGCTCGGTGTTGGAAACAAGAAGTATGACAAGGATCTCCCCAACATAGATGGGTATGATAGCTCGACTCACACTGTTACTTGAGGCATACTTATATTTAAAGAGATATAGGGACATAATGAACCGCTACACCCAATATTTGGGACATATGGGTGTGGTGAAAACAATAAAGGATAGTTGTCTACCATATTCGAAAAATAGCATCCATATCGTGTGACATGAAATGGGAAGAACAAATGAGAATCGAACACTGACCATATTCACAATGCAAGACTTGTATAAACTTGTTAATTAAGGTCCTCAAGGGCGTCGGCCGGAAATGATAGGAGATCCCTTAAGAAAAGTATCCATACTGTTCGAGGGTCCTTTTGGATGTGAAAGATGGTGGAGTCTAAAGTACAGGGATTGTGTGAAGCATAAATGTTTCCGTGAAATTTAATGCCAAGAAGGGTGATGAAAGATGTGGAGATCACCATGGAAGGGGATGTATATTGCGGACATGATGAACCCGACATGAAGGAGGAAAAAATACAACACCACAACAAGTGTTTCTTCAAAACAAGGGGAGATCTTGAAGTCGGGGCAAGGCCTACAGATGAAATGTCTAGGCATTCTTATGTATACCATAAAGACGGAAATCAAGACACATGTAGTTCTTAAAGGCCATGCAGTATAGCATCATGCAGTGAGTACGTGGGATAATAGAAGAACGAGAAGGTGGAAAATGGTGTGATCATCGTAATCCTGACATGAGTGGGACCAAAGATGCCTACACGATAGCATACGAGACCCTTCAAGAGAACTGTGCCCAGGGGGGATAGTCAAAGAAGAATCTGGGGGCTGGAATCAAGAAGAGGTGTCTCAGCATTCTTACGTATCCCACGAGGATGGGAATCAATCCATATGTAGTTCTTGGAATGAATTTTAACATCTTACAGGACGATTTACAGTTTAATGTCAAGCGGGACAAAACCTTTTAATGTCATGTAGGACCAAATATAGTTTAACATCCTGTGGGATGACATAATGAATAATTTCATGTGGTACATAATATTTTAATGTCATGTAGGACTGGATATAGTTTATCATCTAGTGGGATGACATACAGTTTAATGTGATGTAGTACATAACACTTTATATTCATGTAGGACCCGATATTGTTTTATGTCCTGTGGGATGACATGCTGTTTAATGTCATACAGGACATAATAGTTTAAAATCATGTAGGACCCAATAGTTTATGGTCATGTAGGACCCGACAATTTAAGGTCATGTAGGACTCGAACATTGAATTTCATATATGACCCAATAGTTTAAGGTCATGTAGGACCCAACAGTTTAAGGTCATGTAGGACCCTGTTCACTCAAGAAAAGTATTCCTTGAGGAACTTGTCATTGGTTGGAGGAGTTATTCACTCACCATCCATGGTAACCAAAGAGTATACACCATTAGGATAAACCTTGTGAATGATATAAGGTCATTCCCATTTGGGCTTCACTTTGGGTGCTTTTCATCCAGGTATCATTGGAGTTCTCAAGGCCAACACCACGTCACCTTGTAAGAAAGAGCAGACGTGAAATTTCTTGTTGAAATATCTAGCTATCATGTTCTGATGCCTTTACAGATTGTGATGAGAAAGAAGCATGTCATCATCAAGTTCTTCTAATTCAGCCATACGAATTTCAGCTACTTTATCTGGTACTTTCTGATCATAGAAATATGTGCATAATGAATGCAACTGAACATCGATGGGTAGGATGACCTCAGTTCCGTACACCAGGGAGTATGCGGTAACCTGTGTGAAATTACAGGACGTCATTTGATAATCCTAGAGGGTGTTTGGGAGATTTTTGTGCCAAATATTCTTGTTATGACCATTCATTTTTTGGGGAATGTTAGAGGGAGTTTTGTTGAATTCCTTGATCAGACCTTTTTTTTCGCGTGATAGCAGGAGGTATGGTTAGAAAGAATATTGTACTTGGCATAAAATCTCATCAACTTGGACTCCTAGAAGTTGGTTCCATTATCGGTGATGATAGATTGAGGGAATCTGAAATGGTAGATGATATTGGAACTCAAAAAGTCAACGATAGAACGGGCCTTGACCTCCTTGAGAAGAACCTCTTCTACCCACATGGAAAGGAAATATGTGGCAGTTAGGATGAACCGACACTAGTGAGATGTCTCCGGTGGATATGTTCTCACGACATCGATTCCCCAGACACCAAAGGGCCAGGAGTACTGGGTAGTGTTGAGAGGATCTGGCTGCCGATGCACAAAGTTAGCGTGGATTTGGCACGCATGGAACCTCTTGGAAAACTCAATGTAGTCACGGGTCATGGAGGGCCAATAATACCCTAGTATCTGGATTTGGTGAGATTATTTTGGTCCGGTCTGATGGACCTCACAAGAATTGACATGAACCTCTTACATAAATTGAGAAATCTCAGCTACTTGAATGCAACAGAGGAGAACCCCGTCAAACTCATGCTTATAGAGGATCTTCTTAAGACTAGGACCTCCCTAGAGGGTAAAATATAATGAATGAAATTGGATTAGATCACGCTTGGCCCGATCTTCTAGAAGATTAACATGATGAAGATACTCAACCAAGGGTGTCCTCCAGTTAGGGGTTTCTTCTAGTACTAAGATAGGGAGACCTGGGGGGCTGACGTGGAGGCGTTAGTGGTAAATTGGCTTACATGCGGGCTGTCTCTATCATCAGGGGTGATGGAAGCGATGAATCTTCAGTGTGCCACATGTATAATCAAATAATAATATTCAATCTCTACAAGTGATGTAGCTCGGCTGGGCAAGGCATCTGCTCTACCATTCTGCGATTGAGGGACATGGGTAACCTCTTACTATGATAGGAACTGGGCCACCAACTGGAGGGTACATTCCAACAGTGGTACAAGCTCTAGCTTCCTGAAAACATAGTCACCATTGATCTTCTTGATGACTAGTTCAGAGTCCCCTTTCACTTGAATTGGGGAACATCAATCTCAAGGGCCTTCTTGAGGCCAGTGATGAGAGGCTCGTACCCCACCTCATTATTGGTGCAACCTTCTGATAATAGGAATGAATAGGGAAGAGTGGCTTGTAATGGGGTAATGAAGATGATACCCAGTCTTACTCAGTTGAGTCTGGGTTCATTGAGTCTTTTGTTGGTAGGGCTCTGGAAAGCACCATCGAAGTGCATCTTCCAACATGGGATGGCATGGTCTACCAAGAGAATTGCCTCATCAGGAATATCAAGGTACATAGACTAGTTTGTGGGAGCTGGATGGGAAGTATATAAATCTTCCACCACATTCCCCTTGATAGCCTTCTGAGGGACATACTGATTTCGAACTTCTAGAGAATCACCACCCACCATGCTAGAAAACCTTTCAACATGGGGTGGTTCAAGATGTACTCTAGTAAATGTACTCAGGATACCAACTGTACCTCATGGTCCTTCATGTAATGTCACAATTTCTGTACTGCACATACTAGCGCAAGGCAGCCTTTCACAATATGGGATTATCTGGTTTTCCTATCGAGGAGAATGCAGATCAGGAATTAGAGACAATTATGAGTTGCCTCGTTCTTCTTCTAGGTGAGAAGGGTGCCGAGAGTTCATTCCAGTGTGATCACATAAAGGACCAGTGGATTTATGAAAATTGGTGGCATCAATACTATAGGCCGGAGCATATAAATCTTGATTTCCTTGAAAGAAATCAAATATTATTCTTCCCACTAATAAATAGTGCATTTCTTCATGATCCGAGAAAAGTGATTACAGTTGCTGGAGAAATTATCAATGAATTGGCATATGTATGCCTTGTGGACTTGGAAGAATCAAAGCTCCTAGATGTTTCTTGGGGGGAAAATCTAGATTATGGCCTTGATCTTCTCCAGGTTGATTTCGATGCCACTTTATCTGCCAACGAAGCCGAGAATCTTTCCAGAGGTGACCTCGAAGGCACACATCAATGGGTTCATCTTGAGGTGGCAATAATGGAGGAATCCGAACAACTTCTCAAGGTCCCAGATATGGTCTTGATGCTGGAGATATTTGACCACCAGATCTTCCACATAGCATTCAACTAATTTCCTAATGATCGGCATAAATATGCGATGCATGGTGTGCTGGAAGGTGGTACCGACATTTTTTAAACCTAAAGGAATTACATGGTAATAGAAAGTACCTTTTGGTTCCCTAAATTCCATGGACTTCTAATATTTGGGATCCATTCGGATTGGGTTATACCTAGAATACTATTCTGTGAAGGAGACGTCCTGGAACCCAGCGGTAGCATCGATCAAAAATTCCATCACAGGAATGGGAAAATCATCCTTCGGTCAATGATGGTTGAGATCCTAGAAGTTGATGAAGATTCTAATATGACTGTTCTTCTTCCTGATTGGCACAATTTTGGCTAAACATTTGGGGTACTGGACCTACTTTACAAAATTTTATCAAATGATCTTATCAACCTCGGCCTCGACCATGGCACTATGAGAAGGGTCCATCTTTCTGGGAGGCTTCTTAAACCTGCGGTGATTTTTTCGAAGATCGAGGTGGTGGATAGATACCTGAGGATCCAGACCTAGAATATTGCCATCACTCTAGGAAAATACATCATGGTGCTACTTCAGTAAGTCCACCTACTATTATTTCTCCTTGAGAGGCATAGTGGCACTGATCAATGTGGGTTTCGGGTCTGTCTCGCC
This sequence comes from Viscum album, assembly GCA_963277665.1. Classification (NCBI taxonomy): domain Eukaryota; kingdom Viridiplantae; phylum Streptophyta; class Magnoliopsida; order Santalales; family Viscaceae; genus Viscum; species Viscum album. The sequence continues at coordinate 1,266,020,140 of OY728129.1, read as the reverse complement.
ACCGAGATTCAACTACACCAGGTCATCAAATTTGGTAGAGACACCCTCTTCAAAAGCGGGGGGAGAATTATCTAAATCATCTTATTCACTTATGGAGGAGGTATCCTCGACTGAAGGATTTTCTTCCGAGTTGACTGATACCGATGGGAGACTGGTTCTAGCCTGAGCGACAGTAGAAACCACATCGAGGGGATCCTATGTGACTGAAACCATGGCAATGGAAACTGCTAATCTGATCCCATCTTTTCTTTGGAACAAGGGTCCACAAATTATTATATCAAAGAAATGGTGATGCATTGGATTGATCCAGTTTATCCCAGCCTAGTAGAATAATAAAGTATTTGTATTGTTGTTTCCATGGGGTGGACATCCTCATACCTTATTGGGTAGGGAGCTCTGGGATAACTAGGGCCAGATTCATATAAGAAAACAAGGTGATCGTCCAGTGTTTCCAATAATTGAAAACGTGATCCCCCTTCATTCCAGAAACAACAAAGCATTGCCCCATATCGGGGAACGTAGCCTCCAACCGATGGACCGGGAATACGTAGGCATAATATAGACAGGTCCATGGGTCGGTCACAACCATAACGGGATCAACATCGCTAGCCTGGATCTATTTGTCTTTTCTCTTGTAATATACATCATCCAAGTAGCATGCCTCACAAGAGGCAAAGGGATATGCGTCACCCTAGATTACTCCCACTCAACCATTAAAGTAATACATAAGGCACTGGTGATATGATGAAGGAGTTTCCACATGTAGATGAATCCATGGCCTACCGATCAATGCGTTGTAAGCAGCGTCATGTGAAACAACCATGACCACGGTGCTGGCTACCAGACCATCGAACTATGATTTTAGGAAGATATTTCTAACCAATTTTGTAACGCCCCAACCCTAGTTACCTAGAGTCGGTGCCTTATTGCGTAACATTGGCATGATCAGAAAAGATCAAGTCTCGAAAGACCGATTAGTTTAGTAGCCTTGGAAACACGAGATACATTCATAAATGTTACATTACATCATAAAGTGAAAAACTACAATAACAATGTCTCCATAGTCCACACTCATATCCTCTTCTGACTGTCCCTGCAGGTCATTCATAAAATACTTTTTCACATCCTGGAAAATATTAAAACATTGAAAGGGGTGAGCTCAGATGCTCAGTAAGGATAACAATATTGCAGAAGCTTTCATAAATAAACATTAACATTTAAGGCAATGCATAACTAAAACAAAAGCCTTTTTAAACAAGAACTTCAGTTAAATATGGCAAAAATAAAATTAAATAATGCCATTTACTTACTCACATGGATACTCTAATAGTCGAATAATCACATGCAATATCAATAACCACTTTCATAATGATGGAATGCATAATTCCAGACTATCATAACCACGTAGCCAAGGCCTCGTGCCAAGACCACAAATAAGATTTTGTCAAGGCCTCATGCCAAGACACTAGTTTTTCTCATGAGACCTACCAATGCATCGAGGAGCTATAGCGGGCTCCACCCATCACTTATGAAGTCCAATGCATTCCTCATATGAATAGATTTAAACATATCATAAACCATAACATAATCGTATCACATAAATCATGCATAAAGGAAACATAAAATTTCCACATTTCAATCGAAAGATATCAATACAACACATTGATATAATAAAAATACTTTCAGAAACCATTTTCAATACCAAAATAAAACAAAATTAAATCTTGGTATTTATTTTTCATTTAAAAAATGTTATGGCTTGTAGAGGAAGCCGAAATTCAAATAATGGTCACGGCGGAGGAGAAGTCGTTGTCGCCGAATACATATGACAAAAAAACATTCCCTTTTGTCATTTAGTAAAATTATTCGAATAAAAAAGATTCCTTTTGAATAAATGTAAAAGTCAAAGGGGTTTATACACCGTATAAAAGAAATTTGGGTATAAAACAAAATATGTCTCAATGAATGGAGATTGAGACGTGGTCCTTTACAAAGATCATTTTTTAAATAAAATAGATCTATTATGTGTATTCACTGTAAGTAAACATAAAGAAAGTATAAATACAAGATATGACATAATAATATCATGACATAATTTGAAAGTAGGAGATTAACCCAAAGAATGGAAATTGGGTTAAGAAGTTCTCTTACCTTGTGTCCGACTTCACTCGACTGTTCTTTAAACTCCTGAATAATAAACTAGAGTTAATCTCTACTTGCTTAAGAACCTTTTTCAATTTCATTATCCCTTTACCATGTTATGAACAATATGTAATTATTTAAGTTAATAACGGTCATTTTTTCGATCTTTGGTACTTGAGTCAAAAATAAACTTCTTATAATTACAAGTTGTTCATGTGGTGAAATATCCATTATATCCAGAATTATATTCATGATTTAGATATCATATATATCATATATATCCAGTATATACATTCATTCATAATATTACGTAACATTTAGAGGTAAGAAATGAAATGCACCGTTCATGGAGACGGTAAGCCGTACGTACGCATGAACGTTAGTTTCATTTCTATTTCATATTTAATGGAATGAAATCATAATGATATAAAGGTATATTATAATTCCAGTATAATATCATATATAATATCATTTACTCCATCCTTTATACATCCCACATAGGGCATTAACGATTCAAATCACTTTGATGGGGCGGTAGTCCGCACTTCCTAAAATGAAATCATCGCATTTACCCATAATGGAAATCATAATGGGATGCCATAAATGAAAAATAAATAATCTTATATAAAAAATAAACATATTATATATCATATATAAATATAGTGACATCTTAATGGCCACCTTTGAAGGTGTTATATGAGTGTTGAACAATCATAGTTTCGTGAGGCAGAAATTCTCCATCCACAGAAATAGTATGTTCTTTAACCATTAGATGTAGGTGTGTGTAATTGTAGGTCGAATACTTCTTATAAAAGAATCCTAGTATATTTAGGATACTTTTGTTGTTACAAAATAAATTAATAAAAAGAGTTTAGGGGGTTGGAGAAGAAAAATTAAACAAAATAACATAAGAGAAGACATTACCTTAAAATCAGGTAACTCTTTTTGATTTGAGCCCAAGGCTTCCTTGGGAAGAATTCTGCCCAACTTGAGGCTTCTAGGAGTAAGAGAGTGAAGTTGGTAGAGTATTTGGGTAGACTTTGGCCGAGCCAAATGGCTTGACAGTGTGAATGAGTTGGTAGAGGTGGGGGCCTTTTATAAGAGGAGAGGAGGGGCACTCTTGGAAAGTAATGAAATGTTACTTTATAATAAAATGAGTTTCGGATTTTAAAGGTCCCAAACTTATATATTTAGAGGCTAAGGTGATAAGGGTTATAACTCTACTCATCCAATAGGTTTTTTACATGTGTAAGTCTTAGATTTTACATTATCTTTTCATTTTATTTAAATCATTAATTAATGAGGTAATCGCCGCATCATCATGGTGTCATAAATAATTTAATTTATTTAATGTCTAAAAATTATAAAACAAATCTCATGATGTAGGAAATATTTTTAGCTTTATAATTAATATTTATAGTAAGAAATATGACTTGTATAACCCCATTTAAAAATTGTGTTAGTAAAACAACTCATGTTTGTGACATATTTATTTTAACATTAAATAAAAGGTTTTTAATGTCATTTTCCTACCAAAGTGGCTCCATGGGGTCCCCAAGTTGACCCATGGATTGTATTGGTCGTCCAGGACTCATAAAATAGGGGTAGGACAAGTGTAAAGGTACTTTCATATTTTTATAATATCATTTTCACCTTAAATTTCACTAATTAACTTTAATCGCGATTAATTAAACTTAAAAGTTACTATTCACCAAAAATTATTTTAATCCCATTGAACCACATTTTACTTACTAATGAAAACCATGTATATCGGATTTTTGAAAATCAAATAACAGAAGTGGTAATGTTTCATTTAAATGAAAAGTCGGTTTTTTTAACTACCACTTAGTGGTTTCACTATTCATCAAAAATTGAAGTTTTTCAGAACAATCCCAAAATTTCACCCTAAGATATAGTTGATATTCCGAATTCAAAAATGATGCCTATTTTAAAAAATTCCAAACATATAAGTTTCATTAATTAATTTTATAACTAATTCCCGCTGTCACAACAAATAATGTGTTTTTAAGAAACAATAGATATCAAAAGATTGACAATTGTTTATGTCCATTTTCAAAGTGAAATTAATTCTAATGAACACCATTGGATAAAATAGTAAGAATATATTCTAATTATACTTTAAAACCACTCAATAATATAATTTATCACTATAAATTATTTTGATTAAAAAAAAAATTAAATATTTTTCTTTATTCATAAAAAAATGGAGGTTCTCAGAAAATTACAAAAAATACAACTTAGGATAATTTTGATATTAAAAATACAAAAATGAAGTCCATAAAATTTATATAATTTTAAAAAGTGGGTATTACTATTCATAACGACTACTTTGATTAGTCGCAGTGTGTTAGAACTCGAACTTTTGTACAATAAAAGCTATTGAATTATTGAAAGAGAGGCGTATCGTGAAAGCTTGGGGTGTTACATTATACCCTCCTTCAGTAAATTGCATCCTCACAATTTGAAAATGTTCTTCGAAAATAAAAGGTTGAAAATAGAAAATACCTTTGTGGAAAACCCACATCAGAAATAGGGTTAATATGAATATAACATTAAAAGAAAGAAAGAGAAGTACAAAGGTCACCCGAGATAGCCCACACTAGGATTCTATGAAAATATGGTTATGGAGGAGAAACAAACCATCAAGGTCTGATGGAGAGTTGTAGACAACAGGATTAGGAGAAAGTTAACCACAAGAAAATCACAAACTTGTGATTGGTTAAATGGTCATTGAATCCCCAGTTGTAAAAGTTAACCGACAACGTTTTTGTTTTAAGTTACCTTTTATAAAGTTGAGGAATTTATTTAAGAGATTTTCTAAGAACGTAAGGAAATATACTTACTTGTCATGTAGGCGTTCATTATTTAATAAATTTTTACCATGAACCCATCTTTCACTCCAAATGGTAACAGAACTCAAAAATATTCTATTTATCCTAATTGTATAAGGTTCCAAATATTACCACATACCATTTAGATTAGGAAAACTATTTTGTAATAACTATGGACTTCCTGTAGGCTAGTGGTAGGTAATAAAGGCCTGTCACACTATGGTTGTGGGTTCAATTCCTGCAGCTTTGTCCGACGTGACAAGTTATCCCCCAACCTGCAGGTTGTCCTTTTCCTAAAAGTATAGTATTATAATATTCCAAAAATAATCTTCATAAATGTTTTAACCTTAAACAATACTATCCAAAGTTCAACTTAATTCATTCCAACCTTTATAGTTATCCAAAATACCTCTGTCTATACTTTTTCTAAAAGGTCTCTGAATTCCAAAATCAATTGTAACCTCAGATTCCCCAAACAAAGTAATGTTTCTCTTATATTCACATACTAAAAATATGATTACCTTCATCATATTAAAACCTTAATGAAATCAAAAAGTACTGTAGTACAATCCTTATATATATCACATTATTCTTATAACCAGAATATAATCCTTGAGTCCAAAAGCGCCAATACATTAATTATTCCACTTCAACTGTAGTAATAGCATAAGATTGTCCTTGATCCCTTGGCCTTTTCTGTGGTAATTTTCCCTGATGCTTAGGACATTCATTTGCATAGTTCCCCATTTCCCTACAATTATAGCATTCAACATTGATAGCCTCTTTCTTTCCCTTCCAATCACGAGCTTGGTGGCCTTTTTCTCCACATTTATAACAAACTCCCATTCCTTTTAGGCAAGTACCGGGGTGATTCTTCCCATAATTATCACCTAATGGAAAATCCTTCTTTCCCTTTTTCCCGTTATCTATCTCTTGTTCCACCATTCTCTTCTTCTCTTGCTTTAATTTGTTGTCATAAGACTTAGAAAATTCCTTTTCTGTCTTGATATCACATGAGACAATATCTTCGTACGATGAGAAGGATTGTGATACTAAAGCTCGACAGAGAAATGGTTTGAACCCATCAAATAAAATATCAATATTGCTTCTTGGGTTACATATATAATCTGCAACATACCTCGCTAACCTTGTAAAGTTGGCCTCATACATTACGACATTCTCATCCTCATTTTGTCTCACACTCAGAAATTTCCTTTCCATATCTGCTCGATGGTCACAAGGAAATTATTTTTCTAAGAAAATATCTTTGAACTCTCTCCATTCCATACTTGATACTTCTTCATATTCCTTTTTATTTTGAATCAATGACCACCATTTATCGGCATCTCCAGTGAGGCGGTAAACTTCCATGATAACCTTCTCCCTTTCGCTACTCCCCAAGGCGTGGAATATTTTCTCTAAGGAGTTTATCCATTCCTTAGATACTAATGGATTTGTACCCTCATTAAATGTTGGTGGTTGTTGCCTCATGAATCGGTCTAACATTGATCCTCCACGTTTCGGATCAGGGTGCTCCATACGAGTAAGGTTATTATTTATAAACTGAGTGAGTTGTCCCAGTATGGTAATAAGTTTATCAGCACCAGTTGTATCTCCAAATCCACAATAATTATCTTGAGCAGGAGGGAAATCTATACACGGAGTGCATGCATTTATACGGTTTCCATTCCTTCCACTAGGCGCCATTTCTAAACAATGGCATAACTAGATCAGTTTATGAATCAAAATACATAATTACAAACTTGAAAAACACTTAACATAAATTGAGCTATTTATGGATATAATCCATAATCATAATAAATGTTTTCTTTGTGCAAGTATATACTCATAACCCTTCATAGTGGTTTGTAAAGAAAATGAGAATTATCCTAAGAATATCCCCCGGGAGTGTCGTAACCAAGAGTGCAGCAAGGCCCGTTGTCATGCACCAGTTCCCGTTCGAGTCTAGATCAAAGCATTGTTTTCGGGTTTTACCCCTAGGTACATCTGTCCCATATCCACCACTACCTGCTAATATCTATATAGGGATGTATTCCTCGGAAAACTCACAAAATCTCTATAATACCAAAATTCTAGGAAGTTATTATATACTAATCCTCAAAGTTTATCTTTGTTCTATGTGCTATAATCAGAGTTTATCTAAATCTAGCTTCCAAGGTTAGTACTAAACAACCTCAGATACCAACTATAACACCCCGACCCCAGTCACACAGAGTTAGTGCATTATTGTGTAACATTGGCATGATCACAAAAGATCAAGTCTCGAAATACCGCTTAGTTTAACAGCCTTGGAAACACTAGATACATTCATAAATGTTACATTACATCATAAAGTGAAAAATACAATAACAAAGTCTCCATAGTCCATACTCATATCCTCTTCTGACTATCCCTGCAGGTCATTCATAAAATACTTCTTCACATCCTGGAAAATATTAAAACATTGAAAAGGGTGAGCTCAGATGCTGAGTAAGGATAACAATATTGCGGAAGCTTTCATAAATAAACATTAACATTTAAGGCAATATATAACTAAAACAAAAGCCTTTTTAAACTTGAACTTCAGCATAATATGGAAAAAATAACATTAAATAATCTCATTTACTTACTCACATGGATATTCTACTAGTCGAATAATCACATGCAATATCAATAACCACTTTCATACTGATGGAATGCATAATGCCAGACTATCATAACCACATAGCCAAGGCCTCGTGCCAAGACCACAAATAAGATTTTGTCAAGGCCTCGTTCCAATACACTAGTTTGTCTCATGAGACCTATCGATGCATCGAGGAGCTATAGCAGGCTCCACCCTTCACTTATTAAGTCCAATGCATTCCTCATATGAACAGGTTTAAACATATCATAAACCATAACATAATCATATCACATAAATCATGCATAAAGGAAACATAACATTTCCACATTTCAATCAGAAGATATCAATACAACATATTGATATAATAAAAATACTTTCGAAAACCATTTTCAATACCAAAATAAAACAAAATTAAATCTCGGTATTTATTTTTCATTTAAAAAATGTTATGGATTGTAGAGGAATCCGAAATTCAAATAATGGTCACGGTGGCAGAGAAGTCGTTGTCGCCGCATACGTATGACAAAAAAAACATTCTATTTTTTCGTTTAGTAAAATTATTCATATAAAAAAGGTTCCTTTTGAATAAATGTAAAAGTCAAAGGGGTTTATACACCGTATAAAAGAAATTTGTGTTAAAACAAAATATGCCTCAATGAATGGAGATTGAGACGAGGTCCTTTACAAAGATCATTTTTTAAATAAAATAGATATATTATGTGTATTCACTATAAGTACACATAATGAATGTGTAAATACAAGATATGACATAATAATATCATGACATAATTTGAAAGTAGGAGATTAACCCAAAGAACGGAAATTGGGTTAAGAAGTTCTCTTACCTTGTGTCCGACTTCACTCGATCGTTCTTTATCCTCCTGAATAATAAACTAGAGTTAATGTATACTTGATTAAGAACCCTTTTCAAGTTCATTATCCCTTTACCATGTTATGAACATTATGTAATTATTTAAGTTAATAACGGTCATTTGTCGATCTTTGGTACTTGAGTCAAAAATAAACTTCATATAATTACAAGTTGTTCATGTGGTAAAATATCCATTATATCCAGCATTATATTCATGATTTAGATATCATATATATCCAGTATATACATTCATTCATAATATTATGTAACATTTATAGGTAATAAATGAAATGCACCATTCATGGAGACGGTAAGCCGTACGTACGCATGAACGCTACTTTCATTTCTATTTTGTATTTAATGGAATGAAATATTAATGATATAAAGGTATATTATAATTATAGTATAATATCATATATAATATCATTTAATCCATCCTTTATACATCCCACATATGGCATTAACGATTCAAATCACTTTGAGGGGGCGGTAGTCCGCACTTCCTAAAATGAAATCATCGCGTTTACCCATAATGGAAATCATAAAGGTATGACATAAATGAAAAATAAAGAATCTTATGTAAAACATAAACATATTATATATCATATATAAATATAGTGACATCTTTATGGCCACCTTTGAAGGTGTTATATGAATGTTGAACAATCATCGTTTCGTGAGGCAGAAATTCACCATCCATAGAAACAGTATGTTCTTTAACCATTAGATGTAGGTGTGTGTAAGTGTAGCTCGAATCCTTATTATAAAAACATCCTAGTATATTTATGATACTGGTGTTGTTACAAAATAAATGAATAAAAAGAGTTTCGGGGGTTGGAGAAGCAAAATAAAACAAAATAACATAAGAGAAGACATTACCTTAAAATCAGGTAACTCTTTTTGATTTGAGCCAAAGGATTCCTTGGGAATAATTCTGCCCAAAGTGAGGCTTCTAGGAGTAAGATAGGGAATTTGGGAGAGTATTTGGGGAGAGGTTTTCCAAGCCAAATGGCTTGAAAGTGTGAATGAGGTGGTAGAGGTGGGGGCCTTTTATAAGAGGAGAGGAGGGGCACTCTTGGAAAGTAATGAAATGTTACTTTATTATACAATGAGTTTCGGATTTTAAAGGTCCCACGCTTATATATTTCTAGGATAAGGTGATAATGGTTCGCAATATACTCATCCTATAGGTTTTTGACATGTGTAAGGCTCATATTTTACATTATCTTTTCATTTTATTTAAATCGTTAATTAATGAGGTAATCGCTGCATCATCATTATATCATAAATAATTTAATTTATTTAATGTATAAAAATTTTAAAAAAAATCATAATGTAGGAAAGAATTTTATCTTTCTAATGAATATTTATAGTCAAAAATATGACTTGTATAACCCCATTTAAAAATTGTGTTAGTAAAACAACTCATGTTTGTGACATTTTTATTTTAACATTAAATAAAAGGTTTTTAATGTCATTTTCCCACCAAAGTAGCTCCATGGGGTCCCCAAGTTGACCCATGGATTTTATTGGTCGGCCATGACTCATTCAATAGGGGTAGGACAAGTGTAAAGGTATTTTCATATTTTTATAATATCATTTTCCCCTTAAATTTCACTAATTACCTTTAATCGCGATTAATTAAACATAAAAGTTACTATTCACCAAAAAATTGTTTTAATCCCATTGAACCAAATTTTACTTCATAATGAAAACCATGTATGTAGGATTTTTTAAAATCAAATCACAGAAGTAGTAATGTTTCATTTAAACGAAAAATCGGTTTTTTTAACTACCACTTAGTGGTTTCACTATTCATCAAAAATTGAAGTTTTTCAGAACAATCCCAAAATTTCACCGTAAGCTATAATTGATATTCTGAATTCAAAAATGATGTCTATTTTACAAAATTCCAAACATATTAGTTGCATTAGTTAATTTTATAACTAATTCCCGCTGTCACAACAAATAGCGTGTTTTTAAGAAACAATATATATCAAAAAATTGACAATTGTTTATGTCCATTTTCAAAGTGAAATTAATTCTAATGATCACCATTGGATAAAATGGTAAAAATATATTCTATTTATACTTTAAAACCACTCAATAGTATAACTTATCACTATACATTATTTTGATTAAAAAAGTTGTTTTAAATATTTTTCACTATTCATAAAAAAATGGAAGTTCTCAGAAAATTACAAAAAATTCAACTTAGGATAATTTCGATATTACGAATACAAAAATGAAGACCATAAAATTTCTATAATTTTAAAAAGTGGGTATTACTATTCATAACATCCACTTTCATTAGTCGCGGTGTGTTAGAACTCGAACTTGCATACAATGCAAGCTATTGCATTATTGAAAGAGAGGCGTATCTTGAATGCTTGGGGTGTTACACATGTCTATTTTGTCCTGTCATAACCTTGTATTTTTAGGTCAAAGGTAATTAGGTCATCCCCAGAAAGCCTCATCTTACGGAGTATCTGTGTCGGGATAAGGTTAATCCCAGAGCCCATGTCGACAAGATAGTGACAGATCTTCACGCCATTGACGTTTTCAGTGGTGTATAGTGGAAGGATGTTCCCATTTATGGGGGAGCCATCATCTTCTCTAGAGAATGAGATAATGTCCTAACACTCAATGAGATCGACCACCATTGCATGGAAGGCCTCTATAGCCGCTACCTCTTCCTCCAACTAGAGGGGGCTTCATAAGGACTCAGTGAGGGATTTGCACATATCTGCTGATAGGTGAAGAGAATCTAGGATAAATAGCATTTCCAGAATTCTAGAAATATGATTGAGAAAATCATACTTCTATGACAGACATGAGATTATTCTTACAGGAGGTCGCTATGTGACATGAGGTATGGCGGGCCCTGCCAGGTGGACCGATGGTTGACTGGTATTGGGAAGGTCCCACTGCTCACTAGCCAAAGCCTATGGAGTGACTATTGGATGAGGTCCAGATGACTAAGACCAATTCTTAACGGAGTGTGGATGATCATGATGCAGTCGAGGTGGCTCTTCCTAATTCATTAACACAAATGGTGGCGAAGGCAGACCTAATGACATCAGATGAAAAGGTTGTTCATGCCGAGATCTGTGTTGGGAATGATTTCTGGTTTTAGTGGAATGCACAACCTAGTTGGAAGTTCTAACTAAGGCACTTTGATGGCCCAAATAGTTGTGGCACTACCAACGCTAGCATCGGTTGGGGAAAATTGGAAGATCCAACTAGTGCTCCTTGTCTTCAGAAATCATGTAGGGGTCTTCCAGCTCCATGGTGTTAATAGTGTCATAACCTTGACTGACACTTGAATAATCTTCTAATACTGGATGGATTTTGGGGGGAATTTCCATCTGTGGGGGCATTATGTCTCTGAGATTATGGGATGACAATGAAATTGGTGGGGGGATTTGTTTTCCCTTGCGCCACTGATGCTTTCTCTTCTGAGGAAGAGGACTTATGAGATGACATTGAAAAATTAGTAGCAGTTGACGCACCATATTTTGATGGCTCGGGTTAATTTAGTAATTCATGGATAATACCGTTGGTAGGGAAATATCCATATGAGCCATCTGCTCATCATACTTCTAGGATTCATGGTAGGAAACCTGGTGCCACTCACCTTCACTATCACTACCATTATCGTGGTTCAAAAATACACATGCCACTTGTATCGGAGTCGGGCCCAACCTGACAATGTAGTTATCAACCTGGTATGGAAGTTATTCTCTAAAAACATAGCACTATTGTAGGGTGTTCACTAGGATTCAGTGATATGGGTAGTAATTGGGGCGATTAGTGAGACCTACCTCTTCCGGCCTTCTGCATTCAGGTAAACATACAATCCCATGTTCCATGGAACATTGAAATAACTGAGGACTTGATCCTCATTGAACGAGTAGGTTTTAGTTTACCTTATATGGGAAGGGTTCCTTGGGAGGCTGACCTTGACGAGGGGCTGGAGGATCTTGTCGAGGAGGCGGACCCAAATTATCTCACCAAAGTGGTGGCAAAGTGTTATGTGGGGGAACATACCGATTATTAGGTGGAAGCTGTTGGGCCAGAGGCTATGCCTGTAGTGGTGGGCCCCTGCGAGGCTAGGGAGGTGACTCCACCAATAATAACTCTAACAGACAGGGGGAATCTATTTTGGATACCGCGATGGGCTCAGCCTTGGTGGCCCTTCTCGCGGGAATTTCAGAAAGTAATGCATGTGCCTGGATGGCCTTCTTCAAGGCTTCTTCTAGGAACTAGGACTTATCCTAGAAGTATCAAAATCCCTCAGGGTAATTCTGGGTGATCAGAGAGGGGACCAGTTCTATCTTGACATTCTCCACAAAAAACATTAGATGTTTCTCCTAATTCAGTGGCTTGTCAAGGGAGTATGTGATCCCTTTCCACTAGGCAACAAAGTTCACTACGATCACACCAGGCCACTCCTTTCACATGAAGTGGTCTGAAATACTCATCTTCTGAGTGGTGGACCTGAAATGGTAAATAAATTTCCTTCGAAGATCTTCCTAGCTGGCTACTAATCCGATGGGTAGCTGGATATACCAAAAAACACTAGCCCTTCCAATGTCTTTACAAAACACTATAGTTTGGCGGCCACTTACTACGCTGGAGTTCCCAACATAGGTCCACACCATGAAGTGAAGTGGGCAAAATGATGCAGTGGTTCACCATTCCCATTAAATGGGTATAATATGGGATTCCGGAAACCTGGGTGTGTGGTCATATCATCCACCTGATCGTACCACGATTCACTGTTTCATTCCACCCTTACACCGCAGTTTTAAACTAGTTTTGTAATGAATATTCCAAATATAATAATAAATTGCACTTCATTTTTGAATAAATCAATTAATGTTAATAAATATTATAATGGGAAATGTAACTTGTTTTTATTGTTTCAATGTAGGTGGAGATGATTTGGAGGGCCTTTGATGAAGTGGAAGAAAAATGGGCCAAAGATGCATGGATCCATGGACATCTGTCCACTGGTTTGCATAGTACACGAAATCCGTGCATCCAAATGGGCTGAAAGTTTGTGGGCCTATCCAAAACTTAATAGTCTATATTTAATATTAAGGAATAAAATGCTGATTCGGCTTCTATGGGGCCCATCCGAACTGATCTGTCCAAGCCACCAAATTTGGACCACGTCAAATACGGTGTTATGTATTTTATCAATATCGTAAGATGTAGTTATCCAAAGGGTTCCAAACTTTCGGTGGAGATAGTCAAGATTTAGGGAAAAAAATTTCTATTTTTCCAAAGAGAGATAATACTGTCTGAAGGCCGAAACGCGTGGTACAAGTGGATTGAAGAAATCTGTGTGCCTAAACCACCTTCCAATTTTCCTACAAAATGGAACCTTGGGCTCCGCATTTGCAAGTTCGTCCAAGAGGCAAGGTGCTGCCATTTTGGAGTCCCCAAGGAGTCTTCTCAACATCCCTATAGGTTCTGGAGGCTATGAGAAGTTCTACCCCAACATATTTCTCTTCCTCCTCTCCCATGGGTTTCTAAACCCCTTGCGATCACCCGAGGAGGAATGTGATGTACATCCCGAGCTTCATGTTTGTAATATTTGAATGATCTTTTAAATTCCAGATTGTTGTGTTTTTTTTCATCATCCTCTATTCTTATTTTATTGAGTTATGTACTGGTATGTCATGGTCAACTCATATGATCATGTTTGGGGGTACCCATTCATGTGATGTTTCACACACCGTTCACCACTTTCTTTCCCCCTTTCAATTGTGGTGTTTGTGTGGTTTATATTGGTCAATTGAACTCACACAAGCACTGTCAAGGCCATGTAAATTTATGTCATGGTATCACAAAGAAATAACATACAAATCTGGACAGCGCATCGAGTTTTTCATGTGTTGCCTTGGTGATTTTTGGTTATGAAGTCAAACACAATTCATTCAATCATCGGCGGTGTCCGGTGAATCATTGTGTGTTTTTGACTGAACCCTAGGAGGTATCCTAGTATAAACTCAGTAAAATTGTAGTTCTAGGTGTTACAAACCATGGATTAAAATATCATAACCTTATATCATGAAGTGATGAAGGCTAAACATCATACGAGTACCCCAGGTTGATCACGCTTAATTAATTCTGTTAATCTCTACTTTGTTTTATAGCTTCTATTTTCTATTGTCATATTTAATCATCAAAGCCAAGTATTATAAAACCCCATTTCCCTTTTTAATGTCATAATCAGAACCACATTTTAGAATTAATGATCTAAGGCTCCATTGAGAGACGACCTAGGGTTGCTGCTATACTGCATAAATTCTAGTCAAAATTAAACAACTAATTTGACGTGTTCGACAATGCGGTCAAATTTTAGCGCCGTTGCTGGGGATCCAAGATCATATTTTTTTGTTTATTTATTTTTATTGGGTTATTTTACTTCTTGATTATTACTCCTCTAAATACCCCACCCCCATTTGATTGTTTTTTTGGGTTTTGTCTTTATTTTTTGTTTTTTTGGTGTGTTCTTTATCTCTCTCTCTCTCTATCTCTCTCTCTCTTCTTCCACATTTCCCTCTCTAATTCTATAGTATAAAATTATATTCTTCTTTCACCCTTCTTAAGTTTCTCTTTTATCCATATTAAATATAAAAAAAATACAACAAACAATAAATCAATCAAACTGGACATCATTGTTGCATGACAAGATCTGGTAAAGGAACACTACTTGAATTTGATCCTGAAATTTAAAAGTCACTTCACACACAAATCAAGGCATATAGAGAAGGTCAATCATGTGAAATTATGAAACCACATTTATAACCTCAAGTGGTTCTAAACCAACCCAAAATTGAACCCAATCAAACCCAAGAAAACATGGCTGCAAATAATTGAACTTTAAAAGAACTTACTACCCCTGATGTGGAGTACCAACCTACGTACATCCAATATACCGAGGAAGCAGCCAACATTGAGCTTAGATCAGGTCTCATACACCTTCTTCCAAAATTCCATGGTCTTATCGGTGAGGACCCTCAAAAACATCTAAAGGAGTTTCACATAGTGTGCTGCACCATGAAACTCCAAAATGTGTATGAGGACCTCATTAACAGAATTAATTAAGCGTGATCAACCTGGGGTACTTGTATGATGTTTATCCTTCATCGATTCATGATATAAGGTTTTGATTATTTAATACATGTTTGTAACACCTAGAACCAGAATGTTACTGTGTTTATACTAGGATACCTCCTAGGGTTCAGTCAAAAACACACAATGATTCACCAGACACCGCCGATGATTGAATGAATTGTGTTTGACTTCATAACCAAAACTCACCAAGGCAGCACACGAAAAACTTGATGCGCTGTCCAGATTTGTATGTTATTTCTTTGTGATACCATGACATAAATGTACATGGCCTTGACAGTTCTTGTCTGAGTTCAATTGACCAATATAAACCACACAAACACCTCAATTGGAAGGGGGAAAGAAAGTGGTGAATGGTGTGTGAAACATCACATGAATGGGTACCCCCAAACATGATCATATGAGTTGAACATGAAATACCATTACATAACACAATAAAATAAGAATATAGGATGATGAAAAACAACACAACAATTCATAATTTAAAAGATCATTCAAATATTACAAACATGAAGCTCGGGATGTACATCACATTCCTCCCCGGGTGATCACAAGGGGTTTAGAAACCCATGGGAGAGGATGAAGAGAAATATGTTGGGGTAGAACTTCCCAAAGCCTCTAGAACCTCTAGGGATGTTGAGAAGACTCCTTGGGGACTCCAAAATGGCATAACCTTGCCTCTTGGCCGAACTTGCAAATGGGGATCCCAAGGTTCCATTTTATAGGAAAATTGGAAGGTGGTTTAGGCACACAGATTTCTTCAATCCAATTGTACCACGCGTTTCTGCCTTCAGACAGTCTTATCTCTCTTTGGAGAAAATAGAAAGGTTGTAGCCCTACCTTTTGAATATCTCCACCGAAAGTTTGAAACCCTTTGGATAACTATAGCTCAAGATATTGATAAAATACAGAACACCGTATTTGACATGGTCCAAATTCGATGGCTTGGATAGATCAGTTCGGATGGCCCCCATAGAAGCCGAATCAGCATTGGATTCCTTAATATTAAATATAGCCTATTACGTGTTGGACAGTCCCACAAAATGTCAGCCCATTTGGATGCACGGATTTCGTGTACTATGAAAAACAGTGGACAGGTGTCCATGGATCCATGCAACCTTGGCCCATTTTTCTTCCACTTCATCAAAGGCCCTCCAAATCACCTCCACCTACATTGAAACAATAAAAACAAGTAACATTGCCCATTAAAATATTTATTAAAATTAATTTATTTATTCAAACATGAAGTGAAAGTTATTATTATATTTGGAATATTCATTACAAAACTAGTTTAAAACTGCGGTGTAAGGGTGGAATAAAACAGTGAATCGTGGTACGATCACACCCCCACACCTAAACATTTGCACTCCTGGGAAAAGTCACATATCCAAATTCAATGATTCATATATATATATTTCCAACATCCTGAAGATTTATCATTTGAAGAAATTTTATTTAAAGTAAAGTTATCAATGCACGAACCACACCAAGGAGTTCTTCCTAGTGAAGATAGAAAAAGATGTCTGATAAATCATATCATAGCGAAATTCAAAAAGATTCATAATACCAAATTGAGAAAGGAATTTAGAAGTAAACCATGACACTAAATCTCCATGTGTGTGTTTGAAATCCATTCCATGCTATTCTTTCCACTTGCTATCCAATAAATATATGTTATTTTAACATTTTTCAGCTTAAAGGATTTTGTCACCGAACCTGTCCTACATCCTTTACAATCATATTTCAAGACCCACTCATTTAAGCATTCCTAGAAGTCAAACCATAAGCTCCCAACCTAGATATCACCATATGTTTCACATTTCATCACTCCCATCATTATATTTTTTTTGAAGTTGCAATTGGAACAAATCTCACACTCATCCCTCAACCCTTGTTTGATCTCCTCACGACACTAATTGAAATAGTTATAAAAAGATCAAAGGTTGAGGAAGAGTGGTTTTTGACCTGCCCAAGACACAACAATTTTTTTTGAGGGCGTACAACAATCGGAAATTAGGTACACACACATAGGTCAATCTGGGACAGTAATGAAACAGATTGGATAAGGAACAAACGTATGGAAATATCATTTAAAGCTGAAAAATATTAACCCAACATATATTTACCTTATATTAAGTGATAAATAATCACACTTTGTGGTTTGGTGCAAGAATTTGTGGAGATATTAGTGACACAGTTTTCCAAAAAACAACTCACACAAAGGGCATCAATCATCTCAAAGGTTTCACATAGATACAACCATTTATATCATTGACAGAAAACCAATTCACTAAAAATCACTCCTTGATGGTAAACTCATACACAATCTCTTTTTAGCCTTCATTATGGTATTTTTATTTTCCCCACTTTTTGGTCGCCACATCATGGAATTTCGAAATTGTTGATGGGGAAAAATAAAAATACCATAAAGAAGGCCAGAAAGAGAAAACAAAAGGAGAAAACGATGAAAAATCCTAACTAACCCAGGAATGTATCCACCCCCCACACCTAGAATGTGTAGTGTCCTCACTGGAATAATTGAAAATATGAGAAGGAAGGATAAAACCTGGTGTGTTTTATTGGTATGATGCATCGAGAAGGTGGATTTCCTCCACCAGATTCTTTGGAAAATCCTCATAGAAGTGTTTAAGTCGCTTCCCATTGACGGTAAGACTTCGTCCACTCTGCTCATGCAAAACCTGTATTGCACCAAATGGGTAAACATTAGTAACAGTATAAGGATCGAGCCATCGGGAACGAAGCTTACCTGGGTGGAGCTTGAGCCTGGAATTGTACATGAGGACCTTCTCACCAATATGGAACTTCCACTGGTGAATCATGCTATCATGAATAGCCTTTGTCTTCTCTTTATATATTCGGGAGTTGTCATATGCATCACGTCGAATTTCATCCAACTCTTGAATCTACAGCTTTCTTTCCTCACCTACATCTGAAAGGTTCATATTACATTGTTTAACAGCCCAATATGCATGGTGTTCTACCTCCACCAGGAGGTGACAATATTTTACAAACACAATCTTATATGGTGACATTCCGATCGGTGTTTTAAAAGAAGTACGGTACGCCCAAAGTGCATCATCCAAGCGCAAACTCCAATCATTCCTATTGGGTTGTACAGTTTTCTCCAAGATTCGCTTAACTTCCCGATTTGAATTTTCTTCTTGTCTGTTAGTTTGTGGATGATATGAAGTGGAGACTTTATGAACAACCCCATACTTACAAAGCAAGTTTCTTATGTTACGATTTCAAAAATGTGAACCCTGATCACTAATGATGAATCTTGGTAGACCAAACCTACTAAAAATATGGGACCTCACAAAATCAACAACCACTCGAGAGTCATCATTCTTGGTGGCCTTTGCTTCCACCCATTTAGATACATAGTCAATAGCCAATAATATATACACAAAGCCAAATGAATTTGGAAAAGGCCACATGAATTGAATGCCCCATGCATCGAAGATCTCACAAAATAACATGGGTTGTTGGGGAATTTCATTCCACTTAGAGATATTCCCTTTGAATTGACAATGACTACATGATTTACAAAACCTATGGTCATCTCTATACAATGTTGGACAATATAATCCCGAGTCAAGGACCTTTCGAGATGTACGTTGAGAGCCAAAGTGGCCCCCCACATGCCAAGGTGTGGCAGAAGGTCAAAACAGAGGTGAACTCATGGTCAGGGACACACCGACGAACTACTTAGTCACTACAAATTCTCCACAAGTATGGGTCATTCCAAATGTACCAACGAGAATCATGCTTAAGTCTCTGGGATTGTGAAGTGCTAAAATCAAGGGGGACCCTAGATGTTGCTAGAAAATTTACAATGTCCGCATACCAGGGGGTAAGGTCCACAACATCACAAAGGTTCTCATGAGGGAATAATTCTCCAATGGGTAGGGGTGAGTCAACATGATGGTCCAATGGTGGGGAAATCCTACTAATGTGGTCAGCTACGACATTCTCCAACCCTCTCTTATCTCTAATCTCAAGGTCAAACTCTTGGAGGAGGAGCATCCACTGAATGAGGCGGGGCTTGGCTTCAGGTTTCTTTAGGAGTAAACGAAGGGCAAAATGGTCAGAAAACACAATCACTTTTGACCCAAGAAGATATGAACGGAATTTTTCCATGGAAAACACAATAGAAAGGAGTTTTTTTCTGTGGTTGTGTAGTTTACCTGGGCAGGGTCAAGGGTACTCGAGGCATACACAATGACATGAGGAGCCTTTTGAACCCTTTGTGATAAAACTGCCCCAACTACAAAGTTAGAGGCATCACACATAAGGTCGAAGGGGAGATCCCACCTAGGTGGTTGGATTATGGGAGGATATGTGAGACTCTTTTTTTAGTGAATTGAACGCATCCTCACAATTTTTATCAAACACAAACTCAGAATCCTTTTGTAATAACTGAGATAAGGGAAGTGTGATCTTACTAATGTCTTTAATGAATCGGTGGTAAAAACCAGCATGACCCAAGAAAGACCGCACCTCACGAACACATTTTGGAAATTGAAGGGATGAAATTAATTCAATTTTAGATTTATCAACCTGAATTCCCATATTTGAAATGATATGCCCAAGAACTATCCCCCGCTCAACCATGAAATGACATTTTTCATAATTTAAAACAAGATCTTTTTCAATGCAGCGGCAGAGGACAGAACCTAGGTTTTCCAAACAATCATCGAAAGAAGAACCATAAACCGTGAAATCATCCATAAAGACTTCCATACAACTCTCAAGGTACTCAGAAAAAATACTCAACATACATCGTTGAAAAGTACCAGGAGCATTACATAGACCTAATGAAATCCTTCTGTATGCAAATGTGCCAAATGGACAGGTAAATGTTGTATTTTCTTGATCCTAAGGGGCTATATGGATTTGGAAATAACCTGAATAGCCATCAAGGAAACAATAATGGGACTTACCAGCCAATCGTTCTAACATTTGGTCAATGAAAGGTAAAGGAAAGTGGTCCTTCCGCATGGCTTGATTCAGTCGACGGTAGTCAATACAGACTCGTCAACTGTTTTGCACACGTGTTGGAACCAATTCATTCCTTTCATTTGACAGAACTGTTATTCCTGTTTTTTAGGCCCAATTTGCACTGGGCTAACCCATTTACTGTCAGATATAAGATAAATGATCCCTGTAGCAAGTAATTTACTGACTTCCAATTTTACCACTTCAAGGAGAGTGGGATTCAACCGGCGTTGAGGTTGTCTTACAGGTTTAGCCTCATCATCCAAAAGTATATGGTGCATAAAAATAGATGGGCTAATCCTAGGAATATCATCCAATGTCCATCCTATTGCCTTTTTACACTCTCTCAAAAGTTTGAGCAGTTTCAATTCCTGTTGTGGAGAGAGGTTATTGGAAATAATGATGGTCAATTGGTCAATACTCTCAAGATATGCATATTGTAAATTAGAATGAAGTTGTTTAAGTTCAAAAACCGGTTGTTTCTAGATTGAGGGAGGGGATTTAGGGGGAGTGAGGTCTATGAAACTATATATCTTCTCATGTTTATTCTCAAATGAAAGAGAATCTATTGAAATGAGATTTGCAGAATCATCGATAGTCATGGGTACCTCAGAATAAACACACTCATCAATTAAAGCAAAAAATTTACATTTTTCTGAACCCACACAACATTCAAAAGAAGAACCAAAACTCAAATCATCCATGGGTGAAGAAAACAAAAAAGAATCCGAGTTTGGGTTGAGGAGAGAATTGTGTGTGTGTGCATCGTTTGAGAGCACTTTCATCGAATAGATAGGAAGAGTGGAGTGCTCTTCAACAGGGTGTTTCATAGCCTCAAGGATGTTAAAACTTACCTTTTCTCCTCCGAATTCCATGGATAATGTACCATTGTGAACATTGATGATCGTCTTTGTTGTTTTGAGGAATGGCCTCCCAAGTATGAGAGGGGCATGTCCTTGGGTTCCGGTATCTTCCATCTCAAGAATATAGAAATCAGCGGGGAAGATGAGATTCTTCACTCTAACAAGGACATCCTCAATCACTCCTTTTGGATGCGTTGTACTCCGGTTGGCAGGTTGCATGATAATTCCTGTTGGTTGAAGCTCTCCAACCTGTAGAGAAGTATATACGGAGTGAGGCATCACATTAATGGAAGCACCTAAATCTAGCATAGCATCAGAAAAGAATGTCTCCCCTATGGTACACGGTATCGTGAATGTGCCCAGATCCTTGCATTTGGTTTGCATTGCTGGTTGAATCAAGGACGAGACATTCCTTCCCAGGTTGACTCTCTCATTCCCCTTCAGCCTTCGTCGATGGGTGCAAAGCTCTTTAAGAAATTTGGCATAACGGGGAATTTGCTTGACTGCTTCCAATAATGGAATATTAACTTGAACTTTTTTAAATGTATCCATTATTTCATTGTCAATATCATTATCAAAGTTTTTATTAGATTTAGAGAGTCTTTGAGGGAAAGGAAGATGAATGGATTGTTCATTTGAATCATCAATGACTATTCGATTACCATTTTTGTCTTCTTTTTCTTTACATGAAGTTTTTTAGGGTTGGGAAAGAGAGTTTTCATGAGGGGGACATACCTGCTGTGCAGAATTAGTAGAAGGAGAACCTTCTTTACCACTACGAAGTGTAATTGAACATACATTACCTTTGTACTTTGCATTGGCAATGGGTTGGGATGGTAGTTGTCCAGGACCGTGCATCTTAAGTTCACCGATGGTGTTTTCCAATTGCCCCACTTGGGTTCGTAGGTCTTGAATTGCTGATTGTGTGGTCTGTTGGAACTGAAGGTTTTGGGTTGACATTTGTTTCACCATGTTCTCGAGGCTTGGTTCTGATTTGGGAGGAGGAGGAGGATGATTGTTTTTAGACGTTGAAGGATAAGAAGGTTTCATACCTTGGCCTTGTTGATACCAATTCTTCTTTGGGTAGCTTGAGTTTCCTCCTTGTCGGTATTGGGGTTGTGCTTGCCACCCTGGATTTGGATTTGGCCTGAATTGTTCTTGCTTGAAGGGAGGCTCTTATTGGGAAATGTTACTTGTTTTTATTGTTTCAATGTAGGTGGAGGTGATTTGGAGGGCCTTTGATGAAGTGGAAGAAAAATGGGCCAAAGTTGCATGGATCCATGGACATATGTCCACTGTTTTTCAAAGTACACGAAATCCGTGCATCCAAATGTGCTAAATGTTTTTGGGTCTGTCCAAAAATTAATAGGCTATATTTAATATTCAGGAATCCAATGCTGATTCAGCTTCTATGGGGCCCATCCGAACTGATCTATCCAAGACACCGAATTTGGACCAAGTCAAATACAGTGTTCTGTATTTTATCAATATCTTGTGATGTAGTTATCCAAAGGGTTCCAAACATTTGTTGGAGATAGTCAAGCGGTAGGGCTACAACTTTTATGTTTTCTCCAAAGAGAGATAAGACTGTCTGAAGGCTGAAACGCGTGGTACAAGTGGATTGAAGAAATCTGTGTGCCTAAACCACCTTCCAATTTTCCAATAAAATGGAACCTTGGGCCCCCCATTTGAAAGTTCGGACAAGAGGCAAGGTGCTGCCATTTTGGAGCCCCCAAGGAGTCTTCTCAACATCCCTAGAGGTTTTGGAGGCTATGGGAAGTTTTACCCCAACATATTTCTCTTCCTCCTCTCCCATGGGATTCTAAACCCCTTGTGATCACCCGGGGAGGAATGTGATGTACATCCCGAGCTTCATGTTTGTAATATTTGAATGATCTTTTAAATTCTAGATTGTTGTGTTGTTTTTCATTATCCTCTATTCTTATTTTATTGAGTTATGTACTGGTATGTCATGCTCCACTCATATGATCATGTTTGGGGGTACCCATTCATGTGATGTTTCACACACTGTTCACCACTTTCTTTCCCCCTTTCAATTGCGGTGTTTGTGTGGTTTATATTGATCAATTGAACTCACGCAAGAATTTTCAAGGCCATGTACATTTATGTCATGGTATCACAAAAAAATAACATACAAATCTGGAAAGCGCATCGAGTTTTTCGTGTGTTGCCTTGGTGAGTTTTGGTTATGATGTCAAACACAATTCATTCAATCATCAGCGGTGTCTGGTGAATCATTGTGTGTTTTTGACTGAACCCTAAGAGGTATCCTAGTATAAACTCAGTAAAATTCTAGTTCTAGGTGTTACAAACCATGGATTAAAAGATTATAACCTTATATCAGGAAACGATGAAGGATAAACATCATACGAGTACCCCGGGTTGATCATGCTTAATTAATTCTGTTAATCTCTACATTGTTTTATAGCTTCTATTTTCTATTATCATCTTTAATAATCAAACCCAAGTATTATAAAACCCCATTTCCATTTTTAATTTCATAATCAGAACCACATTTTAGAATTAATTATCTAAGGCTCCGTCGAGAGACGACCTAGGGTTGCTGCTATATTGCAGAAATTATAGTCAAAATTAAACAACTAATTTGACGCGTTTGACAACGCGGTAAAATTTTGGCGCCGTTGCCGGGGAGCCAAGATCATATTTTTTTTCTTTATTTATTTTTATTGGGTTATTTTACTTCTTGATTAGTACTCCTCTGAATACCCCACCCCCATTTGATTGTTTTTTTGGGTTTTGTCTGTAGTTTTTGTTTTTTTGGTGTGTTCTTTATCTCTCTCTCTCTCTCTCTCTCTCTCTATCTTCTTCCACATCACCCTCTCTAATTATATAGTATAAAATTCCATTCCTCTTTCACCCTTCTTAAGTTTCTCTTTTATCCATCTTAAATATAAAAAAACACAACAAACAATCAATCAATCAAACTGGACATCATTGTTGCATGACAAGATCTGGTAAAGGAACACTACTTGAATTTGATCCTGAAATTGAAATGCCACTTCACACAGAAATCAAGGCATCTAGAGAAGGTCAATCAAGTAACATTGTGGAACCACATTTAGAACCTCAAGTGGTTCTAAACCAACCCAAAATTGAACCCAATCAAACCCAAGAAAACATGGATGCAAATAATCGAACTTTAAAAGAACTTACTACCCCTGGTGTGGAGTACCAACCTGCGTACATCCAATATCATGAGGAATCAGCCAACTTTGAGCTTAGATCAGGTCTCATCCACCTTCTTCCAAAATTCCATGGTCTTCTGGTGAGGACCCTCACAAACATCTAAAGGAGTTTCACATAGTGTGCTCCACCATGAAACCCCAAAATGTGTCTGAGGACCTAATTAAGTTTAGGGCCTTCCCTTTCTCCCTTGATGGTGTAGCCAAAGATTGGCTATACTATTTTCCTTCCATAATTGGGGGCTAGAATGACCTAAAAATACTTTTTCTAGAGAAGTTCTTCCCTTCCTCCCGAACTGCATCAATTAGGAAAGAAATATGTGGAATTAGGCAATCGTAAGGAGAGACCCTTCATGAATACTGGGAGAGATTCAAAAGACTTTGCTCCAGCTTCCCCCACCACCAGATTAGTGAACAAATTTTAATTCAATACTTCTATGAGGGACTTATCCCCATGTATCGTGGAATGATTGATGCTGCAGCTGGTGGTGCCCTAGTTGACAAAACTCTTTCTGCCGCTCGTGACTTAATAGCCAACATGGCTCAAAATGCACAACAATTTGGTACACGAGCTATTGCACCAACCTGAGGAGTTCATGAGGTATGTCATTTAGCCCTAGAACAAAAGGTAGATACTAAACTTGATGAGATGCATACCCTTCTAAGGCAATTATCTCAAGTAAAAGGTAAATCACTCTCTACTTATATTCCATTACATTGTGGGATTTATTCTGATAACACTCATTTTTCTGACCAGTGCCCACAACTTCAAGATTCATCTGAGTCCTGTGCAGCTGTGTTCCCAGGGCGTCCTTTCCAATAAGTACCTCCCTTCAAGCAAGAACAATTCAGGCCAAATCCAAATCCAGGGTGGCAAGCACAACCCCAATACCGACAAGGAGTAAACTCAAGCTACCCAAAGCAGAATTGGTATCAACAAGGCCAAGGTATGAAACCTTCTTATCCTTCAATGTATCAAAACAATCATCATCCTCCTCCTCCCAAATCTGAACCAAGCCTCAAGGACATGACAAATGGCAACCCAAAACCTTCAGTTCCAACAGACCACACAATCGGAAATTCAAGACCTACGAACCCAAGTGGAGCAATTGGAAAACACCATCGGTGAGCTTAAGATGCAAGGTTCTGGACAACTACCATCCCAACCCATTGCCAATCCAAAGGACAAATGTAATGTATGTGCAGTTACACTTCGTAGTGGTAAAGAAGTTTCCCCTTCTACTGATTCTGCACAGCAGGTATGTCAACCTCATGAAAACTCTCTTTCCCAACCCTCAAAAACTTCATGTAAAGAAAAACAAGACAAAAATGGTAATAAAATAGTCATTGATGATTCAAATGAACAATCCATTCCTCTTAATTTCCCTCAAAGACTCTCTAAATCTAATAAAAACTTTGATAATGATATTGAAAATGAAATAATGGATACATTTAAAAAATTTCAAGTTAATATTCCATTGTTGGATGCAGTCAAGAAAATTCCCTGTTATGCCAAATTTCTTAAAGAGCTTTGCACCCATCGACGAAGGCTGAATGGGAATGAGAGAGTCAACCTTGGAAGGAATGTCTCGACCTTGATTCAACCAGCAATGCCAACCAAATGCAAGGATCCAGGCACATTCACGATACCGTGTACCATAGGGGAGACATTTTTTTGATGCTATGCTAGATTTAGGTGCTTCCATTAATGTGATGCCTCAATCCGTATATACTTCTCTAAAGGTTGGAGAGCTTCAACCAATAGGAATTATCGTGCAACTTGCCAACCAGAGTACAACGCATCCAAAAGGAGTGATTGAGGATGTCCTTGTTAGAGTGAAGAATCTCATCTTCCCTGCTGATTTCTAAATTCATGAGATGGAAGATACCCGAAACCAAGGACATTCTCCTCTCATAATTGGGAGGCCATTCATCAAAACAGCAAAGACGATCATCAATGTTCACAATGGTACATTGTCTATGGAATTCGGAGGAGAAAAGGTAAGTTTTAACATCCTTGAGGCTATGAAACACCTAGTTGAAGAGCACTCCACTCTTCCTGTCTATTCGATGGAAGTCCTCTCAAACGATTCACACACACACAATTCTCTCCTCAACCCAAACTATGATTCTTTTTTGTTTTCTTCACCCTTGGATGATTTGAGTTTTGGTTCTTCTTTTGAATGTTGTGTGGGTTCAGAAAAATGTAAATTTTGTGCTTTAATTGTTTTGTGTGTTTATTCTGAGGTACCCATGACTATCGATGATTCCACAAATCTCATTTCAATAGATTCTCTTTCCTTTTAGAATAAACATGAGAAGATAGATAGTTTCATGGACCTCACTCCCCCTAAATCCCCTCCCTCAATCCAGAAACAACCGGTTTTTTGAACTTAAACAACTTCCTTCTAATTTAAAATATGCATATCTTGAGGGTATTGACCAATTTCCCGTCATTATTTCCAATAACCTCTCTCCAAAATAGGAATTGAAACTGCTCAAACTTTTGAGAGAGTGTAAAAGGGAAATAGGATGGACATTGGATGATATTTCCGAGATTAGCCCATCTATTTGTATGCACCATATACTTTTGGATGATGAGGCTAAACCCGTAAGACAATCTCAATGCCGGTTGAATCCCACTCTCCTTGAAGTGGTAAAATTGGAAGTCAGTAAATTACTTACTGTAGGGATCATTTATCCTATATCTGACAGTAAATGGGTTAGCCCAGTGCAAATTGTGCCTAAAAAAACAGGAATAACAGTTGTGTCAAATGAAAGGAATGAATTGGATCCAACACGTGTGCAAAACAGTTGGAGAGTCTGTATTGACTACTGTCGACTGAATCAAGCCATGCGGAAGGACCACTTTCCTTTACCTTTCATTGAAAAAATGTTAGAACGATTGGCTGGTAAGTCCCATTATTGTTTCCTTGATGGATATTTGGGTTATTTCCAAATCCATATAACCCCTGAGGATCAAGAAAGACAACATTTACCTGTCCATTTGGCACATTTGCATATAGAAGGATGCCATTTGGTCTATGTAATGCTCCTGGTACTTTTCAGCGATGTATGTTGAGTATTTTTTCTGAGTACCTTGGGAGTTGTATGGAAGTCTTTATGGATGATTTCACAGTTTATGGTTCTTCTTTTGATGATTGTTTGGAAAACCTAGGTTCTGTACTCTGCCGCTGCATTGAAAAAGATCTTGTTTTAAATTATGAAAAATGTCATTTCATGGTTTAGCGGGGGATAGTTCTTGGGAATATCATTTCAAATAAGGGAATTCAGGTTGATAAATCTAAAATTGAATTAATTTCATCCCTTTCATTTCCAAAATGTGTTCGTGAGGTGCGGTCTTTCTTGGGTTATGCTGGTTTTCACCGCCGATTCATTAAAGACTTTAGTAAGATCACACTTCCCTTATCTCGGTTATTACAAAATTATTCTGAGTTTGTGTTTGATAAAAATTGTGAGGATGCGTTCAATTAACTAAAAAAGAGTCTCACATCACCTCCCATAATCCAACCACCTAGGTGGGATCTCCCCTTCGAGATTATGTGTGATGCCTCTAACTTTGCAGTTGGGGAAGTTTTATCACAAAGGGTTGAAAAGGCTCCTCATGTCATTGCATATGCCTCGCGTACCCTTGACCCTACCTAGGTAAACTACACAACCACAGAAAAAGAACTCCTTTCTATTGTGTTTTCCATGGAAAAATTATGTTCATATCTTCTTGGGTCAAAAGTGATTGTGTTTTCTGACCATGCTTCCCTTCGTTTCCTCCTAAAGAAACCTGAAGCCAAGCCCCGCCTCATTCGGTGGATGCTCCTCCTCCAAGAGTTTGACCTTGAGATTAGAGATAAGAGAGGGGTGGAGAATGTTGTAGCTGACCACATTAGTAGGATTTCTGCACCATTGGACCATCATGTTGACTCACCCCTACCCATTGAATAATTCTTCCCTCATGAGAACCTTTGTGATGTTGTGGACCTTACCCCCTGGTATGCGGACATTGTGAATTTTCTAGCAACATCTAGGGCCCCCCCTGATTTTATCACTTCACAATCCCAGAGACTTAAGCATGATTCTCGTTGGTACATTTGTGATGACCCATACTTGTGGAGAATTTGTAGTGACCAAGTAGTTCATCGGTGTGTCCCTGACCATGAGTTCACCTCTGTTTTGACCTTCTGCCACACCTTGGCATTTGGGGGCCACTTTGGCTCTCAACGTACAACTCAAAAGGTTCTTGACTCAGGATTATATTGGCCAACATTGTATAGAGATTCCCATAGGTTTTGTAAATCATGTAGTCGTTGTCAATTCACAGGGAATATCTCCAAGAGGAATGAAATGCCCCAACAACCCATGTTATTTTGTGAGATATTCGATGCATGGGGCATTGAATTCATGGGGCCTTTTCCAAATTCATTTGGCTTTTTGTACATCTTATTGGCTGTTGACTATGTATCTAAATGGGTGGAAGAAAAGGCCACCAGGACCGATGACTCTCGAGTGGTTGTTGATTTTGTGAGGTCCCAGATTATCAGTAGGTTTGGTCTACCAAGATTCATCATTAGTGATCAGGGTTCACATTTTTGCAATCGTAACATGAAAAAATTGCTTCGTAGGTATGGGGTTGTTCATAAAGTCTCCACTTCATATCATCCCCAAACTAACGGACAAGCATAAATTTCAAATCGGGAAGTTAAGCGAATCTTGGAGAAAACTGTACAACCCAATAGGAAAGATTGGAGTTTGCACTTGGATGATGCACTTTGGGCGTACCGTACTACTTTTAAAACACCGATCGGAATGTCACCATATAGGATTGTGTTTGGAAAATCTTATCACCTCCCGGTGGAGGTAGAACACCGTGAATATTGGGCTGTTAAACAATGTAATATGAACCTTTCAGATGTAGGTGAGGAAAGAAAGCTGCAGATTCAAGAGTTGGAAGAAATTCGACGTGATGCATATGACCACTCCCAAATCTATAAAGAGAAGACAAAGGCTCTTAATGATAGCATGATTCACCAGCAGAAGTTCCATATTGGTGAGAAGGTCCTCATGTACAATTCCAGGCTCAAGCTCCACCCAGGTAAGCTTCGTTCCCAATGGATCGGTCCTTATACTGTTACTAATGTTTACCCATTTGGTGCAATACAGGTTTTTCATGAGCAGAGTGGACGAAGTCTTACCATCAATGGGCAGCGACTTAAACATTTCTATGAGGATTTTCCAAAGAATCCGGTGGAGGAAATCCACCTTCTCGACGCATCATACCAATAAAACACACCAGGTTTTATCCTTCCCTCTCACATTTTCAATTATTTCAGTGAGGACACTGCACATTCTAGGTGTGTGTGTGTGGGGGGGGGTGGATACATTTCTGGGTTAGTTAGGATTTTTCATTGTTTTCTCCTTTTGTTTTCTCTTTCTGGTCTTCTTTATAGTATTTTTATTTTTCCCCATCAACAATTTCGAAATTCCATGATGTGGCGACCATAAAGTGGGGAAAGTAAAAAATACCATAACGAAGGTTAAAAAAAGATTTTGTATGAGTTTACCATCAAGGAGTGATTTTTAGTGAATTGGTTTTCTATCAATGATATAAATGGTTGTATCTATGTGAAACCTTTGAGATGATTGATGCCCTTTGTGTGAGTAGTTTTTTGGAAAAATGTGTCACTAATATCTCCACAAATTCTTGCACCAAACCACAAAGTGTGATTATTTCTCACTTAATATAAGGTAAATATATGTTGGGTTAATATTTTTTAGCTTTAAATGATATTTCCATACATTCGTTCCTTATCCAATCTTTTTCATTACTATACCAGATTGACCTATGCGTGTGTACCTAATGTCCGACTGTTGACGCCCTCAAAAAAAAATTGTTGTGTCTTGGGCAGGTCAAAAACCACTCTTCCTCAACCTTTGATCTTGTTATAACTATTTCAATTAGTGTCGTGAGGAGATCAAACAAGGGTTGAGAGATGAGTGTGAGATTTGTTCCAATTGCAACTTAAAAAAAAATATAATGAGGGGAGTGATGAAATGTGCAACAAATGGGGATATCTAGGTCAGGATCTTATGGTTTGACTTCTGGGAATGCTTAAATGAGTGGGTCTTGAAATATGATTGCAAAGGATGTAGGACAGGTTCGGTGACAAAATCATTTAAGCTGAAAAATGTTAAAATAACATATATTTATTGGATAGAAAGTGTAAAGAATAGCATGGAATGGTTTTCACACACACACATGGAGATTTAGTGTCATGGTTTACTTCTGAATTCCTTTCTCAATTGAGTATTATGAATCTTTTTGAATTTCTCTATGATATGATTTATGAGACATCTTTTTCTATTTTCACTAGGAAGAACTCCTTGGTCTGGTTCGTGCATTGATAACATTACTTTAAATAAAATTTCCTAAAATGATAAATCTGCAGGATGTTGGCAATATATATATATGAATAATTGTATTTGGATATGTGACTTTTCCCAGGAGTGCAAATGTTTAGGTGTGGGGGTGTGATCGTACCACGATTCACTATTTTATTCCACCCTTATACCGCAGTTTTAAACTAGTTTTGTAATGAATATTCCAAGTATAATAATAAATTACACTTCATGTTTGAATAAATAAATTAATGTTAATAAATATTATAATAGGTAAATGTTACTTGTTTTTATTGTTTCAATGTAGGTGGAGGTGATTTGGAGGGCCTTTGATGAAGTGGAAGAAAAATGGGCCAAAGTTGCATGGATCCATGGACATTTATCCACTGTTTTGCATATTACACGAAATCCGTGCATCAAAATGGGCTGAAATTTTGTGGGCCAGTCCAAAACGTAATATTCTATATTTAATATTAAGGAATCCAAAGCTGATTCGGCTTCTATGGGGCCCATCTGAACTGATTTGTCCAAGAAACCGAATTTGGACCAAGTCAAATACGGTGTTATGTATTTTATCAATATCTTGAGATGTAGTTATCCAAAGGGTTCCAAAATTTCGGTGGAGATATTCAAGAGGTAGAGCTAAAACTTTTCAATTTTCTCCAAAGAGAGATAAGACTGTCTAAAGTCTGAAACGCGTGGTACAAGTGGATTGAAGAAATCCGTGTGCCTAAACCACCTTCCAAGTTTCCTATAAAATGGCACCTTGTACTCCCCATTTGAAAGTTCGGCCAAGAGGCAAGGTGCTGCCATTTTGGAGTCCCCAAGGAGTCTTATCAACATCCCTAGAGGTTCTGGAGGCTATGTGAAGTTCTACCCCAACATATTTCTCTTCCTCCTCTCCCATGGGTTTCTAAACCCCTTGTGATCACCCGGGGAGGAATGTGATGTACATCCCGAGCTTCATGTTGGTAATATTTGAATGATATTTTAAATTCCAGATTGTTGTGTTGTTTTTCATCATACTTTATTCTTATTTTATTGAGTTATGTACTGGTATGTCATGCACAACTCATACGATCATGTTTGGGGGTACACATTCATGTGATGTTTCACACACCGTTCACCACTTTCCTTCCCCCTTTCAATTGCGGTGTTTGTGTGGTTTATATTGGTCAATTGAACTCACACAAGCACTATAAAGTCCATGTACATTTATGTCATGGTATCACAAAGAAATAACATACAAATATGGACAGCACATCGATTTTTTCGTGTGTTTCCTTGGTGAGTTTTGGTTATGAAGTCAAACACAATTCATTCAATCATCGGCAGTGTCCGGTGAATCATTGTGTGTTTTTGACTGAACCCTAGGAGGTATCCTAGTATAAACTCAGTAACATTCTAGTTATAGGTGTTAAAAACCATGTATTAATAGATCATAACCTTATATTATGAAGCGATGAAGGATAAACATCATACGAGTACCCCGGGTTGATCACGCTTAATTAATTCTGTTAATCTCTACTTTGTTTTATAACTTCTATTTTCTATTGTCATCTTTAATCATCAAACCCAAGTATTATAAAACCCCATTTCTCTTTTTAATTTCATAATCAGAACCACATTTTAGAATTAATTATCTAAGGCTCCGTCGAGAGATGACCTAGGGTTGCTGCTATACTGCAGAAATTCTAGTCAAAATTAAACAACTAATTTGACGCGTTCGACAACGCCGTCACCACCCATGCCAGATATGGCTTTCCATCAGGAGGGATTGCCACCTATTGTGCTACCAATGCCTCAAGGTGAGTGATGAGAACCTCCATGCGATATTATAGGTGTGGGTTCCTGTCATGACGTGGACCCTTGACTACCAATGTGTCGGTGTGTTATTCAACATGATAAGCATGCCCAGTGACTCATGGAGCGGTTGGTGGGATGACCTACATAGAAACTGGGGGAACTTGAGTTGGGTACTGCTGATTATTACATCAATCATGCATATTTGGTGATACATACCGCACCCTCTTAACATAAGTTTTAGCCTCTACCCTGTCTGCATGGGTAGGACGGTCAGGGTCCCCCGGAGGTAACTCATCAGGGGGGGGGAGAGTTTTTCCTGCCCCTATTTCCTTGATTGTAGATCACCATAATCTAGTCACCACTCCGTAATGCATTTAGAAAGGAGGTCATCAAACTTATTCTTGTGCTCTGCGAGCTGTTGACACAACGCGGCTTTTTCAGGATCATCCTCTATCTTCTGCACTGATCCATATGGGTCGGAGGGTTTGAAAACTCCATGGTGTTCTTTACCATTATAGGGATTCTTGATGAGGACTAACGCCTTGGTGGGCACATGAAGACCCAATATATTTCTCTGCTGGCGAGTAACCCATCCCAATGGATCCAATAGATTTGGCCCTCCCCTAGGGTGTAGGTCCTCGACAAGGACCTCCAGCTCGTTCTCACCCTCTAATAGGTCATCTATGTTAACCACGACTCTACCAGGGGCATATCCTCAATATATCCTAGAATTTTGGTCTGGAATTGGATAAAACTGAAGTAGAGGGAAGAATAATTCCCCCATTCATGGATCTTCACATGGGGGAAGCCCCCTTGATAATTTTGTGGAGCACTTTGAAGCTCTGAACGTATCATTGTTGTAGGGTCCTATGGCATCTTGGCGACTCAGGGAACTAGGACATGAGGAGTGCGGCCAAATCAACCAAACAACACTATTGAACAATGTCTTTGAGGTTTGCTTGAATCGTTGGATAATTCACTTGTTGATGATGTACATGGAAGTGTTTCGGCTAGTGGATTTGGTGAAAACACTCAACTTCCTCCTGGGTGAGTGATTCTGATGCCCTGAAATTCGGCGCTGCAACTGGCCATAATGTCTATGGGAAATGGTATACCACAAAGATGTAACACAAGCTCCTTAGCCTAGACTCGAGTTCTAGCCCTTTATTTTTCCATTTGTCAATTGGAGGCGACTGAGTAACCAGTAAGGGTATTGTAGTAGACCGCTGGGACAGTAGGCTGGCCGGTGGAGAATAAGGTGAGCGGGCTGACATGCCACCACATCATGGTCTATCCTCTGATGAGTGTAGTGACTTGGCCACTACATCACGATAAGATAGGATAGAAACCATGGTTTATGACATAGGAAATGTGGATGTTTGTGGTAGATCATGATGTTTCTCATCTTCCATTAGTCCCAAGAATATGTCTCCATGATCTCCGGTCAAGGTGGAGAGTCCTCCTGGTGACGATGGAAGTGATTGCATTGTTAGACCTTGGGGAGATGCCAAATATTTTTCCCCATGGATGTATCTACGGAGGGAGGTAGGGATCCAGTGGACCTATCATTCTGAAAGTATGAGGTTGATGCAACTTGTTCATGCCCCATCCCTTGACATGGAGAATAGAGGTGAGGGTTCCATTGATGATTCATATTCCGCTTCAGAATCTTAGAAGAAGATAGGTTAAATATCAATTTGACCCTTCCCAACATTCTTCTTATTGTGGCGATGACCCGCCCTCCTACACCAGGATGGCTCTTCAGGACATGGTATATTTATGGAATGAGGAGGAACTTTGGCCGAACTGGTGCTGGAATGGAGAGGTCTTCTGCCTGAGTGAGCTGGGGTATGATGAGCACCTGGATATATGTCAAAGGGAACACAGGAAGAACCTCCATGTCCATTGGCTAATGTCCTGATGGAATCTCCATGGGAAGTGCTGGAGCGGGTAGGACTTCTGCTAAATCTAGTAGGAGAATGGGTAGGGACACCACGCTTGTCTCCCCTAGAATTGTCAGTGTGAGGAGGGTCTTGATACTACTCAAGCCAAACACTGGAAGGACCTCCATGTTGGATGCCGATGATGTGAGGCAGGTCTTCACTCCTCTAATTTTTGGGGTGAGGAGGACAATCTCTGGCTACTGTAAGGACATATAAAGTCCCCCCCACTTTTTCAATTGACAGGATGTGTAACATCTCCACACCAGTGGCCTGTGGTAGGAGGAATACCTCCATACCTGATTTCATGAGCATGGAAGATTCTTCTATACTGAGTGTCACTAAAACTAGGAGGACCATCATTTGGAATGAAGGTGACATGCGGTGGACCACCAAACTGAGATTTGGAGTAGGGAGGACCCACATACTCAATAATATTAGTACAAGGCGGACCTCTATACTGAGTTTCATTACAGCTGGTCAGCCCACGGTGGGCACTACCTATGCTGGAATCCAAGAGAGTCAACCCAGACATCCCGTGGGGTGGTTGGGACCTCGATCCGAACAGGGTGTATGAGTGACCATACTCATAATAAACAGAGGACTGATGGTATATTTCAGTGGTGGCACGATCGATGGTAATCGTTGACGTTGACTCCCCTCGGCGAGCATCCTCCTCAGCCTACGCCCGACGCTGGAATTGCGTCAGCCGGACTAGGGCTGGAGTTATAGGTGCATAGATTAAATATTATTCATCTCATAGGTCCAGATGGTGGTGCTGGAATGAACTAGTGGGGGCCCTCCTTGAGAGCCCCTAGAACGGGATCCCAGCTGGGCTAGCCTCGACATCCCTCACCTCATTGGCGTAGGGGAGGGAATCATAAAAGCTTTCTAGGGAGAGGATCCCGAAACGGTTGTGTGTTAGAGTGGGTAGTAGAAGATCCTTGCGTGGCCCTTGGGGGGAGTATTGGTGATGAGTTACAGATGCCTCTAAATCTTGGCAGTCCATATCACGAGTCAGTATAATCCCCTCCTCCACTTATTGGCGGAAGAGTTTGTTTATCACCCTTCGATGAATGAACTCATACGGGGATATTGGGTGTGGGCGCCCAGAAGATGTGGATGTAGAGGCTGCCATGGGTGAAATGAGGCCACGCGGGATTGTCGCAATGACGTTTCCCCTACCACTATGTCTGTAAGTGGGCAGTGATCAGTTTATAGATATGGAAACTTGGGTCCTATAAGGTAGGGAGATTAATCCATTATTGTTCATAAAAACAATAATATTGACGTCCAATGCCCCAATGCCATTCTGTCTTCTATGGATTGTAAGAAGGATCCACACTAACAACGTCGTAGACCAAGATCTCCAACATTTTAACTGCATCAACTTCTGGTGAGTTTCATGCCAGTCCCACTATTTCCTTGGCAGGACCTAGCGCTGGATAACTGGATCCAGTGACATGCTAGTCTCCTAATGTCTCGAACGCTACTAATATCCATATTGAAAATAATAACTTCTCTTCGGGTTCAAAATTTCTGTTTCAAATGTTTTCACATTGGAGAGTGCATCTGTCTGTTGAGGACATGCTGCCTATTTCCCTGCATTCCCACTTTCCAAAGGTGGGTGAATTTTGTCTCTTATTTAGGGACATTTTCTCCTTGATCGAAATGGGATGATGGGATGTCGGTTCCTCCTTTTGTGGATTTCTCCTCAAAGCTTGTTACCTAGTCTGGGTCTCCCTCATAAATTAAGACATTGATTGTGAAAATATTTACAGTGACATGTCTTCATGGCCTCTGGTTAATTACACTAATTTTTTCAGTACATTTAAATGGGTCAAGTCAGGGAAGAAACCGTCAATCGGGGGAGTAGTCACGTTATACATTCATGGGGTGTCTGGACGTTGTAACACTGGTGCGTCTGGGTTTCATCATCTTATGACAGGGCTTCTCGAGTGTAAAGAATCCCAAGGGATACCACATAGAATTAAAGAAATTATAGACATAGGCATGTCTCTGATGTTTTCCTCAGCTTCCCATGTTTAACACGGGGTATGCTATGAGTTTGACGTCTAGTGGAGACGGATCAGACTGATCGGAACACTGACAGGAGTGGATATGATAGGTGTAACCCCTAGAGGGAACACTGATGTTGGTGATAACTTGTGGTAGATTACCCGATTGGTGTTAGGAGAAATGAGAGAGTGGGTGACATGATCTCACCGAGATGTTGTAGCCTAGGTAAAAATCAGGATGGGTGGTGGAGTTTCGAGTGGAGCGAATGAGGAATGAGATAGAACTGCCACGAGGATGGAAGTGATGTTTTTATTGAGCCTTGAAGAGACTTCCAATGTATCCCATTGGTAGATAATCAACATCCACGTAGTATAGTGGGGGGACGGGATGCATGAAATGTGACCCATGAGAATGGATGCATGGATAGGGCCTGGAGGAAGTAGAACCTCTAGGTTGGGGCATGCCCTTCCTAAAACACATAGGCTTGAGGGATAGAGGTCATAGTGGGACATATGGGACAATCAAGAAACTTAAAGAGGCTTCCTACATATCCCCATGGCAGGGAATCAAAATCCACATAGTTCAAGAAGATGGAATAGAATCTGGGTGTGCACATAAGACAACAACCCGACGATATACTAGGTCTTATGTGTGGTTAGTAGGCCAGGTTGTTCTGACACCATGGGGGTGGACTAGAGATATGATTCCCAAAAAATGGGACTATAACAGCTTACCTTAGATTGGGGAACAGAACAAATTGCTGTCGATTAGGGATACAACGGCTTACAGCTAGATGGGGTCACAACAGCTTACCTCTAATTAGGTAACACAGTAGCTTACTACTGGATGGGGGTCAAAATGGCTTACCATTGATTGGGGTCTGAACTCAAGGAGGCTTCCTACATAGGAGATGTGGATAAAAGCCCATGTAGTTTGAATGGATATAGTTTAGCATCATGCGGGATGTGGATGGACCAACATGAAGTGGTTGGGACCGATGGGTGTTGGGCTTGAACCTCAGGGAGGCTTTATACATACATTTCCTTAGCAAGGATCAAAGTTCATGATGTTTAGGTTGGTGTTGGTGAATTGACGGGAAGTAGTCATCAAAATTAGGTGTTGGGATTGAACCTCAGGGAAGCTTCCTATGCACCTTGCCTTGGCAAGGATCAAAGTCCCTATAGTTTGGGATTTTTTGGGGAACCGATGTGAAGGGTTTGGGACTAATAGGTGTTGGGCTTGAACCATAGGGAGGATTCCTACATTCCTTGACTTGGAAAGGATCAAAGTCCTCATAGTTTGAGATGGGGCTTGGGAATTACACTCTTGGGTGGCCCATGGATGATGTAATGGTTAATGCTTACTGTAAGACCACATGATTCATGATCGGTGTGTGAAACAATAGGTAGCATGGACCTGACGATCATGTCGTGAAAGGTGTGTCTGTGGGAAGTGGAGTGGGGATTACATGTGGTTAGTAGCCCAAAAAGGAAATAGGGGCTTGAGCGTTGTTAGCAGCCCGGGGAGATGCAGACGGGGACTTACTCCAAGATGGAGGCCCGATGATGATAAAGCCTAAATAGAGATGGACAACATAACAGAGGTCCATGTTCCTATATCTACTCTTAGTCATTGTCACCGAATAAAGGATGGGGAGCAGAAATGTTGCCTCCCATGTGAAAGTCTAGGGACTTACACAAATTTGGTTTCCCTTCCGCATAAACAGGCGCTGCTCCATCTAAGAGGATCTCAATACATATGAGGAACATCTCAATTTAGTGGAGATGAGAAGGCATAGAGAATTTCCGAGATGGGGCACCATGCATATGATGCATGAGGCGAGGTTACAGTTAAATTTCATGTGCTAAGGATGATGGTACTTGGCAGTTTAACATCCTGCAGCACATACAAGGGGGGGGGAGGTTCACTCCGCATCCCTAGGACATACATAACTGATATCCACCCACCCTTGAGGAAGGGAAGGAATCCAAAATTCCTTGGTGAGGGGGTGTTGTGGAGTGATCCCTTGTGAGGCCCATGTTAGCATGGCTATGCGAAGAATCAATAGCTGCTAGCGTGCCTATGTGAAAAAGCATGAGCCTAAATAATGAATCATGAAGAACTGCCCAAGGGACATTGAAATTACTTCGTACAAACCTATAGGTTCGTATGAAAAGGTTTATTGTGGAGAAAATGGGTTCACTAGGAGGCATCACATGATGCTCTAGTTCTCCAAATAGTATAGGATCTTCGAAAAGTGGTATGCTTCACGAAGAAGGGTGTCCATGCCTAGGAATAGGGAATAGGTGCATATGGAGGGTTCGTAGAGAAGTGGAAAGGATTTCATGGAGAATGGATTCACAAAGAAACTGTTCCATGCGAGGCATAACACTACGATGAAATGTTCTTCGCAAAGCAGAGTTACCCTACCTTAGCATAGAGTGTCCATGTGCATAGAGGGTACTTTGTGAAGCATATGTTCTCTGCGAAGTCCCAAGTCCCCTTGGGGATCTTATTTCCTCACGATGGCCTATCGGCTCCGCGAAGGGAATCCCTCTTTAACGAGGGGTCATGTTTAAGAAAAGGGAAAGGTAGTTCGTGAAGCTCAAGTACAATGAAGAGCTCATTTTTTGCAGAGAAAAAGGGGATTCATGATTTGAGAGCCAAGAGGGAAAAAGGTTGGAGTATCCATCCTTTGGGCTCAGGGGGAGCCCAGTATTTACAGGAAAGAGGCACTACAGAGCATGGATCACTAGGTGAAAATCCAAGTGGCACTCCACGATCGTACATGGGCTCTGTCAAGTTAGTCATAACCGTGGAGCCAAGAATCATCTCCTCCTTTGTGGGGAGCTCTCTTCACGGGGTTCAGAGGTTTCAGTCAAGTTCTTCAGGTTCATGAAGGTCGATTCATATCTCTTTGTGGTGCGAGGCTCTCAGTCAATTGCATCGTAACTGTGGAGCCTCCCGCCTCTGTGCTTTGCGGTGGCTTTGCAAAAATCATGCGGATTGTGGATCCACATGCCTCGTTGCTCCGCAGAAGGTTCGCAAAGGTGGAAGATTTGCACCAGCCATAGTGCTATGGGGCTCCACGAATAGGCTTCGCAATGTATCCCTAAAGGAGGTGGTTTCCTCATTTTGTTTTCTCTTCCTCTCCCCATATTTTGGTGCCAACATGGTTCAATAATTATTTTCATTGATAATAGATCATTGAATAAAAACACTTTTAAGAACATGTATAATTTTACTCATATCGTTAATTTGATTGATCAACTCCAAGGAGCGTAGTATTTTTTAATATTGATCTAAGGTCTTGGTACAATCAGTTGAAGGTGATTTAAGGATGTATTATGAAGATATCATTTTGGACTAGATACAGATATTATGAGTTTTTAGTTATTCCCATTAGGTTTTAAAATTCCCTAGATGTATTAATGGATCTTGTGAATACAATTTTCCATAACTATGTAGATATGTTTGTTGTTGTGTAAATTAATTAAATATTTTCACATTCTAAAATTATTTATGGTCATGAAAGAAACCTAAGGATTTTTTTCAAACATAGAAGGAAAATAAGTATTTTGGAAAATTTAGACTCTTATAATTTTGGTTGTAACAAATTTCATTCCCTATGTATATTTCTTCTAAATATAGAATAATTGTAAACCCTTCTAAAAATAAATTTATTTAATCATGGAAAAGACCTAAAACAGTCGCAGATATATATAGTGTTATTGAAATGGTGGGTTACTACCATCAGTTTGTTGAAAAAGTTTCTTACTTATCTAGTCCAATGGATAAGTTAAATAAAAATAGTTTCAAATTTATCAAAATAAATGTGTGTGAGGATTGAATCTACATACTGGAAATAAGATTGTTGGATGCTCCGTTTTTTTCTCCGCCTTCTAGAAATTTGGAATTTTAGATCTACAAGGATCTTAATTAAAAAAACTTATTTATGTCCTAATGCATAATGATCAGGTAATTGATCATATTTCACTTCAATTAAAACATGTAGAGATAAATTATCCCACACATGGTGTGGAATTTTATGATGTGGGTTTTTATTTAAAATTTTGGATGATTTATTTAAAAGTAGAGAAGATTGAAATATATACTGATCATAAATTGTTTACGTATATATTCACACCAAGAGAGTTTAACATGAGGAAAAGAATATGGATGATAATGATTAAGGATTTCAACATCACGATTCATTACCAACCTATGATAGAAAAAAAAGTATCTAATTCATTGATACAAAACCATAATTATATATTAAATGTGTTATGTAACGACCCAAAATTTTGAATAAATTTTGTGTCCTAACTTTGTGTGTTATTTTATTTTATACTGATCAAAACTATTTCATTTAATAAAATGAGTATAATTAAAATAAGAATATTGGTTTTCGATTGTTATATGACCGTTGGTCAATATGACTGTTGGAAACTAATTGTTGTGTTATTGTCTATAAATACAAGTGATCTTGATTAATTAATATAGAAAGAAGATTCGATGGCTCCATATAGAAGTCTCGGTCCTATCAAAGCCCATCTGACAGAACTTGGGAAGGATATAGGACCTTTGGGATTTTCTCTGGACCAAACACAAGCTAAAATTTATCGTGTGAAGTTGGAATGGAATCGCCTTCGCGAGAAGTTCAAGCTGATAGAAATCAATACTCAGGAAATGTTGGTCGAGCCGTCAAAAGCTTCTATCACCCTATGACACCTTACTCTTAGGTCCTATACTGGTGTTATAAGGGGTTATGTAACGAGATCGTAACCGCCATGTGTAATCCTTTGATTTAAATAAAAATTGTGATGTATTCTTATGGTGAAGTTTGTGAATTTTCAAATGTCCAGTTAAATATAGTATGCATATTATTGATGAATTCTAGAAAAAATATATTTTAAAATATTTATGTAAACCTTAGATAATTAATAATGTGTAACGATTTTCAAAAAATGGCCTTCTACAGCTCTGTTCAGTATGAAACTTACCGTCTAATAAGATCAACATAATTATTAGTGAATAGTAAATTATGAATAGTGATTTTATGCTTATGATTAGTAATGTGACGAAATGGATTAAGTAACTTCACTTAAGAAAGTATTAATATAATTTAGGCACCTTGATAATGTAATGTGATTCAATAAAATAGGTAAATAACTATTTCAGAAATTATTGGTTAAGTATTAGTTTATTCAAGTGAATAGTGTTTTTTATTTAAAAATTAAATAAAAAATATTTAGAAAATTACTTTCATAAAACGAAGATCATTTTTGAAATCAGAGCAATGATATTTGGTTAAGGTGAAGTTTTGGGATTTTTTTGAAATAGTTAAATTTTCAGGGAATAGTGTATTTATTTAAAAATTAAATTAAAAATAATTAGAAAATTATTTTTACAAAATGGAGTTCATATTTGAAATCAGAGCATCGATATTTGGTTAAGGTGAAATTTTGGGATTTTTCTGAAAATGTTGAATTTTTGGTGAATAGTGAAAATACAGTTTTTGAGTTTCAGGTGTTTAATGACATCATTACTGATGTAATAATTATGAAATAATTCTGGTAGACTTCTGAATCATAATATAAGTTATGAGGTGTCCCATGTGGCCAATACCATGGGCAAATACCATGGGAAAGCCCATGGTTTTTCCAATACCACCGATGAGGTGTCCCTTGGCAATTAATGCTTTGTCCCCTCACTTCTCCTATAAATACCAAGCCTTTCCCTCATTCATTTTATTTAATAATACTCCCCAACGATTTTATGCTCTCTCTACCTCCCAAGGAGTCCTCCCAAGTATCCCTCAAGCCTCCCAAGGTCCCGACCTTCAAGCGTTCAAAGTTACTCTTCAAGGTAAGGGATTCTTTCACCCTCCTCTTTTAAGTCATGACTTCTTTTATGTTGTGTCTTCTAGTTTCCATCTATTTATGTTGAGGGTATATTGTTATATGTTATGATTACATTCCATTTCATTTATAATTATTGAGAGACCCTTTTGGCTCTCATCAATTTGTTTTCTGAAATTTTAAGTGATGTCGTTAGGCTGCCGAATTTCTTGTAAAAGAAATCACATTTTCTCTTTTCTTTCATGTTTCCTTTTCATGTGGTATGTCCTTAAAATATCCATGCCATGATCTTATTCTGTTCCCATACTATATTATGAATTATTTATGATTGGGTGATCCTTTTACCCTCTCTTTTCAATGTTTTCTAAAACCATGTTATATAGTCATTATGCTGTAGAAATTTCGTCTCAAAATTTCTATATCTTTCTCTCAAGAAATTATATTGTTTATTTATGTGAATACCCAGAATTATTTCGTTTCCATGGGTGTTCATAAATATATAAATATGATATATTTGATTCTGGAATTGACACACATATAACCATCACTCCCTCTCCATGGGTTATAAATGACATAATGATCTTATTTTTAAGCTCTTTTTAAACGTCACGATTTTGAAATGAAACCCATTTCTTTGATTCCATTTGGGTTATTTATGAAATGTTTGATTATGATCTATGTGGATCACATGAAAGTAAATACATATTAAGGGTGCGCCCTGATAGCGCTCCAATGCATTGGGTAACGAATTAATCTCTAGATATGAGAAGTTTCACGATACCTTGGGGAATAACCTTGGTAATTTTTATGACATCTTGGGGATGGACCTTGGTGATATGTTCATGAATGTATAAATGAAATTTTGTAGCCACATATTCAAATTATGTTCAATCTAATTTTCATTATGATATTCCTACTCTTTCATTGCTCATGTCTTTATTTTTTTATTCAATTTCTTATTGATATCACAAGTACATTGATTCCCTTGTTTACCCTTACTGGGCCTTCTGCTCACCCTTTCCTTTAATGTATGTCTCCAGGATATGATATGAAGTAAATGTACATAGGATGAACCTATGATGAATCCTTAAAAGTGGTTTAGAATAATGTTTTATGTTGCTTTCATGTATTATGTTCCCTATTTCCAAGACAATAGACATTAAAGATCCTCTGTATGTAAAATGTAATGAAACGTTATGTATTAAAAAGGCGGGATGTTATATGTTACATCTAGAACATATCCCTTTGGTTAATTATTTGATGAATTTTGGATGATAAATTATTCATGTAGGAACTTCCCTTGTTTTGTTTCAGATGTCGGTAAAATCTTCACTACCATAATGAAATAAGAAATATTATAAGGAGGCCCATGTTTTGTAAGAAATGGTAGAATCTATTAAGAAGGGTAAGTTTCCAAAGTATAATGTTGATAAATAATGTTCTATAATATTTTTGAAGATATTACATTTTCCATATTCTTTCAATTTGAAGATATAATTTTTTAGTGAATCTCATAGTTTTAAATTTTCTGTTCATCTTGGAGGTACTCAAATGTATAGAAACCTTTAGAACTATTAATGGTGGGATGGAATGAAAATAGACATTCCTTTCATAAACATGAAATTTTTACCTTTTCAAATGTATTAAAAAGAACAAAAATTATTGAAATGGATGAATTTGTCTTTTCCTGC
Organism: Viscum album; assembly: GCA_963277665.1. Classification (NCBI taxonomy): domain Eukaryota; kingdom Viridiplantae; phylum Streptophyta; class Magnoliopsida; order Santalales; family Viscaceae; genus Viscum; species Viscum album. Next base: position 1,265,975,666 of record OY728129.1, on the reverse strand, counting down.
ATAGGACTAGAAATTGGAAAACATATCTATGGATTTTGCGACGGGATTAAAAAAGACTTCTCGAGGTAACAATGAAATTTGTCATATTATTTATCGAAAAACTAAATATGAACATTTCCATTTCATTTGTAATGTTAAGCCTTTATATCAGCTTTATCAATTGTATAGTCAGGTTACATGGAGTTCTTATATACATTTTATCTGACTATGATCTCAAATTTACTTCTAATTTTTAGAAAGGGCTTCAGAATTCATTGGGTACTAAACTAAATTTTCATAATTCTTTTAATCCTCATTTTGATGGACAATCCAAGAAACAATTATAAACATGGAAGACATGATAAAATCTTATCTAATGTATTATTATGTAATTTTGGAACACTATCTTTCATTAGATTAATTCTATTATAATAATAGTTTCTTTCCAATATATGAATAGCACAATTTAAGGAATTATATGAAAAGTGATGTGGGAATCTAGATTGATGGGATGAATTAGGCTAAATTATGTTATTGGGAACATAGTTGGTAGAATAAATGGTGGAATTGGTGAAGATGATTCAACAAATATGAGGATGGATCAAATTAGATAGAAACTTTATACAGATAACTAGAGGAAATATTTTTCTTTTGAGGTAGGTGATCATATCATTTAAAATGTATCTCCTTTGAAAAGTGTTATGAATCTTTTTAAAAAAGGGAATCTATGTTTGTGTTTTATTGGACTATATAAAATCATAGACAAAATTAGATCATTTTCCAACACAAATCCCTTTCATCATAGTTTTTATTAGGTATATCAAATAATTTATGTTTCGTTATTAATAAAATATGTGTTGGATACATCTCATGTTTTGATACTTGAAGTAGTTTAGATAGGAGAAATTATTTCGTAAAATTAATAAAAAGTAGAGATTCTGGATCACAAAGATCAAGTGTTTTTTAATAAATTAATATATCAAGTTAAACTTTTTTTAACAATATGGTTAAAGAGGAAACATAGGAATCAAAATATTCTATGAAGGAAAAATATCCTTACCTTTTTAATTAATGGATAAAATTTTGAGGATGTAATTTACAAAAGGGGAGAAGAATATAAATACCTATGTAAATTTAACAACTATTTTCATGGAATTTTAATATTCATTATATTTATTTTATATAGTTATATTTATTTTAAATAGTTTTATTTAGTATATGGATATTAAGTAATTTTCCCATAAAAAAGGAAATGGTTTTATTCTTATTAAATTCATTTTCAAGTATTTTAAGATTATATTGAAAATATTATTTACTAAATTATAGAATTTTAATTTAAAACAATTAACATAAATATTGAAATTAGTATGTCAATTTTATTTTAGGATTAAATTATTATATTTTTTTGAAAGATTTATTTTTCAGTAAATAGGGTTAAATAATAATTATTATTGAAAATTGACTTTTCTCAAAAAGTTTATACATAGTTTCATTATAATTTGAATTAGTTTAAAATTTTAAATAGTTAATTTTTTAAAAAAATATAATCTTATTAATTTTATATTAATAAATATTGTACTTGAATTTGGTATAAAAACATTTTTATACATAGAATTACTTTTTTTAACTTTTTTCTATCACGTATTGTGAGTTGAATTTTAAATTATTTTCTTACAATTATATAAATTGAATCAATAAAAATTGTTACCATATTTATAATATTGAGGTTCATATTTTGCAAATATAACACTTTTTTTTCATTTTGAATAGTAATCATAGTAAAAACTATTACACTTGTAAAGATATAATGTGTTAATTACACTTAAAACTATTATTATAGGGCTTAAAATCATTTAGAATTTGGATTTATTATAGTATATGAGTATATTTCATCCATAATATTCAAAATTTCTAATATATTAAATTGTATTTTCTTTTAGATTTGATTTTTAACCTTTATATTAATTTATGTAAAGAACAATATAAAATGTAACATTCTTGATTTTAAATTTCTATTATATGTTCTCATATAAATAAAAATAAGTTATAAAAAATATTAATATTTATTTTTAAAATAATGAAATTATTTTTATGGTGATAATATATTTCTAATTTTTAGTGATTATATAATTACCTTAAGCACTTATACAACAATTACTTGGTTCTTGTGAAACTAGTATAAAATTATATTAAAATATTTTAGAAACAATATAATTAACATTTTTGGGTGATTTGTTGATTACTAAAAAATTATACCAATATAATAATTTTGGTATTTATGAAATTTTTATATTAAAGTTAAATTACTATCTTGATGTCATTAGAATCAAACTAAATGAATTGTTCCAAAAATGGAATTAAATATATTTAATAAAATTAATATTTTATTACATGATTTAAAATTCATAAAAATATTATCTTGGAAATATTTATAATTATATAGTTCTAAAAGTAAACCATAGTCCATTAATGGTTTATATTTCCATTTATTGTAACTTTTTAAACATCTAATGAGTGAAAAACATTGATACCGTAGTTATCAAAATGGGAATCTAGGGTCAAAACAAAGAGATAATGGTGAAAAAATAACCTAAAATTGTACAAATTTTATTTTAGTTGGGTATTTATAATAATAATAATAATAATAAAAATAATATACTGAAATTATATTAATTTACATTCATTTTTTATGAAAATTAATTTATACTTTTTTAATACATTATGTAATTCCAAGAGTGTCCCTCCCCTGTATTATAAAAGGAAATATAACATCTCTTCTTCCATACACATTTTGATAACTCAATTTCATAGAATTCCTTCCAAAATATCTTTTTAAACTTAATCCCTATCCCTTATTGTATCTAATTAATTTATAAAACCAACCAAAGAATTATTTTGGTGTTAACCTAAAGAGGTTATCCGAAGAAGAGGTATAGTTTTTATCCAAGGGTTTTCTTTTTATTTTATATATTACTTCCTTAAAATATTATTCAACCTTGATAAAATAATAAAATTTGTATCCTACATGAAAAATGGGGTTCAAAACCCATTGGACGCAGGTTACGGTAGCAGTACTATAGCGGTACTGTTACAGTGGTGGTACTATTGAACAGCTGGTACTGTAGCGGCGGCGGGTACTGTAGCTGCCAGGTTACTATTCACAGAATGGGCTTTAGGCCAAAAACATGAGCCTATGGGATATATAATGGGATACATGCCAACTGGGCCTTTAGTCTATGTAATGGGTCTCCCTCTACCCAGTTAAAAGAGGTCTTTTCTTTGCATTAATAATAAAATTATGTTTCGTCCCCAACCATTTAAAAAAATCTATCTCTTATTCCATGAAATTGGAAATGAAACCGTTATTCGTGAATACAGCAGACTTCCACCTCCTAAACCAATGAAATTTGTATCTACCACTGCCTATCAAGAAAGGTTATAATGATGGATTTAATGTTTATAAATGATATTAAAGACAAAATAATAATTATTTAAAGTTAATATTTCATCTATTTTCATAATACTCAATTCATTTAGATTTATAACGTCGTCCGCACATACATGTGGATTACCACCTCTATGAATCCATGTCATTATTTTTTCATCACCAAATTCCATTAATGGTGTATATAAGTTTATTTAAAGGATTAATATGATTTATATTATATAATAATAATTTTTAAAATATAAAATAATACTTACCTTCTTTCAATCATGATCATTTAAAAATGGAAAGATTACTCATGCGTACGTACAACCAACCATCACCATAATCATAACATAGTTTATTTTTCATAACAATTTTTCATGGTTAGTATTAAAAGTATAATTGATGTATAAAAATGAAAATTATGTCCTGATTATTATTGTATATATTATTGAATAATTATATATATAACCATAGTTAACCTTACAAAGTAACATTTGATTTTTAAGCCAAATATCATCAAAACATCTGATGTAAACTTAATTGATAATATAATTAAATATAACATGGTAATAAATAAAATAAAGGAATAATAAAATTGAAAAAAATAAGAAATTAAATAATTAATATATGTTTATTATTCTGAATCACAAAGAACGTAAGTGATTTTTCAGACACAAGAAAAGTAATAAATTTTTTTAAAACATCATTTTAAATGTTTAAAAGATTTACTTTCTAAATATACTTATTCCATGTAAATATTCTTAAAATTATATTATGGATGTATTTATATCAATATAAATTAATTATAAAAAAATATTAAGTCTATTATTAAATTTCTTACTAATTGTTTAAAAATTAATCTTTTTACTAGTTTTTTATGTATGTTATTGAATTTATTTACAAAAGGAAAACATAATTTTCGATTTTAATGTATACGGATTAAATGGATTTTCCTGTAACTAAAACCATTATTTAATGTTTTTTTTACTTTAAAATATTTCATGTTTTAGTCAAAGGAAAACCCTTCTTATCATTTACCAAGGTATTTTTATTCTTAATTTTTTTTAAAAAGAAATAATATTTTTATATTTGAAAGTGTTTTTAATATGGGTTAAAAAGTTATTTCCAAGGATTTTATGATTAAAGAATATAAAATGAAATTTTTTAATCTTAATATTTTACTTGATCAATATATCTAGTAATCGGTGAGTCTGATATGGCTTATACGTTGGGTTCTCTCGATACAGCTTATAAGACGGGTGAACCTAATACAGTTTATATGATGGGTGATCCCGATATAGCTCTATAATGAATTATATAATGTTAATTATCATTAATGTTAATGATGAAGTATTTAAATAGATAGTTTTATTATATGGACCAAATTGGGAACTAGTCATTTATAACATGGGTTATGGATATAATGCTCTATGCTACCTAAAAGGGTATCTATTTTCTTACTATGGTTTATAATTGTCTTCTTTGAGAAAAAAAGTTTTTTTCATGTGTATTTAATTTGTTTCATAATTCATATGAATAATTTGAAAAATGTAAACATCATATAGGTATTCATGTTTTTTACTTGACTTATGGATTTCTTATTTTTTTCACTTACTGGTCTTTTTTGTTCTCATCCCATATTTTTTTTAAAAAAATCACAAGTTTTAAGGATGACTAAGAACAATGAAGAAATAAATTTTAAAGTTTTAAATATTTTTCATTAAAATAAAATATGTTTCATATAAAAAATATTATATTTTGAGAAAAGTTTATATTGAGTATAATTGTACACTTTTTAATATATAAGATCCTTGAAATGTAATGATGTTCATTGTTGGCTAAAACTAAATATTATGAGATGTTTTAGTGATCAATCCTTATAATATAATCCTGATTTTGGTGATCTAGATCTCTAATTTAGAGTTAAAAGTGGACTGATTAACTGATGAAGTCCACACCATAGTGGCGACCATGGTATATTTTGGAAGTACGAATGTGAAATGTGGCATCCCACTATTGGTGTTTTGATGGTTATGGTGGAATCGTGAGTAGAAAGTATCATGATACTAAATCTAAAGAGGAAATAGATAAATGGGAATGGTTCTGGTGTTTTATATATAGTGATATGGCCTATTGATCAAGAGGGTGTTGAATTGATCAATTTATAAAATTTTAAATATTATATATGAGTTGAAATTTGTTAATCTATAGAAAAATAAAATATGTGTAGAAGAATATTTTATAGTAGTACGGATTAAAGTGATCATACGAATAATATTCCCTTATCCCTATAAATAAGGGAAGGTGAACCAACTAAAAATACTACCTTTTAATAGGGATTCATAACCCAATTACAAAATAATTTTTTAGTGGAACCACAACCATCACAACAACAAGAATTTAATAAGGACTCACAACCCACTATAAATAGAATTTTTCAATTTAGATTAATTTCCCAAATTATATCCTTTTTATCCCTAGAGTAATAAAAAAAGCATACCTTTTGTTGTTTATTATAACCAACACAATCCCACTTTTCAGTAAAAAACATCAACTAATTGTTAACGCACACAAAAATAGATGTGAAATTATGGCACCACAAAACCTGAATTAAAATGTGAGAGATTTAGTTAAATGGTTGACTTTATCACTTCATCTATGAGATTCTGAATGTTGGAGTTTGAAATTCATAATTACAGTATTATCATGATCATATGAATATCACACTTCTAGAAATCACACACATCAGATATTTCATATTGTGTAGACTAATTATATTTTTATATATTTTACTAGGTTGGTAAATATCTATTTTTTCAAACATCTAAATCAAAAAATAAAAAATAATATAATTCGTCGTTCTTATTATCATTATTCCTTATTCTATAATGTAAATATAAAAAATTACTTCACAAACGTTAGAATCTTTACAGTGATTATTTATTGATTTCTTAAAAATAATTTCCTGAGATAATTTATATAATTAATGCACATGTAATAATAATTTAATCTCCATGATTATTTTTACTATATGTTTTTAAAGAATAAAACTTATTTTTCAGACATAAAATGAAATTATAAAAAATAAATATCTCAAATAAAAACAAAATAATTAAATTTAGAAATTCTGTGGAAGCTATAAAAATTCAATAAGTATGAGATGTGTAGGGAATATATTCTATGTAAGAATAAACATGTGTATGCCTAAATATATTTATTTTCATATTGTTTTTCATATAGATGATTCTTTATATTTATTGATTTTTTTGATAATCTTCATTTGGTTTTCTATAAGGTTTATTTTAGGCAAGGATAAATTTCATTCACAAGTATAAATTTCCATAAACTTCATTAAATTACATTATAAGGGTGAATTAATGTATTTATAAGACTAATATACACCTATCAATCACTAATTCCTTTATAAAATAGAAAATTTTGTGAAACAAAATTGTATAAGGATATACCCTCTATGAAAAATTAACATCAAAAGGTTGAAACACAAGTAGCGTAGGGATCATATTTGGCTATTTAAGGATGATTTTATTTTGTTAAAAGTACACTTGATCACTATTGTTTGAAAAAAAGTTTTCAAAATTAAAAAATATTTGAAAAATTAGTTTTACAATGAAAACAACTAGAAAAATAAATAATTGAAAAACAATATCATATGATTAACTAAAAAAATGAATATTCAATATTGAAAAAAAATCTGCATAAATGTTTTCTTCTACAAGAAGTGAATAATTCAAACAATAAAATAATTAATTCTAAATAATGTTCAAATTAATAAATAAAATGATTATTTTTTAATAAAAAATTAATATGGATAATAGATTCAGTCTAATAGCTCCGTCAATATCCTATTTTTTGATACATTCAAAACCAATTATCTAACATATAAAAATATATCCATTTTATAAATGTTCAAAAAGATTATAATAACCTGTTTTCATAGTACACTCCATTTTTTGAAATGGAAATCAGTTTTTTTTAAATTAAACTAAACCATTCCTAGATTTTTATAAATTAAAATTAAGTATTCAAATATTATCCCAAAAATAGTTAAACTGAAAATATGTCATCGAGTTAAAAAGATAATTCGCCTAGAGTTAAAATTTATTAAATTGAGATTAAACCAAATTACATAAATTAATGAATATAAATTTAAAATTAATGAATTCTATAATAAATATTTAATATATATATAATAACTAAAATTTTAGCATTCTTAAGTAGATTTATAATTATATTTATGGCAGATTTTTAAAACTAATTTAATATAGATTTAGAAAAATATTTTAAATTTTTTATTTTCACTACAACTTCCCCTAAATTAATCTATATATATATAATATAAATAAAAAGTTTATGAAATAAATAAATATTACAAAAATGAAAACATCCTTACAATTATTTGTTTCACTATCTAAAATAGACATAGTACAACTCCAACAAAAGAATAAATATATTCTAAAAACGATCCATTGAAAAAATTACAAATAATGATAAACATTACATACTCCCTTGAATAAAAAATAATTTATGCATTAAACCATAACACCAACTTCCAACCGATTATTTTAAAACATAACTAAATCAACAAGTTTAGTAAATCTATGAAATAAATTACCATCTATAGAAATATATTCTAAAAAAATTACTTCTTATAACTAAATTCTAATTAAAATTATATCTAAATCCCATATACCATGTTATATAGTTTTTTAAGGTATTCATATAAATATAAATAATTGATGAATTATCGCATAAAATAATATTATTATCAAAATTACTATCATAACTCGTTAATGAATGTTTATTTTATAAACATTGGTTATGGTATATTTTAACATGATATGTTTTTCTTGAGCTAAATATAATGAAATAGAAAATAATCCTTGTAATATTCAATAAATTAAACCATTTCATAAAAATTAAAAATTCTACAAGTACATTATTTATCAGTTTAATAAATTCAAAATCAGAATAAGAATAGATTTTCATTTAAAAACATGTTCTTCCAGGATAAAATAAAATACAAATATTATTTCTTTTACCAAATTACTAATTATTTTTAAAAAATTTAAGTGTATTTTTTTAGGGTAATATTTTATTATAGTGAAATTGAAAAAAAAACATAAATTTAGTTCTAGAAGAACTTAAATATGTCAAACAAAAAATTATTTTAAAAAAACCATTAATATTATTTAATTTTATAATAATATCTACATTATATTTACAAGAAGTAATCATATATGTATGTAAAAACCATAGTATATTATTATTGATTAATAAAAATACTATCATTTATTTGAAGAATTTAAATTCATAAAAATATTTTAAATTCTTTTTTAAGAATCCAAGAAAAATTGAGAAGTATACATATCTAAAAATAAATTACAAAGTTTTATACATGATGATAAAAAATCAATATCAATAGTATAAATTTGAATAATCAAAAAATATTTTAAACACTTCTTTATAAATTAGGTAAGATCTACTTTTCCTTTTAGGAAACATTTTTTTATAAATAATTTAATGAAATCTTCTATACAATTCTCAAGGATCTTATTATGTCTATAATATTCTTTTGAATGTTTTAAAACATGATCATTTTTTTTTCAAGTTAAAAAACTAAAGAATATTTTACATAAAAGTGTTATAAAATAGTCCCATTTATTGAATAATTTATAATATTAATTTCATAAAGTTTAAAACACTAATTAGTTGTCTAATATTACAAAACTTAAGTAGATCATAATGATAAAACAGTTGAAGAAATTTCATCATAATAAATACCTTCTACATGAAAATATTATTGGGATACTAAACCAGAATTATTTATAATAATATGACTAGATTTGTTAGGGTTTTTTTCATGATATCTATTTATATCCTATAGTTTTGTAAACATTTAATAGGTTTCCATAATGTCGAGAAATCATTTTTAGAAACAAATTATAATACAATTTTCATAGATAAAATCTATTTAAGGTATTTTAAATATTTTTGTAATTTCATTGGTAACAAAATATGAAATAGAAGAATTGGGAGAAAAAAATTATTTAAGGAATTTCCTTTCTGAAATATAGACTCAACATCTCTAATAATTTTTTTAGTGGGAAAATATTTATTAGATTTTCAAGATCTTATGTGAGAGTGATTCTCCCCCTAAACAAGTTAATTCAATTATATAATTTCATATTATCAAAAATTAAAACAATTAAAATCCTTATCAAAATGTTCTTATTCACCTGATTTATACATTAAATAGATTCCATTTAATTTAACATGAAATTATTCGTCAATACCAATGTTTTTTTGTGATATAATTTATAATCTTTGATGACAAAATAATATCTAAAACAAATTTCTTCATCATACTTTTCAAAAAAAACCAATGAATTATATGAATTATCATTTAAAACATCACAATAGAAATTATAATATAAGATAATTTAGGTTTCCTACCCTTTTATTATTTAAAATGAATTTTCATTAAAATTATTCATAAAAGAATTCTATTAATAAAATATTACTTTTTCTATTCACTAATTCTACCTAAACATATTTTGATGTACTATATTCACCTAATATATTTCAATCCATTTCCTGTATAGACTTATTTTTACATTCAAGAACACTATTTTTTAGTGAGTTCTTGGGGATGAATAGTTCTGGAAATATCCATTTTCATCAAAAAACTTTTCAAATTAAGGATTTAGAAATTATCCACCTCTATCACATATAACATATATAATTAAATAACCATTATTATTTTGAAAAAGTTTACAATAAATAATAAACAGAGATATAGTTTCACCGTTGTGGGTAAATAAATAAACATAATTAAATCCTCCAAACCCATCAATAATAAAAACATATTTATTACCAATAGGACATGTAATTTGAAATGGTAAAATAATCCTAAATGTTATTTCTTGAGAGGTATGATAGTAATGATTATTGTATACATATTCAAATATAAGAAAAATTATTTCCATAAGTTAAATTGAAAAATATTTCCGAAATATTCAATATAATGACTCAGGATTCTCATACATGGATATAAAATATATTTAGATTAATATTCAATACATTACAAAAATAAAATTTTAAAGGCCATAATAGTTTACTACCTTTGGATACATATAACATATTATTCATAATTATTTAAGGATCTTCAATATATTCTATAAAGATATTCCTATTGTTTAATCCCACTTAAAAATCATTTTCCATAACATAGAGAAAGGAAATAAAAGAAATGGTGATATTAAATGCTTAGAAATAGTAAATAAGGGAGATACATAAGAAAAAAAATCCGAATAAGGGTATGGGAACCTGAGAATAACATTGGAAACCATATCATGCATATCAAAGATCATAGTATTGAGTCACGGAATAAATATTGTCATTTCATATGACATGAATCATATGAAAATCAAAGAACATGAGATATTAGATCATAATTGTTTCATAAGAAAAATATTTTTGACATACAACTAGGCTTATAAAATACTGAACATATATAAATAAAAAAATTTCACTCATTAAGTTAAGTACATGATATTAGGATCCCACATAAATATACTGATATGCAACTAGGTCCACACATAACATTATAGACATGAAGGACATGTCCATGCATAACATTGGGAACAAGTATTTAGGTTCACACATAATCTTCTTAACACATAATCATGTTCTTGAATAACATTATGGACATGAAATATAGGTCTACACGTAGAATAATAGTAGTTAAGGTTCACTCCTAAGACTATTATAGTGGACAAATACCCTTACTGGATGAGGTTCACTCTCCATTCAAATAATTTCTATCTCATTAGATATAAATCTTTATGCAATTAACTATAGGTATATATAGGCCCCAACCATATTTGGATTTAATGTGACCACCATCTCTAGTTATAACATTACCACCATATCATGTTGAAAATCATACATATGTTTTCCAAAATATTATAAAATATTCTTCATATCAGAAACCATGTAATGAAATTAGTTTCCTAAACATATCATCCTAATATAACCTTTAGAAAAAAATTGGTTTCAGGATAATTTCATTATTTATTCAAATCATAACATGAGGAAAAAAACCAGGTTTCATAAGAATTTTATCATGGTATAATCCATGGATGAGAAACAGGTTTCAAAAAAATATTGTTACTATAAAAATTAACCATTTATATAATGAATAAGAACTATATACATGGATAATTTTCACACTAAATCATAATTAACATCAAATAGTTACATTGTAGATTGAATACAATTTTGAAATAATGCATAATATATTTATATGGGGAAAAAAATTTCTATGAAAATAAATTTTTAAAACATTAAACATTATAAAAATCTCTTTTTTGAAAATATCCTTGAAAAATTTTAAGTGAATATTTTAAAAATAATTTAAAACATTTCTTTGGGAAAATATCATTTCTTCTTTGAAAATGGTTTTTAAAAAATAAAACATTTTGAAAACATTTTTCTTCCAAAATTAATTTGAAAACATAAAAACTAATCTTCAATGAAATGATTATGTTATAAAATCCCATTTGTGTCATAATCATTAACAAAATATTCCTTTCATATTTTTGGTAAAATCCATATAGGAATTTTTTGGATAATGACATGAAGGTTACATTAAAAATATTTTGTAAAAAGTAAAAAATGGGTAAAATTTTCTTTTAATAATTATATATAGTAATATAATATTTTTTAAAACCAATTTAGAAAACAAGGTTTTAGAAGAAAACAAATTTCTGACCGAAGAGAGAATTAAAGTCATATTTTTTAAAATCATTTTTCTTAATAATTTTGGGGAGAAATTAGTGGGAAAAAGGTACCATAACTTGAAAATAACATGGATAAATAGATGATAATAATATTTATCAGAATTATTGAGTGATGTATCTTGATATTTTATCATTAGAAACATAATCATAAACAATCCTGAAAAATGATGAGACTGTGACCTAAAATATTTACCTCTTTGGTAACTTTGATTCATAAAACCCTTTAAATAATAACATAAAATTTTTATATAAAATTTTAAGAGGTTGAATAAAGTAATGTAACTAAATTTCAATGGGTTTTTATATCCATCTCATGAAATAATAATTGTTTACAACATAATGTACATCTCAAAGAAGGCAAATTGAGAAACAAATCCCTTACCGATATGTAAAATTTTGAATGATAAACCCTGTGAAGGAGAGATACTAAAATTGATATTTACTTAACAATAGTATTTTATATAAAAATCCTAAAATACATTAATGGTAACTATAAACACTACATAAAACATACATGTGGTGAATATAGAATTTGTGTCATGGAAAGTAAATGTGAGATGGAAATCCCTTACCTTAAGTATTATATCCTTTGTACTCATTAAAAACACATGCATAATAAATATAATTACTTTATAAATATATTAAATAACAATATTCATATATATAATTCCATATATGATTTTATTATGACCTTTTACTACATATTTATGAACAAATCCTTGTTATATTTATGTTTCGGGTAATAACTGTATTGTTTTTTGTATATGTTTTGATTAGAAATATTTTTAGTCTAATTACTTTGACAATGGTTCCACATTTTCTAGAATTATAACCAGAATATAAATATAATATATATTCAATAAATATTCATTTATAATTTTCCATTTAATTTTGTGATATTAAATGAATGACATGGTTCATGGAGCCAGTAGTTCATATAAAACTATGAACACTGTTTTTCATTTTCTTATTAATTTGAATGAAAGAAAATTAAATGATATATATTATCATTAAATATTTATTTTTTTTCCATATATATCCCAAATTTTTATTAATCTCATCCTTAATACATTCATTGTAAAGCCTTAACGAACCACATTGATTCGCGAGGCGATAGTCGGTTATACATAAGAGCGATGTTATCATATTTTCTCAAAAGGGGGAGTATGATTTAATGTGTGATATAATAATTAAATAATAATAATAAAATAATAAACACAATTTATATAATATATAAAAAATATATCTATATTGTTTCCATTCTTAAGAGGTGATAATGGAAAAATGAATGACATTAGTACCCCTGGAAGTAGTCCATCATTCACAAGAATAACGATTTTGTAACCCATTTAATGGAAGTGGAAATTGTTATAGGTCATGAAATTGACATAAAAAACCTCATAATATGGAATATACTAAGTAATTAACATATTCTTGATAATTTAAATGTTAATGGTGTTAGAGGAAGTGATAAAACAATAACACTCATTGATGAATGTTACCACTTCTTTGGGTACCCTAATTTGGGTTGCACTAAAATTATTTATAGGATGGAATTATTAAAAATATAAGGATTCCATGATGAGGGGAGGTAAGTTGGTAATTTATCTGGGTAGGTATTGGCTTAACCAAATAAGTTTTAAGCTGTGAATAATAGAGTTAAGTGGGGTGGCCTTTTATAAGTGGGCGAGATGATACACTTGGTATTTTTTGAAGATGACTAAGTGCTTCCATATTTTTCATATATCAAAATGGTCCAAAATTAACAATTATAAAACCCTATACATTTAATGATACAGATATGTCTATAAAATAGTTTTTAGACATGTTTATTGGTTATTTTTACCCTTAATGTTTTAGTTTAACCCCCCACCCCCACCCCAGTAAACCCATTTTTACCTTATCTGTGGTAATTAATTATTACTAAAATAATTATTCATTGGGTCAAAAATTAAGTTGGACTTATTAGAAAATTTAAATTATTATTTTTAGAAATATAAAATAAATTTTTACAAATTAAATTCACATAATTTGAAATATTAATTTAAATTTAATCTTGTGGACATGATGAGAAAGCTGAATATTTAAGAGAGAAGGATCAAAAATTTTGCAAGTTTTTATATCCAATTTGAATATGAAATTTATTCTAATATCCTATGTTAGGTTAATATATTTATATTTGAACAATGATAATTTAAACCCAATTTAGAATATAATTTAAATTTATAAATAAATTAAACAAAAATAAATTTTTCTATTAAAATTCTATATTTTTTTACTATTCCAAAATTTATGATACTTTTTTAGAAAAAAAACTTTAATATTAGCCCTAAGACAAATTTTACATTAAGAATTAAAATAGGGAGTTTATTTTATCAAATTAATTTTCTAAATGTATCAAAAACTAGTTATAATATTCTTCAAAAAATACATAAAAACATATTTGTGAGAGAAGAGTATTTTTGAAACATATAAAGACTTTACAAAAAATTATATGTTTTATTATAAATATATTTTATTTATATATAACCATTATAATAAATATTTTAAATGAAGTTATTAATATTCATATCATAATGTTTAATTAAATGGTTACAATGGTTATGTTTAAATAACTAAATTAAAAATATATCATGTTTTTGTTAATACTGAGTGTTGCATATACTGCAAGTTAAGCAAGTGCTGAATGTAGAGAAAAATTAACATGGTGTGGTTAATAATTCAAATTTAAATTTATTATTTATGTAATTAAATTAATTAAATTAAATTAATTTAATCTTATAAAAATAAATTCATAAATCAATTATGGTGTTACATTCTACCCCCTGAAAATAAATTTCTCCCTCAAAATTAGTCACTCTGATACAAAAAAATGATGATACTGTTTCCTCATCATATCATCAAGTTCACACAAAGCATCTTAAAACTAGTACTTTCACCACAAAACATTGACTAAGTGAGTGTTCTTGTTCTATAGAACTTTTTTTATATGATCCATAATATTTTTTAGTCATTCCTCGTAAAAAATATCATGCTCTAGTGGTAAGGTATTAGAGTTTACTACAACTGAATGATAAAGAATTTACTTCCTCAAAAGTGATACATGGAACACACTATAAACATGAGACAGGTTCAGTAGTAGATCTAAATCATAAGCTACAATGTCAATATGATCAAGTATTTTAATGGGACTGATATACCTAGGGATTAGTTTTCCCACCTTTTATCCGTAGATAAATTCATAGAAAATCCTCTCACTGACTTCAAATTCTTGATCACATGGATAGTTATTATTATAACTTCTCTAATAACTTTTTTCAATCCCTACATGTTTTTGAATTGGTTTAAATTTTCTTCTATCTCATCAGCTTTCTCAGGTCCCAATATCTTTCTTTCTATAACTTCATTCCATTACATTAGATTTTGAGAACTCTTTAAATAATGGGATTCATAAGGATCTAACTGAATGCTCAAGTTAAATATTTCATTGAAAGAAAACTCAACATAAGGATGGTGTTAATCAAAACACCCTCTAAAACCCATTGTAAAAAAATATTAAAGTATCATTTAATCATTTTCCACAATATTTAATGTAATTACTCCTTAAATAACTTTGTAACTACATATAATACCAAAGGGTTTAACCAATATTTATTTCTTGTAAATTATCCCTAATTTTCATAAACTACCACAATATAAAACCTCAAAAGGTGGTGTTTACAACTCTAGACTTTAATCAAACTTAAACTCATAATCACATGATGGTGCCCATAATACTTATTTAAATCATACATGGATTCAAATATTCTTACCAAATATAATTCACCCTATATTCCTTAATTAATCTCATTTCATATATAAAAACATTTTCATTGGATATTTGGATTCATCTTTGTACTAATATAACATGAGATGTTTTTTTATTATTCTAGAATCCATGTAGAGGGATATAACCATATTCAATAAAGATAAAAAATAATATTTTCATAGTCTTAATTCATATAAAATGAAACATGAAATTTACAACTAAATAGGGGAGGATAAGTATGCCTGAATTATAATGATTCAATTCATCTATTATTATTTCATAATCATTCCCTTAATCCTTTGTATTTAGAGGTTTCTGTGGCTTATCATCCTTATTACACCTTATTTTGGGGCCTTGATTCTCATAATACACAAACTCCTTTCACTTGAAACATAGAATTTTGGGGGGTGTATTTTTTTTAGTCATCTCTCTATTCATTTCATTGATTGGACTCTTCACATCATTTATATAAACTTTTACTAGATGGAAAGGCTTCCCGCCTTTTAAATGCATTCTTGTTACATTGAGAAGCTCACAAATGTTCTCCTTCCCATGGTTTTGGAATGTATGATTAAATTTTTTTTCCTTCCATGTGACATATAATTGGTATTTTACAAAGAACCCCATTTTCATTTTCTTATCAGTAGTAAAAAAGGGGTTCTAGATTATATACCACTTTTAGTACAACTCAAACAATTTCTTTATAGCATTAAATGTCTGTTATGTATAATTATATTTAGAAATATGATTTCATGACATTAAAGAATTCATAAAGATTAATTTCATTATAAATTATATTACCTATGGAGTACCTCTCAAATATTCTAAAATTTTCACCATATTCACCAAAAGATTCATCATCCTTCTGCTTAATAGCTACTAATTCCTTCTCTATAATTGTAAAAAGAATATAAGGGAAGTTCTTATTAAGAAATATGATTTTAATCCCATCCCACTACATATATTCAATTTAATATTATTTCCTCATATTATTAATATTTTTCCACCATTGATCTACTAAAACTTATAGATGGTAGATTTATAGATTTACTTTTTTATTCTCAAAACACTAGTGCATGGAAACTTTCTTTCCAGTGGAACAAATACATTTCTTATAAATTAAAATATTAGTGGAAACACTAAACGATGGTTTAAATTTACTTATAAAGGAATCAATTTAACATTATTGCCCCCTTTTCTCATTTGTATGTTCACCGTGATTTATATCATGATAAATCTATGTGATCATAATAATGAGGTTTTTCATTCCATCTCCAAAAACATTTAGTTACTTAAGAAGAAAATAATTTCATTTTCTATTTTATTACCCATTAACACAGTTACTTTGGGTTCTATCCATTAACTATAACAAGAAATCATAGTTTGAGCAATGATAATCATAAAGAAACCACATAAACATGAAAAAATAACTTATATGACTTCTTGATCATGATAACTTCTTTAATCTATGAAACCATAGGTTTATCATAGGTCATTAATAGTAATATTATATTTATATCCATCATGATGGTTTGTAAAGATTTTGTTAATTTCCAAAGCATATCCCCTTGGAGTGTCAAACCAGGTGTGTATAATGACTCATTATCATGAACAAGTTTTCGATCAATTCTAGCTCAATATAGTGTTTTTGGGGTAGTAACCCATAGTTAAATCTATGCCAGATCTACATACACATGTAGCAAACTAATAGGGATGTTTTTCTCAGAAACCACTATCTATAACATTTATCAAAATTCTGGGATACTTTCCAATAAATTTACTCATCCTTAGACTTATCTTTAGATACGTACCTAAAAATATCTTTATAAATACCCCTAGAGATATCACTAAATTTTTATAATCCTAATCTCAAAAGGTTAACTAAACCACTCCTCTGATACCAACTATAGAGAACTTAAATTATAATATATCTTTATTACATATTATTATATGAATGTTCATTATATTACACAAATACATGTTTGAAGACTATAATAGTTTAGTGCCTTTGGAAATAAGGAACACAGTCTTCTTAATTATTGAAAGATATTTAATGTATCCAATAATGATCTGAAAATTTAGTTTCCCCACTTAAAAAATATTCTTCATATCCTGAGGAGACTAACAGTGCATGCTTCATCAAACGGTGGAATTGACTTTAGAAAAAATAATTTGGATCTGATCCTAGGTGAAGTTCCAGATGAGGTCAAAGAAAGGAGAAATCGCCTGTAATGTTCTTAGATTTAGATGATTGAGATGGTATGTATTATCTATCAGTACAAGGCCCATGTATTCATTCTTTTTTATTTCTAGAAAAGGAGATTTTTTGGTTGATTGTTGTGGTCAAAATAATTATTATCATTTATTGTGTGTATTACGGTTGGGAATTTGGTTATTGGTCCTAAAATTTCCATGTATTAAGGATTAGAGCCTCTAGGTCTTCAGACTATATAAACTTTACCCCTATACATGTAAAATTGGATTATCAAATTAATAAAAATTGTAGAAATCCTTCGATCCTTAAGATAAAGTGAGCTCAAATTCTCAGTAAGAGTAAGAAAGGAAGATACATAATTTTATCATGAGCATAAGGGCTTGAGGACATGAGTGTAACATTTGAAAACCATACCCTTTATATCAAATATTATAATCTTGAGTCATGGAATAAATATTGGAACTTTATAAGACATTAATCATTAAAAAATGAAAGAACATGGTCCATGAGAGTATAAAATTGGCATAAGACATGTATTTGTGATATGAAAATCAGAATATAGAATTGTGAACAAGAATAAATAGAAATCATTTCACTCATTATGTTATGTACATGAAATTAGAATCTCCCAAAAACATTGGGACATGAAACTAGGTGCATGAATAACATTAGGGATGTGAAGTACATGTCTATTCATAACATTGGGAACATATAATAATGTCCATGCATAAACTTGTGATAATTTTATCAGGTTCCTGATTAAAATTTCAGACATGAAAAATTGGAGCATGCAGAACATAATAGTAGTCAAGGTTCATTCCATAGAATATCATAATAGAAAATGACCCTTACTAAACTGGGTTCACTCTCCATCCTAGTCCTGACTATCTCATGAGATAAAAATATTTACCCAATGCATTAGAAAGAGATACAAGTCACACATGGATTTGGTTAGAATGTAACCACCATGATTAGTTATAACGTAACCACTATATCATAATGAAAATATTACATATTAATGCCCAAGATCATAAAATATTCATCATATAAAACCAATAAAATGAAATGGGTTTCGTAAATGTTTCATCATAACATAACCTGTGAAAAATAAATAAGTTTCATAATAATTTCATCATTTCATCAAAGCATAACCCATGGAAAAAACAAGGGGGTTTCATAAGAATTTTATCATGTTATAATCCATGGAAGAAAAACTAGTTTCATAATGATTTTATCATCATACACATAAATCATTCAAAGAAATAATAATAATGGTATCCTTGGATCATATCCCCAATAATGTATAATTAACCTATAATAATGTCGTATTAGAAGGAATATATGTTTTAAATACATCTTGGGAAATTTATTTATGAAAATATTTTGTCTCTGAAAGTAAATACTTAAAGCCCAAATTATTATGAAAATTATTTTTCTTGAAAATAACCTTGAAAAATTATAAATAAATCTTTTAAAATTCACTTATAAAAATTTTGAGTAAAATATCTTTTCTTCTTTAAAAAATGAATTTTAAAACATAAAACATAAAAACATTTTGAAAACATTTTTATTTGAAAATAACATTAAAAAAATGTAAATGAATTTTCGAATAAATTATGAAATCAGATAATTCTATTCAGGTTTTAGACAATAAAAAATGATTATTTTTACATTTCCAATAAAATCCAGACATGAATGGTCTGGCAAAAGAATTGAAGGTTCCTTTAAAAAAAATTAAAAATTAATAAATATGAAAAAATTACTTTTAAAAATTGAAAAATATTAATAAAACATGTTTGAAATCATTTTTAGAGAACATGGTTTTAGAAGAAAACATATTTCCCACTGAAGAGAGAAATAATGTCGGATTTTCATAAAACCATTTATCGTAATAATTTTAAATAAGAATGAGTGGTAAAATAGTACCATTACTTTATGATATCATGGATAACCATATGAGAATAAAATTAATGAATATTCTTGAGATTAAGGTCATAATATTTTATCATTGGAAACATAATCCTAAACTATCTTGATAAATGATGAGATTGAAACTGAAATATTTAACATGTTGGTAACCTTGAATCATAAAAACCATGGAGAAATAAAATAAGATAAAACCTAAAATATAATTAGGTTGAATTAATTTATTATATTACATTTAAAATTGGATTTATATAAATATCAAGAATGAATATATGTGAAAAACATAATGTATCTCTCAAATAATGCAAATTGATTAGAAAATCCCCCACCAATTTGTTAGCTTTTGAACTGTAAACCCCATGAAAGACATATATGCAAATGGTTATGTAAATAAAAATACTTTTATGTATAATAATTATAATATACATTTATTGGAATTATATATTCCACGTAAAATAAACATTTGGTGAATATGGCATTTTTCTCACGAGAAGTTAAAGTGAGATAGAAATACCTTACCTTAAATATAAACTTCAATCATAATCATTGAAAACTAATCTATAATGAATATAAGCTTATTTTAAATTTATTAAATTACAATATTAAAATATTTCAACCCATATATTAATTTCTTATGATCTTTTATTACCCATTTACTAAAAATATTATGTTTAAGACATGTTTTGGTTAATAACCGCTTTGTTTTTATTATATGTTTTTACTTGTTATATTTTTTGTCCTCTTACTTAGATCATTGATACATAATATAAAGAATAATATACCATAATATAAATATTATATAAATTTATTATATTTGTATTTTTATTAATTGATAAAACTTACTGATAGAAAATGAAATACGTTGTTCATAGAGATGGTAGGTTGTACGTACATATGAATGCTATTTTTAATTTTATTGTTGGGATGAAAGGAAGAGAAGTAAATTATATATATTATCATTATATAATTATTTATATTTCATACATATCAAAAAAATATTTAAACTCATCGTTAATGCATTCAATTTAAATCATGAATGAATCACATCGCTTCGCGAGGCAGTAGACCTCCATACATATGAGCGACGTTATCATATTCCCATAACATGATTAGTATGATGGTGTGTGCGATATAATAATTCACGAATAAAAATAAAATCATAAAAATAATATATATCATATGTAAATATTATATCCTTTATTATGTCTATCCTTGAGAGGTGGTATTGGAAAAATGAATGACATTGGTTCATGAGGCGGTATTCCATCTTAAACAAGAATGATGATTTCATAACCTATTTAATGGATGTGGATATAGTTTTGGGTAATGAAATTAACATAAAGGATATAACTATATTGAAGATATTGGAGTTATTATAAAATAATTATATAATAAAAAATCGTGGTTATGGATGAAGAAATAAAAACAACATGAATTGATGAATGTTACAACCTCTTTATATATCCTTCTTATGTTTGCACTAAAAGCCTTTATATAATGTATTTATTAAAAATTAGGATTATAGGATGATGGGAGTGAATTTTTGATGTTATTTGGTATTATATTAGCAAAACCATACAGGTCTAAAGGGTAGAAGAAGAGAGGAGACTGGGTGGCCTTTTATAAGTGGGGGGAGAGGGCACTCTTGGTATTTTTGAATAAGATTGAATGCTCCCATGTTTTTCATATGTCAAAAGGGTAAAAATGGACCATAATAGAGCGTTATAGGTGTATGTGTATGAATATGGATGTGATATAGTTTTTATAAAAATTTTAGGTTATTTTTAAACATATATTTTTTGTTTTACCTCCGGTAAACTCATTTTTACCTTAACTGTTGTAATTAATTTTTACAACATTTACTATTCATTTTGGTCAAAAATCACGTTGAACATATAAGAAAATTAAAATTAGTATTATCTGAAATATGTAATTAATTTTTAAAATTCCATTTAAAGTAGTGTAAAAAAATAATTTAAAATTAATCCCCCAAACGCGATGAGAAAGCGGGTGTTTAAAGCGAAAATGATCAAGATTTGTAAAGTTTTTGTATCCAATTTATATATGAAATTGATTACAAAGAACTAAATTTGGTAAATATATGTTTAATTGAAATAATTATTCTATAATGTAAATTTAAAATATATTTTAAATTTCTAAATAAATTAAAAAAATGGAATTTTTCAATTAAAATCAAGTATTTTTCACTATTCATCAAAAACTGAAACTTTTCAGAAAATTCAAAAAAAAATCACCCAAAGATAAATTTTACATTATGAATTCAAAAATGGATATTATATTATCAAATTGATTTTCTAAAAGTATAAAAAATTATTATTTTTTTGTTTTTCACAAAAATATATAAATACACTTTTTTGAGAATATTGTGTTTTTGAAATATATAAAGACTACCAAATTTTTTTATTTTTTTATCAATATGTTTTCTTTATATAAAACCATTATAAATAATATTCAAAAAAATTCATACTATTCATATAACTATTTTTAATTTCTAGGTTATAATAGACATTTTAAATAACAAAATTAAAAATATATCATGGTTTTATTAAAACTCACTGTTGAATATAACACAACAAAGCCAATTTTTCTTGTAGCATAAGAGTAAAATGTTGTTAATTATAAATAATGTTTAAATTAGTGTTTATTTTAATGAAATTCATCAAATAATTTTAATTTAATTTAATAAAATCAATTTATAAATATTAGGGGAGTTACATTCTACCAACTATAAAATGAAATTTTCCCTCAAAATTTGTCATTTCAATACAAATAAATGAGGATACTTTTGCCTCATAATATTTTCAAGCTCACATATAGATTACCAGAACTGGTGGTTTCACCACAAAATTTTTATCAGGTTTGTTTTATGATTTTTCAAAACTTCTTATCTATGATCTGTAATCTCTCCCATTCATTCCTCATGAAACAATATCTTACTCTCACAGAAAAACCACCAAGATCAATACATGTTTGAGGTCAAGTAGGTATTTCATCTAGATTGATACATGGAACACAACATGAACATGAGATAGATTTAGTGGATTCTCTAAATGGTAATATAATATCCTGATACCATAAAGGGTTTTAATGGGATCAATATACCTTGGGATTAGTTTTCCTTCCATTCTTCCATGGATAAAATCATAAAACACCCTATCTCCAACTTCAAATTCAATATTGAATGAATGATTATTAGAATGAAATATGTATAAAAAATAATTACATACATGTTTTTTAATTTCATTAACCATCTCTACCATCTAATATTCAATTTTAGGTGACATTATCATTCTTTCTACAACTCCATTATAGTACGTTTGACTTATATAATTCTTTTCATAAAGGGCTTAATAAAGATCCATCTGAATGATCATATCATTATAAGAAAACTAAAACTGAAGAAGTTTTTAATCCCAACCTCCTTTGAAATATATTGGAAAACAATTATAGCATCTTTTAATTAGGAATTCCTCCTCAAATAACATTTCCACTACATATTATATCAAAGGGTTTCATTTACATAAATGTATCCTAAAATATCATTATTCTGGAAAAACTCCCATCACATAAAACTTTAAAATTGGGTGTCAATAACTCTGAACTTATGATCTAACTATAAATCATAAACACATTATGGTGTCCTTAACTCTTTATTTAATCATACCTAGAGACATATATGCTTCAAAAATAAAATACACCCTTTATTATATAAATAAGATCTTAACTTATATACATTTTTTTTCCTAGGAATATTGGGTTCATATATTTACTAATAGAATTTAAAATGTGATTTTAGTATTATAGAGTCCATCTAGATGGATATAATCACATGAAATGTCACTAAATGGTGAATAATAAGATTTTCATAGTTCTCATTTGTACAAAATCAAACATGAAATTATAAACTAATGAGGGGAAGATAATTGTACCATAATTATCATGATTCAATTCATCTGTTTTTTAATAATATTTCTTTTTTCCCTTTTTATTAAGAGGTTCTCGTGTCTTATCATCCATGATATCCATTAGATTGGGACATTTATTCTCATAAGGCCCTAACTCCCTGTACATTAAACACTAAAGTGTATGTGGTTCATTATATTGAGCACCCTCTCTATCAATTTCATTTACTAGACTCTTTCTATAACATATACATTATTCCTTGATGTCCAGGTTTACCACACTTGGAACACCTTCTTATTCCTTTCAATAACTCCAATGAGTTATCCTTCCCATAGTTTTAGCAGTTTGGAGTTTGAAAGTTTTTCTTCACTCTATGTGACATTTCATTATATTTTTCATGGTACCCAATTTTCCATTTCTTATCACCAATAAACAATATGATTTCAAGATTAATTTTAAATTTTTGTGCACATTGAATGATTTATTCATAGAAACCAAAGTCCCTTACAGTTAACTCCCTTCTGATATATTTTTCTCAATCCAATGAATAATCATCCAAACTTACATTCAAGATCAATTAAAATACCTCAAGATTTCATCACAAGTCTTGTAAAATTTTATTTATATGAACCAATAAAATCATCATCTTTTTTCTTATTTTATTGTAATTCCTTCTCTATTTTTAATGAAAAATATGAGGAAATTACTTGTTGAATTATAATATTTTGAGCTCATACTACATCATATAATATATTTATTATATTTTATACATAATATTAATAAGTTTACACCATTGATCCACCTCTAATTCTAGATGGTAGATAGGTAGAGTAATATTTTCATGCTCTAAATTCAAGATAATAGAAAATTTATTTTTAGTTGTACTAATCCATTTCTCTATAACTAACATATCAATGGAACTACTCAACGAAGGTTGGTGTTGCCTCAAGAAGGACTCAATGAAATATTGTTCCCTAATTTTCTTGGTGGATGATCACCATGATTCCTATATTGGGAACGTTTTCTGAACATATGAATGAGTTTTTCATTCCATCTCCCATAAAGTTTTATTTATCAAGAGGAAAATAAATACATTGTTTATTTAATTCCTAGTTAACATTGTTCCTTCAAGCTCAGACCACTTACTAAGACCATAAAGCATAGTGTGACCAATGTAATTCCTATTATAAAACCACTTAATCATGAAACATAACTTATAGGATCTCTAAATCATGTCACATTATTTAATCAATGAAACCTCATGTTTGTACATTTTCATTCATTGTCATATTATATTTAAATCATTCGATATATTTCATAAAGAGTTTGTGAATTTCCAAATCATATCCCCAAGGAGTGTCAAACAAGGTTCATAGTAAGGCCCATTGTCATACAACGGTTCCTAATAATCTCTATAACAATATGTTGGTTTTAGGGTCATTACCCCTAGTTTTATATGTTAGAAACCACTACCACTTATAGTATCCAGATAGGGATGTGTTTTTTGGAGATATAAATCTTTACCCAATGAATTGGATGAAGATATAGATCCCACCCGTATTTGGTAATAATGTAACAAATGTACTTGGTTATAATGTAACCATCATATAAAAATGTTAATCATACATATGTGTGCCATAAGATCATAAAAATTTATTCATATCAGAACCCATGAAATTAAATGGGTTTCATAAAAATTTCAACATAACATAACATGTGAAAAATAAATAGGTTTCATAATCATTTAATCATTTCCTAATATCATAACCAATAGGAAGAATAAATATTTTTCATAATAATTTTATCACGGTATAACTCGTGGAAGAGAAATGGGGTTTATAAACAACATTTTATCATAAACATAAATCATTAAAAGAATTAATAAGAATGGTATCCTTATATCATATACCCATTAAATCATAATTTACCTCAAATATTGTTATATTAGATGGAAAATAATATTCTAAGACTACTTGGGACATTTAGTTAGGGAAATATATTCTGATAGACAAGAAAATTTTAAAACATAAAACATTTTCACAATCCTTTTCTTTTAAAATAACCTTGAAAACATACAATGTAATCTTTTAAAAATCATTTAAACATTTTTTGAGGAATATATCCTTTCCACTTTCAAAAATCATTCTAAAACATTAAAAAAATTGAAAACATTTTTATTTTTAAATAACCATGAAATAATATAAATTAATCTATAAATAAATTATGAATTTAGAAAATTCCATTCATACCGTACATATTAAAATAAATATTCCTTTCACATTTTTGGTAAAAACCAAACATGAATTGTTTTAAAAATGAAATAAAGGTCCATTTAAAAAAATAAAAGGTAAAAAATGGGTAAAAGTTTATTTTGAAAATTATAGTAGAGTAATAATATTTTTTTTAGAAAACATTGTTTTGTAATAAAACATATTTTTGACCTAAGGGAGAAATAAAGTTAGATTTTCCTTAAAAAGTTTTTATTCATTATTTTAATTATCAAGGAGTGGGAATATGCTACCATTAATTCAAGATATCATGGGTAACCATATGAGAATAGAATAAGTTATAATTCTTGAGATATGGTTCAATATATTTTATCATCGGAAACATAATCATAAATGATCATGATGAAGGATCAGATGGTAACCTGAACTCTTTAGTACTTCGATATCTTTGAATCATAAGCCCCATGAATTAATAACATAAAATGGAACATAAAATATAATTAAGATGAATATATTAATGATATTTCATGTAAAATTGGTTTTATATACACCTCATTAAAAAATATTGGTGCACATCATAACAAATGTCTCAAAGAAAGAAAATTGAGACACAAATCCTGTACCGATTTGTTAACTTTTGAACAACAAACCCCATGATAGTGATATATTAAATTGGATTTGTAAATTAAAAATAATTTTATGTATAATAATTATAAAATAAATTCACTGGTAGTATATACAATACATAAAACAAAATTTTGATGAATATATAATTTGTCTCATGGAATGTAAAGTCAGCTGGTAATCTCTTACCTTAGATCATGACTTCCATCATACTCGTTCAAACCTACTATATAAATAAAATATGTTTATTATTAATATATTATAGAACCATATTCAAATATATCATACCATATATTATTTTTTATGACCTTTTATTAATTTTTTATTAAAAAATCCATGTTAACTATATGTTTTACGTAATAACTTTTTTGTTTTTCATATATGTTGTGATTTGTTATATTTATTTCTCATTATTTGATCATGGTTAAATAATATATATAATTTTTACCATCATATAATTATTATATATATTATTTATATACTTATTTATATTAATCCATAAAATTTTGTTACAAGAAATGAAATACACCGTTCATGGAGAGGATAGGTCGTACGTATGCATGAATATTGTTTTCATTATTTGGATGGGTTGAAAGAAATAAAAGTAAATGATATATATTATAATTAAATAATAGTTTTTATTTAATATATATCAAAAATATTTATTAAAATCATCCTTAATACATTTCTTGTAAAGTATAAACGAATCACATCGCCTTGTGAGATAGTAGTACACTGTACACACGAGTGATGTTATTGTATTCTTACAAAAGGTAGAGTATAATGTTATGTGTGATATAATAATTACAGAATCATAATAACATCATAAACACCATATATATAACATATAAACAATAAATACATCATTATTTCCAACCTTGAGAGGTGGTAATGAAAAAACGAACGACATCAGTTCGTAAGGCGGTAATCCATCATATAATAGAATGACGATTTTGTAACTCATTAGATGGTAGTAGATATAGTTTTGTGTTATGGACTTAACATAAAAATATATTTTTATGTGGAAAATAATTTGGTTATTATATAATCATTATAGAATAAAAATTTTAATGGGTTGAGGGAGAAATAATACAAAAAAGATTTTTGGTGAACTTAACCAGTCTTTTGGGTATATTTCTTATGTTTGCATAAAAATCCATCCTAGGATGAATTTATTCCAATAATAAGGATTCTATTATGATTAGAGGGAATTTATTAAGTTATTTGTTTTGGTACTGGTCTATAAAAGTGGTTTGGAGATGTGAATAATAGAGGATTGTTGTGGCATTTTATAAGTGGGGAGAGGACACAATTGGTAATTTTTAAAAGAATTGAGGGATCCTACATTTTTCAAATGTTAAAAGGGTATAAATAGACCCTAATAGAACCATTATGTTTAATTGTTGAAATATTTCCATAAAATAGTTTTTAGAAAACACGTATAGGTTATTTTTACCCTTATCTTTTATTTTTACCCCAGTAAACTCATTTTTACCATAACCATAGTAATTATTTTTTAAGGCAGTCAAGATTAATTTTGGTCAAAAACTAAGCTAGAATTATTATAAAATATAAATCATGTCTATTAAAAATATGTATTATATTTTTATAAATTCAATTAAAATATGTTTAAAATTTTAATTTAAAATTAATCCAACAGATGTGATGAGAAAGTGGGTTTTAATCCAAAATGATCAAATGTATACAATGTTTTTATATCCAATATCATTATCAATTTGGTCAAAAAAGAACTAAATTGGGATACTTTATGTCACATCCCAAATTTTTAATTATTTTTTAGTATTGATTGGCTCCTGGTCCTCCGCCAAGGTTCGGGCAGTGTCCCAGATTAAACTTGTTCTCATTTAATATCTTTTGTGGGTTTAAGACCCGTGCGTGGTCACTGCAATGTGGGCGGTAGCCACGCGGTCAGCCCAAGTGCCCACGAAAATGTTTCTCATATAGAATAAATAATTATGTATGTAGATAAGTTGAGATGAATGTTTAAATTATAATAATAATAATAAATTTATCATGTAATTGATAATAATATTTTTAATGAGGTGTTTATTTTATTATTTTTATTATAATTATTTTTATCATTATGACTTCTACTATTATTATGGTATTTATTGTATTATTGTTATTAATATAATTTTTATTGTTATTATTGTTTAAACTATTATTATAATTATTATTAATAAAAAAAGGTAAACCCTAGACTACCCACCTTTCCATTTTTCCGCTGCACGATCCCCCCATTCATTCTCCTGTTCGGCACACCCCCCTCCGACCCTAGTGCCATGCTCTGGCCCTGCCTTCATCCCTCGCACCTCCGACCTTCCAGCCAAGAATCACCGCATCCCGCCCCATGATTTCACCATCCCAGCCTCCAAGCATATGACCCCCCTTCATTTTAACCACTCGCACCACCAGCGGCCTACTGACCCCTCTTCACCTCAACTCACGCACGCCGCACTTCCCCGGGCCTCCGGCCTCACCTCGCACTAGCATCCGTGCCACCAGCAGATTCCAGACCTTCAACCATCAGCCACACTCCAGGACCCCGTTTGCCCCTCGTTCATTGTTCTTCCAACATCCAGGCCCTCGTCCTGCACCTTTTTCCTGCCGACCAGCCCCAGCCAGCCTCCGGCCTTCTGCGTTCCAGTAGGCCGTTGTGCCTCGAACGTCCAACTCTGGCCCCCTCCCTCCGCACCACCGGCAAGTCCACCTGCTATCTCTCCGGTTCTTACCAGGCCGCCTCGGCCCTCGGATATCCTCTGGTATTTTGTTTCCCATTCTTCTACCTTGGTATAATATTTCCTTAATAAGTTTGATGTTTTGTCCAAACCATAAATTCTAGGGTTATTTCTTTTGAGTCGATCCCTCAATTTGGGTTTTGTTTGGATGGCATATGGTTTGTTTAGGCTTTCAAAGCATGCGGTGGAGGTGCATATGATATTTCACACCAGTTTCAGGCGTGCGTTTTCATTCCGCCTGGGGGTTGTGGTTGGATTTCATTGCATTTCCCTTTAAATTTAGACTACATTTTTTTCATTCTTTTTTCTCATTTCTCATTAATTAAATAGTTGAACATGACATTGTTTAATAATTTTGGCATGGTTGTTTTACTTCTTTCTTACGTGTTGTGGGTTGTATATGACGTGTGAGATGTGTTTTTGAAAGGGGTGGAGGTGTCCGTATGTTGTAAAAATGTTTTTTAGATGGGTTGGATTATATATATATATACCTCTTTTGTTATGCCCCTTGAATGTTTTTTTTATAAATTGGTTTTGTGGTTTTATAAAATGCGTGAATACTGTGAGAAATGTGGGAAATTGGTTTTTGGTGTGTAAAGCCTTGAGTTTCTCTTTGGAATTGTATTATAAATATTAATGTGGATTATTAAATAATGTAGATGGTGCAGGTTGTGTTTTGAAAGCATGTTGAGGAGGTTCTTTTGTGATTTTTGTTTGTTTGGATTGTTTTAAGTCTGTGTTAATGTATTTTATTTATCTTTGCGGTTGCATCGCATTGGCGGGGTAACCCCGCATTACCATGATCATCGATTTGTGTGTGCTTGTGCGCCTATACGAGGTGTGTCACATTGTCGCATTGTCGCGTTCGAGTTGCGAGTTGAGGTAGGTTTCCCTATTGCACAGATTTTTAAAATTTAAGATACATTATTTCTCACTGTTTGCGCACAATATTTGTTCAAATTAAATATTTTATTTATTTTAATAACTGTGAGATAATGTAAGATAATTAATTTTTAAATTATTATTTGGTGTAAAAAGACCTGTTTATTTTATACAGGACACTTGAAATATTTTCTTGATGAACGGACACCCAATAGGGAAATAATGATAGTTTGGATTTTAAACATAATTAACAGAATTTCAATTATAATTTTGGTTTTAATGATAAATGATTTCATATAAATCTTGAACAAGCATTTTGGTTATTTTTAACGTGGTGATTGTGAAATGTATTTAATTCCCGTTTGGCACTTTATGGAAAATGATGAAAATGTTTTTAAAAAAACCCTCCTAGGATAAATCTCATACCTTGGATGCAATTGATTGTTTGTGAGTCCATGCTTAGAGGCTCTCGGGTACTTGAGTAGTTTAAAGGAAAGAGGTTGTCCCATGGAGTGGCTCAGTGTGATGCATGTTGTGCTTTATATATATATATGATTGAATGCTCGATTGGAATTGGTTGGCTCACCCCCTTTCCAAACACTTAGGACATGAGAATCTGGAATATTAAGAGAATATTCTAAGAATTATTGTGGCACTGTTAGGTTATGGTACTGACCAGTGGCCCATAGTAGGTGGATATATTGGGTTTATTACTATGGGATTTCCCCACGACCTGACTGAGAAAGGATGGTTAAGCATATTGAACGTTTTGATTTCAGCATGTGTGACATGTTAACGAGGATGATTTCTCATGTATTGGTGTCTTCTGGTTTATTCTTGATCTCCTAGGTTCACCCATTCCTGTTGGCTTTCAGTTACTTGCTGTGATGAATATGGTGATATGTTGGTTTAATGTGGTTTATGAAAACTATTTTCAAAGAAATTTGTTTTATACTTTTTGTGCAAATTGAAAATGTAAACATCACTTCCCCTTTCAAAAAATCTAATGTCTCACTAAATGAATGACATGGGTTTTTGAGAAATGAATAGGAGAAATGAATTGTACTTTGTTTTTAAGTAACATGTAGAAAACCTTACTTTTATAGATTTTAGTTCAAAACTGAAATGGTGTTTCTAGCCTACTGAGTTTTAATACTCATGCCTATAGGGTTTTCTAGTTTTTAGTTTTGTTGCAGGTTTGACTTGAGCCTGCTCGCCGCGGGCGAGAGTTGGTTGTGGACTGTTGAGAGACTCTCGGAGTCATGATGAGTTTTGGTCGTGGTCAGGTTAGATTGTTGTTGCTGGTTTCTCCCCCTTTTCCATGTCGTTTATTTGCCTTGTGTTATTATATTTTTTTCCACTGCTTTGTTTATCTTTCATTTATGGGGAAACTCATTCCCTCTTGTTTATATTTGATGCACCACAGTAGTTTCCAGCCCATGGGGATTGAGAATGCCCCTCGGTCCATGTCGTGAGCCGGATCAGGTGACCAGTTCAGGGTCGACCCAGGTTGGATCATGAAAAATGGTATCAGAGGCTCCCTTGTATTTTGGGATGTCTGGTAGATGGATATTAGGACTATCGGGACTCGAGGGGTAGGTAATGGAAGGATGTCATGAACCCTCGCCCGTTCCAAACCTCGAGTCGTCAGGGGTAGTCCAGGAATTGAGTTCTTTTATCGTTCAGATTTGTTTAGGATTGAGGGATGAAAACAGAGGTAAAACAATGTTACATTGTGATTTTACATGGATTAGTGACCCATGTGGAGTCCGATTACATGGTATAAGTTCCTCCTAATCATTGATACTTACTTGGAGCATGGCCCACTACCATGTTGCCAGGTTAAGCATGACTACTAGCCCCTCCATTCGGTGATTTGATGCAATTTGAGTGTTGTCATGGTTTTGATTGGTGTAAGTGAACTTTTGAAAATAAAAAAATGGGTTTTTGTAAATGATAAATATTTCTTTTAAATGGATTTAAATTTATGAAAGGGATTTTTAAAAATGAAATCTCTTGGTTTAAAAATCTGGTGTTTTCTTGCAACCGGTAGAGATATGGTTTGAGTGCAACCTCAGGTACTCTTTATGAACGTTTTCACATGTGAAGGAATACATGGGAAGTGCGTGTTGGTGTGTATGTTTGGAAGTGGATGAAGACATGTGCAATAGTTCATTGGATTATTGGGGTGTGCTCTTGGAATTAAAGGCTTCACCTTGTTTTTCTAAAGTGATTTCAAAAAGGGAAATGATTTTTGGAAATTGAATTTGGTTTGAAATGTGAGTTAGGTATTTGGGAAGTGCCCTTGAAGAAAGGTTATTTTGAAATCTAAAGTGAAAAAAAGATTTTGTTTTGTGTTGGTATTTGTTTGGTTTTTGAGTTGGATGTTTTTGGATGAATGCACTTTTAGTGATATTTCTTTGGCATGATATTTCCCTTGGCTCTATGTTTTATATTTTGTTATAAAAAATGCCACCCAGAAAGGTTCCCAAGGTTTCTGATAAGTCATGCCCAGTTTTTGGTCCTTCTCAGACATTTCGTATCTTTCATGGTGATCGGGGTTTGTTAAAAGCAATGGAATGTCTTGAAGGGGTCGAGCATGTCTTCAGGGTACTGGGAACTCCCGAATCTTTCAGAGTGCGTGATGTTTTGGGGTTGTTTGAAGGTTTAGATCTGGACGAATGAGAGTTGGCTGCCCCTCCATCACTTCAAGTTGAGATGATGTGGGATATCTTTAAATCTGTCTTCATCCGATGGTTAATACATGAAGAGGTGAAGATGAAGAAAAGGAAAGAACTTATTCTCTTTCAACAAGTCCAACAGATGGTGAAGGAATATTTTGACCATTTCAAGGAACTTGTGTCCTTTTATCCGGAGGTAGTGTCAAAGGATTTGATGAAGACTTCTCTTTTCATCAGGGGTATTCATCCAGAGATCATGGAGCAGGTTCTCCCTTTGAAGGGCCATTGTATCAAGAAACTGGTGGATGAGGAATTCTTAGCTGTGTGGGTATTCGAAGTGCATATTGTCAGAAATCCAGCGTATCTGGTCACTTGAAAAGGATCCCATTTGAAGAAAAGGGTATGCTAGAGGGTCCTGTTTCTAAAGTGTTATTTGAAGTGGTTCCGGCTCCTAGTTTGTTAGACCGTTCAGTGGGGTTTCACAAGTGTGGTCGGTTCAAGCACGTTAATCCATCATTTCACACCCCTATGAAGATGTGTCATCGTTGCGGCTGTCTGGGTCACTTGGAGAAGTTTTGCAGGAAGCGTCGCATGAAGAAGACACTATGACCAGAGGAATTATAGTGCCTGACTATGAGGCAGGAGATGCTTCAGCCATCAGTGCCCCAACCACAGGTCTTGGGGTGAAGCTTGCGCATAGTCAAGAGTTTCCGGGTGCGTGAAGCCCCGATTTGGGTTTTGTGTTCCGTGTTGGCAGTGGAACATTTAAATTCCTTCCATTCTTGTTCTTATGTTGTTAATGTTTTGACGTTGTTAAAAGTTCATTGCTTTTCCATGGAGTTATAACAAACATGATCTATTATAATCTTAATTGTTTTGTTTGTCGGGTTAGGGTTTTCTGCATTCTGTGTTTTTATAAAGAGTGTGATTGACCCTTGTATGGGTCAATCTTGGTTTAGCAGTGTTAATTTGGAGATGTAAGTACCTAGGAAAGAGATGATGTTTGTGGTTATGATCGGGTTCACTTCTTGGGGTAGTTTACGCTCAAAGGTTTTCCCCTAGTGTTAGTAGTGTTTGGTCTAGGTCGAGAGTTCCTGGTTTTCATGGAGGTGATGTTTTCTCGTGCTATAGAACATTGTTTAGATCTATTAGGAGTTCCCGTGTCACCCCCCTTCACATGGTGGTATGTTTAGGTGTTAGATTTCTGCGCTAGTTGAATTATTGTGGTAGGGAGAACCCTCTCATGTTCTCCCATTCACTTCTGGTGTGGTTCCTTTCAGTTTCAATTGGTCATGGATTCTTGTTTGGTCCATCATTCAGTTGGGTGACTTTCTGGGGGAATAAAGTGTCTGTGGTGGGGATAATTGTCACCCCGAAATTTTTTAATTATTTATTTAGTATTTCTTGGCTTCGGGTCCTCCTGCAAGGTCCGAGTAGGGTCTTGGATTAAATGTTTTTCATTTAATATCTTTCGTGGGTTTAAGACCCGTGTGCGGTCCCTGCATAGTGGGCGGTAGCCGCGCGGTTAGCCCAAGTGCCCACGCAAACATTTTCCATATAGAATAAATAAAGATTTATGTAGATAAGCTGAGATGAATAATTTAAATAATAATAATAATAATAATAATAATGTTATTAAGTTATTGATAATAATATTTTTAATGAGATGTTTATTTTATTATTTTTATAATAACTATTTTTATCATTATGACTTCTATTATTATTATGGTATTTATTGTATTATTTTTATTAACATTATTTTTATTGTTATTATAATTTATACTTTTATTATAATTATTATTAATAAAAAAATAAGGTAAACCCTAGACTACCCCCCTTTCTGTTTTGTCGCTGCGCGAGCCCCCCCTTCATTCTCTTGTTCGGTGCACCCCCCCTTCAACCCTAGAACCGTGCTCCTACCCTGCCTTCTTCCCTTACACCTCCAACTTTCCAGCCAACCATCGCCACATCCCACCCCGCGCTTCCACCGTCCCGGCCTCTAAGCATCCGACCCCCCTTCATTCTAACCACCCACACCACCAGCGGCCTGCCGACCCCGCTTCCCCTAAGCTCATCCACGCCGCAATGCCTCGGGCCTTCGACCCCGCCTCGCACTGGATTTAGTGCCGCTAGCCGATTCCGGACCTTCAACCATCAGCCACACTCTAGGACCCCGTCAGCCCCTCATTCTCTATCTGT
The DNA here is from genome assembly GCA_963277665.1 of Viscum album. Lineage (NCBI taxonomy): Eukaryota > Viridiplantae > Streptophyta > Magnoliopsida > Santalales > Viscaceae > Viscum > Viscum album. The sequence goes on along the minus strand of OY728129.1, from coordinate 1,265,940,189 downwards.
CCAGCACCCAGGCCCTCATCCCGCACTTTCAGACTGCTGACCAGCCCTATCCAGCCTCCGGCCTTCCGCGTTCTAGCAGGATGCCACGCCCCGAACGTCCATCTCCGGCCTCCACCCTCTGCACCACCGGCAAGGTCACCTCCTGCCTCTTCATTTCTCACCAGGACGCCTCATCCCATGGCTCTCCTATGGTATTTTTTCCCAATCTTCTACCTTGGTATAATATTTTCTTAATAATTTTGATGTTTTGTCCAAACCATAAATTCTAGGGGTAGTTATTTTGAGTCGATCCCTCAATTTTGGGTTTGTTTGGATGGCATAGGGTTTTTAAGCTTTCAAAGGATGTGGTGTAGGTGCGAATGAGATCGTGCACCAGTTTCGGGCATGCGTTTTCATTCCTCCTGGGGGTTGTGGTTGGATTTCTTTTCGTTTCCCTTTAAAATTAGACTACATTGTTTTCTTACTTTTTTCACATTTATCATTAATTAAATAGTTGGCCATGACGTTGTTTAATAATTTTAGATTTCTCGTTTTACTTCTTTCTTACATGTTGTGGGTTTTATATGATGTGCGAGATGTGTTTTTGAAAGGGGTGGAGGTGTGCGCATGTTAGAAAAATGTTTTTTAGATGGGTTGGATTTTATATATATACCTCTTTTGTTATTCCCCATGAATTTTTTTTATAAATTGATTATGTGGTTGTATAAAATGTGTGAATAGTGCGAGCAATGTGGGAAATTGTTTTTTGGTGTGTAAAGCTGTGGGTTTCTCTTTGGAATTGTTTTAAAAAATTTAAAGTGGATTATTAAATAATGTAGATGGTGCGGGTTGTGTTTTGAAAGCGTGTCGAGGTTGTTCTTTTGTGATGTTTGTTCATTTGGATTGTTTTAAGTCCGGGTTCTTGTATTTTATTTATGTTGGCGGTTGCAGGGCGTTGGTGGGGTAACCCCGCGTTACCTCGATCATTGGTTTGTGAATGATTGTGCACCTATACAAGGCATGTCGCGTTGTCGCATTGTCACGTTCGAGATGCGAGTTGAGGTAGCTTCCTAGTGAATTGATTTTTAAAATTTATGTTACATTATTTACTGCTGTTTGTGCACACTATTTTTTCAGATTAAATATTTTATTGATTTTCATAAATGTGAGATAATGTAATACAATTAATTTTTAAATGATTATTTATATTTTCTTGATTAACGGAAACACAGTAGTGAAATAATGCCAGTTTGGATTTTAAACATAATTCACAGAATTTCAATTATAGTTCTAGTTTTAATGACAAATGATTTCTTCTAAAGCTTGAACAAGTTATTTGGTTCTTTTTAAAGTGGTGATTGTGAAATTTATTTAATGCTCGTTTGGAACTTTATGGAAAACGATGAAAATGTTTTGATAAAAACCCTCCTATGATAACTCTCCTACCTTGTTTGCAATTGATTGTTTAGGAGGCCAAACTTAGATGATCATGTGTATTTGAGTAGTTTAAAGGCAAGAGGTTTTACCATGGAGTAGCTCGGGGTTATTCCTGTTGTGCATTATATATATATATATATATGACTGGATGCTCGGTTGGCATCCGTTGGCTCACCCCCTTTCCAAACACTTGAGACATGGGAATTTGGAATGTTGAGAGAATATTATATGAATGATTGCAGAACTGGTCGGTTACGGTACTGATCAGTGTCCCATAATAGTTGGATATGTTGGGTTTATTTCTATGAAATTTTCCCTTGACCTGCCTGAGAAAGGATGGTTGAACGTATTGAGTGTTTTGATTTCATCAAGTTTGACATGTCAACGAAGATGATTTCTCATGTATTGGTGTCTTATGGTATACTCTTGATCTCCTAGGTTCACCCATGTTTTTTGGATTTCAGTTACTTGTTGTGATGAATATGGTGATATGTGGTTTTAAAGTGGTTTATGAAAACTGTTTTCAATGAATGGTGTGTTATAATTTTTGTGAAAATTGAAAATGTAAACATCACTTCCCTTTTGAAAAATGTTAATGTCTCACTAAATGAATTACGTGGGTTTTTGAGAAATGAATAGGGGCAATGACTCAGACTTTGTTTTTAAGTAACATGTAGAAAACTTTACTTTTATAGATTGTAGTTAAAACGTGAAATGGTGTTTCTCTTATTTTAAAGGTAGTGAATTGAGAATAGATATCAGGATAACCAAGACAGTTTTAATACTCATGCCTATAGTGTTTTCCTGTTTTTAGTTTTGTTGTAGGTTTGACTTGAGCTTGCTCTCCATGGGATAGAGTTGGTTTTGGACTGGTGAGAAACTCTCGGAGTCACGAGGAGTTTTGGTCATGGTAAGGTTAGTTTGTTGTTGTTGGTTACTCCCACATTTCCGTGTCCTTTATTTTCCTTGTGTTATTCTATTTTTTTCACTTCTTTTCATGTCTTTCATTTATGGGTCCAATCATTTCCTCTTGTAACGCCCTGACCCCAGTAACCTAGAGTCGGTGCATTATTGCGTAACATTGGCATGATCACAAAAGATCAAGTCTTGAAAGACCAATTAGTTTAGTAGCCTTGGAAACACTAGATACATTCATAAATGTTACATTACATCATAATGTTAAAAACTACAATAACAAAGTCTCCGTATTCCACACTCATATCCTCTTATGACTATCCCTAAAGGTCATTCCTAAAATACTTCTTCACATCCTGGAAAATATTAAAACATTTAAAGGGGTGAGCTCAGATGCTCAGTAAGGATAACAATATTGCAGAAGCTTTCATAAATAAACATTAATGTTTAAGGAAATGTATAACTAAAACAAAAGCCTTTTTAAACTTGAACCTCAGCATAATATGGCAAAAATAAAATTAAATAATGCCATTTACTTACTCACATGGATATTCTACTAGTCGAATAATCACATGAAATATTAATTACCACTTTCATAATGATGGAATGCATAATGCCAGACTAACATAACCACGTGGCCAAGGCCTCGTTCCAAGACCACAAATAAGATTTCGTCAAGGCCTCATTCCAAGACACTAGTTTGTCTCATGAGACCTTCCAATGTAATTTTTTTAGAAGATACTTAAATTTAAAATTGCTAAAATATACTCCAGTGTTTTTTTGAAAACATTATGCAAGTTTCTGAAAACAAAATATCTAATTCTGATACTGCTTGACTAATTAAAGGCCATGATGGGTCCACTCCCAATCCCTCCCTGTCTACCACACTCGAGAGTCGGGTTTTCTGAAAACATTTGTAATCTTGCATTAAATACGTATACATTTGCACTGGATTTTCATATATTTGAGAGAAATATCTCTTTTTTTAAATCATTTAAAAACCAAATAATTATAAAAGAAAACCTTTTGAATAAACATAAAAGTCAAAGGGGTTTATACACCGTATAAAAGAAATTTGTGTATAAAACAAAATATTCCTTAATGAATGGTGATTGAGACGAAGTCCCTTAAAAATCATTTTTTAAATAAAATAGATCTATTATGTGTATTCACTATAGGTACACATAAAGAAAGTTCGAATAAAAGATAAGACATAATAATATAATGACATAATTTGAAAGTAGGAGATTAACCCAAAGAATGGAAATTGGGTTAAGAAGATCCCTTAAAAAGAACAATTTTTAAATAAAATAGATCTATTATGTGTATTCACTATAAGTACACATTAATAAAGTACAAATACAAGATAGGATTACATAATTTGAAAGTAGGAGATTATCCCAAAGAATGGAAATTGGGTTAAGAAATTCCCTTACCTCGTGTCCGAATTCACTCGACTGTTCTTTGATATCCTGAATAATAAACTAGAGTTAATCTCTACCTTCTTAATAAACTTTTTCATGTTCATTATTCCTTTTATATCACCTATTACCATGTCATGAACATTATGTAATTATTTCTGTTTATAACGGTCGTTTTGTCGATCTTAGGTACTTGAGTCAAAAATAAACTTATTATAATTAAAAGTTGGTCATGTGGTGAAATATCCATTATATCCAGAATTATATTCATGATTTAGATGTCATATATCTCATATATATCCAGTATATACATGCATTTATAATATTCCATAACGTTAAGAGGTAAGAAATAAAATGCACCGTTCATGGAGACGGTAAGCCGTACGTACGCATGAACGCTACTTTCATTTCTATTTCATATTTAATGGAATGAAGTTATAATTATATAAAGGTATAATATAATTCCAGTATAATATAATGTATAATTCCATTTACTCCATCCTTTATACATCCCACACATGGCATTTACGATTCAAATCACTTTGAGGGGGCGGTAGTCCGCACTTCCTAAAATGAAATTATTGTGTTTACCCATAATGGAAATCATAGAGTATGACATAAATGAGAAATAAAGAAGCATAAGTAAAACATAAACATAATATATATATCATATATGAAAATAGTTTCATCAAAATTTCCACCATTAGAGGTGTTAAAAGAATATTGAACAATAATCGTTTCGTGAGGTAGTATTTTTCCACCCACAGAAACAGTATGTTCTTTAACCATTAGACGAAGGTATGTGTAAGTGTAAACAAAATAATTATCATAAAAACATACTAGTATATTTTAGATACTGGTGTTGTTACAAAATAAAGGAATAAAAAGTGTTAAGGGGTTGGAGAAGCAAAATAAACAAAACAACATTAGAGAAGACATTACCTTAAAATCGGGTAACTATTTTTTGATTTGATCCAAAGGCTCTCTTGGGAATAATTATGCTCAAAGGGAGGCTTCTAAGAGTAATAGAGGGAAGTTGGGAGAGTATTTGGGCAGAGGTTGGCCGAGCCAAATGGCTTTAAGGTGTGAATAAGGTGGTAGTTGTGGGGGCCTTTTATAAGAGGAGAGGAGGGGCACTCTTGGAAAGATTGAAATGTTACTTTATTATACAATGATTTTAGGATCCTAAAGGTACCACACTTATATAATTCTAGGCTAAGGTGATAAGGGTTCTAAATATTCTCATCCAATATTCTTTGTACAAGTGTAATGCTTAGATTTTACATTATCCTTCCATTTTATAAAAATCGTTAATTAATGAGGTAATCACTGCATCATCATGGTGTCATAAATAATTAAATATATTTAATGTATAAAAATTATAAAAAAAATCATGATGTAGGAAATCTTTTTATATTTCTAATTAATATTTATAGTCCAAAATATGACTTGTATAACCCCATTTAAAAATTGTTTTAGTAAAATAACTCTTGTTTGTGACATTTTTATTTTAACTTTAAATAAATGTAATTTATGTCATTTTCCTACCAAAGTGGCTCCATGGGGTCACCAAGTTGACCCATGGATTGTATTGGTCGGCCATGACACATACAATAGGGTTAGGACAAGTGTAAAAGTATTTTCAAATTTTTATAATATCATTTTTACCTTAAATTTCACTAATTACCTTTAATCGCGATTAATTAAACTTAAAAGTTACTATTCACCAGAAAATTATTTTAATCCCATTGAACCACATTTTACTTCCTAATGAAAACCATGTATGTTGGATTTTTTTAAAATCAAATCACAAAAGTGGTAATATTTCATTTAAACGAAAAATCAGTTATTTAACTACCACTTAGTGGTTTCACTATTCATAAAAAATTGAAGTTTTTCAGAACAATGCCAAAATTTCACCCTAAGCTATAATTGATATTCCAAATTCAAAAATGATGTCTATTTTACAAAATTCCAAAAATATAAGTTGCATTAATTAATTTTATAATTAATTCCCGTTGTCACAATAAATAGCGTGTTTTTAAGAAACAATATATATCAAAAGATTGACAATTGTTTATGTCCAGTTTCAAAGTGAAATTAATTCTAATGACCACCATTGGATAAAATAGTAAAAATATATTCTAATTATACATTAAAACCACTCAATAGTATAATTTATCACTATAAAATACTTTTATTAAAAAATTTGTTTTTAAGTATTTTTCACTATTCATAAAAATTGGAATTTCTCAGAAAATTTCAAAAAATTCAACTTTGGATAATTTTGATATTAAAAATACAAAAATGAAGTCCATTTTGAAATATAAAATTTCTATAATTTTAAAAAGTGGGTATTACTATTCATAATGGCTACTTTGATTAGTTGTGGTGTGTTAGAACTCGAAGTTGCGTATAATGCAAGCAATTGCATTATTGAATGAGAAGCGTATCGTGGAAGCTCGGGGTGTTACATTATCCCCTCCTTCAATAAATTGCATCCTCGCAATTTGAAATTTTTCTTTGAAAATAAAAGGTTGAAAATAGAAAATAACTTTGTGGAAAATCCACATCGAAAATAAGGTTAATAAAAATATAACATTAAAAGAAAGAAAGAGAAGTACAAAAGTCACCCGAGATAGCCCATACTAGGATTCTATGAAAATATGGATATGGAAGAAAAACAAACCATCAAGGTCTGATGGAGAGTTGTAGAACACTGGATTAGGAGAAAGTTAACCATATGAAAATCACAAACTTGTGATTGGGTAAACAGTCATTGAATCCCCAGTTGGAAAAGTTAACCAGCAACGTTTTTATTTTAAGTTACCTTTTATAAAGTTGAGGAATTTATTTAGGAGATTTACTAAGAACATAAGAGAATATACATACTTGTCATGTAGACTTTCATTCTTTAATAAATTTTTACCACAAACACATCTTTCACTCTAAAAGGTAATAGAACTCAAAAATATTCTATTTATCCTAATTGTATAAGGTTCCAAATATTAACACATACCATTTAGATTAGTAAAACTATTTTTTAACAACCAAGGACTTCCTATAGGCTAGTGGTAGGTAATAAAGGCCTATCACACTATGGTTGTGGGTTCGATTCCGGCAGCTTTGTCCGACGCAACGAGTTATGCCCCACCCTGCAGGTTGTCCTTTTCCTAAAACTATAGTATTATAATATTCCAAAAATATTCTTCATAAATGTTTGAACCTTAAACAATACTATCCAAAGTTCAACTTAATCCATTACAACCTTTATAGTTATCCAAAATACCTCCGTCTAGACTTTCTCTAAAAGGTCTCTAAATTCCAAAATCAATTGTATCATCAGATTCCTCGAACAAGGTAAAGTTTCTATTATTGTCACATACAAAAATATGATTACCTTCATCATATTAAAACCTTAATGAAATCTAAAATAACTGCAATACAATCCTTATATATATATATATATATATCACATTATTCTAATAACCATAATATAATCCATGAGTCCAAAAGCGCCAATACATTAATTATTCTGCTTCAACAGTAGTAACAACATAAGATTGTCCTTGATCCCTTGGCCTTTTCTGAGGTAATATTCCCTGACGCTTAGAAAATTAATTTGCATAATGACCCATTTCCATACAATTGTAGCATTCAACATTGATACTTCTTCATCTTCCTTTGTATTTTGAATCAATGACCACCATTGATCGGCATCTCCAGTGAGGCGGTAAACTGCCATGATAACCTTCTCCCTTTCGCTACTCCCCAAGGCATGGAATATTTTCTCTAAGGATTTTATCCATTTCTCAGCTACAAATGGATTTGTAACCCCATTAAATGTTGGCGGTTATTGCCTCATGAAGCATTCTAACATTGATCCTTCACGTTGAGGATCAGGATGCTCCATACTAGTAAGGTTATTATTCATAACCTGAGTGAGTTGTCCCAATATGGTAATAAGTTGATCAGCACCAGTTTTATCTCCAACTCCACAATAATTATCTTGAGCAGGAGGGAAATACCTACACGGAGTGCGTGCATTGATACGGTTTCCATTCCTTCCACTAGGCGCCATTTCTAAACAATGGAATAAACTAGATTAGTTTATGAATCAAAATACATAATTCTATACTTGTAAAACACTTAACACTAATTGAACTATTTATGGATATAATCCATAATCATAAAAAAAGTTTTCTTTGAGGAAGTATATACTCATAACCTTTCATAGTGGTTTGTAAAGAAAATGAGAATTATCCTAAGCATATCCCTCGGGAGTGTCATAACCAAGAGTGCAGCAAGGCCTGTTGTCGTGCACCAGTTCCAGTTCGAGTCTAGCTCAAAGCGGTGTTTTCGGGTCATACCCCTAGGTATATCTGTGCCAGAGCCACCTCTACCTGCTCATATCCAAATAGGGATTTATTCCTCGGAAAACTCACAAAATCTCTATAATACCAAAGTTCTAGGAAGTTCTTCTATACTAATCCTCAAAGTTTATCTTTGGGCTATGTGCTCTAATCAGAGTTTATCTAAATCTTGCTTCCAAGGTTAGTACTAAACTGCCTCTGATACCAACTGTAACGCCCCGACCCCAGTTACCCGGAGTCGGTGCATTACTTCATAACATTGGCATGATCACAAAAGATCAAGTCTCGAAAGACCGATTAGTTTAGTAGCCTTGGAAACACTAGATACATTCATAAATGTTACATTACATCATAAAGTGAAAAACTACAATAACAAATTCTCCATAGTCCACACTCATATCCTCTTCTGACTATCCCCGCAGGTCATTCATAAAATACTTCTTCACATCCTGGAAAATATTAAAACATTGAAAGGGGTGATCTCAATTGCTCAGTAAGGATAACAATATTGCAGAATCTTTCATAAATAAACATTAACGTTTAAGGCAATGTATAACTAAAACAAAATCCTTTTCAAACTTGAACCTCGACATAATATGGCAAAAATAAAATTAAATAATTCCATTTACTTACTCACATGGATATTCTACTAGTCGAATAATCACATGCAATATTAATTACCACTTTCATAATGATGGAATGCATAATGCCAGACTAACATAACCACGTGGCCCAGGCCTCGTGCCAAGACCACAAATAAGATTTTGTCAAGGCCTTGTGCCAAGACACTAGTTTGTCTCATGAGACCTGCCGATGTAATTTTTTAAGAAGATACTTACATTTAAAATTGCTAAAATATACTCTAGTGTTTTTTTGAAAATATTATGCAAGTTTCTGAAAACAAAATAACTAATTCTGATACTGCTCGACTAATTACAGGCCATGATGGGCCCACTCCCAATCCCTTCCTGTCTACCACACTCGAGAGTCGGGTTTTCTGAAAACATTTTTAAGCTTGCGTTAAATACGTATACATTTGCACTGGATTTTCATATATTTGAGTGAAATATCTCTGTTTTTAAATCATTTAAAAATCACATAATTATAAAAGAAAACCTTTTGAATAAACATAAAAATCAAAGGGGTTTATACACCGTATAAAAGAAATTTGTGTATAAAAGAAAATATTCCTTAATGAATGGTGATTGAGACGAAGTCCCTTAAAAATCATTTTTTAAATAAAATAAATCTATTATGTGTATTCACTATAGGTACACATAAAGAAAGTGCGAATACAAGATAAGATATAATAATATAATGACATAATTTGAAAGTAGGATATTAACCAAAAGAATGGAATTTGGGTTAATAAGATACCTTAAAAAGAACAATTTTTAAATAAAATAGATCTATTATGTGTATTCACTATATGTACACATAAATAAAGTACAAATACAAGATAGGATGACATAATTTGAGAGTAGGAGATTAACCCAAAGAATGGAAATTGGGTTAAGAAATTCCCTTACCTCGTGTCTGAATTCACTCGACCGTTCTTTGATCTCCTGAATAATAAACTAGAGTTAATATCTACCTTATTAATAACCTTTTTCAAGTTCATTATTCCTTTTATATCACCTATTACCATGTCATGAACATTATGTAATTATTTAAGTTTATAAGAGTCGTTTTGTCGATCTTAGGTACTTGAGTCAAAAATAAACTTATTATAATTAAAAGTTGTTCATGTGGTGAAATATCCATTATATCCAGAATTATATTCATGATTTAGATATCATATATCTCATATATATCCTGTATATACATGCATTTATAATATTCCATAATGTTAAGAGGTAAGAAATGAAATGCACCGTTCATGGAGACGGTAAGCCGTACGTACGCATGAACGCTACTTTCATTTCTATTTCATATTTAATGGAATGAAGTTATAATTATATAAAGGTATAATATAATTACAGTATAATATAATGTATAATACCATTTACTCCATCCTTTATACATCCCACATATGGCATTTACGATTCAAATCACTTTGAGGGGGCGGTAGTCCGTACTTCCTAAAATGAAATTATCGCGTTTACCCATAATGGAAATCATAGAGTATGCCATAAATGAGAAATACAGAAGCATAAGGATAACATAAACATAATATATATATCATATATGAAAATAGTTTCATCAAAATGGCCACCATTAGAGGTGTTAAAAGAATATTGAGCAATCATTGTTTCGTGAGGCAGTATTTTTCCACCCACAGAAACAGTATGTTCTTTAACCATTAGACGAAGGTGTGTGTAAGTGTAAACCAAATCCTTATCATAAAAACATCATAGTATATTTTAGATACTGGTGTTGTTACAAAATAAAGGAATAAAAAGAGTTTAATGGGTTGGAGAAGCAAAATAAAAAAAACAACATTAGAGAAGTCATTGCCTTAAAATCGGGTAACTCTTTTTTGATTTGGGCCAAAGGCTTCCTTGGGAAACATTCTGCCCAAATGGATGCTTCTAGAAGTAATAGAGGGATGTTGAGAGAGTATTTGGGCAGAGGTTGGCCGAGACAAATGGCTTGAAGGTGTGAATAAGGTGGTAGTGGTGGGGGCCTTTTATAAGAGGAGAGGAGGGATACTCTTGGAAAGATCGAAATGTTACTTTATTATACAATGCTTTTCGGATTCTAAAGGTCCCAAACTTAATAATTCAATGATAAGGTGATAAGGGTTCGAAAAATTCTCATCCAATAGTCTTTGGACAATTGTAATGCTTAGATTTTTCATTATCCTTCCATTTGATTAAAATCGTAAATTAATGAGGTAATCACTCCATCATCATGTTGTCATAAATAATTAAATCTATTTAATGTCTAAAAATTATAAAAAAACATCATGATGTAGGAAAGATTTTTATATTTCTAATTAATATTTATAGTCAAAAATATGACTTGTATAACCCCATTTAAAAATTGTTTTAGTAAAATAACTCTTGTTTGTGACATTTTTATTTTAACTTTAAATAAAAGTAATTTATGTCATTTTCCTACCAAAGTGGCTCCATGGGATCCCCAAGTTGACCCATGGATTGTCTTGGTCGGCCATGACACATCCAATATGGGTAGGACAATTGGAAAGGTATTTTTATATTTTTATAATATCATTTTTACCTTAAATTTCACTAATTACCTTTAATCTCGATTAATTAAACTTAAAAGTTACTATTCACCAAAAAATTATTTTAATCCCATTGAACCAAATTTTACTTCCTAATGACAACCATGTTTGTAGGATTTTTTGAAAATCAAATCACAGAGGTGGTAATATTTCATTTAAATAAAAAATCAGTTATTTAACTACCACTTAGTGGTTTCACTATTCATCAAAAATTGATGTTTTCAGAACAATGCCAAAATTTCACCCTAAGATATAATTGATATTCCAAATTCAAAAATGATGTATATTTTACAAAATTCCAAACATATAAGTTTCATTAATTAATTTTATAATTAATTCCCGCTGTCACAACAAATAGCGTGTTTTTAAGAAACAATATATATCAAAAGATTGACAATTGTTTATGTCCAATTTCAAAGTGAAATTAATTCTAATGACCACCATTGGATAAAATAGTAAAAATATTTTCTAATTATACTTTAAAACCACTCAATAGTATAATTTATCACTATAAAATACTTTTATTTAAAAAGTTGTTTTTAAGTATTTTTCACTATTCATAAAAATTGGAAGTTCTCAGAAAATTACAAAAAATTCAACTTTGGATAATTTCGATATTACGAATACAAAAATTAGGTCCATTTTGAAATATAAAATTTCTATAATTTTAAAAAGTGGGTATTACTATTCATAACAACTACTTTGATTAGTTTTGGTGTGTTAGAACTCGAAGTTGCGTACAATGCAAGCTATTGCATTATTGAATGAGAAGAGTATCATGGAAGATCGGGGTGTTACACCTCTTGTTTAGTTTTGATGCTCGAAACTAGTTTACAGCCCATGGGGATCGAGAACACCCCTAGGTCCATGTCACCGGCCGGCTCAGGTAACCGGTTCAGGGTCGACCCGGGTTGGTTTGTGACACTTTATCTAGAACTAAAATAATTATACATTAAAAAATATTTAAAATATAATTTTACTTTATAAATAAGTTAAAGAAAAATGGTAGTTTTCAATTAATATTTAGTATTTTTCACTTTTCATCAAAAAATGAGTCTTTTTAGAAAAATAAGAAAAATAACCCTAAAATAATTTTTACATTATAAATTAAAAAATGAGGTTTATTTTATAATAATAATTTCATAAATGTTTCAAAAATTAATTTTTCTATTGTTAACAAAAATTCATAAAAAATATTTTTTTGAAAAAATTGTATTTTTTTAAATATGTAAAGACAGTACCAAAAATTATATATTTTTTTATCAATATGTTTTCTTTATATAAAACCATTGTACTTAATATTTAAAAATTTTTGATTAATTTTTATATCAATAAGTTTAATGGATAGGTTATAAAAATCATGTTTAAATAACTAAATTAAAAACATATATTGGTTTTGTTAAAACTCAGTGTTGTGTGTAACTCAAGCTAAGAGATTATTGCGTATACTCAAAGACTAACTTGATGTTGTATATAATGTAATATTAACTTAGTTTTATGTAAAATTTTAGTCAACAAATAAATTTAATTTAATTAAAATAATCAATTCACAAAAACGTGGGATGTTATGTTCTACCTCCCATAAAATGAATTTCACCGTCGAAATTCACCGCTCTCATTCAATTAAATAAGGATGATTTTGTGTTATAATATCCTAAATTTCCCATGCATCTTCCTCAAATTTTGGGTTTCTCTACAAATCATTGACTAGGTGAGTGGTCTTGTTTTGTATAAATTACTCTATATGGTCTAGATTCTCTAATGGTCTTTCCTCATCTGAAAACCATTCTCCAATTGTATGACCCCTTAGTCCAGTACATGTGATGGATCAGGTATGTACTTCCTCAGGAGTGATACATGGAACACATCATGAATATCATAGATTTTTAGTGGATGTTTCAAAGATTAATCTACTATCAGGATATGATCAAGTATTTTATTGGGACCAATATACCCAGGGCTTAGTTTACCTTTCTTTATACCACAAATAAATTCATATAAAGACGTTCTCGCCGACTTCAAATTATAGATCACATTAATGATTTCCAGTATAACATATCTATCAAAATTTTAGTCCTTTGATATTTCTAAAAGTATTTTACCTTCACTTACATTTCATCTACTTTCTTGGGTCCCAATAGCTTTCTTTCTGTAACATCATTCTAGTACATTTGTGTTCTATGATTCCTCGATTAATGATTTTGTAAAGATTCATCTGAATACTCAAGCGAATGATATCATTGTAATAAAACTCTACTTGACGAAGTTTTTAATCAAAACTACCTATGAAATCCATATAAAAATATATTATAGTATCCCTGAATCATATGTCAAGAAGTTATAAAGGAATTCCTTCTTAAATAAAATTTTCACCACATATAATACTAAAGGGATTAATTTCAATAAACTTATCTAAAAATATCCTAAATCATTATAAAATATCATCACATAAAACCTCAAAAGGGGGTTTCAATAACTCTGAACTTTTTATCGACCATAAAAACATAAACCCATGTTGTTTTATATAACTCTTAATATAATCAGGCCTAGAGACATATATTGTTCCAAAATAGAATTTATCCTTTATTACTTAAATAAGATCTTATCTTATACAAAAAAAAATTTAATGTAATAATGTGTTCTTCCTTGTACCGATGAAAAAAAATGTTATTTTATAACTCCAGAATCTATATAGAGGGAGATAATCAATTGAAATTTCACTAAATGATGAAAAATTAGATTTCTATAGGGCTTATTCATACAAAATAAGATATGAAATCTGTAACTACGGAGGGGAGGATAGGCATTCCCTAATAAAAATGATTCACTTCATCCATTTTAATTTCATAAGATTTCCATTTTTTCTTTTTTTCATCCAAGGACTTTGTAGCTTATTATAAATATTAGCCCCAAGATTGGGGAATTTATTTTTATAATTCCCAAACTCCTTTCATTTGAAACACTGATGTGTGGTTGGTTCATTCTGTTAAGATTTATCTCCATTCATTTCATTAATTATCTTCTTGATATTACTTCAACATATTTTACATTATGGGTGTAATTTCCACAATTTAAACACCATATTGTTCCTTTCAGTCACCCTCCTAGATGCTCCTTCCCATAGTTTTTTCAAGTAAGAGTTGAAACATTTTATTCCCTCCATGTGAAAAATCAATTGATTTTCCAAGGAATTTAATTTTCATTTTCTTATCACCATAACCAAGTGGGTTTATATATTCCATTTCCCCTTTTAGTTCACGTAGAACAATTTATTTGTTTCATCCAAAGTCCCTTATCTCTAGCTCCCTTCAGAGACATGGTTTTAATCAATTGAAGAATTGATCAACATTAATTTCAAGATAAATTATAACACCTAATTAGTACCACACAAGACTTGTAAAAGTTGTTTCATATGCCACAAAAACTCATCTTCCTTCTTCTTAAGATATATAAATTACTTATCCATTTTTTACAAATAATAAAAGGAATATACTTATTGGAAAATATTATTTTCAACTCATCCAACATTATAGATTCAGTTTTTTATTATTTTATTTTATTCTTAATAATATTCCACCATTTATCTTCCTCACCTTCGGAATGGTAGACATCCTGTGTGGCTTTTTAATACTTAAAACGCTGGAGAATAGAAAATATAGTTTCAATGGTACATATCCATTACACAAAGACTAATGAATTTTTGTAACTAGAAAAAAATGTGGGAAGTTCCTCATTAAAGAATCAATAGAACATTATTCCCTCATTTTCCCATTTTTACTTTCGTCATGATTTATATTTTGAGCAAGTTGTGTGATCATAGTAATGAGTTTTTCATTCCATATCCCATAAAATTAAATTTCTCAAGAGGACAATCATTTAATTTTACATTGAATTCCTCATTAAAATGGATCTTTTGGGTCCTATCCATTTAATAAGACCATAAATCATAGTGTGAGAAACTCTAATAAAAATTGGGAACAATATAATCATAAAAAATCACTTATATGGTATATAAATCCTAATATATTATTTATTCTACAATAAATTAGCTTTATAATAGGTCATTCATAGTCATCTTCTATTTAAATTCCACATGATGGTTTGTAAGGATTTTGTAAATATTCAAAGCATGTCTTATGTTAGTGTCAAACTATGTATGCAGAAAGGCACATTTTCAGGCACTAGTTCCCGATTATGTCTAGCTCAATATGGTTTTTAAAGGGTTTTTACCCCTAGGTACATTGTTTCCAAAGCCACATCTAGTTGTAGTATCTGTAAATATAAGTGTTTATATGATATCACTCTCTTTAAAATTTAATAAAATTTCATTATATATTCTTGTACTTTGACTCATCCTCATAATTACCTTATTGATATCACTAGAACTATCCATATAAATACCACTAGGTTTATCACTAATGTTTTCTCATCCATATTTCCAAATGTTAACAAAATCATCCCTTTAATAGAAACTAAAATGACCTAGGATTCTAATGAAATGATATTACATATTTTTAGATTAATATTCATTACATTACATAAACATGTGCATGAGGAATATAATAGTTTTGTTCCTTTGGAAACATGGATCACAATATTCTTAATTCTTGAAATATATTCAATGTATCCCATAATGATCTTCCCCTTTAGTACCCCTACTGAAAAACCATTCTTCATAACCTAGGGAATAGATACCTAAGAAATGGTGGGATCGTATTCTGAATAAGGGTAAACAAGGTAGATACATGAGAATAATACGATCATACAGTTATGTGAAGATGAGGAAAATATTTGAAAACCATACCCTGTATATCAGAGATCATAATATTGAGCCATGGAAAAAGTATTTATTATTCATAAGACATGAATCATAAGGAAATTAAATAACATGATCCATGAGATCATAAAATTTCTATAAAACATGGATTCCCAATATAAAAATCAGCTTATATCATTCTAAACATGTATAAATAGAAACATATTCACTCATTAAGTTGAGGAACTAAAATGAAGCTCTCGCATAAACTTATTGACATGAAACTAGGTACACACAAAACATTATGAGAATGAAAGACATGTCCATGCATAACATTATGAACATATAATATGGTTCAATCACATCTTTGTGAACATATAATCTTCTTCAGGCATAATATTGTTGAAATAAAAGAAATGATTATGCATAACATTATATTATTCAAGGATTACTCCCAATACTATCATAGAGAATAAATTATGTTATTGAACTAGTTTCACTCTTCATTCTATTTTGGTATATCTCATGATATATAAATCTTTTCCCAATGAGTTAGGGGGAGATATTAGTCCCTCCCATCTCTAGTTATAATGTTACTATATTCCTTACTTAAAATGTTACAACCATATCATAATGAGAATCATACATATATGTGACACATAACCCAAAAAATCATCATATAAGAACCCATGAAAAGAAATGGGTTCCATATAAATTTCATCATAACATAACCTTTGTAAAATAAAGAGTTTTCATAATAATTTCATCATTTCATCAAATAATAGCCCATATAAATAGAAGCAGGTATCATAAGAATTTTATCATGGTATAACTCATGGAAAAGAAATAGGTTTCATAAACATATTTCCATCATAAATATAAATCATTCAAATAAATAATAAGAATGGTATCCTCGAATAATATTCCCAATAAAGAATAATTATACTAAAAGAATTTCATCTTCAATGGAAAATAATTTTGAAAGACTACATGTGATATTTATTTATAAAAATATATTTTCTTTTAAAAATAATTTTTAAGACATTAAACTTTATAAAAAAAAATTTCTTCGAAAATAACATTGAAAACTTATAAAGGAATCTTTCAAAATGATTTAAATCATTTTTTGAGAAACGTTCTTTTCTAATTTGAATAATTCATTTTAAAACATCAACCATATAGAAAACATTTTTCTTAGAAAATAAATATTAAAATTTATAATGTAAGATTTAAATAAATGATGACGTTGGAATATTTAATTCATGTTGTACACATTGAAATGAATAATCTATTCACATTTTAGGTAAAATCCAAACATGTATTGTTTGGAAAATTATATGTATGTTCATTTTAAAAAAAAGTAAAATATGGGATAAAATGTATTTTTATGATTGTAATATAATAATAATAAAATTTAAAACATATTTAGATAATATGGTTTTGGATGAAAACATATTTCCGACAGAAGAGAGAAATAAAGTTGGATTTTCGTATTTTTTTTATTAATTATATTAAGTACGAAAGAGTGGAAGATGTAAAATTACATGAATATATAATTAAAAATCATAGTATAATAAAATTAATTATAATTATTGAGATATTGTATATAATATTTTAAAATCATAAACATAATCATAAAAAATCCTGATAAACGATGTGATTGTAACCTAAAATCATTACCACAATGGTAACATTGAAAAATTAGACCCATGAAAAAATAAAATTAAATTAAGATTAAAATATCATGATTATAAATAAATTTATTATATTACATGTAAAATGGGTTCTATATACACCTCATTAAAGAACATAAGTGCATAACCTAACATACGTCTCAAAGAAAGAAAATTGAGACAAAAAACCCTTATTGCTTAATTAACTTATGAACTGTAAACCCTAAAAAAAGAGAAACTAAATGGATATTTAAAAACAATTTATTTTTTATATAAAAATAATAAAATAAATTCATTTGAATTGTATACACCACATAATAGAAATGTGTGGTGACTATGAAATTTGTCTCATAGAAAGTAAAAGTGATATGGAAATTTGTTTCCTCAATTATTCACTTCCATCGTACTCATTAAAACTCATGTTTAATAAACATAAGATTATTATACATATATTAAAGAACTATATTCATATATATTATACCCTATATAATTTACTTATGATCTTTTATTACCAATTTATTATCAATTCCAATTTTAATTTATTTTTTGAATAATAATCATTTAGTATTTCGTATATTTTTTTATTTTTTATATTTTTAATCATATTAATTTGATCATGGTTACAAAATATATAGAATTATAAACATAAAATAAATATTATATCTATTAATTGTATATATATATTTATAGTAATCCATAAAATTCAGTGATGTTAAATGAAATACACCATTCATGGAGATAGTAGGTCGTAGATATGTATAAATGTTGTTTATGATTTCTTGTTGGGTTGAAAGAAAGAAATGTAAATGATATATGTTATCATTATTTAATAATTATTATTTAATATATATCACAAATTTTTATTAAACATGTCCATAATAAATTCCATGTAATGTATGAATGAATAACATCTCTTCGTGAGGTGGTAGTCTACCGAACACACATATGAAGTTATCGTATTCCCAAAAAATGGGGAGTATAAAGGTATATGTGATATAATTATTTTAGAATAATAATATCATCATAAAAATCATAAAAATCATATATAAATAGTATATATCTCATTATTTACTTCCTTGAGAGGTGGTAATGTAAAAATGAATGATATCATTTCATAAGGTAGTAGTTCATCGTACACGTGAACGATGATTTTTTTAACCCATTTCCTAGAAGTGGATATGGTGTTGGGCCATTGTCTTAACAATAAAACGTATTAGTATATATAATAAAAATTTAATGGGGTGGAGGAAGAAATAAAGAAAAATTGTTTTTTGATGAACGCTGTATATTCTTAAGGTATCCTCCATAGGATTCAACTAAAAGACTTCCTTTGATGGTTTTCATCCAAAAAATAAGGATTCCAGAATGAGGGGGTGGGGGGGTAATTTGAGAACTTATTTTTATATGTATTATTTACACCAAATAGGTTTTATGGTGTGAATCATAGAGGAGAGGGGTGGAATTTTATAAGTGGATGAGAGGACACAGTTGGTATTTTTTAAAAGGATTGAGTACTCCCACATTTTCCAGATGTCACAAGGGTACAAAATGAAACATTATCAAACCATAGAGGATAAAGAGTCAAAATATGGCCATAAAATAGTTTTTAGACAGGTTTATTGTTTATTTTACCCTTATAGTTTTAGTTTAAACCCTTAGTGTACCCATTTTTATCTTAACCACAATAATTATTTTTTATTGTATTCACTATTCATTTTGGTCAAAAATTAAGTTGAACATCAGATAAAATATAAATTATGATTACTAAAAATATTTAATCCATTTTAAAAAATTCCATTTACATAAAAAATAGTAATTAATTTCAAAATAATCCTACAAATATGATGAGAGAGCAGGTTTTCAAAGCAAAAATGATCAAAAAGTTTCAATGTGATTATATCAAATTTAAAAATAAAGTTTACTAAATGTTCATAAACTATGTTCATATAAATATATTTGAACTAATTATACATTAAAACCAATATAAAATATAATTGAACTTTATAAAAAAAATTAAACGAATAGGTTATCTTAAATAAAATTCAGTATTTTTAACTATTTATCAAAAAATGAAACTTTTCAGAAAAATCCCAGAAATTCACCCAAAGATAAAATTTAAAAATTTAATTAAAAATTTTGTTTGTTTTATAAAAATAATTTTATAAAATTTTCATAAAATAATTTTTCTATTGTTTAAAAGAATACACAATTTTTTTCCAAAAAATAATATTTTTGAAAAATATAAAGACTTTAGAAAAAATAATATTTTTTATTGTCAATAAATTTTATTTATATAAAACCATTATACATAATATTTTAAACAAATAATATTCATATAATTATGTTTAATTTATATGTTATAACTGCCATGGTTAAATAACTAAATTAATAATATATCTTGATTTTTTTAAAACTCGATTTTGCGAGTAATGAAAGATAAACAAGTGTTGCAGTAGCATAATCTTAACATGATTTTTAATTTAATGAAATCTAAACTTAGTGTTTAATTTAATTCTATTCTTTAAATAAAAATAATTTAATTGGTAAAAATAAATTCATAAAAACTTGGGGTGTTATCTTTGATGTTTTATTCATTGTTCATTGTTACCTCAGAATAACATTTTTTGGAAAAAGGGAAATCATTGATGGAATTTATGACGTAAAATGATTCTACATTATATGTGAGTAGTCAATTATTCTATTTTATGACTGAAATTGAAGACAAAATAAAAAAATATTTTGACTACATTGTAAAACTATTATTCACATCCGGAATCGGATTTACATGATGTAAAAATCATTGAAAATGCATGAAGTGAGAGAGAGAGAGATAATGAATGAAAACAACTGAGGATGAAACATTAAAATTCATAGCGTGGTTCTATATATCACACAATTAAGAATGATGAATGAAATTTTTTAATTCTAAATTTTGATGATCTTTGACTAGGCCCTGCTTCAAATGAACCCATGACTCTCGAGGTTTATTTGGTTGCGTTAGATGTATGAATTTATTGAATTTATATCTATTAGGGGGATATATTCTCTAATAGATGAAATTATTGTTAGAATATGAAAGTCATCAGATATCATAGACAAGGGAAACATGTTTTACACTATAGAGTCCTTCACCAAGTCATCTCTACCCATTATTTTATATATTTTTTCATTATTATTTCATTAACCTATAATGGATAACATGAGGGGATGAATTTATTTTAATACATTTATGTAACATTGATGTGAATTTTAGTTAAGTAATGGGTTTTTTATTTTAAATTGGTTTTTTTCTTGTCAACTCTTCTAATTTTTATCTTTCCATTTTTCTCTGCATGACCATTGAATTAAAAAGTGATATGGAAATTATATTTTAAAGAAAGAGATTACAAAAACTAGTTTTTATTCATAACCATTTTTTTGAACAAATTGTAAATTTAAAAATGGTTTAGGTTACCTCTTTTATTAATTAATTTATGTAACATGACCATTTATAAAAGGGATAATTAATGAAAGGCAGTATCCACCCATACCAAGGGGCCTACATAAACACGATTCTGATTACAATTTAGAGGAATCATATGCTTGCCAATTTATATATTACGTGAATCTATATCATTTATACTTGGTGGGTTTTTTTATTTTCTCCACCCAATTTTTCTAAAAAAATCCAGGTTCTATAGTGTAATTTAATTTCTATAACTCATACATAGTTTTAGGTATTTATTATTATAATAATTATAATAACAAAACCTATCCTTATCGGATCAAACTCAGAATTGAAATATCCAATACTACTTAATTATATATTTAGTGTGTTTTTGTTTGTGTTATTTATAAAATATTAAATTTCGTATCCTAATATGAATTAATGATTACTTCGGGTGATATCAATTCATAACATCATTATCGGGGATTGGAAAAGAGACAATTTTAATTTGATAATTTAGAAAAAATATTTTCATATATCTTTATATTTCTTGATTTTATCGATGGATTTTATTTTATCATTTTTATTTATTTTACTGCACATAGGTGTTTTTTGTTTTGATGATAGGATTTTGATATATCTTGAATACAAAATAAAAAATTAAAATCCAAAGATGGGATCTTGAAAATCAATTTGATGTGTATAAAATAATTAAAATTCTTATAGAAATATTATAGAAACCATACTCAAGCATGGAAGGGATGATACTATGCAACCTAGAACCAAATTTTGAATAGGGTCATCAAGAGCATGGAATCATGGATAGTGAATCAAAGGTACGTTTTCAAGATACTTTTTTTCCAATAAATTAATCCCTTAATAGTGCAGGTTTGTTGGAGTAAGAATAAAAATAAAATGAGGGGACCCCGACTATAATATTTTTAAATATATTACTTGTAAATGATAAATATAAAAGGACAATATAGATAAAAAATTTATAATATAATTTCAAGAAGACTTAATATTATCATTGTAAAATGGATACGAAAATATAGTAATATGAAATTACTATAGAAATATTGAATAAAAAGACTAATAAGTAGAATAAAAAGATGAGTAGTTGGATATAGAGAATAAAAATATCATTATTGAAGTAGGAAAAACACAAAATTCAATTTATGTTAAAAAATTCCACCAAATAAGGTTAGACACTAAATTATTTCTACTTAAATTCATATTGTCAATGTTTTAGTAACACTCTTATGATTTAATGTTAGTTTCAATGATTTGAAGAATAATTAAGCACAATAAACATCAAATTCAGAATTAGGTTAACCTAAGAAGGTCATAATTGTATCATCCTCCCATCAGCTAACAAAGGTATGTTTAATCTAAATGACTGTAATATAAAAGAGAATATTCAATGAGGCAACCTAGGGTTTTTATTACTTTCTAGTACATTAGTTTTATTTATTTATTATTATTTAATTTTATATTTGATATTCTAGTTTTAATCCTACTTTATATTTATTTAATTAAATGACCTTATGCTTTCGTGAATTATTTTATTTTAAAGCTTAAAATTGAGGAAAAGAAAATAATAATAATAATAATAATAAAAGAAGAAAATTTATGGTCACAAGGTAAATAACATTATACAAAATGGTATTATGAGTTTCAATATTAGGAATTGTTTTCTATCTCCCTATATTTAAACTTAAGGAACATTAAATTATTAATTTTATTCCCCATATTTTAATTTTTATTGATTTTCTAATCAAGGATACAAGAACTTATTTAGATAATCATCATGTGAACTTTTAATTTTCTTTATCAAAAAATTTAGTTATAAAATGGGGAAAGGAATTAGTAAATATAAATATATGGATTTTTAATTAAGAAATCATGATTTGGGATATTGGTTAATTTTTATATGAAATTTTTTGGAAATTTTCTAGGATTTGAAAATTTTATGTTCATATGGAAATTTTTTTTAGTGTTCATTGCCATATGTTATTTCCCAAATTACATTTTCTCATCGATGGAAACCTTTATAAGCCTAATATTTTGATTATTTTCATGATTATTTTTCTTGATTGGTAATGTTTTCTTCAAGAATGTGATTTGAATCTTTTGAAATGTATGATTATAAAAATTAATTTTTAAAATGATTGTGGAATAATTTTTATTATCCCTTATCTTAAGACCAACATTTACATTAATCATACATAATACCATAGAATCCATGAACATAATAGTTAGGGGAGAGACATATTATAGGCCACTTTTATCCATTCCGACCCAAATCAATGTATTTTTTTATTATTACTATCTAAATGGGTTTGGGGAGATGTTGAAATGGTGGGAGGGATGTATTTAACAAAATATATAATTGAGGGATTTTTTCATGGGATATTGGGAAGTTTCATGATTATTTATTCATTTTACATTATTTCAATGAATCTTAACTAATTTAAAAAAACTATTGTCTTTTTGAGGGTCAAAAATCTTCATTCACACAACTAATAATTTTTATCATTCGGTGTTAGGTGGTGGATGTGATAATTTTTCAAACACATCTCTTGAGAAAAAATTAATAGGGAGTATTATTCATTTTACTTCCTTATTTCATGACCTAAATTAGTTTTCTGGGAAAATACATGATGATATTTTAAAAGGGATAATTTTTTATTGTGTTATTTTTCATTATCTTGATAATGCCTTAGATATTAACATCCTATTGAGATTTAATTGTTTTACATCATTACCCACATACCTTAAAACCATAGATTCATTTGAACCAGAAAAATTGATCCATCATGATTAATTTTTATGTTTATCTTCGTAGGGTGGTGAATGTAAATGAATTGAAATATTATGGAAAGGAACATGATTCGAGGTATTGTCAACACTCCATTTACATTTTTACACTTAATGATGAGTGAAAAAAATTAAAGTGACATAAATTTTAATTGTGATATAAATTGAAAATTAATTAAAAAATATTAATTCAATAAAGAAAGGGAATGGTTAATTCAAAATATGAAATCTAAAATGCATGGTTGGCTTGTTTATTATAAAAATTGGTAGTGGATGAAATTTTTTCATGTGATTCTTGAATTTTTAATTTCTCTATTTATTCAATTGATTTTATTGTAATTTCAATTTAAATCATGGTAGGGTGAGAAAAACTTTTAAAATTTTAAGATATCATTCTTGAGGACAAGAATTTGTTTATGTGGGGGTATTTGAGAGCTACTTTATCTGTATAAATATTTAAATATTTAAAATAATGATTTACATAATTTAAATTGAAAAATAATTCCAGGATATCTAATATTTTATTCATTTATGGGAGGTGATGTGAGAAAAATATTTAAAGTGGAAATGAAAAAATACAGATGGAATTTAAAATTGAAAATATTTCTCCACAATATGATATAAGTCATGTCTCATGTCCAAGGAACAATATTTAAGGTTTAATCAAAAATAAACTTGAATACATTGGAAAACTACCATGAAAATTGTGAATTACCTATTTATGATGTGAAAATAATCATAAATGAATGACGGGAGAATGAGTAGATGAAAAATAGAACCTGAGGATGAACCATAAAAATCTGGATCGTGTTAATATATTCCATGTTGTGACACATTATGATAAGAATTTTTTAATTCGGAATTTTTATGATCTCTGATCGGGGCCAACATCTAATGAATCTATGAATCCCATGGTTAACGTTTCCACATTCAACATACATATTTATAAAATTTATAACATATGGGGGACTATTTCCACCTATAAATATAGGTTTGGTTATGAGCTATAAATTTTTGGAAACCATAGACTGGAGAAAGGTATTGCACACTATAGAGTCCTTTTTTGGTCCATATCCTCTAATTAAATTATTATTATTTTATTATTATTTTTTCCTCACTCTAGCATTGACAAAAGGAGGGGATGAATTTCATGCATATCATGTATGTAATGTAAAGTGGGAT
The DNA here is from genome assembly GCA_963277665.1 of Viscum album. Classification (NCBI taxonomy): domain Eukaryota; kingdom Viridiplantae; phylum Streptophyta; class Magnoliopsida; order Santalales; family Viscaceae; genus Viscum; species Viscum album. Next base: position 1,265,915,016 of record OY728129.1, on the reverse strand, counting down.
TTTAATTATTATGTTGATTTTTCATGTTTATTTTAAATTAGGTTTTTGTTTATAATCAATCATTCTAATTTTATGCTTATTATTTTTCTATGAATAAATATTGTATACCAAAGTGAGGGAGAAATAATATTTAAAATAACTTGAAAAATAGAAATATGATTTCTCTATGAGCATTGGGTATACAAAATTATACATTAAAAAATGGTTTTAGGTATATCTTTTATCAATTTACCAATATATCAAGACCATTGTGAATAGAGATTATTAATGGGAGATAGAATATACTTTTAGACAATGGGGAATACTAAAAAATGGTTATGATGACAATTATATAGAATCATGGGCTTTCCAATTTATTTATTACATGTAACCGTATATTTTTTACATTGTTTTATTTTTTCAGAAAGCATCCTCCAAAAATTCTCATGATTCATAATGTAAATTTAATTTATATAATACATATATAGCTTTAGATATTTATTATTAAGTTAATTATAATAATCGAACATTTTCTCTTGGGATCAACCTTAAACTATCAATATCATATATTACATAATTATATATTTAGTGATTTATTGTTCTAGTTATTTACAAATTATTAAATTTAGTATCCCCATTAGAATTAATGTCACTTTAGAGAGGTATCAAATTCATATAGTAATAATGTCTTTGATATTTTTAAAAGTTTGTTTTTTCTATTTCTTATTCATGAATTAATCACAAATATAATTTATTTAGTTTTAAACTGAGTAACTAAAAAACATATTATGGCTTGTATATCATGTGTATCTATCTAATATTAGCATGACCAAGAATCATATTACATAAATCTATACTCAAGTTTACAACATCATAACTCTTGACATTTTGATCTATTACTTCTGAAATATTAATGGAATACAAGTTTCATTTTTAGTTTGCATAAAAAATATTCATATTTTAAAATAATTCATTTTTTATTTTCAAATTTAATAAACATAACATCATCACATAGATATGAAGTACATATAAAATTATGTTTTAAATCTTTAACAAATAAAAAATTAGAAATAATAATGGATTTTGAAACACCAAATTCGCCAAAAACATTTATCTTTTCCTTTAATATTTTCCCCAATCTTCATATGGATTCCATCACATAAAATACATGATATTAAATATGAATAATATACTATCATGTTCCAAGAGTATCCATTATCCATTTACCATGTGGATTTCTTAAGGATTGAATGGAACATTTCCTATAAAATTAGTTGGAAGACGGTTTTGATAACCATACTACTTTGGGTCCAATGAGATTAGTAAAAGAATTCTTCAGAACCCAAAAAAGGTTTTTTAACTATTTCAATAGATATCCTTTAATATAAATATTTGCAAATTAAATCTCTACTATCTCAATAATACTTTAAAAGTCATAAATAATAATAACTAGTATAATGACCTTATTTATATATATGAAACATGTAATTATAGAAAAACAACCATTATAACTTGGAATAAATAGTTTTTTGAATATTTTTGGTAATTATTTATTATATCAACATTCATTAATATTTTTATTTATGTTTTTAGACTCTTGATTTTATCATAAATTTCTCTTCCTTGGAAAATGGTGGAAATATTATTCTTGAATATTTCAATTTATTTTTTACCATTTTATTTTCATTTTATGAAATATCTATGTCATCTTATAATTAATTAAAATTTTTATTTCATTATATTATCTATATAACAAAAAAATTTCACTTATCAATTTTTTATTTATGACAATATTTTTGTTTGGAAGAGCCCATAATTTTTTCAACATTTTTATGATTCTTCTGTTTGTTTCTCTTAATCAATTCATAAACTTTAATATTCAATTTTTTTAATATTCTAATATCTTCATATAAATCATCAATAATATGTTTGTGAGATTATATTTGTAATATTAATAGTCAAAATCCATTACCTAATTTAATGAATCCATGAGAAACTGGTTGGAAAATTCTTTTTCTTTTCCAAATTCATCATGAGAATCTGAATCCTTGGTAAAACTCAAATTAGCTACAAAATCTATCTTCACTTTATTTTTTATAATTTTATTATTTCCTCTATAATTTAGCCTTAGGTATTTAGAATTTATATTTACTTTTCATCTTTATTAAAAAAACTACATCTGTTGAACCATTTTAAATGACATTTCATTTTATACTTCCATTGTGATTATATCTAGGATAATCCCCTATATAATTTATATAGTAATATTTATTTATTTTTTATATTGATTTTTTACTTAAGAAAAATTATATATTTTCTATTCATATAACTCTGAATTATAAGTGTAATACGTAACATTCTCTTTTGATTTAAATGAAACAACTTTTATCTTTTAATGCATTCATTAATAATTTTTTTACATTCTAATTCATATTATATTAATGATCTAATGAGTTAATCAATTTTATATTCTTTGAAATTATTAATTTCATTTACATAATCCTTTTTATAATTTTATTTATTTGGTATAAATCAATGTATTATTTTTTATAATGACTGTATTACCCAAATTTTAACCTAAAGCACTCATAAAAGTTTTGTAATTGTAAATCAAGGAAACATCTGATTTAAAATTTCTTCTTTTCCAAATTAAATGTATTGGTAATAATTTTTTAATTTTAATGTTTTTCTATATAACTTATATGATTCATAATGAGTGACTTGTAAGATTATCTCAATTTATTGAAAATTTTTAAAAGCATATATATGACTAAATCCATTTAAATTAATTAAATAGGATAAAATATTCATTATTTTATAATTCAAAACAAAATTAAAACTTCATTACCATGTAAAGATTCAGGATTAATATCATTTTTTTTCAAACGGTTTTACTATTATATCCCAATGATAAATGATTACCTATTTGAGAAAATACTTTATTCTAGATTGGTAATATCCATAGTCATTTCCATCAATAAAGGATGGATTTTGAGGAATATAACTATCATTGAAATCTGAACCTTCCATATAAATTGATATTTTACCATATAAAGTTAAGTATTGGATATGATTTTTAACAAATATATATATACACAATAAAATATTAACCATTAATGTTGAGAAAATAAATGATTCAAGGGTCAATATTTTCTACCAATAGTTTTCCAACATAGTGAGATGGATGAATGGTAAAGAGGGGGTGAAATGACATGTTTTAAAACAAATTATGACTACATCATAATATGAAATATTTATATAGTAGAAAAATAAAATATAATCATTTTACTTTTTATAGTAGTTCAGATCAATGTGATTCCATGTTGACTCTTCTTATCACTTTATCCCATAGGGAAATGGGACCCACTAAAATACTGACTATTGAAGGTTTCTCATTATTAGACTAAAAATTATCTATTCTAGTTGAGACAAAACTAACACAAAAACTTAAATTTAATGGGGAGTCACAACCAACCACAACCTAACTTTTTCATCCTAGTGTCACCACTCGATTTCCTTCCTTTTTCAACCAATAAGTATAACCCAAACTCACCTTTTATGGGTAGTATGACCCACGTGATCCTTATTTTGAATGTAAAATATTAAACTAAAAGTTAAAACAAACATAAAGAGATATAGAATTACAGCACCATGAAATCAAAATTAAACATCAATAGATTGAATATCGAGTTATCCTTGATCAATTATGTAGTGAGGTTCTAAACGTTGTAGTCCACCACAAAAAGGAGAAAGGTCTTGTGATGGTAAAAATATCTCACTTTTTTGTATATCACACCTCTTATATACCACATCGTATATTACATGTGTATTTATCATCATTATATGGGATTTAAAAAAACTCTATTTATATAGGTTTTTTCATGAACAATAACTTCAAAATTAATAGTCATTAATGTTCTTCTATTCCCAAATAATTAGTCTTTAATTTAAAGATAATAAACTACTTCTATGTTATCCAAATCATCATAGTGATTGTTCCCTAATTTCCTAGAATGAATTTCAGAAGTTGTTACCCATAAATAATGTATATGTAATATTCATTTAATCTCATTTAGTCTCATTCCAATATAGATATAAATAATATAACCTATATGTTAAATTTACAACCTAATTATAACATATAAATATAAAATATAAAAAATAAATCTAACAATATTTCAAGTTAATAGTTCTTAGAAAAGAATAAAAATGACTATTTTTGGGTAGTATAAGGATTATTTTCTCTAAAATCATAAATTTGGGTAAGATTTATTTTTATATAAGAGTAATTTTTCTACAAGGTTTATTCTTTTTTAGTATTAATTTCTTTAGAAGAATCATACTATATAAGCATAATTTATTTCTATATAAGGATGATTTAATGTGAGGATAATTTTTATTTATATCGGTCAATCTATTTAACCATAATTTTCTATGTAATCATTACTCTATAACATCATATAGATTATTTCATCTATTGATGATCATTAGTATACAATTCGTATTCCATTGAAACATAGAAATTTTTTGGAAAACAATTTTTCATAAGGATATTTCCTTTTAGAAAAACTTTATTTGTAAGGATCAAACTAATTATATTAAAGTATATTGTCTAACAATGTAAAGATAATTTTCCATGTTATAAATCTATTTATTAAGGATGGTTTGAAAGAAAATTCTCATAGTCTTCAAAAACCATTGAAAATAAATTCTATATATAGCATGGAAAGAATAATAAATAAATGATAATCATAAAAAAATCAAATAAAAATGAATACAAAGTGGAGAAAAAAAATTCAACATAATTCTTTTATTCTATAAGAAATGAAATCATTATACAAGGAAAATATTTATTCATACTCATTCTAAAAAGAATATATAAATTGATGATTTTAAAAATATCAAATGAATAATAATATAAAACAAGGATAAATTCCAACATATCAATTTTATATACATTTCTCTTGGAAAATTCGGTGTACTAGTTCATTGTTCTTATGGATTTGGAATGTTTTGGGTGTATTCCCTAAAACATTGGATTTTAAAAGTGACCATATTTTAAAGGAGGTAGTTTTATTATTGAATATATTTTAATATTCATCAATTATAAGGGTATATCATATTGATTTGTGGTCTAAACCAACCTTAAAAGAATACAGTTTCATAAAAGGACTAATTAATAGTTCAAGGAACAGGGAAAGATGATTCATAAGTTCTAGTCCCTATTCTATATATAAAATATAAAAATAAGAATTTTAAGTAGATTATCTCCCATGAACTCTTTTTTGGATTGATTTATTTTAAGAAGTTGAAGCATTGCGACACATTGTCGCTGAATTAAATGCATTTTAGCTTCAAAGGGATAGAATTCATTATCAATCGTAGGGTTTATAACTTCTATGAGTGTTTGGAAATAGTGATCTCTCTATCTTTGTTTGTGTTTTTAACATATATAGCCTGTGATTCTTATGCAAACATGTAAAACCAGAGAACATAGTGTTTGATAATCTTTCTCTTTTTTTGTTCTTTATCTCTATATATTTAGTGTGAGGGATTGATTTATTCCAAATGACAGAGGATAAGGATTATTGTATAGGGTCTAATGAAAATATATACAAACACTAATTAATCCCCATCCCCACTCTTATATTACTTAACTTTATTTGGACCAAAAAGTGTTGTCAAATATAAAGTATCTTGAAGAAGTTCTCTCTCTTTAAAGCATTTTTCATCATAACCAATAATAAGGGGAGTCTAATATTCATTGATAAAAATAGCAGTTATCAAAGAATCAAATAAAAACTTATTTTTAATTATTTTTAATGTTTGTCTAAACATTATCCATTCATATAATTTCTTCCATCATGGGTACTGTAATATTATCAAAGACATATATAGAACAGAATGACAAGGCCAAATGATTCAATGGGTTTTGAGGGGTATTATCAAAATAAATATATAGAATGGTTATTTCATGTAAATTTATACACATTATGGGGAATAAATATTTCAATATATATGAAGTGTATTCCATGGTTCGTAAGGATAATTTTAATGTGATATGGAAAACGTACAAGGATTTGAGGATGTAGAAAAATTAGATTGTTGATTTATTTATTGATGTGGTTAACATTATTAGGGTGTATTTTCGTGGACTTGGAGAATCTATAGTTTTTTTTCAAAATAAAAAATAATAATTATAATAAGATTACGACTATATTGTAATGCAATGTTATCAGTTCTTGAAAATAAGAATCTGAAAGAAGTGATATTGGATTGTCTTGATAGCACCCTTAAGGCGTATGAGTGGAGTAACAATACCAATGAATCTAAAATAAAGTACAATTATTCAAATTTGGTTCTCATGGAAATGAGTAAATTTTATTTAGAATAAGATAACATTTAAAAATAATTTTATGAGTTTGTCCTTCCAATTATCTAACATAAAAATTAGAAAAGTAAAATGCAAAGCAAAAAATACAATTGATTTCTTTCAGTGTGGTAAAGATAGAAAAGTCAATGATAAGTTCCCAAAACAATAATGATATGAATAATATGATGAAGAATACATAATGAAATAAATATAGGGTGTGAGATTAAAGAGGTTTTCATATATTAAATTATTCATGAAGAAAAATATACGTTTGTAAGAAGATTCTAGATCGATTGAAATGGATTTGGAATATAGAGAGTCCTGTAAATACCTCTATGAAAAAAGTTCTTATGGACATTAAAAAATACCATATTAAAAGGAAAATGATGATGAATATGTTAATATTTATGGAATATTTCACACCAAAGTTGAGTTTAAAGTTTCTCCTAAGGAGATTATTTTAAGGAAAATTAAATGAAATCCAATTATGTGGTATATGACTCAAAATGGTACATTGATAAATAATAATAAGTGAATATTTAGATAAAGACTAAGGTTGAATAGTTATAATTAATAAATCAATAAGACTCAAAAATAGAGATTTATTAAATGTTAAAAATTAAATATCACGGCTAGATCATAAATGGATTGACTAATTCTCTAATGAATCATGTCAAAATAATTAAGGAAATCCTAGGATCAATCATATTTATGTGATTAAATATTAATTATTAAAGTAGACAATTAACTCCTAGAATGAAATTGAGGATTTCAAGTGTGCGGGATACCAAATAAGTTAAGGATGAAGATAGGTGTTAAATAAAAAATATATAAATATTCATATAATTATATTAGTTTAAAACCAAATGGAAATCTATTTAGGTTCTTGCACCCAAAAAAAGGTTATAGTGGTTGATGTTGTAACATCCCAACCTCAACCTCTAGGACCAACTCAGATGCTAGGTGACCTAATTTATGCCTCCTATGATGCATGAGGCTATCGACTAGTAGCGAGGGTCTAATTCCAATAGGGGATAGACTATACACTCATTAATAATTCAAAACACAATAAAAAATAAAAAATAACACTTAGAGTAATATTGAGGAATATGGAAACAAACTTTTCAGATAAATAAAATGATCTCAAAGTGGAAATGCAATTATAAGGTAACCAATAGATACATAAAGAGATAAATAAACAAATAAAAATATTTGGGTCCTCTAAAGTGTTTCTTAGACATCTCCTGCTCTATTATCCACTACTTAACCATCCACTATGGGTCTATTTCCCTTCATCGGATCTCAGGTCATGTAATCAACAAGAACACTAAAATGTTTGAGTAGGGTGTGAGTACAAATACATGATATGGAACCACCAATGCGTTCTTAACAAGTGTGTAGATACATAATATTGTATAACATAATAATAAATACATGTGCACAAAACCAACAATCAAGATGAGAATCCATTATCTAACCTAGAATCCATAAACCCTGGTTATACTTTCTTCACCACCATGTCACAAAACATCAGAACAATCATGGTAACAAATCAATGTTAGAGCTAGCCTAAATATTCTCAATATTCGTACAGGCCACATGCCTCTAGGTTACACCACGTTATCTCATCTTTCCCAAGTGATATATCTAGGTTTGGAAATATAGATCAGCATTCCCCATTGTTTCCAAACAGTCCTCATCCCTCAAGATCATCATACCCCACAGTCCTCGCATATAGGTCTAATCACACATGATTTTCATGCCCCTAGGTCATGACACACTATGCCATCATACCCCATCATCCATCTCAATCACATCATCATTTCACATATAGAGTCTGAATATTCTCTCCCTCTACAGATAACGAGCTATGATATGCACAACTATCTATTGTGTACTATATATAACAAAACAACATAAATTATATCAAGTCTATCATTAGGAAAAAATGGCATCACACATAACATATCATGAGTTTGAGAAAACACACATACAAACATGTAAGAAACTCAACATTGTCTAAATCACATTAACTTTCATAATCATAATATGTTAATAAAGAAAGTCTCATGAAGACACACGTACCCACATGAATCACATAATAAGCATGGGTTTTTCCATCATAAATAACATATTGTGCTAACATTATATACATGGACCAAAATAGTATATAACATCCAACTTTAATGTTGTTGATGGAAATGGTGGATCAGTCAAAGGTTTCATCACCAAAATGATGTTCTCCCACCAACCAGAAATACGATCTCACACCCAGGATTACTAAAATAAAACACATCTTTTTTATTTCCATAAGAAACAAAACAATACAATTGATATGACTTTCTATATTAAAGGTAATTTATAAATTATCATTTTAGGCCAACACATGCACTCATAAAATTCCCCTCAAGAATAATTTTTTCTCTATAATTATCGTCAGATGATTTATTATAAATTATAATTTTATAATTATCTTATGATAATTTATTTTAAATTATAATTTAAAAAATAAAATTAACAATATATTTAGAATACCTCACTATATTCAAAAAAAAATTTGGATTTAGCTTCTAGTTGTCGAGACAAACCCAATGGCAATGATGATGTGCCAATATGATAAGTATTATAGAAGATATCGAAGATATAAGTTTGAGGAATAATAAAATAAAATGATAAAAATAATAAGAGAGATGAGAGAGTAGAGTGTCATGGGGTATGTAAAATATTTATCCTATTGAGAGGCACACCACCTTCCAACATTCAAATTCTATAATAATTATTTGTAATTATTTACACAGTTTTTTTCAATTAATTCATCATTATTTACACATTTCTCTCTCCTCTTAAAACCACATAACCACCCCCCATGCCCAGTTATTGTTTTCTTTTTTTAAATCCCATTATACAAAACATTTAAACCACCATCATTATATATGTATACTCAAAGTAATCCATATATATGTGTGCTATATATATATAAAAACACTCACTCACATATACATATATAAACTGACACATAAAAATATATCTACACCCAAACACATATATATTAAGATAGAAATATTTAACCCAGATACATATATACCTGTTATATATATAAACACATTTGTGTATACATATATACACCTGTAAATATATATATATATCCTATATAAATAATGACATTTTAATTCATCACACACACACCTTATTTCCCAAATTGATAATAATCATAATAACTATAATATTTTTTAGTTATTATAAAATCTATGTCATCATTTTCACCATGAGTAGTTCAATAAATGATTTCATAAAAAATCTGTAGATAATAAATTGAGCATGAAATATAATTTATGTGGGATAAGTAATATTGTCATTATTATTATCTAATCCACCAAAAAAAATTGACCCATTGAAAAACAAATTTAATTAATTAAAATAATTTAAAAAAATAATTATATTTGTAATAACTATTTTAATTTCTTCAACACAAATAATGATAATAATATAATTATTATAACTCTTACATGTGATGTATCCCACCTCCTAACACATTAAAATCATATGTCGTTCCAAGGGTAAAACTCATATTATGGACCTAAAATTGGTCGTTGATTTCTCATATGATACACCATTTAGGAAATATTCCATTATTTTCAAAAAATATATAACAAAAATATTAAATACATTACCCTCATGTGTGATTTGAACAAATTCATGTTGTGCATAAATTTTATGTTGTGCCTACGGTATAATTTGAATCATAGACCTAATAGTGGTCTCAAATTTCCCTTACGAGCACTGTTAGGGTGTTATTTCTATTATTTATAGAAAATAACACACATGCATAATATAATATTTTTAATATTTTTATTAAATCAATATTGGGGATCTACAAGCCTCAATATTCCTTACTAACTGAATTCCAGACTCGAAAAATATTCTATAGAATATTCTAATGTTTTAACAGAGCTATTTACCTTGAAAAAAGTCTTTAAATAATTTGTTAAGATATTTTTATTGAAAATTTCAATTTTTCACACAAAAAAATAATAAATAATTCAATAAATAGGGTTTTATTATCCTTAAAAAAATTACAATATAAAAATTCTCCTCCTTTATGGAATTCTTATCCCGGATAAGTATCTCAACCTTTCTGTTTGAACAAATCAGGCCTCTGAGTTAGAACATTGGACTACCACTCTCACATCTCCATAAAAGGGGGGGGATTATGGACATATCCAGGTCGCATTATGTCTAAGGGACACCACCAGGTTCTTCTAAGAGTTTACACTTAACCAAATTCATACCCCTCCTAGCACTAACCATTATCTTAGTCCCTGCACATTATTCACCATCATAATATGTATACTAACACAACATCATGATCATTTTAATTATTTAATGTCAAAAAAGATATGTCACAACAACATGACAAAGAATATATATCACACAATCAAGGAAAATGTCTTAAGTAGATAAAGTAAATCAAATAATTTAATTAAGAATTAATATGTAACATAATAACAAGTATATTCAAGTCATGCGTACCTATGTGATTTTTCATGATGCATGAACGCTCCAATAATCTTATAAATCCCATATCAACATCATTTCCATCACCTGAGGTGAATTTAATCACCAAAATATAAATAAATAAATTCCCTCTTATGGAAACTCAGAGGAACACTACACAGTGTGGTCCAGGCATTGTCTTATTTCCCCTACCTAAGTTCCAACCATCCCATATCATAACTACCCTATCCCAAATCAAAGAAAATATAAGAAACAAGTTATTGAGTCATGGTACTATGATAGTGTTTTGAAATATCCTGACATGAACTACTGGGTCCAAGTCATATGCTATATTATCTAATGTGCACCCCCATGTATGCAATAGGTTGTATACTAGTAGTGAGGGTCTAATTATACTAGTATGTAGAGTATAACATCAATCTCAAGTCGTATAAAAATAATGAATAATGAATAATAATATTAATAATTAAATAGAGTAATCATGAAAAATAATGAATTAAACATAATATAAACAAACAACACCCAATGTGGAAAGCCTCTCCAGAAATAAAGAATCGTACACATAAAGAGAGAAAAATAACAATTTAATGTCCATTGAAGACTATACTATACCACTATTGATTGATGATCCATAGCTTAATTGTCCACCATACGGTAATTTCCCATCACTGGATCTCATGTCATTAAATATACAAGAACGCTTAAATGACCAAGTAGATAGTGAGTACAAAAACTCAATAGGAAACCTCCAGTGCTTCCTTAATATGTGTACACATGCATAAGAGTCTGTAACATAATAATAAAAAAATAAACATAAAAATAAAATTCAAGTTGAGTGTTTTTGTTCTAACCAAACCAACACAAACCCCAGTTATACCTACATCAGCACCACGCTGAAAAACATCAGAAAAATCATTGTAACATATAAATGCCAGATCTACCCTCAAGTTATTCAATAGTTTTATAAGACCCATAACTCCATCTAAAACTACACTGGAACATCATGCCCCAACATTATCTCTATTTCGGGTCAAATATACAATCATGCCACATTGTTTCCATGTAGTTTTGATCACTCATGATTGTCATGCTCTGTGGTTATCACACATGGGTCTGATCAATCATTATTTCCATGGATCTAGGTTGGCCTACACTAGACCACCATGCCCCATTATCCATCTCAACCTCTTCATCAAGTCACATATAACATCTAAATATGTTCCCCATCTAGGTGTTCCATGCTACGATGGGCCCACCTATCACATTGGTACCATGAATAACACAACTACATAGCATATAACAAGAATATCATAAGGAAATAATGCCGTCATGCATAACATATCCTGACTGTGAGAAAGACCATACAAATGTGTAAGAAACTCAATATTCTCTAAAGCACATCAACATGCATAATCATAAAATGTTAATCTAGAAAGTCTCATGCCTATATACACATCCACATGTATCACATAACAAGCATGGGTTAGTCCACCATAAATCACATATCATGCTAACATAATATACATGTACAGGAATGGTAATGAACTTTGTAACACCCCAAGCTTCTACAGTACGCTTCTCTATAAGTAATACAGTTGTGTGTTGTATGCAACTTTGAGTTCTAACACACACCACAACCAATCAAATAGCCATCATAAATAGTAATACCCACTTTTTGAAATTTTATAAATTTTATCATTCAAAATGGACTTTATTTTCGTATTTGGAATATCTAAATTATCCTAGGGTGAAATTTTGGTAATTTTCTGAAAACTTTTAGTTTTTGATGAATAGTGAAAAAACATTGAGTTATAGTTTAAAACCGAATTTTTATTTAAATAATTATTTATTTTATTTAAATTTAATTAAGGTTAAAATAGATACATAATACCAATATTAGTTCAATGTAATTCATTGGAGTTACTTTAAAATAATTTTAAATATATAAAAATTTTATTGAACTTTTCACAGTCTTTTACCCATATCCTAGGAGAATTTGCAAATTCACATAAAAAATAATTTTACCACTTCTGTGAGTGGAATTTCGAAACTCCAAGAGACTCGGTTAATATCAAGGACTAAAATGCGGTTCAATAAGAGAAAAATAATTTTTGGTGAATAGTAACTTTTTACTTTTATTTAGCACAGTTAAAAGTAAATAGGGTAATTACTGGTAAAAATGATATTAATATTACCTTAACACATGTTTTAATTCTATTGGACTAATTTATCTCGACCAAAAACAACCTTAGGAATAAAATATTATCATTTAGGTCAACATGGATTAGATTAGGAAATTTATTATTATTTAATTCAAAGAAGAGTTAAAAGAGTTAAAATCAATGTTCAATAACTAAAACATTTCTAATATAGGGTTATACATAAGATAAATTGGATTATAAATATTCATTAGAAATATAAAAATATTTCCTATATAATGGTATTTTATTTATAATTTTTAGACATTAAATAATTTAAGTTATTTATGACACAATGGTGATGTAGTATTTACCTAATTAATGAAATATTAAAATAATTGATATTATAAATATCGACATAAATGCAATTTGAGACCTGTTATGAATTCAACTAATTTTATAGGATAATATCACATATTTTAACTGTTTATATAATTTTTTTTGAAGTAATAATTCTGTTATCAAATTATCAAAAACAAAATACCCAATAGTGTTAAAATTGACATAAAAGAGTTTTTAAAACAAATATTATATTATTAACTTGTATTCTATTCCTAAAAATCTAAGATTCGGACAAGAGACTTATATTATGATATGTGTATCATTAATGGAAAATTTGGGGGTTTCTTGTAAGTTTATAGTAATTTTATTGACTATATAATATAAAAATACCAAGAGACATGGTAAGTGTCAAACTAATTAACTAAGAGTTAAAACTAAGAGATAAGGTTAATAAAGTGACCCAGAACTGTCTAAAACCTATTGGTTGACTGTTTTTAGACCTATCCCCATTTTAAAATTTAAATAATCCACTTTTGGAGCCATTAGAAACCGAATTTGAATTTATTATAAAATTATATTTCTAGCATTTTCTAAGGTGCCCCTCCTCCCCCTTATAAAAGGACACCACTTCTAAACAATTATTCACCCCATCAAAGCCTTTTGGCTCGGCCAAAACCTGCTCAAATATTATCTCAACTTCCCTAACTTCAACCTATAGGACTTTGTTTGATCACAAATCCATTCTAAGGATCCCTTTTGATCAAATCAAAAGGAAGAACCCGAAGAAGAGGTGATGTTTTCACCACCCTTTTTCATGTTCCTTTCTTCTTCAACTTCTTCTTTCTTTGTTATTTCCTTCATAAAATAATAACTCAAATATATTCTATATACTGTGATGTTATTATAAATATTATACAACCATATTCAGTATTCTATCCATCCTTTGAATGACATGTCACCATACGTGCATACCTACGACTTACTGTCTCCACGTCATGGTGTAATTGTTATTCAAAAACATTATTATTTTTATGGGTATGATAATGATATTTAATTGATTTAAATAATAATTATAACATGATAATTATTCTTTATATATTATATACCATCTAATTATATATTATTTTAATATCAAAAGAATGAAATTTTCGCTTGTACGTACGTACGGACTACCGTCTCCACGAACGCGATGAGATTCATTCCCCGTCGTATCCATGCAATTATAATTATCATTTGATGATTAAAAATAATGTTTAAGGACTTTATATAATTCTATATATGAATAAGATACAGCCTATCCATAACAAACTTGGCATATCTAACAAAACATATAAACGACAACAATTAAGTAAACACCCGAAACAACGATAATACTAAGATATTATTAACAAAGAAATGTAAAAATACCATATATGATATCATATTAATTTAAATGATTAATTTATAATTTAATAACAATTATTTCACCATTATACAGGAGTTTAACCTAACCTTGACCAAGGAAAAATACAATGTAATGGTTTATTTCACAATCTCTTAATAATTCGAGGTTGTTTATACGTAATTATCTACTGGGACCTGTTTATCATCAACATCCATGTTTCTTAAAAATGTATTTAAAATAATTATTACTATGGGTTAAATTCATTTATACCCTTGTTGAATTTTTATAATAAGTTTATAAAGGAATATTTCTATCTTTTTCCAAACAAGGTCCTTTTTATCATTTTCGACAAAAATAAGGTAAGAATGTTTTTTTAACTTATACAGTGGGTGTAGCTATTTTCCTCCGTTATAAAATCTTTGAAGATTACCTTACAAGATTATAAAGATATTTTTAAATTAAATGTTTTATTTTATAATTATGTGACATTTAAATGAATTCAAAAAAAGAGATATTTCTCTCAAATAGTTTTGATTTCATCTATGTCAACATCCTTTGATAGATTTTAAGCTTATTTGAAGTTGATTTATTATGATACAAAACTTCCCTATTTTATTGAGGGTTTTGTGATATGTTTGACTTTGGATGTGTTATTTTTATACCATTCATGGTTTATGGAGAAATTATTGACATTTCGTGTGCTAGTTTTAATACGAATGTTGATGTTATGTTTAAACATATTCATTTGAGGAATGCATTGGATTTAATAATTGATGGGTGGAGCCCGCTATAGCTCCTCGATGCATTGGTAGGTCTCATGAGACAAAATAGTGACTTGGCACAAGGCCTTGACAAAATCTTATTTTTAGTCTTTACACAAGGCCTTGACTATGTGGTTTTGATAGTTTGGAATTATGCATTCCATCATTATGAAAGTGGTTATTGATATTGCATGTGATTATTCGATTAGTAGAATATCAATGTGAATATGTAAATGGCATTATTTTATTTTATTTCTGCCATATTATGCTGAAGTTCAAGTTTAAAAGGCATTTGTTTTAGTTATACTTTTCTTAAATGTTTATGCTTATTTATGAAAGTTTCCGCTATATTGTTATCCTTACTGGGAATCGGAGCTCACCCCTTTCTATGTTTTATTTTTCCCAGGATTTGAAGAAGTATTTTATGAATGACCTGTAGGGATAGTATGAGGGGATATGAGTGTGGACTATGGAGACTATTCTGTTGTAGTTTTCATTTTATGATGTAGTGTAAATTTTATGAATGTATCTTGTGATTCCAAGGCTACTAAACTAATCGGTCTTTATAGACTTAATCTTTTGTGATCATGAAAATGTTATGTAATAATGCACCAACTCTGGGTAAATGGGGTCAGGGTGTTACTGTTGTCATCAGAGGAGGTTTAATACAAATCTTGAATTCTAGATTTAGATAAACACTGATTAGAGCACATTGCCCTAAGATAGACTTTGAGGATTAATATAGAATAACTTCCTAGAATTTTGGTATTGTAGGGATTTTTTGAGTATTCTGAGAAATACATCCCTGTCTGGATACGAGAAGGTAGAGGTGGCTCTAGAACAGATGTACCTAGGGGTAAAACCCGAAAATATCGCTTTGAGCTAGACTCAAATGAGAACTGGTGCACAACAACGGGCCTTTATGCACTCTTGGTTATGAAACTCCTGGGGGATATGCTTAGGATAATTCTCATTTTCTTTACAAAACATTATGAAGGGTTTATGAGTATATAATTCCTTAAAGAAAACATTTGTATGATTATGGATTAAATCCATAAACTGTTCAATTTATGTTAAGTGTTTTACAAGTATGGAATTATGTATTTTGATTCATAAACTGATCTAGTTTATTCCATTGTTTAGAAATGGCACATAGTGGAAGAAATGGAAACTGTATCAATGAAAGCACACCATGTAGGGATTTCCCTCATACTCAAGATAATTATAGTAGAGCTGGTGATGCAACTGGTGTTGATCGGCTAATCACCATACTGGGACAACTCACTCAGGGAAGGAATAATAAACTTACCTGTATGGAGCACCCCGATCCGTAGCATGGATGATCAATGTTAGATCTATTTATGAGGAATCAACCACCAATATTCAATGGGAGTACAAAATACATTAGTATATGAGCAATGAATAAGTTCCCTTAAGAAAATATTTCAGGCTTTGGGGAGTAGGGAAAGGGAAAAAGTTATTATGACAGTTTACCACCTCACTGGAGATTATGATCAATGGAGGTCATTGATTCAAAACACAAAGGAAGATGTTGAAGTATCAAATATGGAATGTAGGGAGTTCAAATATATTTTCTTAGAAAAATACTTTCCTCGTGACCATCGAGTAGATATGGAAAGGCATTTTCTGTGTCTGAGACAAAATGAGGATGAGAATGTCGCAAAATCTAAGGCTAACTTTACATGGTTAGCAAGGTATTCAGGAGATTATATACATAACCCAAGAAGTAATATTGATCATTTCTTTGATGGGTTAAATACATTTCTTCATTGATCATTAGTGTCACATTCCTTCTCGTCGTACGAAGATATTGTTGCATGTGCTATCAAGACAGAGAAAGAATTCTCTACGTCTTATGACTTTAAAGTAAAGCAAGAGAAGAAGAGATATGCTGATCACTCTGGAAATCGAAATAAAGGTATGAAGGGAAAAGTTTAATATCTATCCTGTAGTAAATGTGGGAAGAAACACCCTGGTACTTTCTTGAAAGGAATGAGAGTCTGTTACATGTGTGGTGAAAAAATCCACCAAGCTCATGATTGCAAGGGGAAGAAAGAAGCTTCTGATGTTCAATCCTACAACAGCAGGGAGATGGGACATTATGAAAATGAATGTCTTAAGAGTCAGGGGAACTTACCTCAGAAAAGACCAAGGGATCAAGGACAAGCTTATGCTATCCCTACTTCTAAGGTAGAAGCTTCGGAAGACGTGGTGGCGGGTAATTTAATGGTTTCCTCAAGTTTAGAAAATTCTTTATTTGATTCTGGATCATCACCTTGTTTCATATCTTCCCAGTTTTATAGGAAAGGTAGATATTTACAATTTTATTTAACAAGGGAGTTGTCAGTAAAAACTCCTAAGGGAAGTATCATTGCAACAATGTTTTCTAAATCGGTCCCCATTAGAGCACATAAATGTTCTTTATCTGCTGATCTCATCGTTATACCTATGATTGAGTTTGATATTATCCTCGGTATGGAATGGATTTCAGACCATGATGCAAAGATTTATTGTAAGAATATGGAGGTTACGATTTTTTATGTTGATGATAAGGAACACCTTATCTTTAGAGCAGAATCATCACCACCTAATTCTTATCTAGATCCACCCCCAATAGCTCAAATAAATTCAATTATTGGGGAGGAAGAGAATTAAATGACTGTGGGTGGGGAAAGGAATGTTCAAATAGAGTATGTACTTATTTTGAATGAATATGTAGATGTGTTTTCGGAAGATTTAACTTGACATCCTCCAGAATGAGAAGTTGAGTTTTCCGTTGATTTAATTCCTGGATCAAGGACTATATCGAAGACCCCTTATAGAATGGCCACATGGGAATTAGTTGAACTAAAGAAACAACTATAGGAATTGAGTAATACAGGATTTATTCGCCCTAGTGATTCTCCATGGGGAGCCCTTGTTCATTTTGTTAAAAATAAAGATGGATCTATGCGGTTATGTATCGACTACAGGGAAATCAATTCTATAACAATAATGAACAAGTATCCCCTACCTCGCATTGATGATTTATTTGAACAACTGCATGGAGCTCAATAATTTTCAAAGATTTACCTTCGATCTGGATACCATCAGTTGTTTATGAAGAAGTAAGACATTCCGAAGACAGCATTTTGAACAAGGTACGAGCATTACGAGTTTATAGTAATGCCTTTTGGATTGACTAATGCACCCTATGTATTCATGGATCTAATGAGTAGAGTTTTCAAGGAATATATCAATTATTTTGTGGTGGTATTTATTGATTATATCTTACTATATTCCAAAAGCTACGAATATCATGAAAATCAATTGCGCATTATCCTAAAGACTCTTAGAAGACATGAATTATATGGGGAGTTTAGCAAGTGTGAATTATGGATTCAAGAGATTTCTTTCCTTAGCCATATTGTCTCAAAATATGGAATCTCTGTTGATCCTTCTAAGGCCAAAGTAATCCAAGAATGGTGAGCCCCAATGATTATAACTGAGGTCCACAGTTTTAATGGTTTAGCAGGTTATTATCGGTGTTTCATCCAGAATTTTGCCAGATTGGCTAACCCATTAACGAAGCTCACACGTAAAGGGGTTAAATTTGTTTTGAAAAAAGAGTGTGATGAATGTTTTGAAGAACTGAAGAGAAGATTATTCAATTCTGCTATATTGGATCTACCAACAGGGAATGATGGGTTCGTTATTTATAGTAATGCATCGAAGAAAGGACTTGGTTGTGTCCTTATGCAGAATGATAGAGTTATTGCCTATGCATCACGACAGCTAAAAATTAATGAGCAAAACTATCCTACTCATGATCTTGAGTTAGCTGCTGTAATATTTTCTTTGATGATATGGAGACATTATCTCTATGGTGAAAAAATGTGAGATATATACCGATCATAAGAGTTTGAAGTATATTTTATCAAAGAAAGCACTCAACATGAGGTAAAGGAGATGGATTGAACTACTCAAGGATTATGATTGCACGATACACTACCACCCAGGGATGGAAAATAAGGTAGAAGATGCTTTGAGTAGAAAGGATCATGGAGTTTTGAACGTGATGAGAATTGAAAGGGATACTATTTTCATGGATCTAGTGAAAATGGATATGGGAATTACCATGGAAGGTGAAACATCGATACTTTTTTCAAATAGTTTCCAAACCATCTATACTAGAAAGGATAAAGAGTTCTCAGAATGATGATGAAGAATTTAAAAAGGAGATTAATGTTGTGAATGATGGGAGATTGAGTGACTTTGTGTATGAAGATGGAATTTTGAAATTTGGGATGAGACTTTGTGTTCCCAATATACCTGATCTAAAAAGGAAATTTTTGGATGATGCTCATAGTTCCAATTTCTCTATACACCCTGGAGTACAAAAATGTATAGAGATTTGAAGGAACATTTTTGGTGGGACAACATGAAGAGGGAGATTTATGATTTTGTGTGAAGATGTATTGTTTGTCAACAAGTGAAAACTAGAAGGCAACAGCTTGGAGGAGTCATGAAACCTCTTACCATACCTGAGTGGAAATGGGATAATATCACGATGGACTTTGTTATGGGGATTCCAAAGACTCTTAGAAGGAATGATGCAATATGGGTTATTGTTGATCGTCTTACCAAGTAAGTGCATTTTCTTTCTATAAGAGAAGATCTATTACTAGAACGTATAGCAAGACTATATATTAATGAAGTTGTGAGACTTCATGGAGTACCCTTGTCGATTTTTTCTGATTGTGATCCCCATTTTACTTCATGATTCTGGAAGAGTCTTCAGAAGGCCTTGGATACTGAACTTCATTATAGCACTGCCTACCACCCTCAAACAAATGGACAATCAGAACGGACTACTCAAACCATAGAATACATGTTGAGATCTTTCTCACATGACATTCAGGGTATGTGGGATCAATATTTACCTATGGTAGAATTTTCCTATAACAATAGCTTCCATTCAAGTATTCAGATGGAACCATATGAAGCATTATATAGAAAGAGATGTCACAGACCAACATGTTGGGATGAAGTTGGTGAATGAAAACTTGTAGGCCCAGAACTGGTGGAGGAAACGATGGAAAAGGTAATGGTAATCTAAAACCACACCAAAGCAACTAAAAGTAGGCAGAAGAGCTATGCCGATAACCGAAGGAAGGATTTGGAATTTTAGGTAGGAGATCATGTTTTATTGAAGGTATCTCCATGGAAGGGAGTTATATGTTTCGAAAAGAAAATTAAATTGAGTCCCAAGTACATAGGACATTTCGAAATCCTAGAATGAATTGGGGCTGTAGCTTACCGTTTGGCAATGCTGCCAAGTCTCTTCAAAGTTCACAATGTGTTCCATGTATCATTGTTGAGAAAATACATGCCTGACCCAACACATGTACTCACTTATGAAGAATTAAAACTGGAACCCGATCTGTCTTATTGCGAAGAACCCGTCATGATTCTTGATACAAGAGAATAAGTGCTGAGAAACCGGACGACTCGTCTGGTAAAAGTTCTATCGAGAAACCATAAATTGGAAGAGACTACGTGGGAAATGGAGGAACTTATGTTGAAGAATCACCTGAGTCTTTTCATGCAGTAGTATTCTAGAAATTTTGAGGACAAAATTATTCTAAGGAGGGGAGAATGTAATACCCCAAGCTTATATGGTACGCTTCTCTTTGAATAATAAAGTAGCGTGTGTTGTACGCAACTTCGAGTTCTAACACACACCACAACCAATCAAACTAGCCGTTATAAATAGTAATACCCACTTTTTGAAATTTTATAAATTTGATCTTTCAAAATGGACCTTATTTTTGGATTAGGAATATCGAAATTAGCCTAGGGAGAAATTTTGGTATTTTTCTGAAAACTTTCAATTTTTGATGAATAGTGAAAAAACATTGAGTTATAGTTTAAAACCGAATTATTATTTAAATAATTATTTATTTTATTTAATTTTAATTAAGTTTAAAATAGATACATAATACCAATATAAGTTTAATGTAATTAATTGGAGTTTAGAATAATTTTAAATATATAAAAATTTTGTTGAACTTTTCACCATCTTTTACCCATCTCCTAAGAGAATTTGAAAATTCACATAAAACATAATTTTACTACTTTTGTGAGTGGAATTTAGAAAATCTGAGAGACACGGTTAATATCAAGGACTAAAATGTGGTTCAATAAGGTAAAAATAATTGTTGGTGAATAGTAACTTTTTACTTTTATTTACCACGATTAAAAGTAAATAGGGTTATTAAGGGTAAAAATGATATTAATATTACTCTAAAACATGTCATAATTCTATATTACAGGTGTATCTCGACCAAAAATAACCTTAGGAATAAATTATTATCATTTAGGTCCACTTTTATTAGATTAGGACATTTATTATTATTTAATTTAAAGAAGAGTTAAAAGAGTTAAAATCAAAGTTTAATAAATAAAACATTTTTAATATAGGGTTATACATAAGATAAATTGTATTATAAATATTACTTAGAAATATAAAAATATTTCCTACATAATGATATTTTATTTATAATTTTTAGGCATTAAATAATTTATGTTATTTATGACACAATAGTGATTTCGTAAGTACATAATTAATGAAATATTAAAATAATTGATATTATAAATTTGAAAATAAATGTAATTTGAGACTTTTTATGAATTAAACTAATTTTTTATGTTAATATGACATATTAGGACTGGTTATATAATTTGTTTTCAATGTTATAATGATATTATGAAATTATAAAAATCAAAATACCCACTAGTGTCAAAATTGACATAAAAGAGTTTTTAAGACAAATATTATATTATTAATTTATATTCTATTCCTAAAAATCTAAGGATATTAAAAGAGACTTATATAATGATATTTTTATCATTAATGGACCACTTTGGGGTATCATGGAAGATTATATAAAGTTTATTGACTATATAATATAAAAATACAAAGAGACATGGTAAGTGTCAAACTAATTAATAAAGAGTTAAAACTAAAAGATAAGGTTAATAAAGTGACTCAAACCTGTCTAAAACCTATTGGTTGAGTGATTTTCGACCTATACCCAACTTAAACTTTAAATAATCCACTTTGGTTCCATTAGAAACCGAATATGAATTTATTATAAAATAACATTTCTAGATTTTTCTACGGTTCCCCTCCTCCCCCTTATAAAAGGAAACCACTTCTAACCAATTATTCACAACTTCAAATCCTTTTGACTCGGCCAAACCCTGCCCAAATATTCTATCAACCTCCCTCAATTCAACCTAGAGGCCTTATTTTGATCATAAATCCATCCTAATGAGACCTTTTGGTCAAATCAAAAGGAAGAACCCGAAGAAGAGGTAATGTTTTCACCAACCTTTTCAAGTTCCTTTCTTCTTCAACTTCTTCTTTCTTGGATATTTACATTATAAAATAATAACTCTAGTATATTATATATACTGTGATGTTATTATAAAAATGGTACAACCATATTCAGTGTTCTATCCATCCTTTGAATGACATGTCACTATACATGCGTACGTACGACTTACCGTCTCCATGTCGTGGTGTAATTGTTATTCAAAAAAATTATTATTTGGATGGGTATGATAATGATATGCAATTGATGTAAATAATAAATATAACAAGATAATTATTCTGTATATATGATATACCATATAATTATATATTATTTTAATATCAAAAGAATGATATTTTCGCTCGTGCGTACGTACGGACTACCGTCTCCACGAACGCGATTAGATTCATTCCCCATCGTATCCATGATATTATAATTCTCATTTGATGATTAATAATAATGTTTAAGGACTTTATATCATTATAGATATGAATAATATACAACCTATCCATAAAAAACATGGATTATGTAACAAAACATATAAACGAAAACAAGTAAGTTAACACCTGAAACAATGTTAATACTAAGATATTTTTAACAAAGCAATGTTAAAAGATCATATATGATATCATATTAATTTAAATGATTCTTTTATAGATTAATAAAAATTATTTCACCATTATATAAGATTTTAACCTACCCTCGACCAAGGAAAAGTACAGGGTAATGGTTTATTTCACAATCTCCTCATTATCTGAGGTTGTTTATACGTAATTATCTACTGGGAACTCTTTGTCATCCATATCAATGTTTCCTATAAATTTATTCTAAATAATTCTTACTATGGGTTAAATTCATTTATACCCTTGTTGACTTTTTATAAGATGTTTATAAAGGAATCTTTTCGTCGTTTTCCAAACAAGGTCTTTTTTAACCTTTTTTACAAAATTAAGGTAAGAATGTTTTTTTAACTTATACGGTGGGTGTGGCTATTTTCCACCATTATAAAATCTTTGAAGCTTACCTTAAAATCTTATAAGGATATTTTCAAAGTAAATGTTTTATTTTATAATTATGTGACTTTTAAATTATTTCAAAAAAAAGAGATACTTCACTCAAATAGTTTTGATTTCATCTATGTCAACATCCTTTGATAGATTTTAAGATTATTTGAAGTTGATTTATTATGATAAAAAACTTTAATATTGTATTGAAGGTTTTCTGATTTTTTTGGACTGTGGATGTGTTACTTTTATACCATTCATGGTTTATGGAGAATGTATTGACATTTCGTATGCTAGTTTTAATACGAATGTTTATGTTATGTTTAAACCTGCTCATATGAGGAATGCATTGGACTTAATAAGTGACGGGTGGATCCCGCTATAGCTCCTTGATGCATCAATAGGTCTCATGAGACAAACTAGTGTCTTGGAACAAGGCCTTGAAAAAATATTATTTGTATTCTTGGAAAAAGGCCCTGACTATGTGGTTAAGATAGTCTGGCATTATGCATTCCGTCATTATTAAAGTGGTTTTTGATATTGCATCTGATTATTCGATTATTAGAATATCCATTTTAATAAGTGGCATTATTTCATTTTATTTCTGCCATATTATGCTGAATTTCAAGTTTAAAAGGCTTTTTTAGTTATACATTGCCTTAAATGTTTATGCTTATTTATGAAAGTTTCCGTTATATTGTTATCCTTACTGGGCATCTGAGCTCACCCCTTTCTATGTTTTATTTTTCCCAGGATGTGAAGAAGTATTTTATGAATGAATTGCGGGGATAGTACGAGGGGATATGATTGCGGAAAATGGAGACTATGTTGTTGTAGTTTTAATTTTATGATGTAGTGTAAACTTTAAGAATGTATCTAGTGATTCCAAGGCTACTTAATTAATCAGTCTTTCTAGACTTGATCTTTTGTGATCATTCCAATGTTATGAAATAATGCACTGACTCTAGGTAACTAGGGTCGGGGCATTCCAAAGTTCTTACCTCAAAGTCATTGATGTCAATTGGGGATTCTTTGAAGTTGTCATCACCCAAATCGAATTCTCACAACAACTAAAAATATGATCACGTGCCACGGATTAATAAAACATAAACAAGCTATTTTATTTCTCAAATTTAAAAATAGCTAGTTCTTATAACATCCAAAGGATTTAAAAATAAATTTAATATAGAATGCATAAAACACTCAGTCTCTAGGAATCAAAAAAATATTTATTGAATATAGTTATAACCTAGCTGTTAAACATAATTTTGCCAGTTCTATGTTTTGAATTTCCAAAAATAGACATATAAGGTTGTGATCAGAAAGATATTTAGAGTCTAATAAGATCAACTTAATTTTTTGGTGAACATTAACATGACTATTATGAATAGTAATTTACCCTTATTAATAGTTATATGATCCTTACAAATAATATCCTCACCCATGTAAGTATAAAAAAATTCTAGGTAGATTATAAATGAGAGTAAATATTTTAAAAATTAATAATGAGGTTTTTGTATTTTTTTGTGTAATAAATATTTAATTATAATTTAAAATTAATAAATTGATTTAAAGTAAAAAATATTTTTCATAAAATGTATTCATAAATAAATTTTTCATATCTTATGATTTTAGGATAATTTTTGGAGACCTCATTTAATTTTTGAAAGTATGACAAAATCAGTTTTAAATTTTAAATCTTTATTTTTCATGTAAATAATGGTTTTATTTAAAAATTAAATTTCACATATTTAGAAAATTATTTAAATAAAATGGAGTCAATTTTTTAATTCAAAACATTGACAAATGTTTCTGGTGAACATTTGGGATTTTTCTAAAATACTTGATTTTCTGTGAATAGTAAAATACAGTAATTTATGGTATAATTACATTAGAACCTAAATACACTATTCCTTGAGTCATTGTTGTTGTAATAACACTTGGTTCAAACTCACATAAACTTATTAATTTTTTTTTTCACAATAATCAACACTATTTCTTTTCCTGAGAAAAATAATAAAATAAGGAATAGGATATTCCAAAATCACCCCTCTCCTCCACTATAAAAACCACTCATCACTCCCTATTATCCTCAATCCTCTAATAATTGAAGCCTTTAAAATTTCAACCCAAATACTATTACCTAGTCGCTCTTGACTTCAATGATCTCTTGGTCTTTCCAAAATATCAAAACCCCTTCCCTTAAGGAGGTTCTCACGGAGGATATTTCAAGTGGTAAACCCTCTTCCTTTTTCTTTGAATTTCATTTTCAATTTATTTTCTTTTCTTATCTTCTCAACACCTACTCAATCCAAAATGATCACGATAACTCCAAAATAATATATATACTATAAATATTTCATCTAAATGGAATATCATTCCCCAAACTACCATTTTTATCTCACTTTTATTTTATAAATGAAATCATCATCTGGGAGGTAACGATTTACAACCTTCATGGACGACAAAGTTATGTTCTTCAGATTCCGCTTCAAGGATGTTAATGGAACCATTTTAATTTTTGAGAAGATTTTAAAATTCATAATATAACCCATGATTTCATTCATGGGGGGATCCTTTCAATATAACATCCTGCCTCTTTAATACATAACTTTTCATTACATTTTACAAACAGAGGATCTTTAAAGTCTAGTGTCTTGGAAATCAGGATTATAATACATGAAAAAAATAAACATTCTTCTAAACCACTTGTAGGGCTTTATCATTTTTCATCCTAAGTTCATTACAGTATCTCATAACCTGGGAGCATACATCAATGGGAAGGGTGAGCAGAAGGCCCAGTAAGGGAAATAAGAGAAACATTTTACATATGAACTTGAGATACATCAATAGAGTCATGATAAATAACATTAAGGCATGAGAAATAGATCATGAGTCATATCATAATAAAAATAAAATGTTTCATAACTTGAAGATGTGGCTACAAAATTTAACTTAGACAATCATTTTCGTATCACCAAGGTCCATCCCCAAGGTGTCATTAAAACATTACCAAGGTTAGTCACCAAGGTATCACTAAATTGTCATCTCTAGAGATTAAGTCTTTACCCAATGCATTAGAGCGCTATCAGGGAGCACCCATAATTTGTCTTTATTATAATGTGATACACATATATCATCATCAATATTTCATAAATAACCTATATATCCTAAATGAAATGGGTTTCATTTCATAATCGTAACATTTTAAAAACTGCTTTAAATACGTGATCTTTATGTAACATTAAGCCCACAGAAAAGGAAAGTGGGTTTCATGTATGTAAATCCCAGAATTAAAATATAAAATTTTGAAATATATTTGAATACCACTATAGAAGAAATATCTTTGAGTATTCACTTAATAAAATAAAATAATTTGAGAAAAAGATAAAGACATTTTGAGACGAAAATTCTGCAGCATAATAGCTATGTTACAGGGTTTTAGAAAACATTGAAAAGGGAGGGGTGAAACGCATGGATGATTGTCTCCTATCGACCGGTCAATGTTCCGGTGCTCTGCTAAAGTGTATAAGAGCACTCGGGTCGAATCCTCAGTGATGATACTTTGTAATAGTAATTTGTTTTTAGTTAATCATATTCTGATTGGGGGGTTTGTTTACAGAGATTATGAAATAATTTATGGATGATGATTGATTTAACAAATTGATAAAGATTGGGGTGAGTTCATTATTAGGAAGTTAAGCTTGTGATATCATTGTGCTTTTCTTTATATTGCCTTAAATTAACACCCATGTCACAAGATGATTTTGATCGGAATTCCCAAGTGTTAAAGCTTTAATCCAAGCCATAACATAAGTTAGGTTTCTAATAATTACCATTACTTGTTTATGGTAGTGTATTTTTGGTTCCAATAATCCATGTAATCCACATATTAAACAAAACATTTCATTAATCCATGAAATATAAAGTTCAACATACACAATATTAATTTAAAGAACATTTGTCGAGCAAAAGCTCTCAATCACTTAACATACCTAAATTATAACTCACCCCAATTAAAGATTTACCCTACCATTAAAATGATTACTAATATGGTTATAATTATTATGATGATAAATTAATAAGATAGGATAAAGAAAGGTATAAGAAAAGATTTTTGCGTCGAACACACACACACACACGAACGATGATGTTGATTAAAAATGGATTTTCGATTGAATGAGGAAGAAAAAGAAGGGAAGGGGGTTCAAATGAATTTAAAATATTTTAAGAACAAAAATAATAAACTACAAAAGTTGGATGAGAATAAGAGATATTGAAGAAGAAACTTGCATTAAAACAGAATTACAAAAGAAACGACTTACAAAAATACAAAAATGAAGAACACGAAAGTAAGTGAAAACAAAGAGAGGAGGAAAGGTCTCTCAAGTGAAGACTTGAGTATGGAAGATCTTCCCAATCCTTTTTCCAGGCTTTGGTCGTGCCAATATGTTCTCTTATCTTCAGAAATTCCAACCCCTCTCAAGGAGAAAAGGGGATAGTATTTATAGCCCAAGGAGTGGACTGTTTGAATTCCCAATCCGTCTCTCCACTTGCATCGCCACGCTGGATATCCAGACAGCCGAATCTCGAGAAATATCCTTCTTCAAATTTGTAGATAATAATGTTGAACGACTACTCTCAAATTTAGGAGTCATTTGTACTTAATTACAAATAGTTATGGCAGGTTTATTAAACAATGTTAAACTATCCATTTCAATCCAGTCTTTTAAAGTCCAAAATGTGAAATGGTTTTTGAATAGGAAGATGCCTTAAAATCTGAATGATTTCTTTAAAAAAGTCGGCCGTCTATATATCCTCTTTCACACTTTAAATTTCAGCTCGATTGGATGATTACATCATGAGATATGTCATGCATACTATACTAATTTTAATTCTCGGCCAGAATAGTTGTTTGGATTTTAATGCGTCATTTGGCCCCCATTTTCTTAGATTTGGGACCTAAAATATTTATACAAGACTCCTTGAATTGTCCCCCGAACTATGGTGGTGAATAATAGAATTTAGACTTCTACATGTAGCCCAGTAAATCAATAGTCTTGAATAGTCCAGTTTCTTCACAGATTCGTTGGTCTTGTTTGTGAGGACCATATAACCCTTCAAATGGTGGAATTGGCTAATGGTACCTTCTAATGAAATGTTTTATATTTAAAGGATAATCCTAAAAAATAAGAACCGTTCAATTTAGATCTATATAGTGATAGTTATTATTAAAACAATAAACTAACTCAATTGGACTACTTCTAAAAATGCTAAAAAATTATACATAATATTAAAACATTAATATTTCACACAAATTATGAACATTTAATATAAAATCAATAATGGGAGTATATAATAAGTCATGAAAATATTAATAACATCAACTCCCCCACACTTAGTTTTTTGCATGTCCTCATGTGCAACAAATATAAAAACATGACAAAATCATTTTTACTCACCAACAAATATTAAAATTTTGTTTTCTCCAATCAGGGGAGGATTAGACTATTTCACTCATCCATTTTGAATTCCACCACAAGTTGTTACAGAAAAAATGTTCCAAAACTAATTCATTTTTTCTTGCTCAAATTTAGAAATGGAAAATTTGGACACTCAAAACTCACACCTCTCAAGATGATAAAATTTATTTGTGGAGGTTCACTCTTTCACCAACCAAAAGTGAAAATCTTAGAGTTTGAAAAGATCTCTCATCTTCGAGTCCCTATCCAAAGTGAACAAGAATAAAGAGGTATTTTTAATGTGTTTTTTATGTGGCTATGTAACGGTAGGGATATAATGTCCAAGAGAGAGAAGAAGAGGGTTAAAATACCAACATAGAAAAAGCAATGCACATTTTTTGAAATAAAACATGGAAGGAAATGAAAACACATATTTACAAGGGAATGATTGTGTGAAGAAATACACAATAGAAGAAGAAAATATGAAGGGTATGAGAAGATGAAATATTTACAGACCACAAAAGTTTTCCCAATGATATAAAAATATAATGCAAGTGTTCTTTTTTTTCTTTTTTTTCTTTGTTTTTTCAAAAGTTGACCTTGAAACAGATCTCACACTCATATCCCAACCCATGTTTGATCTCCTCATGACACTAATTGTAATAGTTATAACAAGATAAAAGGATGAGAAAGAGTGATTTTTGACCTACCCAAGACACTACCCATTTTTTCAATTTTTGTTTTTTTGATTTTTTTCATCATTTTTTAATTTTTTTTGAACACTTGTCAATAACATTTACAAAATTACATAAATGGAAGTACATTACATTCCCCAAAACACAATGAATAACAACCTCTACCCAACACTGAAATGGATTCTTGCCCTAAAGAAGATGATAACTCGTTGAAAATCAATAATAGGGTACCCAAATAATGAAATCCATTCCCCCCACTCTTAAATTTCAAAAAATATACAACGGAAATCCACATTTATATTGGGTTGGAAAGGGTATTGGGCTTTTAATTTGGCTATAAAATAAAAGGTTTTCATAGGCTCTAAGGGGTTTTAAAATCATGATTAATTTAAGGGAAATGGAAGGCTATTTGGATATTGTGATTCTCATGTGGCTCAGAAAATGCCACTATCATATTAATGCACACTAAGGCAGAAAATTCAGTTCGAAGGTCCACAAACTCTAGACTCACAAATGGTGGTGAAAACACACATTTTGAAAAGATGTCCATAGGTGGCCTTGGCATGAAAGAAAATTTTGTTCCTCATGGTTCGGGAAAATCATTTTCCAAATTAATTGGATGTATATAATGTAAATACCTATCACACAATCATAATCCATTCATATGTATTCCACAAGATCCTGAAAACAATAACCATTACATAAAATCTTAAGGCATGGAAAAGAGAATGTATTTCAATAATATTTAATTATCATAATCATAATCCATCGTAAGAAAAAATAATGATGGTAACATTTTATCCTTATCTATTAAATAATAGGTAACATACAAGTATGTTTTTATAGATGAAAGTTCATTTAAAAAAATCAATGAAACATTTATTGAGGAAAATACCCTTTTCATATTTTAAGAAACATATTTAAAATCTAAAAATTTACACAAATATTAAATAAAAAAATTATATTAAAAGAACTATAAAAATTTATAAATGAATAATATTATATATATGTGTTCAAGTCTTTAGTAAAATCCAATCATATGGTGTATTCAAATAAATATTATGTTCAAATTTTTTTCTAAAAAGTACCTCATTTGAAAAAGGATAAGAATATTAATTTAAAAAAAATTATAGAAAGAATAACATGGGTATAAATTAATTTAATGAATAAATATATAATATTAAAAACATTCAAGAAATAATTTTAAAGAAATTATGGACATGAATGAAAATATTCCTAAATAAAGAGATAAATAAATTCAATTGTCATTAAAAGAATTCATTCAGTCTCTGGAATACATAAATATAGAAACCTAGAAGGAAGTTATGTGATATAAATAAATCTGTATATAAGAAGAAAATAAATAATATTTTGGATATATATCTCATATCTAATCATCATCATAAATTTAATCATAAATAATCCTGGTAAAAAGTGATCTTGTAACGTAAAACCCTTATCATTTTGGTAACATTTGATTCCAAACCCCCATAAGGGAAATAAATTAAAATTAAACATTAAATAAAATTAATATAAATATATTTATGATATATCAAATGAAATGGGTAATATATGCTCCACATTAATAAAATTAGTGGTGAATAATGAATATGTCTCATATAATCAAAATTGAAATGAGAAACCCTTTCCTCAAGTATGTCATAAATTGAAAGTGATATGACATCTTATATAATATATTTTAATTTATATTATACAACCATATCAGTTCTTAAGATACCATATATTGTCTACATAAACATTTACACTTTCATTTAATAATAATTACTTTTTATAATTGTTGTTTCCTACTGCTAACTATTTTTTTCATGTATGTTTAGATTCAGCAGTTATGGCCATTGGATGTTGATCATGGTTTCATAATCTCAAAAATATTAATAATGTTATAATTATAATATTTAATAATTATATTCACTTTTATAATAAATAAAATAAATAAATTATTAAAAATAAATTGCATCACTTCATGGAGACGGTAGTCTGTACATACGCATGAGTGATGTTTTCAACTTTTTAATGGTGGGAAAGAAGCATGTTAAATAATAATTAAAAATTATAGATTCAATATTATATTATAAATATCACACACACACACACACACACACATATATATATATATATTAAATACATCAAAAAAACAACTCAGGAAATATGGTGATAGAAAATGAATCATATCGCTATGTTGGAGTGGTAGTCCAAATGTATGCATGAGTAATATTTTCATTTCCCATTTGATTTAGAAGAGGTGAAAATAGTTATTCCATCATCATAATAACATAAAAATATATTTTTGATAACAAATTAATAATTTTTATATGGATGAAGTAGTTTTATAAAATTTATAAGAAGAAATAAAATTGAAAGAGCCCGGTTAAGATTTATACATCTTCCTTGAGAGACATCCATTGACTTTAATATTACGCATAGAAATTTTTGTCTTTATAGAAGAAAATAATATTTTGGATGAAGGGAAGAAGTTTTAGAAGGTTTTTCAAAATTTATTGGATAATATGTAAGGATAAATTTTTTTGAATAAGTGAGGAGAAGTGGTTAGCTTTTAAATATTAGGGAATGGAATCAAATGGAATTGGTTAAAATCTTTTAATAATATAAGGTCAATTTCACATGAAAGTGAATAAAAATGGAGAAAAATTTAAAATTATGATAATATAATTTTCAAATATATTATAAGAATGAAAATTAGAAAAATTTAGGTTCCATTGTTACCCTTGTCTCTTAGTTTTACCCACCCCATAGAAACCTATTTAAACCTTCACCATGGTAACACAATTTTACTATTTTTTCTATCAAACATTACCAAATATTAAGTTGACACTATTATATTATATTAATTATTTTTATTAATAATATTTATTTAATTTTATATGATTCAATTTCTATAGGTTAATTAATTTAATTTTAAATAAGCATTCAAAATGCAATAAAAAACCCATTTTTAGGCAAATTCATTTTTAAGCATAAAATTGAATTTATATCCTATCTAAGCATTGTTGAAACTATAAAATGAATGTTAAAATATATGATTGAATAAATTATCTATAAATTTTACTAAAATAATTAATCAATGGAGATAAATTTAATATATTAAGATAAAAACACATTTCATGAAAAAAAGATAGTTTTTTAAAAAATGTTTTTTATGCTAAAAAATGTAGATATACCAAAATAAATTATATTATTGATTAAAAATTTAATTGAAATTATTATTTATAATTAAAAAAAATACTTTTTACCTTAATATAAAATTATAAATATAATTATACTATAAAAATATGTGATTTATTGAAAAGAAATTATAGTTTTAAAAATAATTTATTCACTATTCATTAAAAATAAATCTTTTAGAAACCCCCTAAAAATCCCCAAAATATAACGTTGGAATGAATATCTAAAAAATATATTAACAATATCAACATAAATTTCTAAAAATTGAATAAATTATTAAAATTATCTATTTTCATAATGTAATAAAACTGGATTTTGAAGGAAAACTAATTTTGAAGCATAAAATGACTTTACTAAAAATTGAGTAATTAAATATTATGTATCAGTAAATAAAATTTCATTATTTAAATACTTTATACATATTTTTCATAATATGGTTGTTTTTATTCATAACTTTCTATCTAACTGCCTAGTTATAATGGATTATAATTTCGTAATTCATTTAGACTCAAAGTTGCATGTAAATAAATATATCGAATACCTCATATTCATGTAAAAAGGAAAAAAATATAAAATATTTGGGTAATACATTATACCCCATTAAAATAAATTTATCCCTCAAAATTCCAATGCTTTTATATAAATAGATGATGATATATCTACTTCATCCCATCCTTGGGTTCCCCTGTAGCTTCCTAAAATATCTGACTCCTCTATAGAATATTAACCAGGTGAGTAGTATTATTCAATAGAACTTTCTCTCTATGATCACTAAATTCTACTGGTTTTTATTTATAGAAAAGATCATTATCAATTTATATGACCTATGATTTTATTAAATGTGAAGGATTGGGTTTGTACATCTTTAAAAGATATACATGGAGCATATCTAGGGATTAATAGTTACTTAGTGGAATTGTCAAGTTATAAGTTACAGTACTTACTTGATCAAGAATCTAAAAGGGGACAATATATCTAGGTCTTATCATTACCTTCTTTATGAATATCATAATCTTAATTAATGGGTAAATTCATAGGTATATCATCACACCTACTTTAGATTAAAAATATCGACAATGATTATTAGTATAACTCTTCTCTTGACTCTAAGATGACTTGATGTGCTACTAAATGAACCTAACACTCTCAAATATTTCCTTAGCTAGATCAATTTCTAGTGTCATTATTTCTATAGCTTCATACAATCATGTTAGAGTTTTAGACTTCTTTTCTATATAGGTATTTAAAAGGACCAACTAAAATATTGAGTGGAAGTTATTATTTTAAGAAAACATGATAAAATGATGTTATTGAACCGAATAACCATTAATATCCATAAAAAACATATCAATATATCCTCCAGTATCTAAATGGTCAGCTTATAATGACCATCTATTTAAGGATGATAAGCTATATTGAAACATAACTCTATGTCTGTAAGTTTGTTAAAGCCTTCACTAAAACATTGATTTTAACCTCATATCTCAATTAGATATAATAAGATGTTACATTGTATGAAGCCTTACCACCTCCTCAAGATATATTCAAGAAAGATGGATAATATAAAAATCTGCTTTGATCAAAATTAAGTGTGATGA
The DNA here is from genome assembly GCA_963277665.1 of Viscum album. Lineage (NCBI taxonomy): Eukaryota > Viridiplantae > Streptophyta > Magnoliopsida > Santalales > Viscaceae > Viscum > Viscum album. Next base: position 1,265,880,182 of record OY728129.1, on the reverse strand, counting down.
ATTAAAAAGGTGATTGAGTACAAACCAAATAAAATTAGTGCGTTAACTTTTTTTGGGTATTTCGATGAAAAAACCATGGTGTTGTTTTCCAATTTTCATTCTAGTGTGGGTAATGATGGTAACATAACCTTATAAGTTTTTGTGTCATACATAAGTTTTTGACATACCAATCACTGAGATACATACTATGTAATATCTCTCTTAATTTTTTCCCATCAGAAATAGTCTTTTATATCACTACACATCTCCATAATTACTTGACAAATATAGAATGATAAGCCATGAGATTATTCCAATAAATCGTTCTATGTTTATAGTATTTATGTGAAACACATTATATCCCATGACATTAAAATTATATCACAATCAATTATGATCTTTGGAATATTTCTCAATATATTTTATTATTCTACAACTTCCTTATGTGCATCTTTAATATTCACATGCATAAATAGTTGAAAACTAAATTGAGAAAGATAATATTTCTCCCATTACTTAAATAAGTTAAATGTATATTATTTGAGAATATCAATATATTTGAACATTTTTTATCCCCATTTTAGATAATCTAGCATTATCTTTCTGATGTAAATCATCATCCACCTGGTTCTCTTTCCCATAGTGGTAATGTATTGAGAATTAATAATATTTAATTAACATTAACAATCTTCTCTAGTGAATAATCAACTATTTAGAGGATAATATATAATTTAAACATTTATTACCAGTATTTTTTTATATCAAACCTTTCTCACCAATGGTAATTGTTTTATATCATTAATGAAAAAAATTACCCATGTTAACTCTGAATCATGAACCAGATAATGCTTCTAATGAGACTTCAATTTTCCTAATCCTTAAGCAATCACTATATCATTATTCATAAATAAACATCCCAAAACCTTCATTAGTGCATTATTATAAATAAAAAAACCATCTACAATGTATGATAGTGTGAGAAAAGGTTCACTGAGAAACCTTCTATTCAGTTGCTTGAATTTTTCATGGAATTCATTAGTACAAAGGAACTTGAATCCATTATAATTTAAATAGTTAGGGGATTATATAGTCACGATAAACCATAAAAAAATAATTGAGAATATGAATCCAATCCATGAAGAATACGGATCTCTATTTCATTATTTGGTTTGTGCCAATGATCAATAACCTACTTATTTAATGGATCCTCTGATATAACCATTATTGATATTATATGTCCAAAAAATGAAACTTTTTAAATCCATTATTCACATCTGTAAATTTTAGATACAAATTTTTCCTTCCTTATAGTCTTTAGTAAAATCCTTGTGTAATCGTCAAGCCCCTCTATGACTTTTGAATAAATAGAATATTATCTAAAATGACTAGCATAAACTAATAAAAGTAATCTTTAAAGACTATATTCATTTAATCCCAAAGGAAAAAATGGAAATTAATATGACTAAATAGAAGCTCTATAAATTCATAGTGTTTATACTTCAATTGTGAAGATTTCATGGGTATGTCTTCACATTTTATGTTGAACTGTTAAAATCAAGATCAAAGATAAATCATTTGAAAAATAATGATATCCTCATAATCAATCAAACAAATAATAAATATAGGGTAGGTGATACTTATTCTTAATTGTCATATTATTATGTAACTGATAATCAATGCAGAGAACCATTGGTCAATATTTATTATTAATAGAAATTATAAGTGAACCCCATTGTAACACACTTAGTTAAATTAATACCTTATGAATATTCTTCTATAGTTTATTATTCAATTCTAACAAATCAATCGAGGCCATTCTATATGGGTGAAATTGGTGAAGCACAAGGTATGAGTTCTATTGAAAACATTACTTCATGATTCAATGGAAGACTAGGAAAATCTTTCAAGAATGTATCTAAAAAATCCTATATAATAGTTATATCATTGATATTGATTTTATACCCCACCATGTGAAATAAAAACCCCTTCTAAATTTGAATAAAGACCCATAAAATGGATGTAATTTCCATTAGATGTTTTAATCTATCCTTGAACCGGTAAACAATAAAATTTTAGTTCTATGTATCAAACGTGACATTAATTCAATGAAAATTGCAATGATATTTACCTAAATAATGCTAATACATTCCTAATATCAAATCAAATTCAACCATAATGAGGATGATAATATTTTAATTGATTATATTCCCACAAACATCAATTAGTGTAGAATCAAAAATTTCAAATGTGATCATCATTCCATTTGGAGATTTTACTTATAATTCAACATCTAATCACTTGGGTAATAATTTGATACCGTTATAAAATTATTATAATATATAAACAGTATAAAAAGAATAAAATAAGAGATTAAAAATTCTAGATTGGATAGTATATTTACCTTTCACCAATTCATTATCATACCAAAAATCAGTAACGGTGATCACATGATATTTATCTTTGTCTCTTGAATTTAGAGGTTAATAAAATTGATTCAAGTAATTAACACTCAGATTCAAGAACTAGTAAACATATTTCCCATATTCATTTCATTTGTAACATTATATTAAAGGTAATTTATTTTTTAGAGCTTTATGTCCATTAACAAAATTATAAAACTTCTTCCTATTACATTGGAATTCAATTGCATGATGACATTTCTTTCCATATTTCAAAAATTTACTAGTCCCTTAATGAAAATTTCCTCTATGTTTCTCTTAATACTTATTTCAGAAATGAAGACACATCTTCTTCCCTCTGTGGGTTTTTATCAGAATTTCCTTTGAATTCCATATTTAATTTTTTTATCAGAACCCTGACATTTATGGATGAATCCAATATATATTTCTATCTTAGTACTGCATTAAATAAATTTTAAATGATAATGAACTCCCTTATTGATAACACCATTTAGGGACCTTGTTTTAATCCACTAAAAAATTTATCAATATTACTTTATGTTATAATGAAAATACCAGAAGCGTACCTCACAAGCCTTGTAAATTTTGCATCATGGGTACTAATGGATTAATCTTACATCCACTTTAGCTCATGGATTTACATCTATATTTTAATGTGGATAATACCAAGAATGTATTTTTTAAAATATAGTCTTCTAAACTAATCCCAATCTTTAAATTAATTTTATTCTGGTTTCGATGTTTTCATTATAAGAGTCCACTATTGATCTTCTTCCACTCAAAATGTTAATCAAATAAGGTAAATATTTCATGCTCTAAGCATTGGAAAATAATAAATATCATTTAATTCATAATAATGTATTTCATAGGAATTAGTCAATCATCTGAACCACTAAATGACAGTGGATGATTCCAAATGAAAGAATAAATACTATATTGATCCCTCTTTCTCTAACTAGGATGATTAGTATGATTCATGTCTTGAGAAAGTTACATAAGTAAAGAAACAATATCATGTATTCAATCTCCAATAACATTAATTTTATTAGGAGGGAAATCATTTCATTTTTTATAACATTAAACATTAACATGTTTCCTTCTAGTTCCAACCATTTACTGAAACCAAAATTCATAGTATGAGAAACAATAATAATTGTGGGAAATCATATAATCATGAAAATCCTTTATATGATGACTAAAGCATCACACATTATTTTCAATATATGAAGTCATAGGTCTAACCTAGGTAATCCATAGTAATTTTAAATCCACTATAATGGTTTATAAAGAAAATGATAATTAAAGAAAGAATATCCCTTGGGGGAATCTATCAACGTTTATAGTCTTAGGCCCACTCCTCATGCACCAATAACAATTGAGTTACTACCCAATCATACCCACTCATAGTTAATACCCCTCGGTGTATCTTATCTATAGTTGTGTTGAAATTCAATAATCTAGACATGGATATATTAATGAGAACACCAACACTCCTTTCTTTGAAATTAATTAGGATATTCTTTTATACTTGGGATTGTCATATGTGTCCTCACAAAATTTTTCTAATCCTTGTTTCCAAAAATTGATTCATTTATCTGATACCAACTATAATGACCCAGTAATTTTATAAATAAATATTACATCTTATTAGATTAATATTCTCTACATATAATTATTATCCACATAATAACTATAAAGGATTAGTGTCTTTGGAAACTTAGATACATAAACAAATCCTACATAAAATATCTACACTATCTCCTATTAAGTCATTCACAACTAGAATCCTTTTTATAACTATACAAATACATTTTTTAAATAGAAATACTATCTATGGTTTATTGGTATCCTCACATTCAATTGGAAATAAATGACCAATACATAGACATAAAAATTCGAATTCAAAATTAAAACATAAAACAACAAAAACTATAGAGTCAAAAAATAAAAAATCAACCAATTCCAAATCATTGATCCTTGCACCAAAAAATTATCTCGATCCATGATATCACAAATTGCGTACCACCTAAAACCAATCCCCTTGAATTTTCTTTGTCATTACATTTACGGTGAGAATCCACTAACCATTATCTTTCCATAAGAAACCGATAAAACCTTTATCGATTGAACCAGATAACATCCCCTTATAAAAATCACTGAAATAGACCCAAACATGCCATTTTAACAGCATCACTAATATCCAAAATGACCCCTAGAAACCCCCAGCAAAGCAGAAACAAAATAACATGAAGGGATAAATCACCATCAACCTACAAACATGTTTTTTTCTATCATCATCGGGAATATCACATGGAGAGCAGAAGTGGGGAAAAACTATATTCACCTCTTGGAATTTTATATTCAACCTAAAAACACCTCCCAAAACCTCTTTATAAACCATGACACCAAATCGAATTGAATGGGGACATTAGACCTTGAATTCAGCGTGGAGTATAGAAGACTAAGTTCATTACATCAATCCTCTCATTCATAAGAAGACAACACCAATCTGAAAAGTATTCAAACCATTGTGAAGAGAACCAGAAAACCAATATTCCATTTCCAATGATATTAAATACCATATCCAATTTATGTCATCATCACTGAGGATGAAAGGAAAACATCTCCAAAACAAATCCCAAAGATATCATAAGACCACTAGAAAACAAAAAAGGGAAAACACAACTAGGAAGAAATACCAAATGAACAAGAAGATCCAATGTGGACCATAACTCTAGGAACACCGGTGACTGGACAACCAATACATTCAAAAAACCAAATGAAATCCACTCTTTCCAACCAAAATAAATCGGAATGAATAATATATGGAAGAAATAACATAGGTTGAATCGGACAAGGGCCTTAGTAGTGATCCATTACCTCAAAACACCATCAAATCTGAAACTACTATGAATATTGAAAAATGAGACTAAAAATCAACTTTGTAATGAAATATCTAGTTAGAACAGTAGTTATGGTTTGTGTTCAAAGAACATAAATCAGGAGTCACAAGCCCATAGAAAAAAAGAGCAGCAAAGTGATACCCCATGAAGAGAGGCAATAATTGAGGGAGTGGGAGTTCATGATAACCACCTAACCATTGAATAACTATTATAGAAACCATTGGACAGGTTGATTCTGGGAGATACACCATGAGGAGAACCGAGGAACGAGGGATATGTAGGCTTGGAGAAGACCACATCAACATCGATGAAGAATATCGATAACCCTAGGAGTGGGAGATGATGATTTATATATATAAATATATATATTGGGGGAGAGGGTTTACATATTAATGATCCTATATGTTCTCTCTTTTTAGACATATCATACATAAATCATTTATTCATATGCTAGGGAAATAAAAACATAATAAAAAGTGAGCTCTAATGCTCAATAAGGGTAAACAAGATAGATTTCAATAAATGATCATTTTTAAACATAACATGAGAATAAGTGTATAAGAACTTGATATTGAAATTTGGAAATCATACATATTAATTAATAGATCATAATCATAATTAATGCAATAAATCTTGTAATTTCATAATATATTAATCACAAAGTAATTTATAAACATGATCTTTGTGAAAATAACATTAGCATAATATTTTTTCATAAATTTGAGGAAAAAAGTGTTGAATAATAATAAACATAGAAGTATTATGTTAAGGATACCCACCACAACATTCATCACATATTAGTCTTAGGATAAATTTTTTTTATATACCCTAAGATTGGGATAACCTCCTTTCTACACTTTTTGGTCTTCAGATAACCACCAGTGTACCCTCTTTTGGGATTGGGATAATATCTAGTATACCCTTCGAGCATATAAAATATTAAAATATCTCCATAATTTATAAAAATATAAAATATACCCACCAATCACATAATCATAATCCATTCATATGGATCAAGGAAATTTTTATCATTACATCATATCTTAACCAATGGAAAAGAAAAAAGGGGTTCCTTAATATTTAATCATCATGACCATAAACCATTGAGATAAAGAATAAATATTTTATCATTGGATCATATCCCTATTAAACCATAGGAAACATAAAATAATTTATTTATCGATGAAAATACCATTAAAATATCACTAGAACTTTTCTTGAAGTAAATACCAATTACATTTTGAAATCAATTACTTCAAAAATATATTTTATAAAAAATTAGGGAAAAATTTTCTTCAAAAAAACCATTGAAACTTGTAGGGGAATATTCAAAGAAAATAGTATCTATAACAACAAGAAAATTCATTCACAAGATGTATGTAAAAATAAATTTTTTGTTCACACATTTGGTAAAAACTATATAATTTTAAAAATAGAAAGAAGATTAATTTTAAGAAAATAGAAATTCATACATGTGTAAATAGAATTTATTAAATAATTGGTTAGTATTCAAAGATTCTTGTAATATTTCAGATAAAATATTGACATGGAAGAAAATATTCCAAACTAAAGATAGAAATGAAGTTGATTTTCCTTAAAAATGCTATTTTGGTATCTTGATTATTTAATGGGGGAAAATAAAAGGAAAATATGTAATGTCCATAAATAACTATAGGAGAATAAAATAGAATATATTTTTAGAGATAGATCATATAATTTCTTCATTAAAAATTTAAGCATAAATAGTATTTGTGAAAAGTGAGATTTTAATATAAAACCCTTACGCATTGGTAATGTTTGAATCATAAAACACATGATATAAACAAAATAAAATGAAACATTAAATACTGTAGATATAAGTAGAATATTGATATATATTTTATAGGGGTTATTATATACACCACATGAAAGTAATTAGAGGTTAATATTAAATATGTCTCACTGAAAGGAATGTGATATGAGAAACCCACACATCAAGTCTGTGTTTATTTTTTAGCAATTTAAAATAATGTATAATAAATTTAAATAAATTATAATTAAATGATAGAACTATATTTTTAACACCCCAAGCTTCATTGGTATGTATCCTTTCGAATAATGCAATGGCGTGCATTGTACGCAACTTCGAGATTTTAACACACCATAACCAATCAAACTACCCGTTATGAATAGTAATACCTAATTTTTGAAATTTTATAAATTCTATCTCTCAAAATGGACTTCATTTTTGGATTCAAAATATCGAAATTAGCCTAGGTTGAAATTTTGGTACTTTTCGGATAACTTTCATATTTTGATGAATAGTGAAAATTACTAAATTTTAATTAAAAACAACTTTTTTAATCAAAATAATTAATAGTGATAAATTATGAATTTGAGTGGTTTTAAAGTATATTTAGAATATATTTTTACCATATAATACAATGTGGGTCATTGAACAAAATTTCACATTTAAACCAGACATAAACAAGTGACAATCTTTTGATAGTTATTATCTCTAAAAAACACGCTTTTTATTTTAACAACGGGAATTAATTTTAAATTAATTTCTGCCACTTCTGTGTTTTGAATTTGGAAAGATGGATTCCATATTTGGAATCAGGATGTTCAAATTGTGTAAATAGGTAACTTTTATTTTTAAACATTTTGGATAATTACTCCGGTAAATATTTTATTTACCATGGTTAAAGGGTAAATCCGGTAAACAAGGGTTAAAAAATAATATTATAATAATACTAAATTACCCTAAAACGGGTCATAACCCTATTGGTTGATACATTGTCGACCATGGGCATATTTGGGTCGATTTTGGGACCCCATGGATCCACTTGTAAGTGATAATGACACTTTATTTTAATTAAGTTAAAATAAATACAAAAATGGCACAAGCATATATCTTTTAACAAAACAATTGTTACAGAGGGTTATATATGTTTTATTTTAGATTATAAATATTCATTAGAAAGATAAAAGGATTTCCTACATAATTATATTTTATTTATAATTTTTAGACATTAAATAATTTAATTTATTTATGACACAATGATGATGAATTAATTACTTTAATAGTGAAAAATTACAATAATTGATATTATAAATACCCAAATAAATATAATATGAAACTTTTAAGGAATTAAAATAATTTTATAGGATAATATGACATATTAGTATTGATGTAAGTGACTTTGTTCGAAGTAATCAATCTGTTATAAGTTTCACAAAAATCAACTATTGAATAGTGTCAAAATTGACATAAAAGAGTTCTTAAAACAAATATTATATTATTAATTGATATTAAATTCCTAAAAAATCTATGGTTCGGCAAAGAGACTTATATCATGATAGGTTCATCATTAAGGGACCACTTGGGGGTCGATTGGATGTATATAGTAAGTTTATTAACCATATAATATAAAAATACAAAGAGACATTGTAAAAGTGAAACTAATTAACTAAGAGTTAATACTTAATGATAAGGTTAATATAATGACCCAAACCTGTCTAAATTCTATTGGTTGAGTTGTTTTCGACCCATACCCACCTTAAAATTTAAATAATAAACTTTGGAGCCATTATAAACCAAATATGTATTTATTATAAATTAATATTTCTAGCTTTTCCAAAGGTGCCCCTCACCCCTCTTATAAAAGGGAACTCCTCCTTCTCATTTCTTCACACCTTAAAAGCCCTTTGGTTCGGCCAACCCCTGAAAAAATACTATCTCAACTTCCCTCAATACAACCTAAAGTCATTAGTTTGATCAGAAAGCCAACCTATGAAGCCCTTTTGATCAAATCAAAAGGAAGAACCCGAAGAAGAGGTAATGTTTTCACCACCCCTTTTCAAGTTCCTTTCTTCTTCCACTTCCTCTTTCTTTGTTATTACCATTATAAAATAATAACTCCAGTATCATATATATACTGTGATGTTAATATAAATATGGTACAACCATATTCAGTATTCTATTTTTCTTTTGAATAACATGTCACCATACGTGCGTACGTACGGCTTACCGTCTCCACGTCGTGGTGTAATTGTTATTCAATATATTATAATTTGGATGGGTATAATAATGATGTGTAACTCATGTAAATAATAAATATAACATTATAATGATTCTGTATATATGATATAACATCCAATTATATATTATTTTAATATCAAAATAATGATATTGTCGCTCGTGCGTATGTACGGACTACCGTCTCCACGAACGCGATGAGATTCATTCTCCATCATATCCATTCAAGTTTAATTATAATTTGATGATTTAAAAATAGTATCTAAGGACTTGATATCATTCTGGATATTAATAATATACATCTCATTAATAAATATGGCTCACATAACAAAAATATAAAGTAAAATGAACCCGTTAACACCCGAAATGACGATAATTCTAAGATATTATTAACAAATCAATATTAAAAGATCATATATGATATCATATTAAAGTAAATGATTCTTGTATAATTCAATAACAATTATTTCACCATTATACAGGAGGTAAACCTACCATCGACCAAGGAAAAAGTACAAAGTAAGGGATTTTCTTATCTCACTTTCAATTCCGTGAGATTTCCATTGTTCGCCACTAAATTATTGAAAGTGGTGTATTGTGTACTACCATTTGATATATATTATCATGATTCTCTTTATATTCATGCTATTCTGTAAATCATTTGGTGGTTATTAACTTTTGTCCATACGACTCAGTTGATTAATGTGGTAAGGGGGTTTCTTATCTCACTTTTAATTCCGTGAGAATTCCATTGATCACCACTTAATTATTGCATGTGGTGTATGTGTACTTACCATGATCGTATTCATTGTGTAATATACTTTAATTTATGGGTATTTACATCATCATGGTATGATACTTCTTTCATGGGTGTATGTTTCGTAAGTTACCTAATCGATAAGGGAATTTGATATTTCAATTTCCACTCATTTGGCTTTACGCATATTTCATTGATTATATTACTCCGAGATTATGTGTGGAATCTCTATTCATTTGATTATGTCTAAATTTCCACTCCCCTTTCTATGGATATACTTTTGATACACATAATCACTCCATTGATAAATTCTCAAGTGATCGGTATGAACTTGATAAGAGTAATTTTAACTCAATATCCATTTGTTGAGTTAAATATCCAATTCATTGGTGTTGTTTTTACAAGAATATGTGTGAATTTAATCTGATTGATTTACACTAAATATCCAGTCATATTGAGTGTATTTATATTTTTCACACATAATTATGTCGTTGATTTATCCTTAACCTAAGGATACGACCTTTTTGAGAGATTTCATCTCAATTTACATTCCATTGAGACTTCTTTGTTGATATACAACAAATCAGTTTTAGGTGGTGTATATAATGTACTTTGACATAGTATATCATGAATCCCTTTATTCTCATGATATTACAATGTTTTGATTACCTCAATTATTTGTATTCAAGTCTCTCTCTTTTGGTTAGAAACTATAACTAAGATACCATTTTTAAATGTTTTAAAGACTTATTCTTCTAAATCTTGCTCATTAATGTCCATGTTTTAAAAAAATGGTTTTAAGGATTTATTTATATGGACATTAAAGTTTTAAAATTAAATCTCCTTTTAAAAAGTTTCAAAGTGGTATGGGACACTTTGATTCAAAAATCTATTTTTAAATGGATTCTTGACAATTAGTGTGACTTTTAAATGATTTCAAGAAAAAGGGGGATATTTCTCTCAAATAGTTTTGATGACTATTTTCATCTGTGTCAACATCCTTCATTATTCTTGATTGAGGTTAATGTGATACAATACAATCTTCCATATTGTATCGAATGAGTTATTTTTGACTGTGGATGTTCTATTTTTATACCATTCATGGTTTGTGATTAAAGTATTGACATTTCGTATGCTAGTTTTAATACGAATGTTTATGTTATATTTAAACCTGTTCATATGAGGAATGCATTGGACTTAATAAGTGACGGGTGGATCCCGCTATAGCTCCTCGATGCATCGGTAGGTCTCATGAGACAAACTAGTGTCTTGGCACAAGGCCTTGGCAAAATCTTATTTGTAGTCTTGGCACGAGGCCTTGGCTATGTGGTTATGATAGTCTGGCATTATGCATTCCATCATTATGAAAGTGGTTATTGATAATGCATGGGATTGTTCGACTAGTAGAATATCCATGTGAGTAAGTAAATGGCATTATTTTATTTTATCTTTGCCATTTTATGCTGAAGTTCAAGTTTAAAAGGCTTTTGTTTTAGTTATAAACTGCCTTAAGTGTGTATGCTTATTTATGAAAGCTTCTGCTATAATGTTATCCTTACTGAGCATCTGAGCTCACCCCTTTCAATGTTTTATTTTTCCCAGGATTATGAAGAAGTAATTTATGAGTGACCTGCAGGGATAGTATGAGGGGATATGAAGACAAGATGTTTTTTTATAATGTAATGTTAAAATTTATGGATGTATCTAGTTATTCCAAGGCTACTAAACTAATCGGTCTTTCGAGACTTGATCTTTCTCGTGATCATGCCAATGTTATGTAATAATGCACCGACTCTAGGTATCTAGGGTCGGGGCGTTACAGTTGGTATCAGAGGAAGTTTAGTACAAACCTTGGAAGCTAGATTTAGATAAACATTGATTAGAGCACGTAGACCTAAGATGAACTTTGAGGATTAGTATAAAAGAACTTCCTAGAATTTTGGTATTGTAGAGATTTTGTGAGTTTTCCGAGTAATACATCCCTGTCTGGATACGAGCAGGTAGAGGCGGCTCTGGCACAGATGTACCTAGGGGTAAAATCCAAAAACACCGCTTTGAGCTAGACTCGAACGGGAACTAGTGCACGACAACGGGCCTTGCTGCACTCTTGGTTACGACACTCCCGGGGGATATGCTGAGGATAATTTACATTTTTTTTACAAACTGATTTAAGTAATATATATATAAGATGAGAGTAAATGACCTTGGTTAATCCTAATATGTTTCAAATTGAGAATATGGGGACATTTTAATCTCTAAATGATTTTACGACTACTATTACTCACACAATGCTTTCTGGTTTTAGTCAATGGCTGGATTCCAAGGAAGTCATATTGACTTTGAGAATGATGTACAAGGTGGGAACAGTGGTGGCAATGAGCAACAAAATGGAATGTTGATAGGCGTAAAAGATATCGTCTTTATGCCAAATCAGTTTTCCAAAAATATGATCAACAACATATATATTAACCAAATCCCAGACTCAACAAGGAAGAGAAAGGTGATAAATGATAAGAGCTCCAGCAATGGAGACCATGGATAAAAGAACCCTCAATTTTCATCATGCAGGAAATGTGGAAAGAGACACCCAGGAAAGTGTCTCAATGGGACAACGAAATGTTTTACATGCGGGAAGGAAGGACATAAAGTGAAGAATTGCCGAAGAAAAATGAAGAGTACTATGGAAGAAGATAAAAATGGTCCCAAGAGTCCATTTACAATCATTTGCCGTAAATGTAGGGGACCTGGCCATTACCCGAGTGAATGTCCTATTCTATAGGATATTTTCTTGGTCAAAGAAGAAGATATGTGGAAATAAATGGTTGGAGAAAAACTTAAAAAGTATTAGCACTCCTTGTTGATGGGTTTACTTTGGAATAATTTTCTCTTGTATTTTTAACCCCGCAGTTTTCCATGTGAGAATGATATTTGAGGAAGAATTGTCTCTTCTCTTGTGGATATAGGTATAAATAACCATTTGGTTTTATATGATCATTGGGGTTTGAGAAAATTATAAGTTATTATAATTTGGGATGAAAATGCAAATTATGATATAACATTTGTGGTTAAATTATGTTATTTTGAGGAATTTATCTCATTTTGGTAATATTATAAAATATAGTTTTTGAAAAAGGACAACACGTAGACCGTGTGACAACCTGTCGCATCGGACAAAGCTGTGGGAATCGAACCCACAACCAAAGTGCGATTGGGATTTATCACCTACCACTGGACTACGTGAAGTCCCTGGTTAGTGTGACTATTTTTTTTGTTAAATGATTTTATTGATCAATAATAGGATGATTTGGGTTCTTATGTCTTATCAAATGAATACCCTTGGTATAGGAAAATGATTTGGTGATTAAGTGATAAATGTTATTTTGGAAGATGTTCGCTTTGTTGGGAACACTATATGCCCAAGGAAAATAGAATACAATGGGGTTTCATTTGTAGACTAATGGTGGATTTTTATCTACGTTTTTATTGTTGATTTATAGTGATTTGGGTTATTTATGGAAATGATTAACCTATAACAGAGAATATGTGATGATGTTAATTACTTTTAAGTATGTGACTTTAAGAGTATTTGATGTCATTTGGAGATACTATTTAACATGGGAGACTACATAATCAAATTATTCTATGTTTTGGGTTTCAATATTAGTTTGGATTATATTGAAGGATTTTAAGGACAATTGATTATTGAATGGTATTTATTTTACTTTGGGGTATTGTTGGTTTAAATTTAGAAATTAAGATTAGTGCATATTTATCTCAAGGAATATCCTTTTGGGGGATCATTAGATCATTCACTAACCATTTTGGTTTTGATTAATCTTCAAAGACAATGTAAATATATAGTTTATCCTGTATAGATCATGTGATTCTATAGAAGTTTATTCTAGCTCTTCCAGTGTGACCAAGTCTTCTTGAATACTCATCGTTTAAAAAAAAATGAGTTAGTGGTGGAAATTTATGAAACTCTACTTAAAATGTAAATATATCTCATAATGTTCTTAGTCAATATCATAAATGAATTCCTCGTCCTTATGTAATGTAACTTAAAAAAATGTTGTCTGTTTACTTTCCTACTAGGAGACTAATGGTTGTTTTTCCCAACACAAGTTTGTGGTTTTCTTATTATTAAATTTCTCCTGATCATGATTTCTATCCCTCTCCATCAGAACTTGACACTTAGTTTATCATCCATATACATGTTTTCCTACATGTAATCCTAGTATGGGTTATCTTGGATGACCCTGATACCTCTCTTTCTTTCTTTTAAAGTGATAGTTTTATTGACTATTTTTCCGATGTGGGACTTTCCATTATATTCCCAAGAAAAATTTTAAAAAATTGCGAGGACGCAATTTATTGAAGGAGGGTAGAATGGAACACCCCAAGATTCCTTGGTATGTATCCTTTCGAATAATGCAATTGCGTGCATTGTACGCAACTTCGAGATTTTAACACACCATAACCAATCAAACTAGCCGTTATGAATAGTAATACCTAATTTTTGAAATTTTATAAATTCTATCTCTCAAAATGGACTTCATTTTTGGATTCGGAATATCGAAATTAGCCTAGGGTGAAATTTTGGTACTTTTCGGATAACTTTCATATTTTGATGAATAGTGAAAATTACTAAATTTTAATTAAAAACAACTTTTTTAATAAAAATAATTAATAGTGATAAATTATGAATTTGAGTGGTTTTAAAGTATATTTAGAATATATTTTTACCATATTATACAATTTGGGTCATTGAACAAAATTTCACCTTTAAACCAGACATAAACAAGTGACAATCTTTTGAAAGTTATTATCTCTAAAAAACATGCTTTTTTGTTTTAACAACGGGAATTAATTTTAAATTAATTTCTGCCACTTCTGTGTTTTGAATTTGGAAAAATGGATTCCATATTTGGAATCAGGATGTTCAAATTGTGTAAATAGGTAACTTTTATTTTTAAACATTTTGGATAATTACTCCGGTAAATATTTTATTTACCATGGTTAAAGGGTAAATCTGGTAAACAAGGGTTAAAAAATAATATTATAATAATACTAAATTACCCTAAAACGTATCTTAACCCTATTGGTTGATACATGGTCGACCATGGGCATCTTTGGGTCGATTTTGGGACCCCATGGATCCACTTGTAAGTGATAATGACACTTTATTTTAATTAAGTTAAAATAAATACAAAAATGACACAAGCATATATCTTTTAACAAAACAACTGTTACAGAGGGTTATATATGTTTTATTTTAGATTATAAATATTCATTAGAAAGATAAAAAGATTTACTACATAATGATATTTTATTTATAAATTTTAGACATTAAATAATTTAATTTATTTATGACACAATGACGATGAATTAATTACTTTAATAGTGAAACATTACAATAATTGATATTATAAATACCCAAATAAATATAATATGAAACTTTAAAGGAATTAAAATAATTTTCTAGGATAATATGACATATTAGGATTGATTTAATTTACTTTTTTAGAAGTAATAAATCTGTTATAAGTTTCACAAAAATCAACTATTGAATAGTGTCAAAATTGACATAAAAGAGTTCTTAAAACAAATATTATATTATTAATTGATATTAAATTCCTAAAAAATCTAAGGTTCGGCCAAGAGACTTATATCATGATAGGTTCATCATTAATGGACCACTTGGGGGTCGATTTGATGTATATAGTAAGTTTATTAACCATATAATATAAAAATACAAAGAGACATTGTAAAAGTGAAACTAATTAACTAAGAGTTAATACTTAAAGATAAGGTTAATATAATGACCCAAACCTGTCTAAATTATATTGGTTGAGTTTTTTTCGACCAATACCCACCTTAAAATTTAAATAATAAACTTTTGAGCCATTATAAACCGAATATGAATTTATTATAAATTAATATTTTTAGCTTTTCCAAAGGTGCCCCTCACCCCTCTTATAAAAGGGCACTCCTCCTTCTCATTTCTTCACACATTAAAAGCCCTTTGGTTCGGCCAACCCCTGCCCAAATACTATCTCAACTTCCCTCACTACAACCAAAAGGCCTTAGTTTGATCAGAAAGCCAACCTATGGAGCCCTTTTGATCAAATCAAAAGGAAGAACCCGAAGAAGAGGTAATGTTTTCACCACCCCTTTTCAAGTTCCTTTCTTCTTCCACTTCCTCTTTCTTTGTTATGACCATTATAAAATAATAACTCCAGTATCATATATATACTGTGATGTTATTATAAATATTTTACAACCATATTCAGTATTCTATCCTTCTTTTGAATAACATGTCACCATACGTGCGTACGTACGGCTTACCGTCTCCACGTCGTGGTGTAATTGTTATTCAATATATTATAATTTGGTTGGGTATAATAATGATGTGTAACTCATGTAAATAATAAATATAACATTATAATGATTCTGTATATATGATATAACATCCAATTATATATTATTTTAATATCAAAATAATGATATTGTCGCTCGTGCGTATGTACGGACTACCGTCTCCACGAACGCGATGAGATTCATTCTCCATCATATCCATTCAAGTTTAATTATAATTTTATGATTTAAAAATAGTATCTAAGGACTTGATATCATTCTGGATATTAATAATATACATCTCATTAATAAATATGGCTCACATAACAAAGAATATAAAGTAAAATGAACCCGTTAACACCCGAAATGACGATAATTCTAAGATATTATTAACAAATCAATGTTAAAAGATAATATATGATATCATATTAAAGTAAATGATTGTATAATTCAATAAAAATTATTTCACCATTATACAGGAGGTAAACCTACCGTCGACCAAGGAAAAAGTACAAAGTAAGGGATTTTCTTATCTCACTTTCAATTCCGTGAGATTTCCATTATTCGCCACTAAATTATTGAAAGTGGTGTATTGTGTACTACCATTTGATATATATTATCATGATTCTCTTTATATTCATGCTATTTTGTAAATCATTTTGTGGTTATTAACTTTTGGCCAAACGACTCAGTTGATTAATGTGGTAAGGGGGTTTCTTATCTCACTTTTAATTCCGTGACAATTCCATTGATCACCACTTAATTATTGCATGTGGTGTATGTGTACTGACCATGATCGTATTCATTGTGTAATATACTTTAATTTATGGGTATTTACATCATCATGGTATGATACTTCTTTCATGGGTGTATGTTTCGTAAGTTACTTAATCGATAAGGGAATTTGAGATTTCAATTTCCACTCATTTGGCTTTACGCATATTTCATTGATTATATTACTCCAAGATTATGTGTGGAATCTCTATTCATTTGATTATTTCTTAATTTCCAATCCCCTTTATATTGATATACTTTTGATACACATAATCACTCCATTGATAAATTCTCAAGTGATCGGTATGAACTTGATAAGAGTAATTTTAACTCAATCTCCATTTGTTGAGTTAAATATCCAATTCATTGGTGTTGTTTTTACAAGAATATGTGTGAATTTCATCTGATTGATTTACACTAAATATCCAGTCATATTGAGTGTATTTATATTTTTCACACATAATTATGTCGTTGATTTATCCTTAACCTAAGGATACGACCTTTATGAGAGATTTCATCTCAATTTACATTCCATTGAGACTTCTTTGTTGATATACACCAAATTAGTTTTAGGTGGTGTATATAATGTACTTTGACATAGTATATCATGAATCCCTTTATTCTCATGATATTACAAAGTTTTGATTACCTTAATTATTTGTATTCAAGTCTCTCTCTTTTGGTTAGAAACTCTAACTAAGATACCATTTTTAAATGTTTTAAAGACTTATTCTTCTAAATCTTGCTCATTAATGTCCATGTTTAAAAAAATGGTTTTAAGGATTTATTTATATGTACATTAAAGTTTTAAAATTAAATCTCATTTTAAAAAGTTTCAAAGTGGTATGGGACACTTTGATTCAAAAATCTATTTTTAAATGGATTCTTGACAATTAGTGTGACTTTTAAATGATTTCAAGAAAAAGGGGGATATTTCTCTCAAATAGTTTTGATGAATATTTTCATCTATGTCAACATCCTTCATTATTCTTGATTGGGGTTAATGTGATACAATACAATATTCCATATTGTATCGAATGAGTTATTTTTGACTGTGGATGTTCTATTTTTATACCATTCATGGTTTGTGATTAAAGTATTGACATTTGGTATGGTAGTTTTAATACGAATGTTTATGTTATGTTTAAACCTGTTCATATGAGGAATGCATTGGAATTAATAAGTGACGGGTGGAGCCCGATATAGCTCCTCGATGCATCGGTAGGTCTCATGAGACAAACTAGTGTCTTGGCACAAGGCCTTGGCAAAATCTTATTTGTAGTCTTGGCACGAGGCCTTGGCTATGTGGTTATGATAGTTTGGAATTATGCATTCCATCATTATGAAAGTGGTTATTGATAATGCATGGGATTGTTCGACTAGTAGAATATCCATGTGAGTAAGTAAATGGCATTATTTTATTTTATCTTTTCCATTTTTTGCTGAAGTTCAAGTTTAAAAGGCTTTTGTTTTAGTTATAAACTGCCTTAAGTGTGTATGCTTATTTATGAAAGCTTCTGCTATAATGTTATCCTTACTGAGCATCTGAGCTCACCCCTTTCAATGTTTTATTTTTCCCAGGATTATGAAGAAGTAATTTATGAGTGACCTGCAGGGATAGTATGAGGGGATATGAAGACAAGATGTTTTTTTATAATGTAATGTAAAAATTTATGGATGTATCTAGTTATTCCAAGGCTACTAAACTAATCGGTCTTTCGAGACTTGATCTTTCTCGTGATCATGCCAATGTTATGTAATAATGCACCGACTCTAGGTAACTAGGGTCGGGGCGTTACAATATTCATACCTATAATACCATATATGGGCCATTTGAAATATTTCAACACCCATTTATTAATATTTTTTTATTAAAATCATCATTTTTGGGTGACAACCTTTTCATTTTTCATGTATATTTGGGTTTGTAAATTATGGTCATTGAATTTTGATAGTGGTTCCACCACATAGAAAAAATTAATAATTTTATAATTAAAATATTTATTCATCATATTAACTTTTATTACCATTAATATTAATCGATGATTAAAAAATAATTACATCACTTCATGGTGATAATAATTTTTATATACACATGAGTGGTGTTTTCTACTTTTATATGGATTGAAAGAAATAAAGATAAATAATAATTCACCTATGCTGTATCATTATTATATAATAAATATTATTTATATAAATTAAATTTATTATAACAACCACCCACGAAATATGGTGATGGAAATTGAATTATATCTCTACATGGAGGCGGCAGTCCACAAATACGCACGATCAATCCATTAATTTCCCATTAGATGGATAATAGGTGGTAAATAGTTATTCAATTATAAAATTAACACCTTAGTATATTTATGATATTGGATTCATCATGTTTTGAAGGGAAAAATATTTTTATAGATGCTATGAGAAGAAATTCGATATAAAGAGCTCGATAAAGACTTATACATATTATTTGACATATCTCCTGTGGATTACTACTTAATCCATGAAATATTGGTCTTAAGTTAAAAAATGAACATGGATAAAGGGAAGGAATGTATGAAGGTTATTGTGTGGGGATTGGTTGAGATATAAGGCTCAAACTTTGTGAATAGAAGAGAAGAAATAGAGCCCATTTATACTTGATAGAAGGGGAACACATTGAATTACTTAAAATCTTTCAACAATATATGGTCACATTAATGTGAAAGTAGACCCAAATGGAAAATAAATAGAATATAGTAAATGATATCATTTAAAGATCTATATAAAATAATAGTTATACAAGTTTATATAGAATTACTAACCTTATTTCTTAGTTTAAACATAATAAATTATATTAATTATGATGATTCAAATTAGGAATCCATTTTACTAGATTTAGTTCATATATTTGTCAAAATATAATTCAAAATATGTTTTTAAAATGAAAAGTAATCCCATTTTAAAATAAAAAAATAACATTTATGTTTAAAATTATTATTTTTTATTATCATAAGTCACCTTTTAATGGATAAGGGGGAATAAAACATTACTTCAATGACTAAAGAAATAAAACCATTATCTAACTATCCAGAAGCGAAAAAAATCAGATCAAAAAAAAAAAGAAATACCCTCCTGACATAAATGATATTAATACCAGTTTCAACCATTCCAACACTGCATGGCAAGCTATCCTGTAGAAACACGGTCCAGCACCGAAGGCCAAGGCCATAACCTCTCAAACATCTAAAACAAAATTGCATAATTCTGGTGAAAACATGAAAATATAATCCTCATCTAGGGGAAATATTTGAATATAATCTGGAATCATGTACCCTTGAACTGAGACTATAGGCCAAACAACAACCCTTTATACCACCACAACAATCACAAAATACCCAAAACACAACCAGGAAACATACACAAAATAAGAAAACATTCCCAGAATAGTCCATTATACTCCTCCACTTTAGTGATTCAAACTCAACAACACCATTCAACAACAAAGAAGAAACCTCTATTCTCAACCAAAAATCAATCCAAACAGAACTGGCATAGAAGAAATCCACATCTACACACAGAAAAACCAAAACCAAAAAATGCAAATGAGGAACATGAATCATGAACCAACATCAAATTGAGGGCCTCCCAAATCTCTCCAAAATTATAAGACCTTTCCGAAATCTAGATCCACTAATCTTGTCATGGACTTCACACCCGCACACTGAGACCAGATCTCCCAACACACCCACAGGTGACCCAAAACATGACGACAGCCCCCAGGATGTGGTATCTGAATCTCAAACAATTTAGCGTCACCACGCCACCAAGAAGCCCTAACCAGCTCGATGGATAGGGT
Source organism: Viscum album (assembly GCA_963277665.1). Taxonomy (NCBI): domain Eukaryota; kingdom Viridiplantae; phylum Streptophyta; class Magnoliopsida; order Santalales; family Viscaceae; genus Viscum; species Viscum album. The sequence continues at coordinate 1,265,859,133 of OY728129.1, read as the reverse complement.
GAGAGAGGTAGCAAACGATGGGGATTAGCGAGAGTAACTGACTCACACCACGCTGCCAAGAAGCCATAAATTTACTTTAAATACTTTCATTGAAAAAACTTTCAAATTAATGTTGAAATATTTTATTAAATGGATAATCTAATAATTTCATTAAAACCATTAATAAATATATATTAGTTTAATTTATAAAAATAAAAATGTTTTTAGAAAAAAAATAAATCCAAAAATGAATTTATACAAAAATCAACTATAATAATGACTCCCCTATAATTAATTATAATATTTATCATTAAATGATACTTATGTTACTTTATGATAAAATGAAATACATAATGATACAATTATATTACTTTAATTAATGATAATAAATGCTAGTTTTATAAAAACCCATAAAAATTACTATTCATTAAAAATAAATCTTTTCAGAAAGTCCTAAAATTTCACCCTATGCTAATTTTGAAATGGGGATTTGAGAAATAATATTAATTACCTCAAATAAAAATTTTAAAATAGTTATAAATGATTTATAATATGCACATAAAAAATTAAATAAAAACCATTTTGATGAAATAATATTTTTGGAAGATGAAATAACATTATTTAAAATTGAGAACTTTTTTATTATAAATTAATCAACACTTTGAAATTATTTAAAACCTTTATAAATATTTTTAAAAACTATAGTTTTTATTATTAATACTTATCAATTGAACAGTTTGGCTATAATGGATTGATTTATTACAATTCATTCAGAAATATGGTCATATGTATATAAATATATTGAATACGTCAAGTTTTTTTCAAATAAAATACAATTAAAATATTAATTTCTTACATTTTTGGTAAGACTGACATAAAAATTGTAAAATAGGAATATAATATTTTCCTCACTATGGGGAGTTTTTAACATACATGAGAAAAATGCGAAGGCCCATAGTGGGTCTGTTGGTCATTATGAAATGCCTGTGCGAAGTGATATCATTAAGGTCATAGAGATTTATTTTTTTGATATCCAAGAAAATGGTCATCTGATGGACATGGCTATGTAGATGTGACCATGTGAAATTTTTAATATATATACATAAAACTGGGAGGCCTTATATTGTAGTTTGGATAGTTAGGTGGAATCATGAAAAGAAATTATTGTGCTCATGAATTTGAAGAGAAAATAAGTAAATGGGCATGGATATAGGAATTTTAAAAGGGTGTTTTTCCTAGATAATTAGTTATGATTGGTCATGGTTTTTAGGGATTAGAATTTTATGGTAACATTCCCTAAATCAATTGAATTTTGAAGTGATTGGGTCATAGATTAGGAAGGTACACCATGGTTTGTATTTATAGATTTAGTGAAGTGAAGGTAAAAGTGGGTTTATTTGAGGTCTAAGTAAACCATAAAGGAATAATATTAAAAAAAAGATTTTTTGGTAGTTTAAAAAATGGAAAGAATAAAATTGACTTCAAATATTCAATTTACCTCCCTCTTAAAAGAAGTAAGGTTCATGGGAAATAAATTTGTATATTAATGAAGAAAATTGGAGGGAGGTGGTGAATAAAAAATCTATTCTTTTTGTAGAATTAAAAAGAGAGAAACAGATATTCAAGAAGATTATCTCACTTAAAGGCTTATATGTATTTCTTTAAGTGAATAATTTAATGTTGAGTGATATAACATTATAGTTTTAAACACATTCATGATTACAGGGGATCAAAGATAGTGAAATTCAGAGTAAATGTGAGTTACCTAAGTGCTTTAGTGTAGTGATATCTCTCTCTTTTGAGGGTTGTATACATGGATGGTCAGTGTATCCACTCCAACATATATATTTAGTAATCATATTTTCCTGTGACATTGATACAATGATAATATATATTCCATAATGTTGGGCAAAAATCCCTCAAGGTAACATTGCAGCATTTTTGGGTTGATTGTGTTTGTTGACAAAGCAGGTTTCCATGGAGAATTGTCGAGTTCCCGAGAAGTTGTTGACATTCCATGTTGACAAAGAACTATGACAAAGGAAAGGACGATCTGGAGGCGGTACAAAAGAGCAGTACAAGGTGGCGCCGTTTTCCAGTGTTTGCCAAATTTTTGGGCCTGAAAATCGCCAATGGAAAATGGAGTGATATATTGTTGGCGAAGGTTGAGGAGAGAGAAATGAAGGAGGTGTGCGGAAAAATCAAGCGTGGCGCGGAAAACTAGCAGGTTGCGCGAAATCTTGAAGTGTGGCGCGCAAAACAGCGGGTTGCGCGAAATTGTATTTCGCGCAAAAGATGTTTCAAGGCCGAAAGCTTGAAAATCGGTAAAGGCATGAGGCGCGCGAAATTTTGGAGGCGTGCGCGGAAAATTGAAGTGGCGCGCGAAATAGCAGATGAAGTATTTCGCGCAAGAGGTGTTTCGAGCTCCAAATCTCGGAAAATGGCAAAGGCATGAGGTGCGCGAAATTATGGAGCAGTGCGCGGAAAATGGTTGTGCGCGGAAGATTTGTATTTCGCGATCAAAGCGGATTACGCGCTCAAAGAGGGTTTTTCGCGCGGGGTCGATTTTGCCTATAAATATGAAGTGACCCTCCTCCATTCAGTAGAGTTCAAGACATAGAAAATACCTGAGCTCTGGTTCGCGAAATTGAAGTTAGAAAGTGTGTTGCGCGTAAACTTAAAGTTTGCGCGTAAAGTCAGATTGCGCGAAAAGCAAAGGCTGCGCAGAAAGTTGGTGTTGGCGCGTAAAAGGAAGATTGCGCGAAAAGTGAATTTCGCGCAAAATCAGTGAATTGCGCGCAATGCAGTTTCGAGGCTGCGCGTAATATTTGGAGGTTGCGCGAAAAAGGAATTTCGCGCAAATCATTGAAATTGCGCGCAAGGCACCGTAATGGTTGCGCGTAAAAATTGAGGTTGCCCGGTACATCCGGTGCAAAGTGAGATTCATCTACGGGTGAAAGTTGAACTTCAATAGAGCATCTACATACAGAGAAAGATGCATTCCTTAATGGAAATGAAGAGACCTACAGGTCTATAAACTGTGAGTGAATCCCTTCCAAGAGCAGTGAGCTTAGGAAGAGGAAGAAGGTGATCCTCTCCACCGGCAGTGAGCCAGAGAGAGAGAAATAGGGAGTGACCCTTGGGAAAGCAGTGAGCTGACCCTAAACATTGTATAGGCAGTGAGCCTGGGCATAGAAGTGATCTAGCCCGAACATTGTAATCCACAGCTAGTGAAGTCTAGTGGAATTTGGTGCGAACCGGCAACTTGTCGGCGTATGCTCCTTGGTCGTAGCCCTTAGCGGTGAACCAAGTAAAAATCTCTGTGTCTGCCTGCTTACTTTCTTGCATTGCATTCAAAGCATCATCATCAGGTAAAGGAGACAAGTGATCACAGTAACCACACAAGTGCAAACAAAGTGACCCTTGTAACAAAGAGGTCAAGATCCAGTGGGGCAGGAAGAACTTTGAAAAAGAATATCCATACCCTGATTCACCCCCCCCCCCCTCTCAGGGTATATAGGCCCCTATTGGCCCTAACAATTGGTATCAGAGGGATAGGTTGCTTTTATCAGATTTTTTTTTCTCTTTAACTTGGTGTATCGATCTGTGTAGTTGAAGATATTGTTTGCGCTTATCTCGGTCTACCATGGGAAAAAGAAAATCTTCAAAGAAGAATCAGAAGTCAGGTGGTATCCCTCAGTGTGGAAGTGTTTTTGGAAAAAGCGTGATTCAACTAAAAGAATCAAACAGCTTACTGAAGGAATCATGTAGTGAACAGAAAAATGATTTGGATAAATCATACCACAAAAATACTTACTCAGTCAATGATGCTGATGGAATGAGTGAAGAACCTGACTTTCCAAGTGACGTTGGAACCACTGATGGTGAAGAAGAAGAAATTGAAGGAAGAATTGATATGCGAGCTGAGTTGGAGGCTTCTCTTGAAGAGATAGATGTTTGGAGGGCCAAAACCAAGAAAGCTAACAAAATTGTTCGCGATGCCAAACTCTATATGCAGCAGCAAGAAGAAGAGAAGTCTGAGCTGATGGAAGAAATTGAGAAACTTAAGTTATCAACATCAGAGAACTCAGAATCAGTTAGTAAGTATAAGCTGAAGGTTGAAGAACAGAAAAGAGAGATTGATGGCCTGAACAAAAAGGTGGAATTTTTCCATGAGGCTAAATAATTGGATCAGAAATCCACTGAGGAAATTAAATATAAAGGCATTCGGATCCATGATCTGGAAACTGAGATCCACAAGCTAAGAGGCTTAAATCAAAGGCTTATTGATATAGTTACTGACCTAACAGAGAAGAATTATTCTCAAGGTGAGCAACTACAAAAGCTGTCTAAAATGAAAGGAAAACAAAAGGCTGGTGATTATGAAGAGAATCAAGAGTCCGATGAAGTTCGGAATCTGAAATCCAAAAGTGATGATTTGGCTACACAACTATTTGAACTAGTTCAGAAGCATCAAAGACTACAGCAAGAGAATGCATGTTGCTCTGATTTTATTGCTCAAGAAAAATTGAAGGTAAAGAAGCAAAATGACATGGTTGATGAGTTGAAGCATGAACTGGAAGATGAGATGAGTAGAGGGAAGATTCTCAAGGAAGAAAATGATGTCAAACTTGAATCAAGGGATATGAAGATTCAAAATTTGGAAGAGGAGCTAAAATCAGTGAAGAAGGAAATGGAGAAAGGCAATGCTGAAGGAAAGCCTAGAATGAAGGATGCCTTGCACCTATTATTTGATTATCCTTCAGCAGGCGATGATAAAATGAAGTCCAAATATGCTGCATCAGAGGAGAAGCATGAAAGGATTGTATCTTCCCAAAGGTCATCCTTTTTGGGAAAATCTGGAATTGGATATGATAATCCCACTCCTATGGCTGATAAGAAAAATGTAGTGAAAAATTCCAAAGGTAAGAAAAATCCTGTAGGTGCTGGAGATAGGCCTATGAGGGTAGTTTCAAGGAGTGATGATATGTGTTATTTCTGCGGAGTTCATGGCCACACATCAAGCTTCTGTACAGAGGCTCTGGAGTACATCTCATGCTGTGAAAATAGAAACTTCAATAAATCTGAGAACATGAAGAGGTATAATGACAAATCAGAGAGAAGAGTCTCTCAGAGGAAAGAATATGTTAGATGCTATTACTGCGGAAGAATGGGACACACAATGAGTACGTGTCAGGAAGATCAAGAGCCCAATATCAAAAGAAGAACTCAAGGTGCATCAACATCTCAGCAGAGAGATGATGAAATGAGGTATGCCTTTGAGGGAAAATGTTTTATATGTTCTCACTATGGGCACATGGCGAGACATTACAGTAAGAAGAAAGCAGGAAAGGGAAAGGAACAAGAAAAAGGATCTCCACCACAAGAAGTGTACAAGAAAGAAGCCTGTACTGGGAGAAAAAGTGGTAAGGAGAAGAATAGGCTTAGAGCCTCGGGGAAGTCACATGGAGCTGATCGAAAGGTGTATCAGTCACCTCCTCTATCTTACTCACAACAGCTCTCAAGGAGAGAATGTGAACAAACCTGGAAGATTAAGGGAAGATCTACTCCAGTTGTGATACAGAATAATGAACGTTCAGTGGAGGACCCACCACCAATGCAAAAAAGGGTGGCGACTCATAAATCTGATAAAAGGCAGATTAGCAAAGAACGCATTGAAAAATCCACATGTCATGTTTCTCAGCGAGAAGTGAAGGAAAGAGGAAGACCCCTAAGATGGGAGAAGAAGAAATGGAAGATGCCAAATATAGAGGTTCCTACTCAGAAAAATAATCAAGGAAAATGGAATTTTGGTAGAACCTCAAAGAAGAAAATGTGTACTAGCGGGTTTATACCCCAAGCGGTGAGAAAGGCCGAGCCTACCAAATCTACATATCAGAAAAAGTCTCAGAATGTAGGCAATGAATGCCTAGTCATATGGCCAGAACAGTTGAAGTTGGTCAGGCAGTTGGAGGAAGCAAGAAAGGAGTGTGATGCCCTCCAAGAAAGAATCAAAGGGTTGACCCATCAGGATCAACCACAATCCTCATCTTGAGGAGTCCGGAATAAACCCCTCTCCCTATGTATATAAATGCTATTAACTGATGATTTTTGTGTTTCAGGTTTTAGGGAGATACAATCCAAGGGGAAGTGGCATCTAAGGATGCGAAGTTGAGAAATGATATGCTCTAGAGTTTCAATTGATTCAAATCAGATACTAGAGTTGAAGAAGAAGGAGAGCAACAGAGCACAATAGGAAGTGATTGTGTTATTAACTTTATCTCTTGTTTCCTACACTGAGTTTCAACTCCGTAGGCTTAGAGATTTTGTTAGTGGCTCAAATCTGATTGGAAGATGAGAACGAATGATGTAGGAGGAAAATACGTGTTATGGGTCTAAACTGTTGGGCCTAACCCCAGGAAGTGTTGCATAACATAGGGGGAGCATTCAACAACAAAATCAGATGCCAGATCCATCAAGGAAATAATTGGATGACCCAGCTCAAGAGTTGTCTATCGAGAGAAGACATACTATGAGAGAAGCAGCAGTGATCAAGCATTTCATGCTTATTTATTTTGATCTAACATTGTGGTATCAGCTGACTGTTTTTCAGGATACCAAGAAGCTGCGAAAATTAGCTGAAAGAAATGAAGCCACTGAAAAATGAGTCAGTGAACAATTTCCTGACGAAAGTGTTGAGGAAGAAAGCAACACAGGGGGAGAAGAAGTGGCTGAGGGTGACTCAGAATAAGATACTGATGATGAGTAAAAGGATGTAAAATCCTTATCTGCACAAAATACAAAGAATCGAGCTGAAATTGATAGGCAGACTATCATCAGTGATCAGTGAGATCCAGTTCAGACAAAGAGAATGAAATCACTACAGCAGACATCATTACTATCTCAGGTTGAGTCAAAATGCTTTGCTGATGCAGCTGAAGATGAAAACTGGGATCATGCCATGAATGAAGAGATAGGTCAGAATTGAGAAGAATCAGACCTGGGAAATTGTTTCGAGGCCAGATGATAAAAACATCATCAGGACAAAATGGGTCTATTTAGACAAGATGAACGAAGATGGCACAATGATTCGAAACAAAGCACGACTGGTGTGCAAAGCATACACCCCAAGAGAATGGTACTGAAGGCTATATCAGTATTTGAAGAAGATTGGTTTTCAGTGTGGGGGATTTGATTACAATCTTTATTTCAACAACAATATTAATCAAAGGATGGTGAGGCTGGTCAAGGAAGAAGACATAATATTTGGAAGATCAGATGAAGCATAGTTACACAAGGCAGGAATGGAACATTCATTTCTGAATCCGAGTATGCCAAGGATGTTTTGAAATGATTTGGAATGGAAAATTCCAAGGAGATGAAGACTCCGGTTTCTACCCGGATGAAATCATCAAAAGATGACAGTGGTAGGGCAGTTAATATCACAGAATACATGCAAATCATTGGAAGTCTGTTGTACTTAACCGCAACAAGGCCTGATATTGTTTTCGCCACATGCCAAGCAGCGAGATATCAGAGTAATCCCAAGGAAAGTCACATGCTTGCAGTGAAAAGAATACTTCGGTATATCAAGGGCACAGTGGACTTCGGCTTGACATACAATGACAAATCTCAGACAGAGTTATTGGGATATACTGATGCAGACTGGGCCGGTTCAGCGGATGATAGGAAACCAACGTCAGGTGGTGCTTTTTATCATAATGGATTGTGTATTTCTTGGCTTAGCAAGAAGCAAGATTGCATTTCATTAAGCACCGCAGAAGCTGAGTATATTACGGCCACTCAAGCATGCACACAGTTATTGTGGATGAAGCAGCAGCTTGAAGATATGGGAGTTGAAGTAAAGTCTCCGATCGGAATCCAGTGCGATAACTCAAGTGCTATAAATCTCAGCAAAAATCCCGTCCGTCACTCTAGGACAAAGCACATTGAGATAAAGTATCATTTTATCAAGGAGAAAGTTGAGCAGGGGATCGTGAAATTGGAGTATGTGCCTACAGAACTACAGGTTGCAGACATTCTGACAAAGGCCTTACCCAAGGAAGCTTTTGAAAGGCATCGACTGGCTCTGGGAGTTCAGTCAATTCCCCACACTTGAAATAGAGTGGATGTCCCCCCCCCCCCTCTCCCCGAGGTATGGTGTGTTTTTCCCTAATATGATGATATGTGTTCTCTACTATGTTACAGACTTCAAAGGCGTGACCTTTGGGTTCATTGACAAAGGGGGAGAAAAGTGCTTGACAAGTGCTTGACAAAGGGGGAGAAAAGTGTTAGTTCAAGAGAGAAAATAGTGCGGAGATTTGATAAATCATAATTGATACGGGGAGAAGCTGACAGGTGGAGCAGCCAGAAAGGGGGAGCAATGAGAAAGGGGGAGTGATTTTAAATCTGACGATGCTAGACGTGATCGATCAAATCATAGAAATCACGACAGCTAATGATCGTGATAAAAGCATAACAGTGGTGTTGGAATGGTGTGAGACGGTGTCCAGCTATCAACAATTGGTATCAACTTAAGAATTCACCAATTAGTATCAGTGTGGTTCAACAACTGGTTTTATTTTAAGAATTGGTATCAGGGTGGAATCGACAATTGGGGTCTGACAGGAAGTGATTCATTGATGAACTTTTCATACTACTCTTGTTTCTCACGCCGAGCATTGCTCATGTGGGCTTAGAGTACAAGTTAAGTGAATCCTTGAACGCTATCATAATCGCAAGAGGCGAATGGTGGTAGCAGCTGGAAGAAGACTCAGTGAGGTATCAAAGTGCAGAAAATATTTCTGAGCAGAGTTGTGAAGAGTTGTCAACAAACCCAAAGGGGGAGATTGTTGGGCAAAAATCCCTCAAGGTAACATTGCAGCATTTTTGGGTTGATTGTGTTTGTTGACAAAGCAGGTTTCCATGGAGAATTGTCGAGTTCCCGAGAAGTTGTTGACATTCCATGTTGACAAAGAACTATGACAAAGGAAAGGACGATCTGGAGGCGGTACAAAAGAGCAGTACAAGGTGGCGCCGTTTTCCAGTGTTTGCCAAATTTTTGGGCCTGAAAATCGCCAATGGAAAATGGAGTGATATGTTGTTGGCGAAGGTTGAGGAGAGAGAAATGAAGGAGGTGTGCGGAAAAATCAAGCGTGGCGCGGAAAACTAGCAGGTTGCGCGAAATCTTGAAGTGTGGCGCGCAAAACAGCGGGTTGCGCGAAATTGTATTTCGCGCAAAAGATGTTTCAAGGCCGAAAGCTTGAAAATCGGTAAAGGCATGAGGCGCGCGAAATTTTGGAGGCGTGCGCGGAAAATTGAAGTGGCGCGCGAAATAGCAGATGAAGTATTTCGCGCAAGAGGTGTTTCGAGCTCCAAATCTCGGAAAATGGCAAAGGCATGAGGTGCGCGAAATTATGGAGCAGTGCGCGGAAAATGGTTGTGCGCGGAAGATTTGTATTTCGCGATCAAAGCGGATTACGCGCTCAAAGAGGGTTTTTCGCGCGGGGTCGATTTTTCCTATAAATATGAAGTGACCCTCCTCCATTCAGTAGAGTTCAAGACATAGAAAATACCCGAGCTCTGGTTCGCGAAATTGAAGTTAGAAAGTGTGTTGCGCGTAAACTTAAAGTTTGCGCGTAAAGTCAGATTGCGCGAAAAGCAAAGGCTGTGCAGAAAGTTGGTGTTGGCGCGTAAAAGGAAGATTGCGCGAAAAGTGAATTTCGCGCAAAATCAGTGAATTGCGCGCAATGCAGTTTCGAGGCTGCGCGTAATATTTGGAGGTTGCGCGAAAAAGGAATTTCGCGTAAATCATTGAAATTGCGCGCAAGGCACCGTAATGGTTGCGCGTAAAAATTGAGGTTGCCCGGTACATCCGGTGCAAAGTGAGATTCATCTACGGGTGAAAGTTGAACTTCAATAGAGCATCTACATACAGAGAAAGATGCATTCCTTAATGGAAATGAAGAGACCTACAGGTCTATAAACTGTGAGTGAATCCCTTCCAAGAGCAGTGAGCTTAGGAAGAGGAAGAAGGTGATCCTCTCCACCGGCAGTGAGCCAGAGAGAGAGAAATAGGGAGTGACCCTTGGGAAAGCAGTGAGCTGACCCTAAACATTGTATAGGCAGTGAGCCTGGGCATAGAAGTGATCTAGCCCGAACATTGTAATCCACAGCTAGTGAAGTCTAGTGGAATTTGGTGCGAACCGGCAACTTGTCGGCGTATGCTTCTTGGACGTAGCCCTTAGCGGTGAACCAAGTAAAAATCTCTGTGTCTGCCTGCTTACTTTCTTGCATTGCATTCAAAGCATCATCATCAGGTAAAGGAGACAAGTGATCACAGTAACCACACAAGTGCAAACAAAGTGACCCTTGTAACAAAGAGGTCAAGATCCAGTGGGGCAGGAAGAACTTTGAAAAAGAATATCCATACCCTGATTCACCCCCCCCCCCTCTCAGGGTATATAGGCCCCTATTGGCCCTAACACATAAACTATCCTAGATTAGGTAAACCAAGTAAAAAAAATACATTCATTTTTTAAGGTTTTATCGCTTTGTATTTATTGTGATTTAATGAATTTTTCTAACTAATAATGGAATGAGATTTCTGGAGAGGGTTGAAAAATATTTTATACATAATTTGACTCAATTTCCATAGGGTATTATCTTTCATGGGACTAAAATGTCTCTTAATGGTACATGAAGATAAGGGAACGTAAAAAATATTACTAGAAACAATAATTAGATTTAGTAGTAGTGGGGAATGACCTGAGATGTTGTTAGAATTACCTGTGTGATAAAAAATTTATGGTGCATATAGAAAATAAAAGCCTGAATAAAATTTTTATACAATATGACTTGAAACTTTGATAGTGAAATTTGGTTTTTTATTTGTTGTATTTTTTTTCGACAACCATAAACCCCTATAAAATGTTACATAGTTATATATGTGTTGATCCAAGTTATATAGAATTTGGAGGTGTATAAGTCTTATAGTTAGGGAAATATTATGACCTTATTTGTTGATATTCCTCATGACATCTATGAGTACCACAACCGAGAGACCCTTACATTTTTTTCTATCAATTTTACACTCCTAACTAGGATGTAGATGGGTAACCTATAATGTTTGGATTATATAGTCATGAGGGACAATATATATAGTGGGGAGCCACCTCTAGAATAGTCCATTGATGTTGATGAGGTTCTTTCTGACCAAATACAGATTATAGTCTCTAAAAGAATACATGAGTACCCAATAAGGGACTCACCTGCCTTGATGTGTATAGTTCATTCTGGTTTGAAAAAAATGTCATGATATACACAGGTATATTTTCTGACTTGGGATTAATAGAGTCATTGAAAGGTTCATTATGGGGTGATCCACCTATTATTAGGTGAAGTTAAAGATCTAGTGATCCACTAGTCTACTCTAGTCACTACCCATTCCTTTGTGTAAGTGTAATGATGTGGCCATGGACGTTGTCATGTGATTATTGAGTAAAACCCTATAAACGGATATATTTTTGGTGATTATGGACCATCTAGATAGATATATATATATATATAATCATTTCATTACAATATGAGAGACATTTTAATTTGATGACATGGGTAGGAGTTGTATTTGAGAGATAGTGTATATTCTTGGAGTACCATAGAAAATCATCCCAAATCAGGATTCCTAATTCAAATAATTTTTTTGGATAATGATGTATAAATAGCTTGATAGGAAGGTGCATCTGGGAACTTGATACTTCCCTCAGGTACACAGGTAGTTTGATCACACTATATTGATTATGGAGGATATTTTTAGCGGATTTATCTGAGATTTAGATGTTATTTAAAGGTCTATTTTTTACATTTTGAGTTCACATAAAAATATTTACCATGTTTTGATCCATATGGATTCAATTCATGATTTATATGATAGCCCATTCTATTTACCCTATATTTTTCTAGAAGTTAGGGAGTTAATGATTATGTGGTTGAGTCACAACTATGAGACATTAAAGCATAAAAAATTTATGAAAAAGCTATTATTGACTAAAAAAAGTATATATAGGTTGAATGGTAACCAATCATGATGTTCTATAGAGTTCAAGTTGGGGTATCGATTATATATATGATTTTCACTATGTTTGTGCATTTCAATATTTAGAGAAAAAGGAAGATAGTTCCGAAATATGTGGGATTGTTTTAGATCATAGAGAGGATCAATAAAATCATAAATGGATTGTATTTTCATCAATGGTATAGTTCTATACCAGATGTATTTTATGTATCTTAAAATTGATAGAATTATCCTGATATGTCTCTTGTGATCAACAGTAAAAACCTCAATCTTTTGGTTGATGTTTAATTTTATGGTAACTTAGTGCGTACCAGGGATCAAAATGAAAAGACACTTTGCAGAAAGATTGTTCCATTAGTGTGGGTGAAGTGGAAGTATGTATATATTCACGATGAAACATGAGTGTGGGAGTGTGATATACAAGTACAATGGTTAGAGTTCTTCACTAAGAGGCATAGTTATGTTCAAGAACATAGCTTAAGAACAATCTGATATATCCCGGTGTGGTTTTTATAGCATGGGCTTGTTTTTTGTGCCTACTTGTTTAAAATATAAATAAGAACCCAAAGCTATTAAAATTTCTACAAAAAATGAAAGTCAAATTTAAAAATTTTATTTTAAATGTTTTGGGGTTTTTAAAAATGTTTGGGTTTTTGGGTAAATGATTTGGAAAAAACCTTGGCTTTTCTATATGTATTAGGTCCCCAAAAAGGTGTTTGATGTGTTAAAATAAGTACAAAAATGGTCAAGGTAATTGAGCCAAGGATGATGATTGGTTTTTTATTTTTTTTTAGAATTTAGTTAGTTTAGAGAGGCCCTAGAAATGTTGTAGTTGAATGGGTTAATTTTTTATTTTATTTTTTTGATATTTTTGGGTTTATGTTGTTTATCAAAAATTGTCAATGTATAAAACCATACATAGGAAAATTATCTTAATTAAAACACGTTTTACGTCCAAGTTATAAGAAAAATATCTTATGTTCAAGGTAAAATTATCTTATTTATAAAAAATATAGGTTACGTAAGATTTTTCTGATAATGAAAACTATTATATTTGAAAAATTATGTTACATATAGGTTTTCTGACAAAGGGAAAACCCAAGAATACTGAGATTAATATGTTATATATGAACAATAATGTTATGTAATGAGGAAATTATATTTCCCATGAATACATATCTTATATATAGGTTTTCTATTTAAGGGAAAACCCTTACATGAGGAATACTATATTATGTATGAACATAATAATTTATTTATCATGTTTTTAAAGTAAAATATCATATGTACTAGAATAAAATATATTATGTATGGATATTATGTTACACATAATTTCTCACTCACATAAAATATATTATGTATGAGATAAAATATATTATTTATGAATTATATCTAGTTAAAATATCATTTATATCAAAAAAAATTATATACCAAGATAAATACTGTATTTATAGAAATAATATCTTATTTATTAAGTTTATTCCAATTATAATATATTAGTTATCACTAATATATTATGCATACGATGAGATATATTACATGTAGAGTATTTCTAGTGGATTAAATGTCACATATCGATAGTATGATATGCACTAATTAAAAAATATTTTGTATAGGTTTCTTCCCAAAGGAAGCCACCATATGTTTACAAAAATATGTTATGCATTTCATAAAATATTATGTATTAGGTTTTTCCTATGGAAAAAACCTTACCTATCTATAAAATATTTTACATATATGTTTTTTAAAAAGAAAAACACCAGCATATTTAATATGTAAATTACATAAAAAGGGAAAACATGGAATTTATAAAACACCTCCAAATGTATGATAATATATATCTTATTTATAGACCTTATAAGGTTGATACATATGGTTTTTATCAAGTGTTCTTAGACTGTTAATTATTGAAAAACGAACAGTGTTTTTAGATGCCTCGAGAATATTAAATAAATGTCAAAAACAACTATAACAAGGAGATTAGGGATCTTACATTATTTTTATATAGAAAATAATTCCAATATATATCCCTCTTCCCTTTTGTCATCTCAAAGTTAGACCTTCCTTAATTTTCAATGGATTTAAGAACTATTTTCTATGAATGGTATCTAAAGGTAAATATATCACCTTGTGACATACCTCTCTCATTTTTTCATTTTTTTTCATAGCCTCACATAAATTATTATTTTTATTCCCCTCTTCTTGTTTTCTTATCAAAAACATCAATTTATTCAATTTAAAGTTGTATTATGAGTTGATTTTGAATGAGTGAATACATCCATGCACAAGGTATATGGTCCTTAAGATATCTATAATTTATTAGAACCTTTTTTCTATAGGATTTGTGGTTATATTGGACTAAAGGGTGCTTGAAAAAAACATAAACATATCAATTTTTCCATTATTATTTATGACTAAACCCATATTCAGGGTTTAAGTTGCAAATTTTTTGATATAAAACATGAAATTTGAAACTATGTGAGCTTAATCTAATTTTAAAGTAAATTGAAATTTATAGTGTTCGCCCAATGGGTTTCCTAAATTGAAATTGGATGCTGGGTGATGATTTCTAGGATGTGATAATTAGAAAAGACATGTTTGATAATAAAGGTAACGGTTAGGTGGGAAATACTACCCCTGAATATTAAATGATATGACTCTATCAGAGATACTAGCCCAAAATATAATAAATGATATGGTCTGGTTAGAAACAAAACCCCATAATATAATAAATTAGATAGATGGATGTGACACATTTCCTACCTAATATAATAAATGATATGGTATGGTGGGACACACTACACTCCCCACCCAAATATAATAAATGATATAGTTGTTTGGGATGGAATTCCCCAAAATATAATAAAAGATTTTGTTTGATGGGATGAACTAACCTAGAATATAATAGATGATATAGATGGATGGGATGATATTCCCCCAGAGTGTAATAAATTAGTTGGATATATACTTCATAGATATGAATTTTCATGTTCAGAGACATCCAACATTGGCTGAAACTAGCTTGGCCGATCACAGGTGTCACATTAGAACCTCAGGACCAATGGTGGTTATTCATTATGATTTCTATTATTTACTTTGTCCATCCTCATTAACCATAACTCAATCTATATTTTGGGATATCATCAGTGGTGGAATACTGTTTTATACTTACACCCTTCTTATGCCACCATTGGTACATAAGTATACTTCATGGTAGTTGGAAAACATAAGGGAATTTCATTATGATTGAATGATGGCTTGGATGGCTGTGATGGATAATGACAGATGATATTGGACTAGGATTTAGTAAAAATAATATATCTTCCTAATTTTTAATATTGTAGTTATTTTTTAAAATATTTTTTATATTCTACCAACTAGAGATAATTATTTATCCTATATTTAATTTATAACTTGAACACCATTCATTTTGAAGTATCATGGGTTATGTTTTTTCTATTTCCACGTGTTATGATTTTTATTTCCTTACTCGTCTAAATATATATATTTTCTATTATTTTTAATGTTCTTTTCTACTCGTATATGAGAGTATATTTTCCAAATAAAAAACCACAGATACTATTATAGCTTCACCTTTTCCATTTATTTTAGATAATGAAGTCATCAATTTTTGGAAATAAAATAATAATACTTTCTAATATATTAAAATTTTTATTAATTATGGGGTAGGAAAACATTGAATTGAATTAAGATGAAAATAAATAAAAAATATGGAATTCATGACACAAAAATATTTTTCACAATGTGGGATAAATCAAGCATCGAGTTCATGGATTAAAATTGAAGATTTAAGAAAAAAACAAGTATAATATGCTAGAAAATAAAAATTACCATCCTGAAACACATATTAATGATGTAAAAAACATAGATAAATCAGGATGTGTGATAATCCGTGAAAAAATATAACCTAGGGTGTATCATGAAAAATCATATCGTGACCCCCCAGTCACATAGTGAAACCTAACAATGAGAATTTTTCAAATTCCAATAATGATGGTATTTGGACGCCCCCCAAAATTAACTCAATAGAAACACCATGGGATAACTTGGAACCTATTATTTGTCTAATTTATTTAATTTAAGATTCTTGGAGGATTCATTTTTACCTATAAATACAAGGCCAGCGAGGTTCTCCAAAGGTAATCAAAGAACACAGCCTAAACCTAATTACAATGTGTTGTGCTTATGTAGAGTCTTTATCCAAGCTAGTATGTTATTTCATGAGGAGTTATTTTATATATTTTTTTACCCACTCGTGACTTTAATAAGGGTGAAACTATCAATTATTATAGGTAATTTAAATAATAGTGGAGTGTTCATGTGATTTTTTTCTATTTTATGTTCATATTTAATTTGCGGCATTCATATTTTATTCTTATAATATATTAATTTTTTATTACATGAAAATTAATTACATTATTAAGAGAGAAAAATGTTATTGATAAACTAATATTTTTATGTTTTTCATACCCATTGTAAAATTCATTGAGATCATTTTTAAAATAGGTTTTGAGAATATTAATTCTTTTATAAGCCAATGTAATTGACCATATGAAAAGGGTAATTTCTATATTAAGGAGGATATACCAATACTAAGGATATTATTTATCTCAACTATGAAAATAAGTATGAAAAATAAAATCAACTTATAAATTTACTAGAACATGATCTTGAAATTAACAAAACCAGGAATGTTTACTCTCATTGAATTAAATCCATTCTATTTCTCTAATTTCATTCTTAATCAATATTACTCAGTAAATAATTTAAATTCCCTAAAATATACATTCTCTATCTAATGGTTTTGACCTTAAACATAACTCATTATATATTTAATTATTTATTTATGTTAGTTTAGGTTAATTATATATTATTAAATTTTATTATCCCGCTAGGAAATTAAAAACATCCTACAGGAGACCAAATTTTTGGAAAAAAATTCAGTGATTGTGACAATACTAGATTTAGGATTTATAAATATTTTTATTTTATGGATTTTATTTTATTATAAAGAACCATGGTTTTAAATAAAAAGGGAAATGAAATCTTCAAATATGACCCTCAACATGAAATAAGTCTATGGAAGGGGGAAAACCATGACCATGACTAGAATAGAACATATTCATTGTTCCAAAGTTGCGCAACCAATATATCTTGGTCTACAAATGATCACATATTAAGGAACTCCTTCTATAACATGATTAAATATGAGCTTCCAGGTACCATTGTTGGTTGGAGTGGACACTCAAGAGTGGGGGGGGTGAATTGAGTTCCAATTAAAATTTTTGTTTTAAAATCTTTCACTAAAATCCCCCAATTTAAAATACTAATTGAATTATAGTGAATTTGAACTAAAGAAAACTTTCAGTTAGGTTCTCAATGGATTGATTAATTCCTAGTTAATCTAATTATAAGATCATATTATCTTTTGAAACTAAACTAATGATTTTAAAGTAATGAAAACACTTGCTAATTCAATTATTAGAGTAACTTTGAAAAATAGTTTAAGTTTTAAAGCACTTGGAAGCGAAATAAAAGGATTTAGATAAAACTAAACAAAGAACAGCAGATATAACCAAGAGGTTAAGTATCAAGATGATACTTAGTCCTCTAAACAATTTATATAAATTTTATCCACACCCTGGATTGGGGTTCACAACAATTTACAACTATCCAGGTCAAATACCTCTACCACAGTTCTACGTGGGAAAGAAAAAAAAAGCAAATACATCTGTCCAGGTCACACACGAACTCTACCACTATCCATAGTGGGAAATAGAAGATGTAAAGAGTTTGAATGAGGATTTACAGAACCTCCAGTTAAGGTTCAGGAGATAGTGTGTGTGTAAATTAAAACTGATGACACACACTACTCTTAATGTAAATAATAAATCACTGAGCATGATATAGAGTTTAGAATGGCTCTAGTGATTGCAGTGTAGCTCTGGACTACTTAGAATTTGATCAGAAATGGTTTTGAGTCCTCTTCTTTTTTTTGTCTAAAAAATAGAGTGTGATCTGCTTGACATCCAGGTTCAGAGACAGTGAACATGTAGTCGATGAAGTTCTTCAAAGTCCTTGTGAATGTAACAAACTCTTCTTGAGTAAGCTTGAGTGTGTATGAGCTTCTGTGTCTTCATGATCGTGCATGTATATCTGTATGATCTCTTCTTGTGTATGTCACTTGTATCACTTCTGTATATCCCTTGTATCTTCCTCGTGTCTTTCACATATCTCACTTTGTAGCAACAGGGACTTCTTGTATTTATGGCACGAGCTCCCGCAAAAGAAATGATTTATTTTTACAGGTACGAGGTACGGTTCCCTGACATCCAACAACCTTTATTAAATAAATTATAGAGCATAAAATTATATCTGATATGACCATTGGTTAGATTAAATAAAGATAAAGAAATTAAGGCAGCGTCGGATTCTCTGGAATGGTAGCTTTGGATATCGGTAGCCTTGTGTATCGGTAACCTCTTGTGTAATGGTAACCTTTATATCGGTAGACTCTATGTCTATCGGTAGTGGTAGAATTAATGTACCGGTGACCTTTCGTGTAACTGTAGCCTTCATGTACCGGTAGCTTACTTGGTGTATCGGTAGACTTCCTTCAGTAACTTGTCTATAACGGTAGGCTTGAGTAACAATGACTTTTCTGTATCGGTGACCTTCACGTATCGGTATACTTGCATAACAGTGACTTGTCTGCACCGATGGACTTGATGTAGAGGTGTCCTTCACGTATCAATAGACTTTCATAACAGTGACTTGTCTGTACCAGTGGTCTTGAGGTAGCGGTGACCTTCACGTATCGGTAGAATTGCATAACGGTGACTTGTTGTATCGGTAGTCTTGCATAATGGTGAATCGTCTGTTTAAGCATTCTATTGGCAGAATGGGATAAGTTAGAATATATATTCATCTTGTAACCGAATTATCTGAAGATAATATAAATATTATAATATATGAATATGTGCATGGTGTACAGAAATACTGAAATAAGAAATTAACCATTAATAAATATAGGGATTATCAAACCATAATTAAGCATAATTGGGATTATCATAATATGAGTGAGCATAATTGGGATTATCAAAAGATGAGTTCAACTAATTCTCCCAGAGGGTTCAACAATCTCCCCCTTTTTGATAATCACAACTTATGCCAAAGTATTAAAATAGTGTCAGAGGAAAAATTTCCTAAGAAAAAAATTAAAAGAAAGTTCTCATTTTTCTCCTCCTTTCAATTGCACTCCCAGTTCTCATTTGTTTAACTTTCTCCCCCTTTGTGATTAACAAAAATAATGGTAGAATCAGAGAAATGTAGAGACAAAAAGAGAACAGATTTCAAGGAAACATAAACATAGTAAAATGGAGAATGTAAGAGTAAATTTTCATTAAGTCACAAAATATACAAACTGATAAAGTCAGTATTACAAAAATACAAGTGAATCATATCAAAAACATACAGAATCACTCAATATTACTCTTGAATATGAGTCTTTCCCTTAGGATCAAAAAAGGGTGCAGGTTTAGATTGAGTAGATGGATTGGGAATAGCTGAAAGAACAACTGGAGGGTCAGCCACTGAAACTGTACCAGATCTGAAATCTGTGCTCTTTAGTGGGATCATAGGTTTCAAGATTCGAATAGCCTGAACTAGAGTCAAATGAGTAGTACTCCCAGAGGTAGAGGCAGGAAGTGCAGGAGATATAATCATAGGTCTGGCATCCACACGCATGAATGGTAGCAACAGGTTCCTGAAATCCATAATAATACTCCCTCCTCTCTCTATTGTTGACACAAAAGCATCTTGATTTTCAATGAATTTATCCAAGGAAAGAGTAAGCTCCCTGAGCTTTCTAACCATTTCTCTAAAAGCTTGAGTCACTGGAGGAAACTTCATATTCTCCATCAAAATCTTGAAATAGTTGGTCATTTGATTCTTGGTACAAACCTTCTCAAAGTAATCATACACTTTATTCTTAATTGCCTCTTGAGAAGCAATAGCTTCCCGTAGGTGATCACGAACAAAAATACTAACTTCCATAGTGGTAGAAAGGATTTGATTATCCGAGGTGCCACTGGTAATAGGCTTAGCCATCTCTTCCTGGATAACAGTTCTGATCTGGTCAAGGTTCACAGTGGAGCTGGATGAGGGAAGGGGTTTAACTGAGAAAGCTACTGTCTCCATGAAAGACTGTGTTAGATTACTAACAACCTTCTGAACAAGTTCATCTTGACTGTTCAAATGTTCTTTGACTAACTTCTTAAAATCCTCAAATACTTCCACAAACTACTTGAATACTTCTTTGATATATCTGATATCAGTATTCAATTGGGTTTGAGAACTGTTCATGGGAGTTAATAAATCAATTGATTGTCTTAGAGCAACCCCATCTCCTATCCAACTCTCAATTTGAGTATGGAATACTTTAACTTCATCCATCATTCCCTTCACTGGACTAGAAACAACACATCGCAGAGATAGCTCCAGGGATTTCTCCACACTACTCATTTCATCAACTAATATTTTCTTCAAATCTATCACTGATTCTCCCAGTTCTTCTTTCATTTCAGCCTTTAAGGACTCAAGGTCCTCCTTGGTTGCCAAAGTTTCTGCCACAACAGGTAGGATAACTGATTCCCTTTGGGGATGGTCTTCCTCATCAAAATCTCCATAATTAAGACCAAGTACCATATATCCTGGATTTGATGTCCAACCTTCAATGTCATACAACATAGAAACTCAACCAAGATGCTCCCCCTCACTTAGAGCCTTCTCCTGAGGAATCTCCTCTAACGGTTCTGCTCGAGGTAACTCTACAGCCTCCTCTGCAACTTCAGCAGATTCAATAACCATTTGATCTGATAGTTCAATGGTGGGGTGAATCCTATCATTTTCTGAGTCATCAATGACTCTCTCAGTAATGGTAGTAGGTCCCACTGTTGCTTCCTGATCAGGCACTATATGGACTTTACTATCTATCAGGGGGCTCAAACTGAGCTCTTCTTCTTCATTTTCCTCATCAATGGCTTCAGTAGCAACATCTTTTTCTCCATTAACAAAATGATCAGATTCGGTTGCCTCATCCTCTTCAGAGGTGTCCTTAACAACGTATTGATATGTTTCTTCTTCTTCTTCTATGGTCTGAGTATCATTGGCCTTCAGAATAGTTTCTCTCCATGGTAGTTCTTTTGGAGGGCTAGCTGCTCCATAGGAAATATTTTGATGCACATGACTAAGAGGTAAATCTAGGTCTCCACCTTCCTCAACTGATTTCTCTTCCTCCTCAGCTTCAACTTCATTATCACTGTAGACCAATTCTGGATCATCTGGTCTAAGACCAGGATCCCTCACATCCTTTGGTCTAGAAGGATGGTCCACAAGAGTGTACTTGTCATAGAGTTTACCTTCATCATTAACCCATGATTTCTTACAAGGGTTCCATCTAACTTTTATATACTTAAAAACAGTACTGGTGAGGAAAGAGTTATCCTTAACTACAACAGTTTCATCCTGAGGTCCAACTACCTCCTTTTCCATCAACAGAATAGAAATATACTTAGAAAGAAAAGTGCATTGGACTCAGACTTCGGTCTAGTCATATCCTCAATATGAATCATTAGCAATCTGTACAAATTCACCTTTACTCCATGCTTTAACAGATAAAACAAATAAATATCCTGAAATCTAAGGGTAGCAGAAACTCCTCTCCTTGGACTAATCACATGCTGAATGAACTTGAAAAGTAGTTTATCCTACCCTACCATCTCTGCAGCAATGAACTTTCTAGGGGTTCGATTTCCTATCAATTCGAACAAGGCATCCTCATATTTGAAAAAGTCACTAGCAGTAAGTATGGATTTTGAATAAAATCTATAATCACCACTATGAGGAACTCTAAGGTTCTCAGCCCATTCAACTGTTGAAAATGAAAACTTTTGACCATTCACAAAGGAAATCATCCTATTCTCCACTTCTGATGTCTCAAAACAGACAAAATCATAGAACCCTTTTACCAGTACTGGATAATATGGTCCATTATTTTTTGTGAAGCACTCGAGCCATCCTTGCTCTTGTAATATCTTCAGAATCAAGGACTTTCTTTCCAATATCCATTCCGCACATAACTCCTTTTCCACTACAATTTCTCGCTTCGATAAATGCGGATTCACAGGATTCCTTCGAGCAGCACCTCTACTTCTTCGACTAGCACCATCATTGGTTACTTTCTGCTTCTTAGCTTGCGGCACATCACTCTCTTCATCCACTGAGGGTCGCTTCACACGGGCCATTTCAGATTCTAAGGCTTAGGGTTTTGCGAGCATGAAAGGTTTAGGTAGGAGGGATTCGAAAAGACGGGTTCGTGATGATTGAGTGAAGTCTAGAGTCGGGTTTAATATCATTTAGGATTCACATATAAAATAAATCTCACATATAAAACAAGGTTCGATGTCTCGACCTTAATACGAAATTTCAAAACAGTGCAAGAGATGTACCGTTGAGGTGTCCTTAAACGGTGAGGTCTATCCTAACGGTGAGGTTTAGCCTAACGGTGAGGATTATCCTAACGGTGAGGTTTATCCAAATGGTGAGGTTTATCTTAATGGCTTTAAGAGTAAGTTATCATTCCTAATTCATGTCTAATGAAACTTAATATTTCTGAACATAAAGGCTTAGTGAAAATATCAGCTAATTAGAGTTCAGTGCCTATAAATTCAAGAGTTATATCTCCTCTTTGATAATGATCTCTTATAAAGTGGCATCTAACATCAATGTGTTTAGTTCTAGAGTGAGACACAGGGTTATTTGAGATGTTTATCGCACTAGTGTTATCACAGTTAATTGAAACATGTTTAAAATCAAATCCATAGTCCCATAAAGTGTGTTTCATCCACATAATCTGTGCACAACAACTACTAGCAGCTATATACTCTGTTTCAGCATTAGATAATGAAACTGAGTTTTGTTTCTTACTACACCATGATACTAGGGACTTTCCTAGTAAATGACATGTTCTATATGTTCTCTTTCTATCTAACTTGCATCCAGGAACGTCTGCATCTGAATAACTTATTAAATCAAATGATTGTCCTTTTGGGTAAAAGAGTCCCAAATTAGCAGTATATTTAAGATATTTGAAAATCCTTTTAACAGCAAGAAATTGTTACTCTTTAGGATTAGCTTGAAATCTAGCACACATACATACACTAAACATAATATCAGGTCGACTAGCAGTAAGATAAAGTAAACTCCCAATCATCCCTCTGTAATTAGTTTGATCCACTGGTTTCCCAGTTTCATCAATATCCAATTTACAGGTGGTACTCATAGGTGTATCACTTCCCTTAATACTATCCAAACCAAAACGTTTTAATAAATCCTTAGTATATTTACTCTCATTCAAAATAATACCATCTTTAGTTTGAAAGATTTGAAATCCAAGAAAGTACTTAAGCTCTCCCATTAAGCTCATTTCAAACTCATTTTGCATAACCTTTGAAAAATCAGTACATAAATAATTTTTAGAAGATCCAAAAATAATATCATCAACATGGGTTTGTACTATTAATACATCTTTTGAAATTATTTTTATAAAAAGAGTGGGATCAGCAATTCCTTTTTTAAATCCTTTTGCAATAAGAAAATTTGTAAGTCTTTCATACCAAGCTCTTGCAACTTGTTTTAAACCATATAAAGATTTAGAATGTTTAAAAACATTATTTTGAAAGTGGGGATTTGATAAACCAGGTGGTTGTTATTCAAAAACATCTTCAATAATAAAACCATTTAGAAAATCAATTTTCACATCCATTTGATATAACTTTAAATTCAGATGTGATGAAAAGGAAAGTAAGATCCTAATTGCCTCTAATCTAGCTACAGGTGCAAAGGTTTCCTCATAGTCAATTCCTTCTTCTTGATTGTAACCTTGTGCAACTAGTCTAGCTTTGTTTCTAATGATGTTTCCAGATTCATCAACTTTGTTTCTGAACACCCATTTTGTGCCTATGGTTAATGTGTCTTTAGGTATTTCTACTAATTCCCAGACTTTATTTCATTCAAATTGATTTAGTTCTACATGCATAGCCATTACCCAAAATTCATCTTTGATAGCATAATTGATATTTTTAGGTTCTAACTGTGAAAGAAAATCTTGATGTTAAATGATGTGGACTTATTTTTACTCAGTTTGCCACATCTTTTTATTAATTTTTATACAATTTATTTAATTAATTTAACACTTTTTAATAAATAAATGCACTTTTGTATTTTTATAATTAAATTTGTTAATTATACATTTTTTATAACTAATTGTGTAATTTTAGTCTTTAAAATAATAATTTTTTTCTTTATTTATTTTATTTAACAAATTATCAATTATAATAATTACTTATAATCTGTTCATTTAATATTAATTTGTTATTATTATTAATTTATTTATTTGTTAAATAGTTTAATTTTTAATTTTAATTTTTTCGCTAACGCTAACCAGGTTACAATTAGTCAGGTTACCGCTATAATGTAACAGTGACCTTTGTCACCGTTATACATTTTACGATAACGATGACCTTTGTCACCGTGGCATTTAGTTTTGCTGTCTATCGGTGACCTTGCATGTATCTGTGACCATTGTCACCGTTGCGTTTAAATTTTATTTTAAACAATTATTTAATCAACAAAATTCTAATTATTTAACTGAGACTGTATTTTATTAATTAATCTTTTAATTAAGTTACAATAGAATAGGTTAATTTAATTATTTTATGTGTTTAGTCTTCTTGCTCATCATTTAGGTAAATAATTTGTCTTTTTAAATTAAATTAAAGGGTTAACCCTTAATTATTTGTGTGCAATTAGTTAATTAATTAATTATTTAATAGTTTTTAATCATTAAGTATATTATTTTATGTATGCAGATTGGTTAAAAACTCGTTTTTATTTGTTTTTTGTCTACCTGTGAGGTAGATTATAACTAGCGGTGACCCCCGCACTGTCACATTGTTGTATAACAATGACCATTTTGGTACCGGTAACCTCTTCTTTTAAGCTAACGGTGATTTCCATTTATTTCTAATGGTAACCTTCATTTTTGTTGTATCGGTAGCCTTTTTAATTTTTATTGTCTAACAGTGACATTTTTGTGTAACAGTGAGCCCTTTATTCTTATTTTATCAGTGAGCTTTACCTCACCGTTACTCTAATCCTCACCACTAGACTACCTTCGCCTCACCGTCACCATTACCTGTTTTTATTCTATACCACACCGTTATTTAATTTTCTCACTTTTAGTCCATGTTTTCTCTCAACCTCACCGTTAGTTTTTCTTTTAATTTAATTTTCCTCACCGTTATGCATTAACGGTGACCTCTTACCCAAATGGTTTTCTCACCGTTACCTCTTAATTTCTTTCCTCACCGATGGTTCGCACCCTACCGGTAGACCTCTCCCCGCAGAACCTCACAGTTACCATGAACTCTATGGGTGAGCTATAGCTCACCGTTACCCACTTTTTTTTTCTTTCCAACCTCACCACTCTTTCCCTCACCGATGCACCCCTCTTTTTCTCACCGATACCCCCTTTTTCCTCATCGATACTGCCTTTGTTTTTCTCTTCTCACCGATATACATCCCCATCACTACATCTCTCCATCTCACCCCTCCTCTGCGTTATCCCATCCCTTAAACAAGAACCACACTCGCCGCAAGGAGGAGCTGCGTCGCCGCTATGAGGAGAGGGACGAAGTTGTTCACCCCTGATGGAGCCCGTGTCGTTGCTGCCTCGTTTGAGCAGACCGCCATTGCTTCTGGTTCCGAGCAGCCAAGCCGTGGTAGGAGAAAGATTGTTGCGCCATCTTGGAGGAGTAGGAGGTCACATAGAAGCAAGGAGGAGCCGAACCCGAAGCCATCCGCCACTGAGTAGAGCTGAACCAAGCTGAGATGTGCTGCCACCTCATGCCGCAGCTGCTGGATTCCGCAGGCCACCTGGTTCATAGGAGGAGGGAGAGCCATTGCCACCGTGAGCAGGAGGAGTCTGCTGCTAGACCTATGTGAAGTGCTATCACCGAAGAATCAGGGGGTTTAGCGAGGGAAGATGAGCTATTTCCTATTGGAGTCAAGCCAAACCAAGGCCGGGCTGGTGTTTATGGTTGTTGAGTTGAAGCCACCGCGGATGGAGGGTCGAGCATGCAGCTGGTGGAGAAGTCGGAGCCACTGCCATTGCGATTTGCAAGAGGGGAATCCCCCACTGGCCTGCCAAGGAGGGAGCCGCCCGGTTCTCCGGGAAGAAATCCCTCCCCGTTCCCCTGTACGCCAAAATTTGGGGGAGGAGGGAAGACGACAACAACAAAAAAAGGATTAAAAAAATAAATAATAAAAATATATTATAATTAAAGTAAAGTAAAAAGAAAAAGAAAGAAAAAAACAAAACCAAAAGTTAAAGTAAAGTAAACTTTAAATAAAGTTAAATTTACATAAAATTTAACTTTACAAAGTCAAATAAATATAAAAATAATTTATAAAAATTATAAATTTAAAACAATTATCATATTAATGATGAGATAAATTATAAATTAAAATATTAAACTAAATTAATAATAAATAAAAAATAAAAAATAAATAAATTATTAATAGTATAAATATATAATTAATAACAATTATAAGTAAACTAAAAATTTATGTGTTCATTTAAAAATATTTAAAGATTAATTTTTAATTCCAGTTTCTAAATTAAGATAAACTAATTAATAAATTAGTCTAGAAACTTAATTTCTTAAATGGTAATAATAAAATTATTAATAATTTTTCAATTATTAATTTTTTAATTACTATTTACGTATTTTGTGAAATTTTAAATGATTTATTAAAATTTGATAAACTAAAAAATTTAGTATTTAGTATTTATATTTATTAATCTAATTAAATCAATATCGTTCGATAAATTTATAATATTATTATATAAAAGTAAATAATAATTATTAACTTAAATATTTATTAGTTAACTTTAGTTAACTTTTATCTATGATTTTTAACTATTTTATTTTGTTTATATTATGTGCAGGTTCATTCCAAAGTCGGAAACACGTCTATGTGCACGCAACTAACTCATCCAGAGTTAGTTACATGAGGAAAACTCGCGCGACATGCCTGTCGTGGGTAAAAGTGCACGTGTGCGGTACACTCATGAAGGAAAATCCAAGACGGTGGAAATCGAGTAGTGACATGCAGATTATGACAGAAGGGTATTTAAAACAGAGCAGCACCAAACTCTCGGAGACTCTCATTCGACATTCCACGCCAGAAAATACGAGAGCAGAACTCCTGGGAGATGATAGAGTCAAACTGGAGACTAAGGAGCCCGAAGGCAGAGCAATATTTAGGGAGTCTTTCTTCCTCTTTACTTAAAGTCTTATACTCTATTTTCGGATTGATTTCAATGATATATTTCATTTTGAACATGAGTTGATTTTCCATCTCAGGATCTTTAATCTTTGTTGGTTTATCTGTTTAATTTTTCACTTACTCTTTGATTGACATCAGAGTTAATCGGCGAGGTCAACTCTGATGTTAAGTCAAATTGTTCACACCTTAATGAAAAAATTTCATAGTTTTAAGTTCAATAGGAGAGATTGAACTTGATCTTTTTTATGTTGATGCATTAAGGTCATGATAGTTGGAGTTTAACGGTGAGTTTAATTTCAACTATATTCTTTTTCAAACTTTTAATAGACGATGATCTTTAGAGTGGCAAACTCTAAAAGTCATACCTCTGTTTGATGTGTCTTCTGGAGAGGAAGATATATCAACCAATTTCTAAGGTGTGATTCAATTAAATTTAGTGGAGAGTTTTCCTTTTAATCATCAAGTTTTGATTTCCTGAGAAAATAGTTGTTCATAGCTCCTTGTATTTGCTGCTTAATGTTAGTTTGATATAATTCATAGTTTAACAGTACTTAGTGTAATTTTAGCTCCTTTGTAGAAAATATTGTTTCCTAATCCTGTCACAATTTCATTTTAAAAAAAAGTAAAAAATGCATACTCACTTCACTGCTGAAAACAGTGAAGTTCATCTTTGAATAAAACCTAGAATTATTGTCTACCTTCTCTGTGGATCGACCCTGCACTGATATACTAGTGTAAGTTAATAAATATTATTTTTAGGGCGGTGATGACCTCCAGAGCCCCTTCAAAATCTGGCGCTGTTGCCGGGGATGGCACGCACCAAGAGTCTAGGGTTTAAAAACAATAAAAAAAACACAAAAAAAACATAAAAATCATTTAAAAAACTGATTAAAAAAACCTCCTTGAACTGTATCTTCCGTTTTTGTTGTTTTGAAAAAAATCTTCTTCTACTGTGCAACTCTGTGTGTTTAATCTGGAAATTCAAAAAAATGGAATTTTTTGAAGGTTCAAACCACTGCACTGGACTTTACTGTGTTTGTTGTGGTGATTATGGGCACACTGCCTGGCAGTGTGTCAATAACCAGCCACAACAAGATTTTTACATTGAAGAAGATGAGAACATTGAGCCCAGTCCTGACACCCTAGCTAAAATTGACCCAATTGATTCTAAATTGGATGCTAGGGTGGAACTAATAAGCAATTGGTTAACTAAAACCCATGAAATTCAAATTAGATATTCTCAAGAGCGAGATCAAAGACTAAAAAGATTGGAAAATATGCTCTTAGAATTAAAACAAAGGGTAAAAGAACAAAAAGAATTTGAAGAAAAAGAAAAAGAAAATGTGTATAAAAGATTTGAAAATCATGTTGAAGAGGAGAGTGACTATGAAATTGGGCCACAAAACTTCCATTTTGAAAAATCTGACACTATTGAACCTAATCTGGAAATAACCAGCTCACTGAATCAAGAGAATAATATTGAAAACCACAAAAAGAGATTTAATGGTGTTGAGTTGGATGATTTTGAAACTGAATTGAAACAAATTGAAAAAGATAGCCCAGTTTTTTACATCATTACTTATTTTGAGAAAAATCACTGTTTTAGAAGTTTTGAGAATGAAGTCACTCAGGTTGAAGATATACTTGAAACTAAAAATTTGAATGTTAAAAAATCTTTACCCAATCATTCTGAAATTCTGAACAATGAGATTGAACTTGATATTGGGTACACTTTGGAAGAGAACCTTAAGCTGGATAACATAGAATCTAAATTTTTTGAACCTCAACTGAAAACTTCTCTTATATGTTTTGAAAGTGTAAACCCAATTAATTCAGAAATGATGTTGGATTATGAGGAAGAGGAAATGACATTTGAAGAAAAATTAACTGATGAGTTTGAATTTCCCTATTCTCATAGTGATCATTTTTCTGAGACTTTGTGTACTGAACTGAAAAATAGTGTTGATATAAAAGGGAGTAAATGTTTACATTTGGTCAATCTTGAACATGACTTTATTAAAGCTGAATCAAACATTACACCCCCTAATTTGAATTTCTTGGAATGCACTACATACATGGTTCTAGAAAGTGAGTCTTTTGAACTTGAACTTGAAAGAGAGGTTGAACATACCCTTTATCATGGCAGAACTGATTTGATAGAAGCAGCATATGTTCAGTGTGATTTAACAGATGGGGATCTTTTGGAAGAAATTTACAACATGGTTAAACCTGAATCTGCTACTGTTCAATTAAATTCCCTTCATTGTTTGTCACTTTATCCTCACCTGTGAAGGGTGCTGAGCCTTCTTGTGATGATGATAGTAGTCTAGAAGTGGATGTATGCTTGAGTTACATTGTACATGATTCTGTTCAAAACTTTATTGAATCCCCTTTTGAACCTACTATTCAGAATTCACCCATTTTCACCCTTGAATGTGAGTTTGTTAATGTTGAAGTTGAGAGAGAAATCCATGAAAATAATTCCACACACTTTGAAGCACCTAGTACTATGTTGTCCCTTCATGTGAACTCAACTTTTGTTAAATCTAAAACAAAACTGGAAGTGGACAACACTATATCCATTACTGCTAAAGGGTGCTTCTTATGGGTTAATTCAGGCTTTGAGAAATTGGTTTTAGATTGCTTATGTTTTAATGCCCAAAATTTTAACTGTTCTGTTAAAAATAATTGGGCCAAACACATGTGGTGGTTCCTGTTAAGGAAACCACATCCACCTAGGGACTACGGTTAGTTGCAAGGTGAGTCTGGCTACGGACATTAAACCTAGCGCTGCATGTGAGGCGACCCATGGTCTTTTCTTTTGTTAATAAATAAAAATTGTGATTAAATAAAGTCTAACTGATGAATTTAAATTTAGTGCTTAATGGGAGTCAACCCATGCTCTTTCTTGTGTTTACTTTTGTTTTGTTCTTATTTTACATAGAATAAAGTGTAGCTTTTCATTCTTATATCTGCTCTGTTTTTGCTGGATACTTGTCCCTGTTTTATATACTTTTTTGTTTCTAGGAATGCTGCTGCTGTCATATAAAGAGTGGAATTTCCATGCAGGAGGTTTAATGAAGACACTTCATTTCAGGGAAGTATTCACTTTCTGCATTTATTTTCTGCTTTTGTGTGATTTAATAAATTTTGTTTTTTTAATAATCCAGCTGCATTTCACTGTTTTAGGAAGAAAAATTATGCATGTACCTTATTGTTAGAAACTGAAACTCTGATAAAATCTTGCCACTGTTTGAATTTAATTGTGCGGGGGGGGGGGGGTACATGTAGAGTGTAAATTTAGTTTCATTGAATTTTGTTTTGGCTGATGGGTGTGTAGCATGCATCATTCTTCTTTATCTAAAACCTATTTGAACCCAATCTGTAACATGATACACCCTTGTAGTCACAAGAAACTGTTTGAATTGCATTGAAAATTTGTTTCACTGGACTTAGTTAATAATGCATGTACTTGTTACATGTGAACCTACTATTATTT
This sequence comes from Viscum album, assembly GCA_963277665.1. Classification (NCBI taxonomy): domain Eukaryota; kingdom Viridiplantae; phylum Streptophyta; class Magnoliopsida; order Santalales; family Viscaceae; genus Viscum; species Viscum album. Next base: position 1,265,828,150 of record OY728129.1, on the reverse strand, counting down.
AACTATTTTGGCCAACAATTTTTTGTTGAACTATAATGAAAACTTTTTACATTTCATATATCTACTAAATTGAAAATCTGTTTTGAACCTTTACTGATTAATTGTTTTTCTCCATATTTGGAAGTCAAATTTGGGGACAAAGTTGGGTTTTAAGTGTGGGGGAGGGGGTCAATTCTTGACTGTGCTAAACTGGGTTTAATTGTAATGCTCATCAATTCCCACTGCTTTTAAACTTTTTGTCAAAAAATGGTCAAAATTTTTCAAAAACAATTCTTTCACAATTGTAGGCTTTACACTGCACTCAAATGAGTCTTGCCTTAGGATGGTGATTGATTGGATGTTGAGTCTTGCTTTGAGTCTGAAATGAGTGTTGGTGGATGATTGCTGAGTGGAACTATTTAGTGATTTAATAAATTTTTGTTTAGGAACTTCTTTTGAGAGTGATATGGGAAACCTTTTAGTGGACTTAAGATCATAATTTTAGGAAATGGAAGTTTGAATTTTATCATAGGAGACTTTTCATTCTTTTATTTTATAAAAATGATCACTTATATTGAGTCAATGTAAATGGTTTTTATATAAATACTTTGCAACTGGAGTAATACTGTGCATCTGGGATCCCACGGTGAATCTCTGAGACCTTAGATACTGGGTGCGTTTTGGTTTATAATAATCCCTCTGTAAACCTTTAATAAGTGCATTGCACATTGCTTAGTAAAAATTACATGGCTTGGGGAAAATAAATAAAGTGTATAGGGTCAAAAATGAATTCATTAAGGTGAGGGGAATGATGAACTACAGATGAAGAAGGGGACAACTGGTTTGTATGGGAGTCATTTGGGTTGACTCAATTAAGTGGATAAAAATTGTTTATATTTATGTATTTTCTGAAATCAAGGTGATGGGTTAAAGTACAAAGTTCCTTTTGTTAAGATTTTAATTCCACATTTTTTCCTATTATCACTCATAAATTTAGAAATTGTGCTTGAATTGAAGTGAGTCACTAGGAAGAGTCATATATGAAGCAAGACACCTTCATTTATGGATGATTCATGGTTTACTTGATTTCCCTTTGAGTAGTTGTTCTAGGCGATACATTATTTGAGGCTATGTTTTCAATAGCCTAAGAACACTTTTTGAGTCCTCTGTTGAAACTTCTCTGAATATAGCTGATTTGTATAATTCAAACTTTTTCAAAGATAATAAAACATGAGATTGTTTGAGGACAAACAATGTTTAAGTGTGGGGGAATTTTCTGTGGCCTTATTTTCACTCAGTTTGCCACATCTTTTTATTAATTTTGATAAAATTTATTTAATTAATTTCACACTTTTTAATAAATAAATGCACTTTTGTATTCTTATAATTGAATTTGTTAATTATATATTTTTTATAATTAATTGTGTAATTTTAGTCTTTAAAATAATGAATTTTTTCTTTATTTATTTTATTTAACTAATTATCAATTATAATAATTTCTTATAATCTGTTCATTTAATATAAATTTGTTATTATTATTAATTTATTTATTTGTTAAATAGTTTAATTTATAATTTTTTTTTCGCTAATGTTAACCAGGTTACTGTTAGTCAGGTTACCGCTATAATGTAGCAATGACCTTTGTCACCGTTATCCATTTTACGCTAATGGTGAACTTTGTCACCGTTTAGTTTAGTTTTTCTGTCTATCAATGACCTTGCATGTATCAATGACCATTGTAACCGTTGCATTTAAATTTTATTTAAAAAAATATTTAATCAACATAATTCTAATTAATTAACTTAGACTTTATTTTATTAATTAATCTTTTAATTAAGTTACATTAGAATAGTTTAATTTTATTATTTTATGTGTTTAGTCTTCCTTCTTGTCGTTTAGGTAAATAATTTTCTTTTTAAATTAAAGTAAAGGGTTCGCCCTTAATTATTTGTGTGCAATTAGTTAAATAATTAATTATTTAATAGTTTTTAAACATTAATTATATTATTTTATGTATGTAGATTGGTTAATAACTTGTTTTTATTTGGTCTTAGTCTACCGGTGAGGTAGATTATAACTAGCGGTGACCCCCGCACTGTCACATCGCTGTATAATAGTGACCATTTTGGTACCGGTAACCTCTTCTTTTAAGCTAACAGTGATTTCTATTTATTTCTACTGGTAACCTTCATTTTTGTTGTATCCGTAGCCTTTTTAATTTTTATTCTCTAACGGTGACCTTTTGGTGTAATAGTGAGACCTTTATTTTTATTTTATCGGTGAGCTTTACCTCACCGTTACTCTCATCCTCACTACTAGACTACCTTCGCCTCACCCTCATCGTTACCAGTTTTTATTCAATACCTCGTCGTTATTTAATTTTCTCACTTTTAGTCCATGTTTTCTCTCAACCTCACCGTTAGTTTTTCATTTTATTTAATTTTCCTCACCGTTATGCAGTAACGGTGACCTCTTACCAAAATGGTTTTCTCACCATTACCTCTTACTTTCTTTCCTCACCGATGGTTCACACCCTACCGGTAGACCTATCCCCGCAAAACCTGACAGTTACCTTGCACTCTATCGGTGAGTTATACCTCACCGTTACCCACTTTTTTTTTTCTTTCCAACCTCACCCCTCTTTTCCTCACCGATGCACCCCTCTTTTTCTCACAGATACCACCTTTTTCCTCACCGATACTGCCTTCGTTTTTCTCTTCTCACCGATATACATCCCCCGAACTACATCTCTCCATCTCACCCCTCCTCTGTGTTATCCCATCCCTTAAACAAGAACCACACTCACCGCAAGGAGGAGCTGTGTCGCCGTTGTGAGGAGAGGGACAAAGTTTTTCTCCACAGATGGAGCCCGTGTCGTTGCTGCCTCATTTGAGCAGACCACCATTGCTTCTGGTTCTGATCAGCTAAGCCATGGTAGGATAAATATTGTTGCGCCATCGTGGAGGAGTAGTAGGTCATGTAGAAGCAATGAGGAGCCGAACCCGAAGCCATACTCCGCTGATTAGAGGTGAACCAAGCCGAGATGTGCTGCCACCTCATGCTGCAGCTGCTGGATTCCGCAGGCCACCTAGTTCAAAGGAGGAGGGCGAGCCGTTGCCGCCGTGAGCAGGAGGAGTCTGCTGCTAGACCTATGTGAAGCACTATCACCAAAGAAGCAAGGGGTTTAGCGAGGGAAGATGAGCTATTTCCTGTTGGAGTCAAGCCAAAGCAAGGCCGAGCCGGTGTTTATGGTTTTCGAGTTGAAGCCGCCACAGATGGAGAGTCGAGCGTGCAGCTGCTGGAGAAGTTGGAGCCACTGCCATTGCGATTTGCAGGAGGGGAATCCCCCGCTGGCCTCCCAAGGAGGGAGCCACCCGGTTCTCCAGGAACAAAACCCTCCCCCTTCCCCTGTGCGCCGAAATTGGGCGGAGGAGGGAAGAAGACAACAAAAAAAGGATTAAAAAAATAAATAATAAAAAGATATTATAATTAAAGTAAAGTAAAAAGAAAAAGAATAAAAAAACAAAAACAAAAGTCAAAGTAAAGTAATCTTTAAATAAAGTTAACATTACATAAAAGTTAACTTTACAAAGTCAAATAAATATAAAAATAATTTATAAAAATTATAAATTTGAAACAATTATCATATTAATGATAAGATAAATTATAAATTAAAATATTAAACTATATTAATAATAAATAAAAATAATAAATAAATAAATTATTAATAGTATAAATATATAATTAATAACAATTATAAGTAAACTAAAAATTTATGTGTTGATTTAAAAATATTCAAAGATTAAGTTTTAATTCTAATTTCTAAATTAAGATAAACTAATAAATGAATTAGTCTAGCAACTTAATTTCTTAAATGGTAATAATAAAATTATTAATAATTTTTAAATTATTATGTTTTTAATTACTATTCACGTATGTTGTGAAATTTTAAATGATTTAGTAAAATTTGATAAAATAAAAAATTTAGTATTTAGTATTTATATTTATTAATCTAATTAAATCAATAGCGTTCGATAAATTTATAATATTATTATATAAAAGTAAATAATAATTATTAACTTAAATATTTATTAGTTAACTTTAGTTAACTTTTATCTTTGATTTTTAACTATTTTATTTTGTTTATATTATGTGCAGGTTCATTCCAAAGTCGGAAACATGTCTATGTTCACGCAACTAACTCATCCAGTGTTAGTTACATGAGGAAAACTCGCGCGACGTGCCTGTCGCCGGTAAAAGTGCACGTGTGCAGTACAGTCATGAAGGAAAATCCAAGACGGTGGAAATCGAGTAGTGACATGCAGATTATGACAGCAGGGTATTTAAAACAGAGCAACACCGAACTCTTGGAGACTCTCATTCTGATTCCACAAGGACACCTTTTGAGAGCGGAGACTTGGAGATATTCCCGGGAGATGACTAAAAAGACAAGGAGATCAAGGATCCCGAAAGCAGAGCATCACTTGGGGAGTTCATCCTTCCCCTTTCTTTAATTCTTGTACTCTGTTTTCGGATGTTTTCAATGTTAGATTTCATTATGATCATAGGTTGAATGTTAAACTCATGAATTTCATATTTTGTTGGTTTATTCTTTGATACTCTTCACGTTATTATTTTCTGACATTAGAACTGATCGACGAGATCAATTTTAATGATCATGTTGATTGTTCACACCTTACATTCTTTAAAAATTCATAGTTTCAAGATCAATTGGAGAGATTGAACTTTATCATCATCTTGTTGATGCTTTAATGTCATTACAGTTGGAGTTTTATGGTGAGTTCAACTTCAACTGTATTCTTTATCAAAATTTTAACAGACGATGATCTTTAGAGTGGCGAACTCTAAAAGTCATACTTCTGTTTGATGTGTCTTATGATGAGGAAGATACATCAACCAATTTCTCTGTTGTGATTCAATTAAAATTTGTGAAGATTTATCCATTCAACCATCAAGTATGGAATTTCTGAGGGAACTGTTGATCTCGCTTCTTATCTTGATGCTTTATATTAGTATATTGTAATTCTCTAGTTTATCATACTTAGTGTTAATTTAAGTTTCTATAAAAAAACTTGTGTGGTCACCCTGTTTCAACTTCATTTCAATATAAAAAATAAAAAAAAGTAAAAAAGATGTTTTCCCCACTGCTGATAACAGTGGGGGTTTAAAGCTTTAAAACCTTAGAAATCACTAGTCTTCCTTCTCTATGGATCGACCCTACACTACTGTACTAGTGTAGGAGTATAAATGTAATTTTGAGGGCCGTGACGACCTCTGGCTCCTTCATTAAACCTGATTTCTTAGAGAAGATCTAGTTTGTGTTCCTTTATCTAGAATACCTACAACAACATCTAAGGGATGGTTCTTCATAATCATAGTTGGTCTCAAAAAGTTAGGGATAGAGATTTCAGGTTCATCAACAGGTTGGGAATCAACAGAAGAAGGTTCTAGAAAATTTCCAGAACTGGATTTTTTAACTACAGGTCCACTGTCTTTATCATTAATGTTCAAAACAGAGAGATCATCTTCAAGATTTTCAAGAGAGGTCTTAGGTTCATGTGGATCAGTTTCATTAAATCTGATGTGAACAGACTCCTCCACACATTTGGTTCTCTTATTGAAAACTCTATAGGCTTTACTAGAAATAGAGTAACCTAAGAAAATTCCTTCATCACTCTTGGATGAAAACTTATCAAGATTATCTTTGATATTAAGAATAAAGTTTTTGCAACCAAAAACTCTGAAGTAGTTATCCTTAGGTTTCCTATGGTTCCACAACTCATAAGGGGTCTTCTTAAGAACAGATCTGATCAATACTCTATTGATAATATAACAAGCTGTATTGACAGCTTTATCCCAAAAATAAACAGGTAGGTCATACTCATTGAGCATGGTTTTGGCAATTTCCTGAAGGGTTCTATTCCTCCTTTCTACTACATCATTTTGCTGAGGTGTCCTAGGGGAAGAGAAATTGTGACTATAGACATTGTGTGAGTAGTAGGATTCAAAATCATGATTCTCAAACACATGTCCATGATCACATCTCAAGGTTTTAATCTTAAGTCCACTAAGGTACTCTACAGACTTGGAATATTTATCAAAGTAAGAACAAGCTTCACTTTTGTGATCGAGAAAATATACCCAAGTATACCTAGAATAGTCATCTACTAGAACATAGACATTGTTCTTCCCATTTAAACTAGAAACTCTAGAAGGTCCAAACAAATCCATGTGAACCAACTCGAGAGGTTGATAAGTTGACACTTCTTTCTTTGATTTGAAAGAAACTTTATGTTGCTTTCACTTTTGACAGGGATTACAAACTTTAACTGCTGGGAATTCAAGCTTTGGTAGGTCTCTAACTAAGTTCTTCTTAGTATGTTTTCTAAGTGAATGTACATTGCAGTGTCCTAATCTTCTGTGCCAAAGCCAAGAATCTTTATAAAAATCATTTAAACAAGTAATATTTTTCATAGCTAAAGAATTTAAATCAACAGCATAGACATTTTCATTTCTCAAGGCAGAAAATACTAATGCATTTTTAGAATTAAAAACATTTCAAGAATTATTTTCAAATATAACATTAAAACCATCATCACATAACTATGAAATACTTAGTAAATTATACTTAATTCCATCAACAAATAGAACTTTAAAAATTAATACTGAGTCAATGTTACCAATATGTCCTAAGACGATGATTTTCCCTTTAGAATTATCACTAAAGGTGAAAAAACCTCCATCAACTCTGACTAAGATTTTACAGAATGGGAAGTCTCCTGACATATGTCTTGAACATCAAATCTCCAAGTACCAGGTCTTTCTACCGGAGCTCTTTAAGCAGGTTCCCTATAAAATAGATTTAGATAGGAAATGATTTTGGTACCCTGATTTTCGTGGGTCCAGACAGGTTCGCCAATAAAACATTAGGTACCCAAATTTGTCGTATGGGTCTCATAAGATTTGCAGAATCAATATATTTAGACAGATAAAACTTATTAGATCCATAACTATGAATATAAATAGTTGAAGCATATGAACTTCCAGAATTATAACTATCTACATTCTATCCAGATTTAGGAATAAATTTTGTTTTGGTAATTTTTCTTTGTCCAGGTTGGTATCCTATACAAGTAGTATATCTAGGTACAATCTGCTTACCTAGCAATTGAGTAAGAGTATCTTTTCCATTTGTGAACTTTTCGAAATCCTTCCTAATTTTCTCATTTGAAAAATTCAGTTCAGTGTTTTCTTTAAGTAACTGAGCATTCTTTTCCATTTCTATGTCATGATCAGATTTGTGTTTAATAGATAAAGCATACTATTTCTTAAAACCTTTTTATTTGTCTTTCAGCTCATTACAGGTTTCTTCCAACATATCACAGTATTCAAACAGTTCATATTTTGACGTATTTTCAGAATCAGAATCATCTCCAGAATAATATGTATTTAAAGCAGAAGTTTCAGATGTTACCTCAGAAGTGTTTGTCATAAAACACATGTTTTTCTTATTTATGATTTCAGTCTCATAATCTTTAGATTCACTGGAGCTATCCTCAAAATCACTCCACGTAGCCTTCATGGATTTCTTATACCTATTATCCTTATACTCTTACTTCTTCTTGTATTTCAGCTTTGGACAGTCTGCTTTTATATGTCCTTTTCTTTTGCATTCATAGCAGAAAACATCATCAATTTTGTCAGATTTATTCCAGTCCTTTTTCCAGTGTCCCTTGTTGTCGTACTTACCTTTATAATTTGATTTTCTGAAAAACTTCTTCTTCCTATAAAATTTCTTAAATCTTCTAGTTATGTGATCCATTTCTGCATAACTATCAGATGCACTTTCACTTTCTTCACAGCTTGAGCTATCACTCATGGTCTGAATTTTCTCTTTATCCTTATTATTTGAAGTAGATGTCTTGAAGGAAACTGACTTCCTTTTTGGTTCATCTTCTTCTTCTTTGTTTACCATAAGTTCTTCTTCATACATCATCAACTTACCAATAAGTTCCTTGATTGGCAGTTTACCAATATCACAAGATTCTCTGATTGAAACAGAAGTGCCCCTCCATATTTCAAGTAGGCATCTCAAGATTCTCATGATCTGCTCCTTTGATGGAACATCCTTTCCTAGTGTGATCATTGTATTGACAAGTTTGTTAAACCTGAGACACATATCAGAAATGGGTTCATCTGGCTTCATCTTAAAATTATCATATTTAATAGTATAGGTATTCAATCTCATTTCCTTAACATTAGTTGTTCCTTCAAGAGAAACACCTAATGTATACCAAATTTCGTATACAGTCTTACAAGCAGATATTCTATTAAATTCCTCATCACCTAAAGAGAAATATAGAGCATTCATAGCCTTGCAATTATTATTGTGAGCTATCTTAGTAGCTTCATTCCAAGTAGATCTAACAGTAGTGGGAATTTTTTATTCTGATTCTATGGCAGTCCAAATATCAAAAATCATTCTTTCTAAATGAATTTTCATCTTAATATTCCACTGACCATAGTTTTTTCAATTGAAAAAGGGTAGACTATTAGTAGCAACACCTTCAAGTCTGCTATCCAAGATAACTAGGTTAAAACAAAAATTTTAAAGGGATAAAAATTTAGAAATAATAGAAATTTTAAGAACTATAAAATACAACTAAAATCAGAGTTGAAAAACAGAGTACATTAGAATATATTTTAAAACCTCTGATACAAAATGATGGTCAGAGTGGACACTCAAGAGGGGGGTGAATTGAGTTCCAATTAAAATTTCTATTTTAAAATGTTTCACTAAAATCCCCTAATTTAAAATACTAATTGAATTGTAGTGAATTTGAACTAAAGAAAACTTTCAGTTAGGTTCTCAAGGGATTAATTAATTCCCACATAATCTAAACATAATATCAGATTAGCTTTTGAAACTAACCTAATGATTTCAAAGTAATGCAAACACTTTCTAATTAAATTATCAGAGTAACTTTGAAAACAGTTTAAATTTTAAAGCACTTGGCATCAGAATAAAAGGTTTTAGATAAAACTAAACAAAGAATAGCAGATATAACCAAGAGGTTCAGTCTCAATCAAAGACTTATTCCTCTCAACAATTTATATAAATTTGATCCACACCCTGGATCGGGGTTCAAAACAGTTTACAACTGTCCAGGTCAAAGACCTCTACCACAGTTCTACGTGGGAAACAAAAACAACAGCAAATATAGCTGTCCAGGTCACACAGGACCTATACCACTATCCACAGTGGGAAATAGAATATGTAAGGAGTTTGAATGAGGATTTACAGATCCTCGAGTTAAGGATCAAGATACAGTGTGTGTGTAAATTAAAACTGATGACACACACTGCTCGTAATGTAAATAATAAATCACTGAGCAAGATATAGAATTTAGAATGGCTCTAATGATTACAGTGTAGCTCTGGACTCCTTCGAATTTGATCTGAAATGGTTTTGAGTCCTCTTCTGGTTTTTGTATGAAAAATAGAGTGTCGTCTTCTTGACATCTAGGTTCAGAGATAGTGAAAATGTAGTCGATGAAGTTCTTCAAAGTCCTTGTGAATGTAACAAACTCTTATTGATTAATCTTGAGTGTGTATGAGCTTCTGTGTCTTCTTGATCATGCATGTATATCTGTATGAGCTCTTCTTGTGTATGTCACTTGTATCACTTATGTATATCCCTTGTATATTCCTCGTGTCTTTCACATATCTCAAATTGCCGCAACATGGACTTCTTGTATTTATGGCACGAGCTCCGGCAAAAGAAATGATTTCTTTTTGAAGGTACGAGGTACGGTTCCCTGACATCCAATAACCTTCATTAAATAAATGACAGAGCATTAAAATATATCTGATATGACTATTGGTTAGATTAAATAAAGACAAAGAAATTAAGATAGCATCAGATTCTCTTGAATGGTAGATTTGGATATCGGTAGCCTTGTGTATCGGTAACCTCTTGTGTAACGGTAACCTTTCTATCGGTATACTTTATGTATGTTGGTAGACTTCATCGGTAGCGGTAGAATTAATGTACCGGTGACCTTTCGTGTAACGGTAGCCTTCATGTACCAGTAGCTTCCTTGGTGTATCTGTAGACTTACTTCGGTAACTTTTCTATAACGGTAGGATTGAGTAATGGTGACTTGTCTGTATCGATGACCTTCACGTATCGGTATACTTGCATAACGGTGACTTGTCTGTACTGATGGACTTGATCTAGCGGTGAACTTCACGTATCGGTAGACTTGCATAACAGTGACTTTTTTGTACCAGTGGTCTTGATGTAGCAGTGACCTTCATGTATCGGTAGACTTTCATAACGGTGACTTGTTGTATCGGTAGGCTTGCATAACGGTGACTTGTCTGTTTAAGCATTCTATTAGAAGAATGGGTTAAGTTATAATATATATTCATCCAGTAACCAAATTCTCTGAAGATAATATAAATATTATAATATATGAATATGTGCATGGTGTACAGAAATACTGAAATAAGTAATTAACCATTAATCAATATAGGGATTATCAAACCATAATTAAGAATAATTGGGATTATCATAATATGAGTGAGCATAATTGGGATTATCAGAATATGAGTTCAAAAAATTCTCCCAGAGGGTTCAACAACCACCATTCACATCCAACCACTATGATGACAAATTAAAAATAATTCTAATGATCTCTAACACTACTACATTTTTTGTACTGACACATGAGGATCTAAACACATACATAGGGTGATTAAATTAATTTTGTGATACATTTAAATTTTAAAATGGTCCATGTTACATGGTAAGACTTCTTATTTTCAAATATTCATTAAAATAGCAAGCACTGAAAGTGATTTAAAGCTTTCTATCTCATTTTATCACTATCTGGGATGATCTGGAAAGAAAATTTCTCACTTGATTTATTCCTCCATCAAAATCAAGGGGTATTCATATAAATATTTTAAATTTTAATGAATTAGGAGTTGAATTTCTCAATAATGCATAGGATCATTTCTATGATTTAATTAAAAAATTATTACAACATGATATTGAAATCTAGTTTTTAATGAAAATGTTATATATGGATTTATCATGAAGAAGTGGTTCAATAATAAAGGTTGAAGTAGGTGGACTGGAGATAAAGAAATCTCTAGATGAGATATAATATTTACTAAATGATATGTCGAGTAAAATTTTCTAATGTCAAGGTGAAGGAATACAATGAAAAGGCATCCAAATGGTCTATAATAATGGATGGATAGATTCTAGATGGAGGTGTTAACCTAAAAAAAGTAGAACATGATTGCCAACAACAACTCTAAGGTATGTATCCCAAAGAATTCAATTAAAATGATTATAATAATGGTAATAATTTATAGGGTTGGAATCCACAACAATATCAAGGTTTGGATTAATAACAATATTCATCAAGTTTTCAATAATAACAAGGTCAATCTCTCTAGAGATAAATACACACATTATAGGAAACCTTGTCCATGTTCATGATTACCACTGGGAATCCTATCACAAAACAAACCACATAATCCAAAGATCACTAAGACGAAATTAAGATAATGAATAATGACATAAGATACCAAAAGGTTTCACTCTAGAACCTATACTTTAGTGTTTTATAAATTACAGAATTCAATCGAGAGAGATTGTGAGAAGTACTACTGAGACATCTTGATATTAATCCCAATAGATATTTGTAGGCCATTACCATAATAAGTGAAAAAATAGTAGGATAAAATATTAAACCAATTAGTATAGAAGAAGTAGATATGTAAAAAATAAATAAATAAAATAAAAAAATATTCATAAGAAGGAAGAGAAGAACCCCTACTATTCAATCCAATACCACCATTTCTGGAATGACAATAATAAGGGATGATTTAAGCATGAAAATGTAACCTTCTAGAAAATATTAAAAATAAGCATACTAATATCCTTTTTCATATAATCCCTCACCAAAATTCATACATGTGAAAATTACATTAAATAAATGGTTTAAAAAAAAAAGAACCAGATGATATAGGAATAATTCTACTCATAAAAGAGTTATTAGTGGTGGAAACCAATGACTTGTTAAAAAATTAATAAGACCCAGGTATTTTTTAAATTAATAAAAATATTTTTTCTAAAAAAAATTGGGAAATATATATGCAACTAGGGAGCAAGAGTCAATATCTTGTCTTAAAACATGTAAAAGAGCTTTGGTTTAGAAAAATGGAGAAATTGGGAGTTGTGGTCCAGATGGAATATTTGATGGTGTAATATCTCTGAGTTATAATTAGAGATAACATAGTAAAAGTGGATAAATTATACTTATATGGGGACTTAATGGTGATAAAAAGAGAATAATACATGACTCATCTCATAATGGGTCGACCATAATGGGATATCGACATAGCATTAATAGACATGAAAATTTTAGAACTATTCCTGAGATTTGGAAGTGATAAAGTGAGATTTCATATTCACTAAGACATAAATAATTATGATATGAAAAATGATGATCTATAAGAGGGTATCACGCCCGAATCTAAATTTGTTTTTTGGTTGAAGAATATAAAGAGGCAATAGTTGTCATGAATGAGAAAATTACCAGTGGAGATTCTGAAAACAATAAATCAATGTTTCAAGATATAATTAAATACACAAGAGGTAAATATAATAAAATGATATTTGAAGAGGTCCAGTAGGTATGGATGGTAAAATATTTTAAATATAGTGTTTTAGGGTTAAAAACATTGTTTGATAGGACCGTTTGAGGAGGTGTATATTTTTTCAGAAGATTAATCATGTACTAAATAAAAGGAAATGGGTCGTATACATAGATATGAACTAGATACCACTATTTTTTAATCTAGACTAGGTAACATCCTTCCAATTAACAATCCCTTAAAATGATAAGAGGTAAGGTAGACTCAATAACAATAAATAAAATCACTTATGATATGTAATGATAGTTTTTATTTTTATTTTTATTTTTATTTTTATTTTTATTTGTTTTTAGGAGTAGTCACTCTCCCCCAAATCATTTTTTGCATTTCATTGTTCACATATGCATTTTTATTTTCATCTCAAAATAAGGGTACAAGAAAGCAGTAGAAACAAAACCAATAAGCGGGGATGAGTTGAATCTAAAAATTTGAATGTGCAGTATATTTTAAATTTTAGTTTGATAATCTCTTCTAACTCCCCTACAATAATATATAAAAACTTTTTGATTGAAAATTCATTCCCCACCCTAGAAATTATTCTTTAATAATTAATCTATAAGAAAAAACTATTGAGTATAATTATAATTTCATGTTCTAATAATTAAATTTAAATTAATTGAATGAGAAAAATGGGGGAATAAATTAATAATAATAAACATGGGAATTTTGATTTCAAAAATTGTGATTCATGGCATTTTTTAATTTTTCAAATGAAATATTTCTGAGAATTTCCATGCCTTAAACGTATGATATTTATATTGACTGATTTGTTTTTAGTGTGCATTACTGTGATTGATTTTCCCTATCACATGTTCTCATTCCCATAAAATTTTATAATCCTAATATATACATTTTTTAGTATATTTCTTGAGAGACTTAGGCATTCTTAATTTTATAACTTTATTTGCATCTTGTCAAATCCAAGATTATAGTAATTCAATTTTATATGATTCAAAAAAATTTATGGATTAAGAACTTTATCCTTGGACCCACCTTTTAATTAATCTATATTAAGGTCATAGAATTCATGAACATCTATTTTAGGAAAGAGACACATTAAAATACAAAATATTCCATTACAACCCTACATATGAATTATTCATGATTATAAAAAATATTATTGCAGGGGACACAAGTTCAGGGTTGAAGGAATATGTATATTTAAATAGATAATTTTGGGATCTTTTAATGGTTTATTATTGTAAAGGATCATTATTATTAATTTTTTCTATATTATTTCACACCAACATGAAAAAAATTTTACAAAAAATTTAGAAAATGGTTTGTGTCTTGGTGGGTGAGAAATAAACATATATTTAATAATTATTTTAATCTTTTCGGGTTCTTTGGTGGATGTGAGACTTTTCCACACTCAAATTTTGAAAATAAATAAAAAATTGACATATAATAATATATGAGGGTGTTTTATTAATTTTTATCATTGATTTGTGACCCTGATTTGAGATTTGAAAAGTGAGGAGATGTCAATTCTAAAGTGAGTATCATCATTGAGCTTCTTTTGATTATAATAAAAAATCACTTAGAGATCATCAAATTTTCTAGATTTAATTAGTTAACATCATTCCATAAAACCACTAAGTCTTAAAAGTAATTTAACCCTAATGTTGAATCCATTATGATGAAATGTTATTTTTCCACTACATATTAGAGAAACTATATACATTACAAGCCTAAAGTAAAGGGGACGAATTGAGGTATGAGAAAAAACATTTTTTATATTTGTACCATGAGTGATGAATGAAATTAAATTGTAGTGAAAAAAATTTAAAATGGAATTCACATTAATGATGAATTGATAAATATCTATGTAAGAAATGTAAATCATCATTAATTCAAAAAAGGGAAAATAAAATACATTATCGAATTTTTTCTTTGAAAAATGTGGTAATGAGGAAATTTTTCCCTCTTGTGTATGGAAATTTAACACCCCAATTGATGACATTATTTTTAAAAAAATGATATTGAATATTATAAGAGTGATCATCATTTTTTATATATTAATATTTAATTCCTGATGAGGAAAATGTGTTCAAGTGTGGTGGGATTTTATAGCTTTAGTTCATGCATCTATCTTAGATTTTAAAGTCATAAATTTTTAGAATTAAAATAATAATTCATGGAAATATAGTTAATGTTTTATTCATATTATAGAAGGAAACCTTTGAATATAATTATTAAGAAAAAAAATGATATTTAATTCACAATAAAAAAGTATATTTCACAATGTGTGATTGGTTAAGGCTCATGTTCAAGGCTCAAAATTGAATATTCAGGAAAAAAAATCCGAAATATGTTGCAAAATGACAATGAACTTCATTAAATGGCTATTAATGATGTGAAAATTAATGGGAATTCATGACATGAGACAAGTCATAAAAAATAGATCCTAGGTTGGGGCATGAAAAATCACAGTGCTAAACCCCTTTTTCAATTATGAAACCTAGTGATAAGAATTTTACATATTCTGATTATGATGATATTTCATTAGGGAATACATTTAAGTCACTATATCCCCAAGGGTTAACATAGACCTATTTATTGGGGAGTTTATTTATTTCAATACACATATGGGATTAATTTTCACCTATAAATATAGCTCTATAGAGGTTCTCTAAAGGTAATTGAATAATAGGGCATATCTCTAATAATGAACCTTTACATTTCATTAGAGACATCCTCAAAAATATATTATCATTTCATCAGTAATTATTTTCCCTATTTTTCTGCCCCCTCATTGATAGTAATAAGGGGAAACATTATCTTGTTTTAGGTAATGTAAATAAATGTGGAGTGTGCATATAAATTATTTGTAAATTATATATTCATTTGTAGGTTGTAGAGTTCATGTTTTTTTATTTCAATATTTCTATTTTTTGTCATATAACCAATAATAATGTGAATAAAAACTAATGATTTAACACATCCACTAATATTCTTTAGTTCCATATGGCCATTTCATAATTTAGAATGATCATCTTTAAAAAGGTATTTAGAAAATTAATTCATTAATAATCATAAGTAATTAACTATGTGAAAATGGTAATTTACATATTAAGGTAGAGATACCAAGAACAAGGATCTTCTTCATTTCAACTCTAATAACAAACATGAAAATTCAAATTAAATTCTCAATTTTCTAAAACATGAACCTGAAATTTACAAAACCAATAATGTTTTCACTCATTGAATACAAACTAATATCTTTCTTTACTTTCATTCTTAATCAATCTCATTTAATCAATCATTTAAATTTATAACTATCTACTTTCGCCAACTCATGGATTTGACCTTAAACCCACCACTTTCTATATTTATTTAGTAATCCATGTTAGTTTGAATTAAATATAATTAATTAAATTTTAGAATTCCCAAGTCTAATTTATTTAGCCTATTGCATATATAGAGGGATGCCTTAAGTCTCTTATCCCTTAGATATAGACACTATGGAGTGATCCGCGTTTGGGAGTTATAGAAAAAATTCATACATATCTCTCAACTTGTTTGTAAATTCAGAGAAATATTTAATTAATGTAGGGAGGGAAGAACCTTGTACCCACTTTTCTTTTACATTGTGACAACTCTAGAACACACCATCTATAAAGGAAAGAACGGTGACATTTTTAGGAATATTTGACTGATCATGCCCACAAAAATTGAATTATTATGTGGAAATGTTTTAAAGTTACTTTCTGATGATTGTGTAGATTTTTTTTGAAATGATTGATAATATTATTTGTTTTCATTATTTTAATTCATGAAAGATTTATTTTATTTGAAAAATAATTATTTATCATTTGATAACTTGATTGACCGAAATTTGAAATACCATTTCTGTGTGGTACTCTAAACCATTTTTGATATATTATATCTTATACACTCATTCTTGATATATTTACATGATGTTAATTACTACTAGAACTTTCTTATTGACATTATCAAAGAAATATAATTTTAAAACATGTTTACATGATTGGTCTCATCAATTGATTTATTTTGAACTCACCTAATCGTATGGTTAACCATGTGTTGGGTCCTTTGATAAGACTATAGAGATTATGAATAACTTATTTAGAATCCACAATACAAGCCTATTTTAGTTTCATAACCAAATTCATGTGTGTGATTACATGATTTTAATTGATTTTAAAAATAGTGATTAGTTATTGAATGGATATGTTGGGATTTTTATGAAGAAAAGTAAATTTTGGGGTTGATCTTTTTATTTTTGTGAATATATACAAATGAAATATTATTTTTTATTTATTTATCTGCTATTATTTTGATAAAGGGGAAAAAATATAAATTTATGGAATTTTTATTTTACCAACATAATCTCACATATTATATGTTTTTATGATAAAAAATGATCAGTATTTTTAAAAATGGATTTACATTAAGATACTATAAAGTTATTTACTAATGTTATATAAACATTATTATTAAGAAATATTTATTCAAATTTTACCGCATGTCATGTTGAATAAAAAATACTAAGTAATTGATATTTTGTAAAGTAGAGTACTTCTAACAAATTAAAAAGAAATTTCAAAATTCTATTACATTCATGATTATTCAATGTACAAAATCATATGTATTCAATAGTGTTCATAGATTGTTATTTTGTATTCAATATTTTCAAAGGTAAAAATAATATTTACAAACATATTTATATTACATGTTATGTTTAGTTGGTTGAAAAAACTTTGGTTTTATGAGTTTTTCTGCCTATAAAATCTCACATATTGAAGCTAACATTTTATGTATTGAGATAAAAACCGATGCAACATTTTAATGTACAAAATTATTAAATATGAATTCAAGATATTTCATAGGATATTTATATTGAAGAAAATGTTATCTATGATGTAGAGTTAAAATTTCACCGAATCTTGTGGGTACATTTCAAATTATATTTTAAAGTAAAATATTTATAAATATTTAAGTATATATTTTTCAAAGGTATAAATTTTAGGAAAAGGTTTACCAAGTATTTATGAGATTTTATTTCTAGAATAAATTTGGCCCTAAAGGTTGTGAGATATCTTATTTTCATAGAATTTATTAAGGATTATATATACTCAATTGTTTTGAATATTATTTATTTATTATCTCAATATGAGAATATAAAATACTTGATATCAAGTAAAATATAGATAATATACACATGAATAATTATGTTATGTAAATCATCTAATTATTTAAGATGTTCTTATAGTCATGTTTTATTTTATAGTTTAACTATAAAGTGTAAGTAATAAGATAAAAATATTATTTCTAAATTTGAATACAACCATGGTCATTAATAAACTGTTGAAGATATTTTCAAGGATACACATTTTAGACATATATTTACACTAAATAATACATATCATATGTCATTTGTTAAGACAATTTTACGCTATCAACATGAATTTAAAATGTACATATTGATGATTTTATGTAGTGCACACCTCTTGTATTAATTATGGGAGTGATTCCTTATGAAATCAATGAGATAAATATCTTATTAAAATATATTATTTTCATTTTAACAAATTAAGTATCATCTTCTTTAACTGAATGATGAGATCAATATGAAAAGGATCTAACTCAAATTATTGAACTTGTAGTGGTTTTTGGTCAGTGGACTATAGTAAGTTGCTTGAAAACACTGAACCCATATAAAAAATTTTTGTGTACTATATTTTATAGTTATTATTTCTATTGGTTAATATAATTATATAATAAGGATACACAAAGTATTTGGTGTTTTTTATAGTGGTAAAGGAAACACCTAATCCTATATAAACCCTAGTATTGAATCATGGAAGCACCAAATTCATTTATTTCTCATTGGGGTGTGGTCACATCACATTATGGGATGTTTTATGTCCTTAAGTTATGTAATGGAAACCATCTTTGATGGTTTTCATCAACAACAATAGGTGCGATGGCTATGTCCTCGATGGGTGAGATGAGTTCCTTAACAAAATTTATGATGGAGGAAGAATATCATGACATGATCGGGGTAAATAGTGACGATAGTGGTGGTTGTGCAGTTGATGATAGACTATTATAGGAGCCATGTCATTGGATGAATGATGTGGTAGTGCAGGACCATGACATCCATTCTCAGTGTCAAGCATGGTGGCACTAGAGGTGCACGATGATATAAGATAGGAAAAAACATTATAACCATAAAAGTTGACCTAGAATGGGATTTAGAGAATAATTCATATACCCATATATTTCACTATATTGGGATATATTGGAGGGTTTTTATTTCATCCTAGGTACCAAGAACTATGTAGTTCTGCACGGGGTAAGGATAGCTGACCAATGTTTCAAGTTAAGAAACTTTGGAAAAGCAAGTGGAATTTTTTTTGGGAGGTGTGGTTTTGTGTTTCTGGTTTTTCATCCTTCGAGCATGTCTTATGCCATACACCTCTGGGACATTGGAATATGTAAGGGTTTATTCTCAACCCAATTAAAAATTGGATTGACTATAAATAAAAATAAAAAAGGATTTTAGGGTTTCATGCCAATAAGGATACACAATGAAATATTAATTGATTAGGTATTTTTAAAAAGTTATTATTTTTATTGGTGAAATTAAAGAATCCAATTCACCACCTCAAGAGTCATTTTAGAAAAATATTTTGGAAAATATATTCTATATAAACAAATAATTTTTGTTCTCTACTCTTTTTATTGGAAGCATAAAAATTTAATTTTGTTGCTATAATGGTTGATCCAAAATAAGGTATTGCAATGGTAATATCACATTGTTTTATTGTTGAAACTTATGAATGGTTGAAAAACATAATGACTAACTATATGGAAAAAAATCTTGAATTTATTTATGAATTTGGTTTAAACTAATAATGTTCCTAGTGGTGAACCTTAATTATGGATTAATAATCTAGAGTTATGTTATGATTTATAATTGAAAGTATTGAATTTCATCATATATGGATTGGAACATAATGTTTTTAACCAAGTTTCTCAAAATTTTGTTACTTATGATATATGGGAATAAATATTTATTTCTTACAATAGTACTAACTATAACAGATAGTTAAGGTTAGATACATATAAATAAAAATTTCGAAACATTATAATTCTTTATGGGGAATGTATGACTCAGATGAATGGGATATTAATTAATATAATTAATAATGTTTTTATGATGGGAGATATAGTTATATAATCATATAAATAATTTAATGTTTTAAGTGTTTTTTCTATTACATAAAGTGGTATATATACTTTAGTTTTATTATACACACACATTAAAGATATAAAAATGAAAATTGGATTTGAACACTCATATTGTATGAATCTAAAATTCAAGATGAATATTAGGATCACATTTATGTCAAGTATAATAATACTTATTTTAATTTCATTTCTTCAAATTATAATAAAATATAGAAATAATATTTTTAACTTATCTGATGATGAAGGATTGATTAGTTAATATTCAAGAGATTAAATTTCCAAAATATCTAGACAATTCAATAATTTTTACAATAAGGTAAAGGGATTCAAAAACCCCTTCAAAAAATAAAAAAATGATAAAAATATAAATGAAATGAGATTCTATAAATGCAAGAATCTTAGTAATATAAATAATGTTTTACCCCTACTAAAAAGGAGAAAAATTACTAAATTACATATTCCTACAAATAACATTATAAAAAGAAAGGTAAAAATATTTAAATGCTAATTGGGGTTAATATGAGTATTATGGTAATGAATTTAATTCAGATGACGACGAATCAGACCAATGAGATAACATGAGTTTTATGTCTTTTTTTAAAGAGGAAAAATCACACTGCTCATCTATGTATGAATATAAAAATTATTATCTTAATGAGATTATTTATTATTGTTTTGTTCTTGAAGATAGATTTAATTCAATAAAGAAAAATCATAAGTATCTATAAAAAATATTATGGTCTTATTATTATTGAAAAATATAACCTATCTAATTAGTTTTTGGAATTAAAATATAAATGAGATAAAAATAAATCATCTTATGTTATATACAAGATAGGGAGATTACTGATTTATTAGCTGAAATTGTTATCTTGAAATTAGAAACTGGTAATTTTAATTTGGGGGTGGAATAAATCAGATGGATTCAAGGAAATAAAATGAACACTAATATTAATCATGGTTAAGGAATAATAGAAAATGGAAATAATTATAGATAATATTTTGTTCCAGTATGAAATATAAATTTTTTTTTACAACTATTTTATATTACTATGTTATTTTTGGACATTGTACTACTGATTTATAATTTAAATTTCCTCAAAATTCTGGAATTAGTTATGTCTACATTTCTTTAAAGAAATTAAATTTTAAGGATTTAATTTATATTAAAATAACATTTATTTGGTTAATAATGTGTTTAGTTTCTATCTTTGATGGAAAAAATGTTTGGGTACTAAACAATTTTTTTATATTTTTGAATGGAAAGATACAAACAAAATAATGCTAAATTTTATATGGATAACGTTTATTTAAGACATATGAGTAGTGATTTCTCATATTTATTAATCACTATTAAACACTGATATAATCCATGTCAAATTTATAAAATATTCAAGATGAAATATTATTTTAATTTGATATATTTAAAATTAAAAATATATCCTCATAAATAAATTATTATTTATTTATGGCTTAATTTAAAAATTGATAATTATTTTACAATATTTTGATAATGATTATTCAAAAAATTTTACTAACAGTTCTTATTCATTTTATAGGGATAAATCCCTTGGATTTAAATCACTGTGAAATAAAAATTTATATACTTTAAATCATGATTAATTATGTATAAAAAATATAAAATCTAGGAATATTGAAATTAAATAATATAAGATTTTTCATAGAATACATTAAAATTATAATTTTTATTTCTTAAGAAAGTGGTTTTCAAGGAATTATATTTTCATTTTTTATATCTTGAATGTATCGATAAGAAGTAATGTGATACTTGTCAAATGAGTAGGAAATATATATCTTCATTCAAATAAATCAATGACCAATCTACTTCTAATCCTTCTAACTTATCCACATAGATTTTAGATACTATCTATAATAGACATCCTTTGGGGAAATAATTTTTTTGAGATAATTAGTTTTGTATATTTACATGGGTATACTTTTTAATGATTTAAATTGAACCATGTAATTTATTCATGAATTTATACAAACTAGTTTATAATAAAAAATAAGGAAATTTTATTTTCTTGAAAATTTAACATCTATAATTTAAGAGTAATGTGTTTAACGAGCTTTGTTCACATCAAGATATTAAAATTAAATTCTATACCCCTATAAAAACATAATAAAATAAATATTTTAATGTATAAATATTAAATTGAATGAAATTTATAGATCTATGTTATCTAAATATAGTTTTCTTACTTGGTTTTTGAGAGGAGGTTGTTGATACAACATTATATGTCACAAATAGAGTTATTATAAAAACCTATTTTAATGAAACAACCTTTTGATTAATATAATAATATAAAACCTAATGGTATAGACTTTAAATATTGTGGATGACTGGTTTTTATATTGAACATTAAGGACCATCATGCTAAATCTAATGCAAAGGATAGTTAATTAATAATTATTGGTTATTGTGAAACTTCTAAAGCTTATATATTTTTAAATAAAAATACAAAGATAGTTTAAGAATCATTTTATAAATAATTTGATGAAAGTATCCTATTTTGTCAATAAAAACTTATATTTATCATCTTTATGATTCAATTAACATCTAGATACTTGATTCTCACATAAAAATTTATTATTATTAGAAATATTTTCATGTACAAATAAGTACAAATTTTTTTTACACTGAATTAACTAAGATTGTGTTTCCTATAAAACAAATCATATTAAAACTATTTCCATTTAGAAACTGATATTTGTGGACTAGATAAGTGTTTTAGATCTAAAAAATTTAAATAAATATTGTTGTTTTTATTATTTTAGATGAAAACATGAAATTAAAAATATAAAATAATCCTTGTGTGGTGAATTGTTGTTTTATATATGAAATAATAGTTATACTTGTTTCAGAGAAAATATTTTTTGGAATTAGTTAATATACCAACTAATTATATTTTTATAGGATATAAATTACTATACAAGAATAAGAAAAATGATCAAGGAGTAAACACTAGGAATAAAGTTATGTTAGATTCTAAAGGATATAATAAAGTGGAAGGTATATATTATAAAGAGACCATTTCTACCATTTCTAGATTAAAATCCTTTAGATTATATTATCAAATGTATCACATATTATTTTAAAAACATTCTATATAGATTTAAAAAATTATTTTTTATATATAGTTTTATTTTAGTGGATGTTTATGTTGAAAATTCACATAGTTTTCAAAATCCCCTTTTTTCAAATTAGACATTCAAACATATGAAAGATGTATTTAGTTTCAAAAAACAACCTAGATCTTAGTTTGAGACTCTTAGCTATTTTTTTTCAAATTATGTTTCTATAGGCTTGATAGATCCTAAATTCTTCATGAAAACAAAATCTACAAATGTTTATCTAGTTTGAATCTATGTTGATTATATGATTTTCAGTTCTAAAAATATGTAATGAATTTTCTAAAGTCATGCAAATGGAGTTTTAAATGAGTATGATAGGTGATTCAAAATGTTTCATTGGTTTTAAAATATTTTTAATTTTTTTTTCATGTTTTAAATCAATGTAAATACAAACATGATTTAATGAAAAATATTGGACCCAAACATAGTAAATCATGTAAAAATCCATTGAGTTTTAATATTAAAATTGTTTTGGGTAAAAAATGGAGACTATTAAACAATAATATATATATATATATATATTTTATTTTTAAATATGTAACAATTAGTAGGTGATATATCACATTTTTTGTCTCTATGATAGATTTCAAAAATGGCTATGAAATATCACCTAAAAGTTTTCGAAATTATTTTCTAATATCATAAAAATTTATTTTTTATTTTCTATTGCTTTACAAAACCATGGAATTATTTTCATTTAATATTCTAATACTGAATTTGGGGGTCGTATAATAGATAAAAATAGTACCTTGGGAGCCTACTATTTTTTAGAAAGATCATTAGTTTATTGTTTCACTAAGAAAAAAATTATATTTCCTTGTCCACTGATGATACTTAGTATGTATTCATTAGTTGTTTTTATGCACACGTGTAGTGGATGAAAAATTATTTAAAAGATTTTTTTTTCAATTTTTAACATTTTCCATTGAAATTTGAAACAAAAGTACTGTAAAAATTTTCAAAATTCTAATAATCCATTCAATATAAAAAAAAGTAAATATAAAACATCAATTAATTGTAGATCATACTCAAAAATGACATATATCACTTAATGTTATTCAAAATGAACGTAAATTATTATATATATCCACTAAACCCCTTATTTATGATCATTTTGTATTTATTGATACTGAATTGTGTTAATGTCAATTTAAATGATTTTAGTTTTTTTGGGTGTATTCAACTTTATGTTTTTCTACTTGAATGTTTTATCTTATGTATCAATATTTTTTCATAAGTATAAAACTATTGAACTTACATAAACTATTACATAAAATTTATTTTTTTATACATAATATAAAAATTAATACATAATAAAAATCTCTTAGTATGAAAAAATTAACATTTGATAAATAATATTTACTTCAAGTTACAAAATAAAAAATTGTATTTGATTAAAGTTTTTATCTATTATACTAATATGTTTTGAATATTTTTTTCTTAATTTTCAATGTGTTTTAATTGGATAATTTAAAATATTAATTTAATATTTTATTTAAATGATTAATGATCTATCTTTGGAGAAACTCAATTTGTTTAATACCTTAAAATTCCTCTTTCATTTTTGAACAGTAAACATCAAAGCTCAGACTCATTTTTGATCTTGGGAAAGATATTAAAGTCCTTTTATTGATCAAAATTATAGAATAAGAGATCTAAATTTAATGTTACATACATAAGAGACATTCCTAGAAAATTTATTGATTGTTCAAGTATAAATTAAAAGAATATGTTACTCAATATATATTTTATCTAAAAATAATGTGATTTTATTTTCTATATAAAAAATACTAATTTTATTTTTAAAAAATAACTCAAAGATTCATATATAAATAATTAGTTATAGTTTTCAAACATAGGTGATTCAATTAAATTTATGGTAAATAAAAATGTTATTTCTTTTATATCTACTAAAATAGATCAGGTTTTTCATTATCCTTTTGAATGAAATTTATTTTTCAATTATACTTTTGTTAATAACGATAATATTAGTCTTGTGGAAAATATCTATTTATTTTAGTAAATATAAACATTGTGAATGGGTTTTAAAATAATATATTACTTTATATTTTTATTTTTTTAAATATTTCAATTTGGAATTGCATTAGGAGCAGGGGAATTTGAGAATGTTATCTATTAAGAAATGTATTAGTTGTTTTTGTTGTTGAATTAGAAGAAATTCAATCTAGAAAGGTGAAATATAATGTATATGAACCACATTATCCTACTATGAAATAATATTAATTTATATCCTTATGGAAGACAAATAAAACTATTATTAGATGAAAAATATTAGTTTAATATGTAATAAGGTATTATGTTTCATCCACCTAGCACCAGAGAATATTGAGTTTTTAATTAAATCAGATATATTTGAAATGCATACTTGATCATAATAGTCATTGTTATGGAATGAGTTGCAGAGTTGGAGGAATAACATGTTGATGAAGATAATTAAGAAGTCCCTACTACTATTAAGGGGGTGCATGAAGAAGATAATCAAGATCCTGAGTTTTAATCTACTAACAAAGATTTTTTCATCTCTAAAAGAAGTGTTAGTTGAGGAAGTAATAGATAATTATGATTCAACCAAAGATAAATATGGGGATGTTGAATTGAATGTTGAAATTTAAATTGTTGTTCATGTCTTTCCTTTAAAACCTAATGTTGAAATGAAGATTAATACTCAAGAAATGGCTATTTTGGGAACTAATACCATTAGAGATGACCATTTTATGGAAACTAATGTAGTAGATGAAATAATTTACTATGATATTGGATATGTTCATAAATATTTTTTAATCCCCTAAATTATTAAAAGAACATGAAGCTACTAAATAGATTGAAAATATGTAGGATAAAGAAGATGAAACATCAGATGTTTAAAAAAGATTCATTTTTTCAAAATTGAAAAAGTGGTACGGGGTGAGGATATTTAGTCACCGCCTATAAAATAATTATATCTTTCATATAAAAAAATTACATCATTTCACATATGGTATATTATGTGAATTTCATTAACATCAAGATAAAATTTCTTCATTCAAAAAAATATAGGAAGTAAAATGTGAGTTTAAAATATGGAAATAATTTTTTTATTTAAAATTGTTTTTCAAAGTCATGAAATATTTAATGGTTTAAAAAATATTTTCTGATTAGATAAAAGGGTTAATAATGGCAAAAATAGGAAAATATATACTATGGAAATTTTTCAGGATGAAATTTAAGAATCATTTAAGAACGATATTAGATAAATGATGTAAGACCAATCAAAATTATAAATTGACAATACACTACTAACACATTATTAGGTAATTATTTAAAAAATTAACCTAGGTACCACATACGGGCTCAAGAGGATTTCATAAAAAAAGAAAATTTATTCAAATAATTTTTCCAATTTCTATTTTAGAGGATATTCATCCCATAAAGGATTAGTTGGCTATATTGAATACAAATTGTGATCATGTAATATAAATGATAGGATAACTAAATTGGATGTTGACACAATTACTTTGGTGAAATTTTCATATTTCTAAAAATATTTAAATTATAAAGTAAATAAAGTAAGATCATAAGATCTAATTAATGAAAATTATATGTTAATCATGGGGGATAAAACAATGTTTAGATAAATTTAAATTTCAAGTCAATCAAAAACAAGATTAGAATCATGAAGATATAAAATTTTTTGTCATTACCCCATCAAAGACCACTCACCGGTGTCCTAACCAAAGTGTCACGTAGCCTCAGGAGCACCAACATGCATGGAATAGGGTTTTAACTAGTGTAAATTTTCTAAATCAAATATTATGGATACTATGTCCTCGATATCCTGAAATCAATAAAAATGAAATAACCAACCATTATCCAAATTAATAATCTTTATACACATAATTAATAAAACATATATATGCTCTAACAAATGAAATATGAAAATATAAAATAATTTCTCAACTGATCATTATTTGGAATGATAAACAATAATAAATAAATAAAAGGTTAAAATAAAATGATTCCTTACTACTATCATCAAATCCTCACATATACCTCCAATATCATATCCCATTGTGATACACTAGCTTGATCCATTATACATATATGATCAAATTGTATAGCAGAATTAAGCACTATATGTGAACCATAGTTCATCTAAAAGGCATGAGAAATAAATCATAATAGGGTCTCTCCAAGTTCCACTAATATATGTTTTCATATATGTTTTTATAGATGATGAAGAACAAACAAAAAAAACACAACATGTGAATCAGGTCATCCAGCACCCACAAGGTGACCATGAAACCAGACTATAATTTCATTATCTTATTTTAAAAACTAGTCATCTTATACTATATGTCTCAAACCATACTTGAGGTGTAAGAACTCGGATCCTCTTTTTAGGTATGTTTCCTTATTCTGGTGTTTTTGGGAAAATGGAGAGTTTTTGGAAATTTTTTAAGTACACGTAGTGTACTTATTTCTACATGTCGTGAACTCCATTGCTGCATGAAGCCATGTGCTGGTCATGTAACGACTGAGTACACAGCCATGTGTGCTGACCTGGATGCTGCCTAATGTGGGGCCTGATAAGGGAAATAACACATTGTGTACTTCAGAATTACATGTCATGTACTTTCTGTTATTCATTAAATGGACCAAGGTCATGTTTGACGGAAAAAATGCTCATCTTATCGACCTAACTCGTTTGTATGACGATGAATATTCTTTGATCCCCCGAGTCATCATCCGTTCTCCAAATAGACCATCGTCGATTAAGATGGGATCACCACGGTAAGCTCTTACTTCTTCTAGAGCATTGTTTCATGATTCCTCCTCTTTCTCAAGTTATCCTTTTGTGAAAATTTTATATGTTTTTGTAGAAATTAGTTCTAGGTCGATCCAAGGGCCGATGCCATAGTATAACTATCCTACAACACTGAGGTAGGTGGTTTTTGCCTTTCTGTAGATATTCTTTGAATTAATAAGTGAAATAGTGCCCAATACTCAAGAATGGGGTATTGTGTGTTATTGGTTTTTAGACCTGATTATGCTTGTTATTCCTTGTTTGTTTGGGTAAAGGTTAATTGTTAAGAATATGGTTATATTTTCTAAGATATCAATTTTTTCCCATGTTTTCATGTTTTGACCGTTTGTTCTAGTTTGACTGTTAGGGTTTCTTCTTTTTTTATGCCTAGTACTGTAGGATGGAGTGGTTATTGACTAAAATTCTATTTTTTGTTATAGTTTTCTTAACCATGTAGTTATTGAGGTTTACTTTGGATGTTGATTATCATTTGTGCATGATTACTTACCCGGGGTTGCGGGAACCTGGTGTAGAGAGACCATAGGGGAAATTGACATTGAGGGCTTTCCCAGACTGCCTGTTATAATTATAACTCTGTGAGACCATCAGGGGGATTGATGTTGAGTTCTCCCTAAGATGGTCTATAGATATGTTATGAGGTAACATGAGGAATTTACATTGAGTTCTTCCTTAGAGAGCACGTAGTTACCGCTGAAAGATTATAGGGGGAATTGATGGTGAGTGCTTTCTCAGAGAGTCTTTGGTATATCTATCCTTGTATTATGAACTAGAGGGGTTATGTTGTGATAACTACCCAGATGGTTTCTAGAATTTCTGTTTTGTTGATTAAATACATAAAAGTGAATGCTTCTAAATGAAACTGTAGAATTGTATACTTTTGAAGTACTTCTTTGTCTTACTACTTCCTTACTTATTACATGCCATATATATTCACTGACTGTTAGGCACAGATGTTTCAGTGGTTTCCTACTGGGATTATTCTAACACCATGTTTGGGTCATTATTTTGGGACCAAACAGATTATATTTCTACAGGTATAGATAAGGTCAAGTTCCCTTTTACTTTAGGAACTTGACTGCTTTGGGGATGGAGAGCATGAGACCAAGCCAAGGCTTGCGATACTGCTGGATTTTATCTGTTTTATTTTGTACTCTGGTTTAGTATTATTGTATTCCAGTATTGTGACATGTTTGGCTATTTTCCTAGATATATGTATCATGAAATATCTATATATGTGTTCCAGTTGTTTATTACTTTCAATATTCTGCTATTTACTATTGTATGGTATGTTTACTTATTTTGATATTGTTTATCTATTTTACTTCTACTGTGTTACTCTACCAATGAGGGAATAATTTCCCCACTATCACACCCAAGGCCCTCACTGCTAGTTGGCAGCCACTGGCGTTCGGAGAAATGTGTTTGAGTCCATGTGACCAACCGGGTATGAGCCGCCTCTAGGTGGATTCTGGAACTGGGACGTTACTAAGTTGTATCAGAGGAATTATTTTCTTCTTGACTTACTATTTAAAGCCTATAAATAGGGATAGGACGGATATAGTACTTGGTAATAAGTTGTATCTGGGAGTAGCTAACACATGTATAGGGAAAATTAAATCTACCTCGTTTATTACCATTTTTTTTATTTTTTCATTTTACGGTTGATTTGATTTTCACCTTTGGGTGATTCACATGTTTTGCACTATTATCATTCATATTATTGAGGTTCTATTTCTGTTTCAACCCGATGAGATGAGGGTCTTCCATCTCTTGCATCATATAGGCACTTGAAAGAAATCACATGTCATGCATTCTTTCCATGCCATTTAGGGTGCATTAAATATTGCATGTTGTTATGATAGGTGTTTTTAAAGTTATGCATGCTGTTGTGATAGATGCCTTGATAAAATAATTAATGTCTGTTAGGGTATTTATTTGTGTAATATTTGTTTGAATGAATAAAAAACATTGGTTCTTGAGGTGTCATAAGCCATCATGGATTGGAATTTGGTGGATCAATGCCTTTTTAAACCTAGTATATATCAGTTATAAGATGCCAATATTGGATTCGTAGGGTGTATGGGCCCTCACGGATCGTAATTTGGAACTTTAATGTTTGTTTCAGGGTTTTTTTGGGTTCTTGAGTAGTTTTTGAGAATTACTATCCGGAAAAACCTAGAAGACATGGCGTGTAGTGATGAATACATGCCATGTGTCCTTCTGTATGGGAGAGGAATATTTTTCTAAAGTACACACCATGTACTATATGTACATGCAGTGTAGTCTCTAACTGTGTTACTGACTGTGGGGGCAAAGACACGTGGTTGGGAAATCATGGTAGAACATGCCATGTGCCGGACGTACATGATGTGTTGTGTCGAATGTGTGACCACATGTGTGACTAAAGACACAGATAGATAAAATTTAATTTATAAACACCATTTCAGGTTCTAACATGCTATGTAGTGTAACCCATGTGTATCCGGCCGTGTCACTTTCAACATAAGTTGGTGAAATATTTTATTTAAATGACGTGTCCATCTAGAGCACATCGTGTACTGTGAGTTGTGTATCTTTCCTTTTATCTAACAACACGATTCAGTGAAGCTCATTTAGTACATGCCGTGTCTGGAATGAACACTCCGTGTATTCTTGTTTCAGGAGAACTGTGTGGGTTAGCCGTGTAAGGGAACTTGGGTAGGGGAAGAGGATTCAAAGTACATGTTGTCTGTTAGGACATCATGTTGTGTGTTTGGGGTGTTACATGACCAGTTGTGGATAGAGTACACTCCCATGTGAAAGGTTTGAGGTAAAACTCCTTTTAGGCATTATACATGTTGTGTATCCATGTTTTTGAAAAAAACATGAATTATTTCTTTCTCGTGTCCCATTCTTACGCTTTTAGTTTTTTTCAGTCCTTGATAATTTTTATCTAAGGTATACGCTTGACCTTGCAATGTTATTCCACCGAGATGTACTCTGGTTGTCTACAAGGTAGAGGGTGGTGATCTGACACCGGATATGGCCGATCAGGGACTACTAGCTGATCCTACAGTTGTTCTAGTCTTGGAACTAGCAGTAATACCTGATACAGGTGTTGATGCACAGTTTAGGGAGGGCTTTATGAGGATGATGCAGAAATTTTTGGGAGCACCGCCTCCATCCCCGTCAATGGTAGAATTGATGCAGGTCTTTCAGCAGCAGAATCCTCCCACCTTCTTAGATGGTGGAGGACCTCATGCTTTAGAGTCATGGTTTGGAAGCAGTGTTGACGATCTTCGAGCATCTGGAGATGCCCCCAGAGAGGAGGGTGAATCTTGCAACGTATATTCTTTGGGATTCCACCAAGATATTTTGGGATGTAATATTACAGGTAGGATTCTAGCAGGATGTTTTTTGGGATGATTTCCAGTGATCTTTCTACGACTACTTCTATCTGGAGACTTTGAGGGCCGATCAAGCCAAAGAGTTCATGAGTTTGGAACATGGTAATCTTTTTATTATGGATTATTCTTCCCTCTTCACCGAGCTGCAAAACTTTACACCCTTTATAGGGTGGATATGAGTTGTTCTTAGCGTGGATGTTTGACAATGGTCTCAGTTAGGACATTCTAGATTAGGTTAACATCTTCATGTGGACTTCCATCACTTCAATAGTCAACCAGGCGCTGATCACGGAGCACAATATGAGGGATTCTGGAGCAGTGAGCTAGGGAAGTCTAGAATCCAGAGTTAGTGCTTTGCCAGTTGATAGCAAGAAGCACACAGGGAGACCACACATAGATATCCAAGTAGGCCGGATACACCATCAGGTATCCAGGTGGTATGTTACCAGTGTGGGAAGGTCTGGCATACAAGGCCACATTTCTTGAGAGACTTAGTAGAGTGCCAATCATGTGGAAAGATGAGTAACCTTCAGCACTTTTTTCAGATATTCTCACCAGCAGCTGGTGACGTGGGTTCTTCTCTGACTCCTCATTTGTGAATAGCACCATCGGTTTCTCACGAGTCAGGGAACTAGAGTTGTTTTGGTCGTTTAGGCCAAGGTGGAGGTCCCAACCGTGGTAGTCAGTCACCAGGCTTTCAATGACTTCATGGTGTATTAGGTCAAAGTGGCCAGGTAGGGTCACTAGGCTGCAGTGCATGACACACTTTTGTAGTAGATTAGACCCAATAGGAGCATGATCCTTGTCCCTCTATAGTTCGAGGTACGATTCATGTTGACTCAATTTTAACTGCTGCTCTTTCCAAAATGGGGGCCTCTCATAGCTTTATATCTGTTGCTGTGTGGAGAAACATGGGCTTTGTGTCTTTTCTTCTACCGATATCTTGATGCTAGATAGTCCACTGGGGACAAGAACAGTTACTATACATCAGGAAAAAAAGTTCCCTCTTGAGGTTGGTGGGTGTCACTTTTTATGGGTCCTTTATGTCTTAGAGATGAAAGACTATGACGCCATTCTTGGAATGGACTGGTTAGTTCCCTTTCAGGCTATTGTCGATTTCTATCACTGTAGGGTGAGTTTTATGTCACAAGAGGGTTGACCGTATTTTAATAAAGGAGAATTGGATATGTAGGCAAGCAGAGTGGGACTCTGACATCATGGGTTGGGACGAGTTAAATCCCAAATTGCTAGTCTATATATGGATGACCAAGGGACTTCACAGATGGAATTTCCTCTAGTGGTGGATCATTTCATAGATGTATTTCCAAAGTACTTTTCAGGTTTTACTCCTGTGAGAGAGGTAGAATTATCTACTGATCTTGTGCCAGGAACGAAACTGGTGTCCATTCCTCCATATAGGATGGCTACACCAAAATTGTAGGAGCTTAAGAAGCAATTGGAGGAGTTACAGGAATAGAGTTTCTTCTAACCCACAACTTCTCCTTAGGGTTCGCCTGTCCTATTTTTGAAGAAGGCATACATTTCCCTAAGACATTGGGTGGATTATCAGAAGTTGAACCAATTGACGGTCGTGAACCGACATCCCTTAACGAGGATCGCTGATCTCTGTGATCAACTTTGTGGATCCCAGGTGTTCTCGAAGATTTACTTGAGGTCCGGTTACAATAAGTTGCACGTTATACTATCATATATACCTATTACATCCTTCCGGAGTAGGTATGGTCTATACAAGTATGTGGTTATGCTGTTCGGTCCCACGAATGCACCTGCAGTCTTCATGGCACTGAGGAACTGAGTGTTCCATCCATACATGGATTATTTCATGGTTGTCTTCATGGATGATATCTTGGTGTACTATCACACTCGACATGACCATGACACACATCTTGAGATCATTTTTAGTACACTGAGAGAGAATCAGTTATATTATAAGATCTCAAAAAGAAACTTTTGGATGAAGCAGATTCACTTCCTAGGTCATGTTATCTCAGATACAGGAGTATCAGTAGACCCAGATAATCTGAGAGTAGTTGTTTCGAAGGAGAAGCTAAAGAATGTCTTTGAGGTAAAAAGTTTTCTAGAGCTGGATGAATACTACATACATTTCATACAAGACTTTTCACACCTAGCAACACCATTGACATGCCTGAATAAGAAGGGTGAAAAGTTCATGTGTTCAGATTATTTTGAGTCATCCTTTCAGGAGCTGAAAGGGAGGTTGACATCAACACCGATACTGGTATTTCCAGAGCTAGTAAAGAGCTATATTGTTTACTTGTGATGCTTCAGGTATTGGGTAGGGAGCTGTGCATATGTAGGGGGAATGAGTCATTGGGTACATGTCTCAGCAATTGAGGCCACATGAGAGGAATTACCCGATGCATGATGTCAATTTAGCAGTAGTTTTTTATTCCTTACGCTATTGGATACATTATCTATTGGGATATAATTTTATGGGTTTCACTAACCGAAAAAGTTTCAAGTACATATTCACTCAGCATCACCTGAATTTGAGATGGTGAAGGTGGGTTGAGTGACTTCAGTCTTTTGACTTTGACCTTGCCTATACGCCTGGGAAAGGAAATGCAGTGGCTGATGTGCTGAGTAGGAGGACTCGGATATAGGAATTTTAGGAGGCCAGTAGTGTGTGTCAGCTTATGGATCTATTAACTGAGATTCATTTGGAGGTGCATGAGAGACAGGGGTAAACTTTTATTTCTTCTGTAGCTGTTTTCTATACTCTTCTTGATCGAGAGCGAATGAGATAACTTTCAGATTCAGAAGGCCTAGTCCTACAGGAGAGTGTGTCAAGAGAAGACTTTATTCCTAGATGGACCATAGGCGAGGTTGAAATCATGCATTTTCAGGGGTGTGTTTGGGTGTCAGTAGACATATGTGAGGAGCTCATGCGAGACTTTCATTCCTCAGTTTAGGCAGTGCATCCTGGCATCACCAAGATGTATCATGATCTACACCATCATTATTGGTATCCAGGTATGAAGAGAGATGTTTCTGGTTTCGTCATGAGGTGTTCCACCTTTGAGTAGGTGATGTCAAAGAATTAGTGACCATCAGGGATTTTTCAATAGTTACCCATTCCAGAGTGGAAGTGGAACGATGTCACGATGGACTTTGTGACAGGTTTTTCGTAGTCACCTCGAGGGAATGATGTAGTTTGGGTTCTTGTTGACAGACTCATGAAGGTTGCTCACTTATTTCCGATCAAGAAGACCTTCAGTTTTGATGATATGGGAAGGTTGTACAATCGTGAGACTCTACATCAACATAGGGTCCCACAGTCCATTATTTCAGGTAGGTATGCAAGATTTACTTCTCAGGTCTAAAAGGGGCTTTATAAAGAGTTGGGTACATAGGTACTTTTGAGTAAAACTTACCATCCCTAGAGAGATAGCCAGTCCGAGCATACGATTAAGGTGGTTATGGATAATATGTGTGAATGCATCCTTGATTTTGGAGGTTCTTGGGAGAAGCACATACATCTTGTGAAGTTCTCCTATAATAATAGTTTTCAAGCAACAATTTAGATGGAACCTTATAAGGCATTATATGGTAGGCAATACTGATCACCCTTATGTTGGATGGAGACAGGAGAGGCAGCCATGCCAGGACATCATCTTGTCCAGGAGACCACATAGTAGATAATGTTGATTCGAAAAAGGATGGATACTAAATAGTCATGACATAAGTCTTATGTTGATCGACGGTGATGACCTCTCGAGTTTGATGTTGGAGATCATGTTTTCCTACAAGTCACACTAAGGTTGGGACACAGATGGATTAGAAGATTGGATAAGCTTACACCGAGGTACGTCAGGGCCATTTGAGGTGTTGGAGATTGTTGGGATGGATGCCTATCGGTTGCAGTTAACTTAGAGGTATCGGGATATGCATGATGTATTTTACTTTTCTCAGCATCACTATTTCTTCTTAGACATGTATCATATTTTTCAACCCAAGGAGGTTGAGTTTGAGGTGGACTCCTTGTTCGATGAGCATCCTATCCGGATTATTGATTGATTGTTGATGGTTCTCCATGATCGGTCTATTCCTTTGGTACGAGTGCTATGAAAGGACAAGCGAGTACAAGACAGGACTTGGGATAGGGAGGCCGATGTACGATCGTAGTCACTGAAGATTTTTGGGGTTCCATCAACTACGCTACCATGCTAGGGAAATTCAGGGAAGAATTTCATTAAGGGGGATTTTTTTTAGAACTCAGATCTTATTTTTAGGTATGTTTCTTTTTTCAGCTATTTTTGAGAAAAAGAGGAGTTTTTTGGAAATTTTTGAAGTACACGCCCTGTACTTATTTGTACACACTATGTACTCTGTTTCCACACATAGTCCTGTATTGGACATGTAATGGCCGAGCACACAGCCGTGTGTGGTGACCTGGTGGCCACCTAATTTGGGTCCTGAAAGGGAAAATACACGTCATGTACTAAAAAACCACATGTCATGTACCTTCTTTTTTTCATAAAATGGACTAGGGTCACTTCTGACGGATAGAATGCTCTTCTTCTCAACATAACTCATCTAGGAGCATTCGTACGCCGAAGAATCTTCATTTATCCCCCAAGTCGATGTCCTTTCTCTGAATCGATCGTCGTAGATTGCGTTGGGATCGCCACAGTATGCTCTTCCTTATTCTAGAGATTTGTTTCCTGATTCCTCTTCTTTCTCATGTTATCCTCAGTTAAACATTTTAAACATTTTTGTAGATCTACCACGTTCAAGTTCGACACAAGGGCCTATGCTGGAGTATAACGATCCTACAACCCCGAGGTAGGTGGTTTGATCCTTTTCGTAGATAGTCTTGGAATTTTTATGTGCAAAAGTGCCCAATACCAATGAATACAGTATTTCATGTTATTGGTTTTTTTCCATGATTATGCATTATTTTACATGTTTGTTTGGATAAAAGTTAAGTGTTGAGAATAGGGTTATCATTGTGAAGTTATGGATATTTTTCCTAGGTTTTCTTATTTTGATACTTTGGTCTACCTTGCCTTTTAAGGATGCTGCTTTTCTTTCCATGCTCAGTACTATATGATGGAGTGATTATTAATTTCCATTCTATGTTATGCTGTAGTTTTCTTATTCAAGTAGTTCTTGAGGTTTACTTTGGCAGCTGATTATAGTTTGTGCACGATTACTTACATGAGGTAGCGGGAAAATGGTGTAGAGAGACCATAGGGGAAATTGACGTTGATGGATTTCCCGGAGTGTCTGTTATAATTATCATGTTGAGAGACCATAGGAAGGATTGATGTTGAATGACCCTTCAGAGGGTCTATAGATACGTTACGAGGCCAAAAGAGGAAATTATGTTGAGTGATTCCTTAGAGATCCTGTAGTTACCACAGAAATATTATAGGGGGAATTGATGGTGACTACTTCCTCAGAGAGTCTTTAAGTCACACATGACTAAAGGGGGAATTGACAGTGACTACTTACTTAGAGATTCTTTGGTACATCTATCCTTGTGTTGTGAACCATAGGGGTTAGGCTGTGAGAACTAACGTGAGGGCTTCTTTAATTTGTGTTTGGTAGATTAAATACTTAAAAGTGAATGCTTTTAAATAAAACTATAGAACTATTTACTTTTTAAGTACTGACTTGTTTTATTGCTTCATTACATAATACATTCCATATATAATTGATGACTGTTAGGCATAGATCTTTTGGTGGTTTCCTGCTAGGATTAGTCTTACACCCTATTTGGGTCATTATTTTGGGCCCAAACAGATTATATTCCTACAGGTATAGATATGGGAAAGTGCCCTTCTACTTCAAGTACTTGACTTCTTTGGGGTTGGAGAACATGGGACCAAGCCAAGGCTTGCGATGTAGTTGTAATTTATCTATTTTCTTTTGTACTTTGGTTTAGTATTATTGTATTCTATCATTGTGACATGTTTGGTTGTTTTCCTAGACTTTTGTATCATGCATCATCTATATATGTGCTCCAGTTGTTTATTACTTTCAGTTTTTCAGTGTTTACTGTTGTATGGAATGTTTAATACTTCCGATATTATTTATCTATTTTACTTCCACTATGTTACTCTGCCAATTAGGGCATAATTTCCCCCTGTCACACCCAGGGCCCTCGCTGC
Organism: Viscum album; assembly: GCA_963277665.1. NCBI lineage: Eukaryota > Viridiplantae > Streptophyta > Magnoliopsida > Santalales > Viscaceae > Viscum > Viscum album. Next base: position 1,265,790,669 of record OY728129.1, on the reverse strand, counting down.
TAGTTAGCAGCCTCTGGCGTTTAGCGAAATGAATTTGCGGCCATGTGACCAACCGAGTACAGGGACCCTCTGGGTGGCTTCTAGAACCAGGACATTACATGAGGACTCATGGTAGGTCAGTCATCATTGTTCTCAACCCATTACCTCTAACATATGGGTGCATTAAATAGTAACCAACCCATTCCATCACTATAATGGGCATAATGAATAGTATCCAACCCAATTTCTTAGTAGGGAAGGGTGTATTAAATTGATATAAACCCATTTTATTATCATGTAAGGGTTACCTAAATGAACATAACCCATTTACTCTTAGGGAATGGTGAATTAGATTGATCCTAAACCATTTATACATATATAATGATGCACTAAATAGATCACATACCATTCCTCATAGGGAAGGTTGAATTGAAATTACCCAACTCATTCATTATTAGGTAATGAGGAACTAGATATATCCCAACCCAATTCCTATAAATATGGTGAACTGAAAGTACTCACCCTATCCCCTATAAGGGAACGATTCACTATATAGACTTGACCATCACCTCTTCCATATTGGATTTCATCCACAGGCATTTGGACCCATTGTCAAGCATTTCCCAACCACTACATATCTAATCAGGGTAAAGAATATCCATATCATTTTATCATCTAATATCACACAACTAGGAACACACATGTGACAACAAGTAGGGCCCACAACCTATCCCATAATCTCACTGGTCCATCTTGGGGTGTTCATCACTTAGAACATAAAACCACATCCAATAACACAGACTCATATATGAATGGAAACCTTTAAATTTTACACTTCTTTTAAATTCATTCCATTCATTATGCAAGGTATACCTGTGGTTTAAACTGCTTCTTTCCATATGGTACAACAATATATCCCATTTTACTATAGTGTGTACACCTCAAATGTTCCAGTGGCACCAATATTCATCTGATCTCACTTATTTGCGATGGTGAACCTAACTGTAGCATATACTGAGAACTGTTAAACCCATATTAGAAGATCCTATGAATATCTCATGAAATATAATAAACATCACTTCTTGAACACTCCAGTTACAATTAATGGGGTTTTTTCTTTCCCTCCTCTACACTACCATTTTATGGCATAGACCAAGGACTTAGTGTCATAATCATGTGGTGGGTACCATTACTTCCATGATTTCACAGCTTCCAAAATGCATGATCTCTTGTATGCATGACTCCTTAGTCCTACCATGGACAACTAGCCTTTCTAATTCCCTATAATGGTTGAGCTTAATCCCACTTATGCAGGGTTGATCTACTTTTGTTAGGTACCTAGGGTGGGAATTATTTTTACCCATCTAAACTAAATTAAATGTATACAACATGAATACAATGTAGAAAAGTTTTGGAGTTTCCCTATAATATTTCTACTACAACATATCATTTACTAGTAAAATATATCATACTTCTTGAGGGATGTTATGTGGTTTTGATTTAGTATTTTATACAAGTAACTTCTTCATCTTCTTCTATGAAATCTTTAGCATTCTTTGAAAATCATTATAGACTTAATGATTCCAATTCAATCCTCTATGAATATTAAAATCAGACTTTACATTGGGAACTACCAATCTCCCAAGAATCTATTCAACACTTCGGTCATGTTATTCATGTGTTGTCAATAATCTATTTTCAACAAATACATCTTGCCTCATTGAGATGCCAACACACATATTTTTCATCAACCTTGATCACCCATATTATCAACAACCATGACCAACCTTATTGTATGCAACCATACAAACCTTATTGTAAAAAATTACAACATCAATAATTTGAGAGTACTAACATTCTCCAATTTTTGGGTTTTTTGATAATATGTTACATAATTTTTCCTCACCATTATTCAATAAACCCTTTTTTTAATATTATCCTCCTTAATGATGTCTTATCACTCTCAATATATCTTCTTATCTCCATAATTTCAATGAAAAGAGAAGAACCTTTCAAATTCAAAGGGTCTTTTGAAACATACTTATACAAAAACAGGGAATCACTTTTCTTCTTTCCCCGGTTTATTAGAGTGGAAATCATATTCAAATAATCTCTCCCTTAATTTAAGAAAACATCAATGAAATATCAACTCTCCCTTTGAGATATATAATCCAAATTAGAATATGTTCTCCTAATATTTCAAAAAAAAAACATCATTATTTAGCATCCACTACATATTGATTTACCAAATCCTTCAAAACCACATTCTACACAAGCCAATCTCCATTCCTACTATATTTTTATAAGAGAATCATATAGTGTATTTATAACTTTTTAGTTGATATTTAAATAAATCCTATAAGCCTACTAAAATAAATCTTTTTGTATGAAAAAAGAGTTTTTGTTGGAAAAAATATGTCCATCCATGCCTCTCATGAATTACTAGAAACACACAAAAAATATTTGGATTTCCCAATCTCAAATGATAACTTCTGATCTACTAAACTTCACACTAAACCATTAGTACATAAAATTAATGTACTCGGTTATGATAAAAATATCACATGATGAAGTAATTGATACTACTTGATAACATTTGACAACACTAGTTGTAAGAGTAGTTGAATTTGATCAAATGATATAATTTTATATCCTTTCCTTTTAGATCATAATAGGCTTCAAAATATTGGATAAATATTAATATCCTTTATTATTCCACAAAACTCCCCCCCTGGGATATTTTCTCTTAAAACCATTTTTAATATCACTTATTGGTGTATAGAAGGGGTCACATATTCTTCTTGACCAAAATTTCATTATACTTCATCAACTTGTGCTTTTCTAGCATAATAATTCATTCAATTTTCAGGAATGATCACCCCATGAAGTCTATCTCCCCAATAATTATGCATTATTCACAAATTGTTAGAAATAATAAAGAATATATGGAGAGGGGTACATCAATGTTACTCAAGTTGAGGAATAGGGCTGGTCAAGATTATCCAACCCATCACCTCTCTTCCTTTATATTCTATTTTTCAAATATCATGAAAGGAATGAAATCAACTCTTTATGTTCTTCATCATCAATTTTACATAGAAAAATCAACATCTTGAAAAATTATATCCATTATGAAATTCCACTTATACACTTTAATTCATGTCTTTGATCATTTTCATCCTCCCTTAATATGGGATTTTCTAAAAGTGAGGAATTAGTCACACTTACCAAAGTAGCTTATGGGTTACATCACTAGTATATATGACCTCTAGAATTATTCCCCCTTACATCTTCCACTTTTTTCTCTTTCTGGTTTGTATAGGATCAATTTTGAAAACCACATCCTTATTTGAAAAATCTGCCATCTTGGAATACATCTTCCATGTTGGAGTAAACATCACATTCTCTCCCACCTTCTTCAGAGCGGGAATAACCTATATTTTTTTCTTATTTATTTTTATTATTTTCCTCCACGAGATTTATTATGAGTTTAAAGGTTTGGTTTATTATTACTCCATTTATTTAGGACAATTTTTATTCTCCAAAACATTGAACATATTTTCCATCTTAATAAACCTTCTTCGTGGATATTCATTCTCTTTGAAAGTAAAAAGAGTGTAGTTTTCTGGCGATTCATTTCACCGAAGTTATGTTTTTGGTGTCCCAAATTATTTTTACCCTAATAAGTATACCACCAGTAAGGGGTCGATCCATAGGGAATTAAGAAGTTATTTTATCGTTCTTATCTTATTTAGTATTTTTGTTTTAGGAATGTTTTCTGAATTTTGAGTCGATTTTTGTTGACTTTTTGGATACAAAAATAATAATTGGTTTTTAAGTTTCTTTTAACAAATTACTTAACAGAAAAATGAAAATATGGGAAAATTGGATTTGATGAATATAAAGATAAAAATGCATTGGGGTTATGGATTTATGAGAAGTTGTGTAATAAATCAATTTTATTACGAGGTTTTTTTGTTCAGAGTATCCCAAAACATTGGGTTCAATTTGTAATAACTTTTTATTGGTCTGGTAAACTTATATTTAGAGATGAAGAAACTAAATCCTTGGTCCGATAGTTAGTGTTTCACATTTCTTTATTTGGCTTAGTCTATTTTTAGTCAACGAATACTTCCAATGGTCATGAAATTGTTCCTTAGTATTCTTCTTTAAAATCCCTGAAAATTCTTCCCTTAGTCTGGTATAGAATTTTTAGTGATAATATGAAGTGATTTAAGAAGAATAAGAAGAAGTTAATAGATCGAACACATTCATAACAACTAATTTAAATTACAACTCATCATCTCCCAAAACCTGAACACACTGGGTATTTAGTTATACATGGAGGTAAATATAGACAATAAAATCTTGATACCTGATGTGATCATGCTTGAAACATCGAGGATGGAGTGATTATTCAGTAGATGGTAGGATGGTGGTATTATGGCAACAAAACTTACTCCCTTCAAACCTTCAACCCTTTATCTCAACAAAATTTTCACTCCCAATTTTTCTCTCCAAATTGTTCTCTCATGGTCCGGAGGCCAAGGTCTCTATTTATAGATAATAAAACTACACAGTGTGTGGCCAATGTACACGATGTGTACTTTTTCCAACATGATTTTTTCCTTGTTTTCTCCACTGGTAGGTGGCCTAACATGCCGTCATTGACTTGGAACATGGTGCCTCCTGGTATGTAGATATACATGGCATGTAGCGCCACCACACATGGTGTGTAGTCCCAATTTTATGCCACCAACTTCTTCTAGAAATGTCTACACGCCGTGTATAATTTGAACACGGCGTGTCCCCTTTAGCCGACCACATGGGCATGTTGAATTCTTCTCATCCTCTAACTGCTTCTAGAAAGGTGTACATGGTGTGTAGATGGTGAACAAGACATTCAAATACATTTGATTACTTGGGAATGTATTTTTCATCATCAATCCATGTCTATGTCTGGATGTACACGATATGTATATATGTACATGTCGTGTAGTTTGTAAATTTCATTCAGTTCTCCACTGTTTTGTGTATTAGGCCATAAAACTCTTGAAAATGATCAAGATCACCAAAATCATAGTTTTTCCCCAAGAAGTTGGTAATTTCTAAACAAATTCTTATTTTCAATTAAAGTATGTGAAAATGTATACATAAATCGGGTGCATCAAACTCTCCCATACTTAGTCATTTTCTTTCCCTCAAGAAAATATCAACATCTAATTAATAGAGTCTATATTTTAAATGGAAGAATTTAGTTAATCATAAATGTAAAAAATAATTTATAGGAGAATATACCAAAAAGATACAAAATAGTTTCAATTCAGGTGATATTCTAATCATGACTCATATATAATTTAATTAACCACATTCATCCTATTTTAATACATGTTTCAACCTTTCAAAAACAAGCCTTCCACTTGATGATCTACCTCATCAATAATATATACAACACTCAAGATATTTTAAAGAAAAGTTTTTCTCAATAAAATATATATACAATCTATCCATAGGTTTGCATGAAATCTAGTTCTCCACTTTAGAAAATTGATTTACAGAAATCATGAGGGCTTTTCAATGAGGATCATATGTTTCTGTGGATAAAGGTTAGTATATAAAGATGTGAAAAATAACTCTAAGGCTTAAAAAAAGAGGATAAATTCTTCAAATAATAGTGCATGATAATTGAAATTAAAATCAATATAAAAGAATCCTCAATAAGATTTATCAAATAATATCATCACCACCATCTCCTTTAGTTGGGTAGGCAGGGTTCACAACCCAATAAGTGACTATAAGGTCCATTTTTTTCTTTTTTCTAATAGAAAAGGTAATCATTCAGAATTTCATGAATATAGGTTTGAAACCCTTTTTTCCCCTATGATCAAGAGGCTCTCCCCCGTACTTAATTTCGTGACAATTCTCGAAAGTATCCCATGTGTCGCCAATCCCTTCTTTTGAGATCAAATGAATAATCTTGAAAAATCATAAAATAATTAGGGAAGTAAAGGAAATAGCCTTTTAATATGGATTCCTATAAAGGATATTCATGGTTTCTAGGGGATTCATGAATATAAAATGTAGGGTAGGTCTCAAGATAAAGGGGTGTAAACAATCAAATTACTTAATCTTTTTAATGTAATTCAAAAATTCATCATGTTTTGAAAATAAATCAAGAAAATTCTGGTAGTTATGTATATCGTAAGAATATCTCAAGAAAGAGGGTATTAGAAAGAATATGATAAAGGGTTTATAATATTTCATAGGAGTGGGAAAAACAAATAAAGATACAATCAGGTCATGACTTGGAAATAATTGATTAGTCTAATCAATGTAATTCTCCAAGGATTACAAGTTTTAATTTAAACTATATCAGCAATCATTTTAAAATACTTAACAACCTAAATATTCTTGCAACATTTTTAAAAAAATTCCCCACTTTTAGCTTTATTTTTTAGAAATATGATTAACTAAAATGGATTCACGTTTTAAAATACATTTTCTAATAATGATGTCTCCTAGAATTATGATAAGGGAAAAGACTAAGGTGGTCGAGAGATGATCCCCCATACATAAAACGCATGTCATCCACCAAGTGCCACAAAATGTGAATAAGGGAATTTGGGGAAAAAATAGTGGACCAGAACGAGGGGAAGAAAAGAAATAAGTAAACTAAGGAAGAAAATAAAATAGATAAAAAATGTGGAAAAAAATACTTTCCTTATGTGTAGGCGAATAAAGACGTGAGTGATGGATATAGGGAGCCATAACATGTCAAAGTACCTGTGATGGGTGGAGAGAGATAACAATGCAAGCATACACAATATATAAAGGCACAAGATATCACAAATATATATAGAATGAAAAAAATTCATCCAAAAAACAATCAGGGGTCACCTCAGAAGAGACATCATTAGGTACAGAAGCATCTGGTAGAGAAGGCTCAGGAGCCATGGGAACTGGATGCTCAGAATCTGCACATGGAAGAGAAGCCGAAGAAGTAGGAGTCATAGGAACTGGACTCGGAAGAGGGACCTCAACATCCCTCTCAGGACAGGCAGCAGTGGTTGTAGTAGTGGTAGCAACAGCTGGGAAATAGTGGATAGGAGTGCAAAATTAGTGGCTAGTGCAGTAAAGGGTGGCAGAGCAGTGGTAGAAGGTGCATGAATTGAAGTAGGGGAAGGCGGTGGTGGTAGCCGGATACCATGATGCTAATGAAGAAACCCCAACATCTACACCAGGCGGTCCTGATGGCTGAAAGTATGAACTAAGTGCTGCTCCATCACATCAAGGCAGAGGTAAAAGTGAGATCGACTGAGGGTGCGGGGGTAGGGTGGGTAGGAGGTGGAATAGAAGAAGTTAGACTAGGTGAAGGGGGTCAGAATAAGGGGGGTGTGGAGGTGAAGCTGGGTAGGGTGGGGAAGGAGGAACAGGTGCATCGGCAGGAGAATGAGGGTCAATAGATTGTTGGGGTGGGGCATATGCAAGGACATAAGTACCCCTAGCTTCTGGACCAATCCCATGCGAATAAGCACTAGATCTTCCATCCGTTGGGGGGAACCTAATAGGTCATGAGCAAGATAAGGCTCAAAAACCCCAAGGTGGTGGGCAAGGTGAGTGGTGTAAAACCCACCATTCAGGTTACCCTGATGGCTGGTAAACATGGATTGGAAGTAGGAGGTGGAAAGCTATGGGAGGTACGAGTAGTCCTCCCAGATGAAACAGGTAAGGAGATCCATGTCATGACCGGTCACGACCCCCATATCCTCATGGTGGGGGAAAAGGATGGCTCTAAAGTACCGATGGGTGAAACTAATGATAGGTTCATTGATATGGGTACTCTTCTAGGACGTAGGGGTATCGAGGTGGTTAGGCATAGAAATATCCCACCACAAAGCAATGAGCTCAGAGCACTCGAGTCGGGTCATTAAGGAGACCGTGGGTGGGGTGACAGGATGGGGAAAAAACTTCACCCTCAGCCAAACTCGGTCATGGTAAGGGAAAAATGTCAGCCACCTAGTCGGAACAGAATCCATGGTACTGCATCATCAGGCATCTCCTGGTACTTAGCCCCATAAAACTCGAACGAAGTAGTAAACTCCAAAAATAAATGTAAAAAAATATGAGTGCCGACCTAAAAGATTGAGAGAAAGGGAGTTTGTCCAATATGATCCTCCTACTCACCCCATATACCTAGCTACTGAGGGACACTGCTTTCTAGATAGTGGGTGCTCAACGGGGTCGGGCGGTGAGAGAAACATCGGACCCTTTCATGTGCCAGATCGGTGACTGAGAACACCATGCAAGTGTAGGGAACACCTACAAGTTCAGACCCAGGTGGAGGTGTTGCAGTAGGAACTGGTTATGGGGGTGGATCTACTAAAGTAAATGGAGGGCCGTTGGATGGGGTGGTCGATGGGGAACCTACTGCGAATAAGGTTGGATCTGGTGGAGTGGCAGCTTATGGGAAATAAAGGGTGGGGATCGAAGGCTCTAAACGGCGTGGGGGAGTTGTGGCTGTGCTAGGAACTGCCTGTGCAAAAGTAGTGGGTAGTGGAAGGATCGCCAAAGGAGGTATCTGAAAGACCAGAGAGCCTGGGTCTAGCTGCGTCCTAGGAAGGAGTCAGATCCAATGATAAATGGGCCTCCCGCCCTCAGTGGGGGAGGAAGGCCTCTTCCCAAGGGAATTGTCTCTGTCTTCCATACCCTGGAAAAGAAAGAAAAATCAAACAAAAATAAAAAGAAAACTAAAAAGAAGAAAATGTGATAAAAATGGAAAATAAAAAGTACACAGTGTGTACATCCAGAGTACACGGTGTGTAGTGAAAGCTGGGTATCATCCCATGTTCTCTGGATAAACATGCCAAGGGAGTAGGGGATAGACCAGGAAAGGGTACATGAAATGTACCGAACATACACACTGTGTTCATGAAATGTGGGCATGATCGTGTATTGGAAAAGACACGAACATCATTTTAACAGTTCAAATGGTTCAAGAAATGCTATGTTGGATGACAACACAGTTCGTGTAAGAGCAGAGGTTTAATGGATATGTAAAGTGTTACACACAGGCGGGCCAAAAGAAATGGTATACATAGTGTGTTCCAAACACACACACTGTGTTCATTAAAATGGTGTTTTAGGCCATGTGCAAAGGATAGCCGGGAATGATAGTGGATGGTACACTGTGTGTACTGAACATACACACCATGTATGTTCAAATTGTGAAGCATTCAGTGTATGGTCGTGTACATAAGTCCACATCATGTGTTCTCCAATTCGTGGTCATGTTCCACGGATGCCGAACGGTCATCTGATCTGCAAACCACCCTAAAAGATTATAAAACATTGAAATAATGGGTGTAAAAGGGCATACCTGGTCTGAGGATCACAATGTAGTTGAAAAATCAGAAGGTAAAATGCTCCAAATCAGCGGATTTGGGAAAAGGGGATTTGGGTGTCATACGTGGGAATAAATAGGAAGAGGGGAGCGCTTCGCATGACACGGGCTGAAGCCGAGTGGTCCGCAGCTTATATAGCCGAGGTACATGGCATTTACTATAGACTACACACCGTGTATATCATTTTTTAAATTAATAAATATATATAGATATATAATTATTATATTGAAATATATAATAATTAATAATTAAAATAATTAAAATATATATATATACTTAATTTAAAAATAAAAGTATACAAATAATGTATTGGGAAATACACATCGTGTGTTTTAAAATGGAAAAAAGAGAAGTACAACCTTTGGTCTGGTGCTTGGGGTGAGGTTCTAACCGATGATCGGCTGTTCCGAACGGAAGCCCTCAACCACTGGGGAAAAGGTTGTACTGCTGCTCTTATTTACTATTTATATATATTTAATGCTTATGGCCTATACTACATGGGAAGAAGGAAATGGATGACTTGTTATTTTTAATTGTACAAAAGGGGATGAATTAGGGAGATTAGCTGAGTTCGAACCTAGGTCTTTTGGATCCAGGGCTGAAACTCTGCCAATCTACCAACTTCACCCGCATGAAGTTCTTTATGTAGAAAACCATTCCAATTTAGTAAGGAAAACATGGAACACTTGACGTATATTGAAAGACACACCTTGTGGTTTTATTAAAAGGAAAAATGATGGAAATGGGGTGGTTGTCAAGATTCGAACCTAAGTCTTTTGGAACTGGGTTATGACCCTGGCCAACCAATACATTCCCACCATGTGTATTCATATAAGCATATATACATATATGAAAAACTACCACACACACATTATAGAAAAATATAAAAAAGAGAAACCTCGTGCAGAAGGTAGGCCAGGAGGATTCAAACATGTGATGGATCCAATAAACAGTAGTGACCATACCATCGGTACCAGTATCATCCCTATTTATTTCTTAATTAAACTATATATTTATAATAGTTAGAAAATAAATGGAAAGTAAAAAAGTACACACTGTGTATATAGGGGGAACAATTCAAGTATCCTCTAGTTTTCCTCCCAGGAAGCACCTTTATTTTAGGTCATTGGCTCAACCTACTTACCTTTACATACCTGAGCTTTATGGTGGTCAATGTTCCCACCGTGTCGTCTATGTTATGGTAATCCTTCAACTGTTGTCACTGAACCATCTAGTTTGATGGTCACCTAAATACCCATACTCTTCCCACTCTAGAATATAGGGAATAACTACACATTGCCAATAGTGGCCTCCCTGGCCTTCTATGAATTTCAAGTCCTCTAGTGCTTCTTTATCTAGAATTTTTTGAATGATAAAGTTATCTGAAGGAAAAGAACATACCAGATCATCCCCCTTTTCACTCAAATGATAATACATGGTGGTTATAGAATAACAGTCCTCATTCTCAGATAATGATGCATGCTTGACAGCCTTGAGAACATTTTAAGGGACTCTTTCATCTCCTACCTAGATAATCAACTCCCATGGGACACGTCAATCAGTACCTTCCCAGTTGTTAGGAAAGCTCTTCATAGTATGAGTGGTGCATCATGGTCATCCTTCTTGTCGAGGATGATGAAATCAGTGGGGAGGATCAACCAAACCACCATGACCATTATGTACTCTATTATCCCTTTGGATGTTTGATGTATTGATCAGTGAGTTTAAGGGATACCCGGATAGGCTTCAAATCATTGAGACCTAGCTTAATGAAAACTCCAAGGGGCATGAGGTTTAAACGGTACCCTAAGTCACAGAGGGCCCTCCCAAACTAGATGGTCCAGTGGTACATGGAATAGTGAAACTACCTGAATCATAGAGTTTGGGAGGAATTGAATTCTAGATAACTGAAGAACATTCCTTGGTTAGGTCAATGGTGACAAGATCCTCTATATTTCTTCTGTTAGAGAGAATTTCCTTCCTTAATTTTGAATAAGTGGGCATCTTCATCAGTGCCTCTACAAATAGAATATTTATGTGCAGCTTCTTGAATACGTCAATGAATTTTCCAAACTAGTGGTCCATCTTTCTTTGCATCAATCCCTTTGGAATGGGTCAGGTAGGTTCAAAGGGTTTGACGAACTATTTTCCTTTATTCATTGAATCCTCCTTCTTTTCACTTTTGGATGATGAGGGGTCAGTATCGGTAACTTATTCATCTATAGGGGGTGTGGATGCACCTGGCTATACTGGTTGGTTCTATTGGATCTCCTTTCCACTCCGAAGCCTGATGACATGGGCCTCGCCTCTTGGGTTATTCTCAGTGTTACGAGGTAGAGTACCGGGTTGCCTTCTCGAGAGTTTGCTTTCAAACAAACCAATTTGATTTTCCAGGCCCCGAATTGAAGCCTCCTGATTTTAGAACCTAGTCTCAGCAGTGGATATAAATTTTTCATTATATCCTCTAACCTTCAGGTGTTCTCCTACTATGGTGGTTGTTGAGGTGGTGGAGGTGGTGGAAATCGTTACTGATGTGGATGAGGGTTCTGATACCCTTGCTTCTGATAAGGGTCCTATTGGGGCTATTGCTGCCTCAAGTACTGGATCTGATAAAGAGGCTGGTTGTAGCTGGGCGGTCGCTGGGGTGGAGCATTCTTCTATTGTTGACCAAAGCCTGGGTTTTGTTGATCATGACATGTGAGGTTCTGGTACACCTGGTACTAGTTTGTCCCTCAGTTTTGGACAACATAAATCACCCCGCTTGTCGAAGAGCCTCCAGAATAACCTAGACATTCTCCCATGATGTGGTTATAACCACATTTTCTAAATGTCAGATTTTTTTCTGCATGTACTTGGGACATTTCCTTCATATTTAGCACATTGACTATTTTGGACACATCGTCCCACTAGGAATCTAGCATGGTAGTGGAATCAATGTTATGCATACCTCGTTTCAGTGTTCCCTGCATGGAATGCCACTGTATGTTGTTTGCGGACCTATCTTCTAGTAGTTCAAGGAGTTATTCAGGGTACTTCCTCATTACCATACCTCCAGCAACAGCCTCCACCATGGATTTTCTATTCATTGTCATCCCTCTGTATAAGGATTGGACATGCATCCAAAGTGGAATTTTGTGGTGTGGTCATTTTCACAACATCTCCTTGAAGGACTCCCATGATTTGTATAATGAATCCATGTCATGTTGTTATAAGTTGTGGATTTAGTTCTACATCATCACTATCTTTGAGGGTGGGAAGTATTTAGATAGGAATGTCAGGGATATCTCCTCCCAAGTGAGGGTGGATCGTTGCGGAAATACTTTATTCTAGTCTTTCACCTTATACCTTAGAGATAAGTTGAAAAGGCAAAGACAAATGGCTTCAGTAGACACTCTATGATAGCAGAATGTGTCACAGACCTCCAGAAAATTGGAGCGATGGGCATTGGGATCCTCGCTAGGAAAACTGACAAATCAAACTGTATTCTGGATTAGCTGCATGACATCAGGCTTGATCTCAAAGTGCTGGGCCTGCACCAGTGGATAGACAATGCCCGTATGAGATCCATGGATAGATGGAAGACTGTACTCCATGAGAGTATGACATGGAAAAACCTGCACAATGTGAAACACACCAAGCGTAATTAAAGAAAAAGAAAGATAAAAATAAATAATATTAGAAAAGAGATTTTTGTGAATTTATGTTTTTTATTTTCACTAAAATATGATAAAAACATAATTAAAACAAGAACAAAATTAAAATTTATTTAATTCCTCAGCATTGGCTCCAAAATTTGGCGAGTCATTTCACTATTTTACCCTAACAAGTATAACACTAGTAAGGGGTTTATCCACAGGTAATTAAGAAGTTATTTCATCTTCCTTATCTTAGTTTATATTTTTTAGTGAAGTTTGCTGAATTTAGAGTCAATTTTTGTTGATTTTTTATATAAAAAAGAATAACTGGTTTTTATGTTTCTTTTAACAAATTAATTAAGGGAATAAAAGAAAACATGGGAAAATTGGATTTGATGAAAATAAAGATAGAAATGTTTTGGGGTTATAGATTTATGATAAGTTGTATAATAAATCAAATTTCTTATGAGGTTGTGTTGTTCAAAAAAACCCAACACTCTTGGTTAAATTTGTAATAATGTTACCTTGGTCTGGAAAAATTATATTTAGAGCTGAAGAAACTAACTCCTTGGTCTGGTAGTTAGTGTTTCACAGTTCATTATTGGGCTTAGTGTATTTTGAGTTGATGAATACTTCCAATGGTGATGAAATTATTCATCTTTATTCTTATTTTGAATCCCTGAATATTTTTCCTTTGGTCTAGTACATAATTTTCAGTGATAAAATGAAGTTATTTAAGAATAATAAGAAGAAGTTAATAGAGAGAACACGTTCATAACAACTACATTAAATTAAAACTCATTATCTCCTGAAACCCCAACACACTGGGTATTTAGTTACACATTGAGGTAAAGATAAACAAAAAACTCTTGATACCGGATGTGATCATTCTTGAAACTTCAAGGAGGGAGTGATTATTCGGTAGACTTTAGGATGGTTGTAGTATGACAACAGAACTTCCTCCCTTTGGACCTTCAACCCTTTCTCTCAAAAAAATTTTCTCTCCCAATTTTTCTCTCAAAAAATTTCACTCTTTTTTCAGAGGCCAAGGCCTACATTTATAGAAAACACAACTACACGACGTGTAGCCAAAGTACCTGCCATGTAATTTTGTTAATGCGATGTTTTTCTTATTTTCTCCGCTGGAAGGCGACCTAACATGCTATCTTTGACATGGAATACAGCGCCTCCGGGTAGGTAGATATACACTACGTGCAGCGCTGTCACACATGGTGTGTAGTCCCAATTTTCGGCCACCAAACACTTCTATAAAGGTCTACATGGTGTGTATAAGTTTAACATGGTGTGTTCCCTTTAGCCAGCCACATGGGCATGTACACATCTTCTCATCCGACAACTGCTTCTAGAAAGGTGTTTACAACGTGTATAGGGTGGACATGACATGTACCGGCTTCTGATTACTTGAGCATATATTTGTCCTGGTCAATCTGTGTCTGAGTCTGGATTTACACTGTGTGTATATATGTACATGCTGTGTAGTTTTTAAATTTACCTCAGTTCTCCCATGTTTTGTGTATTTGGCCATAAATATCTTGAAAATGTACAAGATCACCAAAATCAAAGTATTTTCCCCTAAGTAGTAGGTTATTTCTAAAAACTTGTTCTTATTTTCAATTAATGTACATGATAATGTATACACAAATCAGGTTCATAATTTCCCTATATGGATTCTTTACCCTTACATGCATTTTTAATTGCAATGCTTCTCCATATGACTATATTTAGAACCTAAGAAACATTTACCATGATAATCGTACCTCTTTTGGTCTCTCTTTGAATGAGATGTTTTCACTATTAGAGTTCTTCTAACATATATATGATTATTGTCTTCAAAAACTCTTCTCATGGTGTTAGAATGTATTAGAAAATAAAATTTATTTGGGGATTTCAACATTGAATAAAAAAATTTCATATTTTAAATGGATGAACTCTTTACATATAGATTTTTATCTAGATTACATTTCATAGCGGATGATTTTGAGATAGATTTTGAAGGTATATTCATCTACTATTTAGAGGTGTTCATTATATACTTAGGTTTTCTTATCCTATCATATTTTTCTTCCTATTTTGTAGACTAATTATTGACCTCTAATCCAGTATCTCACAAATCCCATTTTATTTTTTTCAGATTTTATTTTTGGTGAAAGAGAATTTTTGCATAATTCTTTTTTATGGGAGTTTGTTTCTGATCTATTGGGAAAGATATTATATAATATAATTTTGTTCTTTCATCATCATTCATATTCTTTTGATAACTCTATGCCTGATACTCCATATTTATTTATTTTAATTTCAAGAACATTCCTTTTAATAACAACATGGTATTGTCTTTGATTTATCTCTAGAATCGCAGCTTCTTTTTATCTCCAAGAGAGAGTCTAAAATTTAACATCCACTCTTTGCATGAGGGTCAGAATAAAAGATAACAAAAAGTTAATATTTTACCTTGTATAGAAAATAAATCTTCTAGAATTAATTCTTTTTATGTTTCTCATTCTTTCCTTTTATCATAATTCACTCCTCACCAAGCATTTATTCTTTTCCAAAAAAATCTTAGAATTACAAATTTATGGATCTGGAGAACTTGTAATGATTCATATTTTTGTGAAATTATTACTTGATAGAATCCTTTAATATCTTGTTGATTGATGTATCAATTTTAATTTTTCATGGATATATTTCAATGTTTACTCGATATCAATATAAAAAAATGAATCCATCTTTTACCACTTATTCAGAAACACTAATAGAATCTTCCATGAACTAGATGAACTCCTTTTTCTTTATTCTGAAATTCATTCCATCAAATAATGGATCCTTTATTGTGTATTACATTTTTTATTTAAATAACTTTAGGTTATTTTTGATCAATAAAAAACCAAAATTGAACCTATCAGTTTGATACCACATAGTGAGGATAAACTCAAGACTTAGCCTAAGATTACCCTGAGTGATGTGGAAAATCAGTAAATGAAATGTTTTTGACAATTAAAACTCTTAATCCTTTTAAATTATCACTTTCCCACAAGGATCTGGACCTCTCATTCTCGAGGGTTTCCTTTTATTCTCGTTAACTATATATTCCTTAGATGAATTGATATCTTATGTTGTGCATACATAATGTAAATATGTATATGAGTATTTACTTGGTTATCCCTCACTGGGCTACTCTAAGGATCATTCAAAGATGATGCACCATGCACTAAAATCCACTATAAATATCACTACTCTCAGAGGTCACTTCCCTTATAATGGTCCACACTTGGTAATTCATCACCCATGATCACTACATTACAATGTTTAGGGATATATCACTTCTTCCCAAGGGTCACTCCATCAAATTTTCCTTCATTGGCCCACAACTAGCTGAAAGGATTAACTTCACAGTTTATGGATGTGTGGGCCCCTTCTACTATAATAGTTTCTCATATTTCTTCTGAAATTTTGAATATATTCTATATTAAATTCCCATTGGGATTCTCCTTCACCTCTTTAAAAACAGCTTGATATAGCACATTTTTCTTTCCAGAATACCATTGGAATAAATTCACTTTGCAGTAGGCATCGAAAAAAATCTCATTCTTGGATCGATCTTCAATAGATGAAAATTATTCAATATCTCCATCCCTTAACTAGAACAATACATTCTTCATCCTCTAAAAATTAGATCATTAATATGTTATGTGTTCATACCTCTATTTTCTCTCTCGATTCTGAAACTACTAATAGTTGCTTTATAGAGAGTACCTCTCATTCTATTCAATCTAATTGTTGTGATTGAATATCATTTTTATAGTACTGATTAAATAGTCCCATATATTGAATGATATCTCAATGTTATATTAAATGTGAATTAATCATAGGGATATTCATGCAACAACCCCCCCTGCAGTTTTAGAAAAAAATGCCTGCTGACTAGAAATTCATTGTTGTGTCTTTGTATTAACTTATACAGTGTTTCATGTATCTTTTGAAGTATTATATGGGGTAATAAACTTAACTATGGCATAGATTCATCATATCATATTTTACTATGACATGTTCAGCTCCACCATAGTGCATCCTTTGATTCATTAGACTTCATTATAGCATGGTCTAAAGTATTTCGGCATGGTCCTCTATTATTGAATATATCCAAATGTATTGGGTAGTCACACCTATGTTAATCCGCACACACTCTATGACTTGTTCTTCTATAACCGTTTGAATCCCATAATATACTATGGTGTATTCATTTTCCTTATAATGTAATGATTCTATTTTCAGTGAATATGTGTCATGATCAATACCCTTATCGTAATAGTACAAGAATCTTGGATTTCTATAGTGTGGACTATATATCCATAGTGTAACCTTTTATAGGAATAGAAACCATTTAATTATATACTTATTTAAAATTCAGACCCCCAGGGCACTAGGTATATCTACATCATCGACTTATTCTTTCCCATGGGAACTATGAAATATCCCTTCATATTTCATCATGGAAACCTCAAATGTTTCAGTGGCACAAAAATACCATCGATCACGGTTCTAGGCTGTGGTGAACCTAGTTGTGGTGTAGCTTAATATATCCACATTCAATGTCAATGTTAATCCAAATAACCCATAACATCTAATGAAATTTACCTCCTTCGCTATCCATTTGTGAGTAATGGGATCCGCTCTTGGCCTCCTCTATTATATTTCTATGTGGCATAGAATACTTTTTTTGCACTGCCACACTATGGAAAAGACCACTAACTCCATGCCTACATGCCTACCCATATTAATTCTCAACTGTATACAATCCTCCCTTGTGCCGCCATGGATAGATGGCCTTGTTGGTTCTCCTACATGATTGAGATTTCACCCACATATGGAAGGTTGAGTTGGCTTGGATAGACATCTAAGGATGACATTATTTTTTACCCTCCTAACCTATATTGAAATGAATGAAACATGAATATGATTTGGATAAAAAAGTTAGTTTCACTACATCATATCTTCTACATCATAGACTCCATACAAACAACATATCCTTTTCCATGAGGGAAGTTGAATGGTATAGAGTCTTTATTTTAGAAATATATCCTTATTATATTCTTTCAAGCACTATTCATCCTTATTTTATGATCCTTATAGACCTAATGATTCCATAAAAATCCTCCAAGAATATTTATCTCATCCCTCGATTTGGGAATGACCAATCACTCAAGAATCACTTTAACACTTTGATCATCTTCTAAATGTGTTTCCAATTATGCAATTGTTAACATGTCCAATGTGTTTCACTGATATTCCAGCACACATATTAGTCATCAACATAGACAATCCTTATTTTTAATAAACTTATCCAACTTTATTGTCAAAAAATCCAACATTAATCATTTGGGATTTCCACAAAAATTGAAGGTTCCAAGACACAAAATAAGTGCAAATTTTTTATGAAAATATAAATATTATATCATGAAATGAAATTATTAATGTTACAAGGCCAAGAACATCCTATGGATTTCATTTAATTAATTTAATCAGAAAATGATTTTCGGCTCCATAAAATGAGTCTAGAAAATATTCCAAATGATTCCATGAATGAAAAAATATCATATCCTGTTTCGCAAGCATAGATTTGATAGGTCATAGGGCCCGAACGGAGTTATGGATTAGAAATTAGTGACATTTGAAGTTGGGCTGTAAAACTGGTTCATAGAGCCCATTCGCAAAGATCCCTCCATGATCGAAAAGTAGAGGATCTTGACAGGAACCTCCACAAGTGCCACGAAGCTCGATGGTGGTCGAATCCGTAGTTATGATGAACATGAGGGAACTTTATTGGAGTCTCTGTGAGAACCGTGATGCTCAAGGAAAGTCAGCTCTGTGATTACAATATGAAGGAACTTCCTCTAGTTGCAGAGCGCGATTTGCTTCGCGGAACGCATTTGTGATTTGCAGCGTGCAGTTGTGCTTCACACCACACTCTACTAACCTACACTGCCTATAAATTCCTAGGTCACCACCCTTCATATGGACGGTAACACTGCCCCTTGGGTGGCAGATCTCCTATTTCGTGGAGCTCTAGGGCAACGCGAACTGATGACCTTCACAAAGGGCTCCCCGAGACGTTGTGCTCTGCGAGAGCCTTTTCCCTATGTGACGCTCACCTCTGTAAGATTCTTTGCTCCGCGAGACTCTTCAGTCCACGAGACACTTTTCTATGTGATCCCCTTTACTTTATGATCCACTTTTCTCCGTGAGCCCCTATGCTCCTCGAGTCCATGCTCCAGGAGCCCCTATGCTCCATGATTCCATGATCTGTGAGTATCTTTCCTTCGCAAAGCTAATTCGTGATACCCATGCTCTGCGAGCACCTTTCTTCTGTGATGTTACTTCAGGAAGAACTATCCTTTTTGAATCTCCTACCATCACGCCCAACAATCCATACCGCGTGGGCTACAACCCCACACCCCCACTCAAGATCAGGTTCGGGCTTCAGTCCTGTCCTTCTTGGCCGATCCTTTTTCATCCAACACTGACCCCGATGAAAAATGGAGACTCGCACCATGAAATTTTCGGGTCATGGAATCGACATTTTAAATTTTGCCCTTATGTGCATCCATCTTCCACTTATGGAATACCATGATTCAAGATACTCCTCCAAACACCATGAAATACCTTTGGTATACATATTCCTCTTAGTCCCTTTCACATGTCGTGATTTTGGATTCTCATCTATAATTCATGACTACATTGAGTCGAACCATTCCTCATGTAACTCATCCAAACTCAATCACCTGACTCCTCATCCAGGTTGAACCAGAAAGGAATTCTCTTACATAAGCATCAACACCAACCATTTTTAGGCACCGAATGCCTAATAGTCTAATCTATATGACTATAAACTATTGTACACCTTTAATGAAAAATATGATATACCTATTTCCCCATTGAAGAGATGCCTTATGCTCCATGAATAAGATGTTAATAGTCCACTCTAAGTGACTATAAACTGTAGTACTCCCTATGTTCCAAAACATGGGATTCCGCTTGCTCCAAAAAAGAGATGCCTTATGCTACAATCATAAGATTCCAATTGTCCTCTCTACATGACTGTAAAATATATTTCTCCCTATGGGAAAAATATAGGATGTATCTTACTCAATACAAGAGATTCCCTATGCTCTAATCATAAGATGATAATAGTCCTCTCTACATGACTATAAACTGTAGTACTCCCTATGTTCCAAATCATAGGATGCCTCTTGCTCCAAAAAAGATATGCCTTATTCTCCATGCATAAGATTCCAATAGTCCTCTCTACATGACTATAAACTGTAGTACTCCCTATGTAAAAAATATAGGATACCTCTAACTCTATAAAAGATATTCCTTATGCTCCAATCATAATATACTAATAGTCCTCTGTAAATGACTTTAAACTATATCATTCTCTATCATTCAATAATAGGATGCCTCTTATTCCAAATAATATATGTCTTGTGTGAAAAGCATAAGATACCTCATTCCAGGATTACAGTGGCATAATTTCAAGAATGTTTGAATTCATTCAAATGTTCCATCACTCGACATCACGCTTTGCTTGTCCTTAATTCAGATCTTCATCCTCCTCCATGTCTGAAGGGACCCCCTAACGGCCTAGTTCCAAGCGAGATCGGCTCACCTACCGTTTTGGGCCAACACCCCGGAAGAATTTGGACGACACAACGAGTCAGGTCCTATGTTTCGAACATGGTCAATAGTCGACCCTCGCTTGTTGTTCCCATTTCAGGATAATGTGATATAGATTATGTGTTTAAAAAATGTTCAATAGTTATCCTCCATCGTCATGCCACCCTCTCCACATTCTGAATGTTGGGAATGTGATTCACACTTTTCATCTCTCTTTGTTCAGACTGATTCCAATGCCCTTGGAATTATCCCGCTTGTGAACTAGTTCATGGGCGTGGGACTCAATTATATCCCTCTACCCACCAATGAGTTTGGATTCCCTCATATACAGACACGAGGAAGACACCACGGAAGCTTCCTTGTGTAATCCCCATTCACCACTTCTGCTCCATAGTCGAACCATGGAAGCTTCCTTGAATAATCCCCATTCAGCATTTACACTCCATAATGGCAACAGGGTAACCATCATGGTGTAATCCCCTAGACATTCTTGTGGGAGGCAGCATCCCTGATCCAACTCTCTTATTCTATACCAATGACTAAGAGGGGATATGGACACCAGGATTAACCACATCTCATACCTCTCTATAGTCTTCTTCGTTCTGGGCCTCCATCGTAGAGTATGTCCCAATCTCCATATCCTTGGGCCGCTCCACGTATAACCCCATGTTTCCTCTTGGGGACGTTCCATGCATATGCCCTTGTTTCCTCTTTGGGAAGATTCCACACGTAATCCTCTGTTTCTTCATTGGGCCGCTAACCATGGCTAATCCCCACCACACTTCCCATGGATGTACCTTTCACGATGTGTTCGTCAGGTCTCTGCTACCTCTTGTTTCTCACACCGAGCATGAATCACATGGGATCAGAGGAATACTCGATAATGACATCTTCTCTGGGCTGACGTAGAGCGTAATACCAAAATAATCCAAGCTGAACTACGTGGAATTTTATCCTTCTTAAGGCATGGTACGTAAGAAGCCTCCATGAGGTTCAAGCCCAATTCCCATTGGTCCTGACCGCTTCACATTGGTTCACCAAGCCCCTGTCTTGAACTATGTGAACATTGATCCTTGCCAAGGCAAGGTATGTATGAATCCTCCCATTGGTTCAATCTCATCATCCATTGGTCCCAACCATCATCAAGTCAGTTCCCACCATCCTAAACTATGAAAAATTTTATCCTTTCTAAGGTACGGTACGTAGGAAGCCTCCCAGAGGTTCGAGACCACCATCCATTGGTCCCGACCATCTTCACGTTAGTTCCCACTATCCTAAACTATGCATAATTTGATCCTTTCCAAGGTAAGGTACATAGGAAGCCTCCCTGAGGTTCAATCCCATCATCCATTGGTCCCAATCCCCTTCACATTAGTGCACCAAACCATCCTGAACTACGTGGACTTTGATCCTTTCCAAGGCAAGGTACGTAGGAAGCCTCATGGAGGTTCAATCATAACACCCATCGATCTCAACTACTTCATGTCGGACCACCCCCATCTTGCATGATGTTAAAATATATGCCCCTTTTTGTACCGCATGACACTGAACTATCCCCCAATCATAGGTAAGCCATTTTCAACCCCAATCTGCAGTAATCTACTATCAAATCCAGTCCGCGGTAAAACTTTTTCATCCCCAATCAGTGGTAAGACATTGTCAACTCCATTCCATAGTAATTCATAGTCAACACCAATCAACAGTAAGTCGTCGTGTCCCCAATCGGCGGTAAGCCATTGTAGTTCTGTTTGTTGGGACCCACATATCTGGTCATCCCTCGAGCGTTAGACCAAATTTGGGCTGCTAACCACATGTAAGCCCTAGTATATCATCATGTCGCTTTCCTCTGTGCACACCCTGATTCTATGCCCCATTTTGAACTACGTGGACTTTGATCCTTGCCAAGGAAAGGTATGTATGACACCTCTCTGAGGTCCAATCCCATCACCCATGTCTCATCCTAGTCATTCCCTTGTGCCTATGTGTTTCAAGAAGGTCATGCACCAACCCATAGGTCCCAATTCCTCCAGTTCCCATCTATACAGGTCACCTAATTAGGAGTCCCATCGACTCACTGAACTACGCAGACTTTGATTCCCTACCACGGGGATATGTAGGAAGTATCATAAAATATCATGCCCAAAACTACCATCACCTTCTTGATGGTTCCATCTTATTCCCCCTCCACTTCATTCAACTCTCCATTATCCATCCTGATTCTCACCTGGGTTTCCACATCCCAGTGAGATGATGATATTCATCCCAGTGGCACTCCATGCGGTCCCCGACCATCTAACCATGCATAATACCAACTCAATCCATAAACATCCACCCAATAGTATCCCTCTTGTAATGGGGCCCATTACATGCATATGCCTTATCATGTATCTGGGTCGTTTTCGTTTGTGTACATACCGATTCGTCACCCCTTTGAACTATGTGGGTTTTGTATCTGTCATCTACATAGGGTACATAGGAAACCTCCACGATGTTCAATCCTATCCAATGGTAAATCTTGGTGTTCCCTAATTATGGGGTGCACACTCCCTATCCTCCCTCAGTGGTTTCGAGATCATCCTTCATAGTGTGACATCTTCCCTTTACGGGACACACAATCTTGGGTCTCCTCTTATTGAGTGTTCTGATCCATCTACCTAGTAAAAACTCTTGGAGCTCCCTCCTAGGGATGTACCAATTGGATCCATCTCTATGGGATATTCTGATAACCCTCATACCATCTCTGCAAGATGTGAACCTCACAGCCTAACTCATGTTAAACATGAGATTCCTGAGGAAAACCTCGGAAGATACTCCTTTTGTGTGAACATCACCCCAAGACGTTACACTTGCAGCCTACCATGTGTTAAACATGAGATGCCTGAGGAAAACCTCAGAAGACACACCTTTGGCATAACTGTCTCCACTAGATGTTAATATCACAACATACCCTGTGTTAAACATGTAAGATGAGGAAAACCTCTGAGACATGCCTCCAGTATAAGATACCCCATGACTGATGTAGGAAGTCTCGGGTTGTGTACCCTAGAGATTCTGTCTTATGAGAAAGAATAAAGGTTCCCCAATGTCAATTCATCCAAATATGCCTCGAAAAAACTGATGTTCACATCTACTCTAACTGAAGGTTTCTACCATGTTAAGACCCCATGGAATGTCCAAAATGAAGTAGTGTAATTAACCGGTGTCCACAAAGATATGGCACCCGAAATGAGATTCACGAACCATGACTTTATCTATAAGAGAAACCCAGACTAGGTGATGATTTACAAGGAGGAATCCGTGGAAGGAAGAATCGACATCCCATCATCCCATTTCGATAAAATAGTAAATGTCACTGAATAAGGAATGGATATCACCCGCCTTTGGAAAGCGAGAATGTAGGGCAACAATCAGCGCGTCCTCGACAAACAGATGCGTGTGCCCCGACGAAAGCATCGAAAACAATGAAAGAATAAAAATTATATATTTTTTATTCGAAAAATCATTGAATGTTTCACTCGATGTTAGTTCCATGGATTTTATATTTACAATTCTATATTGATATTTTCTGCAGAGATTCCAAATAAGAACTCTTCTAGACAAATCCTCGCATACCCCATAATGATCCTAGAATACCTATCACTAACCACCATGTGTTAGTGTAAAGTATTAAATTTCCCATGACATGTTGTGTTCCTATGAATAAAATCCCTCTATATATCAATTTTTGGTGAGATGGTATCTCTCTATTTTCTCTCTATATCTTGAGAGGGTAGAATAGAACATATTTATTTCAATTTAATGTCTCAAAAAATTCAAGTGAAACATCAAAAATAATTGAAATAACATGTATATTTATAATTAGAATAAGTAAAATAATTTCCACATATGTCCCTTTCATTTTATTTAATAATAGTAAATACCACATGTCACAACTTTTTAAATAATATTAATAACTACTCTTTAAATATGAAAAATGTTATGTATAATATCATTAAAAAGATAATATTTCCACGCACAAAATATAAATTTATTTATGTAACTTCAAAATAACATAGTGTTTGACCCTATAGTTTCTTTTAATGGTGGAATTAGGTCCATACCATAAACTAAGAGTGGTATATAAAAACACATAGATGTACCTATAGATAAAATATTAAGTTTTAGTAATGATATTGACTACCTTCCCTATGAATACTTAGTATTTAATATAATCCATTTGTCAACTAATATTGCTTCAAACATGATGTGTACATGTGTCATAATACTTATTTGTTAATCTATCTTAATTTGGATTCCAAAAATAAACTTTTCTATAAACCATCATGGCCATTGATTTATTCTATACACTTCCAATTCAATTAAAGCTACATATATATATATATATATATTATTTCAAAACTCATAAGAGTCGAATATTCTTTAACCATTATATTAATTTCATTATAAGCATGACACAACTGATGGATGATACATCATCATGGGAAAATATGAAATGTGTTTTATCATTATTTAACACAGGTGAGTCATATAATATAATAATAATGATCTGAAGTCCAAGGAACAGGACACACAGTCATATATAAGAATAACCAATGACACATATCATATGTGGGGTACTTATTGGTTGGTGTATCCCCATGACCTCCATTATTAGAGATAATAAAGTATAAACCTCATGATAAGATGTATCAATGCTTGTGATCCCCCAACACCTGATAAGAAAAAATAAAATGTGTCCCATTAGTATAATGTTTCTAAACCATAGATCATGTATTTAAAAATATCATCAGGGAATCTCTAGGTTATAGTTATAGGATGGAACTACTACAACCTATTAATGTAATGAGTACTATAAGGAAATTATCACATAGAGGTATATATAATTTAAATAAAATATTTGATAATAAAAATAATTTTATAAATAAAATAAAATATATATTAAAAAAAGTTAAAATTTCAACTGTTTCAAGGTCACCGACTCAAGTAGACTCCCACATGAACTAGAGAAAACTACTAGAAAATATTTACTAAACAGCTCTCATATAGTTTTTAGGCCTCTATTGAGGTATTTACTTAGTAAATAGTTCTACCATATTTTCTTTTATGGTTTATCTACTCACTGTGACTTCACCCATTTGAGTAATATATTTCAAGGGATGATATCCTCTAGTATACATATTTCCCACTCTCTCATAAGATTGACTTATTTTCTGTTATCATTATCATAAGATAATCATACTTTATATTGGGATAATAGTATAACTACTAAGTAAAACTCCATGATCTATAACAGATTATTGTCTATTTATATTACCTATTTAACTATATTAAAATCTGTAACATACATTATGTTTATAAATATGTCTACCACTGGATTTAATGAGCTTATCTAGAACATTTACAAAAATTGACTATAATACTAGATCAAATTGATTTATATGAATACTAGTTATTTATCCCCTTGAAAATTTTTACTCCACTATTCTCAAAGTACCATGAACTTATCCCTTGTAATTTCTTAAGTATCCCTCGATAGATTCAAATGCATCCATATGAAGTTCTCACAAATTTATTTAACATGTTTCCAACATTCTTTACGCTTAAGAATCATTAAAAAAATTATATATAATATAATATGTGATTAATACCATTTTTGAAACATATGTTTTACAACTCATTATCTTAATCTCCTCATGTTTTTTAAAATATCATCTTTGAGAGATTTATTCCATAGGAAATTGGAAATGATGATCTATTTAATTATTCCATATTTTATTTTTAATACATTATCAATATGTGTACTTTGACTTGGCGTAAAAAATCCCATAGATAAATATTTTTAGATAATTTTTCCTTTAACATGGTTTATTAATATAATTCATTCATTGGAGAAAAAAAATTCAATAGTGTTAAAACTAGATTTAGTACTATAATATATCTTCCATGTGTTACCAAATATTTCTCCTTGAACACTATGGTGCTCCCATTAAACTATTATAGACACATGAAAAAAATAATGTTTTATTCAATGATTTATTTGTTCAATAAATAGTTATCTACTTGATTTATTTAATAAGCATAGTAGTTACAATGGAAACTCAAATTTTAATGGATTTTAGCATCTAAATTGGTGAAAAGGTTCCACATAATCATCACTTGGACTAACCTTAAACCATTAACAACCATTATTACTTCATAAGAAATATATTTACTATCCATTTCTATCTTTATCTTGAATACCCATTTAGACCATGATGTATTTACATAGATAATACATATTACCAAAATCATACTTTATTTTCATACTTGGAATAATTTTTTTAAATTCTTATACATGTAACAAATTTTTAACTTATTTCCATTTAATAATTACTTTTAAAATAATAATTAAATGTTCTCAATGAATAAAATATCTTTTAACATAGTGATTATAAAACCATATCTCTTCAGTTTTATATTTCCTATAAAATATGAATCTTTGGGACATTATTTTCCATGAAATTTATGAAAATGTTTTATATTCCAACCACATGTGCGTCTTGAAATTGAACATCATCAAAGTATATCTTTTTTCAATTATCTAAAATAGAAATATTCAACCCTCTTAAATAATTATAGTCATTATCTTGAATAATTATTTTCCATCATCGGGATAGTAATATCCCTATTCAATTATTATAAATAAAAAATAATAAACTTTTTTTTCATGATAAATTTTTTTTCAAAAATAATAATTACCAAATTGTTTCCATCTATACACATGAAAATGTGTTATAATGCATTTGATATATATCACAACATATTTGATATTAATTTTTTATTATGGTTGGAATATGGTTATATTTATATGTTCTTATTTTCAAATTTCTTAAATAGAATATTAGACGAAATTTATGAATTATAAAACTCCCCATTAGTCATCCTTTTACTGACACTATTAATATAATGTGTATATAAAAACTAAGTTTAAGAATAAAACCACTCTAAATTTTTTTAATCAATTAATTCTTGGTTATGGTATTATCTTATTTTCCCACCTACAGTATCTAGTATCTTATAACCATGTTTATTCCTTAATCCATATTTATATTCCTTAAACCTCTAAAACAAATCAGATAAAGTATATGAATTTACCTCTAGATTCTACTAAATATATTTTTTATATATACTAATAAATATATTCTAAAATATATGTTCATTTATAGACTTAAATAGAGAATGGTTCCCTGGTCACCTTAAACCTTACAATCAAACATATTGAATACCGTATTGTTTTATCTTAATGACTATAAAAACTCAGGATGGTATAACTTTGACATTTGATTTTGGATTTAATGGACCCAGTATTCACTTTCCAAAATATTGTATTTTTTATTCTAATGTCTTATATTCATCAAAATTTATTAATATTAGAATTATATGATTAAAATATAATTATACAATTAATTTTATGTGTTATACAATAATAACATTAATTTTATAAATGTAATAAAATCACAGTGTGTCTAAATATGACACTATGATTATGCTTCCAGTAACATCAAATGCATAAAAATAGTTTTCAAATACATGATTCATTCCAATCATCCATGTGAATTTTCCATATTATCTATACATACTTATGATTCAATATCCATCACTAATAAAAGGTCCACTTCACACTCATAATATTTTTAGTCATCCGTGGTTCCTATATTTTGATGAAAATGTGTGAGTCAAATATTGTGTTTAAAAATAAGAAGTTAAACAAAAATATTACATGAAATGATTAATATTAATAAAGTATAATATTATAATTAATTCATATTCTATTAATTTTATTTCATTTTCTAGTGTCTTAAAATTCCTCATGAGAAGAAAATAACTGATAGTTCATTTCTCTTCCTCTTTATCTTTTTCCTCATTGATGTATATTTCAAAGTCAACAATGACTTTAAATATTCCATTTTTCTTTCAAAAGTGTTAAACATTTTTTTCCTATAAGTATTGTCAAATTAAATCCAACATATACCTATAAATATTGAAAATCTTATTGAAATGAGTATTAGGAGTCATAACAATACTATTCATTTTATGATTTTTAATGAAATCGGAGAATATGGGGAGTATGGATGAAATAATTGTTAAATAATTCTTCATCAGTATAGAACCTCAACATTTTTAATTGTTTAATATATATCACCATCATTAGTATATGATCACTATCTAGGTAACCGTATTTTATATTATATGTGTATAGTGTAGTTATAACCTCATTTTTTAATTACATATCACTCTCTCCTTATCAAGTTATTGTTGATTATTCAACAGAGTGTATCAAATAAATTCCTTAAATTATATCATCATATCATGGTAAATAGTTTATATCATAATGAATAAAACATAAATTAATCATCCATTTACCTCATGTAGGCATCCTTCTCTCCCTTATTCTCTCCCTTTGTTCTTAGATTAGGTATATGCTATTTCATCACATAAAACTTATATTCCTATTGTAGTATTATGTGTATGATCATGTGCCAATATTGAAAATTTGTATCAGTGAGGAAATTCACCTAATCTAATATTGATCATGGGGATAGTGATGTGTTTGAGTTAAATTTCAATATCTATAACAAAAAAAATATCCTTATAAATTTTTCTTGATTACTAATTTAGAGATACTTTGATATAGGGAATTGTTATATTTCCCACAATTTTATCATATCCCAATATCCCTTATTATTAGATGATGAATATCCAGTAAATAAAATATTCTTGTGTAAAATATCTATATATCCCTTATTTTATCCAAAATTATATGTTTCACAAATTCATTGATAGTATTTATTGTAGATTTATGCTTTCCAACTACATTAACTCACAGTTCCTTGATCTATTGAGTGGTCTCTTCAGTCCATTAGTACTAAACTCAAATTTATTTTTTATCCTCCTCTAACTTGTATTAGTAAAACTATGCTCACTAATCATAATTCTATTCAAGATAATTCAACCCATTATCTTTGTTAATACTCTCTGATAATTAAAAGTTCCCTTGAGTATGTCTATAATAACTTCTCAAACTATGTATGCATCCAAAATCATATAATATAAGGTGATAAATAATATAATATATATTTTGAGGTTTTTTTTATTTTCATTTATTTCACAACTGCAATATGATACTGTTTTTTCACCTTGTTAATATGTGATCTCTTTTTAAAGAGTAACCCGAAAAGAAACTCTTTTTTTTGAATATTTATTTATTTTATATTTACATTCTTGTTAATATTTTATATGAGATCTCCTATAAACATAAATTCACAAAATGGGTTTTTGAATTTTAATTCATGATCAGGAAAATAAAAGCTGTAAACCTCAAATGTGTAACAGGGTAAAACAAAAGGTATAAAATTATGAATGTTATGAATCAATGTATTGAAAATTGATAAACCTTATACCCCGTTCACTCACTATCTAAAAATATTCTTAAATGAAACAACCAAAAATAAACTATGAAAAAACATTAAGTAAACACTCAACAAAAAAACACATAGACTAAATGGTTAGATACATGTTCTAGTCTATTAGAAATAAAATAAATAAATTAAAAGGGAATAAAAAAAATTACTCAGTGGTTTATAAGCATCTGAAATAGGTACTCTAACCTAAATATAATAGTAATTAGGCTTACCAACACTGTAAATAACCCAACAAAATTAGGTAGTGAAGGTGACCATACCAATTTATTTATATGTAAGACCAATCGATTTCATATCTTCCACAACTATTTAATATTTTTTGATGACCTTCTCTTGATTATGGTCACCATTACCAAACCAATAAATTCCACCTCCTATACTAATGCATCTTATGAATAGAACACACTTCATAACCCATCCTCTCATGTATGCAATTTGGAAAAATTCTAGCAGTGGTGGTCTGGAAATATGGATCCCTTATTCTACTTCATCTGAATCTACATAATACATCAAAAAGTTTCACAATTATAGAATATAAAAAACATATCTAGAACATGTATTGTCACACTATTCATAACAATTTCCCAATTGGGAATCATTTTGGCAACTTCACTACTAAGTCCTATCATTTATAAGAGAAAATGATCAAAAACATCTCTTATTCAGCTCAACGCTTCCATTTTTTATCATTTCATTGATCTTTCGATCACAAAAATATTTTTTCCCCACCATATCATTTCACTAATCCATAACTTCAAAAACATATGAATTTTTTAGCATGGTCACTAGATTTTGACTCCCATTCAAATTCTATATTTATAGTGTTTCATATTACACTAGCATCTGGTAGAAGTTATGATTCTCCTAAATGTGTTTTTCCATGGGATAAATTTTGTATTTTTTGACAAGTGAATCACACTATGTTAATTATAGAATTATAGTCTTCTTTATTTCCTTATTTAAATTTCCCCTATCAAACCCTTCAGCCAAACCAAATCTTCCATTTCTTTTATAACTACAATATATATAGATTCCTTGGTTGAGAATGTACCTCCATTTTGTATTCAAGACATCCATCTCATGGTAGTGTCTCTATATATAAACACATAATTAGTTGATATCATCATTATTTTTGTTTCTCCTTAAAATTTAGCATCCTAAAAACCATGATGCATGTC
Organism: Viscum album; assembly: GCA_963277665.1. Classification (NCBI taxonomy): domain Eukaryota; kingdom Viridiplantae; phylum Streptophyta; class Magnoliopsida; order Santalales; family Viscaceae; genus Viscum; species Viscum album. The sequence goes on along the minus strand of OY728129.1, from coordinate 1,265,759,323 downwards.
AACTACTCTTATATAGAGTACTAGATCTTATGAACATTTGAGATATCAAATAATCCACTTCGAAACCTCCAACTTCTCCTTCCCCAAATTTTCAATAAATATATTTTCTACATTAATTACATGAATGATTTAAATCCTTTTACAACACAATAATATATACTCTAACCATATATCGAATAAAGTTATTGATATTAGGTCTCCTCTAATATTTATCCCCCACATCCAATTTTTTTATCCTAGATCTTTCATAAGGAATATTTTAAACAAAATGTAAATTTAAATATTCTAGCCTTTCCACCACAAGTGTAGCTAAGAGCATGCCATCCACAAAGATAAGTACAATGATGAAACTCTCATCATAATACACATTATGTTAGTAGTAATGAACTTAATCAAACTAGATGAACTTGTATTCTACTATAAAGGAATTAAAGTTTTATTCACGCTTTCATGGACCCTGTTTAATTCCATACAAACTCCAATTGATCATGTACACTACACCTTCTATTTTGATTCATATGAAAAATTATGATATATATATATATATATATATTCCCACAAATATCCATAATTGAACATAGTTTTTATGTTATTTATTCATGAAATAGACCTTTCATAGAAAATATAAGCATAATCAAAATAATTTTGTTCTTTATAGTAGGATAGAAAATATCATCCAAATCCAATCCCTCTGATTATAAAAATTCCTTCACAACTACTTATAACTTGTATCAATTCCACCTATCTAATTTCTCCTATATATGATAAAATCATTATTTTCTAATCACCCTCTTGAATAAAAATAATTATGTTATATCCAATGTACTATAAAACATACAATGAATCGAAATATTAATTCATTAAAAACTCCACCTATAAAAAGTCAGTCATATTTCTCACCACATCTAGACATTAGGGTTCTCCTTCATCTATAAGATGATGATAGTGAATTAGAGAATCAAAATTTTCACTAATTTTTTTGATGATAGTAGATTTTCTGAACATCTGAATATCATCTCATTATAGACCATAGGTTTCAAAAAAAACAATATTGAGATTCTTTATTCCTTGAGAATTATTACATATCAAACAATAATACATTTGGAACTTGATCCACATATTATATTCTAAAACATGGTGGCACCTATCAAACTTCTATGCTCCATGAAAAATCTGGAATCACCTGACCTCTATTTAGATCAACCTACGAATACATTAGTACTTTCTTCCCAAATTAATCTTTTAACTTCTTAAAAATAATTATATGAATATATTCAATTTAGAGGATATTATAAAATCAGACAATTGTTTTATTACTATCTAAGCGATGAAATATATTATTTTCATTGTGAAATTCAACAAGGAAACATGTAAACTACTTGGAATCTAAATTATCGCTTTCCCTAATATTTAAATGGAAATACACAATAAATTTGATAACTTTTAGGTGAGTTAAATAAAATGATCTTTCAATCTATATTATTTTAAGAATATTATTCCCCATTGATTTTGAAGGACTTTGATTCCAAAAATAAGCCGTATAGTTTTCCTCTTCAGTCTAAAACTCATTTGAGATACCCAAACATAACCTCATGCTCCTAAATCTCTAATTCAATGTTTTATTCATCCATTCCACCATACTATTTTTCTTTTGTGTTTTTGGAACTTCCTTTATCCAATTTTAATTCATCCAACATAATCTCTATAACTCTTTTACTATATACCAACCACCGTTACAATCAAAAAGGAATTCTAAACTCATTTTAGCCATATATTGTGGGATATATCTCTATAAAATGAATGTTCCAAAAACCATAGCCTATTTGTGATGGAAAACAACAACATATTTCATGTTAAAATTTTGATGAATGTAATGCAATATAATTATCCTTGCAATATTGAATCTTTCTTGGTACCCATACATTCATATGAACTAAAAAGATATTATAATGAATTGGGGACTAATCCAAAGACATAAAAGGAACCTTACACTACTTCCTAAGGTTAAAACTATCATGGGTTTTTTACTATATGTAATCATGATTAAACAGTCACTTTACAATAGTTTTCCATCAACATTTCTTGCCAATGTGTGGAGGGTAGCCATGACACAAATTTACTATTATCGAAGTAATTCCTTTATCATGTATTGTATTATAAATTTTATTGATAAGGTATAATAGTATATCATTGACATCTCATGTCACAACCACAAAACAGTGTATACTATTACATACACCATTCAAAAAGATAGTACATAATACTAAATCATCATGTTGATGAGGGGATATAATGTTCTTCTTTAAAGATTGGATGTGACAAACACTTTATAAATATAGAAATAATATATTATATGTCCAAATATTCACATCACATTTAGTAATAATATAGATTCCTTCCCCATCGGCAAGGATAACTTTGTTTCTAATTCCAGATACAAAATTCTGCATTCACTCTTTCTCATTTTTTTAGTAAAATGATTATATAGATTATATAATTGATCCCTCTATTGAACTCAAAAAATTAATGATTAATGTTTCCTTATCCCCATTAGGTATAGAGTTTGTAGAGGAAACAGAATCATGTTTTTTTATAGTTAACCCATATTTCATGGTACTCTTTATATATGTGTCTTTTCATTCCATAGTACCAATATAAAAGTCTATAAGACTATCTAATTTACCTGAACTCAATTATGTTATGGTTTTCCATTCTTAGTGTGACTTCTTTGAGTGGAACACCCCTTGAATTGTACACTAAATGAAGTCCTAGTAGCACCGTAATCATCATTATACCAACTCAATTTATTTAAAATCATATCTTCTGTAGCCTCAACCAGACTCACCTAAAAACATAACCCCAACAAATTACAACTGATTTTTTATTATTTTGAATTAATTCACATGATTAGTCATTGTAAATCATTCTTACAAGTCTATACTGAAATTTATCCATGTTAGATGAACCTTATTAATTTTTTAATGAATCTATTAAATTTTTGTAAGAGTAGAGATTCATTTATTATTTCTCTTCACCTCATGTATTTCAAAGGATGTGTTCCATGAAAAAATAATTTGGATCATGAATAGTTTCTTTAGGTCAATCCATTCTCATTCATTCATTGAAATTTATTATAGCTTCAACCCCTTTAATAAACGATCTATATATCTCTCTAATAAGTTATGATAAACTTTCATCATCTATAATGTAAAATATATTTAATCAAAAACTTCTATATGGGTTTTTCCCTCTTCATTATCCATACTCCCAAAAAAGAAAACTCCCACTCAAGTAGAAATGTGTAAGGGATAAGAAATAAATCATCCTATAATTCACTAACTCATATTCTCAAACACCATAATAGAATGATCTAGAAAAACATGATTCTATAGATGTAGTGATCCAGATAACCCAAACACAATAACATTAAATAAAAAATAAGGTTAACTAGAATGTCTAAAATGAATGATGTTGGGAATTAGTGTTTCTAGAACTAAGAATTCTTGTAACCCAACCAAAAACTGTCCAAAAAAATTTGTGTTATTAATCACTCATAATAAATTACTAAAATAGAACTAAGAAAAAATGGAATTTAACATTCAATAAAGAAAACTAGGATTTATGTGGTTTGCAATAAGTCATAATCCACTGAAAATAGATAACATCAATTAGAATATAATAACAAGAGAACAATCATTCACTATGCTACAAGAAACCAAAATAGGTACACTATTCATGATGAAGTAGAATATAAACATAATATCACTCCAAAGAATATGGAAACAGTACACAGTGCAAGGGAACTCTCCCATATAATTATAGATGAACTCAAAAAGTTATATTGGTTCCACATCCATCAAATTTTTATGAATCACTTTTGCTTGATTATGTTCACCACATGCAGAACATTGAACACCACTAACTCTACCGGTGAATCAAATGAACTTGAATTACTTGTAACTCATCATAATATGTCTTCACTTATATAAAATGTTTTTAAAACTAGTTTTCTACTAAGGTTCACTTCTACCTATTTATCTATCCTTACACCATAATTACAAAAGATTCTCCAATATGAAAGTTACAATAGTTTTCCATAAGTGTCTTCTCACACCAAGCCTAAAATAATTAACTTTTTATAGAAAATTTAATAAACTAAGGGTGGATCCTGAGAGATTATCTGATAATTGATCCATGAAGTGGATACATGATTAATTATGCCCCAACAATAATACCTTTTTTCATTAAATGACATGATTCATAGTTCCACATCATCATCCCATGCATTTCTCATGTTTTATTTCATGCCAGTTAATATCTAGAATCATTTCATCATTTTATCTACCATAACATTTGTATAGTCACACACGGCTATGGGAAACTCCAGTTGTGGGTATTATATTTAATTTCCCTTAAACTATGGTTGTATAAGTCCTTAAACATATTTAGTTTGAAGGAATGATTAAATGATTTCTAATTTAAATAATTAATAAATAATTATAACAAAAATTAAACCATTATAATAATTTAATTAAATAAATATGTTAGAAAATATACACATGTCGATCTTAGCACATGATCCGTCCATATGCAAAAAAAGTTCATAATAAAATTTAAATAAGATAATATTATACTTTAGGGTATTTTAATACATGGATATTTCATTAAAAAATAATTGATAAATGATATGTCTTCTAGAAACCAACATTATTTATTAAAATCATAATAATTTTAATTTCTTTAGTTTTTTTTATTTTCCAAAAAAACACACCTAAAATGACTTACCCCCCCAAGAGGCATTTTGGGCCACATGGGACAAGTCTTTGGTCAGGTGCACATACTGTGTTTCAGCAGTGCCTCACACATATCCTTTTAATATTTTTAAGTAAAATTTATTATTTTTTAAGAGGTCTCCTGTGTAATGTGGGTGATGTACTAGTAACCCAACACAAAAAATCCCAACAAAATTTTTTCATAAAGTAAATTTTTTAAATGAAATATTCAAAGCCCATTTGATTCCACCTGTTTTTTTAAATTATTATTATTATTACTATTATTTTAATACTAATCAAACAAAATAGTTAATAATAATAAAAATAATAAAACACCTAATTGTTGAACAATACTTTTATGGGAATATATCAGTCATTTAACATTTTATCGATGAATAATTTGTCGGGTTGGGACTATTTTTTCACCATCTATCCAAATTATATAAACGTTTAATTACATTTTGATTTCAAAACACAAATACTACACATCACTTGGAAGATATTGTCCATGGTGGAAGCCCGATTTCATAATATTTTACAAAAAATATTTCAATACATGACATATCTGATGAAATGGTGCCTAGAACTTCTCATGGATCATGTTTAATTAATTCAAGAACAAAAAAAATTTAAAGGGTACCTCATGTGATAAAATAAGCTAATATAGGTTCTTCTCAAAATCGGTGTTGTTGGTCTAATATTGAGCCTTCAATATCGGTTTCATCATTGAAGATTCATAATGAGAAACCCTCTAGTTGTTTCCAAACATGAACTGTGAAGCTCCTAGAATTTATATCACCAATCACCGTGTCCTCGAATGAACGATTGAATTTCTTATGACATCCCTTGATTGTATGAAGAAGTTATCCCTTTATCTTGGGAGTTTAGAGGAAGATAGATTTCAATTTTCCATCCCGATCTTGGGAGAGGAGAATATAAATTCTAACTCTTAATGTCCTGTCTCAAAAATCTCAAGTGACTGTCACAATAAATTAACACGACACTGGTGTTTATAATTATGTTAAATAAAGTGATCTTCAACAAAATCCCTTTATTTGTATTTAATGAAAAAACAGACCATGCAATAACTTATAAATATTAACAATAACTATTATATAAATTCAAGGGATGTTATTTCAAATATCATTAACTAAATAAATATGCATTTATTTATTTATTTTAAATGGTATTATCTCATCAATTGAATTACAATCAATTTTTTTCTTCCAATAAAAAATAGTTTATCCTTGAATAATAAATATTTTTCAAAAAAATAAATATTAAATTCATAAGACTTGTAAATATATTTTTCTTATTAATACACAGAATAAAATATTAAATTAATATTATTTAAATACATGAAATATATATTTATTTATAAGATTCAAGATAAAAAGTTGGAGGCCCTAAAAGGTCCATTCTTAGTGGAAGTAGGACCAACCCCCAAAACAAGATCAATATCTACCTTTACATCATGGTCCTAAAAGAGAAAAGAAAAATTCATAGTGGTAATAGTGAAATCCTTTTTTATGAATGATCATTACGTAATATAATCCCTTTTTCAACTGATATAACATCATGTAGGATGCATATATGGTTCATAATCCTTATTTCATGATCTATTGTTCATTGAATTCCTAAAAAGGAAATGTCCATAATCAACCATGACCTTTTATTTATAATTGAGGCCTCTATTTCTATTAATAAGTCAAATATATCTTCTTTCACAACTAGTAAGGGAAAAATATATCATGACCATTCAATTAATTTCAAACAAATCATGGGGCAACTAAATTTAGTTACTTCATCACTGGTAAATACATCATGGTTTTCATCATGCATCAATTTATATGATTCATAACTCACATTTATTATGATATCAAGTACAAGGACAAATACAAACACTCATATATAGGAAAAACCAATGAAAACAAATCAAAAAATATGTTAGGCATATAATTTATCTTGATGAAATGAATTATTACATAATTAGAGAGATTGAGAAATTTTATTTAAATAAAAAATTAATATAAAATTAAATAAATTTGAAAATATTATTTTGAGACCACCAGATATAGAAATCCTAGCCATTTACACATAATGTTACATGATTTTAAGCACAATTGATCATTAAATACAATCCAATGATCGTAAAGTATGGTATCTTTAGAAGACTAGGTACATAAAATAAAAAACAAGGAACTAGAATAAAAAAATATTTATATTAATATTCCATAATGATATCTTAACTTCCTTTGAGATCCTATAACTACATTGTATAACTTATTTAATGCATAGAAAAAAGGATGAGATAAAAATATCAGTAATGGAATAAGTAAGGGAAATAATCCCAACACATGGGTTTGAAGGAATAACATCATAACATAAAAGGTATGGATCATGGAAAAACATGTGGAAGCATAATATATAGAACATGTAATCATATGATTATGGAAACATAGGAATGTCACCGCAACATATAATATAAAATAAATAGGATTCAATGCTAACTACTAAGACTATATCACATGCTCCAAAAAGACCCATAATGTATTAGGTTTACTCCATAACAACATACATGATGTTTCATTAAAATAAACATTTCTCAATGAATTGGAGTTTTATCTGGTCCCATGCCACTTAACATGTTCATTCATATGTGTTCCACATGAATAATCAAATATAAGGGATAAACATAAGAGTTTCCCATGGAAAGAAATAGTTTTCAAAATCATGTCATAAGGAATAAAAAAGGGGAATATCCTAAAAGTGTTAAAGGGATAATTTACTTAAATAATACATTTACATTTTTAAATGAAAATTGGAATATATCATTGTATATTATTTCTAACTGAAGTGAAAACATGAAAAAAGAGTGTTTATGAAACTTTAGAAATAATCCACTTTAGTGTAGTTTAAGGGAAAATGTTAAAGAGGCTTTAAAGAGGAAAAAGGAATAATATTTTTTATAAAACCAAAAATGAACTAAGATATTTTTTTATGATTGAATTAGTGAATTTATAAAATATAAAATCGTATTAAAATAGTTTTTATAGTGTACTTTAAAATGGGTAGGAAATGGTGAAGTTCCCTTTAATCAGGTTTTCTTATCGGGAGGAATAGAGAAGGGGACCTTTTTAAAACATGAATTTCCCCATAAAATAAGGATTAATTGATATGGATACATAATTTTATAACATATAAATATAATTTAGAAAAATTAAATATGAATAATTATGACATGCATTGGTGTAAGGAAAGATAAAGAAAAACCCAAAGGTAATTTTGAGGTACGGAGAGATCCCTTAACTTATGTATGAAAGTGTTATGAAATTGCACATAATGTCCTAGAAAATCAAATTAGATACATTAATTACATACTTAAAAATCATATATACATATAATTGATACATTATAATTTTATTAATTTCAATTAGGGCTATTTTTATGAGTTATAATTTATAAATTTATCATTCCTGGAGCATTCATTTCATGGGTTTCATGGTAGGTTTAATTTTGTATAATTATTGGAGTTCTACTCAAGTTAGAAAAATTCTGCCTAAGTGGAATGAAATGGTATTTATAACCTTCCTGAATTTTAAATAATCCCATATATAATTTGTCTTTTGGGTATCCAGATGGTTCATTTGATAGAACGTTAACGATAAACATTTGTTTATTTTGGCGGGTTTTCAATCATAATAAAATATTTGGTTTTGTCATTTAATATTATACATATATGTTACTCAAAAAACATGAACTAGGATATAATATACATATTTCAAAACTATTTAAACATAATAATGGTTTTAGGACCAGTCTTGAAGGCGGTAATGGAAACTGAATGCACATCATCCACGAAGGTGGGGAATCGACACCTCACAGATGATGTTTTCATTTTTAGAATAAAAGGAGAAGAGAAAATATTTGATGATTGATAATACATTAACAGAATACAATTCTAGTATATATATGATACCAGAGTTATTATTATCTTTGGATAGTTTTAGAAAGGATGAGGTATAAGGATGAAAAAATTTAAAAGAGAATGGTGGTGTATATTACCTCTTGGATGTTGTCTTCGTGAGAACATCCTTAAGGGACACAGATTTGGTAATTTTTTTTAGACTAGAATCTCCTGGATGTGTTGAAGTGTCTTGGTAAGGTAATTTTCTATAATTTAGACAAGCTTTGATTCTTATATGGTGTGAGGAGAAGTAGTGTTGAGGGTGGTATTTATAGTGGGATCCTAGGGGTGTTTTTGATTATTTTATTCATTAGTTTTTTATTTAAGATCAAGACTATCAGTACTTTTGATTCATGTAACAAAATATAGTAAATGGTTCTTGAGAGTTTGAACCAATGTGTGCTTAAATCATCCATACATCATCCATGACTCAGTAATTCATGTATTTTTTAAATACCTTAAATTATTGTATTTCAATATTCACCAAAAAAATCAACTATTCTAGAAAAAAATCCAAATATTAACCCAAACTATTTTTCAATTTTTATATTTCCAAAATGGACTTTATTTTCCAAAAATAATTTTATAAAAAAAAGAAATTTAGTTTTTAATTAAAATCATCATTTATTCGAAAAAATACCGATTTAAACATCATAACTAATTTTATAACACATTAACAAATTAATTAACTTATATTAATATTATATTATAATTATAAGGCAAAAAGTATTAATTTATTATTATATTTTATGAAAATATATATTTTTAAATCAATATATTATTTATAAAAATTTATATAAATATTTACATCTAAAAAAATATTAACACTTAATTTATCATTTTTAAAACATTTATTTAGTTATACCATGATATAAATATATAATATTTTCATCTATAATATTAATAAACATTACATATACTTTGATAGGTGATGTAACTATTATATTGGCTATGTTACTATTCTTAATGGTCATATTACTATTCTATCAGCATAAGTTCCTTAATTTCTATAAATACCACTTATTTAATTATTCAATTATGATAATAATGTTTTTAATGGGATATATATTTTATGTATGTGTTTTATACTATATAATATAAATAGAATAAGGGAAATTACATTTATAGAAATTTTGGTCCTTACATTCTTCCCCCTATGGAATGTTTTGCCTTAAAATTTCATTTTACATACTAAGTTAAAAGAATGTTTGTATATTTCTCCTTTATCAATTCCCATAGTTCCCATGTCACCTCTTAATATAAATTGTTCCTACAGAAAAGATTGAAAATTTTATTCAACTTGTTACATAGGAATTTTTCCCTATGGTTCAAGATATTCACTAGTTTCTCTTCATACGATAGGTTATTCTCCAGTTTTACAACCTCAAGATCCAATACTTGTGAAGGGTAAGGTGTGGACTTCATTAGGAAATATTCATAGAATACATCATGAACTTGATCCATATTTGGTGTAATCATAAGTAGATAGGCCACTGATACTAGGGATCAGGGATCTCAATTCGGCCAACATAACTTTTTCTATGCTTCCATTTCTTTCCAAACTACATGAATCTATTCCATGGATATATTTGAAGGAAGACTTTGTCTCCAACATCGAACTGAATGTCATGTCGATGGTTGTATTCATAGATCTTTTTTCACCTCTGAGAAGAACTGATATGTTATTGGGTGGATTGAACATTTTATATCATCTCTTGTACAAGATCAGGTCCATGTAGAATTAATTCACCAACTTCATCCCAACAAATTGGAATTATACATTGGTTATAATACAAAGATTTATATGGATCTGTTTAAATACTCGAGTGGAAGTTGTTATTGTGTGAGAACTCCTCCAGTTGGATATGATGATCCCATATTCCTTTTTATTCCATTAAATAGGATCTTGGCATGTCCTCGATCATCGGACTAGTCCTTTCAGATTATCCATTAGTTTGGGGGAGATAAGCCATGCTGAAATTTAATTCATTACTCAAATCATGTTTATAACCAATCCAAAATTTATATGTGAACTTGGGATCAAGATCATAGATTATATAAAGTGTAACCCCATGCATCCTCACCACCTCTTTCACATATATCTTGTAAATCTATTCAAGAGATAGATCTTCTCAAATTGTGAGTCGATGCACCATAACCTATATCTTATAGTTTTCTATGGATATTTTATGTATAATAATAACAAATTCCATAGTTACATTATCCCATTCCCATTTGGGTATATTCAATGGTTGCATCATCACTTTTTAATTCTATCACTCATATTTAAGTTGTTTACATACAAAACTACTTGAGATATACTCATCAATATCGTTCATCATATTGTCCCTCTAGAAGTTCTCTAGAAGATCATGGTACATCTTCCATATTCTAGGATGGATGGATACAGATTAAATATGTGAATTGTCCAATATATACTTCTTTATTTCAGGTTATGAAGGCACACAAATCCTTATTTCAAAGAAAATAACACCATCATCATCGGTAAGGAACTCCCGTAGCTTCCCTTCCTTTACTGCTTTTACATTCTTGTGTAGCTCTAAATCATCCCTTTTTTCTTACATGAACTTTTCTAGGATATATTGTTGTGAAATTATTTGGGAAAATATAGGATTTATTCCCTTCCATTTTTATATCCAAATCCATCCTTTACAAATCCATGAAGATAGGGTCTTTCTCAATCAACATCATGGATAATGTTGCATGTTGTTTTCTACTAAGAGCATCATCTACGTTGTTCACCATTCCTGGATAGTAGTGAATAGAGTATAAATACTCCTTGATTATATCTAAACATCTTCTTTGAATAATTTTTATATCTTCTTGTGTGAAAATACACTTTAAACCCTTCTGATCAGTATATATGTCAAACTTCTCACTATAGCGGTAGTTCTGTCAGGTTTTCAAGTAAAAAATCATAGCTTCAAGCTCCAAATTAGGAATAAAGTAGTTTTACTCATGGATCGTAAACTACTATGTGGATCAAGATATAAAATTTTCATTATAAATGAGTTCACAACCAAATTGTTTCATTTGAGAATAACTTTATATAGCAATACCTACTTCAATTTTTGGTAAAGTGAGTACCGGTAAAATGATTAGCCTCTTCTTGAGCTACTTGACATATTCCTCACATTCTTCTATCTAGAAATAATTTACCCCTTTCCATGTTTTTATAATTAGTGGGTTAAACAATCATGATAAATTCTTTTCAAAACCTCATCAGTATCTAGATAAGCCAAGAAAACAATGCATCTAGATTGTAAATTTTAGGTTGGTCCACTGTAAAATTTCATTTGTCTTATAAGGGTGAACAAATATTCTTTAGTTGGTTATAACATTCCCCAATAATGATAATTTCTATTTCCAAAAAAACATTTACAATACTTTCCATAATTTTTCTCCGCTTGCAAATCCTTTAGAACAATATTCAAATTCTTCTCATGTTCTCCTTTATATTGGAGTATACTAGAATATGATTGATATAGACTACCAAAAACTTGTTGAGTTAATATCTAAAGACTCTATTCATTAGTTTAATGAAAATTTTTAGATAATTAGTGGGTCTGAACGGTATTACTATGAAATTGTAGTGTCGATACCTTATTCAAGAGGTAGTCTTGGAAATATATTCTTTCTTCACATTTAATTGCTGATATCCTGGCCAAAGGTCCAACTTAGAGAAATAGATGGACCCACATAGTAGATAGAACAACTCATCTATCCATTTTAATAGATACATTTTCATTATAATGTTTTTTTGAGCCGACGATAATCAATGTAGAGGTGCATTGATCCATCTTTCTTGGGGAAGAGAATAAGCGCACCCCATGGTGAAGCAATCTGGTGTATATAACCCTTGTCCATATTCTCTTGTAACTAATTATTTAAATACTATAACTCAAAAGTGGACATTCTAAAATGTTTCTTTGATATGGTTAGTGATCTATGAATAATTTGAATTTATTACTAAACCTCTCAGTCAGGAGGAAGACTAGCCAATTATTCAGGGAAAACATCTGTGTAGTCCCCCAAAATGGGCATGTCTTTGATCATGATTATCTCCTTTATACAAATCATTTGAGATAGATATGACTGATCATAAAGAAATAATATATATAATTGAGATGATGATTCTAAATGAGATTCATCCTTCTTCTTACACTTATAAAAAACTGGGGGATTCCTCAGGATATGAAGACTGATAACCCTTTATCTATAGTTGATGATGTCTTTATATAAATATAGTCAATCCATGTATGATATAACATAAAACATCACCAAAATAAGTACCAAAATATTTTTTGTGTAGTTTATTTAAAAAACCTTATATGTGGATAAGGTATATATTTTTTATGCAATAATGTCCCCATTTTTTGTTCTTACAATTAACTCAACCCAAATATTTTGAGGTGGTGTTTGAATATATCAAATAATTTTTCAAGATATTAAATAATACTTTGATCCATTATAAAACAATTTGTTATTCATTATTGAATAAAGAACTAGAATACCTATCATAATTTAATTATCGAGCTCTACCTTAACAGTAGTGATAACATATTCCCTTCCTCGTTCCCTTAGAGTTTGTTGTTGTTAATTGCCTCCAACAACAACGATATAATGAATTAGATCAAATAATGTCAACATTATTCATAGTTGAAACTGTAACGACCCGAAATTTTGAATAAATCTTGTTTCCTAATTTCATGTGTTATTTTTTATACTAAAAAAAAAAATATTTTATTTGATAAACATGATTATAAATAAAATGAGACCATTGGTTTTTGAGTGTTATATGACCATCGGTCAATATGACCACCGTGAAAAAAATGTTTTTATTATTGTCTCTAAATTTAAGTAATCCTGGTTAATTATTATAGAAAGAAGATTTGATGGCCACCCCTAGTAGCCTTGGGCCGATCGAAGCCCATCTAACAGAGATTGGGAAGGAGGTAGCACCACTGGGCTTTGCTCTGGACCAAACCCAAGCTGAACTTCATCGTATAAAGCTAGAACGGGATCGCCTTCGCGAGAAGTTCAAACTGATAGAAATTACTACTCGTGCGATGTTGGCCGAGCCTCCCTCGGATTCTCTCACCTTAGCACACCTTACACTTAGGTCCTATGCTGGTGTGATAAGGGGCTATGTAAGGAGACCGTAACTGTCTTGTGTAATCCTTTGTTTTAAATAAAATTTCGATTTCTTTTATGAATTTTCAAATGACCGGATAAATATAGTATGCAAATTTTTGATGAATTTTAGAAAAAGGATATTTTAAATATGTTTATGTAAACCCTAAATAATTAAAAATGTGTAATGATTTTCAAAAAATGGTCTTCTGCAATTATGTTCAGTACTAAATTTAGAGTCTAATAAGATCAACTTGATTTTTGATGAATAGTAAATTATGAATAGTGATTTTATGATTAGGATTAATAATGTGTCCAAATGGATTAGTAATCTCACTTAAATAAAGTATTAAAATAAGCTAGGCACTTTGATTAAGTAATGTGATTCAATAAAATGGTTAAATAACGGTTTCATAAATTATTATTCAAGTATTAGTTTTTTTCGATGAATAGTGTTTTTATTTAAAAATTAAATTAAAAATATTTAGAAAATTATTTTTATAAAATGGATTTCATTTTTGAAATCAGAGCATTGATATTTGGTTAATGTGAAATTTTTGGATTTTTCTGAGAAAGTTGAATTTTCAGTGAATAGTAAAAATACAGTTTTAGGGTTTCGGTATGTTTAATGACATCATAATGGTGTCATGATGATGTCATGAGATCTTTTGAGGGTTGGCCGGCCAAGGGTGATGAATTATTGTTTTGGGGGCCCCATGTGGCCTAACTCCATGATAAATGCCAAGGGAGAGCACATGGGTTTGAGAAAAGCACATGTGAGGTGTCCCTTGGCCATTAATGTCTTGTCCCCTCACTTTCCCTATAAATACCAAGCCCTCCTCTCATCCATTCGACTCCCCACTCATTCCCAACGAATTTCTGGTCTCATTACATCCCAAGGAGTCCTCCCAAGGTGCCCCCATGCCCTCAAGGTCCCAACCTTTTAGGTTTAAGAGTCACATTTTAAGGTAAGGGATCCGACCCCTCTCTTTCTTTTCATGAAATCTCTTTTATGTCATTCCTATTATGATCCATGTTTTTATGTGAGAGGATGTTCTTTTATATTCCTCTTACTGCCCTTTCATGTTTATATGATGAGAGATCCCCTCTTACTCTCATCATTTCGTTTTATGAAAGTTTAAGTGACGCCGTTAGGCTGCCGAATTTTTAAGGGATTCTTTCACCCTTCTCATTTTTCAAGTTCAATTTTCATGTCAAGTCTTTCAAGTTCCTTTTTATTATGTTGGGGTATGATCTCTATATCACTCATACTGATCTCTTATGATCATATGATGAGGGACCCTTTTTGATCTTGTCAAATCATTTTCTTTTGAAGTTAAGTGACGCCGTAAGGCTGCCGAATTTTCATAAGAGAAATCTAATCTTTTTCCTTCCATGTTTTTCATTTCAAATGGTATGTCCCTAAAATTTCGTTACCATGTCCATATGTCCTTCTTATTCTTTCACCCTACTGTTTTATGGATCATTTATGAGTGGGTGACCCATGTCCCCTCTCATTTCAATGTTTTCTAAAACCCCGAAACTTAGCCGTTATGCTGCAGAATTTTCCCCTCAAAATGCCTCTCTCTTTTCTCAAAAATTATTTTATGTTATAAAGTGAATACTCAAAGCTCTTATTTCTACAAGGGTATTCACATATATATCAAAATGTTCCATTTTAAATTCTGTGATTTACATACATGAGACCCGCTTTCCCTTTCCGTGGGTTTAAAGTGACGTAAAGATCATGTCTTTAAAGCAGTTTTTAAAACGTTATGATTATGAAATGAAATCCATTTATTTTATGCTATGTGGGTTATTTATGAAATGTTTGATGATGATATATGTGGCTCACATGATAATAAAGGCAAATTTAAGGGTGCGCCCTGATAGCGCTCCAATGCATTGGGTAATGATGTAACCACTAGAGATTACAATTTTCACGATACCTTGGTGAATAACCTTGGTAATTTTCAAATGACACCTTGGGGATGGACCTTGGTGATATGTTCATGATTGTCTATGTTAAATGATATAGCCACATCTTCAAGTTATGAAAAATTTTGTTTTTATTATGAAATTCCTCATGATTTCTTTCTCATGCATTAAAGTTCTTTTCATGTCCTTATTGAAGTATATCAAGTTTACATGTAAAATGTTCCTCTTGTTTCCCTTACTGGGCCTTCTGCTCACCCTTTATTTTGATGTATGTCCCCAGGTTATGAGATGCAGTAATGAACCTAGAATGAACTTAAGGAGACAGCTTTCAAGTGTTTAAGAAGAATTTTTTTATATTGTTTTCATGTATTATGTTCCTGGTTTCCAAGACACTAGACCTTAAAGATCCTCAGTTTTGTGTAATGTAATGAAAGTTTATGTTATAAAAAGGCGGGATGCTATAGTTGGTATCAAAGGATGGTTTAGTTATTTGTGGAAATTAGGATATGAAAACTCTAGGAGGAACCCTATAGAAAAGTTTAATATAGGAAATCTTCCTGGTATTTTGGTGAGTATTGAGTAAGGGGTTGCCAAGCAAATACATCCCTGTCTGGATACGAGCAGGTAGAGGTGGCTCTGGCACAGATGTACATAGGGGTAAAACCCGAAAACACCGCTTTGAGCTAGACTCGAACGGGAACTGGTACACGACAACGGGCCTTGCTGCACTCTTGGTTACGACACTCCCGGGGGATATGCTTTGGTAAATTCATAAGCTTGGTATGAACCATTGTTAAAGGAACAAAGATAAAATAAAATAAAGGTTCACATAAGAATATATGATCATTCATAACCTAGATGGGAACCTAGGAGATCACAAGTTAGGGTATACCTTTCTTATACAAGATATCCTTATATGCTTTCAGTTCCTTTTCATGATTATTAGCTAAGTACTTAAGCCCCTAATTATGATTTCTCTTCTTAGTTAATGGTGGGAAATGGAAGAACATGTTCCGACAACCAATGTGATAGGAAATGCGACGATTTTCGTATTAATATGACAGGGATGATTAGGGGATTAAAATATGATTATTATTTTGGAAGACGTTCATTATTTTGGGAACCATATTTGATCGAGGTAAATAGATTACTACGGTATTTTCATTGAGGAGTAAGGTTGACTTATATTTTGAAGAATCGATGAATTTAAGGTGAACTTATAGTAATTTAGGTTACTTATGGGAATGACTAACCTATCTTGGGTAAAATATGTTTAGGTTAGCTACTTTTTTTATAAGATGTTAGGAGTGGTTGATGTTGTCTGGAGATGAACAATGAAGTTGTTTTGGAAGACTATGTTATCAAATCCTTCTTGTATTTGGGTTTCAATCTTAGTTTGGTTTGTTTTGAGGAATTTTAAGGACCGTTATTTATGGAATGGTCTATGATGAACCTTGGGTAGTACCATGGAACTTTGATGATTTAAAAGTAGTTTCCATTCCTATGGGATTCTTTCTTTTTGAAGAGTTGTTTTACCTTAACCTTTCTGTTTTTGGGATAATGTTTAAAGATAGAAGAAATAGATAGTTAATCTTTTGTAGATTATATGATTCTATAGAAGATGATTCTTGTACTTTTATGAGACCAAGTGTTTTTGAATTCTCATCATTTGGAGAAAAGATTAGTGTTGGTAGGGACTTGTTAAAGGATGAAACTCTACTTGAAGGTAGGTATATTTTCTTATGTTTTTGTTCTATGTAGTAAATGAAATCCTCAAAATTATGAAAAGAAACGTAAAACAAAAATGTTGTTGGTTTACGTTTCCTACTAGGTAATCAAAGACCGTTTACACACATCATAAGTTTGGGATTTTCTCATGGTTAACTTTCTCCTAATCATGTTCTCTATCACTCTCTCTCAGAACTGACCCTTTGTTTTTTTCCTCCATGTCCATGTTTTCCTACATGGAACCCAAGTGTGGGTTAACTCGGGTGGCCTTTGTACTTCCTTTTCTTTCTTTTAAAGTAATGGTGTTACTGACTCTTTTTCCGATGTGGGACTTTCAATGAAATTTCAAAACCCAATTTAAAAAAATTGCGAGGACGCAATTTCTTAAGGGGGGAAGATTGTAACGACCCGAAATTTTGAATAAATCTTGTTTCCTAATTTCATGTGTTATTTTTTATACTAAAAAAAAAATATTTTATTTGATAAACATGATTATAAATAAAATGAGACCATTGGTTTTTGAGTGTTATATGACCATCGGTCAATATGACCACCGTGAACAAAATGTTTTTATTATTGTCTCTAAATTTAAGTAATCCTGGTTAATTATTATAGAAAGAAGATTTGATGGCCACACCTAGTAGCCTTGGGCCGATCGAAGCCCATCTAACAGAGATTGGGAAGGAGGTAGCACCACTGGGCTTTGCTCTGGACCAAACCCAAGCTGAACTTCATCGTATAAAGCTAGAACGGGATCGCCTTTGCGAGAAGTTCAAACTGATAGAAATTACTACTCGTGCGATGTTGGCCGAGCCTCCCTCGGATTCTCTCACCTTAGCACACCTTACACTTAGGTCCTATGCTGGTGTGATAAGGGGCTATGTAAGGAGACCGTAACTGTCTTGTGTAATCCTTTGTTTTAAATAAAATTTCGATTTCTTTTATGAATTTTCAAATGACCGGATAAATATAGTATGCAAATTTTTGATGAATTTTAGAAAAAGGATATTTTAAATATGTTTATGTAAACCCTAAATAATTAAAAATGTGTAATGATTTTCAAAAAATGGTCTTCTGCAATTATGTTCAGTACTAAATTTAGAGTCTAATAAGATCAACTTGATTTTTGATGAATAGTAAATTATGAATAGTGATTTTATGATTAGGATTAATAATGTGTCCAAATGGATTAGTAATCTCACTTAAATAAAGTATTAAAATAATCTAGGCACTTTGATTAAGTAATGTGATTCAATAAAATGGTTAAATAACGGTTTCATAAATTATTATTCAAGTATTAGTTTTTTTCGATGAATAGTGTTTTTATTTAAAAATTAAATTAAAAATATTTAGAAAATTATTTTTATAAAATGGATTTCATTTTTGAAATCAGAGCATTGATATTTGGTTAATGTGAAATTTTGGGATTTTTCTGAGAAAGTTGAATTTTCAGTGAATAGTAAAAATACAGTTTTAGGGTTTCGGTATGTTTAATGACATCATAATGGTGTCATGATGATGTCATGAGATCTTTTGAGGGTTGGCCGGCCAAGGGTGATGAATTATTGTTTTGGGGGCCCCATGTGGCCTAACTCCATGATAAATGCCAAGGGAGAGCACATGGGTTTGAGAAAAGCACATGTGAGGTGTCCCTTGGCCATTAATGTCTTGTCCTCTCACTTTCCCTATAAATACCAAGCCCTACTCTCATACATTCGACTCCACACTCATTCCCAACGAATTTCTGGTCTCATTACATCCCAAGGAGTCCTCCCAAGGTGCCCCCATGCCCTCAAGGTCCCAACCTTTTAGTTTTAAGAGTCACATTTTAAGGTAAGGGATCCGACCCCTCTCTTTCTTTTCATGAAATCTCTTTTATGTCATTCCTATTATGCTCCATGTTTTTATGTGAGAGGATGTTCTTTTATATTCCTCTTACTGCCCTTTCATGTTTATATGATGAGAGATCCCCTCTTACTCTCATCATTTCGTTTTATGAAAGTTTAAGTGACGCCGTTAGGCTGCCGAATTTTTAAGGGATTCTTTCACCCTTCTCATTTTTCAAGTTAAATTTTCATGTCAAGTCTTTCAAGTTCCTTTTTATTATGTTGGGGTATGATCTCTATATCACTCATACTGATCTCTTATGATCATATGATGAGGGACCCTTTTTGATCTTGTCAAATCATTTTCTTTTGAAGTTAAGTGACGCCGTAAGGCTGCCGAATTTTCATAAGAGAAATCTAATCTTTTTCCTTCCATGTTTTTCATTTCAAATGGTATGTCCCTAAAATTTCGTTACCATGTCCATATGTCCTTCTTATTCTTTCACCCTACTGTTTTATGGATCATTTATGAGTGGGTGACCCATGTCCCCTCTCATTTCAATGTTTTCTAAAACCCCGAAACTTAGCCGTTATGCTGCAGAATTTTCCCCTCAAAATGCCTCTCTCTTTTCTCAAAAATTATTTTATGTTATAAAGTGAATACTCAAATCTCTTATTTCTACAAGGGTATTCACATATATATCAAAATGTTCCATTTTAAATTCTGGGATTTACATACATGAGACCCGCTTTCCCTTTCCGTGGGTTTAAAGTGACGTAAAGATCATGTCTTTAAAGCAGTTTTTAAAACGTTATGATTATGAAATGAAACCCATTTATTTTATGCTATGTGGGTTATTTATGAAATTTTTGATGATGATATATGTGGATCACATGATAATAAAGGAAAATTTAAGGGTGCGCCCTGATAGCGCTCCAATGCATTGGGTAATGATGTAACCACTAGAGATTACAATTTTCACAATACCTTGGTGAATAACCTTGGTAATTTTCAAATGACACCTTGGGGATGGACCTTGGTGATATGTTCATGATTGTCTATGTTAAATGATGTAGCCACATATTCAAGTTATGAAAAATTTTGTTTTTATTATGAAATTCCTCATGATTTCTTTCTCATGCATTAAAGTTCTTTTCATTTCCTTATTGAAGTATATCAAGTTTACATGTAAAATGTTCCTCTTGTTTCCCTTACTAGGCCTTCTGCTCACCCTTTATTTTGATGTATGTCCCCAGGTTATGAGATGCAGTAATGAACCTAGAATGAACTTAAGGAGACAACTTTCAAGTGTTTAAGAAGAATTTTTTATATTGTTTTCATGTATTATGTTCCTGGTTTCCAAGACACTAGACCTTAAAGATCCTCAGTTTTGTGTAATGTAATGAAAGTTTATGTTATTAAAAGGCGGGATGCTATAGAAACACTCCATTATAGTTTTAGTTTTAATTTGATCATTCCTCTATTCATCCATATTTGTGGGCTTCTTTATATCCTTTTGGAAATAATTAACTTGATTCCCCTCTCTTCCACATTTGAATCACTTCCTGGATCCCTTTAGACAATTCTCAGGATGCTTCTTCCCACACTTTTTACACATGGGATGTTTTTTTATTTACATCGTGGTATTTATGTATCAATACCCCCAAATTAAACTCTAATTTCCACGTTTTGTCTCTAAACCCATGAGACCAATAAGATTATTCAATATCCATCTCATCCTTAAGGGCATAACGGACAATATCTTCATAGTTATTAGAGTCTAAAAACTCAAATCATTTTAATATACTCAGATTTAGTATTCTAAATAGTAGATCCACGTTTCCTTTAGTGTTCATGAAAAATATGATGTTTTATCATGAAATTATTTTGAAGTTTGCTTCATAAGACATCATAGACTCCTCTTACCTTTTCTTTAGTCTAAGGTACTCCCTCTCCATCTTAAGATGGATAGTTTGTGGAAAATATTTATTAAATTTTTTTTTATTTAATGTTTCCTATTATATGGAATCAATTTCCATCATAGTCTTTGTGTTCTTGATCTGTGTCCACTATTGATTAGTTCCCCATTAGAATGATGGACTACCAACAAAACCTTCTCTTCTTATGATCATTTAAGGACATAGAATATCTTTTCAATTGAGTGAATCCATTGTTCCATGAAAAAGGGATTAGAATATCCACTAAAGATATGAAGCCTTTTCACGTAAAATATTTCACCACAAATTGTACTTTGTTAGGAGAAGGAGGTTGTTCTACACGATTCAAGTTATTATTCATAACTTGAGCAAGTTTTTTTTCTACATCATGATGTTTTGAGCTCCCATTACCATTGTATTTTGAATATCATTAGGGAAATAACCACATTCCTTATACCATTTATTGTTGAATAGGGTTTAAATTTTTCCATCTATTAAATAATAAAATAATGTATAATTCTGGTGATTGAATACTTATCAAATAAGAATATAAAAAATGAAACATTTAACATAAATGGATAAACATGTAAATGAAAATTATATACTAACTTGTGATTCCCTAAGTTTAAATCTAGGTTATCAATAGTGATATAATTACAACTAGGATTCTTACTATATTATTCTAATCAAAATCCCCCAAAATAACTATATTGTTCTCTGATACCAACAATAGAGACCCTAGCCTTTTACATGTATTATTAAATGATTTTAAGAATAATCAACCATCAAATATAAACCAATGATTATAAAGTATAGCGTCTTTATAATAACTGGTTAATAAAATTAAAAAAAATGAATCTAGAATAAAATATATTTAAATTAATATTACATAATGAGCTCCTAACTTCTTCTGAGCTCTTATATATGCATAGGATGACTTGGGAAATATATAGAAAAAAGGAGTAGCTAAAAAGACCAGTAAGGGAATATGTATGGAAATGAATCATAAAAAATGGGTTATAAGGCATGTCATGATAACATAAAATTCATGCCTCTTTTATAAACATGTATAAAAATTTTATATATAATATGGAATCATTTGATCATGGATATATATTAATGTAACGTCAACATACAACATGGCATAAACATGATTCAAAGATAACTATCAAGACTATATAACATGGTGGAAAAGTCCCATAATGTATTATGTTTACTCCCTATACCCATACATAAGGTCTCATGATACTAAACATTACCCAATGCGTTGAAGTGCTATATGGGTACACCCATCATAACATGTTCATGCATATGCGTGCCACCTGAATAATCGAATATAATGGAAAAATGTGTCCATAAAAGAGTAGATTAAAATAATTCATGGAAATTAATAAAGGAACGTAATTAAATATCATGATAAAAGATATCCAAAAAAGTTAAAACTTGTAAATTTCATAATTAATAAATTTTAGAAATGAGCAACTTTGGTGCAATTTATAGGAAAATATTAGAGGCTTTAAAGAGGAAAAAGGCATTGTTTTTTATAAAATAGAAATTAACTAAGATATTTTTTAATGATGAAATGAAATATTTTATAAAGTTAATGTGGGATAAAAAACGTTTATAGTGTACTTGGAAATATGTAAGAAATGGTTATGTTCCCTTTAATCGGGCTTGCTTATTGAGAGGAATTGAAAAAGGAACCATTTTAACAAAATGTATTTCCCCATAAAATAAGGATGATTTTAAATGGATACATAAATTTTGAACTTATAAATATAAGTTAGGATAAGTAAATAATAACAATTAAGAGATTCATTTGTGAAAAGAAATATAAACTGCAACCCAAAGGTAATTTGGAGGTTTGGAGAGATCCCATACCTTATGTATAAAAGTGTTATGTACCTGCACTTCATGTACTGGATAATAAAATTAGATACATTAATAAAATAATTAATAACCTTATAAACATATTATTTATTTATTATTATTTTATTAAGTTCATTAATAACCACATTTATTAGTTATAATATTTAATTTTGTCATTCTGAGAGCGTTCGTTTCATAGATTTCATGGTCTGTTTAATTTTTGTATAATTATGGGAGTTCTTGTCAAATTAGAATAATTCTATAAAAGTGGAATGAAATTGTATTAATATACTTCAATAATTTTTTATGTTCCCATATGTCATTTTAAATTCTAGTATGAGGATGATTCATTATACTGAACACTAATAAAAAACGTTTAGTTTATTTTGGTGGTTTTTGATCATCACAAACTAGTTTGTTTTAATATTTCATATTATGAATATGTATATATATATATATGTTCCAGAACATGAAAAAAGATATAATATACATATTTCAGTGTTATTTTTATATATTAATTGTTTTCTGACCAACATTTAATATCATAATGGAAAACAAAAACTCGTCGTCCATGAAGGCGGCAAATTGACACCTCATGAACGATGTTTTCATTTTTTTAATGAATAGTGTAAAATGTTTTATTTTAATTCAAAACCTCTTTTTAATATAATTTATTTATTTGATTATATTATCTTCTGAATTGGTTTTAATGTGAAATTAGAATATATTTTTACCATTAAATCCAATAGTGGTCGTTGGAATTAATTTCACTTTGAAATCAGACTTAAACTAGTGTCAATCTATTGATACTTATTGTTTCATAAAAACACGCTATTTTCTCTGAAAAAGTGAATTAATTATTAAATTAATTAATGTGACTTATATGTTTTGAATTTTTTAAAATAGACTTCATTTTTGAATTCGGAATATCAAATATAGCTTAGGGTGAATTTTTCTGAAAAACTTCAATTTTTGATGAATAGTGAAACCACTAAGTGGTACTTATAAAAACTGATTTTTCCGTTTAAATGAAATTTTTACATATTTGTGTTTTGAATTTAAAAAATCCAACATAAATTATTGTCATTAAGAAGTAAAATGTGGTTCAATGGGATAAAAATAATTTTTTGGTGAATAGTAACTTATTAAGTTTTTAATCGCGATTAGAGGTAATTAGTGTAGTTTATGATAAGAATAATGTTTTAATAAAATTAAATGACCTAGAAAAATGTCATACCCTACTTTGATGTGTCATGGCCGACCAATACAATCCATGGGTCAACTTGGGGACCCCATGGAGCCACTTTGGTTGGAAAATGACATAAATCTCTTTTTATTTAATGTTAAAGTAAAAATGACACAAACATGAGATGTTTTACTAAAACAATTTTTACATGGGGTTATACAAGTCATAGTTTTGACTATTAATAGTCATTGGAAATATAAAAAGATTTCAAACATTATAGTATTTTTTTATAATTTTTAGATATTAAATAAATTAAATTATTTATGACATCATGATGATGCAGTGATGACCTCATTATTTAATGATTTAAATAAAATGGAAAGATAATGTAATATCTAAGACCTACACATGTCCAAAACCTATTGGATGAGTGGAATTCTAACCCTTATCACCTTATCCTTGAAATACATCAATGTGGGACCTTTAAAATCCGAAACGCTTTTGAAAATAAAGTAACATTTTGTAACTTTACAAGAGTGCCCCTCCTCTCCTCTTATAAAAGGCCCCCACCTCTACCTCCTTACCCACACTCCCAAAGCCTTTGGCTCGGCCATCCCCTGCCCATTTAGTCTCTGTACTTCCCTATATTACTCCTTGAATCCACACTGTGGGCAGAAGTATTCTCAAGGAAGCCTTTGAGCTCAAACCAAAGGGAGTTACCCGATTTTAAGGTAATGTCTTCACTTGTGTCCTTTTGTTTTATTTTTCTTCTCCAACCCCCTAAACTCTTTTTATTCATGTATTTTGTAACAAATACAGTATCTTAAATATACTAGGATGTTTTGATAAGATGTATTAGAGCTAAACTTACACACACCTACATCTAATGGTTAAAGAACATATTGTTTCCGTGGATGGCGAATTTCTGCCTCCCAAAATGATGATTGTTCAACATTCTTCTAACACCTTCAAAGGTGGCCATTAAGATGAAAAAATATTTATATATGATATATAATATGTTTATTTTTTTACTTAAGCTTATGTATTTTTCATTTATGGCATACCTTTATGGTTTCCATTATGGGTAAATGCGGTATCTTCATTTAAGGAAGTGCAGACTACCACCCCCTCAAAGTGATTTGATTCGTTAATTCCATATGTGGTACGTATAAAGGATATATTTAATGATATTATATATCATAACATAATGTAACTAAAATACTTTTATGTATCATTATGTTTTAATTCCATTAAATATGAAATAGAAATGGAAGTAGCGTTCATGCATACGTACGACCTACCGTCTCCATGAACGGTGCATTTCATTTCTTAACTCTAAATGTTATGTAATATTATAAATGCATGAATATACTGGATATATATGATATATATGATATATACATCATGAATACAATTTTTTACATAATGAACCTTTGACCACATGAACAACATGTAATTGAAAGAAGTCCACTTTCGACTTAAGAACCAAATATCGACAAAACAAACATTATTAACTTAAATGGTTACATAATGTTTATAACATGGCAATAAGTGATATAAAAGGAATAATGAACATGAAAAAGGTTCCTAAGAAAATATAAATTAACTCAAGTTTATTAATCAGGACGTTAAAGAACGATCGAGTCAAGTGGGACCCGAGGTAAGGGATCTTACTCCTCTCTTTCTTTTTAAGTACACTCTTTTATGTCATTACTTATAATGCTCATATTTCTTGTTATTGGGATGTTCTTTTATATTAATCTTACTGTAATTTTTATGTTCATATGATGAGAGACCCTATTCTCTCTCTTAAATCCATTTTGGAAGTTCTGAGTGGCGCCGTTAGGCTGCCGAATTTTCGTAAGAGATCTAACCTCTCTTTTTTTAAGTACTCTCATTTATGTCACTTCTTTTAAGCTCCTCTTTATTATGATAGGGGGATGTTATTTTATATTCCTCTTGATTTAAATTCTATTGTAATATTATGGAATACTCTATTTGATCTCATAAATCCATTTTGTATGTTTTAAGTGGCGCCGTTAGGCTGGAGAGTTTTTGTAAGGGATTTTTCATCTCACTTTTATTACCGTGAGATTTATGCTAAATTTGCCACAATTTCCTTTCAGTGGTGTATGTACTGACCATTATTTTACTCATTATGTAATATAATTTCATTTATGAGTATTTACATCAATGTTGTATTGTCTTTATTTCACGGGGTGTATGTTTCGAAAGATACCCATGTCGGTAAGGGAACCTTTCACCCTCCTCTTTTTAAAAGACTTCTTTTGTTGGGTCTTTTAATTTACATATTGTTATGTTGGGATATGTTCTAATATATCCTTATCGATGTAAATTTTATGTCCAAGTGATGAGATACCCTTTATCTCTCTCATCAACCCTTTTTGTAAAATTTTATGTGACGCCGTTAGGCTGTCGAATTTTACCAAGGGAACTTCTTAACCCAATTTCGATTTCTTTGGGTTCAACATGTAGTTATTGAATATGTCATCCTTTGAATATGTGTGAATAACCATTGATTTTTTTACACTTAATATCCACTTATATTGGGTGTATTTATATTTTTCACACATAATTATGAGATTTATTTATCCTTAATTTAAGGGTACCTTCTTTATAATGGATTTCATCTCATTTTACATTTCTTTTGAGACTTCATTGTTGTAATGCACCAATTCCCTCTTATATGGTGTGTATACTGTCCTTTGACATATTATATCATGAATCCCTTTATTCTCATGATATTATAAAGTTAGGATTAAATGTTATTCTGCTATTATTTGTATTCAAGAGTCTCTCATTTTGTTAAAAACTATTTAACAAAAATATCATTTTAAATGTTTTAAAGATTTATTATTCTAAACTTTATCTTTAATTTCCATGTTTTCAAAATGGTTTTCAGTATTTATTTATATGGAAATTAATGTTTTAAAATTATAATTCCATTAAAAGCTTCAAAGAGGTATGGGACACTTTTATTCAAAAATCTATTTTAAATGGTTTTTGAAAATGGATTGATTAATTCAATATCTGTGAATTACTTATTGTGATTGAAAATGAAATGTTGTTATTGAAATGTTTATTTTTTCAATATTTTATTTGTATTGATGGTACTTGGACATTTTACGGGTGGTTACGTGATAAACCATATGACGGGTGGTGCCGTGAATACCAGGACGGGTTGTTACGTTATAACCTCCAATGCATTGGGTATGGAAGTCGGCCGTATGGATATTCCATTAAGTATGTATGGAAGTTGATCGAATGGCTATTCCATTAAGTGATATGTGTGGAAGTAGACCTTATGGTTATTCCACTTAAGTATGTTTATGTCCCAAGTTACCTTTATATGTTATGAGATCTTTTTGTGGGTTCTATGGCAATATTTTGGTTACAAAAGGGTAAGTAATGATATTTTCTTCAGTGAAGAGTTTTTAATACTTCATAAAGGTGAAAAGTATTACTTTGATAATGTATATATGGTTTACTTGTTGTTTTGATAAACTAATAGTTTTCATTCTTTGTGTATCCCTTAATGAGCTTTCTATGCTCAGCCCAAGTTTTTTTTGAAATGTTTCTCACAGGACTTAATGTGGAATAGGGTCAAGGATGGGATCAAGGGAAAGTCATGCTATCTAAAACATGGAACTAGACATGTTTCTTTTTAAGAGTTTTTTTATTTTATGGAACCTTAGTAGAAGTGTATACTTTGTAATCATTTGAGATGTAATATTTATGTTCTAATTCTCTAAAAATCTAAACCTGAAAAGATCCTCAATGTGAATTATTAATTTAATTAAATATTAAGTAAGGTTTAAGGCTAGGGCCTTATATTTATAGTGGGAGGAGAGGGGTGTTTTTGATTATTTTATTCATTTGTTTATTATTTTAGATCAATACTATAAATAGTTTGGATTCATATGACTCAATATAGTAAATGTTTTAGCATAGTTTGAAAAAATGGGTGCTTACCTTATCCATACACTATACAACACTGAATATTTCATATATGTGTTAAATAATTTGAATTACTGTATTTCATTATTCACCAAAAATAAACTAATTTAGAAAAATCACATAAATTTATTGTAATAATTTTTTTATGTTTAGATTTAAAATATGGAATCCATTTTATGAAAATAGTTTTATAAAAATGATAAATTTAATTTCTAATGAAAATCATCATTTACTCATAAAATAGTGATTTTAATATTATAACTGAGTTTATGGCACTTTGAAAAATTAATTAAGGTCTCATAAAATTTCATTAAAATTACAAGAAAAAAAAATATTAATTTATGAATCTATTTTATGAAAATATATCTTATTTTAAATAATTATATTAATTATAAAATTGTAAATAATGTTTTACATATTAAAAAAATACCAACCATTAATTTATCTTTTTTAAAACATTTATTTACTTATACCATGATATAAATATATGATATTTTCATTTCCAAGATGCCTGATTTTTTTATACTTGAATTGGATTAGTTTATATTATATTTGTTTGTTTATTATTCTTAATTTTCATTTTACTATTCCAATTGTCAAGTTACTATTCCATTGGTATAGGTTCCTTAATTTCTATAAATACAACTTCTTTCATTATTCATTTATGATAAGAATGTTTTTTGCATTCTCTATGTGATGTATATTATTTATAATATGTAACATAATTATAAAAAGAGAAATTTAATATATTAAACTTTTTTTCATTGCACCGGACTTCTGATGGGAGTCGCAGTAGTTGTTTCCAAAAGCCATCAATATTCTATTAAGATCCCATGAGCATATTGATGGGAAATTTAACACACGATTCCTATGATTTAACCACAAAAACCTCACACCTCAATCCGACTCTTTTTTTCACTTTTACACCACTAAAAATCCCATTTTAATATGAAATACACTTATAAAGAACCTCTCTTATATTTTAAAAATTAAAAATTTCACTATATCCAATCCAATCAGAGTATAGCCCAAACCACATTCCAATAGGCACATTACGATGTGGGTTTTTACAATCTTATGCCTATATCTAGATGGTGTTAAATAAAATTTATTCCTTCATAAATCATTTCCTTATGACTATGAAATATTTTTTCAAATGATTGGAATGTCTAGAAAGAAGAAAACAAAATAAAACATCCTTGTGTAATTTTGAAGTAATATAAAGTGAAAGGAAACACACAAAGAAAAAGAATGAGGGAAATAAATTATAAAATAAAAGAATTGATCTTCAAAGATGTTGAGATAATGAGTGTATTTTTATAGGTTAATTTTTTTAATGGAAACATGTATATCATATCTATTCCTATGATTTGTAATATGAATATTGAACTCAGTGATTGTGGGTGTGTGTTAGTCTGATGTTCTCGATACATGAAGTTGACTTCGACCTTCCAACATTTTTTGAATGTATAACCGACTATCCTTTATATTGTTGTGAAAATGTAGTCAGTGGAGAGAACAAATTAGTATGAAATGAATGTTGATATATACTGGGTCTTTTGTAGGCTATGCTCCATTTTATCAATGCCATATTTCATAATTTTCATCTTATATCATGTGAGTATTGATCCATGCTTTTCAAAAACACTATTATAGGTCATGATTTTAATAGTGCTAAAAATTGTCTTTAATATTTATATAAAATAACTATTAATCTAAATTTTGTTAAATGACTCCCTTTATCAATGCTAAAAAATAACTGATAATGGGGGAATTTATAAATGATTTTTTAAGTTCTAATAAAATCCACATTTATCAGTGCCATAAAAATCATTGATAAAAGGGAAGTTTTTTTGAGTTATATGCCCCCCCCCTTTTATCATCACTTTTCCTCTATTTATCATCAGTTTTCACTCACTCACCCCTAACCTCACCTGTAACCTGATTTTCCACACCCCCAACTTTTCCAATGATTGAAATGAGACTTTTTCAGAACTTTTATAATGTCCATCCAGGTTCACCCCCAACATATGCTTGGATCTGATATTTATACCACTATTTTGAAACTAGAACATATTTACCACTGCACTAAGATGTTTTGGAATACATGGTGAATATATATTGTTTTATTCATATATTCATTTCCAAGTTATTTCATGTGTAATATTTTGAACAATGACAACTTTAAATCTTCTAGCCCTTCCACCACAGGTGTAGCTAAGAGCATGCCATCCACAAAGAGACGTACAATGATGAAACTCTCATCATAATAAACCATATGGTAGTAGTAATGATCTTAATCAAACTAGATGAACTTTTATTCTACTATAAAGGTATTAAAATTATATTCACACTTTCATGGCACCTGTTTAATCCCACACAAACTCAAATTGAGCATGTGCACTATACCTTTTATTTTGATTCATAGGAAACTTTATGATATATATTTATTTATTTATTCCTCCAAATATCCATGATGGAACATGGTTTTTATGTTATTTTATTTCATGAAATAGACCATTCATAGAAAATATTAGCATAATAAAAATTATTGTGTGCTTTATATTAAGATAGAAAATCTCATCAAAATCCAATCCTTACAATTATACAAATTCCTTCAAAACCAGTTATTCCTTATATCAATTCCTCCTATCTACATCTTCCATTATAAGATAAAGTCATTATTTTCGAAGTCACCCTCGTGAATAACATTTATTATGTTATATCCAATGTACCATAAAGCATACAATGAATCCAAATCTTCATTCATTGATAACTCAAACTATAAAAATTTATTAATAATTCTCACCTCATCTAGACTATAGGGTTCTCTATCGTCCATAAGATCGAGATAGTGCCTTAGTCAATCAAAATTTTTCAATCATTTTTTTTACTATAGTGGACTTCCTTTACAACTTAATAACACTTCCTACTAGAACATAGGTTTTTAAAAAGAAATATTGATATTTCTTAGTTCTTGATAATTATTATATATCAAACCCTAATACTTGTATAACTTGATCCTCAAATTCTTTTCAAAAATATGGTTGCACCTATCAAACTTATATACTCTTTGAACAATCTAGAATCACTCAACATTTATTTATATCATCCTAGGAATGCATTGGTACTTTTCTCCTAACTTAATCATTTTATGGGTTCTAATAATTCTAATAATCTCCTCAATTGAGGGGATATTCCAAAATATGATAATTTTTTTGTTTATTTTTATCCTAGAGATGAAATCTATTATTTTCTAGGTGGTATCCAATAAAGAAAAATTTCTAGTACTTGGAATATAAATTATACCTTTCCCTAAGATTGAAATGGGGATACACAATAAATTAGATAACTTTCAGGTGAGTTAAATCAACCAATATTTGGGTCTATATTTTTTTAATAAGATTAATCTCCATTGATTTTGATGGATATTGATTGCCAAGATAAGCTGCACAGTTATCATCATTAGTCTAAAAAAACCATGAGAAACATAAACATAACCTCATTCCCTAGAATCTCTCATTAAATGTTTTATTCATCCATTCCACCATACTATTTTGCTTTTCTATTTTGGGCACATCCTTCTTTATCCAATTTCAATTCATCCAACAGAATGTCTAGAACTCTTTTACTGCATACCCACAACCATTATAATCCAAATGGAATGTTAGCCTCATTTTGGCCATAAATTTTGGGATATATCCTTATCTAATGAATGTTCAAAAAACCACAAGATTTTTATTGACGAAAAAAACCCACATATTTCATGTTTAAATGTCGATAAAGGTAATGCAATATAATTTTCCTTGCTATATTGAATCGTTTTTTGCCCCCATACATTCATATGAATTAAATTGATCTTATAATGAATTGGGGAATTATACAAAGACATAAAAGGGACCTTACACTACTTCCTAAGGATTAAACTATCATGGTTTTTTTACTCTATGTAATCAAGAATAAATAGTCGCTTTACAACTGATGTTTGTTATCATTTCTCGCCAATGTGTGGAAGGCAACCATGCCACAAATTTACTATCATTGTAGTAATTCCTCTATCTTCTATTGTATTATAAAATTTAGTGTTAAGGTATAATATTATATCATTGAAATTTCATGTCCCAACCATAAAACCATATATAATCTTTCATTCACTATTCAAAAATATAGTACATAATATTAAATCCTATAGTTGACTAGTGGATATCATGTTCTTCTATAAACCTGAGAAGTGACAAACACCTTATAAATATAGAAATCATATATTATATGTCTAAATAGTCACATCACATTTAGTAATAATATATAGTCCTTCCCCATCTTCAAGGAGAACCATGTTGCTGATTCTAGATAAAACATTCTACCTTCACTCTTTCTCATTATTTGAGTAAAATGATGATATAGATTAAATAATTGTTCACTCCAATGAACTCACAAAAATAATTATTATACTTTCCTAATCCCTTTTAGCTATAAATTTTATATAGGAAATAGAATCACAATTTCTATAGTTAAATCATCTTTCCCGATAGTCTTTCTATATGTGTATTTTCATTCCACGGTACCAATATAAATAGTTTATAAGACAATTTAATTTACCAAAACTCAATTATCTTCTATTTTTCCCTTGTTCATCTGACTTCTATGAGTGGAAAATCCCTTGAATTTTACACTAAATTATGTCATGGTATCACCTTAATCTTCTTTATACCAAATCACATTATTTAAAATCAGATATTCCATCTGCTCAACCACACTCCCCTAAAAAACATAACCCCAAAAAATTACAAATCAGTTTCTAATATTTTGAATTCATTCACATGATCGGTTGTTGGACATAATTCTTACATGTCTATGCTAACAATGTCACCACATTAGATTCTCCTTATTCATTGTAAAAGGAATCTATTAAATTTTTATAGCATTAGAAATTATGATATTATTTCTCTTCACCTTATGAATTTCAAAGGATATGTTCCATAGAAAAAGCATTTGGATCATGCCTACTATCTTTCGGTCAATCCTTTCCCATTCATTCTTTAAAATATTTTATATCTTAAACCCCTTTAATAGAAGATATATATCTCTCTAGAATAAGTAATCCAAAACTTTCATCATCTATAATCTAAAATATATTCATTCAAAAATGTCAATATGAATGTTTCCCTCTTCAAGACCCATACACCGGAAAAAGAAAACTCCCAACTAAAGTAGAAAGTTGTAATGGATATGAAATA
Source organism: Viscum album (assembly GCA_963277665.1). Classification (NCBI taxonomy): domain Eukaryota; kingdom Viridiplantae; phylum Streptophyta; class Magnoliopsida; order Santalales; family Viscaceae; genus Viscum; species Viscum album. Next base: position 1,265,725,730 of record OY728129.1, on the reverse strand, counting down.
AATCTTCCTAGAATTCACTATTTGATATTCTCAAGAACCATAATATAGATATCTAGTAAAACTTGTTTCTCTAGAAGTTATGATCCAGATAATCCAAACATTGTAACATTAAATTCAAAATTGGGTAAACTAGAATGTCTAACATGCATGATGTTGGGAATCAGTGTATATAGAACTAAGAATTCTTGTACCCCATCCAAACACTATCCAAAAATATTTTGTTTTATTAATTTCTCTAAATAAATTACTAAGATAAAACTAAGAAAAATTTTAATTTAATATTCAATAAAGAAAACTAGGATTTATGTGGTTTGGAATAAGTTATAATCCAAGGAAAATAGATAACATCAATTAGAATATAGGAATGAGAACAATCATTAACTATGTTACAAGAATGAAAAATAGGTACGCTATGCCGGATGAAGTAGAATATAAACATAATATCACTCCAATGAATAAGGAAACATTACATGGTGTAAGGGACCTCACCCATGTATTTATAGATGAGCTCAAAAAATTCTATTGGTTCCACTTTCATCAAATTTTGAAGAATGACCTTCACTTGATTATAGTCACCACATTCATACCACTGAACACCGATGACTCTACTGATTAATCAAATAACAAGTGAATGATTTTTATATCATCATATTATGTCTACGCTTATAGAAAATGATTCGAATACTAGTTTTCTACTACAGTTCCATTCTACATGTCTCTCTAGCTTTGCATCATACTTCCAAAACATTTTCCAATCGGAAAGTTACAAAAATTATATATAAGTTACTTCTCACACCTTGCTTAACTTAATTAACTATCTATCAAAAATTTAATAAACTAATATTGGATCCTAAGACGTTATCTGATAATTGATCCATCAAGTGGATGCAAGATTAATTGTGTTCCTACAAGAATTCGTTGTTTCATTAAATGAATTGAGTCATAGTTCCCCATCATAATCCCATGCATTTATCATGTTTTCTTTCATTACATGTCACATCCAGAATCATGTCAATATTTTATCCACCATAACATATGTATACTCACACACGACTGAGGGAATCAAAAGTTGTGGGTATTATATTTAATTTCCCTAAAATATGGGTGCATAAATCCTTATACATATTTAGGTGGAAGGAATGATTAAATGTTCATTAATTTAAATAATTACTAAATATTTATAACTAAAATTAAACCATTAAAATAATTGAATGAAATAAATAAGTATGAAAACACACATACGTCGATCATAGCATATGATTGGTCCATATGCAAAAAAAGTTCCTAATCCAAATTAAATAAGATAATATTATACTTGAGGTAATTTTAATACGTGGATGTTTCATTAATAAATAATTGAGAAATGATATGTTTTATAGAACCTGAATTTTTTATATTAAATTCATAATAATTTTAATTCCTTTAGGATTTTTTTATTTTCCAAAAAACCACACATCAAATGACTTAACCCCCCCCAAGAGGCATTTTGGGCCTCACGGGTTAGGTCTTAGGTCGGGTTGACATAGTGTGATGCAGTGGTTCCTCACACATCTACTTTTGTTATTTTTTTAAATAAAATTTATTTTTTGATAATCAGAATCCTATGTAATGTGGGTGACGTACTAGTAATCCAACACGCAAAATCCCAACCAAATTTTTTCATAAACTAAATTTTTTTAAATGAAACATGGAAAGATCATTTGATCCAACCAATTTTTTTTAAAAAACTATTTATTATTAATATTATTATTTTAATACTAATTAAATGAAATAGTTAATAATAATAATAAAATACATAATTGTTGATCAATTGTTTATGGAAATATATTGGTCATTTGACATATTATCGATGAATAAAATGTGGTTTTGGGACTATATTTTCACTATCTATCCAAATTCTATAAAATTTGATTTACATTTTGATTTCAAAACATAAAAAATAAGCTACACTTGGAATATATTAGTCGTAGTGGAAGCCTGATTTCATAATATTTTACAAAGAATATACCAATAAATGACATATCTGATGAGACAACGCCTAAAACTTCTCATAAAACACATGTAATTAAATCTAGAACAACAAAATAAAATATAAATGGTACATAATGTGATTAAATAAACCACTTTAGTTTCCTCTAAAAATCAGTGTTGTTGATCTAATCTTAAGCCTTCAATATCGGTTTCATCATTGGACATTCCAAATGAGAACCCCTCTAGTTGTTTCCACACATGCACTGTGAAGCTCCTAGAATTTTTATCACCAACCATAGTGTCCTAGAATTAATGATTTAATTTCTTATGAAACCCCTTGACTGTATGAAGAATTTATTTATTTATCTTGAGAGGTTAGAGGAAGATAGATTTCCATTTTCCATATGGTTCTTGGGAGAGTAGAATATAAATTATAACACTCACTAGTGTGTCTTGAAAATATCAAGTGACTATCATAGAAAATCAATGCGAAAATTGTATTTATAATTATGTTTAAAAATATGATTTTCAATCAAATCCCTTTAATTGTATTTAATAATAAAACAACCCATGTAACAACTTATAAATATTTATAATAACTATTATTTAAATTTAAGAGACATAATTAAAAATACCATTAAATAAATAAATATTCATTCATTTATTAATTATAAATGGTATTATTTCATCAATTGAAATAAACTAAATTTTTTCCTCCAATAAATAATAATTGAACTGTGAATAATAATTATTTTTCAACAAAATAAATCTTACATTCATAATACTTGTGAATACAATTTTCTTTTTAATATTCGCAATAAAATATTAAATTAATAGTATTTAGATTCTTTAAATACATATTTATTTATTTTCTTCTAGATAAAAAAATGTGTGAGGCCCTCAAATTTTCTTTTCTATGTGGAAGTAGGAACAACCCCCAAAACTAGATTAGTATATAGCTTTACATCAATGTCCTATTATAGAAAATAAAAAGTCGAAGTGGTAATAGTGAAATCATTCATTATGAATAATCACTATATAATATAATCCTTTTTTCACGTGATATAACATCATATAGGATGCATATATGGGTAATAATTATTATTTAATGATCTATCTTTCTTTGAATTCCTAAAAAGAATAAGTCTATAATCAACCATTACCTTGTATTTATAATAGATGCTTCTTTTTCAATAAATAGATCAAAGATATCTTCTTTCTAGACTAGTAAGGGAAAAATCTATCTTGATCATTTAATTAATTTCAAAAAAATCATAATGCAACTAATTCTAGTTACTTCCCCATGGGTAAATACTGCATGGATTTCCTCATGCATCAAGATAAATGAGTAATAACTCTCATGTATAATCATCTCAATTAAAAGGACCAATAAAGACACTAATATATTATAAAAACCAATTAAAAAAAATCAAAAAATAGGTCATGCATGGAATTTATCTAAATGAAATTCATGGGAACATCATAGGGGATATTGAGATGTTTTATTTAAATAAAAAATAAAATAAAATAAAATAAATTGGAAATTTTTATTTTGGGACCACTAGATATAGAAATCCTAGCCTTTTTCACATATTATTACATGATTTTAAGGATAATTGACCATCAAATAGAAACCATGGATCGTAAAGTATGGTATCATTGGAAGACTAGGTATATAAAATTAAAAACAAGGAACTAGAATAAAAAATATTTATATTAATATTACATAGTGAGCTCTTAACATCCTTTGAGATCCTATAACTTCATAGGATAACTTGGGTAATACATAGACAAAAAGGATGATCTAAAAATCTCAGTAATGGAATAAGTATGGGAAGAAGAATAACACATGGGTTAGAAGGAATAACATCAGAACATAAAAGGTATGGCTTGTGGAAAAACATGTGGAAGCATAATATATAGAACATGTAATCATATGATCATGGAGACATAGGAATCTGGCAACAACATATAATATAAAATATATTTGAGTCAATGCTAACTACCAAGACTATATCATATGTTCCAAAAAGTCCCATAATGTATTAGGTTTACTCCTAAACCCCATATATGTTGTTTCATCAGAATAAACATTAACCAATGCATTGGAGTGCTATCTAGGCACACCCATCATAATATGTACATGCATATGTGTGCCACATGAATAATCAAACAAAAGGGATAAACATTAGAGTTACCCCTAGATATAAATTTTTTTCATAAGGCTTAAAAAATGCGAATATAATAAGGGTGTTAATGAAATAATTTATTTAAATAATACATGTACATTAATAAATAAAAATAGGAATATATCATGGTAAATTTTTTCCAAATGAGTGAAAACATGAAAAAAGTGTGTTTATGAAACTTTAGAATTGAGCCACTTCAGTGTGGTTTAAGGGAAAATTCTAAAGAAGATTTAAAAAGGACAAAGGAATAATTTTTTTATAAAAAAAAAGAAGTAAGATATTTTTTCATGAGGAAATTAGTGATTTTAGAAAAAATATTCATATTAAAATAGTTTTTATAGTGTGACTTAAAATGGGTAGGAAATGGTGGTGTTCTCTTAAATCAGTGTTTCTTATCGGAAGGAATTGAGAAAGGAAACTTTTTAAAACAAATATTTTCCAATAAAATAAAGATTAATTGATCTAAATACCTAATTTTGGACCATATAAATATAATTTAGAATAATTAAATATGAATAATGAAGACATGAATTGGTGTAAATCAAGATAAATCACAACCCCAAGGTAAGTTAGGGGTATGGAGAGATCCCTTACCTTATGTATGAATGTTTTAAAAAAATTCACATAATTTCATGGATAATAAAATTAGGTCAACTAATTACTTACTTAAAAACCATCTCTACATATAGTTGATATATTATAATTTTATTATTTTCATTTATGGCTATTTTAAGAGTTATAATGTTTAATTTTATCATTACTAGAGCGTTCATTTCATGGGTTTCATGTTAGGTTTAATTTTGTATAATTTTGGGAGTTCTAGAAAAGTTGGAATAATTCAACATAAGTGGAATAAAATGGTATTAATAAAATTCCAAAACATTAAATTATCCCATATATCATTTTTCATTTCTGGTATAAGGATGATTCCTGAGATAGAACGTTAACAATAAACGTTTGTTTATTTTGGTGATTTTTCAATCACCATGAAATATTTTGTTTTTTTATTTTATATTATGCATATATATTACATAAAAACATAAAATAGGTTATAATATACATATTTAATTATTATTTAACCATAATAATGTTTTCATGACCATTCTTGAAGGTAGTAATGGAAAATGAATGCCCATCATCGATGAAGATGGTGAATCGACACCTCACAGACAATGTTTTCTTTTTTAGAATAAAGGAACAAGAGAATAGATTTTATTATTAATAATATATTAACATAATAAAGTTCTAGTATATAAATGATAATATATTTATTATTATATTTGGATGGTTTAGGAATGGATGAGATGGAAGGAAGAAAAATTTAAAAGAGAATGGTGGTGGATATTACCTCTTGAATATTGTCTCCTTGAGAACCTCCTTAATAAACATGGGTTTCATATTTTGTTTAGAAATAAAGATAATATTTGTGGGGAATAGTATTGGGAAGTTAATTTGGCATAATTGTGACAAGCTTCAATGCTTATAAGGTGTTAGGAGAAGTGGTGTTGAGGGGTAGTATTTATAGTGGGATTAGAGGGGTGTTTTTTAATTTTTTATTCATCATTATATTATTTTGTCTCAAGAATATCAGTAGTGTTTATTCATGTAAATAAATATAGTAAATGGTTCCGGATATTTTGAACCAATAGGTGCTTAAATCATCCATACATAATACATGACTCAATAATTCATGTATTTGTTAAATACCTTAAATTACTTTATTTCACTATTCACAAAAAAATCAACTGTTGTAGAATAATTCCAAAAATTTACCCTACCCGTTTTTCAATGTTTATATTTAAAAAATATACTCCATTTTATGAAAATAAATTTCTAAATAATATAAATTTAACTTGTAATTAAAATAATCATTTATTCGAAACAATTCCAATTTTAGTATTGTAATCGATTTTGTAACACGTTGAAAAATTAATTAAGGTCTATTAATATTATCATATAATTATAAGACAAGAAAATATTAATTTAAAATTATATTTTATGAAAATATATTCTATTTTAAATAATTATTTTAATTATAAAAATATAAATAAATATTTATGTCTCACAAAAATATCAACACTTAATTTATCATTTCTAAAACATTTATATAATTGTACCATTATATAAATATATCATATTTTCATCTATAAGATTTCTAAATTTTATTTATACTTTCATAGGTTAGGTTACTATTCTATTGTCAAGGTTATTATTCCTAATGGTCATATTAATAGTCCATCAGTATAGGTTCCTCAATTTCTAAAAATACAACTTATTTCATTATTCATTTATGAGAATAATGTTTTTATTGGTTTATATTTTATTTATGTGTTTTATAATATATAATATAATTATAATAATTGAAATTCCATTGATAAAATTTTGTTTCATTACATTCTTCCCCCTATTGAAAATTTTCCCTTGAAATTTCATTTTACATAATAAGGTGAAAGAAGGTGTGGGTATTTCTCCTTTATCACTTAATATGGTTCCAATTCACCTTTTCATACATATAGTTCCTAAAAAACATATAAAATGTGATTAATCATGTTACATAGGACTTTTTTCCCTACAGTCCAAGATCTTCACGAGTTTCTCTTCATAACATAGGTCGTTCTCCAGTTGTACCGCCTCAAGATTCATTACTTTTGAATGGTTATATATGTACTTCCTTTGGGAAGATACATATAATAAATCATTAATTTGAACCGTATTTTGTATAAATACAAGCTGATAGGCCACTCTTATTTTTGATCAAGGACATTAAATCGACCATCATAACTTTGGCTATGATTTACTTTCATTCCAAACCACATGAATCAATTCCATAGATAAATTTGAAGGAAGACATTGTCACCAACATCAAAATCAATTTCCCTTAGCTGGTTGTCCTAATAGCTATATTTTTACCTATGGAAAACTGTGATATGTAATTGGATGGATTGAACATTCTTTTTCATCTCTTGCATAAGATCTGTTCCAAGAAGCTTTCATTCACCAACTTCATCCCAAAAAGTTGGAATACTACATTGGTTCAAATACAAAGATTCATATGGAGACATATGAATAGTTGAGTTGAAGCTGTAATTGTACGAGAACTCAACCAATTTGATATGATGATCCCACCCGCCTTCGGATTCCACTAAATAGGATATCGGAATTTCCTCGAGCATCTAAATAGTCCTTTCATATTATCGATCGAATTGGGGGTGGGGGTGATAGGGCATGCTGAAATCCAATTCATTACTCAAATAATGTTAATGACCTCTCTGAAATTTTGATGTGAACATGATATCATGATGAGAGATGATAGAAATTTTAACCTCATGCATCCTCACCACCTCCTTCACATATTTCATGGAAATATATTCAAGAGATAGATCTTATCGAATAGAGATAAAGTGGGAAGTCTTGGTGAGTCGATCAACCATAACCCATATCACATTGTTTCCTTTGGATATTTTATGGATTACAATGACAATGTCCATTGTTAAATTATCTCATTCCCATTTTGATATAGGCAATTGTTGCATCATCCCTTTGGGATTCTATCACTTGTATTTAACTTGTTGACATACCAAACACCTTGAGATATACATAGAAATATTATTCTTCATTGGTATAGGAAATGGTTGAATCATCTTCCTTTAATTTTTTTACATTATTGAGTATCTTCTATGTGAAAATATACATTAGACCCTTATGATTAGTATATATGTCACACTTATCACTATAGAGATTGTTCTGCCATATTTTTAAGTTAAAAATCATAGCTTCTATCTAAAAATCATGCATTGAGAAGTTTTCCTCATGGATCTTAAACTACCATGTGGATTAGGATATAACTTTATCATTCAACATGAGTTCACAACCAAAGCCTTTCATTGGAGAATCATTGTATATGACAAAACCTCCTTCCTTTTTTTGGTAGTGTGAGTATAGGTGAGATTATTAGCCTCTTCATGATCTCCTTAAAGCATTCCTCACATTCTTCAATCTAGAAATACTTTACCCATTTCCATGTTAACATAATTAGTGGGTTAGAAAATCATGATAAATTCCTCATAAAATGTCAGTAGTACCTAGGTAAGCCAAGAAGACTATGGATCTCTATTGTAGATGTTAGGTCGGGCTACTCTACGATTTCCTTTCTCTTATAAGGATACACAAATATTCTTTCATTTGCTATAACATGCCAGAAGAATCCTACTTCCTCTATCAAAAACTCACATTTACTATACATTTCATACTATTTCTCCACTCACAAAGTCATTAGAAAAATTTTCAAATGCTTCTCATATTTGTCATTTCACTTAGTGTATACAGTAATATCATTGATAAAGAGTAACAAAAAAATTTCAAGTTAATATATAAATACTCTTTTTACTAAGTCAATGAAAATTTTCAAATAATTAGTGAGTCTGAAGGGAATTACTATGAAATCATAGGGTCTATACCTCATTTAAAAGGTAGTCTTGGGAATGTCTTCTTTCTTTATGATTAATTGGTGATATCCCAACCAAAGTTCCAACTTAGAGTATTGCATGGCCCAACATAGATGATCGAACAAGACATCTATCCATTTTAATGGATACATTGTCTGTATCATGGTTTTTTTGAGCTCGTGATAATCAATGAAGAGGTGCATTGATCCATCCTTCGCGAGGAAGAGAAGTGGAACACCCCATAGTGAAACATTCAGGCATATAAAACCCTTTCCATATTCACTTATAACTACTTCTTTAATTCCTCTAACTAAACAGTGTCCATTCTAAAATGTGTCTTAAATATGTTCAGTTATCTAGGAATAATTTCAATTGATAACTAAACCTATCAGTCTGGAAGAAGACTAACCAATTCTTTAGGGAACACCTTAGTGCAGTCTCTCACAATGGGCATCTCTTCGATTGTGGTTCTCTCCATTATCGCAATAATTTTAGCTATATATGACAAATAATAAAGAAATAATATCTATAATTGATATGATTATTCTAAATGAGATTCATCCTCCTCCTTACACTTATAAAAAACTGAGGGATTCCTAAGGATATTAATAGTTATCTCCCTTTATCGATATTTGATGATGTCTTCATATGAAGATAGTCAATCCATGTCCAATATAACATCAAAAATTACCAAAATAAGTATGAAAATATTTTTTGGGAGGTTTAGTTAACCAACAATAGTTGTGGATGAGTTAAATACTTTGTATACAATAATATCCCCATTTATTATCCTTAAAAATAACTCAACCACCACATTTTGAGATGGTGATTGGATAGTTCTACTAAATTATTATGATATTAAATAATGCATAGAACCATAATAAAATATTTTTACCTATTAATCAATTAATTACTATCATTACTATCACAAAATAATTATCTAGATTCAGCTTAATAGCAGTGATAACATATTCCCTTCCTCGTTACCTTAGAGATTGTTTTTGTTGATTGCCCTTAACAACCTCAGATTTATAAATTAGATCAAATAATTTCCATGTTACTTGTAGTCGAAATACTCTACTATAGGTTTATTTTTAATATGAACCTTCCTTTATCTTCCACATTTGTGGTATTCTTTATATCCTTTTGTAAATAATTAACTTGATTCCCATATCTTCTACATTTGAATCTTTTCCTGGATCCCATTAGACAGTTCGCAGGATGCTTCTTCCCATACTTTTAACACATGGTATGTTGGGTTTTATTTACATCATGGGATTTATATATCGATCCCCCCATATTAAACTCTATTTTACACTTTTTGGATCTGAACCCAAGAGACCACTAAGTGTCTTCAATATCCATCATTACCTTAAGGGAACAATAGACAATCTCTTCATAGTTATCAGTCTTGAATCTCCAATGATTTTCATATACTCATATTTGGTAGGCTAAATAAGTGATCCACCCTGCCTTCAGTGTTAACGAAAAATCTGAAGGTTTATCATGAAATTATTATGAAGTTTTACTCAAATGGCTTGATAGACTCCTCATACTTTTTCTTCAGTCTAATGATCTCCTTCTCTATCTTAAGATGGATAGTTTGTGGAAAATATTTATTGAAAAACACTTTATGGGACTGATTCTGATTCTATGGATTCAAATTTATTCTTAGTATTTGTGTTCTTGATCAGTTTCCTCTACTAATCGGTTCCCCATAAGAATGATAGACTGCCAGCAAGACCTTATCTTCTTCTAATCATTGAATAACATATAATATTTTATCAATTGAGTTAATATAATGTTCCATGACAAGGGGATTAGAATATCCAATAAAGATATGAGGCCTTTTTGACATAAATAATTTTACCACATCTTGTACCTTTCTAGGAGTATGGGGGTGTTCTACATGATTTATGTTATTATTCATATCTTGATCCAATTGTTCTAGTACTGTCATAGAAATTTTGATATCTCATTCCCATTGTATTTGGAATATCATTTCAGAAATCATCAGATTTACTATCACATTTATTTTTGGATTGGCTTGCCCCTTTTTCATCTATTAACTACGAAAAGAATGTACAATTCAGGGGGATTGAATAATTAGCTAATAAGAAAATAAAAACGTAAACATTTAACATAAAAGGATAAACTTGAAAATGAAATGTATATCCTAACATGTGATTCCCTAAGATTCAATCTATGTTATATATGGTGACATAATTATACCTAGGGTTCTTACTATTGTTTCCTAATCCTAATCCCCCAAAAAAACTATATGGTTATTTGATACTAAAAATAACCACCCTAGCCTTTTACACATATTACTACATGATTTTAAGCATAATTAACCATCAAATATAATCCAAGGATTCTAAAGTATATTGTCTTTGGAATACAAGGTACATAAAATTAAAAAAATGAAACTAGAATAAAATATATTTAAATAAATCATCTATAATGAGATCCTAACTTCCTTTGAGCACTTACATCTGTATAGGATAACTTGGGGAATACATAGATAAAATGGATGAGCTAAAAAGACCAGTAAGGGAATAAGTATGGAAACGAATCATAACACATGGGTTATATGGAATAACATTATAACATAGAATCCATGGCTAATGTATAAACATGTATAAACATATTATATAGAATATGGATTCATATGATCATTAAAATTTAGGAATGTTGAAGTAACATACAACAAGACATAAACATGAGTAAAAGATAACTATAAAGACTATATCACATGGTGTAAAATGTCCCATAATGTATTATGTTTACTCTATATACCCATACATGAGATCTCATGGTACTAAACATTACCCAATGCATTGAATCACAATATGGTTACCCCCTTCATAACATGTTCGCTTATATATGTGCCACATGAATAATCTAAAATAAGGGATAAAGGTGTCCATGAATGAGTGGATTTAGATAATGCATAGACATTAATTAAGGAAAATAGTTATAGATAATGATAAAATATGTCAAACTTCAGTGAAATCATGTATAATGGTTCTTTAAGAAATTTTAGAAATGATCAACTTTAGTACAATTTAAGATAAAATATTATTGACTTCAAAGAGGAAAAATGCATAATTTTTAGTGTAAAACCATAAATTAACTATGAATTTTTTTAATTATGAAATTATATATTTTAGAAAGATAATGTGTTATAAAAACACTTTTATATCTTAATTGAAAATGTGTAGTAAATGGTGATGTTCCGTTTAATCATGCTTTCTTATCGAGAGGAATTGAGAAGGGAACCTTTTTAAAAACATTTATTTCCCTAAAAAAATAAAGTTAAATTTATATGGATACATATTTTTGGAAAATATAAATATAATTTAGGATGATAAAATAAGAAAAATTAATATATTCATTTTTGTAGAGAAAGAGAAAGTGCAACCCAAATGTAATTTGGAGGTTCAGAGAGATCAATACCTTATGTCTAAAAGTGTTATGTACCTACACTTAATATACTATATAATCAAATTAGATTCATTAATAAATTAATTTAGAACCTTATATAGATATATTTTATTTATTATTATTTTATTAAAATCTTTTATGGCCATTTTTATGACTTATAATGTTTAATTTTGTCATTTGGGGAGCGTTCGTTTCATGGATTTCCAGGTCTATTTAATTGTGTATAATTATAGGAGTTCTTATTAAATTTGAATAATTATATAGAATTGGAATGAAATTGTATTGGTATACTTACATAAATTTATATGTTCCCATATATCATTTTTATTTCTGGTATGAGGATGGTTAATTTTATAGAACATTAATAAAAACGTTTAGTTTATTTTGGTGGTTTTTCGATCATCACGAACTAGTTTGTTTTATTATTTCATATAATATATATATATATATATATATATATTTGTTCCATAACCTGAAATATTATATAATATTATTATTTAAATTTTATATTAACATAATAATGGTTTTATGATCATCCTTGAAGGCGATAATGGAAAAAAAAACTCATCGTCCACGAAGGGGTTGAATCGACACCACACGAACGATGTATTCATTTTTAGAATAAAATGAGAAGAGAATAGATTTTATGTTGGATATTACATGAACACCAAAAAATTATAGTATATATTTGATATTGTAGTTAACATGAATCTTTTTATAGTGGAGGAAAGGATAGGGTAGAAGAAAGAGCAAATTTAAAGGAGAAAGGTGGATGATTTTACATCATCGATATTGTCTCATTGAGAACCTCCTTAAGGTACTGGATTTTGGACATATGATGAGAAAAAAAGCTCATGGATGTGGTTAAGAGTCTTGTTAAGTGAATTGGTTTGAATTTACACAAGCTTAAAGGCTTATAAGGTGTTAGGAGAAGAGGTGGTGAGGGGTGATATTTATAACGGGGGGAGAGGGGTGTTTTTGATTATTTTATTCGTTTATTTATTATTTTGGCTCAAGACTACCAATAGTGTTGATTAATATGACTAAATATAGTAAATATTTTAGGATATATTGAAAAAATGAGTGCTTACCTTATAAAAACCCCATCCATGACTCAATATTTCATGTATGTGTTCAATACTGTAAATTACAGTATTTCGATATTCTCCAAAAATTCATCAATTTTAGAAAATTCCCAAAATTTTATCATAAACATTTTTTGATGTGTAGATTTCAAAAATCGAATACATTTTATGAAAATAATTTTATGAATATGAGAAATTTAATTTTTAATTAAAATAATCATTTATTCTAAAAATACTGATTTAAATATTATAACCGATTTTATGACACATTGAAAATTTTATTAAGGTCTAATAAAATTTATTTATAATTAAGAGACAACCAAATATTAATTTATGAATCTATTTTATGAATATATATTTCATTTTAAATAAATAAATTAATTATAAAATCGTAAAAATATATTTATATCTTACAAAAATACCAATAATTAATTTATCAATTATAAAAAATTTATTTACTTATACCATGATATAAATATAACATATTTTCATTTATGAGATGACTAATATTTTTATACATTCATAGGATAAGTTTCTATTATATTGGTTATGATACTATTCCATTTGGTATAGGTTCCATAATTTCTATAAATACCACTTATTTCATTCTTCATTTATGATAACAATGTTTTTTTGGGATATTTATGTGATGTATATTCACTATAAAATTTAACATAACTATAAGAAGATAATTTCCATTGATAAAACTTTGGGTCATTATGCCATACATTCAAAGGGAGTAGTATTAGTTTCTTCTAGAACCCACTAGCATTCTAGTAAGATCCCACCAACCTATTGATGGGAAATTTGACACACAATTACTATGATTTACCCATAAAAACCTGATACCTCAATATGAGTAATTTTTTTCCACTTGTAAACCACTAAAACCACCATTTTAAATGGAAATACACATAGAAACAACCTATCATATATTTTAAAATTTTAAAATTCCACCAGATCCAGTCTAATTGGAGTCTAGCTAAAACTGCATTCCAATCGACCCATAATGATATGGGTCGTTACAATCTTATGCCTAGATCCAGATGGTATTAAATACAAGTTGTTCCTACATAAAAGAAGTCTGTATTCCCATGAATTATTTTTTCAATTGATTGGAAAGTATAGAAACATGAAAACAAAATAAAACCTCCTTATGTCATTTTGAAGTAATACAAAGAGAAAGGTAACACACAAAGAAAAAGAATGAGTGCAATAAATTACCAAATAAAAGACTTGATATTCAAAGATGTTGAAAAAATGAGTGAATTTTTTATATGTTAAATTTTGTTATAGAAAAATTTATATCATATCTATTTCAATGAGTTGGAATATGACTATTGAACTCAGTGATCATGGGTGTGTGTCAGTCTGACATTCTTGATACATGAAGTTGACTTCGAGCTTCCAACATTTTTTTAATGTATAACCGAATGTCCTTTATATTTTTGTGAAAATGTAGTTAGTGGAGATAAATAATTAGTATGATATGATTCTTGATATAGACTGGGTCTTTAGTAGGTAATGCTCCAATTTATCAATGTCATATTTCATACTTTTCATCTTACATCATCTGAGTATTGATCAATGCTTTTGAAAAACACTACTATGGGTCACGCTTTTAATTGTGCTAAAAAGTGTCTTTAACATTGCTATAAAACCACAATTAATTAAAATTTCTTTAAATTAATCCCTTTATAAATGACAAAAAACCGCTGATAAATGGGGAATTTATCAATGATTTTTTAATTTCTCATAAAATACACATTTATCTGTGCTAGAAAAAGCATTGATAAAAGGGAATTTTTTTTGAGTTCTATGCCCCCATTTTATTAGTACTTTTGCCCCACTTTGTCATTGTTTTTCACTCACTCACCCCCAACCTCACATGTAACCATATTTTCCACAACCCCCATCCACTTTGTCAATGCTTGAAATGGGACTTTTTCAGCACTTTTAGAATGCCCAACTAGGTTCACCCCCCAGCACCCGCTTGGATCTGAGCTTTATACATTTCTTTTGAAACTAGAACATCTTTACAACTGCACTAATATGTTTTAGTCTATATTTTATGATATTTATTATATTTATTATATTTATATATATATAATTATATATTTTTTATTCATATACTTATATAATTACTTTTAAATATATTTACAAAATATATGTTTGTGTGTGTGATATATATATATACTTATATTTTGTAAAATATTTTATATATTAATATTCATTTACATATATTAGAAAATAAATATAAATATATATTTATTTATTAATACACACAGATATGTATATATAAATATTATATATATATATATATATATTTGTATAAGTATATATATATATATTCACATGTTTTTATAATGTAAAAAATGGTTACCTATTTTTTTAAATTCCATTTTAGAATATGTCTATATATTGTATATTTAGATATGAATTTTATACATTACTTATATATTTATATGTCTATATATATATATATATTCATACATATTCACATATAATTTTATGTTTACATATAAATTTTTTATAATATATTTAAAAATATTTACGGCAAAATTCATTTATATACTATATTTAATGAAAATCACAAGGACTTATTTATAAAAATACATTAATATATGATGTATATACATGATATTGATACACACACATGTATACATTTATATTTCCCACATACACGTTCAAATATTTATATATATATGTATTTATTTAAATGTATTAGAGAATATGTTAGGTCCAGTAGGTCAAATACCCTGAGGGGGGGGGGGGGTGAATCTGGGTATGACAGATTAAAACTACTACCCCTTTTGATCTTGTTTCGTAGTTAAACAAAACACTCTTCTCTCTCTTTCCTTCAGCAAAGTATGAACAAAAATTAAAGCATGCACGAGACACGGTGATTTTTACTTTGTTCATCTACACGGATCTACATCCAAGGAGCGTACAACAACAATTTACCGATGTACCAAATTCACTAAAAGCACAATATTGTTGTCAAAGTTTAGAGTGGACTCATTATACCTTGTGGTTTACAACCAATCACAAAATGAAAGCTCACTTCCCTATCAACTAATGTCTGTTCACTACATATTTAGAAGATCCACTCACAGTTTATAGAATTTTAGGTCTCTTAATTATCACAAATGAATGCATCCTCTTATATATGTAGATACTCTATTGATGTACCAATTTAATCCACTAATGAATACAAATTTAGTGAAGGTGATCATGGAAACTTCAAACATTCACGAAACCTCAAGGTGACTTGCGCGCTACTTTAAGCACAACACGTATGTGTTACATTTTTAACGGAAAAACCAACTTGCATTCTACTCCAAACTACTGCAACATAAAATTCTTATACTCACAACTTGTATGACACACACCCTTTCTCACCCAACCCGCCACTTGCATGCAACTACCATCTTGCGCTGAAATTTTGGAAAACTCACTACTTGTGTGCCCTCACCACTTACGCGATCAGATCTCTGATTTTCTCTAAGTGTTTAGAATTTGTGAAATGAGGGTAGTAGGAGTCTATTTATAGGCATTTTAAATACCCTAAGTGCACATCGCACAACATTACCCCAAACGTTGTAGTCCATTCGCCCTAGCCTCTATCGCAAAACTCACCTTACACACCACTCCAAAACATGCGCTCCCTTCTTTCCTCTACAATATTTTGATGTTTTGATTTTGAAACATGCATGGTGTGAAACATTCCAATGATCCTTGACACTGATGCAGAACTCCCTTTACAAAAAATACATTTCTTCATTATCTAATTTTCAATTCCAAAAAATTGGCTAAACACTGAAAAGGGATGCCACCTTTTATAACTTTTTTTTCACCCCCCCATATCATCAATCACTTTGTCATGGTTCTTTGTCAATATAGATTTTCAACAATATCTCTGGAATTCCATAACACTTCATGGAAGCCCTCTTTTTCAACAAACACAATCAACCCAAAAATGCTTCAATGTTATCTTGATAGATTTTTGTCAAACAATATACTTATAAATATATATTTATTTATTGACACACACATATTTATATATAAATTTTAATTTCATAGGTGCTCCTTTGAGGTGTCTCATGTGAGGTCTCAATATCGAGTCACCCAGAGTACTTGTAGGCATAGAGAAATCAGTGTTTCTTTGCAATCTATATTTCTATACTACTGTAATATATATATATTAATGAAATTTATTATGTTAAATGAAATGGATAATTATTAATCTAAAATTACAAGAATAATAAATATTTATTTCCATTTGGTTTATATTTTTAAAAATAAATTTTTATGAAAATATGTTTAAAAATATTTTTATACAATTGATATATTATAACTATATATAAGAAAATATTCATATATGTAATTATAAATAAAACAACAATATGAAAAATGATAAAAATTTAAAACCATAAAACCTATATGAATGTAATCCTAGAGAATAAATTCAGTATCCACAAAAAGCACAAGAAGACTTTCTTAAATGATCCTAAAATATTATCTAATATAAAAAAAGTAGGGTATCCCAACATTAAGCTAAGTTTTGTAAGCCTTCATAGCCTTTTTGGACCATGAAAGATTATTAATTTGGTTCTCACCAATCAATATGGCATACAAACCTTCATGATCTTCGATTTTATATGTGGTAGAACTCAAACAGACACCCGAATCAAAAGTTACGACCATTTGAAGTTGAAGTCATGGATTTGGCTTATCTTACCAGTGAGGCTCATCCAGGAGATAACCCCCATAATGTTTATTAAAATAAAATAAAATGACAGATACAAGAAGCACAATTAAAAAGTTAGAGTTACATGTCTTAAAAACCATACCCATCTCCACACCCCTAGTAGCAAGCTTCCTCCGCAGTAGCTGATTCCCATTTGGCTTATCTTAAATCATTCACTAGCTTATTGAGTTTTTATGCATGTTATCCAATTATTATAAAATTAATATTACTTGATAATAATTAGAAAATTATTAACTAATATTTCTAATTATTTTATAATCATTTTGTCACTAAATAATTTATATATTAAGTGTAAATGCGTGTTTAGCCTTTTCTAAATCGTATTTTAAAAATATATTATATTTATATAAATATAAATATATTTATATATTAATATACTATTTTCAATGACATGATATTTTAATGAAATATATCTTTTATCACCACAAATAAAAAAACAATGATAAATAGGAGCCTTTAGCAGTGTTAAAAAAAGCGCTGATAAATAGAACTATTTATTTTCATTTCTTTCTAGTGATTATAAAGAGAAACATTTATCGGTATTTTTTTAGCACTGATAATAATCCATTTTTATCAGTTCTTTTTTTATTAGTGGTGATAAATTCCCCCATCAGTGACGATAAAGAAGGGTCATTATCAGCGCACAAAAAAACACGGATAAATACCCTTTTTATGAGTGCTTTTTTATTATCGCTGATGAAGATAATTTATTTATCAATGTTTTTTTGGCAGTGTTGATAAATGTATTGTTGATCATCACTTTTTATTAATGATGATAAATATGATTCTTGATCAATTTTTTTAGTTGAAGTTGGATAAACCCAAATTTGTACTGTTGAATCCTTCAATAATTTTTATGTTGGATCCATGCTTTCAGTAATTCTTCAGTTTGTTTTCAGACGAATGGTGATATTGAGTGAGAAATATATAAAGTTCATTTTTTCATTCTAATAGGTTTCACATGCATTGTTGTATATATCCTAAAAGTTTGATGAATTATTATAATTAGTCAAAATTATTTAAATTCTTGGATATAAAATAGTTAGGATTAATCAAAATACACATGAAATGACTCAACAAGTGACTCCTTTTCCTACTTGGTGTGCTAAATTAATAGCATCCTGCTAGTCCTTTCAAGTTTCCAAAGTCAGATACCTAAGTAACATATGATTTTCATCTAAAGAACGAGAGAATTTTTTTCCCATCTTGTTCGTCCCCACTCTGAACTTCATGGAGAAGAAACATTGTCTGGTCTTCAACACAGGTCTATGGAAACAAGTTCCCTTTTTCCCAATAAATATCTCCAACTAAGACGTCTTCCAATGGTCTGGTCTATCTTCTTCCCTGGAAAATCCAACTACAAGTTCTGCAAAACCCCACTCCTCGCCTTCTTCTTCAACCTTGTCATTCCCTTATTCATTAATTCCCATCAAAATCCAATATGTTTCCATGCTAGAGTCAGAAACAGCCATATCCTGGTTATCTCCAAAACCTAGAAAACAATACATATACAACACATTTAGTTTCGGGGTTTCCCTTATACGAATGAATGTCATTAGAAGTACCATACTCAAAGCAGGCTCAGACCCCTCATTAGAAGGAGATACCTTATTTTAATGACATGAATCTCTATATAGAAAGAGTCATTAGAAGGAGATACCCTATTTTATCAATTCCATATTTTGTACTTTTGGTTTTATGTAATCTGAGTATTGATCCATCCTTTCCAAAAACATTCAATATGCTTATGTTAGATCCATGATTTAAAAAAAATCAATTTGTTTTGGGATAGATGGTGATATTGAGTGAAAAATAGATACAATTAAATTTTTTATTATGGTAGTTATCAGGAAGAATCTATTATGAATTTCAATATATATAATAAATGTTTTATGAATTTTTATACTTTGTCAAAATTATTAAAATTATTATAATGAAATAATTAGTTAAAAAGTTATTATTAATCCAAATACACA
This sequence comes from Viscum album, assembly GCA_963277665.1. Taxonomy (NCBI): domain Eukaryota; kingdom Viridiplantae; phylum Streptophyta; class Magnoliopsida; order Santalales; family Viscaceae; genus Viscum; species Viscum album. The sequence goes on along the minus strand of OY728129.1, from coordinate 1,265,705,846 downwards.
TGAAATAACTCAAAAAAGTGACACTATTTTTCCTACTTGGTATGTTAAAAGAATGAGGAAATGAAAGATGAGGACCCAATGAGGCCCTAATTCTAATTATAGACATACTATATTTTAGAATAAAGTGAAATCTTATTTCAATTTAAAATTTATAATATTGTTCTAATTTATTGAAATTTTATCATTTTATGGTCCTAAACTGACATTAACTATCTATTTTTGTTATAAATTATCATTTTCTCTAAAATTGTCACACATTCAAGTCCTTTCTAGTTTTTAAAGGAGGATTCTTAATAAACTTATACCCTTCCCCGAAAAAAGGTGGGAAAATAATTCCTCTCATGTTCATCCCCATTTTAATCTTCAAAGAGAATAAATGGATTATGGTCTTCAAAATATTTCTATGTAAACAATGCCCTTTTTCATTTAAATATATATAATCAAGGATGTATTCCGTAGGTTTTTTTCATATTCTTCCCTAGAAAATCAAATTATCAATTATCCAAAACCCATATGTACCCCCACTCCTCACCTTCTAATTATATATTTTCAGTTCCCTATTCCTTTATTCCCATGAAAATATAATATTATTACCAGATATAGTCTATAAAATCTATATCATAGTTATCTACAAAATCTAGAAAAAAATACATATACAAATTCTTCAGTTTCTGGGTCTCCCTTATACAAAATAATGTTAGTAGAATAACTATACTCAATGGAGGTACATAACAGAATAATATTTATAGACAGTGCCACCCCTTTGGGTTTTCAATGGTGGGTAGGAATGGAAGATGTGGTGGGTGGCCAAAACCCAGCAACCATCTAACAGAGGAATAGAAATAAGGGTTTGTATTGGCTTATAAAATGAGGATCTCCCCTTTAGAAGATCTCATCACCTCCAGTCATCAACTTCAACAACACTAGAAATTTTTGTTTTATGTGTAGTATTTTGTGAGGAGGTTTCCACACATATTCAATAGAGATATTTAAAATATTTTCTCCTAGTAGTTTTGAGGAAAATTTTACCAACATTTTCTAATAGCTTGACCCCTCTATTTTCCCATGAGTTTTACCCCTTTAATTTTGAGGGTTTTCCCATGCTATAACTAGTGTCATTTATTTCTACTTGTGGAAATTTATTTTATCTCTTAATTATCACCTCACAAGTGGTACAATAATTTTTGGTCAAAATAGTTGTTATCAGTGGAAGGTTTTTTTTGATAGTGTTTACTTTTTTTGGGTATTAATGATTCTCATAAATTTGAGTATGAATTGTGATTACGAATCCTATTGAAATTTCACATAAAACAATTATTGAGGATATTAAATAAATCATTGTTAAATATAGGAGGTTTTGGAATGACGATGTTTCCAAATGGAGGTGAAATTATAAATAAAAAAAATTAACGGGAATAATTTCCAATTTTGGAAAATGAAGATACAAGTAGTTAAATGGAATGTAAATTTACTATGGATGGTTGGTGAAGGATTGGAAGATGGGATGATGGAGTGTTATTCCAGTGGGACTTAGAATCACGACATGAATAGAAAAGTGATGAGTACTTATAGTAATGAAGACATACTAGTCAGTGAAACGATGATGACTACTAGAAGAAGACAATATAATAATGATGCACAGATAATCAACTCAGGAGAAACATAGAACATGAAGTCCCAATGAGAATGGCTTAATCAGTTTGAAACTATCTCGAAAGGACTTTTGTAGGTGGGTAATGATCCAAAATTAAAGATCGTTGGAGTTGAAACCAGCAAAACTAAGATTAATGATGGAATTGTTCGAACCTTAAAAGGAGTACTCCATGAGAAGGGATTAAAGAAGAACATGTTATCTTTAGGACAATTTGATGGTATCAGATGTAGGAATCACATGATGAATGGAGTGATGAGAATTGTGAAGGGAATTTTTATACTAATAATGGAAGATAATATCTAAAAAACCTGTATGTTATTATGGATTAAACAAATATGAAGATAGATATATTTGTTACAACATCTACCTTGACAAAGAGTTGGCGATGTTATGGCATCTTAAACATAGCCATATGATAGAAAAAAACATGAATATTTTTATGGATCATAAGTTGTTTACTAGGCTTACAAGTGTATCCTTACTATTTTTTGAGCATTTCATTTTAAGAATGAATCAAAAGTTAATGTTTAGGATGTAAACCACATGAAGTGATAAGATCAAAGAGTTGATCCATTCAGATGTTTGCTAAGCATCGATTATATCCCTAAGAGGAGTGAGGTACATTGTATCATTCATTAGTTATTATTCTTGGAGATTTTAGGTGTACCCAATAAATAGGAAATTGGATGTTTTTTAATCATTTAAAAATTTAATAGTGGGGAAGGACCATTAATTTGGAATGAAGATCAAGTTAATGAGGACTATAAATGGTAGACAATATACAAATTAGAATTTTGATAATTTTTGTACAAAATAATGAATAAATATATAGTTCACTTTGTCATATTATCCATAGAATAATGGAGTGGTAGAGAAAATTAAAAATCCCCTATTGGATAAAACAAGAGCAATATTAAATTTTGTAGGAATTTCCAAAACATTTTAGGATGAAGCAGTGAATATGACCTATTATTTGATCAATTGATCTCCTATAATGGAGAATAATAAAAATACACTAATGGAGATGTGCAATTGTAAACCACCTTCTTATTCTCGTTTAAATAATTTTAGATGTACTATATATGAATTGTTTAATGACCAGAAAATATTGATGTTGGATTTGAGATCCACAAAATGTATCTTCTTAGGGTTCACTAATTGCGTGGAGGGGAATTATTTGTGAAACTCCACTTCCTGAAAAATTATAATCATAAGAGATTTATTTTTTGAAGAAGAAAATATGAAATTGAAAATTTATAGAGACATGATAAAAGATTATATATAAATAACAATAGTCATAATAGATGAAAAATACACTGAAGAACCTGTTTTCTCTAAAACATTACCAAAGCATGATGATCAAGTATTAGTTAATTCTAGACCACGATGTCATACTCAGGAGAAAAAGCACTGGTATGGAACTCAAAATAAGTCATTGAGAGCAATATTTCATAGTTCTTAATATGGAGGATAGAGAGCCATAATATTTTGTGGAGGAGAATCAATGTCCATATGTATCCTCATGGATGGTGGTGATATAGGAGGAACTTGAATCCTTTTATAATAAAAATACATTGGATATTATTCCATTACCTCATGAAAAATGGATATCATAAAAAACGGAGTCTTAAAGATAAATAGAGATGAAAAGGGCTATGTGAAAAGATATCGTGCATGACTAGTGGTCAATGTAAATTCTCATAAGGAAGGTATTGATTTCAATGAAATATTTCCTATTACTATTAGAATAAAGACTATTTTGATAGTTATTCCAATGTATGATATATATAGTTTACAACTAGAGCAGCTAAATGTGAATACTTATTTTCTCCATCGTGATTTTTGATGATCAAATCTATAAAATCCAACTGAGAGGATTTACAAAATATGGGAAATAGATCATAGATTGTAGGATGAAAAAAATATTTGTACAATATCAAAGAGTCACAGAGGTACTAGTACAAGAGATTTCATTACTATATCAAAATAATTTGATACAAAAAAATCATTCAGATACATTTTACATATTCTGGGGATTCAGATAGTAATTATTTATTCATTATTTTGTTGTATGTAGAAAAAATGTTGGTTGTAGGACCCAAAAATTATTAGATACAAGAGATGAAGGCACGATTGTATAGGGAGTTCAATATAATTTTTTTGGGAATAAGAAACAATATTCTTGGGATATAGATTTACCATGATAGACTAAATGTGATGATTTGGATACCTCAAAATAATTAATTAGGGATAATATTGAAATGATTCAAAATGAAAGAATTCATGAAAATTGAAACCCATCCTCTTGTTAATTTCAAGATATCCTCTATGACGAGTCTTAACAGTGTTGTAGAGAGGATGGAGGTGACTCAAGTACCATATGCATAAATAGTGGGAATTCTAATGTCCTCAATAGTTTGTACTAGACCATACACTAAACATGTAGTGGGAGAAGTTAATGGGTATATAGAGAGTCTAGGATGAAGGCATTGGATCATAGTGAATATGGTCCTATGATACATTAAGAAGACCTGAGATGCTGCATGATGTTATGGAGGATAATATTTCACTATTATAAGTCATGTTGATTTAAATTTTTAAAGTGATTCTAATATATGGAAATCCACTACTAATTATGTTCTTACTCTTATAGTAGGAGATGTGAGCAAGATTTTAATGTTATGAACAATTGTGGATTTATCTAAGATGAAGGTGGATTACATGGTAGCTACACAATCATGAAAAGAGGTGATTTGGATTACAAGGTTATTGTAGTATCTCAGGTATAGATAGGAGAAAATTACACTATTTTGTGAAAGTCAGAGTGCCTTGCACATTGCTAGGAATCCATCTTTTCATTATATAATAAATCACATTGGGGTGCAATATCACTTTTTCCGAGATGTGGTGGATAAAGGAAGAATCGACATGAAAAAATTGACACTAAAGAAAATATGGAAGAATTCCTGAAAAATAAAGTTAAGTATAATAATTCCCGATGGAGTAGATACTTAAGAATCCTCATAAGGACATGAGTAACATGATTTGGATGATAGATATGATTTGTGGAAATGTGATTGGTTTGTGATAAAATCACTATGTGGGAGATATGTCGTAAGGATGTTGATGGACTGTGTCACCACCTTAATTTTTCAAGGGAGGGTAGGCATGAGAGATGTGTTGGGTTAAAAAACCCCACCAAGTATCTAGCGGAGGAAGAGGAGGGGTTGGGAGAGGCAGATAAAAGGAGGCTCTCCCCTCTGGAATATCTCATCACCTCTAGTCATCAGCTTCAACAACACCAATAGTTTTTTCTTTCATGTTTCATACTGTGTGAGAGGGTTTCAACACATATTAAATATAGATATTTATGATGTTTTCTCCAGGTAATTGTAAGGGAGTGTGTACTCACATTTACCCATAGTGAGGTCCTTCTATTTTCCCATGGGTTTTTTACCAATTTCATTTTGGGGAGTTTTTCTAGGTTACATCTGGTGTCATTTATTTCCGAATTTTAAACCTCATTTTATCTCATAATTATTATTTATTCATTAGTCCAACCATTTTATATCCTAATATATCACAAACCTCATTCTGATCATGTGTCGGTGGGATCTATGATCGATGTTCTCACCACCATCACTATTTTGGGCATAGTCGCGGGTCTGGTCAGATATATTTTCACCAGCTTTAAGATCACGGTCCATGGGATGAATAACATGGAAATATGGTTCAAGACTCGGTTCTCTTACTACATCTATGTTATAATTAATCCTTGAATTCCACCAATATCTGCTAAAGGTGGTTGATCTATCGATGCTTTGATTGTGGCAGCTGAGGCTGGGATCATAAGAGGAGAGATAAAGAACCATAGAGGTCTGTAGACTCATTCAGTTCTAGCAATCACTAGGTATTGACAATTATCTCTTCTTTATCCTCCATAGAAAATATTTGAGTATATATTTTTATCATTAAAATTTTGAGAATGATATTTAGGAATAAAAAATAAAATTTATTCATCATAAAATTTATATCCATAAAGAAAAATAAATGTGGTGATTTTTTTTTGAAATAAATTTGATAATTTTGTTCATACATGTCTTTTTATGAAGGATTATAATGGCTTAAAATCCAGTTTCTCTTAGATATCAAAGAAACTAAAATGATTGAAACAAAGAAATAAAAAAAGGAAAACTAGTTTAATAAACAAGTGCTTTTAAAATAATGGAAAACACTTAATGCAATTAAACACAAATTATGAGATAAAAAATATTTCATTAGGAAGAGAGCCTCGTAACCACTAACATTATCATTAAAACATTTCCAATATTGAACACAACTATAATGTAGAATATCCATTAAAAATGTATTTCCAATCCGTAATATATGATGCATATAGAAACACTAGCATCATTAAATCATGAAAATTACTCAATAACTTCATCTACATTTTGAATTAGAATCAAAAGATAGATCCAAGAACACGGATATGACTCCACACCTTCTGAAACACAAAAACTTAAAACATAATAACTATATCACAGGGAAGCTATCAATAACACCTAACACAGATAAACCCTCAAGTTACTATTTTCAATTATGAACTATAAAAAACATAACTGTGTAAAAAATTACTTCAACCCAAAACACCATTGAATAAAAAACCAAATACTTTTATTTTTGAAAAATTCATAACAACTTAAAAAAAACATCTCCACCCATTTTAATGAAAAATGGAAACATTTGATTTATATCATCCCTCCTAGCTATAACATGAACAACATAAAACCATATCATTGTTCGCAAATTACTAAATACCATGACAATTCCCAAAATCTATAACTCCCCATGATTTGGTGAAATTTGTTTTTTGAATTAATATAACTATTTAATATTTTTCATTTCATGTGATAGAGGAAATAATTATATATACATATATATATATATTAAAACACTAAGTCAAAAATTTCTTTCACATGATACCAGATTCTATTGTCCTATATGAACCACTAACTTGGCTTGCACAACAAACAACACCGACTTGTCATGAGCAATACACAACACCGACTTGGCGTATGTTACACACAATAATGATTTTCTACAAAACATCATTTTATTGTTATAATTACTTAAATGAGTTAGTTATAACACAACTATTTAAACATAGTAATATGAATAATAATAAATACATTTCAAATATTTTTATAATGGTTTTATATAAATAAAACATAATGATAATGAATAATATAATTTTTTGCAAACACATTATATGTTTAAAATTACTCTTTTCTCAAATGAACTCTTTTCATGTCCTTCTGTGAAGAATAAAAAAAATAATTTTATATACATATAGAAATTTAATTTGATAAAATAAATTTAATTTTTGAATTTATAATTCCAAAATTATCTTATGGTGAATTTTTGGCATTTTTTCATAGAAACTTCATTTTTTAATCAATAGTGAATAATACTTAATTTTAATTAATAAATGCCTTTTGTTTTTAATAATTATTAATGATAAATTATATTTTAAAATTGTTTTAAAGTCACATTTTATAAATTATAAATCTATTAATACAATTTAGCTTATTATAATCAATTTCACTTTGAAATTGAATTTTAAAACTTAACAAACCTTTGAATATTTTTCAATAATAAAAACCTATTATTTCATCCCGTCTGCGGGATTAACATTAATCGAAAATTTTCCAATTGTATCAATTGAATTTTGAGAAATGGTAATACAAAATTTTAATTATAATCATATTTAGATTCTAATTATATCGTGTTAATTTTATACAAAAAATATTAGTAAAAGTGATTAAAATTAATCACAACGATTAAGTTCCAATTAAGCTTAATTGGAGACCAATCCTTAATATCAACAGCCAAAATGACCTAAAAACTATTCCAAAACCCATTTTACTAGAAATAATTTGTCCATAAAATTTCCATTATTTATTTGGGTTGATTTTTATGACTTTTGTTTGGTATGAACATGTGCAAGCCTACATTATTTTCAAAAAATTCAAGTGTGTCCTTTTCCTTCCCTATAAAAGGCCACCACCTCTATGTCTTCTTCATACCTATAAAATCTATTAGGATTGGCCATGATCTGAAAAATAAATTTATCAATATCAATACCTACCTCCTATAATCCATTACTTGGTTAGAAATCAATCCAAGGAATCCTTTTCACACAATCCGAAAGTAATTACCTGAGTAGGGGTAACCTCTTCTCTCAAGCTCTTTAATTTTCTTTTCTTTCTCCACTGCTATACTATCTTTATTATGTGATTATTTTAAAACACCAGTATCTTCAATATAATAGTATGTTTTTATGATATTGTTTTACCTAAACTTACAAACACCTTCATCTAATGTGTAATGAACACACTCTTTATATGTAAAGAGAAGTACCATCTCACAAAATGATGATTGTTTATTTTTCATTTACCTACTCTCACGCTGTAAATTATTATGGAAAATATATTTATATATATAATATAATAAACTTATTATTTATTTTATCTTATAAATTAATTTTACAACACATAACTTTTTTACTTTCTATTTGGTGTAAATACGATTATTTTGTTTTTGGAAGTGTGGACTACCACAACTCAAAGCGACGTGATTCGTTCACACACTACATGGAATCTGTTACGGATGGTTTTAATGATATTAAATGATATAATAATGATATAATAATGATACTAGAATAATGATATATATACATATATATATAAATATATTTTAGGTACTTTGTTTCTTTCAATAAGATAATAAAAAACAGAAACAACGTTCATGCGTACGTACGGCTTACCGTCTCCATGAATGGTGTATTCCAGTACACATTTATATATTATATTGATTTTTATACTAATAATATAATATATATAAATTATATTTATATCATGGTTTAAATTATGGAAATCATGATATTAGTATATGAACCACTGATATAACTAATTAAGACACAATTCAAAACAAAGTGAATATTTCTCATAGCGCCGCCTGAACCTGAAATTTATAACATGTGGATAATATAAAGTCATAATAAATATATATATGGTATTATATATAAGAATAAATTTCCTTAAAATATTTATAATAAATTTATATTTATTGTACATGATGATTGAATGGGTAATTTGAGAGTAAAGACACAATGTAAGGGAAATTCATCTCACTTTTTTATTTTTGTGAGATACATTATTCACCACCCATTAATTTTTTATGTTGTGTATAAAACCAATGGATTTATTAAATAATTATTATACATAAATTTATGGGTATTTAATTATCCAATTTATGATATTTATTTCATGGGTTTTATTTTTCAAAAGTTACCAAATCGATAAAATGTTTTTGTCTTAATTTTCCTTCTTTGAGACTCAAGTTTTGTTATGCACCAAAATTATTTTTTGAGGTGTATATACTTATATTTTACATGTTATATAACATATATAATTATTTTCAGGATATTTTAAGATTCAATTTTTTCATTTTCAGACATGGATATCACGATCCCAAGTTATCATGTGATAAGAGTTTATTGAAACAATGTGATTACTTTTTGAGATTGTTAATGATAAGTCTTCATTGATGAAATATTATGATCCATAACCCAAGAAAACTCATGAGTTTCCTTATACTATGTTTACTAAATATTTAACCATGTATTAGTACCATTTTCCACTATTTGGTACTTAATATAATTTAAAAAATTATTTTTAGAAAATATTACCACATTTCTCCCTAAGGCCAAAAATATGTATTGTTACAAGTGCCTTGTTAAAAAAAGGTTTTAAATTTGTTTTAAATGATCATTGAATATAATTTTCATAAAAAAGGATTTTAAAAATATTTTATTTTTTTTAAATATTCCTTTTATAGGTTTTCTAGTCTATTTTAAAAGAAAATGGGTTTTAAAAGGTTTTTAAGCTTATTTTATAAGTTGACATAGAAAATGGTTTTAAAAATGTTTTTAATATTATTTTATTGGTTTTCATGGAAAAAGGTTTTAAAAATATTTCCATGCCTTATTTATAAGTATTCAAATTATATTGAAAGAAAAATGTTTTCAAAAGGTTTTATGTTTTGAAGTTATTTTTTCAAAGTAGAAATGATATTTTCCCCAATAAATGTTTTCAAAATATATTTCCAAGTTATTATATATCTAAGATGACATCCAATGATGTTAATAAAGAACTTATAGGAAATTATCCAAAGGTTCCATTCATACTGTTTCTTAAATGGTTTATTTTTTGAAGGAATAATTCTTACGACAACAATTTCTCTTCGACAATTTATATGATTTTGAAACCATATTATTTTCAAAAGTTATGCTTCAATGAAATTGTTCTGAAACCTATACATTTTACATAGGTTATGATGAGACTAAATGATAGTGATACCCATTTCATTTCATGTGTTATGATTTTATGTTTATAAAACCTGTATCATTTCATGGGTCATGATATGTTGAAAGTATTGTAGCACATGTATGTATGACTTAATTATTTGATTAGTGGTACCTATATCTACCTCAAATGCATTGTGTAATGATAAATGTTTTATGATATAAAAGGGTATACGATAGGTCATCCCAAGCCCAAAACAGGAGGGTACGTGGGAGGAAATCCCAAGCCTGAAATTAGAGGGAACATGGGAGGGAATCCCAAGCCTGAATGAAGAGGAGATATGGGAGCAAATACCAAGCCTAAAAAAAGAGGTGAAAGGAGAGGAAATCATAAGAATAAAACAAGAGGTTATATGAGAGGATATACCAATCCTGAAATAAGACGTTATACTAGAGGACATCCTATGCCTGAAACAAAAGGGTACACCAGAGGGAATCCCAAGCCTGATGTAGGTACACTGGTGATTAACCCAATCCTAACACGTTACAAAGGTCTTGGTAAGCCGCCTTGACATAGGGTTTTTATATGATTAAGTTTTTACCACAATTCCATGTTCTATTAAAATGTTATTATTTAATGGATTATGTTTATTACTTCATTATAATTCATGTATTATGAACTTATAGTGTTTATTTTGATATCTAATATATTGGGTATGATCATCAAATGTTATTCTCAATTTCCATAGCCTTTTGTTTAAATCATTATTACACATTTCCATTGTTTATCCTTACTGAGCATCTGAGATCTCCGCTTTCTTAGGTTTTCTTTCCCCTGGTTCTAATGAAAGGTTTTAGGTAGAAGTACTAAAGGTGGAGATCCTTATGGGAGATGTTGAAGATCATTAATCAGGATAGATAATTTTGTTTCCATGTTTCCAAGAACTCTAAACTATTATGGATCTTTGAAATATATTTTTGTAATGTATATAATATTAATATAAAACGATGTAATATCCTTGTATGTAAATCCTGAGTCACTATTGTTGGTATCAAAGGAAGGGTTTCGTCAAACTTTAGAAAACATGATGATAAAACTTTAGTGAGTTACCTAATTATATTTCTAAGGATATGTAAATGGATGTTTATAAGGATAAGTATAAGGATGAGTTAACTTTTAGGAAAAATGTCCTGGAATTTTGGTAATGAATGGAGTGGGTGGTTTTCTATAAATACATCCATATTTGGATACTACAAGTGGATGTGGATCTGGTACTGATGTACCTAGGAGTATCAACTCCAACAAGATGTTCTGATCTTGATTGGGGTAATTTGGTACATAACGACCGGCCTTGCTGCACACTTATTTTGATTCTCTAGGGGGATATGATTTGGGAATTCAAAAACACTTCTTAAACCATAATGAAGGATTTAAATTTAAGTGGTAAATGAATAACATAGGATAAACCTAAGGTGTCATAAATTAAAAGTTATTTTCCATGATTTAGACATATTATATGTAATTTTCATGATTATGTGGTTTTCTTCTATGATATGTGTTTCTCACCCTATGCATTTTGGCTTTAGTCAATGGAGAGAACTATAATAAACATTGTTAACATTGAATTTTTCAATTGTGAAATGTAAGAGGATTATTAACGTCAATTTCCCAAGTGTAAATCTCATAATGAGAACAAGGAATGAGTAATGAGTATTGTTTATACTTATGAAGATAAATATATCACAAACAACATGTGAATGGTATGTGATGTTCTTCCAATATTGTTTAATTTAATATTAATAAGCATCATTAGATTAATGTTTAGGAACCTTAAGATATTATTCATGTTTCAAATTATTTAGAAAAAGGTATTATGTAATAATTGGATGAATACTAAGTAATAGTTTAATAATAAAGTTGGATGAATGAATTACTTATGTTTTGGAATACAAAAAAATTATCTTATATGAATCTCAAAAAATGTAAGTATTTTTAGTATAAAATTTCCATTTTATATTGAAAAGGATATGTTTAATGGTGATAATTAAATATAATAGTAATATTTTTATTTAGGAAAAGTAACCCTTAATTTTATTGGGATATTGAGAAAATTGTGTTTCTCTTTGATAAAGAGTTGATTGATTTGGATAAAGAAAATTGGGTAGCATTGATTACCCTAGATCTGACTATTCATTAGTTGAAAAAGTGTTCTATGTCATCAATTATTAGGTTTAAAAATTATTTTATTTAAATAAAATATCTACTAATAATTGTAATAATTAAGAATCCATGTTTTACAAAAGTATATATATTAATAAAGGGAATATATGATGTGGGTATTCACATGTTTGAAATTTGAAAACCAAATGGTACTCTGTGATTTATTGGGTTTAATTTTAAGCTGATTTCATGAATTTATTTCTAAATCATTGAATTTTCATCATTAATAAGTTTTATAAGGTTAACCATTTATGGGATGTTTATGTTAAACTTAAGATTATGTATGAAAGATTAATTTATTATCTCACCACATGATGATTCATGAACATTGGATAACATGCTCTGAATTGTTTGTGTTGATGGTAACTTAAGAGAGATAGGATGACTTAACATAGATCTCATGATATATTAGTTCTTGAGGAATGGAAAATTGAACTCCATTTTTTGAGGAACAGGTGAAGTGGATCAAGTAACAACAAAGGGTGATTTTGTCCTGAAATAATGAATGTATATCATTTCATGAAAATTCTTCAGCTTTTGGAAAATGATTTATAAATAAAATTTTATCCCAGTACCTTATTTTCCAATGAATCAAATAGTTCCTTAGATAATCTCATATTTATGGATTTATAATTGTTAAATTTACCCTAACCATGTTCTCTATCACAATCCATTAGATATTGATGGTTATATTTCTATTCCATGCCTATGTTTTCAGTTCCCACCTATGTTATCATATATGGAAAACTAGTTATATGAAACTTTGGGTAACTTCTATGTTTCCAACTTTCTTTTTTTAAAGAAATTTTTAGTATTCATTTTTTTGATGTGGGTTTTCGTGAAATGAACTCTCAAGTATTAAACCTCTGATAACCTTGATAAATTTTATGGGAGAAATTCATTTTAAGGGGTAGAATGTAAGACCTTGAGATTTTGTAAAATATATATTTTTAAAATTAATTTGTCTTTTTTTATTTTTCATTTCACATGACACAAGAAATAATTATATATATATATATATATATTAAAACAGTAAGTCAAAAATTCCTTTCACATTCCAAAAACATGGATTGTGATACATGCAACACTGAATTGGCTTGTCCTACACGCAACACCAACTTGGAATGCACAACATGCAACACCGATATGGCATATGTTACATGTAATATTGGGTTTCTATGAACAACATTTTATTGTTATAATTACATAAATGATTTATTTATAACATAGCTATTAAAAAATAATAATATTTATTTTAATAACTACTTTTCAATTATTTTTATAATGGTTTAATATAAATAACTAATATTGATAATGAAAATATATTTTTATATATTCATTAAATGATTAAAAATACAAGTTTCTCGAACAAACAACATGTCATGTCCTTCTATGAAGAAAAAAAATTAATTTCGGCACATATAGAAATTTAATTTGAGATAATAAACTTCAATTTTTAATTTCTAATTCTGAAATTTGATTAGGGTGATTTTTTGGGATATTTTTGAGAAACATTATTTTTTGTCGAATAGTGAAAAATACTTCATTTTAGTTAATAACCACTTTTTCATTTAAATAATTATTATTGGTAAATTAAAAATTAAATTTGTTTTAATGTAAAATTAGATCAATTATATATATATGAATACGATTTAGTATATTATAATAAAGTTCACTCTGAAATTCAATATAAAAACATAACAAACTTTTGATCATTTTTCTACCTTAAAACCCCATTATTTTGTCCAGTGTGCGGGATTAAGAATAATATTAATTTTTATGATCATTTGAATTAAAATTTAAAAAATGTAAATACACAGTTTTAATTAGTATAATATTTTGATTCAAATTGTATCTTTTTAATTTTTTAGCAAAAATATTAGTAAAAGTGATTAAAATTAATCCCATCGATTCAGGTCAAATTAAGGTTACTTAGAGAGTAAACCATAATCTCAAGGGCCCAAATGTACTAGAAAATTTTCCAGAACCCATTATCTGGTAATATTTCATCCATTAACATTCTATTATTGATTTTTTTGTATGGTATGAATTTTCATTATGTAAGAACTTTTATACACCTACCTAGTTTTCAAAAAATTTAAGTGAGTCGTTTTCCTTCCCTATAAAAGGCCACCACCTATCCTCTTCCTCACACCTCCCAAACCTCTTAGGTTCATCCAATATCTGAAAAATCCACTTATCAAAATTTTTTATTTCCTCAAAGAATCATATCCTTGTGAATAATTAAATCCAAGGAATCCTTTTGGCACAAACAAAAAGGAGTTACCTGATTAAGAGGTAACATCTTCTTTCCAGATCCTTTCTATTATTTTCTTTCTCCACCCCGCCACTCTCTTTATTACATGATTGTATAAAAAAATATTATAAATATATTAGTATGTTTTTATGATAAAGGTTTTTACCAAATATTACACACACCTCTAACTAATGGGTATCAAACATACTATTTTTGTGTATGATGAACTATAACATCACTAAATGATGATTGTTTGTTTTTCATTCACTGCCTCTCATGGTGGAAATTATGATATAACATATGTCTATAAATGTCATATATTATATTTATTATTTATTTAATCATATTCATTCCTTTTACAACACATATATGTTTTTTATTACATTGGGTGTAAATACGATTATTTCATTTGAGGTAGTATTGACTACCACCCCCTCAAAGCAATGCGATTCATTCACACACTACATGGAATGTATTGAGGATGAGTTTAGTGAAATTATAATATATATATGATATTATAATTCTAATTTAATAATGATATATATAACATATATATACCTATATTTCATGTACTTTGTTTCTTTTTATATGTTAATAAAAAATGGAAATAACGTTCATGCGTACGTACGACTTACCGTCTCCATGAACGGTGTCTTGAATTTATTATTTATATATTATATATACTATTATAATAAAAATATAATAATTATAAATGATATTTATATCATGTTTTATAATTTTTAAGTCATGATATAATTATAAGAACCAATAATATAACAATTTAAGACACATGTAGAAAATAAAGAAAATATTACCTAGAGCATAACCTAAACACGAAATTGATAACAAGAGGGTAATATAAAGTCATAAAAAATCAATGTAAATATAAGAGATAATAATATTGTTCTTTAATATATGTATAATAAATTTATATTTATTATAAAAGAGTCTTGAAGGAGTACAGTGAGAGTAAAGACACGTGGTAAGGGGATTTCATCTCACTTTTTATTTTTGTGAGATACATGATTAATTCACCACCAATTAATTTTATGTGCTGTGTATACTAAAAATGGAATAATTAAATTATTATTATACATAAATTTCTTGGTTTTTAAATTTTCATTTTTTGATATTTCTTTCTTGGGGTTTATGTTTCGAATGTTACCAAATCAGTAATATAGTTTGTCTCAATTTTCCTTCTTTGAGACTCATATTTTGTTACTATCATAAATTCTATTTCAAGGTGTATATAATTATATATTACATATTATATCATGAATATATTTATCTTTATGATATTTTAATAATCATGTAATTACATTTTCTTATGTGGAGAGTATGATCTCATGTTACCAAGTGAAAAGAGTTTATTGAAACAATCTCATCGTTTTTTGAGATTATTAATGGTTATACCTCTTGATCAAATAATAAAATACATATATAAAAAACACTCATGAGTTTCCCTATACTATGTTTATTCAATACATATCAGTATATTAGTACCATTTTCCACTCATTGGTAGTTAATATAATTAAGAAACTATTTTTAAGAAAATTTGACTGTATTTCTCTATTCGGTCGGAAATCTGTTTTATTACTAGAAATAGGTTTTTAAAAAAAGTTCTCAAATTATCCATGAATAAATTTTTAATGTAAAAATTATTTTAATTTTTTATATTTTTTTCAATTATTTCTTTATAAGTTTTCAAAGCTACTTTTACAGATAATTGTTTTTACTTGTCTGGAAGGTTCATTTATAATTTTTCAAGGAAAATGGTTATCGATATGTTTTCATGATTATTTTATATGTTTTCAAGGGAATTTTTTTTCAATAATTAATTTTTTATTTTCAATTTATTTTCAGGTAAAATTGTTTTCAAAAGGTTTTGTTTTTTGAAGAGATTTTTTCAAAGAAGAAACTATATTTTCTTGAATAAAATTTTTTAAATTATCTTTCCAAGTTATTCTCCATATTCGATTAATTTTTTGGATGTTAATCAATAACTTATTGGAAATTATCCATAAGTTACATTATTATTATTTCTTGAATGATTTAGTTTTTAAAGGAATAATTCCTGTTACACATGTTTCTCTTCCACATGTTATATGCTTTTAAAACCTGCTTCGTTAAACATGGTATACTTTGATGAAATGGTTATGAAACCAATATATTTTACATATTATATGATGTGTTGAAATGTTATGGTACCATTTTCATTTAATGGGTTATGATTTAATGTTTATTAAACCCATATCTTATCATAGTTCATGATAATATGAATTTTTTGTGGAACATGTATTTATGATTTCATTATGAGATGAGTGGGACCAATATCACCATAAAAGGAATTGGGTAATGATTATTTTTTTATGAGATCATAGAGTATTCGATAGGTAAAACCATGATTTAAACAAGAGGGAACATGACAGGACATCCCAAGGCTAAAATAAGAGGGCACGCTGGATGACATCCCAATCCTGAAACAAGAGGTTATACAAGATGTAATCTCGTTCCCGAAACAAGAGGGTAAATGGGAGGGTATGTAAAGCATGAAAGAAGAGGGTATATGGGAGGAAATCCCAATAACAAAACAAGATGGTACATAGGAGGACATACCAAGCCCAAAACAATAGGGTACATGAGATGGATTACCAAGCCTGAATCATGTACAAGGGTGTTTAACCAAAGTATTACATGTTATAAAGGCCTTGGTAGGCCACTTTGACATAGGGGTTTTACATACTTATGTGTTTTCTATAATTCCATGATCCATTACTATGTTACGGTTTCATGGAGTATGTTAATTATTTCCTTATGATTCATGTCTTATGGCCTTCCAATCTTTATTATGATCTTTGATATGTAGGGTTTGATGTTCAAATGTTATTCTCAATTACCATATCATTTTGTTCATGGTATGATTTTGAATTTCATTAATTTAAACTTACTAAGCATATTATTTCACCAATTTCTTATACTTACTTTCCCTAGGTTATGAATAAAGGTTTTAGGTATAAGTACTAAAGGTGGAGATATTTATTGGAGATGTTGAAGATCTTTCACGAGGATAGAAGATTTTGTTTCTATGTTTCAGAAAAAAAACTATTACGATTCACAAGAATATATTTTTGTAATGCAATAAATATTCATATGAAATGATGTAGCATCCATGTATGTTAATCTTGGGTCATTAAGAAAGAACAACTAGAAAAAATTAAACCCTAATATTGAGGTCCTAACAGAGAAGTGGAGAAAATAATTTGTGGGAAAACCTATGAGATTGAGGGATAAAAATAGAAAAAAAGGAATCTAAAATGTTGATGTTCAACAACTAAATATTCATGAAAATCCTTGAAAACCTATTGTGACTACCACTTTTTAGTGAACTCCATTTTCCACTATTGAGATTAAATTTTTATTTTTTAAATTTATTATTTTATGTGTTCTTTTTAATGTTTTATTAATGAAAAAACAATTAATGTTAATTTGGAAAAGGAAAAGAAATAATCTTAATGAATTATAATTCATAAAAAAATAAAGTAATTTAGAGGAATAATGAAGAAATATTTTAAACTAATCTCAGATTGAAATTTTTTCCCTGTTGTGTTATTTATGAATATAAGTTTCCTTATGTGATAATGTTTTATGTTTTAGATTATAAAACCCTATATAGATTTTTTTCCAATAAGTATAATTTTTTCCTATGTAATCATTATAATTACTAGGAATTTTGAAAATATTCTAATAAAAAATTATTCAAGGAAGCGGTATTGGTAACCCCTAAGGTTGGACTTTTTATCCTCCTTCAATATTAAGTTTTCTCATTTTAATAATATAACATAATACATATTATATTTTTTATTCTAAATAACGTAAAAATATTATACATAAATATTATAATTTTTATTTATTAAATATAAACAATATATAAACTAACTTATTATGTGAATTCCAATGAGGCTATTTTAGACATGAAAACATCCAAAAAGGGGTGCCCAAGAATTTTCGTGTATATGTGAATCAATTTTATCCACACTCTATTAGGGCTTGTGGCAGGAAGAATGTGGGAAAATTTTTTAAGATAGGTTTTGGATTAAATATTTTAGGTAATAAGATTTACATTATGATAATAGTTTAATAAAATGGTTGAATAGATTTATGATAAGGTTAAAGAGTCTAATGAAGGGGGAATAATCATTATCCATTGGTTTAACTGGTTTCTTGTTGGTCACCAAAGAACATGATGGTTTCCAGTGAGATTCAATGTTAAAGTAAACTAGAGTTATGTGGTTTGTTATTATTATTATATTGACATTTTTATTACTAAATATTAATATATAAATATAATTGAATATATTACAAAATAAATTTTATATAAAAACTATTTGACGACATGTTGAGTATTGTTCACCAAAGCTTAAACCATGAGGTGGTAGTATATACCTTCATGTGCACATCTATACCACATTATATTTCACATTTAGAGTCATATGCGATATCATTCCTCTATTGTTTGAAAATTTTATTATAATTTCAATTTTATCTCTATTATAGCTCATATTATGGTGCATCGATAAAATATCGATTGTTAAAGGTGTTTTTATATAACAACCCTAAAATTTCACTTTTAGATTTAGTTCTAAAACAAAAAAAAATTACATTTAAAACATTAATATTGATCAATGTGACAAACGTTTATCCATACACTACATAAATTGAAAACAATTAAGCACTTAAATAACCACATAATCTTTAGAGTTATAGTTTTATAAAATTAGTACAAACTCTTACATGAGAATTCCCATTTCTTCAAGCGATCATTTCTCCTACGATACCCAAATTTTCTTATTTCATTAAAATTCATCAACATATCCTATAAAATTAGACATACATGAAAAATTTATATAAAAACATAATTTTACATATTTCTTCATAACCTGGGGAAAAGATAACACAAGAATGATGAGCTCAAATTCCGAGTAAGGGTAAACATAATCAGTAACAATAGAATGTCATTAGTGAGCATAAGATGAGTATATGAGTATGATGACATTAACAAAATTCATGAGAATAAATTTATATAATAAGTACCCATCAAAAAATGGATCAGAAATAATGAAACATGGAATGAAACTTTAACATAAGATATGAGTCATATAATTCAACAATCATCAGCCATATGAAAATAATCCTTTTGAAAAGGATCGATTATAAACACATAGGGATAATAAAGAAAACAAGTTCGTATGTTGGAGAATTATATTCATATCATCCTTAAAAAAAACTATTCATATGGGATAAAAGTACATGATTAATTCTAATAATCACTTAATACAAACCTATTTACCATTTTACCCCATCATCTATTAGGAGATACATACATTCAATCAAATTCATCTTCATTTCCCAATGCACTTGAGGGATATAACAGACCAAACAATAGCATATTAGAAAATTCAGCATATGGATTTGGGTTTACTCCCCTATCAATCATTCATAAATAATTTACAAATACCATATCATGAGATAAACAATTAGAAGATTTCAATTTTAAATATAAAAACTACAATTGCTCTTTCTTATCTTGATTAACCCAAGGAAAAGAAATAGGTTCTATAAAAATATATGTGATATAATCATAATAAATCTAGATAATGAATAATAATGGTATTATTACAATATATCCCTAGTGTAGCATATGTAAATTAAATGGTTTTTGTCATTGAATAATATAAGTACCATAGAAATATCATTTAAAACATTCTTGAGGAAAATAAACATTCCACTTCAAAAATCACCTTTCAAAAATACAAATTTCCCTAATTTTGGGAAAAAATTTACATTGAAAATAACCCTAGAATATTTTAATGGAATATTAAAATAGATGAGGGATCATGATCCTAGTAAATACTATTCAGACTTTAATTGTTAAAATAATAATTTTTCTCACACCATCAGTAAAAAATTCTTTTTTCAAAAAATGTAAAGAAGATTATTTTTATTTATTTTGGAAGAAATTAAAAAATTAAAAAATTAAATTGAGATATAATTTATTAATAGTAAAAGGAATTATTTAAAACATTTTAAAAGACTTGTATATAGAAGAAAAAGGTTCTCCGATTGAAAGAAGAGAAATAAGGTCTGTTTTTCTCAGAACATTTTCTGAACCATTTTCATAACCAAAGAGAGGAAAATGGTTCTAAAACATAAAAATTATAGAAATAATTGAGGATAAGAAAAATTAAATGAGGTTATAAATGAGGGATCATATAATATCTAATTTCAAATTCATGTATAAACAATCCCTATTAAAATGGGAATGAAATATAAATATATGGATTCTTTGGAAACTTCTTAATCATAGTCCCTTGGAAGTAATAACTTCATATGAATAATTAAATATAATTAAAATAATAATAATGATTATATCACATGTCAAAGGGGAATTATATACACTTTAAAAAATAATATAGGTGTATAACATTAACTCGTGTCCCAATGAAAGAGAATTTGAGATGAATACCACTTACAAAGATCATATCATTGAATTGAGAATTAATAAATGGAGATATTATGTGAAAAAATGTAAAAACACAAAAAAATTGTATATAAAACATAAATATAACAATTTAAATGTCACATATAATAATGCCATAGTATAATCAATGAAGTATAAGTATAAAGAAATGAATGTAAATTGAGTTAAGAAACCTCTTACAGCTTTTGTAACTTCATAATAAAAACCCATTGTATGAAATTACATGAACTATAACTTAAAATAAAATTAATTGTTATGGATTAATGTTATAACATATAAATGGTAAACATATACACTATATAATATAAATTCAGTGCATAACATCAAAACATGCCTTAATGAAGGGAAATTGAGATGAAATCATTTACCTTAGGTCCAAACTTCTTGTGTAAGTCGACTAATTCCTTTATAGTAAACATACATTAATTATTTAATTTATCGAGAAACATTTCAAGGATTGATACCTTGTCCTTGAACCATTTATTTTATTTATTTTAATGACATATTTAATTACTTAATCAGTTCAGTCTTTGTCGATTGTTTTTAGGATATTCATTACAGAACATCAGAATGAATTCTGAATGTCAATCATGGTCGAAGGGATATTTGTTCCATAATATAGAGAATTATAATCCTGAAAATAATTATCATTTTTTTCAATTAATTATATTTTTAAAACCAACTATGACATATGATTATGAAAAAATGAATTACGTTATAATCATGGAGATGGTAGGTCGTACTTATGAGTGAGTAATGTTTCAACTTTTCAAAAATCATGAGCTAAATAAGGAAAGTATTATTTTATATTATATAAATATTATTATATCATAAATATAATATTATTTCATTAAATAAACTTATATATACCAACCATGTCATTTGGTGATGAAAAATGATCCACATCACTTCATAGAGGTGGTAATCTACACATGCACACAAACGATTTTATCATTTTTCAATGGATAGAAAGGTAATTAAATAGATGAAATATTATATTAAAATAATGAATATTATTTAATGAATAATATATTTATATTTAGACAGTAAATACATAATTATAACCAACCGTGAGAAGTGGTTGTAGAAAAATAATTACGTCGGTTCGTGAGGTGGTAGTCTGCTGAACACACAAATGATGGGTTCATTTTTCATTTTATTGAAGAAGGAGATGGATTATGTTTTATAAATTAAAATAACTTAATATAATTATACATTTTTTTCTAATTATATTATATCACAATGTTTAGAATAACTTTGGAGGTGACATGATAATAAATAAAACTAAAACATTCGATCACAAGTTATATATATTTTTTCAGAAACCTCAATTTTTTATACATTAAGGCCTCTATGGTTGGTATTATTACCAAAATAAGTAATCTGGTACATTTATTTAGATTTTTGAATGTTTTTTATTTGTTTATTTTCTGATATATAGATATCAAAATGTCTGAGTAAGAGAGGAGTGGAGGTTACTATTAATAAGTGTGTGTGTGGGGGGGGGCTCTTGGAATTAATTAAAGTAATAAATTAATATAAATTAGTTTTCATAATAAAGTGAAAAAATTTATTAATTTTAAATAAATTATGAGTATTATTTTACATCCTCTTTGAAAATAGTATTTCAACATGATTTGGCAATATTCTCAACCATATCTCTTTGTTTTAACACCACCTTAACACTTTGATGGTTTCCATGATATCAATTTTTAATAATATAGGGGTCAAGAGAGTTATGATAAAAAGAAAATTGGCCCATAAATGTTTCATGGTTTATATTATAAACCATATCTCATTTACATGTTGGAAAATAAAATTACTATGAATTTAAAATAATATAATAAAATATTGTTTTTTATAAAATATCATTAATATAATTTTTGGAACTATTCATTTAATTTGACTTTAATTTCATCAAGATAACATTGAAATTCCAATATAAACTTTTAAATAATAGATAATATGTTATAAATATTTAAAACATTTGTTAGACACTAAAAATAAGCCATATTTTATTACTTTAATAGTTTTTAAAATCATTTACATTATTTTTCTAGTGCTCACACAAGCACTATGTCTATGTCACGTAATCATGTAAGGTAATTAAATCAACACAAAAAATTTAAAATAAATTACCAAAAAAAATAAATTAGTTTTTCAATAAACATTTATTACAATCATAAAATATTTTTATACCTTTTGAAAAAATTTAGTGAAATTTTAAAAAAGAGCGTGGTATTTTTTTATTATCTATTTAAATTTATTTTATGGTAATAATCAAAGGAAATTGGTAATAATTTTACAATTTTTTTTAAAAAAATATATATCCATGGTGAATGAAATAATATATAACAAAATAAATATAACTTTTTTGGAGATTTCTTAGCCATATATCATTATTTTCATCCTTAACTACACAATTTACCCTTACCAAGGCGATAAATACTTACTATGATTTCTATTTATAAAGAAAAAAATAAAAGGGTCCTATTTAGAAAATTTGGACATCTAGATTCAGAATACATATTCTATTTTTCATGATTAAATATATATATATGTGCAATAAATTAATTTATGAAAAAAATAAAAAACGCAATGAAAAATAGATTTTAGAAAAATGCGTTTTAAGCCCAAAAATAAAGTCATGACATAATCAAGTATAATGATGATTAATATGTAATTATTTAATTTATTTATAATTAAATAATACATACATTAATTTGAGGTCACATTAAAATAATAATGAGTCTTTTAATGAAAAGAGATGATAGTTTTATAGAAACAGATATTTTTCAATATTAACTGAAAAACCAATCTTTCAAAAAAATGAACAAATTTTATGCTAAGATATTTTTATATGATAATTTAATAAATAATACAAATTTTATATTTTATTTTATAAAAGATCCATAATATAATTATAATATTTAGTCACAAAAGGAAATAAGAATAATTTTTTGAATAAAATGTATTTTTGATGCATAAATTAACCATATGGAAAATTGAGTGCTTATTTCCCAAGAATTAATCATTAAATTGGAATTTAGTAGGACCTATATATATATATATATATATATATATATTAAAATTTGGTTACTATTATTCATCTCTTCCAATTCACTGACTTGGTTATATTGACCATATTTAAATAATAATATTTTATGTTTCCATTAAGAATGATGTTGCATGTTTTATATGATACCAAACATAGTGTTCTTTTAAAAACATAGGGTATTAAATTTTTTAGAATTTTTAAAAACACATGAGATTTTTTATCAATTCTTAAAATCACAATCATATTATCATCATTCCATCTTCTTTTGAGGGGGAGGTACTAACACATCCTTATGGGGAATAGGTCCCAACAAGGAATTCAGTGAGTTTAGTTGCAGTTGGATTCCATTAGATGTAGGAACATATTTGTTTGCTTATATTACCTGATCAACTTACTTCGAGTGATGATTAATATCATAATTAATTAGGTATTCATAATTTGTGTTTTTCTTATGTTATTTTATTGATTATACTCTTACTCTATCATAAAATGGGTATTTTGTTTTTTCACAACATATAATAATAAATAATTCCCTTGAATCCCATTAGTGGTATCAGAGAAGAACCTTGTGAAAAATTCATAATATGAATATTTTACTAAAAAATCAATTTTGGTTGTTTTCTACAAACCATGGTCATGGTTATATAATGATAGCTTTCATCGAACTGCTTAAGAGTTCAGAGTCGAACTTATAAAAGTTTAGAGTCCAGAATTCGGATTGGAACTGCATTACAGTTCACATCAAGAATTTGGATCCTAAAAACAGAATGCTCCAAATCTTTACATTATATGGCTCTGGGATTTTGGGTATGAATCCATTTTTTGTACTTAAGAAAATAATATGGATATTTATAAGAAAATATAGGTTAGGGTAATTTTCCTTGAAGAAGTAAATTTTCCTTATGAAGGTAAAATTTTTATTTCCTTAAGTATAAGGTGTTTGTGATTTTCAAAACAAGAAGGAATGGAAAAGTCATAAGGAAAACTTTATTGACTCAACAATCTCCCCTTTTTGGAAAGCACAAACAAACTTTCGAAAAAGCATTTAAGAATTTTTTAAAAAACATTAGACATTGAAATTAAAACTAATCTCCCTTTGTTCATGGATGAAAATGAATACAACTAACTCCCCCTTAGGTATTGAAACTCTAAGGATTATATTCTGAGTTTCTGGAGTGAAGTTTTCATTATTGTAAGAATGAAAAACATCATAGTGGGAAACTCCCCTATACTTTAAGAATATTTATCTTAGAAATTTTTTCCTTTCTCCTCCTTAGGAGAGGTTCTTTTTCCTTCTCCCCCTTTGTGATTTTCAAAAATAAATGAAGGGAATGGAAAACAAAGTATGGTACCTGAAACCTTAGTATATTACAAGATACAACCAACCAAATCATCATTTCATTAGAGTTGGAAAATTTTACCAAGAAATAAAATTAAAAAAAAAGATCAGAGTGAGTTCATTTGTCTTCCTTTTCCTTCGGAATGAGCTTCTTTAACAGGATTTTGAGTTTCTTTAAGTCTCTTTGGTCTTCATCACCTTGCCTCTCCAAGGCTTTTACATTTTCTTCTTGGAATTTTAAAGCTTCTTCCTGAGTCTCCAAAGATTATTTCTGCAACTTTATTATCTCATCTTTCTTTTCCATCCTCTGCTGAAACTCAATCCGGAAATCTCTTTCAATTTTACAATTCTTATATACTTAGTTATGCTTCCCATTCCGTTCCCTGACCTGTTGATTCTGAGAATTTTTCTCTTGGGTCAGCTTTTCATAAATCTCGTTAACCTTTTTATCCTCTATTTCAAAAGAATTTTGAAATTCATCCTAAAAACACTCAAACTGAACTAAATATTCATCAACTCTCTTGGACCACTTGGTTACCTTACGGCATGACTTTCTATGCACATCATAATCGATAAGAAAAATTTTCTGTTCAGCTTCCATCTTCACAAACTTATCCATGACCATGGATAAAGAATCCTATTTCTGATTCATAGTTTGTTGTAGCATCTGGAATCTTGAATCTATTGTTGGAATAATCGGAATTGTGTCCACCAACTTCCACAGAGACTGAACCACAAAATCATTCCCATGAGATGATGATTCTGAATCAGAAACTTTGCTTGGAGACTGGTCTTCTTCAACTTGCACCAACTTTCTTCTAGAGGTGCCACCAACCTCTTTCTTCCTGATGAAATATTTTATAGGTGTCTCCATGAGATTTTTCTTCCCCTTATTAGCTCTCGGAACAGGTTACTTATTAAGGGATACTTCCTCGGATTCAGATACTTGAACGATCTGGTCTTTATCATGTTTTTGTTTTTCTTGTTCTTCCTCAAGAAAATTCCTTTCCTAAGATTCTTCCTCATCATACAAGAAATTCTCTTATTCTTCTTCTTCTTGCTATTGCTTGAAAGCTTCCTCATCTCCCCTTTCAGGAGTAAATAACTTTCTGGATTCGTCCTTATCTTTATAGTCATGTACTTGCTTGATCCGGGTATCCAAATCTTCACTCTCCTCTTCCCCTTCTTCTTCTTCTTCATCAAATTCCTTAGCAACTTCTTCAGCAACTTCAACTATTTCTTTACCCTTGGATATATCTGGAGAGACGTAGTTCTTGGCGGGAGGATTTGGTAAAGAAGGTTCAGCACCAAAAGCTTCTAGAAAGGGAAGCATTCCAGAAGCCAACTCTATAGATTTCAGCAAAGATTTCACCACTTCAGCTTCAAACATCTTCTTTTTCATTTTCTTCTCCTTCGCTTGTTTCTCTAGCTCCTCCGCGGATTTTTATTTTAAGGCCTTAGCCTCTGTAGGGTCCAATCTGAATTTTGGATCCCCTTCCTTCCTCTTCTCCTTTTCTTCCCTTTACTTGGCTACTACATCATCTGTATATGTTTTATGCTTCTTCGGTTTGGGAGGAGCGGACTGAGTTTCCTTAGCCTGAGGAATTTGTTCATCAGCAACGACTTCCTTAACCTTTCTCTTCCTCCTTTTCTTTTTGGATGGTTCTGAAGAGTGTGTTTTTTTTGAGCTTCTTTAAACTCTTCCACAGATAGAGGGTAAAATTCTCCGGATTCACTGGAAAAACCCACCTTCATCCTCTTAAGAGTATCATCACTGACTAGAATGAGCTTGCAATTCCGGATCATTGATTTGTAGGAGACCTTAAAAGATTATATGAACTGAACTATCAGCTTAGATAGTAAGGCAGGAAACATGATAATATGAGCTATCAAACTTCCTTCTTTGATATTCTTGATCGTAACCAATACATGCCTCATCAGATTTATCTTTCTTAGATTTACCAAAAAATCTAAGACATATATATCACTTTTCTTTAGATTGTCTTCATCACCTCTTCTTGGAACCAAAAATCCTTGCACCCAAAGCTGAAGAATTCTATTGTTCAACGTGAGACGAGAAATCTTGATTGTTGAATCATCCTTAAGCCCAAGACACTTCAGTTCCTTCTCCTTGTTGAAACTTCCTTGCACATTGGGAAGTTTGTGTGAGCAGAATTCAGATTCTCCTTCATATGACAAAGCAACCAAGCTCGCGGACTTGGTGTAGGAAAGCTTATAAGTCTTCCCATAAGACTTGAAAAAAAACACTCTCTGCCATCTTTCATCAGGAAGGAAACAGACTCGTAGAACTCGGTCATCAAATCAGTATAAACCGGATCCTATATATCTGACTTTTCTATGCAGACATCTTCCCATCCATTCAGATTTATATTCTTGGAAATAAGGGAATCAAAATTATAGAAATATTGATGAACTAACCTTTCCCTAAAGACTAACCGCTTAGAGATTGGTTTCGCAGTTGACATATCTTGAGATGTTTCTTCAACAGACATTCAGAGTGAAGAAATCTGAATGATTCAGATTGGCTTTGAAAAGTTCGGAACCGGCCTTAAGAAGAGCATTAGGGCTTCGAGATGCAAAAGATTGAAAACCGATGTGGGACGAGTTCTGGAGTCCCCTTTATATAGGCAATGGATGTGACCGTTGGTCTTCTAAAAGCCATCTAACAGTTGAAAAAATATTTGATCTGATATGATGGTTGAGAAAAATCCCGCAAGAAAAACTTGATTCCGATCTTTTGAGGATTTTATAGAAAACATTCGGATTTGAAGAAAACTATAATCCGATCTTTTAAAAACGTAGGAAAATACTAGAAAGAAAAATATGATTACGAAACTATAAGTAAGGAAATCACAACTCTCGGATTGGCTAGAAACATTTTTCGTAATTTATAAAATTATTCCTGTAGAAAATGATATTTAAAAACAATTTCATTACGAAAGTTCAAGTACGAAAATCTCGTTACGAAAACTCCTGTATAAAAATATCCATTCTGGAAGTTCCAGTACGGAAAACAAACTCCATTCCGGAAGTTCTTATTCCAAGAATTTCAATCCTTCAAATTTCAGTTCCAAAAATTCGTATTCTGGAAATTTTAGATTCAAAAATTTCCATTCTGAAAACATCAGTTCCAAAAGGTTTGAAAAACTATCTTTGGAAAATTTTAGTTATACTAATTTTGAAAAACAGATTCCGAAAAATTTTAGTTTCCCTAACATTCAAATGTACTCCCCCTATGAGAAGGAGTTTATTACTGTTAGGAGAATTGTTAAACAAGAAGTTAATTAAGAATGATTACCTTACAGTTATCATTCCTAACTTTTGTTTAATGTATTCAAATATATCGGTGGGTAATGATTTTGTGAAAATATCAGCAAGTTGATCTTGCGTTCTGATAAACTAAAGAATGATATATACTTTAAGTGTGTGATCCCTAAGAAAGTGATGCCTAATGTCTATGTGTTTTGCATGAGAGTGATGTGAAGGGTTCTTACTTTGGGCAATGGCACTTGTGTTGTCACAAAAAATTTGAGTCCTAGTAAAACCTAGGCCATAATCGGTGAGTGTGTGTTGCATCAACAACACTTGAGCACAACAACTTCCAGTTTCTACATATTCATCTTCAGTAGTGGAAAGTGCTACAGAATGTTGCTTCTTACATGACCAAGAAACTAATGAATCTCCTAAGAAATGAAAAGTTACAGATGTAATCTTTCTATCTATCCTATATCCACCAAAGTCAGCATCAGAAAATCTTTTTAGAAAAAAATCATTTCCAGAAGTATAAAATAATCCTAGATCCATGGTTCCTTTTAAGTAGCGAAAAATTCTTTCTACTTCCTTTAAGTGAGATTCCTTAGGATTTGATTGATATCTTGCACATAAGTATACTGAGAATATTTAGTCTGGTCGACTAGCTGTTATGTAAAGTAGACTTCCTATCATACCTCTAAAAGATGTTTGATCTACTGTTTCACAACTTCATCAAGATCTAAAGAGTTTGAGGTACCAATGGGAGTACTTATACATTTAGAATTTTCATAACCATACTTTTTGAGAAGATCATTAATATATACTTATGTTGAGATATATAGGTTCCTTCTGGTTTTTGAGAAATTTGAAAACCAAGGAAAAAAGTTAACTCACCCATCATACTCATTTCAAACTCAGATTTCATTAGACTTGCAAAAGAATTAGTTAAAGATTACTGAGTTGAACCAAATATGATGTCATCAACATAAATTTGATCAATTAAAACACTTTTCTTATCTTTCTTTATAAAAAGGTTTGGATCTGAATTTCCCTTAACATAGTTATTTTGAAGAAAAAATCCTGTCAGTCTATCATACCTGGCTCTTGGGGCTTGCTTAAGACCATACAAAGCTTTGGTAAGTCTAAAAACATGATCAAGATGTTTTGTATCTTCAAATCCTGGAGGTTGTTCAACAAACACTTCCTATTGAACATAACCGTTAAGAAAAGCACATTTCACATCCATTTGAAAAAGTTTAAAATTGAAGAATGTTGTAAAGGCAAGTAGAATATCAATAGATTCATGACTAGATACTAGAGCATAGGTTTCTTCATAGTCTATTCCCTCTTGCTGATTATAGCCTTTAGCAACGAGTCTAGCTTTATTCCTTACTATGAATCCATTTTCATCACAATTGTTTTTGAAGACCCATTTAACTCCAATAACAGAAGTTTCCTTAGGTCTTTCAACCAAGTTCCAGACTTTGTTTCTTTCAAATTCATTTAGTTCATCTTGCATAGCTTTGATCAAATCATCATCACCTAAAGCTTCATCAGTGATTTTTGGTTCTAATTGGGAAAGAAATGCTAGATGTTCTACTTCATTTCATAATGAACTTCTAGTCCTTACAGGTTTATTTACATCACCAATGATGCTATCACTGGGATGATTCTTAAGAAACACCTTATTTGGGTTTTGTAAAGTTTGTTCATCAACATAGGGTAGAATGTTTTATGGGGTAAATGTTTCAGAAGTATCTTCTTGAACATTTTACTTATCAGAAGGACCTTCAATCAAAGGTTGACAATTAGTTTTTGAAAAGACATCCAACGATGTAGATTGGGATAGTTTGAAAACAAAATGATCAAACTCATCAAATTTTACATGCACTGTTTCTTCGACAGTACAAGTTTTTTTATTGAAAACTCTATATGCCTTAGAAGTTGTGGAGTATCCTAAGAAAATACTTTCATCAGATTTTGGTGTGAATTTATGTAGATTATCTTTAGTATTCAGAATGAATACTTTGAAACCAAAAACCTTGAAATAAGAAATTCTTGGTTTTCTACCATTCCATAATTCATCAGGAGTTTTATTAAGAAAAGTTCTAATAAAAACTCGATTTATAGTATAACAAGATGTACTTACAGCTTCAGCCCAGAAATGTCTAATTATAGAATTTTCACTCAACATGGTTCTAGTTATTTCATAAAGAATTCTCTTTCTTCTTTCGACTACACCATTTTTTTGATGAGTTCTAGGTGTTGAAAAATTGTGAGTAATACCTTTTCTACTAAAAAAAGTTTCAAAATCAGAATTTTGAAATTCTACTCCATGATCACTATGAATTGTTTTCAGTGGAAGATTTTTCTCATTTTTAACTTCTACTCTAAAACTTTTGAAATAAGAAAAATCTTCAAACTTCTTTTATAGAAAATAGACACAATTAAATCTGGTGTAATCATCAACTAGAACAAACACATAGTATTTGCCTCCAATACTTCCAGTTTGTGTTGGACCAAAAAGATCCAAGTGCACTAACTATAATGCATCAGTTGATGAGACTTCACCAATTTATTTATAACTAGATTTATGTTTCCTTCCATATTGGAAAGGATCACAAACTTTAGAAAAATCAAATCTATGCTCCGGTAGATCCATAACTAGTTTCTTATTAGAGAGTTTACATAAGTTTTTAAGATTACAGTGACCTAATCTTCTATGGCATAACCAGGAATGATCTTCCATTGCACTTAGGCAAGGTAAATCTTGGCTCCTGAGGTCTTCTATGTTCAAATTGTAAACATTCTCTTGCCTATTGGCTGAGAGAATAAATTCTTCCTTGGAATTGTGTACTAAGCACTTATAATTCCAAAAATTTACAAGGTACCCTTCAACACATAACTGACTTATGCTAATGAGGTTGTGTTTAAGACCCTTAACAAATAAAACATTTGAAATCAAATTATTACCTAGAAGAACAATATTACCAATACCAACAATTTATCCCAGTGCATTATCTCCGAAAGTTACCTTTCCTCCTTTCGTTTTGATAATCTTTTGAAAATAGCTTTTGTTACCAGTCATGTGTCGGGAACATCCACTATCCATGTACCATGTGTTGTTGTTGGTACTTCCTTTATCTTCTTGACAACAAGAAAAGAATTAGACATTCGGAATCCAAACTTTCTTGGATCCTAGATTTCCAGACAACAAAATTTTCAGAACGCACACTTTCTTATAAAAATAGGCGTTATGAAAACCTATAGATTGGGTTTTATTTAAAGAACAATTCTTCGCCCATTGACCACCACATTGACACTTGGTACAAAATGGGGCACTTTGTGGAACAAAGTAGTTGTTACTAAATGTTGGTTTTGCATGGGTATAAACAAATCCAGATTTGTTTCTCAAAGGTCGTATTTGAGAATACATTTTATCAAAATTTTCATTACCATGGTTAAAGTTTGATAAACACTTCTTTAAGGAAAAAATTTCGAACTAGATTTTTATAAACAAGTTTTTATCTTCAAAATCATTATATTTAGAACTAGAACTAGGCTCAAAGATACTTTTCTTAGAAATTACTTTTTCAAACTCTTTAGAATGTTTGTTCCTTTCAGAACTTATTTCCTCAATATTTTTTGAAATATTTACAAAATCAGAATTTTTCCTATCAAGATCTTTAGAAAGGTCTGATATTTATTTTGTAAGAATATAATTCCTAGAGTTTTCCTAATCATGTTTTTTATTGAGTTTAGAATTCTCAATTTCAATAAGTTCAGCTAACCGAGAAACTTCTTCATAGGTAGTTGAAGTATTTTCTTCATCAGAAGAGGATTATTCATCTGAATAGTTATAATACTTACTATCATTATAACTTAAAGAAACATTGGTCAATGATTTATAATTTCGTACCTTAGCCATAAAGAAATGATTTTCAATGGGTAATATTGCTATAAGACCAAGATTCTTCTGTCCTGAAGATTCATAATCAGAAGATTCGTCTGAAGAGTCACCACCACTAGCACTCCAGGTGTCATTTTATTTCAGAACATTCTTAGCTTTGGTCTTGTAATACTTATTTCTATTCATCTCTGAATTCCTTTCTTTCCTTTATTTATTTTTGAGCAATGGGAAATCTGGTCTAATATGCCTAGCTCTCTTGCATTCATAACAAGCGACTTCTCCATATTTCCTTTCTTTCCTTTCCTTTTTCTTATATTTGGATTGTAAATTTCTCTGGCCAGCTATCTTGTTCATTCTTCGAGCAAGATTTTATAACTCATTTTCTGAGATTTCACTTTCACTAGAATTCGATTGAATAACCACCTTTTAGACTTGGATCTGGTTACTCTCTCAAGAGTCTTAGCTTTCATATGATTTGCTGTTGTTGTAAAAGAGATAGTACCATTCCCATTCTTCTTTTTGATGTTGTCAACATCTCTCTTCATTCTAGTTTCATGTTGGCTAAGAGTTCCAAATATCTCATCAAGAGAAATTTCAGTGACCTTCCTGTTCTCATCTATAGCTATTCTCTTTGATTCCCACTCATTGGGCATAATATCAATTATCTTATCCACAAGAGCTTCATCATCTAACCCTTTTTCTCCCATAGACTGTAAGCTATTGACTATAGTCATAAATCTCTGTTGAACATTAGAGATTGGTTCTCCATAAGGAAAATTTAAACCATGGTATTTAGCTCTAAGCACAGCTCTCCTAGTTTTAATCACATTAGAAGTGCCCATGTGTGTAACCTTTGACT
The DNA here is from genome assembly GCA_963277665.1 of Viscum album. NCBI lineage: Eukaryota > Viridiplantae > Streptophyta > Magnoliopsida > Santalales > Viscaceae > Viscum > Viscum album. The sequence goes on along the minus strand of OY728129.1, from coordinate 1,265,672,371 downwards.
TCTTCCAGATACAATTAGCTGCTTCACAAGAAGAAATTTGGATATATATATTTCTAGTCATTGAACATACTAGATTGTTGTGTACCTTATAATTGAGTTGATACTTTTGCTTTTCCTAGTTAGTGAAAGTTCCAACTTCCTTATCAGGAATTTTATAATCTCCAGTAAGAATAACGAAATTATCCACTCTAGTATTGATAACAAAAGTCTTCATTTGATCTATCCAGTAATCATAGTCATTACCATCAAAGATTGGTGGTCTTGTAGGGTTTAGATTGTCAATAAAACCAACATTGACTCCTGCCATTCTTAAAGAAAACCTTGGCAACCAAACTAGTTAGTAGAAAAAGTTCGTAACCACAAAGTTCAGAATGACAATTCAGAATGATAAATTTCGGAACGACAAAGTTCGGAATGACAGAGTGCGGAATGACAAATTAAAATTTCAAATAAAGGATGAAGAATAAATAAAAAGATGAGCAATAAAAACCTATACGTGAGTATAAGTATTTCTGAGACCTCCTCTGATACCAATTGTTGGATCAAAATAATGATGTAGATGCTCAATATACAAGAGGGGGGTGAATTGTACACTATAAAAATTCCTTTAGAACCTTCAAAGTTGGTTACGGATAACTATTTTTTCCTTAGACAAGGAAAATTCTAAGTTTAACAAAGTTAAACTAAGAAAATTTCACAACACCCTTAATCACCAACTGGAGAATGGGAACCAAGATTTAAAATATAAGATTCTACCTTAAAGATTATAGAATCTAAACTAATTAGAGTACAATTTTAAGGAAATATAAGAAGGTTATACTTTCCATACAATAAAATATGCAGCGGAAACAAACAAGTAAGAAAAACTACAACTAACAAGATATGAATCTTTTAACCCAAAGGGAAGGGTATCCAACAACCTTGGATAAAGGTCCCTTGATTTATACTTTCAAGCAATATTGTCTTACCCACACCAGGATAAGCCCTTGATACGAAGATCGGAATCTCTGTCTTGCTATCCCTGCAAGCCCTCAACTTCATGGTAGTTGGAACCTCTGTCTTCCTCAGCAAGGAAGCCCTCAAACTTCAAGGTAGTCGGAACCTCTGTCTTCTTATCCCCGGAAGTCCTCCAATGTAATCACCAACATTCATAGTCGCACAAAGAAACATGAACGAGCTGTTCAGTATACAAAATGCATGAAAATATTCTCTCTCTAGAAATCACCTTAACAGCGTGTGTTCTCTAGATCGATTTACTTCTTATTGAGCTCTTTCAAATGAGATCCTATTTATAGGAAAACTTCCAACAGTCGGCTCCCTCTTCCAATGGTCATATTTTCCATGAAATTCGGAGGGACCTGTACACGTGTAACTCAACCAACGATTAATTATAAATAGAATAGACGACATCGTTTTATAACAAACCATGTATAACTGAATGCATGACATTGTTTTGAAATGAATAATATGTAAGTAAAAGCTAATCAATATTTCGGAGTGTAAGAAAGTCAAAAGTTCAGAGTCTAACCAAAATGAAATTCGGAGTCTATGTTAAGAAATGTTTGGATTCTGTTTTATAGGAATTCGGAGTCTGGTTTCACCAGAGATTGGAATCTGAACTTGCAATGTTTAGAGTCGAACTACTTAAGATTTCAGAGTTGAACTTCATAAGAGTTTAGAGTCGAACTGTTTAAGAGTTCGGAGTCAAACTTCATAAGAGTTTGGAGTGGAACTACTGGAGACTTCGGAGTCGAACTGCTTAAGAGTTCGGAGTCAAACTTATGAAAGTTCAGAGTCCAGAATTTGGATTGGAACTGCATTACAGTTCACATCCAGAATTCGGATACTAAAAACAGAATTCTCCAAATCATTACATTATATGGCTCTGGGATTTTGGGAATGAATCTGTTTTTTATACTTAAGAAAAAAATATGGCTATGTATAAGAAAATCTAGGTTAGGGTAAATTTCTTTGAAGAAGTAAATTTTCCTTATGAAGGTAAAATTTAATTTTTTTTAAGTATAAGGTGTTTGTGATTTTCAAAACAAGAAGGAATGGAAGAGTCATAAGGAAAACCTTATTGACTCAACAATGTGGAAAATTTTACAAGACTTGTGAGGCAAGGTTATGGTATTATTATCCCACTTGCAAGTAAGACTGACCAAATATCCAATGGATTAAAATCAATCCCCTGAAGGTAATTATGTATAAGATACTTCAGTAGCTAAGAAGAAATTGTTTGATGTTGTCTTAAGGTGGAAATGGAAATTGTAGATACCCAACATTACCATGGATTTGAAAAGAAAATAAGGATTGTGTCTCATGAAAACATGAATAAATCACTTTTTGGAAAGAAATTCCAGCCTTATACATGATATAAATGTGGGAAGAAACATCAATAGATGTATTTAAATGGAATTGATAAGTGCTTTAAATGCAGATAGGTGAGTCCTAAATCCAGTTAATTTTGAAAGGAAATGAAGCGTCCAATTATTGCAATGATGGAAAAGTAGATGCTAACTGATGCACCCCCAAGCTCCAATGATATAAATTCAAGGAGTATGGAAATTATTCCAATCAGTGCATAAATCTAAATTATTTTGAAGATTGATGACAACAACCTCTAAAGCACAAAGACAACAGGAAATATTTTGAGACTATAATTACCAATCTAGGTTATGAGAATGATGTGGTGAAAGGTATACTTATAATCCACTCCAAAAAATCTAATGTAATATTTTATTCAAGATCCATCCACTATTTTATTTCTAAAGATTTTTCTGAGGGTATCATAGTATCACCCTAATAAATAGATATTGAGTTAGCTTTGAAGATTTTGAATGGCTCAATGGTCACATCACTTAGTTACAATTGTTCTTTGATTGATGTTTTTGGGAAAGTAATTCTTTTTTATCTTGTTATTCTCTCTATAGTTTAATTTTATGTGATTATTGGCATGAATTGAATTTATCTATATGGATCTCATACTAATTAATGGGGAATGGAAGTCATATTCTATATTCCAAATGAACCTATAATTATTTGTTGAATCAATTATGAATATGAAATTGAAATGGACATTGATTACATATTGTGGGCCTTAATTCCTATAAATTATGGTTATCTATCTCAGCTGGTTGGGGAGAAAGTCAACATTAAGGATACACATTTTATATATGAGTTTTTTGATTTTTTCCAAAATAGTTTCCAGGTCTCCCACCAAATCGTAAAGTTTATTTTTCAATAGAACTCATATTAGGTGGTATTCCTATTTTGAAGACTCCTTATTGAATAGACCAATTTATTTAAAATAATTAAAGAATCTACTCCAAGATAATATCGATAAGGGATTCATATTCCCTATTGTATCACCTTTGGGGGGACCTATTTTATTTGTTAAGAGGAAAGATGGGTTAATTTATATTTTAATTGATAATCAGGATCTTAACAAGATTAAAATAAAGAACAAGTATCCTCTTCCCTGCATCGATTATTTATTTGATCAACTACATGGAGCTCATTAATTTTCTGAAATTGAACTTTGTTCAGGATATATTCCATTGAGGGACAAGAAGGAGGATATACCCAATATGACATTCCAATGAAGGTATGGAAACTATGAATTTATAGTGATTCCTTTTAGTCTTACTAATTCCACTGCTATCTTCATGGTAATTGTGAATATAGTATTTAGATACTATCATGATCAATTTTTGGTTGTATTTATAGACAAAATTATTTTACATTAAAATAGTAACAAAGAACCTGAAGAGAGCTTCAGGGTTATGTAGAAGACCCTGAGAAAGGATATGCTTTATGAAAAATTTACCATGTGTGAATTTTTTATTCATAAATTTTCATTTATAGGATATATAATCTCATGTGAGGGTATATTAATAGATCCTCCAAAGATAGATGTTATTGTGAAATGGCCAAGACCATCCATGGTAACTAAAATCCCAAGATTTCTTGGTTTGGAAGGATATTATCAGTGCTCTATGGAGAATTTATCTTGAATGTCTAATCCAATCACCATGTTAACTCATAAGGATGACATGTTCCTATGGATTAATGAATGTGAAGAAATTTTAGGTAACTACAGAAAAGATAACATATGTCCCATTATCATAAATTACACCAAAATGGTGAAGGGTATGTAATTTATATTTATGCATACAAGAAGGTATTATGATTCATTATTATAAAAAATGAAATGGGTATAGATTGTGCCTTATGAAAATTAAATATTCTTGACAAAAATTACACAACTCATGATTTGGAGCTAGATGCAATAATATTTACATTAATGATATAGAGGCATTATATTCATAGGGAAAAGTGTGATATATATAGTTATAATAGAATATTAAAGTATATATTCTCAAAGAAGTAGTTTAATATGATCTAAATAAGATAGTTATAACTAATTAATGATTATTATTAATCAAAACATTACGACCCTGGTAAAGGGAATAAGGTGGAACATGCTCTATGTTGAAATGAACATGATATCATATATATGATGAGGATGAATGAAGACTCAATATTTATAGATTTTCAAAGGATGGATATGGAAATCATAAAGTAAGGAGATAAATCTTACCTGGTCCAAATGAATGTTAAAATATCTATCTGAGTAATTATTAAATAGAAGAAAATGAATATGTGGAGTTTTAACATAAGGTGAAAATATTTCTGAGTTTAACTATGCTTGTGATGGAACTATAAGGTTTAGAAACCATGTATGTGTTCCTCCTATAACATATTTGAAAAAGGATATTTTTGATGAGTGTCATAGTTAATCATTATCTATTCATATTGTAAGTACACAGATGTATAGAGACCCATAAGAATAGCTCTAGAGGGATGTAATGAAGAGAGATATTACAGAGTATGTTTCTCAGTTCTTGGTCTTTCATCAAGTTTAGGCTAAGCGTCATAAATCAAAGGGTATGTTACAACCATGAACCATAGAATAATTGAAATGGGAAAAACTCACCATGTATTTTGTCATAACACATACCAAAATATCTAAAGGCCATAATGCTATATGGGTTACAGTTGATGACCTTAAAAATTATAAACACTTATTTTCTATTATAGAAGACCCATATATTATATTATTACTAGAATATATATTATGGGAGTGGTAATATTTCTTGGAATACCACTTTACATTGTATCTGATTAATATCTGAGGTTTACCGCAATGTTCTGAGGATGTATTCATTATAATAGGGATGAATATATATGTTTTAGAACTTCTTATAATCCATAGTCTTATGGTTAATCTGAGATGATAATTCAAACTCTAGAAGATATATGGAGAGTATTCTATATGGATTTAAGGTGTGGTTGGGATTAACTCATTTATTTGATATAATTTTATTATAACAATAGTTTTCACTCTAGCATTCAGATAGCTTTTTATGAATCCCACCATGGTAAGAAGTGTATAAGTATAATGTACTAGAATGGTGTTGGGGAAATAAATCTATTTTTACATAATGTAGACAAGGAAATAGAATAAAATATTATATCCATTCAATTAAAAATAAGAGAATCTCATAGTCGAAAAAAACATTGGTTGAAAATCATCGAAGAGATATGACGTTTGAAGTGGGTGACAAGGTATTTCTACAAATATCTCCCTAGAAGAGAGTAATGAGAGCTGGAAAGAAGGCAACATTAAGACCTAGGTATATTTTTCTTTTTGAAGTTTTTTATTTTATTAGGATGGTAGCTTATCGATCGTCTCTTCCACTAAATCTATATCATGTTCATGATGTGTTCCATGTATCTCTCTTGAAGAAGTACATAACTGATCTTTCACATGTACTAATCTCAATGGTTGTACATCTCGAATGACATATTTTTATGAGGAACAACCGATAGATATTATGGATCGTATATATAATGTTCTATGGAAAAATACCACTCATACGGTTAAAGGTTTGTGAAAAAACCACCAATTTTTGGAAGTTAAGTGGGATCCTGAGGATGTGATGACGCAGTGGTATCCTAATATATTTTTATTCTAGTGATGAATTTTGGGGGGGAAATTCATTTTAAGGTGGGTAGAATGTACCACCTTCTGTTTAATACTCAAAAGTTCATTTTATAACAATAAAATTAGAAAATAAATATTATTGGATTATGTTAATTCAATATATATGTAAAACATTTAATCTAATGTTTTACTTCTATCCCATTTGTTTTCTTGAAATAATATATAATTAAATCCAATTTTATGCTTAAAAATTATTTTTTTCTAAAATGATATTTTTTTCACCTTTTGATGGTGCACTGGTTTTAAAACTAAATTTTGAAAATTTTATAAATTATATTTGAAAAAAAAAACTTCTTATTCGAAAAAAGTAAATAAAAATTTACTTTGGTTGAATCATTGATATTTTTATGATAAGTTTCATATTTTTATGAATACTGAAAAATATAAAATTTTAATTGAAAGAAAAATTTTCATCAAAATAATTTATAGTTTTTTTATATTTAATTACATTAATTTTTATATGTTAATACAATTTCGGTAAATATAATCAATATCACATTGAATTTGGATATAAAAACATTTCAATATTTTGAACATTTTCACTTTAAAAACCCATTTTCTCTTTATATTAATGTGAATAATTTTAAATTAATTTTAGAAAATTATATATTTTGAATTTTAAAAAATGAATCCCATATTTGGAATAAAAAGTTTTCAATTTATTAAATAGTTTCCTTTTATTTTTGGACAGTATGAATAGTAACTTTATTAATATTAATACCACAATTAAGGGTATATCGAGTAATTAAGGGTAAAATTAATATTATAAATATTATAAACATACCCCAACACTTTCATAAATATTATTGTATGAATTTAGTTCAACCCTGAACACATAATTTTAGAAATTGAAATTTTTAATTGACACTGTTCCTGGAAAAGGACATAGATATTATAAAAATAAAAGAGAGTGATTAAATGTCACGCTATTAATTTCAATAAGTATAATATTTTTAATATGGGTTTAAATTGAAGATATTATCGACTATATATATTATTCTGAAATATAAGCGGTTTATCTACATAATTTAAATTTATTTTTAGTTTTTAGTGAAGAAATAATTATCACAAATAATTACATAATTATGATGTAGTAATTATTCAATTAATTGAAAACCAAATTATGTGATTTGAAAAACAATAAATTAAATATAATTTTAATTAATTAAGGTTCTAAAATATTTGACTAGGTTAATATGACAAATTATGAGTGTATTATATTAATTGTTTTGAATATATATTAATGTATTGATTTTCTTAAAGTTAATGTAATTAATGACGTCAAAATTGACACAAAGGATATTTTATGAAAATGAAATTTCATTAAATTAGTTAAAAAAATACTAATTTTGGACACTTGGGATAAATTATAGTTTACAATATCAAAATAGACTATTTATGATTTAATTTTCACCTTATAAGTAAAAATATCTACCTTTTAATATTGAAAATATTATTACCATAGTTAAACATAAAACAAGTTAACTAAGGGTTAGTAAAACTGATAAGATCTAAAATTTAATTTTTTATGGGATTATCTCCTAATTATACACTATAATTGAATTCCATTCCATTTGGAAGTATTTGGATTGATATTTAACATATTTTAATTTAATATTCTGAGAAATTCCACAAATGCCCCATAACATCATTATAAAAGGACACCTCCTACCTTATCTCATTTCATCATATTGAGTATTATAGATATAAAAAAAATATAAAAAATTATCCTATCCACGTCCCTATCCATATTATAGAGGTTATTGTCTTCCCAATGGACTAACTCTAGAGTCCTTTAGATTAAATCTAAAGGATCCTTTTCAAAGAAGATGTAATTGATCTAACCGATCACTCTTATTTTCTACTCTTCTATACCTACTATAAACATATGATATATATCATAAATTATTAACTTCAGAATAATAAATATTCTAAAAATTTAATATTTTTATAAACTCGCCATTATACATCTCCTTTCCCATCGAACAAGAGGTGAACGTATCGATCATGCGTATGTATGGATTACCGTCTCTATGTAGTGATACAATTCATTTTTTGTTACCGTATTTTATGAATTTTAATTATGAGGGTTTTAATGTTTGTATATTATATTTATGACATAATTATAGTTTTATAATTATAATATCATATCTACCATTTTAACACATAATCCTAGGGGAAATTATGACATTGCTTGTGAGTACTTATGGATGACCATCTCCATGATGCGATATGATTCAATTTTCATATATATTTCATATGGGTGGTAATAAGGATGAATTTTATGAATATATATGATATATTTAACATAAAAAGTATTATTTAAATGATGGGATTATGATCAAAGTATAAGTATTGGGACCACAAAACCCAAATATTCTTGGGAAAGGAAGCATATATCACATAGAACAATGATTTTAATTTTTAATAAATGGGTGAAAAAAAGTTTAAAAATAACAGTACATGTAATTATTGATATACAGTTATGTAATATATATATAATAAATTGACATTTACTATACATGAGGTTTGAATTTGAATTATTAACTACACGACTTGATGTATGTAATTTTTGTCTCACTTTTTTTTGTTGGACACATTCCTTATATATTTATCCTTTCTTCAATGAGGCATATATAATGCCCATGAATCTATTTTAAGAGTCTAATTCATAATATTATGGAATTTTCATATCCATATAATTTTCTTTCTTTCTTGGGTAATATGATTCGATTGATTATAATGTTTCAAGGGTTTATTTCACAATTCCATCAATATTCAAGATTGTTTAGTTTTAAATCTATGTTGGGGAATATTTATCTTCCATGTCCAAGTTTTATAAAAAACTTTTCTAAATGTTTTATAATATTCTCCTCTAAATATTTAATGTTATTTTTACAAATGTTTTAATTTTTACATAATGGTTTTAGATGAATCTTTTTATTTTAGTTATCCAAAAAATGGTACTTTGTGAATTTTTTGAAAAAAAGAAAGAAATAAATGTTTTTTTATATTATATAGAATGAATAGATTTCCCATTCATTAGAACAACTTGACACATTCAATATTTACTTAAAATTATTATGTGTTTATTTTCAAAGAAAATGTTTTCATTTGAAATTTCATGCCTCTTTAAAAATGATTTCATAAAGGAAAGAATATTTTTCTCATGATTTATTTCAATTATTATTTCATTAATAATTTTCCATTTAAGATGACATTATCTAATGTTAAATATTACTTACTGGGGATATGACCCAAGGATATAATTCTTATTATTCCTGTGAATGTTTTTTTATGTTGGAGTGATACTTATGAAATATATTTCCTTTCCATGAGCTATATTATGATGAAGTATTTATGAAACTCATCCCCTTACATAGGTTCTGGTGTAATGAATAATTTATGGCCCATTGAAACACATATGTATTGTTTTTATCATGTGATGGGTGGGACCTATATCTCCCTCTAATGAATTGGGTAATGAATTGTATCTCATGAGATAGTTAAGGTAAACAAGTTGATGTACTCGATATGTAATGGGAAAAATGTCAATATGCTAGATCTGTTAAGAGAAACGAGTTATAAGGCATGATCTGAGAGTTTTGGTAGTTAACCTTGACATATGAAATTATTTTATATACTTATAATTATTCCAAAAAACATTTATGATTTGAACATGTGGTTCAAGAATGAGTTATGGTGAAGATTCATTCGTATGGTTCATGTTAATGTTTTATGCCATAACCAGTTTCTATGATCCAATGAAGGTTGGGTATGAACTTTTTATGATATGATCATGATCACATACCCATATTTATTATATTAGACTTTCATAAGATAATAAATTGATATCTTCTATGTTTATCCTTACTGAGTATCTATGCTCATCTTTTTCTTTTGTTTCATTTTCACTGGATATGAAGAAATGTGTTAAGTGTTATTTGAAAAAAGTGATATTTCATATAAATAAATAATCATTATATGATGTAAATATTTTATGAAATATTTTTTTATGTTTCTATGTTTACAACGGAACAATAACTTTATAATTGTCAATAATTTATTTGTATAATGAAATGAATATTAGTCTAGAACGATGTAATATCAATGTATGAAAGTGTTGGGTCGATAAAATTATTTCAAAATAATATAAATGATATAGATATCATAATTATTTATTAAATTAATATTTTTAATATCTTTGAAATGTGGGGATGGAAAAAAAACCATGTTTATTCTTGGAGGCGGTAGTTCGCACAACGCATGGAGAAACGTTTCATTTTTCATAAGAGATAATAAAAAAGGTTTTTAAGGATCATTACCAAAGAATAATAAAATTAATTATATAAAAAATACTAATTTTATTACATATATATATTTAAATTATAATTGAAATAGAAAAGTATAAAAAAAATAAGTTAAGTAAAAAATGATTACTAATGTGGAGCACCTTGAGATTTCCTTGGATGATGATTTTGAAATTGTTAGATAAGAAGTCTCTTAAAAATGATCAAGATAGCGAAATAGTAATTTATGGTAATGGAAAACGGTAGGGTTTCAATAGGAAAATTAATTTTTAGGAGTTCCTTGAATAGGTTTTGAGAGGCCCCATTATATGTGGTGATAATGACATTTTTTTAAAGATTCCAACATAATATATAAGGATCACATGGAAAAAATGTCATGTGGATCCAAAATTTAGAAATAATTGTGTGGTTATTAGATATTGATGAGATACACTTAATTTACTCTCTTATAAAATAGTTTTTTTATCTTGTTTCAATCCCATTATGACTTGAATTGCTACTTTTATCATTTTAGTTTTTATTATGGTAACTGGTTTTTACCTAAGGTAAAATAATATCTATGCCAAAAATAATGTTAATATTATCATATAATTCTGACCAACTGATTACCAATTTTAAATCCATTCCATTTTATTCAATTCATAAAAGAGATAAAAATTAATTTTAAAATAAAAATGTATAATATTTTGGAAAACATTTTTTGAGACAATATTATATAATGATCTGGATTTCCCTAGGCCATTACATTGTGAAAATATAGTGCTTGTGCTGTTCTTGGGTGTTGTAGTTGTTTATTTTCAAGTGTTTTCCAAAAATATATTTTCACCAAATGGTGGCACCGAAGCGGTGGTGCACAGAAACTGTGACACACCAAAATAGTGGCGCACCATAACAGCGACACCGTAATAGTGGAATAGAAATAGTGGCACATTGAAACTGTGGAACCATAAAGATAAAACCATGAGGATTCCACACCAAAAAAATTACACTATAATGGTGTCACCATTATAACTCTACACTGAATCAGTGCAACCAAAAAATAGTGTCTCACCATTTTCCAAATTTGTAGTTTCCTGAGTTTTTTCAGTTTCTCCCATTTTATGTCATATTTTATATAAAATGCGTTTAAAGCCTTTATTGGGAATTGTTGAGGGGTTTTAATGGATATTAATTATATCATTAATATCCTAACACTATGGGGACTTTGAGATACTCAAAACACATGATCATGACCATAATCCCATGTTAATGAATTTTGAATTTGTTCCCCCTTTAATGTAGGATCTGGTTCTTCAGGGCCATGATCTTCCTGTCCCATGGTTTTTATTCCCTCTTGGTGCACCTAAAGCCCTTCTCTATAGAAGAGTTGTGAACCTATTCTAGATCCCCTTCCTACTCAGTTTTCATAGAGTTTTCTACTACTCGTGTGATCCCCTGTTTTACCGTAAAGAGGAGTTTTGGTCACATGTTGTTTTGGGAAGGTATTATTATAATTCTCTTTATTTTTGTATCTTGTAGGGTGGGTGTACTAATGAAACATGTGATGAATGAATAAGATGAGTAATAAATTAGGGGAAAGTTATTATTAAAAGATAACAGGTAGGGAATTGAAGATAGTTTGATGTTGATCAATTGTTTTACATGTTATCTTGTTTCTTTAATGGTTTTTGTGGATGTATTCCTTTTGAAAATCATAGTTATTTGTGATCTTTTATTGTAAATTTGTGATGTTCTATTTTTTTTGTGATGCTTCATTAAATTTATGTAACACGAAATCTGTTTAATCATGTATACATGGTTAAATAAAATGGTTGCCCAAGGATAAAAAACCTTGTTTGATCACCCCTGTATATCAAAGTGGACATAAAGTACAATGTGTACCAAACCTTAATATATCTAGTTTGATAGGTGTGTTTATGTTCTGTGTATTGTGGGATTTGTGACTTGGGTTCTTTTTCTGGTTTTGTTGTTGGGAGCACCATTTTGGGTACAGAGGTGGGAAAGGGAGTTGGTTCTATGAGAAAGGAGTGGTATGTGTGTGCAACAGGGATGTGGGTTAATGGTAGTTGATGTGGGATTTGTGTGTGGGGAGGTATGAGTGGTATGTTGGAATATCAGGTTGAGAGACTGATTGATTGTGGAATGGATGGACATGTAGGCAGTGGGGCTGCCTTTGTTAGTGTTATGGATGTCTAGTGATGTTGGGCAGTAGAACTAGAATGTGGTTATGGACTTGTTATGTAGTGGGACTATATAAGGGAAACATTCAGGGAGTGTGGATGCATAATTGGGTTTTTTCATGACATCATGTTAATAGGTGCATAGGGTGTGGTGTTGTGGTGATGTGGAGTTGTCGGGTTTTGTTGTGATAGGATCATTGAGCTGGATTACATTGAATAAGGACGGTTGGCAGTGGTTGAAGGAGTGTATTGGGAAAGGAGGTGTTTAGTGGGACTATGGTTTTTTTGTTCACTATTGTTTTCATGAATGGTTGTTAAAATGAAAATAATTTACCTTGGTCCCTCTCCCCTTGTCCAACATTGGAAGTAATAAAGAATGAAGCGGGTTGGTTGCTGTGTGTTTAGTTAATCAGGCTCTTCACCTTCAAATAAAGGTTGAGAATGTTGTGGTTGGTAGTTCCCCTTGGTAATTATGTAATAAATTAAAGTGAACGCATTAAATTAAAAATAACAAGTGGTAAAATTAAAAAGGAGTTGGGTATATGCTTTGGCAATGGCTTCTTGTGTAGTTGTAAATATAGGGGTAGCGTCAAAAGTGGCTATGGTTACCCAATTATTTGATTTGGGACCCATAGTTTAGGATGATTGTTTATTTAATTATATTTTTGGTTTTTAGTACCTTTTTATTTCTATAAAAAACCCACACTTGATGATCACCATGTGATGAACACCCCCATTGTGTGGGGAGGGTGTCTTTTCCAACATCCAGGTGGGAGGATGGATGGCTGGTTATTGACTTTCCTTCTTTCACCCTCTTTCAGGTTCTTACCACTCAAGCATATTCGGGCTTGCTATAATAGATTGAGGATTATAATAAGACAATATCCTTCAATAAGGTTTGTTTTGGATGAGGGGACTAGGTGTTTGAAGGAAAGTATTGTTTTCTGAAGTGTCTTCGGGATGAGGCCCAGGTGTCCGCGTCCAAGATGCGTGGTGTGGTTGTGGTATAGGTTTCTGTAGGTGTGTTTTGTGCATTGATTGAGGCCTAGCTGTTTGCGGGTAGGCTGTGGAAGTGGGAATTAATTTTGGAATAGTTGTAGCATCAAGGAGTTATCTGTTAGGAATGAGGAGTTAATCATATGGAAAGTGGTGAGGGGTACCCAAATGCCGATTTTCTTATATTAATACTTTTCTTGACTTTACTTATTTGGTGAGTGTGCCTTTGTGAGGATGGGTGTGTTAGTACTCTTTGGTTGGTTCTTTTGTGGTTATATTATTTTCTCATAGGGATATTAGTGTGTTTCTCCCACTTGTGCATGGGTGGATTTAGTTTTCCTATTGGGTATACTTGTATACTCACCCTACATTTGTAAAACTATTTTATGGTTTCTAGGAGGACTTTGAGGACTGTTTTGGACTTTACTAGATCTGGCATTAGAATAGTTATCATTATTCTTCTTAGTATCTTTCTTTTAGTACATTATTTGGTGATTTGTTTTTTACTTTTGACGTAGTTGACCATTAAATCATGCATGCTTTGGATTCTGGTTCCCTTTATATAATTTTTTGGTGTTGTTTTGGGAATTTTTCCATCTTATCTTCTGACCATGTTTCATTAAAAATGGATGCCTTCCATTTTTGTGAGATTATATAGCCTTGGTGTTAGTTTCTACTTTGTGGCCTATTAAAGGTGGGACTCGGGGGGTCATTATCTATTCTTCATATTGATGAATGAAGGACATGGCACTTAGCTATCACTTCCCCCATCATGAAGAAGGCAGGTCATGATAGAATGGAATTAGAGTGAGGTTGAGAGATAGGATGGAGTTAAGAGTTAGGAATAATGAGGATTGCATGGGATGGTATGGAAATTGTATTAGGAAAACATTTTTTGTGAAATAGGCCAATGAAGACCAGCTAGGACACAGAATTTTAGGCCCCCCATTATCCGATGCAAGGACTCTGAGCCTACTAAATGACCAAGTGAGGCTACACTGATTTAAGGGTATAGACCATAGGAAATGTACATTCATTATAATGACATGTGTTCTAGTGTTTATTGTGTGTTTTTAGAAATTAATTTAAATAAAAAGTTAAATAAATCTTAATAGAAAATTTCATACTACTCAGGATTGGAAATTCCTTGTTTACCATTTCAGCTATGGAACCCGAATATTTCCCATGTGTAGTATAAGTAGTTGAGCCCCATAAGGCTAACATGGTTGATCAATAGAGGTCCAATAGAGAGGGGGATGTTGAGTTGTGGAAATCACCCTTTGTAATTTCTAGCAGTAGACCCTAGGGTTGTATGAAGACAACGTTTCAGACTCAGAGATGGAGGGAAGGATTGAGAAGCTGGAAATCACCTTTACGTTGATCTGTCTCCAAGGGAGTACTAGGTTCCTTTAAAAGTTATCCATATGAAAGGAGGGAACATCAATGGTGGATGATTTACATTAAGGAGATTAAGGAGACCAATGTCTCATGGGATGACTTTAAGAAGGAGTTTTAGGTAGAGTTTCATTTCATGATGATGTAGACCGAGAAGTAGTAGAAGATTCTATCCCTAAAGTATGGGATTATGTTGGTGATGGAACTAGGGATCAATTTCAAAGATCACCTACATTTTTCTTTAAATATCTTTCTGGATAAGGAGTCACAGGCAAGATGCTTGGAGGAGGCACTCTGACCTTATCTTCAGTATGTCGTCACTCCCTTTACCCTATCAACATACATAGAAGTTCAGAAGAATGCCGAAGTAGTTGAGAGGATACACCTGTACAGAGGTGTAACGTGAGAGGGGATCCAAATAAACTCATCGAAGGGGAAGGCAGTCAGTAGCAGGTGTCTGAATGGCCTTCTCGGCTTCAGCTAGTGGGATGTAGGCCTCAACAATTCTAGTTCTGATCTCCATGTCCCCTCACTTTCCCCAAGGGCCCAAGTCCAAGGTACTTCGTCTGTGGCAGCTGTGGACATCTTTGGAACCAGTGCCTAGTACTACCATAGTGCAGGGGGGGGGGGGGGTTTGGCAGTTTCAACACCCACCAAAGCAGCAACAATTGTCGTGTATTACTTTACAGTAGCAGGGGTTGAAAGCTCCCGCTCCAACGAGGGTAGATGGTGTAGAAGGAAGATGACATCAGGGACCTCATCCAAGGCTTGGCCGGGGAGGCGACAAAAATCATAGGAGTAGTGGAGACAGGCATGGGTAGTTTTACACCACTGAGGTAGTATTTCCAATGAGGATGGAGGTAGTTTGAGGTACGATTAGTCTGTTTATCACTCTTTCTTGCGTTTTGTTTGATTCAAGAGCATTAAAAGAATTTTTAGCACCCAGTCTTGCCCATTCTCAGAGAAAAGATGTTGAGAGGCTTCCCATGACCTAAGTGTTGAGTACACCAGTTGGAGACAAAAATAGTTTTTTTGATGTTTTCTAGGGATGCATGATGATGTTAGGGCCACATCAGGACATTGGGGATCTTCTTCTGCTACAAATGTGGCTATATGATGTCATCCTAGAAATCGACTAGTTTTTTTTCTGTGCATGTTGTTATTGATCGTGTCTTTATAAGAGTTTTTCTCTAAGGTTTTGATGGAGGAAATGTAGTTTTCATTGGTGAGAGGGGCTATTAGGTAGGCAGTTGGTGTATGGATCCTCTTCTTTCCTTTCCTGAAAAGAAGTTAGTGGGATCCGTAGACACATATATGGTGGAGGTTCCAGACAGTAGTCATAGAGTTACTGGATGTCTTCCTATAGAAGGTTGTGGCTCTACCCCCTCGATGTGATGTTGAGTTCGGAATAGAACTGAAGCCCGGTGCCTGTTCGGTCTCAATGACTCCCTATCGAATGGAACCTTATATGTTGTGAGAGGTGTGGATTTAGGTTGAAAACCTGGTGAAAATGGTTTTTATCTGACCAAGTGTGTTATCATGGGGGTTTTCTGGTCGTGTTCGCGAAGAAGGAAGATAGGGTCCTGAGGCTGTGCATAAACTACTGGAGACTGAATCAAGTAACTGTCAAGAACCGTTACCCCATTCTATGGATAGATGAATTGTTCAACCAGTTGAGGGGGGAAGGTTGGTTCTATAATATTTATTTGCGGTCTAGATGTCACCAATTGAGGGTGAAGGAGGGTGAATTCTTGAAGACTTATTTCAGGGGTAGGTATGAGAACTTTGAGTTTGTGTTCACGTCGTTTGCTATTACAGATGCACAAGACATGTTCATGGGGATAAAAACTCTGTCGTTCATGATTTCCTGAACCAGATCATCATCATATTCATAAAAAATATTCTGATTTACTCAATGTCAGAGTTGGATAATTCTGAGTACCACATGATAGTCTTGGAGGTCCTCTGATACCACCAGCTCTATAGAAGTTGTATAAGTGAATGTATTAGATGCTAGAGGAACAATTCCTTGGAAAAGTGGTGTTTTATAAAGGGATAACAGTGGACCCATCAAATGATGATGCAATTGTCTCTTGGGTAGCACCTAAGAACATGGTAGAGGTTCATAGCTCCCTGGGTCTAGCAGGACCTTACTAGAAGTTCGTACATGAATTCTCTTAGGTTGTGGCTCTATTGATGGATCTGAGTAGAAAAGACTAGGCCTTACTTTGGAGTGAGCAGTGTTAGTATTATTTCACCTACCTAAATGGGAAGCTGGTTAGTGCTCTAGTGCTTAGGTCTCTGGAGGAAGGGGTGATGTTTGAAGTGATCTGTGACGCCTTTGTCTTATATTTGGGGTGTGTGCTGATGTAATAGAGAGGATTGATATCTTATGGGTCTAGAAAGTTACATTCCCATGAGTGTAACTATTCCACCCATGATCTAGAACATGAAGTGGTCATATTCACGATGAATTTTTAGTAAAATTAACTCTTTTTGGAGCACTTTTTTTGTCTTCACGGATCATAAGAGATTGAGGTATATCATCTCACAATGAGACCTAAACTTGTTGCAATGAAGGTGGATATAGTATCATTAGGACTATGACTTAAATATGTCTTACACCTTAGGAAAGGGGAATGTGGTGGCCAATGCCTTAAACAGGATGTCGCATAAGGAGTTAGTCTGGGAATTCTCGGATTCGTAGAAGGAAATGAAGGAGTTGGCCGCTTTGTGTCTGGATGTGATAGTGGATGGTAATAGAGGCTGTCAATTTTAGATCACTGTGTAGTCTTATTTGGTACAGAAGTTTGTGGAGTCTCAGTGGAGAGGATCAGAGACTGATGTAATGCATGATCACGCTGTCATGGGTGATGCTCCAGAGGGATTGTTAGAGGATAGTTAGAATCAAATTTTTTTGAGTGGGAAGCGATGTGTCCTAGAGGAAATGCATGATAGAATTATCCATGAGTTCCATAGATCAAACCTGGTGATGCATCAAGGAGTTTCTAAAATTTACTGAGGATTGAAGGAATTGTTTTGGTGTCCCACGGTGATGCAGGCAGTGGCAGTGTTTATGGAAAGGTTCCTAGTGTGTTAGCAAGTGATGGTTGAGCACCATGTTCCCAGCAGTCTGTTGAATCCCTTAGACATTCCAGAGTGGAAGTGGGATGACATCTTGATAGATTTAATCACAAGATTACCCTGGATTCAGGGAGGATGTGTCACTATTTAGGTATTAGTGGACCAGTTGACAATGTAATCTCATTTCTTGGTGATCAAGGAGTCAAGCAAAGTGGATTCCTTAGCATAGAGGAATGTGGATGAGGTGGTGTGGATTCCTAGAGTTCCAAGATCCATTATTTTAGATCATGATAAAAATTTTACGTCGCATGTCTGGAGGGTATTGTAGCATGCGTTTGGAACCCAGGTATGCCTCAACACTACTTTCCACCCTTAAACAGATGAATAGATAGAGAGGACCATCCATACATTAGAGAACATGTTACAGGAATGCGTTTTATACTTTAGGGGGTCTTGGATGTGATATTTTACCTTGATAGAGTTTTATTTAAATAAATTTTATCAATCTTCCATTGGTATGGCTCCATTAGAATCTCTATATTGGAGGTTGTGTCATTCACCCTTGTGATGAATAAAATTTTGGGAGGCAACTATTCATGGACTGGACATGGTGTAGAGTAGCTTGTCCATGAGAGGATAAATACATCACAGGTCCGACAGTAGTCGTATGCTGATCATAGGAGGATTCCTTAGGCGTTCGAGGTTGGGGAACATGTATTCTTGAAGGTTTCCCTTTGACGCATGCAGTAGAGGTTTGGTAGAGGGAGTAAGATTTCTACTAGGTTCATCAGAACATTCGAGGTGTTGGGATGAGTTCTCATGGTGTCATATCAGCTAGTGTTTCCACCACAGTTGGAGTGGATCCACAACGTATTCCATGTCTCTCAACTCCATTGTTATCTACATGATGAATCCCATGTTATTTACTGGGGAGAGTTGGATATCGAGGACAACGTGACATTCATGGATCAACCAATAAGAATCGCGGATCATGTGGGTAATGTGATTCATGGATGGACCATTCCTTTGTTCAGTGTGTTATTGAAGCATGGTGAACTCAAGGAGAGTACTTGGGAGTGGTAGGCACAGATGCATTCCTAGTACCCATAGCCATTCTAAGTTTTTTTTCTATGTTTTACTTTTTCATTTGTTTTATTATGTATTGCTTGACCTTGTTCATTATCTGATACATTACTCCCTTATTCTCAGTTTTGTGTGGAAATTACCATCATGTGGTTAGGAGAGGACCTAATTCGTAATCGAGATTCATTAATTTGGATGTGATTAAATTTATGTGGGTGAGTCAGTTCCACCCAAAGAGGATAATATGTTGACCTAAAGGAAGGAGATCCCTAATCTAAGTGTCTGTATAGTGTAACATTTGATGCTTGTGTGTTTGTTTGGGGAAGTGGGGCCTTAGTGTTTGTAAAGTCGTTCAGAAGATAAATGTCATGGTGTTGTTCTTGGATGTTAGGGTATTCACTCTAGTTTTCAAACAACGTAAGTTCATTTGTCCTTGAGAGGTATCTTACGGGGTAATTGTTCAGACCCCTATTTCTTTGAGATTGGTTTTAAATTCTCAGGGAAGAGAATAGTTTGATAGGTATCTGATGTAATGAACCAAACTTCCATAGGCCATTACATTCAGAAAATCTAGTTCTTCTCCTATACTTTGGGGTCGTAGTGGATTATATAGGGAATTTTCTAAAAATAATGTCTCACCAAATAGTGGCATCGAAATAGTGGCATCGTAATGGTGGAACCGAAGCAATGGCACACCGAAATGGTGGAACTATAATAGTGGTATGGTAATGGTGGAACCATGATGGTGTCACACAGAAATAATTGCACCATAATGGTGGCACCGTGAGTGTTCCACACCAAAATAGTGGCACACCAAATAGTTTCTCAACCCTTGACAAATTTCTAGTTTCCCATGTTTTTCTAGTTTCGCCCCAATTATGTCTTATTTGATTTAAAAAAAATTTGAAGCCATGTTTGGGAGTTTTTAAGGGAATTTAAAAGTATATTAAGTATATTTTTAATATTCTAATGCTTTGGAGAATTTGAGATACTCAAGCCACGTGATCATGACAACGATACAATGTTAATGACTTTTGAAACTATTCCTCCTTTAATGTAGGATATGGATCTTTAAAGAAGGGATATTCCCTTCCCAGTGTGTTTTTTGTTCACTTTGAGTGCACCTAATGACTTTCTCTATAAGCAAGTCATGCCCTTGGGAAAAATTTCTATTCTGTTCTGTTTTCTTAAAGTTTACTACTTCTCGTGTGATCCCCTGTTTTGGTGCAAAGAGGAGTTTTGGTTTCCAATTGGTTCAGGTAGGGATTCTTCTATTTAGCTTTATTCCGGGATCATGTTGGGTGGGTCTACTAATGATACTTTTGAATAAAGAAAGAAAATTTTATTATATGAATAATAAATGAGGGTAAAGTGATGATTAAAATATAAAGGGTAGGGAATTGAAGATAGTTTAATGTTGCTCATTTGTTTTACATAATATCTTGTTTATTTTATGGTTTCCTGTGGCTGTATGCCTTCTGAAAATCATTTCTGTTGATGGTATTTTCTTTCAAATTGGTGATGTTCTGTTTTGGTTGTGATGCTTCATTAAATAGTTGTAACATGAAATCTGTTTAGTCACATATACTTGGTTAAATAAAATAGATTCCCCAGGATGAAAACCCTAGTGTGATCATCTCTGTTTATCCAGGTGTAAATAAAAAACTATTCATACCAAACATGAATATATCCTTTTTGATAGATGTGGTTTTGAGTTGTGTTTTCTATGATTTGTGACGTTGTGTGGGTTGTGTGGTGCTCCTATTGGGAGCACTATTATGGGTACAGTGGTGGGCAGATGAATTGGTTCTGTGAGAATGGAGTGGTATGTGTGTATAGCGGGGATGTGGGTTAATGGTAGTTTCTGTGGGATTTATGTGTGGGGTGATGTGGGTGGTGTGTTGGAATATCAGGTTGAGAGACTAACTGATTGTGGAATGTATGGACTTGTAGGAAGTGGGACAACCTTTGTTTGTGTTGTGGCTATCGAGCAACATTAGGAAGTGGGACTACAATGTGGTTATCTACTTTTTATTCAGTTCAACTAAATTTGGAAAAAATTTGGGTAGAAAAGATATAGGATTGGGTTGTGTCATGACTTCATGTTAATAGTTGTGCTGGGTGTGGTGTGGTTGTGCAGCAGGGCTTCCAGGTTTAGTTGGGAGTGGATGATTGAGCAGGATAACATTAAAGAAGGACTATTGGCAGTGATTGAATGGGTGTCTAGGGAAAAGGGGGTGTTTAGTGGGACTGCAGGTTTGTTCTTTTCATTTGTTTTTAAAAGTGGGTGTTAAAATGGAAATACTTTACATTAGTCTCTCTCCCCTTATTCAATATTGGTAGTACCGAAGAATGAAGTGTGTTGGTTTCCTCGTGTTTAGTTAATCAGGATCATTGTATTCTAAGAGCAGTTGTAGATGATGTGCTTGGTAGTTCCGCTAGGTAGTACTTGAATAAATAAAATTGAACCCATTATTTTATAAATTAAAAGTCATTAAATGAAAAAGGGGTGTGTTTATTCTTTGGTAGTGGGTATTTGTGTTGTTGTGCATACATGGGAAGAAGAATAAGTGGGTCTTTGTAATAGTTGGTTTCCTAGAACCAACTGGTTGTACTTTGATTACATGTATAATTAATCTACATAAATATTAAACATCCTATTACCTATTCTTCATTGTTCTGCATGACTATGATGTAATAATGTCCTAGAGTATTTGATGCATTGATAAGGTCATGGCAGTTCCCCATTATGATGAGAACCTTGAAATGCTATAGCAATATTCTTAAATATAGTTCAATGGTTGGATGAAATAACAAGATGGGACACATAGCATGTAGACTGTTAGGTGTGACTACTTGTAAGCAGATGAGACTTCTTCTCATGCACATCGCACTTGGTAATCTCCAACATAGAAGATTATGAGAAAAAAACACGCTAGTTGGAATTCTACATGTTTTGGTGTTATCAGATATTTCTATCTGTAATGATATGTAATGATCCATAGACTTTAATATTATCATTAATACATGTCACAACTCGCGCAATTTTATTTACTAATGAAAACCGTCATGCAGACAGTTGGCGGGGAGTAGGGTATGTTGGGCGCATCACGAGTGGCATGTTATTAATGGATAAGACGATGAAGTATTTTTACCTTCCATTTATAGAAGTTGATATCTCAGCCCTTTGATTGAATTAAAACCATTGCACAAAATTCTATTTCCATGGTGTAATGATGAGTTTATTTCAGGTAGTCAAAAAACAATGTATCAAGCATAAAAGTTGATGACACTATCTTGATACCAGATTAATGAGATATTGCGACAAAGGGATTATATTACATAGTATGCATCTGTATGTGGATGTAGTTGTTGCGATTTTATGTTCATTCTCTAGGGTTCCTTGAACCATTTCTAGAAAATACTCTTGTACTTTAGGCAAGCCCACCAAATGCCAACAAATATGAATCCAAGAGGGTCACACACTTAGTGTTTCTAGTGGTCTCGGTTAAATTATATTTGAATTTAATTAATAAATATTATTCTCAAGATATTGGAATAATTATTTTCAAGTTAAAATGATTTCATAAATTAAATAAATATTTATTCACCTAATTATTGGTAAAATATTTTTATTTATTTTATTGAATTTTTAATAAATAATTATTTACTAGTTTGTAAATATAATATTTATTTAAGAGAATAAATTCGTTATTTATTTATTTGTGTGTTCAATAAATGGATGTGGAGTTCTAATAGACCATAACTAGTTTGGTAGTAAAATAATTATTACCATGATGTTAAATAATTATTTAAAAAGTTGGCACAAATTAAAATAACACTGCTATTATTTTGTGATGTGGAATTTTATTTATAATTCCTTTTTGCACAAGTTGGCACAACATAAATAATGACAGAACATTATTATTAATATAATGGGTTTTATCTATGGTTATTAATGTATTTAATTACTATTATGCAAATAAATATTGTAACTTAAGCCTTATGTTAATAAATAGACACATACTTCTATTGTGCCTTGTACCGAACCACACACCTAGTGAATTGAGAATTTTTGAGCTAAAAAATTTCTATCTCGATTCCTTTTCCCTCCCCTCTTAATAATGAGAGTCTTTATTCAAGTCTAAAGAACAATAAATCTAGAATGACGGACACTAGACACTCACTTCTTCGTGCAAGCACTCTAAGAACAAGCGGTGTCGATTGTAGGCTATTAGAGCACGTGTGGATCACTGCTAGAGGGATTATAGTTTGGATCCTTTCAAGTGAAATAAGATAATCTGGAAGGGTCATTCCAAATGATCAACATCATCAATGAAGAAAATACTGAAGATCCAGGTATTATTTTCTTTACGAATTTAATTAAATTAATTATAAACATATTTTCCATATCCTCTCTAAAGGTTTGAGCCTCTTCATTATTTATCTGAATCTTTGATTATGTTCTATGGAGACTGGAATTCATCATTATATTGGTCCCAGATTTATCATTGATCATGGAAAAAATTAAAGTTGGGTATCAGCCTAACCACGCTTCCACGACACCCGAAACATACAAGAGGTATTAAAGTGGTTTCATTATAATTTATAATTATTTAAATAATTTTTTTATGATTTATTGTAACACCCGAGACTTTTATGTTATATAAATCATCAAAGGAATCTTTTTTCTACACACAACACTTGCTTGGCTTTCTTGGCTTGCTTTACACGAAATCACAACCTTCTTCGATAGCTTGCGTCGTACGCAATACCGAGTTTCACTAAACAACGATATACTGTTAAAATATTATTAAAACTAGCCGTTATGAATAGTAATAACCACTTTTTGAAATTTTATAAATTTTATTTTTCAAAATGGACTTCATTTTTGGATTCTTAATATCGAAATTAGCCTAGGGTAAAATTTTGGTATTTTTCTGAAAACTTTCAATTTTTGATGAATAGTGAAACCACTAAGTGGTAGTTAGAAAAACTAAATTTTTCATAAAAATTAATTTTACCACTTCTGTGAGTGGAATTTCGAAAATAAGAGAGACTCGGTTGATGTCAGTAAGTAAAATGTGGTTCAATGAGATGAAAATATATTTTTGGTGAATAGTAACTTTTTACTTTTTTTTACCACGGTTAAAAGTAAATAGGGTAATTAAGGGTAAAAATGATATTATTAATACTCTAACACATGTCCTAATTCTATAGGAAAAGTGTAATTCGACCAAAAATAAACTTAGGAATAAAATATGACCATTTAGGCCCACATGGATTAGATTAGGACATTTATTATTAATTTATTTAAAGAAGAGTTAAAATAGTTAAAGTCAAAGTTTAATAACTAAATCATTTTTAATATGGGGTTACACATAAGATAAATTCGACTATAAAAATTCAATAGAAAGATAAAAATATTTTCTACATAATGGTATTTTATTTGTAATTTTTAGACATTATATAATTTAATTTATTTATGACACAAAGTTGATGCAGTAATTAACTTATTAATGAAATATTGACATAATTGATGTTATAAACACCAAAATAAATGGAATTTGAAACTTTTTATGAATTACACTAATTTTCTAGATTAATATGAAATGTTAGTATTTATTTAATTAACTTTTTTCGAACTAATAATTCTGTTATGATTTTCACATTAATTAATTACTAAATAGTGTCAAAATTGACATAAAATAGTTTTTAAAACAAATATTATATTAGTAATTGTTATTTTATTCCTAAAAATCTAAGGATCGGCCAAATGACTTATATAAGGTTATATATATTAATAATAAACAACTTGGGGTTTTTTTGGATGCTTATAGTATGTTTATTAACCTTATAGTATAAGAACACAAGAAGACACGGTAAAAGTAAAATTATTTAACTTAATGTTAAATCTAAAGGATAAGGTTAAAATAGGAACCTAAACTTGTATAAATTCTATTGTATGAGAGTCTTTCTACCCATCCCCACCTTAGATTCTAAATAAATCAATTTGGAGCTATTTAAAACCGAACTTGACTTTATAATAAAATAATATTTTTAGTTATTCCAAAGGTGGCCCTCCCCTCCCTTATAAAAGGGCACCTCATCCCTCTCTTCCTCACACCACTTTGAGCCTTCCAGATTGGCCAAACCCTACCAATTTCTCCTCTAAACTTCTTTAGAGACATCCTAGAGATCCTGGTCTTCTTAAAAGACCAATTTTAGTTCCCTAAAAGAAGGTCTCAAAGAAGCACTTCAAAGAAGAGGTAATGTCCGTTACCGATTCTTTCATCTTTATTTCTTCTTCCACTTATTCTTCTTTAGTTTTTTCATTATGAAGTAATATCATCAGTATCAATCATATAATTATATGTTATTATAAGTATTAAACAACCCTATTTCACCATCTATCCATCCTACAGAAAAAGAAATCACCGCGCGTGCGTACGTACGGAATACCGTCTCCACGCCGTGGTGTAATCTATTTTCCACCACCACCTTACATGGATGGGTATAATGGTGACAATAATGACTATATATGACTATTTTAAAATAATACTGATTCTAAAATAGTATACATACACTCCCATACAATTCCACAATCATAGGAATGATATCATCACTCGTGCGTACGTACGGAATACTATCTCCACGATGTGATGCGACTCGTTCTACATGATATTCATTTCATAATGATTATATAAATGAATTGAATGAATGAATATGATATATATTACACTAATAAAATTCTGGAAATGAGGTATCTATAATCTTAAGAGAAGAATAAGAATTTATTCGACAAGACACGCATAAGAATGAAAAGTTATAAACACCCGAATAACAAGTAGCAATGAAATATTACTACTAAGAAGCTAAGAATATGACCATATATGATATCATAAAAATAAGTATGATTCTGGAATAAGTCAATAACATTATTTAAATCATTATACAGGAGGTTCGGACACATACAAAGCATATCGGACCTAAGGTAAGGGAAATATCACAATCTCATTTTTATCCGAGATTGTTTATACTTTGTTATTTACTGGGGTGTATTTTATCATCCAAATCCATGTTTCCTCAATATGTAATATTATTTAAATCCCCCTACAATTGTTTAAATCCAATTTTACCCTTCGGTGAGTTTTTAGTAAAATATATGAAAGGAATATTTTGTCATTTTTCGTATGAGGTATTTTTTGACTTTTCCGACAAAAGTACGCAGAATGTTTTTTAACTTATACGGCATGAATGGATTTTTAAAACATTATTTCCAAGAATCCTTCTTTAAAAGTTTTCAAGTTTATTTTTAATCAACTTCTTTTAGTTTAAAATTTTATTACATGTTAAGAAAGGAAAAATATTTTTGAAGTAGAAAGGATATTTTCCTTAAGAATGGAGTTCAAGTGTTTTATCAACATTATTTTCCATCTAAGATAATATAGGGTTTTGTTTCTATCCCTATTATTACATTGATTTGACTATGTTGTGATGGAAATATTTTTATGAATTCCTTTATCTTATATGAATTGTTTTATGATGTCACGATGTTTAAGATTCCCATTTTTATTACATGGGTTATGCAATGATGTATGATTTATGATTTTTGTGGCACACATAATAATGGTTTCATTATGAGATGGGTGGGACCTATATCTCCCTCCAATGAATTGGGTAAAGATTTTATATCTCATGAGATAGACATGGCTGGAATGGTAGGTTATACCGGTTCAGTGAAGCATGACTGAAATGAGGGTAACTCAGTTTAGAAATGGACTTTGTCCACTAAGATAGTCTTGGAAATGAGTCTTGACTAATAAGAAATGATTTTCTATGATTATGTGTGTATGCCACAAAGTTTCATGTTTTAAGTTATGATTATTGGGATTACATTTCACTACTATTATTTACCCCATGTTATGAAATTATGATCTCTTTTGCAGGTTAAGATTTCCAAAAGTTATGTGCTTATGTATATGATGTGATTGATATTTATTTTGTTTACCCTTACTGAGCATTTTAGCTCACCCTTTTGTATGTTTTATTTCCCCAAGTCAGGAAGAAGGTTATTAAGTAGAATATGCCAAAAAGGGACTCTAGATATGATGAAATAAATGGGAGGAAAAGTAGATGTTTTATGAACCAGTTGTTTATGTTTCCCAGTTTCTAAAGACACTATACCTATACGGTCCTTTCATGGTTTTGTTATATGTTGTAATAAGTGTGCTTCAATTTTTAAGTAATAACAATGTATGTAAAGTATGGGTCGTTATAGTTGGTATCAGAGGAAAGGTATAATCAACCTTTGGAAACTAGGATGTGAAATCCTTAGTAAGAACCCTAAGGATAAGTCTAAGCATAGAACACAATCTTAGTGTTTTAGAAATGACCATGAATAACCTAGGATAAGACCTTAAGTGTGAAATCTTATTCTTGATTATGTGGTTTTCCTATTATAATTAGTGTTTCTCACACTATTCTTCTTGGTTTTAGTCAATGGATGGAACCCGAAGGAATCGTGTTAATGCGGAATGCGACGGGCAATGAAATGATTGTCCCCCTGAGCAACCAAATGTTATGGGAGCTGGAATGCAAAATCTTGTATCCATGCTCACACAACTTTCTCAAGCTATGAATCATGCAGGACTTCCAAACAAGCAAAGGAAGGAGAAAAATTATGTTGAATCCTTCATGAGGCAGCTTCCACCTTCTTTCAGCGGGTCTACTGATCCATTAGTTGCTGAAAAATGGATTAGTACTACTGAAAAGATATTTTCAGTTCTTCAATGTTCCGAACATGATAAAGTCATCTTTGCAGTGTATCGTTTGGAAGATGATGCTGATCAATGGTGGAATCTTATTAAGAATACGAGGCAAAGGGATGAAATTGAGTCCATGGAATGGGATGAGTTCAAGAACTTATTTTTAAATAAGTACTTCCCTCGTATTCTCCGAACAAAGATGGAGAAAGAGTTTCTTGAACTGAAGCAAAAGCATGATGAATCTGTTGGTACCTATGAATAAAATTTTACAAGACTTGCAAGGTACTCTTCTGGTATTATTATCCAACCTGAGAGTAAGATCGATCGATTCTTTAGTGGCTTAAAACCAAGTCTTCGAAGGGCGTTAGCCATAAGGGACTTCATTAGCTATGACGAAATCGTTCGATGTGCTCTCAAAGTTGAGATGGAGATTGGAGTAACCCATCAGTCATATGGGTTTGATAAGAAGAGGAAAATGGAATTCAAAGGAAAATCTAAAGAGCACACTGAAAAGAAGATGAGCTTTCCCTTGTGCTCAAAGTGTGGAAAGAAACATGGAGGGAGTTGTCTTAATGGGACAAGTAAATGTTTCAAATGTGGAAAAGAAGGTCATCAGGCATTTGAATGCCGCGATGATGGGACGAAGATGTCTAATGATGCAAACAAAGGAAGAGATGCACAGAATGAACCTACTACAGTTCAATGTTTCAAGTGCAAGGAGATGGGACATTATGCCAATAAATGCCCTAATCCAAGGGTTTATGATGATGGTCGACGTCAACAAACGCATAAGGCTAAAGACAAAGTAAAATCACATGCAATTTCTATCAGCGATGTGTAGTACGATAATGATGCAGTGAAAGGTACACTTACCATCCACTCTAAAGTAGAAAATGTTTTATTTGATTCTGGATCCACCCACTCCTTTATTTCTGACGAATTTTCTAAGGATAACACCGTATTACCTTAATAGTTAGATGTTGAGATAGTTGTGACAACCCCTAATGGCACAACAGTCGCATCAAAAGTTTATAATTCTTCTCCGATCGAAGTTTGTGGGAAAGTGCTTCCTGCAAATCTTGTGATCCTTCCTATAGTGGAATTTATTGTGATTCTTGGCATGGATTGGCTTTCTCTACATGGAGCTCATATCAATTTCCAAAGAAGGGAAGTCACATTTCATATTCCAGGTCAATCTATGATCGTCTATCGATGCAAGGATGAACATAACCTTCCAGTGGAAATTTATTCCATTTTATGGGTATTGATTCCAGTAAATGAAGGTTATTTATCTCAAATGGTTGGTGAGAAACTCACAATTAAGAATATTCCCATTGTACGGGAGTTTGATGATGTCTTTCTGGAGGAATTACTGGGTCTTCCACCAAATTGTGAAGTTGAGTTCTCAATAGAACTTGAACCGGGTGCTTTGCATATTTCAAAGACACCTTATAGAATGGTTCCAATTGAGTTGCATGAATTGAAGAAGCAACTCCAAGAGAATCTTGATAAGGGGTTCATACACCCTCGTGCATCACCTTGGGGAGCACCTGTTCTGTTTTTTAAGAAGAAAGATGGATCAATGAGACTCTGCATTGATTATCGAGAACTTAACAAGATCATTATCAAGAACAAATATCCTCTCCCACGCATTGATGACTTATTTGACCAACTACGCGGAGCTCAATACTTTTCCAATATTTATCTTTGTTCAGGGTATCATCAATTAAGGGTCAAAAGGGAGGATATACCAAAGACAGCTTTCCGTACAAGGTATGGACACTATGAATTTATAGTGATGTCATTTGGTCTTACTAATGCCCCTGCTATCTTCATGGATTTGATGAATAGAGTATTTAGAGACTATCTTGATCAGTTTGTGGTAGTCTTTATAGATGATATTCTTGTATATTCAACGAGAAAGGAAGAACATGAAGATCACTTGAGAATTATATAGAAGACCCTGAGAAAGGAGAAACTTTATGCCAAATTTACCAAGTGTGAATTTTGGCTTCAAAAAGTTGCATTTTTGGGTCACATAATCTCAAAAGAGGGGATATCTGTGGATCCAGCAAAAACAGAGGATTTTGAAAGATGGCCGAGACCAACAACAGTAACTGAGATCCGAAGTTTTCTTGGTTTGGCTGGATATTATCAACGTTTTGTGAAATATTTTTTACGATTATATAATCCACTCACCAAGTTGACTCAGAAAGGAGTTAAGTTTTTTTGGACGGAGGAATGTGAAGATAATTTCAAGGAGTTGAAATGAAGGTTATCTAGTGCACCTGTGCTCACACTGCCTTGTAGTGGAGAAAGGTTTGTGATCTATAATGATGCATCCAAGAAGGGATTGGGGTGTATTCTTTTGCAAAATGATATGGTGATAGCTTATGCCTCACGACAGTTGAAAATCCATGAGCAAAATTACACAACACATGATTTGGAGTTCGCTGTGGTAATCTTTGCATTAAAGATTTGGAGGCAATATCTTTATGGAGAAAGGTGTGAAATTTATACTGATCATAAAAGTTTAAAGTATATTTTCACACAAAAGGAGAAGAATATGCATCAAAGAAGATGGTTGGAGCTGATTAAGGATTATGACTGCTCAATCCATTACCACCCTGGGAAAGCAAACAAGGTGGCAGATGCATTAAGTCGACAAGACCATGCTAGTTTATCCATGATGAGGATCACAAAAGATCCAATATTTATGGATTTACAAAGGATGTATCTTTGAATTATAATGAAAGGGAAAAAATCGTATCTTTCTCAAATGATTGTTCAACCATCTATACATGTGAAGATTAAAGAGGCACAGAAAGAAGATGTCGAGTTACAAAAGAATGTGAGAAATGTTCCTGAATTCAACCTTGATTGTGATGAGATAATAAAGTTCAGGAATCGGGTTTGTGTTCCTCCCATCCCAAAATTAATGAAGGAGCTGCTGGATGAGGCTCATAGTTCTTCATTCTCTATTCATCCTGGAAGCACGAAGATGTATAGGGACCTGAAAGCGTACTTCTGGTGGGATGGCATGAAAAGAGATGTTGCTGAATATGTCTCTCGATGCTTGGTTTGTCAACAAGTTAAAGCTGAGAGACAGAAGTCTAAGGGGATGTTACAACCATTACCCATAACCAAATGGAAATAGGAAAACATCACTATGGACTTTGTCACAGGACTTCCTAAAACATCCAAAGGCAATAATGCTATCTGGTTCATAGTTGATCGCCTTACAAAATATGCACACTTCATTGCTATTAGAGAGGATCTCTCTCTGGATCAGCTTGCTAGGATATATGTAAAGGAAGTGGTAAGATTGCATGGAGTACCACTTTCTATTATATTTGATCGGGATCCGAGATTTACCTTGAAGTTCTGGAGAAGTCATCAACATACTCTGGATACAAAGTTGAGTTTCAGCATTGCTTATCATCCTCAGACAGACGGTCAGTCTGAGAGAACAATTCAAACTCTATAAGATATGTTGAGAGCTTGCTCTACGGATTTCAAAGGTGGTTGGGATCAACACCTACCTTTGGTGTAATTTTCTTATATTAATAGCTTTCACTCCAGTATTCAGATGGCTCCTTATTAAGCTCTCTATGGAAAGAAATACAGGACTCCAACTTGCTGGGATGAAGTTGGGGATAGAAAGCTATTAGGACCTGATCTCGTTGATGAAATGGCAGAAAAGGTCAGATCTATTCAACAATACATAAGAGCAGCTCAGAGTCGACAGAAAAGTTATGCTGACAACCGAAGAAAAGACCTAGAATTTGAAGTTGGTGATAAAGTGTTCTTACGAATATCTCCCTGGAAGAGGGTTATGAGATTTGGAAAGAAGGGGAAGTTGAGCCCTAGATATATCGGTACTTTCGAAATACTGGATCGTGTTGGGAAGGTAGCTTACCGATTGGTGCTTCCACCGAATCTCTCTCAAGTTCACGATGTGTTCCATGTATCTCTCTTGAGAAAGTACATACTTGATCCTTCACATGTACTCAGCTCAGAAGTTGTACCGCTGGAGCAAGATCTTTCTTATGAAGAACAACCGATAGAGATTCTAGATCGTAGCGAAAAAGTCCTACGAAACAAGACCACTCGATTGGTGAATGTTTTATGGAGGAACCACCAATTAGAAGATGTTACATGGGAGCTTGAGGATATGATGAGGGAGAGGTATCCTCATCAGTTTGTTACAAAGTGACGAATTTCGAGGGTGAAATTCATTTTAAGGGGGGTAGAATGTAACACCCGAGACTTTTATGTTATATAAATCATTAAAGGAATATTTTTCTACACACAACACTTGCTTGGCTTGCTTTACACGAAATCACAACCTTCCTCGATAGCTTGCGTCGTACACAATACCGAGTTTCACTAAACAACGATATACTATTAAAATATTATTAAAACTAGCCGTTATGAATAGTAATAACCACTTTTTGAAATTTTATAAATTTTATTTTTCAAAATAGACTTCATTTTTGGATTCGTAATATCAAAATTAGCCTAGGGTGAAATTTTGGTATTTTCCTGAAAACTTTCAATTTTTGATGAATAGTGAAACCACTAAGTGGTAGTAAAAATTACTGAATTTTTCATAAAACTTAATTTTACCGCTTCTGTGAGTGGAATTTCAAAAATCTGAGAGACACGGTTGATGTCAGTAAGTAAAATGTGGTTCAATGAGATGAAAATAAATTTTTGGTGAATAGTAACTTTTTACTTTTTTTTACCACGGTTAAAAGTAAATAGGGTAATTAAGGGTAAAAATGATATTATTATTACTCTAACACATGTCCTAATTCTATTGGACAAGTGTAATTCGACCAAAAACAAACTTAGGAATAAAATATGACCATTAAGCCCACTTGGATTAGATTAGGACATTTATTATTAATTTATTTAAAGAAGGGTTAAAATAGTTAAAGTCAATGTTTAATAACAAAATCATTTTAAATATGGGGTTATACATAAGATAAATTTGCCTATAAAAAATCATTAGAAAGCTAAAAATATTTTCTACATAATGGTATTTTATTTTTAATTTTTAGACATTAAATAATTTAATTTATTTATGACACAAAGATGATGCAGTAATTAACTTATTAATGAAATATTGACATAATTGATGTTATAAACACCAAAATAAATGGAATTTGACACTTTTTATGATTTCCACTAATTTTATAGATTAATATGCCATGTTAGTATTGATTTAATTAAATTTTTTCGAACTAATAATTCTGTTATGATTTTCACAAAAATTAATTACTAAATAGTGTCAAAATTGACATAAAATAGTTTTTAAAACAAATATTATATTAGTAATTGTTATTTTATTCCTAAAAATATAAGGATCGGCCAAATGACTTAGATAAGGTTATATATATTAATAATAAACAACTTGGGGTTCGTTTGGCTGCTTATAGTAAGTTTATTAACCTTATAGTATAAGAACACAAGAAGACACGGTAAAAGTAAAATTATTTAACTTAATGTTAAATCTAAAGGATAAGGTTACAATAGGAACCTAAACTTGTGTAAATTATATTGGATGAGAGGCTTTCTACCCATACCCACCTTAGCTTCGAAATAAATCAATTTTGAGCTATTTAAAACCGAACTTGACTTTATAATAAAATAATATTTTTAGTTATTCCAAAGGTGCCCCTCTCCTCCCTTATAAAAGGGAACCTCCTCCCTCTCTTCCTCACACCACTTTGAGCCTTCAAGCTCGACCAAACCCTGCCACTTTCTCCTCTAAACTTCCCTAGAGATATCCTAGAGATCCTGGTATTCTTCAAATACCAATTTTATTGCCCTAAAAGAAGGTCTCAAAGAAGCACTTCAAAGAAGAGGTAATGTCCGTTACCGATTCATTCATCTTTATTTCTTCTTCCACTTCTTCTTCTTTAGTTGTTTAATTATGAAGTAATAACATCAGTATCACTCATATAATGATATTTTATTATAAGTATTAAACAACCCTATTTCACCATCTATCAATCCTACGGAAAAAGAAATCACCGCGCGTGCGTACGTACGGAATACCGTCTCCACACCGTGGTGTAATCTATTTTCCACCACCACCTTACTTGATGGGTATAATGGTGAAAATAATAACTATATATGACTATTATAAATTAATACTGATTCTGAAATAGTATACATACACTCCAATACAATTCCACGATCATAGGAATGATATCATCACTCGTACGTACGTACGGAATACCGTCTCCACGATGTGATGCGACTCGTTCTACATGATCTTCATTTCATAATGATTATATAAATGAATTGAATGAATTAATATGATATATATTACACTAATAACATTCTGGAAATGAGGTATCTATAACCTAAATATAAGAATAAGTATTTATTCGACAAGACACGCATAAGAACGAAAAGTTATAAACACCCGAATAACAAGTAGCAATGAAATATTACTACTAAGAAGCTAAAAATATGACCATATATGATATCATAAAAATAAGTATGATTCTGGAATAAGTCAATAACATTGTTTAAATCATTATACAGGAGGTTCGGACATGTGCAAAGCATATCGGACCTAAGGTAAGGGAAATATCACAATCTCATTTTTATCCGAGATTGTTTATACTTTGGTATTTAATGGGGTGTATTTTATCATCCAAATCCATGTTTCCTAAGTATGTAATATTATTTCCATCCACCTACAATTTTTTAAATCCAATTTTACCCTTTGGTGGGTTTCTAGTAAAAGATATGAAAGGAATCTTTTGTCTTTTTTCGTATGAGGTATTTTTTGACTTTTCCGACAAAAGTACGAAGAATGTTTTTTTAAGTTATACGGCATGAATGGATTTTTAAAACATTATTTCCAAAAATCTTCCTTTAAAAGTTTTCAAGTTTATTTTTAATCAACTTCTTTTAGTTTAAAATTTTATGACATGTTAAGAAAGGAAAAATATTTTTGAAGTAGAAAGGATATTTTCCTCAAGAATGGAGTTCAAGTGTTTTATCAAAATTATTTTCCATATAAGATAATATAGGGTTTTGTTTCTATCCCTATTATTACATTTATTTGACTATGTTGTGATGGAAATATTTTTATGAATTCCTTTATCTTATATGAATTGTTTTATGATGTCATGATGTTTAAGATTCCCATTTTTATTACATGGGTTATGCAATGATGTATGATTTATGATTTTTGTGGCACACATAAGAATGGTTTAATTATGAGATGGGTGGGACCTATATCTCCCTCCAATGAATTGGGTAAAGATTTTATATCTCATGAGATAGTCATGGCTGAAACGGTAGGTTATACCGGTTCAGTGAAGCAGGACTGAAATGAGGGTAACTCGGTTCAGAAATGCACTTTGTCCACTAAGATAGTCTTGGCAATGAGTCTTGACTAATAAGAAATGATTCTATATGATTATGTGTGTATGCCACAGTGTTTCATGTTTTGAGTTATGATTATTGGGATTACATTTCACTACTATGATTTACCCCATGTTATGAAATTATGATCTCTTTTGTAGGTTAAGATTTCCAAAAGTTATGTGCTTATGTATATGATGTGATTGATATTTCTTTTGTTTACCCTTACTGAGAATTTGAGCTCACACTTTTGTATGTTTTATTTCCCCAGGTCAGGAAGAAGGTTATTAAGTAGAATATTCCAAAAAGGGACTCTGGATATGATGAAATAAATGGGAGGCAAAGTAGATGTTTTATGAACCAGTTGTTTATGTTTCCTAGTTTCTAAAGACAATGTACCTATA
This sequence comes from Viscum album, assembly GCA_963277665.1. Taxonomy (NCBI): domain Eukaryota; kingdom Viridiplantae; phylum Streptophyta; class Magnoliopsida; order Santalales; family Viscaceae; genus Viscum; species Viscum album. The sequence goes on along the minus strand of OY728129.1, from coordinate 1,265,636,689 downwards.
CGGTCCTTTCATGGTTTTGTTATATGTTTTAATAAGTGTGCTTCAATTTTTAAGTAATAACAATGTATGTAAAGTATGGGTCGTTATATTTATGGATTAATAATTTAGTTTTTTAATTAAAAGTTAATCATTCTTGTAATCTAGGTTTGGAGACCTATTCTCTGTTTTTCATTTCTCATTCACCTTATAGAAATGATCTTTTTTTTAATTTTGATTAAAATAAAACATAGGATATCATCTAAAGGTGCCAAAGGATCATGGTCGTACATCAATAGAATACACGGTGTGTAGTTGGATTCACATGTTATGTATCAAGGTTCAATGCATCAGGACTGGTCCGCCAAACCAATACATGTCATTGGAGTTTTTCTCAGTCTTAAAGACTCTGCATGTTGACCAGTAACAGGTGGCACACAGTTTCTAGATTACACGCCATTTGGCCCACTGGACATGGTGTCTAGTCCCTTTGGGTTATGGTTAGACATTGTACCCTGTACACATCTTGCCTAGCTAGAGACTGTGTAACGCGAATACTACACAACATGTGTCCGACTAGACACACCATGTACTCTAAATATTTCTAAAGTACATTTAAAATCCATATCCTTGGGTGTGTACATTGAACTGATGGTGAATAATAGTACACACCATGTAGTTGGAACTACATGTTATTTAATAATCCAAATTATGCAGATTTATTAAAATGTATTATTATATTATACAAACCCTTGAGATGTGTACCATGGTGCATGCATAAAGCTGAGACAAAACACATGATAGGTGTTTTATTTATATGTGTTTAATATTATATATGTGTAATATTCATTTATACTAATTGGGTAGTTATGAACGGGAGTTCACCGGGTAGACTCCAAGGTATATGTTACGTATAAAGAAAATTTTAAAATGAATTTATTTGTTTAAAATTATGATGGACGAGAATCTCAAGAAAATTCAGGAAAAGGATTATGATAAATGGATTTATTAATTAAAGATAATAATTAATTGATTTGTGCACAATTTATCTTAATAAGGAAAATGAAATAATTGTAAACTAGTTTTATTAAATGTGTAACTCGTTTCATGGATGTGGGTTATCATGAAATAGACCCAGACCTTTATATGTCACTAGTTTCCTTTTAATTTATTTATTAAATCAATTGTTGGACTGCGAGCCATCTCTCCTCATTAATATGTAGGGCCTATGTGCCCATGGTTTCTTTTATGTAAACCTACCTATTATCCTTCACCTACGTGTGAGTTTAAAAACATATGTAATGGATGGAACTCCCAATATAGAGGAGGTCGTTCAAGATGGAGCCGAGATGAAAGAAATCCCAAGAGATACAGAGGTGGTCAGGTGGAAAGTTGTCAACATGAACCCAAAAGGTTCAAGGAGTTTCTTCCCTAGGCCAGGGTTAGTTTGTAAACCGCTAGATAAACTAACTCTTATAAAATCTCATGATCATTCCCTTTTCTTTGTTTTATTTTTGTCAGTTTCATGGTTAATCATTATGGATTTGTTGTCATGATCACATAATTAATGTATTAAATAAGCATGCAGGATGGAAATAAAATAAACTAGGCTTATGCATAAATATTATAAATACATGGTTAATCACATAATTAAGTACCATTTTATATTTACAAGCATGTGAGAATGATATTATGAAATTCACAAATAAGAGATAAAAATACCTCAAATAAAATATTAATTTAGATCAAGCCTTTCATTACATGACTAATGGAAAAACTCAATAAAACTATGTTTTTGACCAACCCTTATTGGGACACATACTTTTATAGATGAATCCCTTATGAAAGGTTTCAGGTAGAAATAACCATATTACATCAAGAAGAGTATCCCTTTCTAGACTTGGTGTAATATTGGAGGCAAGAGTTTTGGAAATCAAATGTCAGGATTTCATGATTGGGGAGACTGCTCAAGAGATCAAGGAGATCCAAGACCACGGTTGTAAAAGGCATGCCTACCTAAATACCTTCAAATAGCTTGACCAATCCATTTTGGGGTTATGAAAAGGGGAATATAGATCCTTTCCACTAGTATGTCAAGAAAAATGGACATTCCGAGATCAATTATATGGGCCATTGGAACTTTTTAAAATAGTGGGAGACTTAATAAAATTAATTTATCATTTCTCATAAAAATCAAGGAAGTATTAATGATCTTCTATTTTAATTATAGAATAATAATGAAAATCTCGTCAACCACACTGTACTTACGATCAATTCTGGATAAAGACAACATCCTCACTAGGAGTAACATCCTGGAATATTTTAGATGCTTCCAGGTTATCCTACACCATGAACAAAAATCTTATGTGTTGGAGTCAGCATTACCTGATCTACCTTCCAAAAGGGCGATTAAAGAGGATTTTCTGGTCTATGAGAAACATATGAACGATGTGGTCGACATTCAATGTTTGATGATATCATCGATGTCTAGTGAGATCATTAAGTCTCATAAAAATATGGATTCTTATAGCATGCTCGATCAATTCCGTCATCTTTTCCAGGAGAGATGATGATAGGAAAAGTTTGAGATCTCCAAGGAACTCTTTCAAAGTAAACTTGAAGAGGGTTCCCCAACTGGGCCTCAGGTAGAAAAGCTCATTGGCTACATTGCGTGCCTAGAGGTTCATGGGTTTAAACTCCCCAAAGAACTGGAAACCGATCTCATTCTAACATCACTCCCCAAGAGCTTCTTCAACATTTCTGTAAATTTCATCCTGAACAATATTGAGAAGTCTCTATGAAGTCCTCTTATCCTCATTGGCCAAAGGGAAAAATATATGAAGCATGAAAATTCTTCTGTCCTTATGGTGAATAAGAGGAAAGGGAAGGTGAAGAGCTTTATTCCCAAAGCTTCATCACGAACTTCCATGCAAATGAAGATCAAAGGGGAGGGAAGGGAACATGAGGCTGTTTGTTTCACATGTGGTAAAAAATTCCATTTGAAGAAGAACTGAACCCATCCCAATAAGCAAAGGGTAGCTTCCTGTGCATTTTTTTCGAATGAAATCTATATGTTTCTACAAATTGGGTATTAGATACAACTTGTGGTTCTCACATATGTATCCAAATATAGGAACCAAGTAGATTCAGAAAGATTGGCCTAGGGGAGGTAGATCTGCGAGCAGAAAACAGAGCCAGATTTGCTGCTGTGGCTACCAGGGACTACCACATCATGCTGCCAACTCAGATGATCTTAATGTTAAAGGGTTGTTATTATGTGCCATCTATTACTAAAAACATTAATTGTGTAACTAGATTATATTCACATGGATTTTTTTCATGTTTATAAATGAATTTTTCTTATTTTACAAATATATAATTTATTTTGGTAGGGAAAATTTATAAAACTATGTTTATATGTTGTATTACATAAACCAAGTAATGGAAATCAATAACAAAGATAATTCGCATGACTTATACCACACCCAAATTTGGCATCAACAGCTAGATCATGTAAATGAGAAACACTTGACAAAGTTACATCAAGATAGATATTTAGATTATTTTGAACTAAAACCGCTTGGCGTATATCATGAATGTTTTCAACAAAAAACTACAAAATCCCCATTTAGTGGGAAATGTGAAAGTTCTAAATAACTTCATGAATTGGTTCATACCGATGTGTGTGGACCACTTCCAGTTGATGCAAGGGAGGGTACTCATACTTCACAACTTTTACTGATGATTTTAGTATATAAGGATATATCTATTTAATGAGGTTTAAGTCAGATTCTTTTGATATGATCAAAGAATACAAGAATGAAGTTGAGAACCATCTTGGTAGGAAGATTAAAAAACTCTACTCAGATTGAGGTGGTGAATATCTTAATCAAGAATTCATTGATTACTTATAAGAGTTTTGGATCCTATCCCAACTCAATCCTTTATACTTACCCAAGAGGAATAGTGTGAGTGAAAGGTGTAACCACACCCTGTTGGACATGGTGAGATCAATGATGAGTTATGCGAGTCATCCAATATCCTTTTGGGGTTATTAATTACAAATAGAAGCACACATACTAAACCAAGTACCAAATAAATTGATAAATGGTTTTCCATATGAGTTTTGGTGTTGTAAGAGATCCATGTTATCAAATTTATAGGTTTGGGGGAAGCAATTCATTTGTTAAGGCCTCTTCAGGTAACAAACTTTCACCATGAGGCATAATGTGTGCCATTATAGGATACCCAATAGAAAAAAGAGGATATTACCTATAAAAACCCTCATATAAAAATGTTATAATGGAATTACAAGATATATTTCTTGAGTGGGAGTACATCTACAAAAGATATAGTGGGAGAGAGATATAATTTAATGATTTTTATGGTCACGGTACACAAGGGTTGGTACATGTGAAGATTCCACAAAGCCCCATGGAAGAAAGAACTATTCCAGAGACACAAGAATTGTATAGAAGTACAAGAGAGGTTAAAGAACTGGAACGGTACAGTTTTCTAGTTACTGAGGATGGTGAGTCATTATTTGTTGATAATAATGATCCTCAAACATATAAGGAAGAAATAAGTGGCACAAATGTTGCAAAGTGGCTAGAATCCATGAATTCAGAAATGGATTCCATGTACCAAAACCAATTATAGATTCTAGTATATCCTCCAGTTGATATAAATCATGTTGGTTGAAAATGGGTATTCAAGAAGAAACGGGACATGAAAGTACAAGTCAGTACCATTAAAGCTTGTCTAGTTTCAAAAGGGTTAAAACAACATCAAGGCATTGACTACGACGAAACCTTTTCACCAATTGCAATGTTGAAATCCATCATAATTATATTGGCCATTGCCTCTTACCATGACTATGATATTTGGAAAATAGAGGTCAAAATAGCACTCCATAATGAGAACCTTTAGAAAGATATCTACATAACCCAACCTGAAGGGTTTATGATTCCCAAGGATGCCAATAAGGAATCAAAGTTGTAGAAATCCATTTATGGATTAAAGAAAGCATCTATGTCATGGAACATTCGTTTTGATAGAGACAAAAGTAAATTTTGTTTTATCGAGAACGAATGTGAGCCTTGGGTCTACAAATGGTTTAGTGGGAGTGCATTCATTTTCATAATAGTATATGTTGATGACATATTACTTATTGGAAACGAGATACTAGTCTTCCAGTATGTTAAGGAAAGGTTGAGTCAATTCTTCTCCATGATGGAATTGGGTGATGCAATATATATTTTTGGGATCAAGATCCATCGTGATAGATCCATGATATTACTAGGTGTAAGTCAAAGTATATACATTGATAAGATACTGAAGAGATTTAGTGTGGAACAGTCCATGAGGTGATTGTTTCACGTGATACATGGAATTCATCTTTACATGAAAATGAGTCCCCTGACACATGGGGAAAGAAAGATAATGGAAAGGAATCCATACACATCTGTGATTGGGTCAGTCATGTATGCCATTCTATGTAATAGGATGGATTTTACCTACTCATTGAGTGCGGTAGGCATATATCAAGATGAACTAGGTGACAGATATTAGATGACAGTCAAGACAATCCTAATGTATTTAGGGTGTAATAAGGATATGTTCCTGTTTTATAGAGGATATGATGAATTAGCCATCATAGGATATGCAGATTCTAGTTTACATACTGATCAAGATGACATGAAGTTGCAAATAGGATACATCTTCACTTTTAATGGATGCACAATGAGTTGGAAGAGCTCAAAGAAGAGTCTGGTCACATATTCTATTGCAGAGTCTGAGTATATCAAAACTTATAAGGTATCTAAAGAATCATTTTGGAATAAAATATTAGTCAAGGGGATGGATGTGATACCTATAAGTAAAGATCCCATCACACTGTACTATGATAATACTGCAGCGGTGGCTCTCGTAATAGATCCAAGGTTACATCAGTGGAGGAAACACATACTTCATAAGTATAATATCTTTATGGATTTTTATTATAGAGGTGATGTTTTAGTGAGAAGTATTTTCAAATAAGGAAATGTGTCATACCACTTAATTAAATCCTTGACTCAGTAGAAACATGATCATTATGTGAGGTCTAGCGGACCGAAAAACATGGGCAATTCGCTCTAGTCCAAGTTGGAGTCTTTAAGAGTTTGTGTCCTATAAAAAACTGGTTATACTTTGATTACATGGATATTTAATGTGTTAAAATTTTAAAAATATTATTACATATTGTTCATTGTTCTGCATGACTATGATGTAATAATGTCCTAGAGTATTTATTTCATTGATAAGGTCATTGAAGTTCCCCTCTATGATGAAAAACATAAAATGCTATAAAAATATTATTAAATATAGATCTACGGTTGGATGAAATACTATGATGGGAAATAGAGAATGAATACCGTCAGGTCTGAGTACCCATAAGCAAATGCCAATTCCTCTCATTACGTTTTCACTTGGTAATCTCCATGACAGGATAATATGAGATCCAACCTGCCAGTAAGAATTCCACATGATTTGTTGTCATCAGATTTTCAATCTGCATTCATTTTTAATGATCCTTAGACATTACTATTATCATTAATATGTGTCATGACTTGCACACTTTGATTTACTAATTAAAACCTTCAAGCAGATTGGTGGCGGGCAATAGGGTACATTGGCCGCATCACGAGTGGAATGTTATTAATGGATATGTAAATGAAGTATTTTTCCCTTCCATTTATGGAAGTTGATATCTTGGTCCTTTGATTTAAATAGAATCGTCACGAAAATTACATGTCCATTGTCAGGAAAAAATCCCTCAAGGTATCATTGAAGCATTTTTGAGGTGATTGTGTTTGTTGAAAAAGTGGAAATCTGTGTTGCGATTATTGATAAAGGGGATTTCGTGGTGGCATGTCAGTTCGAGAGATGTGGTTAATGATAAATTTTTGAATCAAGAAATTTAGAAAAGTAATGGATGGTCTGGAGGCAGTACAAAAATAGCAGATACAAGGTGGCACCGTTTTCCAGTGTTTGCCAAATTTTTGGGCCTGAAAATTGTCAAAAGGAGAAAAGTGGTTTTTACAAAGGGACATGTGCGCCGTTGACTTGATGGAGAGGAAACATGTGTGCCCTGTGTTTTTCAAGATCAGAGCATCAAAATATGGAAAGGGATAAGGGGCACCCAAGTTTCAAAGTTGGTCGCGCAAGTGACTTGCGAGGTAGAGACTTGCGCACTGAAGGGAGACTTGCACGCCATCGCGTAGGGTGTCCAAATGCCTATAAATAGAGGTTGAACCCTCCTCATTCAGTGCATAGTTAAAAAACTAGAAGAATCATAGCTCCCGTCGCATAGGTGTTGTGGTCCCGCAAGTGGTGTGTGGTTGCACAAGTAGAGGATGCACTCCAGGTGATTGTTGTGTGCCCAAGGTGGTCTGGGCGAGGAAGGAAGAGAGCCACACAATTTCCGAGTTGAAGTAGGAAGTGTTTCTCAAGTGGTTTGGTGACACTTGCACGCCATGTTTTTCTGAAGTGAGAAAGTTGTTGGTTGCGAGCCAAAATTGGTTTGGGCGTAAAAGCGTGTGCGTCGTGCATGTTTGGAGCTTCTGAAGCTTGTGTCGTGCAAGTGGTTGAGGTGGACTTGCATGCCGACTTAGAGAAGGGTTCCAGGTAAGGATGATTCATAGTAAAGATTCAAGGTAGTGTGAAAGCAGGAAGATTGCCTGATACCTTCAGTACAAAGCGAGATTCATCTATGGGTGAAAGTTGGACTTCAACAGAGCATCCAAATAACACAGGGGATGTATTAATTAGTGATATTGAAGAGACCTACAGGTCTATAAACTGTGAGTGGATCCTTTCCAGAGCAATGAGTAAAGGATGATGAAGAAGGTTATCCTCTCCACTGGTAGTTATCCATAGAAAGAGAAATAGGGAGTGACCCTTGGGAATGGAGTGACCAGACCCTAAACCTTGTAAAGGCAGTGAGCCTGGGCATATAAGTGATCTATCCTGAACATTGTAAACAGTAGTGTGATTATAGTGGATTTGGTACATCGGCACAATGACAGTGTATGATCCTTGGACATAGCCTAGTGAGGGTGATCCAAGTAAAAATTGATGTGTCATGTGCATACTATACTTTCATTTTATATAGTGCAACATGAAAGAGAGAGAAAATTGTTTTGCTTAACAGTGAAACAAGATCGGAACGGTCTTTCATTTTAAATTAGTCAAACCCTGATCCCCCCTCTCAAGGTATTCAGCCTTGTGGACCTAACAATTGGTATCAGAGGGAATGGTTGATATTAGTTATTCTATCAATGGGGGTCAGCAATCATAATGGGATTCTGATCTTCGATGGAAACAATTTTCCACTATGTAAGAACCAGTTGAAACACTACTTCTGATCTTTGGAAATGGATGTATTCACAGTAAAAATTCATTCCATAACAGCTGATATTAATAGTGGTGAATTATCAAAAGCTGAGCCTAGAGATTTGGATGCTGATGTCAAAGGAATCAATGCCTTAGAGGAATCCCTATCTAATCCTATATATACAAAGGTGATTTCTTTTAAAATGTCACATTCCATGTGGGAAAAGTAATTGAATATATATGATGGGGATACAAAGCTCAGGGAGGAAAAGATGTAAGTGTTGTGGAACAAGTATGCAGATCTGAGAATGAACCCGAATGAATATGTTGATGCATTATTTGACAGGGTAAATATTTAATTGGAGGACATTAGAGGTCTTGGAGATTTTATTGAAGATATAAAAATTGTGAAGCGCTTCCTGAGAAAACATCCACCTCAGTTCGATCCAAACGTTTCTGTTTTGGAAGGTAAAGACCTTAAAGAGTTGACATTGGATAACCTGCACAACACTCTTGTTGCAAATGAAATGAGAAATGATGATAATGACATTGTGGAAAATGGTAAATCCAAAGAGGTTTCATTTAAGGCCATGAAGAAGCTCACCATTGAAGATTCTCAGGAAGATGAAGAAACAGATGAGGTAATGTCATTCCTCACCTCAAATATTCAAATTGGAAATGGAAAGTTCCAAGGGAAACTTGCACTTGCTTTCTTTAGATGTGGAATAGTTGGTCATCCTACAACAAGGTGCCCCAAAAAGTTTCAAGAAGAAAATGATGAAGATGAAGTTGAAATTATCAAGAAGAGATCTTCAGCCTATATGAAAGGAAAAAAGCAGTTCAAGAGAAATTTCTCCCATAAGAAGAATCTTCTTTCACAAGAAATAGGAAGTTCAGATGAGTCTTAGGTTAAAGAGGTAGAGGAGATTGAAAATTGCAAAGATCATGGAGAAAATGCTATGGTGGTAGTATTCAGTAGTTCTTAAGAGAAGAAATAAACCGAAGGTGATGAAGAACAAGAAGTTGAAGGAATAATAGATATGCAAGCTGAGTTATAGGCTGATCTTGAAGAGATAGATATTTGGAGAGATAAAACAAAGAAATCTTACAATGTTGTTCGTGATGCCAAACTCTATATGCAGCAGCAGGAAGAAGAAAATTCTGAGTTGATGGAAGAAATTGAGAAACTCAAGTTATCAACACCAGATAAATTAGAATCAGTTAGTGAGTATAAGATCAAGATTGAAGAAAATAAAAGAGAGATCGATGGATTGAATAGAAAAGTGAAATATCAAGTCAAGTGTTTCAAAGAGCTTGAAGAATAAGTGGTCAGTCTGCGATGAGAAATGAAGGATCAAGAAAAACTCTTCACCTCTAGTGTGATATCAGAAAACAGGTCATTCAGAAGATAGAAAATATGAAAGATGAGGTTAGTAGTTCATCAGGAAAGAAGCAGCAATTGAGCACAGATGTTAAGGCTGATTCAGGGATTGATCGTAGACAAAACTCTGTGAAAATTGAAGTCAGACCACAAGCACCCATCCTGAGAGTGAGGGATGATTTCGGAACAATGAAAAATCAGAGTATTTAGAGATCTAAAGGGGAAACTCATAGTGAAGTGACACACATTAATACTCCTTACATTAGGTACTATTGCTGTGGAATGATGGGACACTCACAAAATGTGTGTTCTATAGTCAAGAGATACTAAAGGGCACAATAACAATAGTGGCATCCAAACAGAGCTCTATATTATATATCATCCCTTGATGGTCATTGTTTTTGGTGTGGAGGATTTGGGAACATGGCTAGATATTGCACAACAATCATACAACAGAATGTTCCAAAGCAAAACTCAAGCAGTCATAAGAAGCAAGTTAGGGAATTATCAAGTGAGCTGAAAACAAAAAATTGAATTTCTTCTCTACAGGAAGAAGCTGGTCCATCACACTCTAAGGAAGATCAAAATCTCCAACCTAGAACAAGTGTGAAGTAGAAGACATGGATAAAAAAAGTATGAGAAGGCAGTAGTTGTGGAAATTTCCCTTAAATCTTTAGATCGTTTAGGAGTATGGATCCTTGATAGTGGTTACACATCCCATATGACAGGAAACAAGAATCTCATTACAGGCATAAAATATGACAAAGAATGAGTTTTTAAGTTTGGGAATGACGAAGGGATGAAGATTGTTGTTTCCATAAAAGCTAAATTTTGGGGAAAATAAACGAGACATGCTGATGTCTGGGTAGTAGAGGGTCTTAGTCATAACTTCCTCAGTGTCAGTCAACTATGTGACTCTGGGAACTCTATCCGATTTACCAAAAAGATGTATGTTGTGAAAGGAAAAGATGGAGCAGTTTTTCTACAGGGAAAAAGGACAAAGGGAAATATTTACCTTGTAAGTGGGGAAGAATATATGTGTCTCTTATCCAGATAGGAAGAAAACTAGTTGTGGCATAAGCAACTTGGACATCTATGTTAACCATTTATGAAGATCTTGTAATGTGTGATGCTGCTAGAGACCTTACCAAATTATCATGTGATCGAACTCATACGTGCGATGCATGCCAACAAGGGAAGATCATTAGAAAGACATACAAGCCGAAGGAACAGAAATCAACCAGAGTGCTTGAATTGTTGCATGCTGATGATTGTGGACCTTTCTCACCATGATCCATAAATGGGAAAAGGTACTATGTCCTTTTCCTTGATGATTATAGCAGAATGGATTGGGTATTTCTCATTACCAATAAGACATAAGTGTTCAGTTGTATTAATTAGTTTAGGAGGGAATCAGAAAGGATGCTTGTGAAGAATGATCTGATGTTTCGTACTGATAACAGTACAAAATTCACAAATAGTCAAGTGGAATACTATCTCGAGAAACACGGGATAAGGAATCAAGTTTCATCAGTAAAAAATCCCCAATAGAATGGAGTAGTTGAAATGAGAAATATGATCATCAACAACATAGCCAGAACAATTCTTATTGAAAAGGACCTAAAAGAGAAATTTTGGAAGGAAGTAGTTTTGACATCAGTCTATATTTTGAATAGGGCTCTGTTGTGTCTGAAGGAACTAAAGACTCTGTATGAAATGTGGTACAGAAAGAAGCCAACATTGAAATATTTTTGAATCTTTGGATGTAAGTTTTTTATTCTAAACAAAGAAAATCACATGATGTTTGAGTCAAGAGGAGATGAGGGGATATTCCATGGATACTCAGGTAAAAGAAAAGTGTATAAATACTTCAACAAAATGCTGGGAAAAATTGTTGAGAGAAATGATTTCACTATAGTAGAATATGAACAAAATACTCAACGACACAGTGAACAGTTTCTGGATGAATGTGACAAGGAGGTAAGAAACGCAGGAGGAGCAGAAGCGGTTGATGCTGATTCAAAAGAAGATACTGATGATGAACAAGAAAGTTTCAAGTCTATGTCTACATGGAAGCCAAAGAGCCGAGCTGAAATTGATAGAAAAAATATCATTGGTGATCAGGAAGCTCCAGTTCAAACATGAAAATTAATTCACTACAGCGGACATCGTTCCATTCTCAGGTAGAGCCGAAATGCTTTGCTGATGCAGCTGAAGATGAAAATTGGGTTCAGGCTATGAATTAAGAGCATGATCAGATTGAGAAGAACCAGACGTGGTAGATTGTCTCTAGACCAGCCGATAAGAATGTCATCGGGAATAAATGGGTATATCGCAAAAAGATGAATGAAGATGGTGTAGTAGTTCGAAACAAATCCAAACTAGTGTGTAAAGGATACTCCCATATAGAGAGAATAGATGTTGATGAGACATTTTCACCGGTTTCAAGGCTAGAGACAATCAAATTATTCCAAGCCAAAGTTGTGAAATGGAAGCTCAAAGTGTTCCAGATGGAAGTCAAATCTGAATTCTTGAATGGGGTTTTGTAGGAGGAAGTATATATTGAGAAGCCAGATGGTTTTCACATTCTTCGGATAAGAAAAAAGTTTGCTGACTGATGAAGGTGTTGTATGGGCTGAAACAAGCACCAAGATGATGGTACTCAAGGCTTGATCAGTAATTGAAGAGGCTTGGTTTCTGGCGTGGGGGAGTTGATTACAATCTCTATTTCAGCAACGATAGTAATCAAAGGATGATGGTGTTGGTTTATGTCGATGACGTAATATTTTATGGATCAGATGAAGCTCAGTGCATACTGTTTTTCAATTTCATGAAAACTGAGTTTGAAATGTCAATGATTGGTGAACTAATGTTTTTTCTTGGTCTACAGGTGACACAAAGAAGGAATGGAACATTAATTTCTAAATCCAAATATGCCAAAAAGGTTTTGAAAAGTTTTTGAATGAAAAATTCTATGGAGATGAAGACTCCACTTGCTACCCGGATGAAACTGTCCAAAGATGAGGATGGAAAGGCAGTTGATATTACAGAATACAATAAAATTATTTGAAGTTTGTTGTACTTGACCACAATAAGGCCTGATATTGTTTTCCCCACATTCTAAGTAGCAAGATATAAAATTAATCCCATGTAAAGCCACATGCTTGCAGTGAAAAGAATACTTCGGTATATTAAGGGCACGATGGACATCATCTTGACATATAATGACAAATCTTAGATAGAGTTATTGGGATATACAGATGCAGAGTGGGTTGGTTAAGCAGATGATAGAAAATCAACGTCAGGTGGTGCATTCTATCTTGGTGTACTATGTATTTATTGGTTAAGTAAGAAGAAGGATTTTATTTCATTAAGCATCACAGAAGCTGAGTATATTCTAGACACTCAAGCTTGCACACAATTAATATGGATGATGCAGCAGCTTGAAGATAATGGAGTTGAAGTGATGTATCTAATTGGAATCCAATGTGATAATTCATGTTCTATCAATCTTATAAAAAATCCACTTCATCACTCGAGGACAAAGCACATTGAGATAAAATATCATTTCATCAAGGAGAAGGTGGAACAAGGGCTTGTGAAGTTGGATTATGTGCCTAAAGAGCTCCAGGTTGCAGATATTCTGACAATGGCCTTACCCAAGTAGACGTTTGAAAGGAATTGAGTAGCTCTGGGAGTTCAGTTGACTCCCCACACCTAAAAGAGTGTCGATGTGGAACCCCCCTCTCCCCAAGACTGGAAAAGAGTGACCTTTGGGATCGTTGACAACGTGGGATAAAATAGTGATTTTTTCAAGGGGGGGACAGTGTGGCTTTTTGAGAAATCATGACAGTTAGGGGGAGAATCTAACAGGTGGGGTAGCCAGATAGGTGAAGTTGAATCTTGTTCAAAGTGCTTATCCTGAGGTTAGCATGGACAACACAAGCAATAGTGCTGAAGAGGATTTACAGCTGACAAGAGATAATGTTGTGAACAAATGGGGGAGAGTATCAAATCTGACGATGCTAGAAGTGATCAATCAAAGAATAGATATCATGACAGTTGAAGATCATGATAAAAGCGGAAGAGTGGTGTTGGAATGCAATAAGAAAATTTCCAAAAATTGGTATCAGTTTGGTGTCAACAGTGGATGTCATAGTTGAAGTGATCCATTGATGAACATTTCATTTACTCTTGTTTCTCACACTGAGCATTGGTTATCTAGGCTTAGAGTATGTTTTGATTAAATCCTTGATTGCAATTGGAATCGCAATAGGCGAATGGTGGCCGAAGAATTAACGAGGTATCTTTTTATGGAAGAGTTGTCAACAAACTCAAAGGGGGATACTGTTGGGAAAAAATCCCTCAAGGTATCATTGATGCATTTTTTAGGTGATTGTGTTTGTTGACAAAGTGGACATCTGTGTTGTGATTGTTGAAAAAGGGGATTCCATTGTAGTATGTAGAGATCAATAGTTGTGGTTAACGATCAATGTTTGATTCAAGAACTTCGACAAAGTAGTGGATGATCTGGAGGTAGTACAAAAAGAGAAGATACTAGGTGGCGCCATTTTTTAGTGTTTGCCAAATTTTATGGCCTGAAAAATAATCAAAATGAGAAAAGTGGTTTTTGGCAAAGGGACTTGCGTTCCGTTGATTTTATGGTGAGGAAACTTGCGTGCACTATGTTTTTCAAGATCATATCATCAAAATATGGCAAAGGGATAAGGGGCGCCCATGATTCATAGTTGGTCGTGCAAGTGACCTGTGGGGTAGAGACTTGCGGGCCTAAGGGAGACTTGCACGCCATTGCGTAGTGTGTCCAAATTCCTATAAATAGAGGTCAACCACTCCTCATTCGGTGAAGATTTCAACACTTAGAAAAATCAGAGCTCCCATTACATAGGTGTGGTGGTCGCTCAAGTGTTGTGTGGTCGTCCAATTAGAGGTTGTGCTCCAGGTGATTGTTATGCAGCCATGGTGGTCAGGGTGAGGAAGGAAGAGAGTCATGCAAGTTCATAGTTGAAGAAGGAAGTGTCACAGAAGTTGTTTAGTGACACTTGCGTGCCAAATTTTGAAGAAGCATGAAAGTTGTTGGTTGCATGCCAAAATTGGTTTGGGTGTAAAAGGGTGTGCGTCGCGAATGTTTGGAGCTACAAAAGCTTGTGTCGCGCAGGTGGTTGAGGTAAACTTGTGTTCCGGTTTGGACTTGCACGCCGAGACTTGCTCGCTAGCATAGAGAAGGGCGCCAGGTAAGGTTGATTCATGGTAGAGATTCAGGGCTGTGTGAAAGCTGGAATATTTCCCGATACCTTCGGTGCAAAGTGAGATTCATCTATGCGTGAATGTTGGACTTCAATAGAGCATCCAAATACAACAGTGGATGTATTCATTAGTGATAATGAAGAGACTTATAGGTCTATAAACTATCTGTCGATCCTTTCATGAGCAGTGAGCAAAGGAAGATGAAGAAGGTTATCCTCTCCACTGGTAGTGAGCCAGAGAGATTGAAAAAGGGAGTGACCCTTGGGAAAGAGTGAGCTGACCCTAAACCTTGTAAAGGTATTGAGTCTAGGAATAGAAGTGATCTAGCCCGAACCTTGTAAACATGAAGTGTGTTTATAGTGGATTTGGTACATCGGCACATTATCAGTGTAAGGTCTTTGGACATAGCCCAGTGAGGGTGAACCAAGTAAAAATTGATGTGCCCTGTGCCTGATTTACTTTCTATTTATATTGTCAAACATGAATGAGAGAGAATATATTTTTCTTAACAGTGAAACAAAATCAGAATTGGCTTTAATTTTAAATTAGTCATACCCTAATTCAACCCCCTCTCAGGGTATTCAGCCTTGTGGACCTAACAGCCATGGTGTAACGATAAGTTTATTTAAGGTAGTCAAAGAATGACGTATCAACCATACAAGTTAATGACACTATCATGAAACCTTCTTGATGAGATATTGACACAAAGGGATTATATTACACAGTGAGCGTTTTTATGTGGATGTCTTTGTTGTGACTTTAAGTTCTTTATCTCGTGTGCCTTAACCTATTACTATACTGTACTCTCGAACTTTAGGCAAGCCTGCCAAATGCCAATGAGCAAGAATCCAATAGGGTTGCGAAATAAGTGTTTTTGGTAGTCTCGGTTAAATTATATTTGAATTTAATTAATAAATATTATTATAAAGACAGTGGAATAATTTTATTCATGTCAAAATGATTTCATAAATTAAATAAATTTTTATTCACCTCATTATGGGTAAAATATTTGTATTTATTTTATTTAGAATTTAATAAATATTTATTTATTAGTTTGTAAATAAAATATTTTTTAAGAGAACAATTTATTTATTTATTTATTCAAGTGATCAATAAATGGAAGTGGAGTTCGAGCGGAACAAGGATGGTCCGGTTGTAAAATAAAAATTTTCAAGAAAATAAATAATTATTTAAAGAGTTGGAACAAATTAAAATAATACATCTATTATTCTGTGATGAAAAATTTTATTTATAATTCCATTTTGGGATAGTTGGTGCACCATATATAATGATGAAGTATTATTATTATTAGCATTGGTTTTCTCTAAGGGTATGAATGTATTTAATTTCTCTTACACAATTAAATATTGTAACTAAAGCCACATGCCAATAAATATGCACATATGTCTATTTTCCATGTGTCGTATCGCACACTCGGTGAATTGAGAATTATTGAGATAAAAAACTTCTATCTCATATCCTCTCCCCACCCCTCTCAAGAACGAGAGATGTTCATCAAGGCTGAAGAACTAGAAATCAAGAACGACCGACAAAGGACACGTGTTATGCTACACTAGCACCCGGAGAACGATCGATGTTGATCAGCGGCTATCAGAGCACTTGTGGATCACCTCTAGAGGGATTTATGTTTGGATAATTGCAAGCGCAACACAATAATCTATAAGGGTCATTCCAGATGATCAAAAACATCAATGAAGATAATACCAAAGATCTAGGTATTATTTTATTTATGAAATTAATTAAATTAATTATAAACAGGGTGTGAAATATCATATCTAAAGGTTTCAGGCCTATTACTTCATCATCTAAATCTAGGATTCGATTATATGGAGACATAAATTCATCTTCATATTGATCTTGGAAAAATAATTGATCATTGGAAAAATTAATGTTGGGTGCCAGCCTAAGAACACATCCGCTGCGCTCAGAACCTACACTCTGGTGGGATGGTTCTTGTTTTGGGACCTGTGGGTTGGGATGAGTGTTTTTTACTTATACATAAAGATTTTAGTTTCTATTTATTTCTATATGCAGACCACCCCTATTGAGCACCATGTTCTAAACACCCCCATTCCATGGCATAGGTCTCTTTCCTAACATCTGGGTGTGAGGATGGATGGATGGTTACTAACTCTATTCCTCGCACTCACTTCTAGGTTCTTACTGCTCGAGCGTATCCGGATAGGATGTAATGGATTTAGGATTACCAAATAACAATATCCTTTGGGTAGGTTTGTTTTTAATGTGGGGACCAGGTGTTTTCAGGCCAATATTGTTTTCACAAGTGTCTTCATGATGAGACCTAGGTTTCTGCGGGTAGGATGTGGAGTGTGGATGTGGCCCAGGTGTCTGCGGGTAGGTTTTGTGTATTTTTTGAGGCCTAGGTGTCTTTGGGATTCTTGTGGCAGTGGAAATACATTTTTTAAGAGTGGTTTCGTCAAAATATTAGTCATTAGGAATAACAAGTTATTCATTGGAAAATTGTGGCAGGGTACCCAAAAGTCAATGTGCTTATACTAATACTTTACGTGACTTTGGTTATTTAGTGAGTGTACCTTGGTGAGACTGGGCTGGGTAGTACTCCTTGGTAGGTGCATTAAGGTTCTACTATTTTCTAACATGAGAATTACTATGTTTCCCCCACTTGTGCATTGGAGGATTTAGTTTTCTTACTGGGTATACTTATATACTCACCATACATTTGTAAAACTATTTTAAATTTTCTAGGTTGACATTGATGATTGTGCTGGTCTTTACTAGCTCAGGCGTTAGGATAGTTGTCATACTACTACTTAGTCTTTTTCTTTTGGTACATTCTTTAGTTATTTGTTTCTAATTTGTTGCAGTTGATGTTTAAATCATGCATGGATTTGATTTTGGTTCTCTTTATATAAATGTTTGGTATTGTTTTGGGATTTTACCATCTTATATACCGATCATGATTCATTAAAATTGGAAATGTCATCCATTTTGTGTGAGATTCTATACCATTGGTGCTAGTCGCCACTCCGGGGACTATGGAAGGTGGGACTCATGGGTCATTATCTCTTCTTCATCTTGAAGAAGGAAGAGCGTGACACTTTGTTGTCCATTCCCTCATCTTGAGGAAGACGGGTCATGACATATTAGTTATCTTCTAAAACATAAAATAGGGATTTTGATATTAAAACTGTCATTTTTAAAATTATGAAGTCACATATATAATATACATTAGTTCTTATAAAAACATATCATGTATTTTATATTCATAAATATATACTAACAATGTCATAAAAGTTATGTTACTTGTAAAAATAGTTTTTTCACTATTCACCTAAAAATTATTATTTTTATAAAAATATAGAAAATTATTCTTAAAAAATATTACTATTATGAATCCCAAGATAGTTTTAATTTTTTTCAAATTAAAATTATAAATTTTATAAATTTGTCTTCTGAATAAAATAGTGATAAACAATGACAACTTATTTTTATAGGAAAATAGTTTTTTTAGATTATTTATCATTCTCATTAATAATTTCAATTATTTAAAAATTTAATTAGTATTATTAAATTTTATATATCAAATATATTTCATCATCATTAATCACATTTTTCTTCATAAGTAAATTCATAACACATTAAAATGTAATATTTAGAAAAATATATTTCTAAGCATAAAATGATCATATTGGTTATTTTAGCTATATCTATAATACTTCATTAATATTTAAAGTATCTTGTATTATATTTCAATTAAAATTTTTATATAGGTTACACATATTGATTCCTATTAATTCAATTTATTTGTTTTAACCTTCATAGTTAATATTTATTTTTTTATATAAGTATTTTGCCGTTTTATTTTAGTTCGGTGTAGTATGTGGAACAAGATATTGACCACATTTGGATCATTTAGAGGATATAATATATTAAAATATAAGGATGTTATATTATCCACTATTAAATAAAATATTTCCACAAAATTTGACTCATAAGAACATAATAATTTCTATGGGGAACTCATAATCAACCATAAAAAACTAGATGATCATGTGTTTATTTAGGATTAGGAATGAGATTTATCTATAAGAATAATATTTATAATAACATTATAAATGGATATAACCCATTCATAATTTCACATAGAATTATACTAAGGGATGGAGATCTAGATAGATAAGTAATAAGTCCCCAAAAATCATTATTATTATTTCTATGAAAATCATATGACAAGGTGTTTTTATTTATAGCCCAATATCTAGTAGTTGGTGAAAAAATACATGACATATTACAATAGAAAATATAGAGTGAAAATCACTATTCAAAACATTAGTAGCTATTTTAAATATTTTTTCTTGTTTTAATGGTTATTGTTGACTATCTAATATTGTCCCTTGGGCTAAGACATTGAGTCGCATAATAGTGAACTCTCTTACAATTAAAGTAATATATTTTTCTAGCTTCTCTATTTCCATTATACTTTTTAGTATGATGAAATTCATATCCACACTTTCATAATTTACCATACCTTTTAAGTAATTTTCCCCATTGATTAATATTATGTTTTTATATGTAGGAAATTGAATCTTCTTTCATTCAATATATTCATAAATTGATCTTTCACGAGACTCAATATTTCTCTTATTTATTGAGACTGAGACTTTGAAATTGTTTATATTTTTAATCATATTCCATTAGATCTATTTTGTAATAATTAAAAAAAATTTACTCTAAATACCATTATTATTGGTTGTTCATTGAAGTAATATCCACATTGTTCCTCAAACCCATTGTTAACTTGGTCAATTTAGGGTTCAACAACTACCAAAACCAAAATAGTAAAAACGAGTTAAGATAATTATAATAAAATTAACCTAAATAACCATATAAAGTTTATCCTCAATATGAATCAATCTGTTAAATAATAATTTTATCAGATAGCTCTCATAACACAACTTGTATCAGACTCTGTTAGACCTATATCACTCTTACATTAACTTGTATTATTCTTGGTTCAACCTGCATTAGATTGATTTGTGTTCTCTCATACTTATTAACATAATCATTAAAATATAGATAAAAATTTACAAAAACCTTTATTAAAATATTATAAAAAATATATAATTGAAATCAATCTCATGTAATCCAATATATCCCTTTTCAAGAAATAGCGTATTAATTAGTATATACCCTAACTTATAAATCCATACATTGCAATATATGTTATCCAAGGTCACCTTACTAGTATTATATCTTACCTAGTCATATTCAAATACCTCATAATGGTTCATAAATAGAATGAGAATTAACCAAAGTATATCCATTGGGTGTTTTAAACCAGGTGTGATGTTAGGTCTCTTTGTTGTACAGTAGGTGACAATCGAGTTAATAACCAATCCTCACTTTTCAAGGTTATTAACCCTAGGTATATCTATGCCAGAGCCTATATGATATCTTATTATCTACACATGTATTAAATTTATAAGATAACTAAAATTCAAAAAAAGGGTTAAGTTTGATCTAAAATTTCCAGAAAGGGTTTAGTAAAACAAATGATATCATGAATCCATAAGAATAATAAACCCCAAAAGTCAAATAAACTAAGTTATATTTAATTTAAACATTATGAAAATATTTATAAGATAAATCCTAATAAATATGGAAAGGTAAATAAATAAAAACTCATGTCATTTAAACAACATGACTATCATGATAATATAAGTTATAATAAATAATGAAAGGTAAATAATTGAAAATGAATGAAATTTAATCAATAAAATGAGGATAAAATTAAACGAGAGATAATATCATTGTGAAAATATCTTAGATAATAATAAATAAATTCTTAGTTATGTAAATTATTAATTATTTGATTTCATGATCACAAGATTAATTACACCTCTAATATAAATATCATTCCCCATATGTTTTAAACTATAGGTATAAAACCATTTAAATATAGATTACTGATTCTCCTTATGATAATACTGATTCATCAAGGGGATATATAATTCCAGGCCCCAGCCATCATTTCATATCCAAATCATTCTTTATATATCTAATAATCTATTTCATTCACGAACAATGTGAATTATCATCAAATATTCATATTGAGTAAAGCATATATATTTTTCAATATTTCCCCAAATAAACATTTAACCTTCATTATTGAACAATTTATATATAAATGATATATTTTTTAAGAAATTAAAATATCCATGATAAATAATATGGTTATTTTGGTTAAATTTAATATCCATATGAAAGTGAATAATTCAAGGGAAAGTTAATGACTAAAAAAATGAATCAAGGAAGTGAATTCCAATTAATTAATTGTTCAAAATAATCATAAATCAACCATATAATGAATAAGGGTGGTATCAATACAACATATCCCTAGTGTATTACATAAAAAATAAAGTTCTATTGTCATTGATGAATATAATTACAATAAAAAAGTCATTAAAAACATTCTGGATGAAAATATTATTTGTTATATTATTTTTTTAAACCAAAATTTCACCTAATATTTAGAGTATAAATTTATTTGAAATTAAAAATATAAACATATAAATTATGTTTTAAAATATTGAGTGGTCACGATGGTAAAAAATTTCTTACATGTTGAGTGAGATAAAACAAAGATACTTTTAATTTTTTTGGTAAAATCCAATTGGGACATATTTTGAAAATGAAATGAAGATTTAATTCAATTTTTTATAAAAAATATAAAATGGGAAGAAATTTCTTTAATAAATGTTTTGGAAAATTTTTTTAAAAAAATTTTGGATACATTTTTAGGAATAATGGTTTTGGATGAAAATATTTTTTTGACCGAAGAGAGAAGTGAAGTCATATTTTCTTAAAGAAATTTGATCAAATTTTATGTACAAAAGAGTGGGAAATGTTACTATTACTTGAAAAAAATAATTAACAACCATAGGGAATGGAAATAAAATGGGTTATTAAATAACAATAAAATAATTTCCTTCAATGGAAATTCAAGTATAAATAATGAATATAAAATGAGATTGTGAAATAAACCCTTCCAAATATCTTGATGCTGAAGAGAGAATTAACAAATGAAAAGATTATGTGAATAAAATTTAAATGCACATAAAAAGGTTTATATAAAAAACAATTTATTAAAAAGTAAATATACACATAAACCTAGAATATCAATGATAATGAAGAAGTAATATAACGCAACGAATAAAAATCGAGTTATGAAATTCATTACCAATAGGTAATTTTCATGTAAAATTGCATTGGACAATAAAATTCAAATTAAGACCTAAAATACCATGAATTAAGAATGTATCATGATATTATATTTCAATGGAAAATTATTTACACAATATATGACAAATTAGGTGCATTACATTACAATATGCCTTAATGAAGGGAAATTGAGACGAAGTCCCTTACCTTCAGATTCATTTTGGTTGAACTTGATTTAGAAACCTGTATATTGGTTTTAAACATGTTATAAATTTATAAAATAACTATATTAATATTTATAATATCATATATGATCCTTCCATAACACCGTAACACTAATTCATTATTAATATATCATTATCTTCATTATTTTAGGTGTTAATTGCATTGTTTTTTCATTCGTGCTTTATCATGAATGATACGATTTTTGTGAATATTATATAGTTACATAATCTTCAGAATAATAATCATGACATAAATATAATATTTATACATCAATTATAAACTTAATACCAATCATGAAAGATGGTTTTTGGAAATGAATTATGCTACAACCACAGAGACGTCGTGCCATATGTACGCATGGGTAAAGTTTCCATTTTTAAATGTTTATAATGTGAAGGATATAAGTAATATTTTAACTTCAAATAATGATAATGATGTAAAAACTCAAAAATTTCAAAGTTTTTTTAATTATATGGTATTATTACGAGACTGAAAAAATTGACGGTACGTGATTCTAAGGCTCGGAGAGCCCAAAACCAAAATTTGAAACTTTTTAAGGAATATTCAGTAAACGTTCTTGAGGGAATTTATATCTTTTAAACCGGTAAATGTATTGAAAATATGAGGGCACCATTGAATTAACAGTGCTGAGATTCACTTAGGCGATGCTTAAATTTGACCGGCTAGGGTAAGATGAAAAAGATATTTTTTTGTAATTAAAAAATATATAATAAAATAACTCTTGGGTTATTTTATTCTCTTCCCACTATTGAGTGATAGATGGAGTGATAGTGGTGTAACGAGAAGCATTAGATAAGATAAATTTAATGACTTTATCCTCTCATTGTCAATCCACAACGCTCATGATTTAATAGGCTTTTTAATTTGGATTCATTAATGAATCATAATAACGAACCAATGCGGTGGTTAATTTATTTTTAATTAATACAACCTTTGGCATGGGATTTGGGAACCCATGATAGGAACCTCTGATGAAATTCTGACGACATCATCCTCCAATGAAGAATGATGTTTTGACGATGTCTGTTGAGAAATCGATCTGTAGGTCGACCAATGATGGATGACAATGCACTCTGATCTTATTCTTCTTCATCTACTTCTTCAATAATAGTTTTGAACAATATCAATGTAGTGGAATTAATATTTATAAGTTTTTAATGATTCATCATACCTCATTCTTGAATAATATGATGAATGTGGACCAACCAACTAACAGGTTGATCCGCGATTCCCTTGAATCTGTGGGAGGTTCTTGTAGGGTTTTGGATTTGGGTTAAAACTTTATCATGGTGATGTATTGATTTTTCTACCCTTTATATAATGCTAACGAGGAGGGTGCTGGACAATCTGAACAAGGCTCATAACCTCCTCCCATCTCAGTTTTGATGTGTTCTCTATGGGCGACGGAAAACTTGGTGGAAAAGAGAAACTGAGGGCCACACAGTGAAGGCAGCATCCCAGGAGGGCTGTAGGCAAAGATTGGAGTGAAATCAGACCATAGGAGCTTCATCGGTGGCCTACAGAAGCATTTACAGTGCAGCACCACAAGCACGACAGTTCCTGTGACAGGATCTCATCGACAGTGAGAGGGTGGCGGTGCCCGCAGGCGTCGTGGAAGACAGGGGGCGATCGTCCAAAACTGACCGCGTTGATGGCGGGAGACAAGCCATAAAGGTGACGTCGTGGCTCCGACCACAGCGGTGGCGGACAAGCATCGTCAGGTCCCACCCTAGACCTGTCCACCGGACCGGTCATTTGGTGGGGGGTTGGTGAACCTGAACAGACGTGGTCGATTCGGGATGGGTGTAAACCCCACACCAGTAGGTGGGCCATGCTCAGCCAGGTGGGCCAGGCTGGTTCCATGGGCTAGTAGGCTAGATGGGGCCCAGAGAGACCGAACCAAGACCATCTAGTTTGGGCCTGGCCATGTGGGCCTGGTCAGACTGGACCCACACCCAATTTGACCCAGTTTTTCTTAAAGGGCCCTAACTTCCAAACTGGAAATTTTTTTGAAGAACCTTCTATGGCCCTAGAACCCTTAGGATGAGGCAGTCCTTTTTAGAGACTCCAATTGAGTTTTTGAGAATGTTGGAGTCTGGCCATGTTGGATTGAACAAGAATTCAACCATTCCCTCGGTACTAAAATCAATTTATCTTACAGAGTAGGCGTCCTATTGACACACAATTTGTTGTGTTGGAACCCTTATAACATTGATTTCCTTCGAGTTACTTCATTTTGAGACTTTGTGGTAGTTTAGGTATATCAAATGGATTGAGGAAAAGAATCTATGGAAGCCAAGCACATCGAGTGCAGGAATCATGTGGCTGGATGTCATGTGAAGAACGACCCTCTGTGGATCTGCATCAGAGGAACCCTATGTGGATTGATGACTGAAAACCCTGTGTGGATTAGTAGTACTGCAACCCAACATTGAATAGCCTTAGAGCAGCTCGTCGTCGATCAACGACTTTCGAACCTGTGTGGATCGATGACTTATGACCCTATCTGGATCAGTAGTAGCGTAATCTAATGAGGAATATCCTTAGAGGGGCCCATTGTGGATCAACGACCTACGAACCTGTTTCGATTGAAGAATTACATCATTTTGTGGATCGATGACTTATGAACCTATGTGGATTGGTTACTTATGACCCTGTGTGGATCAGCAATAGAATAACATATTTGTGGATCAGTAGTGGAACTTGTCAATGGAAAAAAGATGATTTAGATTTAAGACTAATCATAATTATTTCCCATTATTTAAGTTATATATTTGGTGTGAAATTCCTTCTAATTTGTGCTTTTTAATTGATATCCTGTATTTTTGGTTTTACTTTGTGGGATTCTGGCATACCTTCAGGGGTCTCGGGGTCCCTACTGGGTATTGTCATACTCACCTCTACACAGGATTTTCCCGCACCATGTTGTGTCTTATGCAGATGATAGAGAACTTTGAACATGATTTGGGAGCCATGAATAGATGGTTTATGGAGGTGATGGGTTGATGTGGAGATCCTCAATGACGAGCTATAACGATCTTTCAGGTAGGATCCTTGGAGGCTAACCTCAAGAGATATTTTTCCCTTTTTGTGTACATTCTTTTAGTTGGGTTTGTATGATGGCCCATTCTGATTTATTTAAATCTTTTACTTTTAGTAGTTATACTATGTGGTTTTCTCTTATTGTGTACCTAGTCTTTATGTTGGTAGGTTTAAAAAAAATGACTTCCCATTTTGGGGATATGCCTTTTCAGTTCTAGTCACCAACCAATGGCCTATGGAAGGTGGGATTGGGGTAGTCACGACATGGGCCCCGTGGGACAGGTCATGATAAATTGGTATCAGAGGATTCAGTTCTGTCAAAGAACTAATACTATGATCTTTTAAATGGGTCAATAGTGTTAAGTGTTTTGAGTGTGGATTTTAGTTTAGGGAGTCCAGTGTTGGTGTAGTGGCTGGTGTATCCATACTCCAGAACATTGAGTTTTGATTTCCTACTTGGTACACAGAATCACTATTTTCATGTGTTCTGAAAAAGTGCTATCTTTTGATATTTTTGAGTCATCTCACAAAGTATAACTTATTGATTGTGGCACATCTGTTTCTTTACAGGATTCCACCTTGTAGACAGCCATTGAGGACTCTAGCGAGATATCATAATGAAGGCCCTTCAAGGGATGAGGCTTCGGTGCAGGGCCCTCTTTTGGTGATGGTACATTTAGGTAGTGTACTAGCTGCACCACTACCCATAGGGTAGCATTTTATACCAGCCTCACTAGTAGGAAGTTCACACCTACTTACTGTGCTTCATGAGTTCTAGTGGAAAATGCCTCCGAGGTTTCTAGGAGAGAAGGATCTCTTGGAGGCTAAGGAATGGCTAGAGGCTATGGCTAGAGTTTTATGGCTAGATGGGACACCAATAGACCAGATGGTGATCCAAGATGCTAGCCTCTTTTAGGAAACAACAGGAAGATGGTGGGACTGATTCTCTTGTATAACAATGAGGAAACCCTCACATGTTTGGAAATCAAGAGCCTCTTTAGGGTGGAGATTATACCAGTAACACTGTGCTCTGTGCGTATTCATGAGCTACTACATTTACAACATGGCAGCCTGACAGTATCCCAGTACTCAACGAGATTCACATACCTCTCCTGCTACTCCATTGACATGGTATGAGACCCTTTCTTCAGGTCCCAGACCATTGACCAGGGTCTCTGATGGGAGATTAGAGTATCGATGATATCTCTCAACATACCGACACCTGCTTGAGTGCTAGAGCCAACACTTTTGGTGGAGAGATTCCTAGATGAGCAGGAACCGATAGTGAGAGCCACCAACGGATGACATGTTGTTGATTCATCTGCAGTAGTCAGTATGCGGATGACACCGAGGCCTAATCAGGATAGATCATTTTCTGGAAAACCCCATGATGGTGGGTCGGAGGTGCAGAGCTCACAAGATAGGGGATGTCAGAAGGGGAGTATACTGTGCTACTCCTGTGGTGGGAAGTGTCACATGGCTCGTGAATTCCCTACCCACCCCACTGACGACCAGTAAAGGGTCGAGGGAATTCCGAGGAAGAGGAGGATAATTGAGTGGGGAGGTTTTCATGGTGGTGGACGTGACAACGGAGCTGGTCATGCATTAGGTGATGGGTAGCGATTTGAGGTTCTACCGCCACCAACTCCAGGTGGTCCACCCCGACCTTAGGGTGCATGTAGACAGGGATGAGCTCTGCTCCAGGTAGCTAAGGCCTATGACCACATCACTCCAGAGATTATTCATGGTAAGATATGTTTCTACTCCACCCTATCTATAGTTTTTATAGCCACAGGTGTTGATCACTCTTTAATTGCCACGACTCTAGTTCGGATCTTGGAGATTTTGATGGATCCATTGGCTCAATCCTTAAAATTTGAGACTCTTAAGTTAGAGTATTCAATGACTAAACACTGGTGATGTTAGTGTGAGCTTACTCTAGGAGGAAAGGGCTTCAACTGGGATCTCATAGTAGTAGCGTCGAGGCACTACAATTTCATCTTGGGTATGGAATGGTTATCCATGATCCGTGATCAGATCATCTATTTTATGCACAATGTGCAGCGTGCTAGCGATAATGGGACAAAGTTTTCCTTCATTGATGAGAAGGGAACCTCAAAAACTCAGTATGGACATTCTTGGGGGAGGGTGCAGTAGATAACTCACCAGTTGGCTAGCCTTACCCTCAGAGTAGTTGATGAGAGGAGTCCGAGATATGCTATAGTGGTGGACCAGTATACAAATATCATTCTTGAGGATGTTTTGGGAATACCTCCTCATAGATAGGTAGAATTCTACATCGAACTTTACCCTGGTATGACACTGATATCTACACCAGAATAATGGATGGCTCCAGCAAATCTTTGTGAGTTGAGGGTATAGCTGGAGGACATGTAGGGGAAGGGGTTCTCAAGGCCTAGTGTTTCTCCATGGGAATCTCTGATTTTGTTCACCAAGAAGGCATATGGGAGTTTGAGGCTTGGTGTGGACTATCGGTACCTGAACCTGGTGACCATGAAGACCAAGTATCCCCTCCCAAGGATTGATGATCTCTTCGACCAGCTAAAGGCAGATTGATGGTTTTCAAAGATACATCTCAGATATTGCTATCATCAGCTCTGGGTAAGAGATGAGGATTTACCAAATAAGGCATTAAAATGATGGTATGGCCACTAAGTGTTCTGGGTGATGCCTTTTGGGATGACCAAAATCCCATAAGTGTTCATGGGACTCATGTACCAGATCATCAAGCCTTACCTTGATCGCTTTGTGGTGGTCTTCATTGATGACAACTTGGTGTACTCAACATCGGAGGAGGGGCATGCCACAATTCTACAGATAGTTCTAGATATACTTTGAGAGCACCAGATTTATGATAATATCTCAATGTTCTAGTTCTGGATAAGAAAGTTCTACTTTCCTAGACACGTTATCTCGGAGGCTGGAGTTGCAGAGGATCCAGTGAAGATAGAGGCACTGCTTTATTGGGAGCCGCCCGGGAGTATGACATTGGTGTGGTGTTTTCTGAAGTTGGATGGGTACTTCCAGAGATTTGTACCTAATTCCTACAAAATAGAAGCACCCTTTTCAGCTTTGACATAGAAGGGGAAACCCTTCGTATGTATAGAGAGATACCGATAGAGTTTCCATGTGCTGAGGTACAGGCAGACAAGTGAACCCATCTTGATGCTACAAGAATAGGGCATTGGGTATGAAGTCTATTTGATGAATCAAGAACCAAACTAGGATGTGTCCCGATGCTGGAACAAGGGGTGATTTATTATATATCACAACAGTTAAGACATCATGAGTAGAACTACACTACCCATGACCTAGATTTAGTGGCAATGGTCTTTTCCTAGAAGATGTGGTGGCACTAATTGATGGGTGAATGATTTACTATCTACTCTGATCACTAGAGTATCAAGAATATCTTCTCACAGAAGGACCTAAACCTAAGATAACGGCGATGGATGGAGTTCTTCTAGGACTATGACTTGAAGATATTCTATACTCTTAGAAAGGGGAACATGGTGGAAGATACACTCAAATGGAGTTCTGGTTTACAGTTTCTGAGTGAGGCGGCAACGTAGCTATCGGAATTGTAGATATCCATTGTGGATAGTGATGGATAAGCTTACCTTTAGTCTATGAAATTCACTCGCCCACTCCATCAGCGAGTCAGGGAGGAACATCTTTGGGATGTTGAATGCGAGACTCAACATGCTCAGATATCCTCAGGACAGGCTCCTGAACGATTTTATGAAGGTTGAGAGCACAACATCTTTTTTAGAGGATGCAACATGGTACTAGTGATGCTATAAGATGAGGTGTTAATGGAGTTTAACATGCCCCAATTGTTGGTATATCCTAGTGTGGTGAAGATGGACTATGACCTCTGGAATCATTACTGGTGGCTAGGGATGAATAATGTAGTGGAAGAGTTTGTTTCACGATACCTCACCTGTCAGCAAGTAAAGGCCGAACATCAAGTTCTAGTAGGACTAGCACAACCACTATAGGTGTTGGAATGGAAGCGGGATGACATATCCATGGACATTGTGACATGGATATCATATACGTCTCGGGGCCATGATTCTATCTGGGTGATCGTTTACCGACTCACCACGTCGGCCCACTTCCTACCCATTTGAGAGTAGGGATCAGAAGAGGGTTTGGGATACCTCTACATACAGAAGATAGTACGACATCCCGGGGTACCATCGATGATCATTTTAGATCATGATTCTTGTTTTACATCCCGATTGTGGAAGGGATTATATGAGGAAATCGGGACTCAGTTACGCTTGAGCATCGCCTTTCATCCTCAGATAGATGGTCAGATGGAGTGGACCATACAGATGCTTGAGGACATGCTTTGTGCTTGTATAATTTATTTTGGCCACATTTAGGATGATCACATTCCCTAGGTTTAGTTCATATACAACAACATTTATCCCTCCACCATCGACATGACACTATTTGAGGCATTGTATGAGTGACCATGAAGATAACCTCTATGCTGGATAGAACCCGGGGTGTCATCACTAATGGGTCCAGAGTTGATACAGGCTACCAATGAAAAGTTGCAGATCATCCCTGATTTGATGAGGACTGCATAGAGTAGAAAAAAATTGTATGCTGACAGAAGATGGAGTCCAATGGAGTTCATGGAGTGAGACCATGTCTTCATATGGATCTCACCTCGACGAGGTTTGTAGAGATTTGTCCAGGGCTGTAAGTGATCTCCGAGCTTCATCAGACCTTTCCAGATTCTCAGTAGATTTGGAGAGGTTACATACCACCTAGAGCTTCCCCTAGATATGCACATGGTGCACAATGTTTTCCACATGTCATAATGGAGGAGATACGAGAAAAATCCATTGCACTTCATCAAATGGGGAGAGATGGACATTAAAGACGGGGAAAGATGGGGAGAGATGGAGAAAAAGGATCAATTGAACCAGGTCCTTCGTGGATGGTCAATTTTTGTGGAGTGCATTTGGTGGCAGCACGAGAACCTTCCAAAAAGCACATGGGAGCGGGAGGATTAGATTCTTTCTTAGTACCCCCATTTGATTTCTTAGCCTTTGTTATGGCTTTCAGGTATGGAAAACCCTAAGGTGGGGATAATTTAAAGAAGAGAAAATTTTGTATAATTTTTTTTATTATATGGAATTTTTATGAGACTGTGAAAATTTATGACATATGACTCTGAGGCCTAGAGAGCCTAAAACCGAATTTTGAACTTTTTTATGGTACGTTCAGTAAAGGTGCGGTCAAGAATTTCTATATTTTGAACTGGTGCCTGGATTTAAAATCTATGGGCATCGTTGAATTCATAGCACTGGGATTCACTTAGGAAAAGCTAAACATCCACCGGAAAGGGTGGGATGAAAAAGTTAATTTTTTGGGCTAAAAAAAGATAATAAATTAACTATTTAGTTATTTTATTCTCTTCCCACCATTGATCGACTGATGACAGGACTGCAGGGTAATGTCAAGAATTAAATAAGATACATTTAATGACTTGATCCTACCATTATGAAACAATAATTCCCATGGTTTAATAGGTTCATTAATTTGGATTCAATAATGAATCATAATAATGATCAAACATGGGGTTTAATATATTTTATTTAATAAAACCTTTGTAATGGGATTTGGGAACCCATGAGAGGAAACTCTGACGAAACGCCGATGAAATCATCCTTCAATGAAGAATATATTTTTGATGACGTCCGTTGAGGAATTGATCCGGAGGTCAATGAATGATGGACGGCATCACACACAGATCTTATTCTTCGTCTTCTTCCACAAGAGTTTCCAACAAAATAAAATTTGGGGAATTAATATTTCTATGTGTTTAAAGATTCATCATACCTCATTCCTGGATAATATAATGAACATGGAACAATTGACTAACGAGATGATCCATGATTTTCTTGAATCTGTGAGAGTTTCTTGGGAGGTTTTTGATTTGGGTTAAAACATTATCTTTGTGTTGTTTGGATTTTTCATCCCAGAATTTAATTCTAAGGCGGAGGGTGTAGGCTGATCCAAACATGGCCCGGACCCTCCGCCGATCTCGGTTTTGATGTGTTCTTCGTGGGCGATCGAGTAACTTTTTAGAAAGGCAAACCTGAGGGCCACAAAGTGAAGGTCGTGTCCTGGGAGGACCATAGGCATAGAGGGGAACTGAATCAGACCACCGAAGCTTCAGTGGTGTCTCATGGAAGCAATGCTGGTGCAACGACGTCGACGACTGGTAGTAGCGAGAGGGTGGCGGTGCATAAAGGTGTCGCGACGATCATGGGGCAGTCAAACAATGTTGGAAGCATTAAAGGTGTGTGACACGCTACAGATGAGACATCGTGGTTCCGGTCCTAGCAGTGGAGGAACCGCATCCACTGGTCCCACCCTAGATAGGTCAACTGGACTGTTCATTTGTGGGGGGGGGGGGCGAGGGGGGCGAGTCTGGTACCGCAGTTTGGAGAACCCGAATGGACGCGGTCCACTGGGGAGGGGAGTGGACCCTGCACCAGATGTCGGGACATGCCCAGCCGGGTGGGCTAGGCGGGGTCCAATTGGACCAGACCAAGCCCAGCTAGTTTTGGTCGATCCCAGTGGGCCGGGGCGACTTGGACTTGGTGGGGTCTGGTTGGTCAGACTGGGTCGGACCAGACCTGCACCCAATTTGACCCAGTTTCACTTAAATGGCTATAACTTCTAAACCAGATGTTTATTTGATGAATCTTCTATGGTTTAAGAACCCTTAAGATGATTTGATCTTTTTTATATACTATAATTTAGTTTTTTAGAAACATGGAGAGTGGTTATGTAGTATTGAACTCAAATCTAACCGGGCCTTTGGTTCTAAAATGCGTATAACATACAGACCGGGCGTCCGATTGACGCGATGTATGTTCTGTTGGAACCCTTATTACATTGAGTCCCATTGAGATACTTTCAATGAGACTTCACAGAAGTCAAGGTACTACCAATGACTTGAGGAGAAGAATATATAGAACCCAATGACACCAAGTGCGGGAATCCTATGGTTGGTTGTCATGTAACGAGAGACCCTTTGTAGATCGACATCAGAGCGACCCTATGTGGATCGATGACTTACAACATTGTGTGGACCAGTAGTAGCATGACCCAATGTGTACCAGCCTTAGATAGACCCATCCTAGATCAAATACTTTTGAACCTGTGTGGATTGACGACCTACAACCCTATGTAGATCAGTGACTTGCGACCCTGTGTGGTTCGACAATGGAATAAATTATTTGTGGTCTAGGAGTGGAACTTCTCAACAGAATAAAATGATTTATCTTTAAGGATAATCATCATTATTTTCCATTCATTATGTAATATAATTGGTTTGAGATGTCTTTTACTTTTTTATTAGTGATTGAGATCATGATTTGTGGTTTTTCCTTGGTGGAATTTTTGGAGACCATCGGGGGTCTTGGGGTCCCTTATGGGTATTTTTATACTCACCCCTGCACGAGCTTCACCCACACCTTATTGTGCCTTGTGCATATGATGAACAACATTGAAAAATATTTGGATGTTATGACTAGACGCTGTACGGAGGTGACCGAATAACGTGGAGAACTGCAATGACAAGATGTACTTACACTTATGGTGGGATCCTTAGTGGATGACATCAGGAGTTATTTTTAACTATTTTATGTACTTTATTTTAGTTGGTTTTGTATACTGGCCCATTTTTCATCATTTTACACTTTTACTTTTTGCAGTTATACTTTGTGGTTTTCTCATGTTGTGTTCCTGGTCTGTGTGTTTGCAGGTTTAAAGGAAATGCCATCCCATTTTGGGGATATGCCTTTCTAGTGCTAGTCATAAACCCCTGGGCTTGGGAAGGTGGGCTTGGCGTAGTCACGACACGGGCCCCATGGGATGGGTCATGACAAATTGTATCATAAGAACCATATTATTTATTTGTATATAATTATATATATCATCCATCTTTTGTGGTGATTAAAAAAGAGTCACATTAATTCGTGGAGGTGATTGTCCCCACGTACACGTATAATGTTGTCATATTTAATTTAGTGAAATTATAAAAAATAAAATGATATATTATCTCATATTAAGGATAAATATGTCATTAATATCATAATTATGTAATTTATATTATAGATATTCATTAAATTTATCATTATTATCTCCAATGTAAAGGGTTACTAAAAAATTATCACAATCTTTCATGAGGTGGTAGTTCTCTGTACACACCAGAGATGTTATCAAATCCCCTAATGAATAGAATGTAAAAAGTTATATATAATAAAATTTAAAAATAGGTATAATTATTTTATAAAAATAATATATATACATTAGATCCATCATAATGCCAAACCGCGATAAATGATAATGGAAAAACAATTGACAAGGGTTCGTGAGGCAGTAGTCCATCAAACACACGAGTGATGATTTCATAACCCATTTGATGAAAGTCAGGATAGTTTATGGTCATTATCTTAACATAAAAACTTATAAGTATATATAATATAATTATATTATTAAATCAGTATGTAAAAATAATAATTTAGTGAGGTGTAGGAATAAATAAAATAGAAATTCTCGTTGATGACCATTACCTCTTCTTCAGGTAACATCCTTAGGATTGCACCAAAATCCTTCATAGGTTGAATTTACGCTCAAAATAAGACGAATAAGATGAGTTTCTGGAAGTGGATAAGTGAATTTTGATGTATTTTCCAACACAAAAAGTTTTTAATGTGTGTATAAGAGAGGCTATGGGGTGTCATTTTATAATTGAGGTGAGTGACGAACTTTTAATTTTTGAAAATAAGGTGTAACTACATATTCCACATTCCAAAAGTGTTCGATGTTAATTATTAACAATCTTTAAAAATTTTAAGATCCAAATATATATATAATATTTATTTTATAGTAGTGTTTACATCATATCAATCCTTAACTTTTTAGTTTAACTCCTAATAAATTAATTTTTAACATAAATTCAGTAAATAATTTTATATACTTTTACTTTTCATTATGGTCAAAAATTAAGTTGAATTTATTAGATAATATTAATTATTATTATTCCAAATATTAAATCCATTATTAAAAATCTTATTCACAATGTTGGAAAAATATAATTTAAAATTAGTCCCATAAATGTGATGATAAAACTTATTCTCAAAGGGAAAATATTAAAAAATTTACGAGGTTTTTATTTAATCATTCATTATTAAAATGATTACAATGAGATAAATTGTATTAATTGATGAATAATTGAACTCATTTTACTTTAAAAATAATTTAAAAATTAATATAAATTTAAAAAAATTTAAATGAAAAATCTACATTCAATTAAAATCCAGTATTTTTCACTATTCTTTGGAACATGATACTTTTTATAAAAATATGAAACATTTTCCCAAACATAATTTTTATATTATGATTTAAAAAATTATTTTCTATTTAACTAATAAATTTACAAAAATTTTATAAATTAATGATAAATTATGTGCTTAAAGAATGACTAAATTGTCTTTTAGAAAAATACATTTTCTCATAAAACATTTCTTTTTTATTTTTAATGATGATTATATTATTTATAATTAATATACAGTCATAATTTCCATATTATATTTAATAAAATTAATACCTTCCAATTTAATGGATGTTTTATAATAATATAATATATTATGGTTCGTTTCAACTAGGGGTTGCATGTTCCATAGAAAATCAAAAATATTAAATTTAAAGAAATATATTTTGTGGTTTGTTTAAGATCGGTGTTTCATGTAACATACACTATAAAAATATATGTTATTATTTTTAAATCTCAGTTTTTAACACTTAAATAATTTGTGAAACCCTAGACCAACACTCCCAAGACTCAATCTATAAACACATATTTTACAAATTTGGCTTTGATACCAACTTTCGATTCTCTGACATAACTATCCCATAATCTTGTGACTTTAATAAAATAATTCATTAAATAAATTAAAAATAAATTTTAGGTTTATATCATTATAGAATTATAAAATAAAATATATACCAAGGACCATGTTCTTTATATCAAAATAAAATTACTAACATTATATACAGAACTAATTTCTCCACAAGGAGCCTTAAACATATCTCACAAATTCTTTCACACCTTATATCCTTATAAATATGTAATAAGAAGTACTATTATTTAAAACATGGGGAATGGAAATATTATCATGTGTTTTCCTCAAATGATAATTAAAGGAAACATATAACTGAAGCTTTTAAAAACATAATCATGACATAAAAATATGACAGGAATAAATAATCTAAATAATTCCATAATCAAATAAAATAGGGGGTATTCTATATCCATGAAAATAAATTAAATCATGAATATAAATAATAAAAATCTCATATTGATGGAATTCATAATTATAGACCTAAAAAATATTCTATATGGGTCATATCTTAAGATACAATAATGATATGGGAAGAATTATATAGTAAAACCAATGATTTTTTTCCCATGAGATCGGTCAATACATCAAGGGGCTATATAATTTCATTCCCCATCCATCTATTGTTTAAGTTCACTGCATTAACAATAAGTGTTAGTAGTATATTTCATATCATTACTATAGATCCTCTTTTTGAATAAAAACATGGAAAACCATATGATGAAAATATATAATGTCAAAATATAATCTATATACAATAGTATTTAATAATAATTAACAATGTTAATAAATTTCTTCATGTTAAAACATGGGATAACATGGTTATATGTCATCATGATAAAGAAGGAGAATGGTGAAACTAAAAATATTCAACATTTGAATAATCATCTATGTTGTATTAAAATTCTATGAATGAAAATACGTTTACCCATTCCAATAGAAAAAGATTATTTCTTGGTGAACATCATCGAATCTGAGTTATGTGAAATGATATTTTCACACTGTAAAAAGAAATGAGAATAAAAATAAGTAAATAAAATAATCACAAGATCAAAATTCAACCATAGTAATATGGTGTATGGTTTCAAAATAATGTATCACTCGTGAATCAAAGGAAATAGAGAAGGGCATTAAAAAAGAAGAAAACACCATCATTAAAAGAATGCTTGAAACGTTATCAAAGAAGAAGGGATCAAGAATTAAATTATTTTTTTGATAATATAAGTTAAATACTACCAATAATATATATATATATGAGAATATATCAAGAATGATAAACCCAATTTGGGTAATCACTTTAAAAATGGTAAGGGAAATGGAAGCAGAAACATAATATAGGATTAAGAAAACATTTTCATGATTGTGAGAAAATAAAAATTTTACAAGCCTCTTCCAATGGTAACTTTTTAAAATGTAGAGTGAATGATTTTCAAAACCATTAATTTTAAAATTAATCTCCAATAATGTTTAATATAAAAAACATAATGTTCATGTTGGAGAAAAGTGGAGTGGAATTCAAAATATATGAATGTGTAAGTAAAAACCCTTTAATTATTTTAAAAAATACCTTTGTTCAAAATTCACATTTTAAAAGGAGTAAAAAACATTATTTTGTATAAAAATAATTTCCCCGTATATTTAATAAAATTAGCATAAAATAAATTATTATATAGGGGGAACCCAATTGTTGAAGAAATAAGTTCATAATCAAGCAATATATTTCAATTAAATGAGACATGAGTTATCAATATTCCTTATGATCATCATACTCCTTGATGTAAGAAATATGTCAAAAAATGTTTATTATGTGTTAGAAATGAAAATTAATATAAAAAAATATATGAAATCATAACATAATTTTTTTTATTGTACCATACTTTTAATTCCAATAGGATGACCATAGCTCGACAAATAAAAATTGGATAAGAAAAATATTTGTAATTGTGGTATCAATTGAGTTAAAATACATTTGATGGGAAGTAAATTATTTGACTTATTAATTAATTTGGATATAAAATATATGATAAAGATAAATTTAACCAAATTTAATAAACCATTAAAAGAAAAACCTGATGAATAACATAAACATATATTTTTGAATTAGAGTTTAAGACAAATAACCCTTTACAAATTAAGGTACATTTTAATCAAAACAACATGAAATATTAGGGGTTTTAATTGATATTAAAATACCTTGATTAAAATTTATTTCATGATAAATGTTTTACAATCGGTAGTATATAAACCACATAAATGAAATTAGATGAAAAATACTAAACATATCTCAAAGAGAGGAATTTAAGACCAAAACCCTTACTATAGTTTAGATTCATTCTGCACTTGATGAAAAAATACATAATAATTAAATTTTGTTCATTAAATAAATACAAAATAATCATATTCATTAATATAACCATTTATACTACTAATTTATAATCATTATATATTAGTTATTATTTACCTATTTTCAACACTAGGTTCTTGTAATCTTTATCAATTTGAACAAATTTTGTCAAAGTAGTTTTGATATATATTGTTTTTAAAAAGTTCATAATAATTATATTATATTTGATACCTAAATATATTTTACATTATATTTATTATGTAAGAATTTCATTCCTTGGTAGTTTTGGTTACAAACCCTAAAGATGAAATCACCAATGACTATGTTTCAGTTATTATTAATGAATGAAAGATGATTTCTAAATTAATGTGTTAAATTTTGATATAAAATTACTAGAATAAAACAAAAAATTATTTAAATATTTATATCATATTATTATAGTAAATAATTTCTCAGATCCATCCACGCTATAGATGCATAATATAGTTCAATTTGGTTGTAAAACTGACCGAAACATGAACCTATCATTATTATTGGACGACTATGAGGTGGTTTTGTTGTAATATCATTAAGAAAAAATAATAATGATATAATTTGTTTATTATTAGTGAAATATATCAGAATTTTAATGAATTATAATGGTGGTATTATTTATATAAATTGATTTCTTAGAAAGAATATATTATTTTCCTACTAGTACGTTAATTTTAAACAATTGAATTAGTGATAATCATTTTTGATCATATACATAAAATATCCTCTAATTTATTATAAAATAATATTAATGATATCATAAAAATAATATTTATCATTTAATCCCACCCTTATATCCATCCACAAAAAGCAATAAACAAAATAGTTTATTCCATTGGGGCAGTAGTCTGCACATACACACAAATTATGGATTGTTTTACATAGAAAAAGAGGACTAAATAATTAGTTTTATTGTTTAGTAATAATAAGAACTATATTTAAATAATAATTATATATTAAATTACCCTTTGATTCCAATTCAATAATGTGGTTGTGGAAAATGAAACACGTTGGGTTATGAAGGTAGTAGTCCGCGCAACTCACAAATTACAATTTCATTATCATTAATAGAAAATGTAAAAAGTTATTAATGATTATTACCATGTCCGAATAAAATGAGGTTTATAAAAAATACATATTTATTGAAATTTGTATTTGAAATTTATAACATGACAAAAAAAATACTAAAGAAAAAAGTTATGTAAATAAATGTTACTCACATTGAGCACTTAGAGATTTCCTTGGATGTTCCATTAGAAATATATGTCATTGGAGAGTCAATTATGAAATTAAACTAAATATAGTGAATGTTAATTCTATGGAAATAAAAAATGTTAGGTTTATAGGTGGAAATATAATTTTTAGGATTTCCTTTAAGGGGGAGTGAGAGGCTCATTTATACGTGGTAAAAATGACATTTTTTATAAATATTTCAACTTAATATAAAGATATCACAAACTAAACATGTCATGTTAATCCAACATTTAGAAATAATATATTGGGGAAGAGATAATTTTTATACATAACTCATTAAATAAATTTTAGACCTGTTTTTATCATGTTTAAATCCCTCAAACCATTGGATTATTACATTTATCATTTTAGCTTTTAACACGGTAACTAGTTTTTACCTAAGATAACTAATTCTTTTTGGAAAAAAATAAAGTTATAATTATTAGATAATTTGGGAACATTGTTTCTAAATTTTATATCTTTTTAATTTGTTTAAATATATTAAAGTCATACTGATTAATTTTCAAATTAAAAATTTTAATGTAATAAAATAATTTTTGAGAAAGTATAACCTATGTTATAAAATATAAAATATGGGTTTATAAATTAATTTTTTTTAAATTATAATGTAACATATAAAATATATTTTTTTTATTAGAAATTGTTTTCCTGAATTTCCAATTTATACTTATATACTTATAAAAATTCATATTATTTGTAAAAATGATATTTAAAAATATTAACATAAAAACCATTTGTTTTGAAAAATTGATTTGTTTTTATCATAATTTTTTTACAATAATGATTCCAAATTATCTATTTCATTTTTTTCAAATTAAAATTCCAGTTTTTTTATATATGAATTTTATTTCAAAATGTGAGATATAATGAAAAACTATTTTTATCTAAAAATATATTTTTTAGGATATTAACAATTGTCATTCATATTTATAATTATTTATAAATTAATACATTATTATCCAACTATTAATATTAGATATATGTTATCATCATTAATCACATGTTTTTTATGATATAAATTCATGTTTTATAAAAAGGTAATATTTAGAAAATTAAACCTTAACGATCAAATTGACTATATTAATCATTTTATCTGTAAAAATTGAATCTCCTTCATATTAACAGTGGATTTTATTTTATTTCAATAAATATATCATAAATTAGTTACTCCTATTTATTATCTAAAATTCAATTACTTTATTTCAACAATAATACATAATATTTCCTTTTTTGTCAAAATATATCACATTTTAGTTTAGTTCAGTGTTACGTGTGGAGAAATCTTTCAAAAAATTTATCTCATTTAAAGAAATTGATGTATTAAAATAACAAGGTGTTTCACACACCATGGAAGCTATAATAATTCTTCATAACTTCAACTACCTTGTGTATGAAAAAGAAATGAGAGATCCATGAATATGGATGTGACTCTATAATATTATATACCCTGAAAGTGACAACAAAAGAAAAATGCCATGGGGTAGGTACCAAAAAAACCTTACAATGGAAAAAAATTTATAACTGATCCGGATTTTATCACCGCTATAATGTTAAATTTGCTACACAAAAAACTGTATTTTATAAGAAACAATAAAATCTGATTGTGTTTATTAGTGAAAAAAAATTGTTGATAGAATGGGCCTTCATCATTTCTAAAAAAAGAACCAAATAAGAGTGACCTTTATCGGTTCTTTTTGAGTTCTAATAAACCAAAATTTTATCATTTATTTTTTTTTGTATTGATAAATATTACTTTTTCCAGTGTCATTATCAACATTAGTAAAGGTCTCTTTTATCAGGGATAATTTTTAGAACTGATAAAATAAATATTGTTTTCAAATTTCATAATGATTTTGTAACCCACCTTATTTATTCCTAGAAACCCCTTTAATCAGTCCCCCTCATCAATGATTTCCTCTAGTGCTCAAACAACCCTTTAGTAGTGCTTATAATTTTTTAGCTACCCGTGCCCTTGAAGATTCAAACCTAGGACCTGCTTTATACATATTGAACGCCCTTACCACTACTCCATTTCATTTTTTTAGCATTTTATTGTATATCAATTTATTTATATATATTTATATAAATCCTTTTTATTTAATCTATTGATATAATTTTATAATTATTTTTAAATAGTCTTATAAAATATATTAATATATATTTAAATTTATATAAAAATATATATTTATTTATAATTTTATATATACATATAATTTTTTTATAATTAATATATAAAATTAATATTTTTTGTAAATACATTTATGTGTGTGTATGTGAATCCCTCTCTCCCTCCATATATATATATATGTGTGTGTGTGTGTTTAATATATATTTTTATAAGTTTGTGCGTGTATATGAATATAATTGTATATATATTTGTTCATATGTATAAAGATACATACAAATATTTTTACAAACAATAACCACATTTACTAGTAGCCTTAAATATCATTGTATATATATATATATATATTTCAATATATACTTATTTTAATATATATATATATACATATATAGTTATTAATATTAATTTCCAAATATTATTAGAATACACACACACATATATATATGTTTATTAACACACACACATATTTATATACAGAAATTATACATAAATTTATATTGTTATATATATTAATAAGTTTTTACAAGGTAATTAAAATGGTTAATTTTTTATTTAAAATAAAATGAATAATAAATATTTATTTTCATATGGTTTATATATTTTACAAGATATTTTATATGTAATTTTTTATAAATATTTATTGATATAATTAATTGTTATATATATAGGAATATATTTAATGATAAATAACAATATAATAGGAAAAAGGCGGAAATTTAAACACTGCACTATCTATACCAATTTAATCCATATGAATAAATTTATTATGCACTAAAAAATGACAAGAATAATTTAATAACCAGAGTTATAATGAAATATATTTTTTGAATAAATTTAATTTCTTCAATAGCCTGTGTTACAAACAACAATGATTTTAAGGGAAATGAGATATATCATAAAACATTTATTATTTAATGCCAGATTATAACCTAGAAATTAGATTTAAATGCAAGAATGATACTGACTAAAATATAATAATTTATGATCTACACATGTATAAAATTATTTTATTGGTTATAAATTAATTATAATTGAAAATAAAAATAAATTGAAAATAAATGAGATATTTTTCTGAAAATTGTTTTTATGCGTGCAATGTATGTTTATATTAATAAATTAAATTGATCAATATTCGTAAATTATTTTAATTAAATTTATACATTATATATTCAATAATTTTTGTAACTTTCATCTAATATTTTTATATGTGCTGGATAAGAATATATCCAGTGTTATTCATAAAAAAATATTTTTATGAAAAATTGTTTTCACCATGTTTTACACAAGAATTTTAAAATATATTTCTACCACTTATAATGTTCTATTAATTTTTTTATACATATGACATATTAATGTCATGTTAAGATATCATATTATAATTCTATCTTTATCTTGGTGTCTTTAATATCAAACTAAATGAATAGTTCCAAATTATCATTACACATATTTTATATTAAATAATATTTTACTATGTGATTTAAAATTCTTAAAAATATTATCATCAGAAATGTAAACAAAATATGGTTTACCATCTCAGCTATATTCTATTTATGATTTATTTTTTTATGGATACATTCATAACCCTTTCAGATTGAAATATTTGTCACCACACATAAGATAAAAAATGATTAACGAATGGGTTAATTAAATATATAAGGTTGAAAAAACCACAAAAACCTATATAAATTTCACTGTATGATTTTATTTTGACCTTAGAATATTTTATTCAAATCCGTGGATATTTATAATAATTTCACTTTATAGTTCCTTCATTATATTTTAGTCTTTTTAAAAATTCTAAATGTGTCCTCCCCCTCCCATATAAAAACACACCTCTCCTTTATCCTATATACACCACATTGAGACTTATAGATAAAAAACCTTATAAAAGTCCATTATCAACATATGGTTCCACGCTCTAGAGGTTTTGTTTCTCCCCAAATGTCCTCATTAGGGTATTTAAGAAGAGATCCAAATGAGTTTCTTCAAAGAAGTGGTCATCGCCTTAACTGATCACTTTTTATTTTTTAATTCTTATTTTACCTCCTAGAAATATATGGTATTTATCTTAGAATAATAAATTAAATATAATAAATATTATAAAAATTTTATTATGATTATTAAAAAATAATTTCCACCCTTTTCCCCATCAAATGCGATTTGACAGTATGACTCAAGCATACAAAATACTTAGCCTCTCATCCTAGTAAGAGAAATCATTTTTCATCACCATATATTATGGATAGAAATTATGATGGTTATAATGGTTATATATTGAATATTTGATATAATTATACATATTTAATTATAATATCACATCTTCCTTTTTACCCTCAAAACTATTGGAAAATGATAACATCACTCATGCATACAGGTGGAATACCACCTCTATAAAGAGATGTTATTTGTACTTCATTTCTGTATTACTTTGATGTTAATAAGGAAATATTTAATGAATTTATATGATATATATAATATAATAATGATTCTTCATGGATTAATTATAATTTACCTTTATTTCTTTGAATGTGTAAAATAATTGGAACAATGTTAATGTGTACATACGGTCTATCATCAGGATGAATGGGGTAATTCATATGTCTACCTCTAAATTTTATTTATATATATATAATGAATATATATGATATTTATATCATTATTAAAATTATTTATTTAATGTAACCATGATAAAAGTACATGGATTAGTACCAAAGAACTAAATATTGCATG
Organism: Viscum album; assembly: GCA_963277665.1. NCBI lineage: Eukaryota > Viridiplantae > Streptophyta > Magnoliopsida > Santalales > Viscaceae > Viscum > Viscum album. The sequence continues at coordinate 1,265,592,737 of OY728129.1, read as the reverse complement.
AAAAATTAAATAATCATCACCCAGAAAAGTTATTTTAATAAACTTTTTTTAATAAATGGGTGATAAGATTCCATTAGTATATCATTAATGGAATGATATATATGATTATTGGAATATAAAACATGTATAATATATCTATATTTATTATACATGAGGTTCAAATGTATATGAAGTAGGATGAGATATGAGGTGAAGGATTTAGGTTTCAATCCTATTTTAATAGACCTTTTTTATGATTGAATTTAAATTGAGAAAATTATAGAACACATATATGATAAATCCATATAATTTTATTCTCTTCTTTTTATTTCTGAAGAATAAAATTTTTCCTTTATTTTTCATCACTTTAAGTACTCAAGTGATCTAAATAATGTATTTAAGGATAACCGAGTTTATTTATCTATTTAGTAAAATATTCTTCTTCTTCCATATCTAAGTTTTCTAAAAAAAATCAAGAATTTTTTTAATATTATAATTTTATTGCTTAATTTAATTTTTACCCATGAATTAATTTCTTGAAAATTTTTTAAAAGGAATTTTATTTTTATTTTTTGAATGAGATACTTTTTTTATTTTTACTAATGTGTGAAAGAAAGGTTTTATTTTAACTTATATGTCTTGAATATAATTTATTTCCACCATGAACACAAATACATTGAAGATTCTATAAAATTTAAATTTAATTTTCAAAGAAATTTTTTTCCATAGTATTTGATACATTTTTTATTTTAAATATGTTATTTCAAATTTAAGAGAGTATTTTTGTTAGGAAATATTCTCGTGATTCTTTTAAAGCAATTTTCATCTAAGATTACACCTCTTTGTGTGATTTATGTTTTAAAGGGGATATGATCCAATGATACCATCCATATTTATTCACTATATGGTTTATGATTATGAAGATGATATTTTTATGAAACCCATTTATTTTCTAGGGGTGGTGCAATGATTAAATTATGGAAAGTATATGAAATACATTTTCCTTGAACAAATTATGATATTTTGATATGATGAATGTTTTATGATCTTTTGGAACTCATTTGATTAGTTTTCATTATTTTATGGGTGGGATCATAATTACATATCCCTCCAATTTATGGGTAATGTTTATATATCATGATATAATCATGGGAAAGAAGTCAATGTGCTTGATATATTATAGAAAATTTGTGATGATTCTGGATATGTTATGATTTGGGAAATATGTGTTGGTTACTGATCAATTTTTGTTTGACAGAACTGGTAGTTAAAATGCAAAATTGATTTTTTTTATATTTATGATAGTTATACACTTATATGAATGTAAATTATGGTTCATTATCGATTTATGATGATTACTCACTCTTATGAATCATGTATTTTGAAATGATACTATTTTATATTGTTACTCCTATTTATGATCCATGATATATTTGGTATGATCAATATATGTTATATTCATGATATAATACCCTTATTATTATGTTATTATTTTATTAGATAATTGATTGATGTCTCCCATGTTTATCCTTACCAAGGATTAGAGATCACCCTTTCTTTTGTTTCATTTATCTAGTACATAAAGAATGGTTTAAGTATGATGTGTTTATGAAGGTTAATAAATTTGAAGATATTTATGGTATATATTGAATATCTCTCAATAAATATGGATATTTGGTATCTAGTACCCAAAGACACTAAACCTTTATTGTCATCAAGGATGTATTTTTAAAATCTATTGAATATTCATCTAAAAATATGTAATATTTATTTATTAAAATCATTGGTCACATAAGATGGTATTAGAGGAAAATTTTAGAAAATATTTGGAGATTTGGGTTATATAAAGTGGTGAAGAACCTAGGGATAAGTCTAAGTATCGGATAACATCCTAATGTTTTGGTATGGATGAGATAATGTAGTTTTCTAATAAATACATCCAGTTCTGGATACTAAAAGTGGATGTGGTTTGGGGACAGATGAATCTAGGGGTTAAAACCTTAAAAATAGCTGGTTGAGTAAATCTCATCCATCGTTATAGTGCAATGTCAGTGTTACCTTACTACACAAGTATATTGAAACACCTGGGGTATATTCTTGGGTAAATTTGAGTGGATTAATTTAGGATATACTCAACACTAGGGGGTTAATCAATGTTGTGAAATTTTTCAACAATTATATATTTTATACCTTGTACTTATTAGAAATGTTAGGATCTTGATTCTTCTATTCAATTTTTTATAACATTCTAGTACATGGAAGTAGTAAATGATAACACATGATGTTTTTACAAGCTTTACTACTCATAAATAGTAGTAAGTCCTTATTGTGTATGGTGATGACCAGAACAGATATTTTGTACTATAATGAGATATAAAGTTACCATGGTGTGGATATAAAATAATCCTTATCTATTGTGGGTCCCTACACTTTAAAATGGAGGATGGAATCAATTCTTTTTTCCCAGATAGGTGACGACCTGGTCCAACTTATTGCGTCTCACTGGTTCATTATAATACCAATCAATGCAGTATTAACATTACTATTTGGTAATTTGTGTCACCAATAAATTATTCCACCAAAAGATTCTTCTATTGTATGACACAGTTCCACTTTTTTATTCCAATTAATTCTTTTTCACTTTGTCATTTTCAAAAAATCAGGCAGGAAAATATTCTTCTTATTTTAAATTATAAATTTTAGTATGTTTATACTTATTTTGAATGACTCGAGTCATAATATTCCGAATATGTTATGGAAAAATAATCTAAAAATTCTCTTCAAACCAAATAATAAATATAGATGTGTTCATTATCTAGTCTAACCTCCCTTATTCCTTCCAATACCTTAAATGTATGGACATTCTGAAATAAAAAATACACTCTGTGATTATTGAATCATTGAAAAACTATATTAACATAATTACAATTATTATTCCCTTTGATAAAATATCAATAGTGTATGTATTATTTGATTACCTTTATTATTTTAAGTGCATCAAATATTTATTCAACCCAATTGAACCAAACCATCAATATTAAATCATGAATGAATGATCTTTCAAAAAAACAGAATATCCTATTTTTGGCTTATGAACCTGATTATATTATATGTACTTCATGCTTGTAATGCATGGTGTATGTCATGAAGAATATGAGAAAATTTATTTATTTACATTATTATTTTTCGTTCTATCTTGATGTATGTTTTGTATATCTCTACATGTGCATATTAATTCATATAATTAATGAAAAAATGCACATATTCAACCTATTTTATGCCTTTTGATTTCATTTCCTTTATGAAAATAATTAGGTGCACACACTATATTCTTATGTAACACGTTCAAAAGACCCAAAGTGATGTACTATCTAGATCACATCCATAGAATCATTAAAATGTTATATCACGCTACTACTTCCATATTATTTTATCATCATGAAAATGAAACAAAAAATTATTAATTATTAATTCAAGTGTTTATATAAGCATAAAATCCTTCACGTGACATAGAAAGTTAGTATTTTACTAACTCTAGTTTTGGGAATATTTTATAATGATGTCTTGAAGGCTAATTCAAAACCCAAAATAATATCACTATTTCCATTTAAATCATAGTGGGAGTACATAACTCTTGAACAGACTCACGACTATTATTCATTGAATAGGTAGTGCATGAAACTCCCCTTCTTCTCATAACCAAGATGCTCAAAAATCTATTTTCCTATTCGCCTTTTTTTTCTGCTGCCCCTATTTTTTTGTTTTGGGTTTGTTCTGTCATGTATCTATTATGGCGGATCCTCTTGGACAAATTGATTTGCTTATGGTTTTCTTGTTTGGTTACTCCCATAGCCCAAAAGTGATTTGTTTTTGGTTCTCACTCACCCATAAAGTGATTCATTTGAAGAAAAAAAATATTTGTATGAGATCTCACAAATAAAAACATGAAAAATAGAATTTATCAGCCCAGGGGATTCTCCTATTATGGGAAAAGGATAATATCCATTAAACTACACAAAATACATTCTTTTTTATGTCATTTAAATTGCTAATTTTAAATTATTTAAGGTATTAAGATTATTATATTATTCAAATGAGTAGTTCCTTTTAATCATCCTGGAAATGATATTCATGGGGTCTCTTCTTACATGATTTAATATTGTAACTCCATAAATGCATGTGGTAATGTACTCATGCTCCATCACATTTTAAAATTATAGAATTCATACATTTATAATAGATGAGAAAAAAACCTCTGTAAGTTTTTTTCAATCAGCTATAGTATGTTATCCAAAATCCCTTTTTCATGAAAATTGTATCATGCATGGGTAACGATTAACGCATTAATAACACTGAAATATCCTAAATTATAGAATGGATCAATAATGGATGTCATGACATGTAGAAGCTCTGACATATAGATATCCTATAACGAAGGCTATGGTTAAGGATTATGACACATATCAATTGGATGACCCCGATGGAATTGATCAGATGGGGGACATTATGTATATATGTTTTATATAATGAGGAATAATAACCCTCTTCATATCCCACATTGGATAAAATTGTAGATACACTCTGATTAATAAATTAATCTATTCCATTATCACATGAAGCCATGTTATTTGGGTTGGAACTTGAAATTCCATTCACCACAAGACCACATGGTCCATGCCACACCATTATGCGGTCCACAGGCACCCAATGGGTGGTCTGTACTTGCAGTTCTCCTCAACATGTTCCATGAAATTTCTACTATGGATGAAAATATTTGGGATAACTCTAACATGTGTTGATCCTTACTCCCCACATATGTGTTTGAGCTATCCTTCTTAGGTGGTTGTGGTTGTACCCAAATCTGTTTGGTACACTCCCACAAATTGAGTTGGCCCCATATTCAATATGTGACATATAAAATATGAATTCCAAACCAACCACTCAACTAAAACCTATTGAAAAATGTAATATATATTTAATTTACATAAATTTATTTCAATGAAATTTTTCATGACCTAAATATTTATATTGTATGGTATTTTCAACATCATAAAAATGATTTTTTTCATTTTTTTCATTAATTTTTTTTTTCTGAAAATAAATATTGTAAATGTATTCTAATAAGATCTTGAATGGTTCTTATATAATAATGGAATATCTCATCTTCTTATTTAATGTATCTTTATCAATTCCTCAATTTTTTTTTGAATATCAATTACCATTATCACTTCTTCAACAAATCAACTTATGAATTTTTTTAAAAAATGTGTCCCCATTGAAAAAAATAAATAAAATAAAGACTAATTCAAAAATCATAGTTATAAACTCAAAGGCTTAAAAAAACATTATGATAATAATACTTGATTATAATATTCTCTATCCATTCATCAAATCAATATTCCATCCATCCATCCATGATATATTCACCATGTTTATCAATATTGTATATTTTGGATAGATTAGAAACATATTTCCTTCTAAATTATTCAATATATTGAAATTAATAAAATATTTCTATTTCATTTAATACATTTTAAAACCTATAAAAAAAGTGAAAAAAATATAACTCATATACAAAGTGGTACCCTCAATCTCCTCCTTTGTATTTATTGGAAATACCTCCAAATTTATTTTCAATTGAATGTGTCAATATGTGAATCTATCCCCTTTCGTTTTCCAAACACTCATTTAAATTCATCTCCAAAATATTGAAAAAAATGAAAATAGGAAAAGGGTATCGGTTCATACATTAGAAATGAAACATACATGATTTCACTCTATGTCTACGTGAACAATGCTTGGAGAAGACAAAAAATAGAATTTGATTTAGAAAAACATTGTATCATTTACCGACCAATAATGATACCTAATGAAAGGAGAAATCATACAATTTTATTCAAGGGTAATCCACTTCTTATTGTTATTTAAGGATACTAAAATATGTTATGAACCTATTATATGAAATATCAACCAAAAAATCTTGTTCTCACTTCAACAAACAAATAAAAAAAATCAAGTGAAAAAAGAAGAGTAAATGGCCTTTTAGAAATTCTATTATTCGAAATTTATTATTACATTTATTCATTCAAGTACTATTAATTTTTATTATGTTTTTTATTTCTAATAACAATGGAAGAGAGATTAAAAAATAATTATCATTTCCAATAATTGGATCTTCATGAGATTTATAGAATTATTAGATTTGATATCAATTGAATGAATGATTATAGAAGAAAATCCACCTTTATTTATTTGTCTCCACCTCAGTGGAAGCACTAATAAAGATATCCATAATGTTTAATCTATTGATGAATTGATTTCAAGAGGTTAAAATTTGGAGAATAAACCAATATAGATCTTAAACTTGTGACTGACCAAATTTTAAAAACATGAAAACATTACCAATAATGACATTCTTCAATAATTTTTCTTCAGGATTCCATATATAAGATCAATAAAAGATAATATCTTCTTTATACATGTTTTCTAGGATGTGAAAATATAATCGTAAACTTCATCAAATATTATCCTCTCATATTTTTCATTAAATAACAATTGAGGAATCATTCATGGATGACGAGTCCATGAAATTGGATTTATTGAATTGATATCCCTCACTGGTTCTCAGGTTCTCCCCCTTAAGAACCCTTTTAACTTTAAATTCCCTATATTATAAGCACATAAAAAATATACAACTATTTAGTGAATAAGGTGGATAATTCCTTACTTCTCAATGTGAATAGTAATGGTGAGATAGTTTTTTCAACCATGTTTCTCAATTTTTTGTTATCCTTATTCTTGAACATATGATATTTTGTTCTGATTTATGTTATGGTATCATTTATATCTTCACATCCTCTTCTACTTTGTGTGGAGAACATTTATTTTTAACAACCTTAATGGATGATTCATTCCTAAATATCTTTATAAAATATTCATGTTCTAGATAAATGGTTAAGAAACATTTTATAATATGTATATTTTTATCACATCCCTTACAAATAACTTCTTTAACATATGAGTTATGTTTTGTTAAAAACCTCTGTTGAACTTTTTCTTAATTATATGAAATATTTTATTTTCCATTTTCACTTGCTTTAGATTATGAATCTTTAATTTTCCATATTATTTTCAAATCTTATTGCCTGGTAACTAACATGTCATTGGGAAAATTGGAATAATAATTAGATCTTCCACCTGGCTTCTTATAAGTTTCGTCCATATTAGTAGTTCATTTGGATGGTTTACTTTTTGTCAACATTATGGATTTGGAATCCAAGGACTTCTCATCTTTCCTTCTGGGAATATTATTGGGGTAATTTTTGTTTTTTATATTCTTCTAGTTATATCCCAAGGTTGCTTCATGTATATTATGTAGATTTTATAGACTTAATTTGTTAACATATTTAGATACATGTTGAAAATAGTATGTACCATTCTTATGACTAGTACAATTTCATACATCACAAATATTTTTATGTTTACTGAATTTGTATGTTGTAAAAATATTTTTCAAAAACAATCGATATTTATTATTTATATATGGCTTGTCCCACCTTAACATTGGATTACTCTATGTTTTTTCAATTAAAGGAGTAACAATAATCAAATTCACTGTGAGAACATTTTATACAGTACCAACATTGCTAAAAAAACAATGATCTTCTTATTTCTTATTTAAAATGATTTTGGGTATCTTTCATAGCTTGTTAGAATCTTTGTGGGGAACCAGATTATACAACCTTTTTTCTATTGAACCTACTCATCATGGTTGGATTCTATCCACATTTATTCATGATTAATTAATTAAGGTTTTTACAACCTATAGTGTTTGTGAAAAATTATTTGGAAACATCAGTTCAAGATGGTATGGATGGTATCTCTTTCCCCATAGCTTCATGAGATAGATCATTGAATGATTTCAGGATCCTCTTTTCACATACTAGAGTTATTTTAACCTTATAATACTGTAGTAAAAATTGTGTAGAAGCATATACTTTCTATTTCATTATTATGTAATAACATTTGTCTTATCAAGATTTTCCAATTGAACTCCCATTATTGAAATTTCATATTAAGGATGATTTTATAATCTTCAATCATAATCATATTCTCTTCACAAGACTTATTAGTTATTTCATATGCCTCTTCATGCAGTTTGATAATATTTTGTAATAGATAGTCCATTTAATTAATATTCTTGAAATATTCATCCGATTATAAATCCCATAAATTAATGTTATTTTTTAAAATTTTATTCAATAGAACAGATCTTTTTCTCAAGAGCCTATTTCTCAAAAATTTCCTTTAGCCATTTTGAAAAATTATTACAAGATCCCACTTTATTTCTTTAAATTCTCTAACTAGTTAGGAGTGTTTTAAATTTTATATGTAAATACTTCTTCGAATCATCAACTTCCTATTCTACCTGGGCTATATCTTCATTCATAGATTGAAATAATCTAAAAAATATCATTTTCTATATGAACACAGTAAATAATATCACAATAAAATATCAATTTATATATTTTGAGTTGTATATTGATCATCATCACTACTTATGCTATGAATTTATTGACTATATTTTTGATAAAATTTAGTACATACATCTTGATCACTTGAATTTTATAATACAACTAAGGTAGAAATACTATCAAACTCATTTGGGGAAACCTGGGCCACATGCACTTTATTTTCTAAGACTGAACTGTATTGTTTATTTTTATGGCATAGGGAAACTTATAATTCCTCTTCTTTATATTAGGGGGACTCCTAGAAAATCATGTCATAGTTCTTTGTCTTTTTCATCATGGTTATGGTAGATATATAATTGCTCTCATTGATAATATAATCTTCTACAAAAATAAACATCATTGTTAAAACCATAAAGAGTATTAGTTCATTAATAGAGAATATCTTTATTGTAGAGAATATAATAGAGGTAAACAATGGATCTGATACTAATTTAGAGGACCACTTTGTGATATAATCTACAGTAGAGAGGGCTGAATTAGCGATGGGAACATTTTCACTAATTATACATGTTAGGATACTAATTCTCCTATTCTACTTTTATTTTCACATGCCTGGATTTGAAAGAAGAAAAGGATATCAAATTATGTTTTTACAAGGTTCAATACTAAATATGAGTATATAGTCCTTATTTTTTTGTTTAATAAAAACAAAAATATTCTGCCCTATAATTTGATTTCAAGTTATAGTGGGGTGTCTAGAAAACAATACTTATCATGTGTGGGTCCCTACGCTTTAAGAGGGGGGATATAAATGATTCTTCTTCCCTTGAATGGTGATAAAATGGTCCAAATTATAGATACTCATTGGTTTATTATAATACCTCTGAAGAAATTATTCATATACTTTTAGGTACTTTGTAACAAAAATAATTCATTCCTCTAGATAAGACTTCTCTTTGATGTCAAAGTGATGATTTTTTCTTCCACTTACATCTTCATCACTTTTTTTCTTTCACATCAGTAGACAGGAAATTATTATTCTTATTTATAGAATAAAACCGAATGATACTTTTTTCTAATATTCAAAATTAAATCATAATAATATAAATATTTTATAGACTAATAATTTTATAATTATTCATTAACCTAGATGGCAATCACAGCTCTTTTCAGTATCTGGTGAAACCCTTCTTCTTCCATATAGTAAACAATATTTCTAAACTATATATAATAGGAAATATCCTTTTTGATAATTGAATAAATAAAGTATCAACTCAAAATCATCATAATCATCCTACCCTTAGATACAATATCAGTAGTGGATATGTTATCAGTTTTATTTTTTTATTCATGGTGCAACAAATATTTATTCAAATGTAGTAAACCAAATGTTTAATATTAATTCATGAAATAATGATATTGTAAAAATAAATAAAATTATATTATTAAATTATCAACATGATTATATCAAATTTACTTTAATAATTTAATGAATGGGGCATGTCATGTATAATCCTAGAACATTATTTTATTTTAATTATTATTTTATTTTCTATCATAAATTATGTTTCAGGAATCTTCACATGTGCATATGAATATATATTATAAATGAAATCATATACGTATGAACATTTTATTTTACTTATTCATTCACCTACCTTCTTGAAAACCAGAATGTGAAAAAATAGTCTTGTTATATAACACCTTTACAATACCCTAAGTGTTGTACTGTTCAGTCCACAGACACAAAACCATTTTGTTGGTATATCACATGACTAATTCCTAATTCAGTTATTTTTTCACAAATGAAACTATGATGTATTTATTATTATTACACGGTTTTGTATGAGGATACAATAATTCTCATAACATAATTTATTAGTAGTAAACTAACACTGGTTTGAAGAACATTTCCACATGCATTCAAGAAGGCTAATGCAAAACATGAAATATTATAGATTTTTCATCATGAAGAATAATGGGAGTATGTAACTAAAGGACTATCTCACAAATATTCTTATTTATAAATGTAGTCTTTGGAACCCATCTTCTTCTCATAGGCAAGAGGATAATTGTTTCATTTTCAAATTTGTGTAAAATGAATGATTAGAGATGATATTTTTTTTCACAAATAATATAACTCAAAAAATTACATGAACTACAACATATTTTCTTGTCCTTAGGGCTTCTAAATTTATAGTCAAAGGATCCCCACCACTGCACAACCATAGTGGATCGATTTTTATAACATTCCCATCACTGATTTTGAATGTCAAAATATCAATAGATTATTTTATTCTTCAACTGTGGACTTCCTTTTAATCCTTGTAAAACAAATATAAATGGAATACCTTCATAAATGAGTTCAAAAAAGAAATCCTCACATTCATGTAGAAATATACTCATTCTCTATCAATTTTTTAAGCTCTGATTCATGAATATATAATGAATGCAAAACATGGCCTCTACAACTTCATTTTATATTACTGAAAGCTTGTTATTCCAAATACCATTTGCATTTAAAGCGTATCATGATCTCGTGAAGGTTCATGCCTTAATAATCTCAATGTATAAAAAATTAGATCTTTTATTGATAATGGAATTCATGAAATGAATATGTTTTGGTGTAACAATATATTCTAACAAAGGTTGAGGTTGAAGATGATGATACATATTGATATGATGAACCTGATGGATTTGATCGGACCGCTGACATTATGTTTGTATAATTTAAATACAGTGGAATAGTAACCTACTTCATGTCCCACATCAAGTATGGCTTCAGATGAGAAATTAATAGTAAATAAATCCAATCCATCTGTACTTTGATCCATGGCACTGGGTTCAACACCAAGAATACTTTGAACCACATGACCACATGGTCCGCACCACACCATTATGCAGTTCAGAAGAACCTTATTGGTTCCATGAACCCACTGGTTCTCCTCAACACACTTCATGTTATTTTCACCAATTATTCTATTTTTTGGGATGGATCCCACATGTTTTGAACCTTTTCACCATATATTTTGGCAAGTTGGCCTCCATGGGTGGTTGTGGTTGGCCCTAATTTTTTTGGTTAACTCACATAAAATGGGTTATCTTATTCTTCAATATTTTTTTAAAAAAAATGAATTCCACACCAACATATAAAAGAACCTTGTGAAACATATAATATCTCATGCATTTATATTCATGACATTCAATTAAATTGCATATACAATAAAATTTTATATTTCACAGAATATTATTAATCATGAAAAATGATATTTTTTAGTTTCTTCATCAAATTATTCTCTTTGAAAAAAAGTATTTTCATGGTATTCAAATAATATCATTAATATATATCATGAAATAATGAAATATTTCATGGAATTTTTCAATACATATTATTTATTTCTTTTTATTTTACTTTTTGAATATCAATCCCAAATATATATTCATCATCCAATCATATTCCTCAATATAGTAAATACTGTTCCACCATTGACACAAGTCTTTAACATTAATATCAGTTTGAAAAATTTCAGAATTATAAATTCAAAATCTTTATAAGAACACCATTAAGACAATAGGAATTGAGTATTATCGTCTACATCAATTCATACAAGATAAATTAAATCCATTCATCATAGCTATGTTCATATTGTTTATCAAGATTATATTTTTTGGATACATCAAAAACTTCTATATTTATTCTTTATATAACATATTGAAATCAATGAAATATCCGTATTTAATTGACTATAATTGAAATCCAATAACAACCATTGAAAACAAATTAATCACACATACAACATGGTGTCTTCATAATTAAAATTTTGTTAATAAAACATTATGAAGGGTTTGAAAAAATGATGATCATGGATGACCTAGGTTAAACCTAAGGTGTTGTAGTATGAAAATATTGTGTCATAATTTTGACACCCTATAAATGCTTTCAAGATTATACGGTTTCCCCCTATGATTATTGATTCTCACACATTTAATTTTAGTATTAGTCAAAGGATAGAACCAGAAGTCATCATTCTGACAACACATGAGATTTATAATGAAATGATTTTACACTAGAGTAACTAAAATCTGTGAGTGATAGAATAAAAAATATTAATTTTATGCTCATGAAACAATATCAGGCCATGAATCATGCTGGTCTAATAAATTATTAAAGGAGTTAACAATAAGATTTTGAGTAATTCTAGAGGCAATGTCCTCTTTATTTTAATGGAATGTTTGATCCTATAGTGACTAAGAGATGGATTAGCACCATTAAGAATATATTTTATTTTGTCCATTGATCATAACATGAAAATTTTTTCCTATCCATTTATCATTTGGATGGGAAAACGTATCAATAGTTGAACCATATTAAGAATAGGAGGAAAGATGATAAAACTGACTATATGGAATGTGATGCGTTACACAAGAAATTTCTTAGTATGTACATCCCTAATATTCTATATACCAATATAGAGTAGTAATTCAATGAGATTATGAAAAAGGAGTGTGAATCCATGGGTAATTATGATTAAAATGTAACACCCTGACCCCATTTACCCAAATTCAGTGCATTATTACATAACATTGGCATGATACAAAGAATCATGCCCCGAAAGACATATTGGTTTAGTACACATGGAATTACTAGATACATTCATAAGTTCAACATTACAACTTGAAAAGAAATAAAACACTAATTTATTTCATTAGAAACATCCGTCCCTCCGAGATTTTTCCTGAAAGTCACTCATAACTAACATCTTCATATCATGGGAATATGAAACATAAGAAAAGGGTGAGATAAAATGATTAGTAAGAGTAAGAAATAAAAAGGAAGATAACATAAACATTAGGCATTGTGAATAATTAAAAACACATGCATTTCAAAATAATAAAAATGAACACTTTATGGAAGGAATATGAGTTGAGTAAATAATTCCTTATTAAAAAATAGTCATGGGTAATATTCTGGTTGAATAAACACATGAACCATCAATATTATTTTCATAATGAGGGAATGTATAATGCCGATCATTCTGAATCATCGTGTCATGGCCTCGACCAGAAGACTAAAAATTATTTAGGCCTCGGACAAAACCATATATCAAATTGGGAAAGGCCTTGGCCAATTCCACATATAATTGTCTCATGAGACCTACTGATGCACTGAGAAGCTATAGTGGGATCCACCCATCAGTTACTAATTTGAATACATTCCTCATATGAAAAAGTGGAAACATTACAAAAACATTCATACTAAAAATAGCAAATGAAATGTAAATACTTTAACCATAAACCTTTACTGATATAAAAATAAGACATCCACAATCAAACATATCAAAAAACCTAAAATACAATATGGAATATTTGTATCATAATGAATCAAATTCTAACAAGTGTAAAATTTATCGAAGGATGTTGACATTGATGAAATCAACACTATTTGAGATAAATATCTCTCTCTATTTGGATATCATTTAAGAGTCACAAAATTATAAAAGAAAAAATTTATTTTGAAAATATTCTGATAGAATTGTGAGGGAATCTTCGATGATGTTATAACAACGGAAAATATCCGTACCCACCGTATAAGTTGAAAAACATTCTTACCTTAATTTTGTCGAAAAGGTCCTAAAGTACATTGTTTGTAAACTGAAGAAAATGTACATTTAAAAACATATAAGGTCAAATATGGGTATAAATGAATTTATCCCATTATTTAGTAAATAGTATAAATGTCTTGAAATACAGTTTTATGAAAACACAGATGTGGTTGATAAAGAGGTCCGAGTAGATACTTATGTAAAAACAACCTCGGATAATAAAGAGGTTGTGAAATTAACCCATACCTTTTAATTTTCCTTAGAAGATGGTATGTTAACCTCCTTTATAATAGTTAAAACATTGTTATTAAATTATTCAAGAACCTCATACATAAATATTATATCACCTATGATCTTCTAAAATTTCATTGTGAATAATATTTTAGTAGTATCATTTTTTTCGGGTGTTAACAGATTAGTTTTCCTTTATATGTTTTGTTATGTAAGTCATGTTTGTTGTTGATAGGATGTATTTTATTCCTATTCAGAATTATATTCTATTATTAAATATTATTTTTAATAATCAATTGAAAATTATTCTTGAATGGTTATGATGGGGAATTAATGTCATCGTGTTCGTAGAGACGGTAATCTGCACGCACAGACGAATGCTATGTCATTTTTTTTATTTTAAAAGGGAATAAAACCAAATAATAACAAGTTATATTATTATTCCAGTATAATATAATATTATATATATGTTATTTAAGTTCATTAACACCATAGTTAATATGTTTCATGTTTGGTATTAATGACTCATATCACTTTGAGGGGGCGGTAGTCCGCACTTCCCCAAATGAAATTATCGTATATATAAACACAAAAAGAATAATGGAATAATATAAAATAAAATTAAAGAAGATTATAGATAAAATAGATATCCTAAATATAATATATAATTAAATTTCTATCATAATGACCACTATAAGAGGTGGTAGTAGAAGATTGAAAAATCATCATTTCATGAGGCAGTAGTTCGCTGTCCACAGAAACATTATGTTCTATACCCATTAGAAGGAAGTGTGTGTAAGTGTAGTTAAAATACTTCTCATAGAAACAACCTAATATTTTTAGGATACTAGTGTTCTTAAAAAATAAATGAATAAAGAGGGTTTATGGGGTTAAAGAAATAAAATAATAGAATAGAACTTAAGAGCAGATGTTATATTTAAATCTGGTCACTCCCATTGGTTTGAACAAAAAGGCTTTCTTGAATTGCCTTATGCCTAAGGTAAGGCTTATAATAGGAAGAGATAGATGTGGGGAGCTTAATTGAGAAGAGTTTGGATGAGACATGGGGCTTCATAGGGGTGAGAAATGGGTTAGAGGTGAGGGCTTTTTATAAGGGGGGGAGGGGATCTTTCTATAGTTTTTAAATCATTATTTAATTATATAATGATTTTTTGTTTTTAATGGAGAAAAATTCATTAAATTCAAATATAATATGACTCATGTTTGAAATAAAACTATCCAATAAGAATGGGACAGGTTTTGGATATTGTTATATTTTTTATAATCTTATTTAATTAAATAATTTATTAATGAGGTAAACATTGAATCATTATTGTGTCATAAATAATGTTATTTATTTGAAGTCTAAAAATTATAAACAAAATACCACAATTTAGTAAATATGTTTTTATTTAAAATGGATATTTATAGTCGAAATTATAACTTTTATAACTCCATGTGATAATTTTTTTACTAAAAGGTATATGTTTATGTCATTTTTGACTTTACTTTAAATTAATTAATATAAAGTGTCATTATCACTCTCAAGTGCCTCCATGGGGTCCCATAATCGACCCAAGGATTCCCATGGTCATACATGTTTCAAAAAATTTGAATATGACACACTATAGGCTAATTTAATATTATTATAATATTATTTTTAACCCTTATTTACTGAATTTACCTTTTAACCATGGTAAATAAAATATTTACAGAAGTAATTATTTATAATGTCGAAAAATTAAAGATGCATATTTCCACAATTTGAGCCTCCTGATTCCAAATATGTAATCCATTTTTTTAAATTCAAAAAACATAAGTGGTTGAAATTAATTTAATCTTATTTACCGTTATCAAAACAAAAAAGCGTGTTTTTAAGAAATAATGACTATCAAAAGATTGACACTTGTTTATGTCCATTTTAAATCTAAAATTACATCCAATGACCTAGATTAGATTTCATGATAAAAATATAATCCAATGATACTTAAAAAACTTTAAAATGTATAATTTAACACTATAAATTATTTTCATTAAAAAACTATTTTGAATTAAAATTTAGATTTTTTCACTAATCATCAAAATATTAAAGTTATCATAAAAGTACCTAAAATCACCCTAAGATAACATTTATATTCCAAATCCAAAAATGAAGTCCATTTTGAAAAATAAAATTTACAAAATTTCAAAAAGTGGGTATTACAATTCCTAAAGGCTTGTTTGATTGGTCGCGGTTTGTTAGAATCTTGAAGTATCGTACAATGCAAGCTATTTCATTATTCAAAGGAAAAAAATACTGGGTAAGATTGGGGAGTTACATTTACCCTCCTTCAAATAATTTCACCCCTAAATGTTCTATAATATTACTACATAAAATGATTTGGTTGGTTCTTCATCATAAGTTCTTCAGGTTCCCACGTTGCCTCTTCAATCTTATGATTTCTCTATAGAATTTTTACCAAACGATCATCTGTTTTCTCAATACTTCTTCTCTTGTATCACGAATGTTGAAAGGCTCTTCACAATAAGACATATTAGGTTCTAGTTTAATTTCTCATAGGTGAGTACATACTTTGTGTTAGGCATGTATTTTCTCAACAGTGATATGTGAAAGACATCATGATCTTTGAAGAGACTTGGCGGCATTTCCAAACGGCAAGATACAAATCCAATTCATTCTAGAATTTCGAAAATTCCTATGTACCTGTGACTTAATTTACCCTTCTTACCGAATCCTATAACTCCCTTACATGGAGATTCCATCATGAAAACATGATCTCCTACCTGAAATTACAAAACCTTCCTTCGGTTATCGGGATAAAGTTTTTGCATACTTTGAGCTGATGTGATGTGGGTTTGGATAACCTTCACATTTCCCATCGCTTCCTCAACACATTCTGGCCCAATATGTTTTATTTCACCAACATTATCCCAAAAAGTTGGTGTGTGACATCTCTTTCTATACAATGCTTCATATGGTGCCATTTGAATTCTTGAATGGAAGCTATTCTTATAGGAAAATTATACCTGAGGTAAATATTGATCTAATATACCTTGAATGTAAAGTGATTAATATCTAAATATGTCTTCTAAGGTTTGAATAGTCTATTATTATTGTCCATCAGTTTGGGGGTGGTAGGTAGTGCTCAAAGTTAGTTCAGTATCTAGGACTTTCTGAAGAATTTTCATGAATCTTTTCGAAAAATAGTGATCACGATTAGAAAAAATAGATAGGGGTACTCCATGAATATGGATTAATTAATCATAAATGTGAGGTAGGGGATACTTGTTATGTATTATTATATCATTTATATCCTTTTACTCAATGCAAAACCTCATAGATCCATCTTTTTTTCTTGAAAAAAAAGAACAGGAGCTCCCCATGGAGAAACACTAGGGTGAATAAATCCTTTATTAATCAATCCTATAGTTGTTTATTTATTTCCACTAATTCCACAATGGCCATTATATAAGGGATATTTGATATAGGCCTTGAACCATAAATTAAATCAATGAAATTCTCAATTTCTCATTCTGGAGGATGTCTATGTAAATCCTCTAGAAATAAATCAACATATTCTTGTACAATAGGTAAATAATATATTTCAATATTAATTTCCTCACCCATAGTTATTAAATTATCTTACTCCCCAGTAATTGAATTTATCATAGATATTGAGGGTGGATCTAGGTAAGAATTAGTTGGTGATGTTTCTGCTCTAATGATGTGGTACTCCTTATCATCATAAAAAATTGTAACCTCATTCCTATTACAATAAATTTTTGCATCATGGTCCGAAATCCAATCCATTATGAGGATTATATCAAATTCAATCATAGGTATGACGATGATATTAGTAGACAAAGAACATTTATATTCCTTAATAGGAACTGATTCAACAAACATTGTTGAAATGATACTTCCCATAGGAGTTTTGACTGACAAATCCCTTGATAAATCAAATTAAAAATAACTAGTTTTATTAAGAATCTAGGAAGATATGAAATAATGAGATGATACGGAATCAAATAAATCATTGGATAAACTTGAGGAAACCATTAAATTACCAACCACCACGTCTTTTTGAGATTCAACCTCAGCAATAGTGGTCTTATAAGCTTGGCCTTCCTCCCTTGTCCTTTTCCGAGGTAAGTTTCTTTACCCCTTAATACATTCATGTGCATAATGTCCCATCTCCTTGCAATTATAGCATTGAACATTGGTAGATTATTTCTTCCCCTTACAATCACCAATAATATGGACTTTCTAGCCACATTTGTAGGATACTCCTTTCCTTTTAGATAGGCACCAGGGTGCTACCTTCCAAAATTATTAGAGGGTGGAAATTCAACTGTTCCCTTCTTCCTTGTTTCTTTTTTTCCTTTCCTAGAGTGTTCAGAAGATCTCTTCTTCTCTTTTTTTTCATTAAATTCATAAGACATGGATAATTCCTTTTCTATCTTGATAGTACATGAGAAAATATCTATATACGATGAGAAGAATTGTGAGACTAATGATCGACAGAGAAATGGTTTTAAACCATCAAAGAAATGATCAATCTCACTTCATGGGTTAAATATATAATCTTCAGCATGCATTGCTAACCTTTTAATGTTATCTTCATATTTTACGACATTCTCATCCTCCTTCTGCCTCGATTCTGAAATTGTCTTTCGATATTAGCTTGATGGTCACAAGGAAAGTAATTTTCTATAAAGAGATCTTTAAACTACCTCCATTACATATACTATACTTCTTCATCTTACTTTGTGTTTTGAATCAATGACCACCATTGATCTTCATCTCCCATGAGGTGATAAACTACCATGAAAACATTTTCAATTTTGAAACTCCTAGAGCATGAAATATTTTCTATAAGAAATTTATCCAATGCTCAGCTACAAATGGTTTTTCAGTCCCATTGAATGTCTGTGGTTTTTTCCTCATGAAGTAGTTTAACATTAACCCTCCGCGTTGTTGATCAGGGTGCTCCATACGGTTAAGGTTATTATTCATAACCAGAGTGAGTTGTCCCTTTATTGGGATAAGATGATCAGTAATAGTTTCATCTGTAGACCCACTATAATTATCTTTATTAGGAGGGAAATCCCTACATGGATTAATTGAATTGATATGGTTTCCATTCCTTTCACTTGGATCTATTTCTAAACAATGCCATACACTAGATTAGTTTATGAATCACAATACATAATTCCAAATGTATAAAACAATTAACATAAATTGAACAGTTTATGGATATAATCCATAATCATAAAAATGTTTTCTATGAGGAGTTATATACTCATAAATCCATTATAATGGTTTGTAAATAAAATGTGAATTATCTAAAGCATATCCCCCAGAAGTGTCGTAACCAAGAGTGTAGTTAGCTCCATTTTCATTTACTTGGATACCCTAGGTCAAGCCGAAAATCCTTGTTAGAGTTTTCAGTCCTCGGTACATCTGTTCCAGAGCCGCCTCTACCTTCTCATATCCATAGAGGGATGTATTTCTTGGAAAATATACAAAATCTCTACTTTACCAAAATTCTAGGAAGTTATTCTATACTAATCCTCAATGTCTAGATTAGGGTAATGTGCTCTAATCAGAGTTTATCTAAATCTTGTTTCCAATGTTTGTATTATACATTCTATGATACCAAAAGTAACACCCCGACCCTAGTTACCCAAAGTCGGTGCATTATTACATAACATTGTCATGATAAAAAGAATCATGTCCTGAAATACTGTTCTATTTAGTAGTCTTGGAAGTACTAGATACATTTTTATGTTCAACATTTCAGCTTGAAAAGAAATAAAACACTAATTTATTCAATTAGAAAAATCCAAGCCTGAAATATTATTCCAACAAGTAACTAATAACTAACTTCTTTATATCCTTGGAAAAGAAAAAATAAAAAACTGGTGAGCTCAAACTCTCAAGAAGAGTAAGAAATACAACAAAAGATAACATAAATATTAGGAATGGGGAATAATTGAAAACACGTGCCTTTACAAATAATAAACATGACCACTTTATGGATGGAATGTGAGCTGAGTAAATAATGACATAATATAGTCATGGGTATTATACTAGTTTAAAAACCACATGAACCATCAATATTATTTTCATATTAAGGGAATGTATAATTCTGGACATTCTGAAACATCTGGTCAAGCCCTCGGCGAAGACGTCTAAAAATGATTTAGGACTCAACGAAATCCATATATCAAATTCGGAAAGGTCTCATCTAATTCCACATCTAATTGTCTAATGAGACCTACCGATGCACTTAGGAGATATAGCAGGCTCCACCCGTCACTTGCTAAGTCCAATATATTCCTCATATGAAAAATTTGAAACAAAACAAAACATTCGTATTAAAAATAGCATATTAAATGTCAATACATTAACCATAAACCATGAATGGTATAAAAAAACAAATCCAAAGTCAAACATATCAGAAAACCATAAATACAGTAGGGAATATTTGTATCATAATTAATCAACTTCATGAAAGTGTAAAATTTATCGAAGGATGTTGACATAGATGAAATTAAAACGATTTGAGAGAAATATCACTTTCTATTTTGAAATCATTTATGAGTCACATAATTATAAAAGAAAACTTTTATTTTGATAATATTCATATAGGATTTTATGGGATGCTTCGACAATGTTATAATGACGGAAAATAGCTGCACCCACTGTATAAGTTAAAAAAACATTCTACTTTATTTTTGTCGAAAATGTCATTAGGTAGCTTTTTGTAAAATGATAGAAAGATTAATTTCAAAACATATAAGGTCAAATAATGGTATAAATGAATTTAAACCATAGTATATTAAATAGTAAAAATGTTTTGAAATAAATTTTTATGGAAACATGGATGTGGATGATAAATAGGTCCCAGTAGATACTTACGTAAAAACAACCGTAGATAATAAAGGGATTATGAAATTAACCCTTACCTTGTACTATAAATTAGTCGATGGTATGTTAACATCCTGTAAAATAGATAAAACATTTTTATTAAATTATACAAGAACCATATAAATATAAATTATATCATCTATGATCTTTTAATATTTCATTGGTAATAATATTTTAGTATTATCATTTTTTAGGGTGTTAACTGATTCATTTTCCTTTATATGTTTTGTTACGTAAGTCATGTTTATTAGGGATTGAATGTATTTGATTCATATACAGAATGATATTATATTATTAAATAATATTTTATATAATCTAATTAAAATTATTCTTGAATGGTTATGATGGGGAATGAATCTCATCGCGTTCGTGGAGACAGTAATCTGTACGTACGCACAAACGCTACATTTATTTTTTTATTTTAAAATGAATGAAAACCAAATAATACATCGGTATATTATTATTCATGAATAATATAATATTTTATATATGTTACATAAGTTCATTAACACCATCCTTTATATGTTCCATGTATGGTATGAATGAGTCATATCACATTGAGGGGGTGGTAGTCCGAACATCCGCACATGAAATTATCGTATATATACAAAATGAAAAGAATTAAGGTATGATATAATAGAGAATTAAAGAAGCTTATAGATAAAATAAATATCATAAATATAATATATAATTATATTTCCATCATAATGGCCACCATAATAGGTGGTAGTATAATATTGAACAATCATCGTTTCGTGAGGAAGTTGTTCGCCGTCCACAGAACCATTATGTTAAATAACCATTAGATGGAGGTGAGTGTAAATTTAGTTAAATTAATTTTTATAACAACAACCTATTATATTTATTATACTGGTTTTGTTATAAAATAAAGGAATAAAGAGATTTTAGGGGGTTGGAGATGTAAAATAAAAGAATTGAACATCTGAGGAGATGTTATCTTTAAATCGAGTAACTCTCTTTTGTTTGAACCAAAAGGATTCCTTGAAGTGTGTTATTCTAAAGGTAAGGCTTATAATATTAATATAGGGATGTGAAAAGATTAATTGGGCATATTTTGTATGAGCCAAGGGGCTTGAGAGTTGTGTAAAATGGGTTAGAGGTGATGGATTTTTATAAGGGGGAGGAGGGGCACTTTAGGAAATTTTGAAAATATTATTTTATTATATAATTATTTTCGGTTTATAAAAGAACAAAACTCATTAAAGTATAATATAGGATGACTCATGTTCTAAATAAAATCATCTAATAATAATTGGATAGGTTTGTTATATATATTTTTTAATTTTTATAATCTCATCTATTTAAATCATTCATTAATGAGGAAAATAGTGAATCATTATTATGTCATAAATAATTTCATTTATATGATGTCTAAAAATTATAAAAACACAATATGATGTAGGATATATTTTTATCTTTCAAATGAATATTTATAGTCTAAATGATAAATTATATAACCCCATGTAAAAAATTGTTTTACTAAAAGATATATGTTTATTCTATTTTTGTCTTTACTTGAAATTAATTAATATAAACTGTCATTATCATTCTCAAGTGGATCCATAGGGTCCCAAAATCGTCCTAAGGATTACTATGGTCAGAAATGTATCAACCAATAGGAATTGGACACATGTTAAGGTAATTTATTATTATTATAATATTATTTGTAACCTTTATTTATCAGATTTACCCTTTAACATAGATAAATAAAATATTTATCGAAGTAATTAATCATAATGTATAAAAATAAATGTTACCTATTTAAACATTTTGGAACTCTTGATTCCAAATATGGAATTAATTTTTCCAAATTCATAACACATAAGTGTCCGAAATTAATTTAAAATTAATTCTCTTTGTCAAAACAAAAAAAAATGTTTTTAAGAAATAATGACTATCAAAAGATTGACACTTGTTTATGTCCGTTTAAATGTGAAATTACATCCAATGAGATACATTATATTAAATTTTAAAAAATATAATCTAATGATACTTAAAAATCATAGAAATGTATAATTTAACAATATAAATTATTTTGATTAAAAATGTTTTTTTGAATTAAAATTTAGTATTTTCACTATTCATCAAAATATTAAAGTTATTTGAAAAGTAAAAAAAATTCATCTTAAGAAAATTTTGAAATTCAGAATAAAAAATGAAGTGAATTTTGAAAAAAAAAATTATAAATTTTCAGAAAGTGGGTATTTCTATTCATAATGGCTAGATTGATTGGTCACAGTGTTTTAGAATCTCAAAGATGCGTACAATGAAAATTTTTTCTTTATTCAAAGGGAAACATACCATGGAAGCTTTGTGTGGAACATAAAATTTTGCAATATATAAAATTTATGATTGTGGTTTAATAATTAGAACTGAAAGAAAAATTGGTGGATTATTTTATGGATTAAAACAGAGTCTCCAAAAGGCATTATCTATAAGATACATTACTTTATGTGAAGATATAATTCTATATAAAATCAAGGTAGAAATAAAAGTTATATATTACCACCATTCACCTTATTTTGATAAGAAAATGAATATTGAGTATCATGAAAATGATAATAAATCACATTGTGGAATGAAATTCCATCCATCCACATACCAGAAATGTGGAATGAAACATAAATATAATTACTAGATTGTAACTAGTAGGTTCTATAAATTTTAAAAGGTGGGTTATAAATCCCTTGGATGTAAAAAGGTGACGAATGGGACAGCTAAGGCAATGTAGGAGAAAACGAAACCAACTAATACAAGACCCTTGCTCCAATGCTTAAATAACAAGGTGTTTAGGAATTAGGACAACCAGTGCATGAGTGTGAAGGTCTATAATGATGATCATCATTAGAAACCTATTATGATCAAATAAATAGAGAAATCTATTGCAATCATGAATGTAAAATTGGGTTATGAGAATGATTCAGTGAAGGGTACAGTTATGATCAACCCTAGAATTTCTAATTTTAAATTTTTTTATTTTTAACCCACACTTTTATACCTAAAGAAATTTGAAATGGTATCAAATTAACAGATATATTATTAGACACTGTGTTAGTGGTGAAAACTCTTAACAGTATAATGGTAGAATCTCAAGTATATAGTTCTACTCCGATTGAAGTTTGAGGGAATTTTCTTCCCATAAATATTTTTATTCCTCATTTAGTTATATTGAATGTGGTTATAAGAATAGATTATAACTTTTTATATTGATTTCATATCAATTTTTTGGTAGGGCAGTCACATTCTATATTCCAAATGAACCTATGGTCATTTATCAGTGAAAGGATGACTGAAAACTTCCAATGTTGATTACTTATATCTTGTGGGTCTTAGTTCCTATCTCTGAAGGCTATTTATCTTAAATGGTAGGTGATAAATTAGTCATCAAGTATATTCCTATTGTTCATGTTTTTATTGATTTTATTTTATAATAATATAATTTTTTTCCTTCTAGATGTGATTTTTTTAATATAACTCATACATGATTCTACACCCATTTTAATGACTCTGTAGAGAATAGACCCAATAGAGTTACATAAATTGAATATGAAACTACAATAAAATATATATAAGGGATTTATTCATCCAATTGAATCACCTTGGTGGTAACCGGTTCATTTTTTAATAAGAAAAAGGGATAACTGATAATATAACATTATTAGAAAGAACATAATAGCAAAATTATAAAAAAAATACTTTAACCCGTATCAATAATTGTGTTGATAAATTATGAGGTTCTAAATAATTTTTTAATATTGATCATTGATTTGGGTACTATCATTTGGGGGTAAAAAGTGATGACATACCCAAGATATAATTCCTATATATGTAATGGGAAGTTTGAATTTATAGTGATTCAATTTGTTATATTTAATTCTCCACTTATATTCATGTAATGATGGTATAGATTATTTAGAGATTACCTTGATCAATTTGTGGAAGTCATTATAGATGACATTATTATATTTTTATAGAGAAATGAATATCATGAATATCAATTAATAATGGTACAGATGACCATAAACAAGGATATGATGTATAAAATATTTACCAATAGTGAATTTTGGCATAAAAAGTTTCATTATTTTTTGATATAATCTCATGTGAAGGTATTTCGGTGGATCCTTCAATAATGGAAGTTTTTGAGAAATAACCCAGACTAACCATAGTTACTAAGATTAATGTTTTTCTTGGTTTGGATGAATTTTATCAATGCTTTGTGGATAAATTCTCATGGATTTATAATCCACTCACCATGTTATATCCGAAGGGAGACAAGATCCTTTTTTATAGATGAATATAAGGAAAATATCAAGTAACCAAAGATAAGGTTAGATAGTCCACTTGTGCTTACATTACCCTATACTAAAGAGGCGAATATAATGTATAGTAATGCATAAAAAATAGGCTAGAATTCATTCTCATATATAATAATATTGTTATATCTTCTGCCTCATGAAAATTGATGGTTCTTGAGAAAAATTACATAACACATGATTTGAATTTAGCAAAACTAATTTTTGAATTAACGATATTGAGGCATTATATTCATAGAGAAAGATGTGATATGTATACTAATCATAAATTTTTAAAGTATAAATTCAATTACAAATAGTCAATTATGTGTTAGTGAATATAGTTATAGATTATTAACGATTATGACTACCCGTTACATTACCACCCTTGTAAGTTGATCAAGGTGGAAGACATTCTGAGTTAAAAGTATCATGGTAGTTTATCTATGATTAGGATCATAAAATATTCAATATTTTAGGATTTTTAAAGAATAGATCTATAAATATATAAGGAAGGGTAGAAATAATATCATTCTCAATCAAATGTACAACCGTCTATCCATGTTTTGATTAAAGTTGTGTAGAAGTAATATTTTGAGCTAAAAATTAATGTGAGATATTTCTATGAGTTCAATGTTTATTTTTATAGAATGATATAGTTTAGTAACTATGTACATGTCCCACACATACCATATTTGAAGAAAGAGTTGTTCAGTGATGCTTATAGTACATCATTCTCTATTCGTCATGGAAGTATGAAGATGTATAGAGACAAAAAACTGTAATTTTAGTTATATAATATGAAAACATATACTGTATAATATGTATCTTAGTGCTTGTTATGTCAGGAAGTTAAGGTTGTGAGACAAAAGTCTAAGGGGATGTTTGGATTTTGTCATTGGACTCCCCAAAACGTATAATGGACATACTGATATTTGGGTTGTAGTCGACTATCTTAAAAGTTTTTCACACTTCCCTAATAATAGAAAAGATTTATATCTTGATCATATTTGTAGAATATAAATTAATATAGGGGTAAGGTTTTATGGGGTACCATATTATATTGTATCAGATTGGGATATGGGGATTACCTTGAAGTTCTGGTGAAGTAATCAGCAGGCTCTGGATATAGAGTTATGTTTCAGCACTATTTATCATCCTCAAAAGGATGTTTAGTACAATTGAAAACATAAAAATAATAGGATATGTTGATATCCTATTCTTTGGAATTAAAAGGATATTAGAATCCACACATTCCTCTATTTCATTTTTCTTACGGTAATTACATTCACTCGAGCAATTACATAGATCATTATGAGGCCCTCTATGGTAGTGTGTGTATAACTCTAATGTTTTGATAAGAAGTTAAGTAATGAATGAAATTAGTATTTGGGCTAGCTAAAGAAATGTTAGAGAAATTCCAATCCATTCAACAGCACATAAGAGTATCATAGAGATGATAAAAATGGTATGTTGAAAATTAGTGGAAGGATCTAGAGATCAAAGTTGGTGAAAATGTATTTTTGAAAAATTTTCAATGGAAGAGGGTTTTGAGATTCTGAAAGATGGGAAATATAACCCCTTGGTATATTATCCCTATAAATATTATTGATCAATATGGGGAGGTATCTAATAGATTCAATATTCCACTGAACTACTATCATGTTCATGATGTCTTCTATGTATCTCTAATGTGGAAGTATATATCTGATCAATCGCAGTTACTAAACTCAGAGGTCATACCAGTATAGAATGATATTTCTTTTGAATAAAAACATTTATAAATATGGGATCATAAAAATGATGTTCCATGGAACAATAATACTCACCTAGTTATAGTTCTTCAGAGGAATCAATTATTAAAATAAGTTACTTAGGAACATGGGGATTTAATAAAATAGTGATATCCTAATTTTTTATGTTAGAATAAAATAATATCATGTGTTAAATTTTTTTAATGGGGTTATAATGTTACACCCATAGATTTTATAAAATATATTTTTTCAAAAAATTTTACTTCTTTGATAGCATGTGTGACATACAACATCGAGTTTAAATGAGCCACGATAAAATACTAAAACATTATTATTCATTATTATAACTATCACATAGCTATTGGATAGGAAGTATGAATATGAATATCTAAATAATGAAAATATATGGTCTACACATGTATAAAATTAATTTATTGGCTATACATTAATTTTAAATGAAAATAAAAAATAATTGAAAATAATGGAGATGTTGTTCTAGAACAAATATTTTATACACACTAATTCATGTTTATCTTAATAATTTAAATTTATCATTACTGGGGAATGATTTTAAGGGAATTTATATTCTATATATTCAATATATAATTTTAACTCTAATGAAATATTTTTTTTTTCATGGCATGAGATAAGAATAAATCCATTGTTAGGATGAGAAATATATTGTTCTCCAAAGTGGGATTCATCGTATTTTTCACACATATTAAAAAATATATCTCTAAAATTTAGAGAAATGATATATTTATAATTCAATTCCATATTTGGGATTAGGAGGATCAAATTTGCTAAAAATGTTCCTTTTAGTTTCAGTCAATATGAATAGTAATCATATTTAAATTTTGTCACCATGGTATGGGAAAAACAATAAAATATGATTAAAATATTTTGATAAGGATTTAAAATTTATCTAAAACCTTACATTATTCTATTTGATGAGTGTTATTTTTAAATTTTAATCCATGTCTAAAATATATAGAAATATGGTTCTGTATTTATTTAAATAGGACCTTTATATTAATTTAGTAACAGAAAAACCCAAGATATCACACTTTTACGTTTAAATATATGTTTTGTGTTCACATAGGGAAAAAAGTTTTTAATTAATATTAAGGTTCATTTGGATAAGAATGAAATTATTTTTGGAATGATAATTTTTTTAATATTTAGTGGATATATAATTATCTTAAATTCTTTCACAACGTTACACAGTATTTCTTTATTTATTTTAAAAAAGTAATTTATTTTAAAAATATTAAATGAAATATAATTTGATTGAATTATAATATTCCATGATTTTTTAGAAAAATAAAAAATAAAATGGATGTTTTAAATGATTATTTTTTTATTCCATATTTTACTTGGTGTCATTAATGTCAAATTAAATGAATAGTTCCAAAATGGACATTAATGATATTTTATAACAAATAATGTTTTATTAAATGATTGAAAATTAATTTTTTTTTAAATTCAATATAATATGGTTTAAAATATAAACAATTTTCTACTTAATAGTCATTTTTCCATTAATAGAATGATTTTTAACACTTTATGTTTGAAGTTGTTCTTACCATTATTAAAGTAAAAAATGACTAACGAAGGGGTTAATAAAAAATATTTTTTCTAAATGAAACTAAAACAAATATAAAATTAATTAATTGATAAATTTATTCCCTATAATCATTTAATTTTAATTCATTTACATTTGGAATCATTTGGATTGAGAAAGACTTTATTAAATTTTAATCTTTTTGGAAATTCCAAGTGTGTCCTCTGCCTCTCTTATAAATGGACAACCCAACTTTCTCTTCTTAACACCACCTTGAGATTTATAGATCAACGAAACCCTATCCAATTATCTTCTCAACATCCATAGACATATTCTAGAGGTTCTGTTCTCTCCAAAATACTAAACCTTGAATTATTAAGAGCAGATCCAAAGGAGTTCTTATAAATAATAGGTAATCTCCTTAACAGACCACTTTTTTAATTCTTATTTTACATTATATAAATATTTGATATTTATCATAAAATAAAAAATTTGGTATCCTGAATATAATTATATTTTATTTTGATTATTAAAACACCATTATTCACCATCTTTCCCATCAAATGGGAAGATAATGTATTGCTCATGTGTAAGTATGACCAACCGTCTCTACGTAGTGACGCAATTCACCTTGCATCAGAATCTTTTATGGATATGTATTATAATTAGTATAATGATTCTATAAGATATTTAAAACGTAGTTATTTTTATGGATTCATAATATCATATCTATCTTCTTACCATAAATACTGTTGGAAAATGATAATGTCACTTGTGTGTATGTGTGGAATACCACCTCTTTACAGAAACATGATTTGATCTTTATTTATGATTCAATTAAATGATAATAAAGATATATTTAATGAATATATATTATATATATTATGTATATGATATTATAATTAATCTTTAAGGTTGAATTTTTATTTTACCTTTCTTCCGTTCGATCCATCAAAAAATGGAAACATCATTCATGTGTATGTACGACCTACCATCTCCAAGAATGTTGTAATTAATTTTTATTTATATACCAGTTATGGATGAATATATATATATAAAATTAATATATATTATATTAATTTAATTATTAACTTTCTATAGATGATGGAACCATGATCATAGTACAAGGATTAGGACTGTCGAACCGAAACTTACATGAAAAACAAAGAAATTATCAACCATACCAGTGATATTAATAACAAATTGTCAATAAACTGGTGATTGGATATCATCAGTAAATTATACATGGTATGAAGGATATTATTAAGGTTTCATAAAAAATTATAATAAAATTATATTTATTTTATATGAGTTTAGAATTTGTCTGAAGAAAGATGAGACATGAGGTAATACATTTATATTTCAATCCTATTTTAATTGTGATTTTTAGTCTTTAATTTCAATTGAGGAAATTATATAATCCTTATATGATAAATCAATACCATTTTATTATCCTCTAGTTATATTTTAATATCAAATGTTTCCTTTCATTTTTTTCACTTTATATACAGAATATATTGAATGAATTTTATAAGGAATACCGACTTTATTTCTCTCTTTAGTCGAATTTTTTTTCCTTCCATATCCTTGTTTTACAAAAAATGTTTTCAAGATTTTTTTTAAAATAATAAAATTATTTTTTAAATTCATTATTCCCCAGGACTGAAATTTTTTGTAAAATTATTTAAAATGAATATTGTTTTCATTTTTCAAATAAGGTACTTTCTAACTTTTTATTAAAGTGTGAAATGAATGTTTTATTTTTACCTATAGAGCTTGAACAAAATTCCCCACTGTCATGCAAGATCAATGTCTTGAATATTCTATTAAAAGTTTTACCTATAGATCTTGAACATAATTTCCCCCCTTATTGATAATTTGTTGCCATGATTTATTATGTTTCCTTTACCGAGGTTATAAATAATGGATTAGGTGGGGTATGTCTATAAAGAGTACTAAATGGAAATATATTTATGGAATATGTTTATTATGTTCCATGAAATAAGAATATTCTGTATCTAGTCTCTAAATAAAATAAATCGTTATGGTCCTTAGGTTTGTATTTATAAAATATATTGAATAATCATAAAAAAGGATATAATATTTATTAATGAGGAGAATGTGTTTCTTTAAAAAAATCTAAAATGATGTTTAAATTCTTTATTATATTATGAAATTGAGGTATACCAAATAAAAACTCATTTTGGATCCCTTCTATTCCTTTTATGACTGATGAAAAATAGTGGTAGATGTTACACTAGTATAATTGGTATAGGTCTCTTTATAAAATTCTATTTGATATCTCACAGATCCCAAATGGAACCCCATATCAAAATTTATGATTTTTTGGTGTTCAATTAACGTTTTTAACTTATATTATAATATTAATATGTTATTAATTTATTTTATTCCAAGAACTTTTAAATAAATACGTATTTTTAAATACTCATTTGAAAATTATTAATGAATATTAATTTTTATTTATGTAAAACTACATTTCACTACATATATTATTTATTAAGTATAGAAATATATTTTTTATTATATAAATCATATTTATTAAAATATATTTTATATATTTCAATCTAAATTAAAATATATTTTAATATTTTTAATAATTTATAATTTTTTATGAAGGTCACATTTTCTCAGTTCTAAGAGAAGTGATGATATTTGGTGCCTTTTTCAGTGCTAAAGGTGGTGGGTGTTCTTGGGACTTGTTGTGCAGATGTTAATAAATTTTCACCACTTCTAATTGGTTGTGACTACTATAATAATGTGAGTAAATGTTAAAGATAGATTTTCGATTAATACTTTTGGGTGCTCAAATTTACAATATGATAATGGTTTTAGAAAATTGCTGATGAGATTTTTGATAAGTTTAATGAGTCGAATCCAATATAGATCATTATTATTCAATAGTTCAACTGATGTTTGATTGGTCACCAAATATTATGGTGGTTACCGATGAGATATAAGATTAAAGACAACTAGAGTTAATTGGTTTATTGTTATCCTAATGAAATTTGAATTATTCTATTTTATTATGTATATATAATTTTTAAGATATTAAATGATAATTAATATAATGATTAGTAGGTCCACTAGGTCAAATACCCTGAGGAGGGGGGGGGGGGGGTGGGTGAATCATGGTATGGATGATTAAAACAACATCCCTTTTTGATCTTGTTTCATTGTTAAACAAAACATTATTCTCTCACTTTTTCATAGAAAAGTATGAATAGAAACTAAAGAATGCATGAGAAAAAAAAAACAATTTTTACTTGGTTCACCCTCACTAGGAAACACCTAAGGATCATACAATGGATATATTCCAATGTAACAAATCCACTAAAATTGCACTGTAGTTTACAATATTCGGAGTGGACTCACTAACCCACATTCTTTACAACCAATCACAATTAGAGAGATCACTACTCTCTAAACTGATGTGAGCTCACTACTTCTTCAGAAGATCCACTCATAGCTTATAGACTTGTATGTCCTTTAATTATAACTCACGAATGAACCATCCACTATATGTAGATTTTCTATTAATTTCCCAATTTCATTCACTTATGAATAAAAAATTACCTAAGATTTAATGGGAAAATACAAATCTTTAAAGAAAACCTTATTGTGTCTTGCATATAATAGTAATTCCTTGTATGCAAGAATCAACTTTTTGTGATGAAACACCTCTTGTGCACAACATAAATCTAACATGAAACTGAAATCTTATGTGCAACTTCCTAAGATTTCATGTAACTCAAATTATTTCACACAACTCCCTTCGAAAAAAAATTATTATACAATCTAAAGTGCAGATTTTCTCTAAGTATTGAGCTTCATCAAATGAAGAGAGTCACCTCTTAGTTATAGGAAATTATGACCCATGCATGGATGATTCAACACTTCACGAAAGATCCTATTAGAGCAAGCAAAACCCAATTTGATGTCACATTGGGCGCTCAAGATTCTTTCGCCCAAACATATCTTTCATAAACATTCCCAAATCTTTTGAGAAATTCACGACTTCTTCATATTTCAACATTATGATCATGAAATATGCCTTGTATGATGTTTCCAAACAACTTTCAATCTTTCACACAACTTATTTTTCTAAAAACACCTTTATCCATTTTCTGATTTTGAGGCCGAAAAATTTGTAAAACACTGGAGAAAAATGCCACCTTATGTCTATTCTATTTATACCGTCACCAGATAGTCCATTATTTTTTCATGGTTCTGTGGCAACATATATTGTCAACAATATCTCAAGAATATTATAACTCACTATAGAAACCCACTTTGAAAACAAACACAACCAAACCAAAAATGATTCTATGTTACCTTTCAGTATTTTTTACCAAAAATAATTATTTTACTAGATGTAGAATATTGTCCTGTAAATCATAGACTAGTAGGTGGTGGTTAGCTCCAGCACATGGAAATTTATGTCATGTCATAGTGAAAATTTAGTGTTATATGTGATATCATTCTTTTATTATTCCCATGTTTATTATAAATTTATTTTCTCTCAATAACACTTAAAATGATGGTGCAAAGATGAATTATTGATTATTAATGGAGTTTAACAACATGTTAAATAAATAAGGTAGAAGCCAATTTTTTTTGGACATTTCATAATGTTTGAAATGTTTGAAATCTAAAATCTTCTTATATTCAATGAATGAGGCATAAAAATCAGATTTTGATAGACCTCATTCAAAACACATAACATTTTTATATATTGTTCAAGAAATATCCTATTATCTTTTCACCATATCCATTATGGAGGAGGTTATAACACATCATTTTGGATAATAGGTACTTCCAAATAACTAAGTGATTGTATTGGTTGGTGGATAACATTGGATCCAAGAACCTATTAGTTTTTTTTCTAAAGTCATTTGATATAATTCATAGCTATTGAAGATCAATTGCATGGATAGTGAGGTAATCCTATTTTTTGATTTATAATTTTATATTGTTTATTCCTCTCCCAAAAGATCCTAAAATGAGGGTTTTCCTACTATAATACATACCAATAAAGATTCAACACAAAAACATTAGTTGTATTAGAAAATAGTATTTTAAAAAATTTATATGATGTATTTGGAATTTTAAAATCAGTTTGGGTTATTTTTTCAAAACTACAATGAGGGTTATATAATGACACATTTAATGGGATATATCTACATCTATAAGTATGAATAATAAAAAATCCAATTACATGATTAATAATTATAGGGATTAACAAGATTAAATAATAAAATCAAAAAATAAAACACCTAACTATCTATGAATTTGATAAATACTGGAATTGAGTTGGATTGATATCCCTTAGCAACGACCAATAGGTTCTTGAATTTTACTACATTCATTATCCATTGAAATCAATGAGAAATTTGGGTACAAATATTCTACATAGTGGAGTACTTGAAAAACCACATTGAAAGATAATGGGGATAAGAGATAATGATAGTTTATTCTCCAATAATAATAATAATAATATATTTACTTCTAATGAGATCCATGAAACTCCTTTTTAATAGTCTCCACCATTTAATGAATATAACACTTTGAATACAAACATTTCATATCATATGATATGGTCAAAATTATAATCTTCCACAAAATTTATTAATCAAATGGTTAAACTGCATTAATAATCAACTTTTTATGTACAAAATAGAATATTATATATCAATAGGAAACAATTTTGATATTTATCTTAGAGATTGGCTAAAATGATATCATATTTCATTTATCTCATGCACGTCTACAGGGAAATAAAGGCTAAAAGAAGATATACACCACAATGGTTCAATGCATTCATTGTCTTTGGTTACATTTCTCTTCCACTTGGCGGTTGTTTCTCATCTCGGTTGGGTCTTCGGGTGACGATGTCTCTCAACGGCGACAAGGGTGGTTCTCAGCTCGTTTGTCGGAATTTAGCAGCGACGGTGTGGGTGGCTCTCCCCAATTCACCCTATCTAAGATCTGTCCTACCATCTCCTTCTAATGTCATGGAATAAGGAATCACACTAAATCATGACAACATTCTGAGTCGCTGTCTAGATCCGGTGTCACCAATATGATGCCCACCCATGATTCGGCTGATCTCGAGGATGATGTTGTCGAATATAAACAACGATATCTCGTCTGGGATTTTGGGGGGTGGTTCGGAACCAGCGTCTTGTAAGATTCTTCCGCTGAGGCTTCAACCGTGGTTCCAGCATGGTTTCCATGTTTTTTATGAAGGGTTTCGACAATGGTTGAGTTGGGGATTCAGTGATTCAAGTATGAATGTCACTATATTTGGACCCATCGGTCTAAAGGAAGCTATTTTGGGGGTAACTTACCTTGAGGATTCGTGAAGAACCACCCCAATTTGATGCTTTGTGGCCATGTTCATCTATCTACGAGTGATGAAAACGTGTTTGTGATGGGGATCTGAACTGAGATTGTTTCTTGATTGATGGTTTGGAGGTCATTGTTGTTAAGGAGTGAGTTCCATGAGCCGAATCATTTCCCCTATAGTGGTCTCTCAAAGTTATGGACAGATCCTAGTTTTCTGTTGGTGTTTTTGAGGTCGTTGAGTTCATGTCCACTATTATGCAGCTCTGGCTTCCATGTTCATTGATCCTCCCTAAATCAGTTGAGTGACATGGTTTCCAAGGTGGTTTTGGGATGTTCTTATGTGAGCAGAAGACAGTTCGAGGATGCGTGAATTATTTTTTCCTTATCCTTGTGTTTTATTATATGAGATTTTACGTTTGGGGGTTGTGGAGATGATCTCCGTCAAGCGATTTGGCTTTATATTACTCTTCTATTGCTTCAGGATCCTGCCACACTCTCCTAGGTGGATCTGAGTGGTGGTCTTCATGGTATCTTTGGTATGTGAGGGAGAGCGATTGTCAGATTATTTTGGTGGATCCATCTTTATTGGCTCATGTTGATTTTATTTGTGAATTAATGGTTCCAATGAGGTTGAGGCATGGATCGAGGACACAGATGATGGTATAGAGGTTTTTCAATTTTAATTTTTAGCATGCCCGTGTGAGACTCATCATGGTTTTCATCAGCATGACTGGACTTTGGTGAATTTTTTATTCTGAAATGTGAAAGCTTCTTGGAAAGCTATAAGGATTCACTCTAGATGAGGTTCCAGAGTAGGAAGAATTCACACTAGCTTGGCCATCTAAATTTGGTAGAATGAGAGGGTATGCCTTTTTCCATCAGTACAAGGCCCATGTAACCCTGCATGGGATAGCTTTCTTTGCGGTCATGCGATGATGGAGGCTTCTCATTATGATATAATCACTAGAGAGGAGTGTTTCATATTGAATTTTGTTGGGATGTATTTCCTTTTAATTTTTTTATTGGGTAAAGTTATTAGGGTTCATAATTATCCTTTGAATGTGTCTTTTTAAAAAAATGATTATGGATAAAGGATCCTAAGCATTATTCAAAACTTCACAATGAACGATGAATCCATCCAGAATCATTGGGACATGATTGTTATTATCTCCCAAATATTTTAGGAAATATATTTGCACCCAAATAAATCCTAATTATATGTACATATGTGTGGCCATGTGGAAATGTTTATCATTGAAAATAATTATGAATTCCCTAATCCATATTAGTATGAAAAGTGTGGAATCTAGAAAATTTTCATCGCAACACAAGTAAAAAATTGATCTATCAAGATATTGTACTAAGAGAATTAAGTCTTCATATGAACACATATTCTAGAATATATAACTATAAAAATAATATGAATTATTATATAATTATCATCTAAAAGACACTGAGTGACCACTAGACATGAAAATTTTTAATCTAGTATAGTACATGTCATACATTAGTGATTCAATGAAACAGACTATCCAATTTGAATGAATATAATATATATTATTCATTTAAGTATTTGATCACATCACTTGCCACTAAACTAAGTATTTATGTGAATTTACTTAGTTTAATACTATCATGGACCCAGATTTCATACATTTCATTTAAGAGGGAAAATCTCATCTTGTTTAAACTCAACATCATACATGGTAAACAACATACCGAAAAAACCTCTAATTAGCTCAAACTACAAGCTAGTGTAAGAATGGAATTGATGAATGAAAGTTCAAATTCAAAGAATATTGTGAATCAAAAGTACATGGGATTCATATTAAATATTATTTTTTCAGTATATCAATGATCATATGGAATTCCATTAAAAATAATTTCATAGTTCATTCTAGCTAATAAGTATCTACTTATTATCTCAAGAGTTTACTTTATGTGACATACAAGATTATAATAATACTAATATAAAAATATTTCACAAACCATAATACTCCATGTTGGTCATCAATTTGAGATAAATCAAAGTCATACATTAAGAGTATTTTATCATTCCATTGATTTAATAATGTATGGATAAGAAATGGATGAATGATAAATGGAGTTTTCAATTATTATAAAATCATCATACAACTTCATTGACTATAATCATTACATTTATTCATTCTTGTATCAAATACCCATGAATTTTAATGACCATAATACTTAT
Organism: Viscum album; assembly: GCA_963277665.1. NCBI lineage: Eukaryota > Viridiplantae > Streptophyta > Magnoliopsida > Santalales > Viscaceae > Viscum > Viscum album. Next base: position 1,265,555,304 of record OY728129.1, on the reverse strand, counting down.
TCTGTGTTAATATCTTTATTAATTGATCTGTTATAATATCCTTTATAGATACACATTATGTCTTTACATATCCCCTATAAATAATTTATTGATTGATATGTTTTTTAAGGTTATATTTGATTCTTTTGTTAGACTGGGTGGTTTTCCCAAATTTAACCTACAAGATAAACAAGTCACTTACAATATAGATATGGTGTCCATAAATACCTCAAACCTAGTAGCCAATAGTTGGTGTTTACATTATTACATTAGACAAATATATAAGGAATTTCATCACAAAAGAACATAGAGTTTTGTAGTCTTGGTAAACTAGATACATATTTTAAATTTATATTACAATTGAAAATATGAAATAAAAAAATATTTTATTTGAGAAAAATATATTTCCCCTTACCATATCCATGCATATTAATTAAAAAGCACTTCCAGGTATCAATAGGAAAGTTAAACAAAAGAAATCGGTGATCTCAGATTCTCTGTATGGGTAAGAGTACATCATAATATATAATGAATAAATAGTAGTAATCAATATGGAAAGGTAAATAACTGAAACACATTCCATTCCATGAATTACTTGATCATAATATAGAAGTAATAAATGATTATCAAATAATTCCATATCAATTATTACATAATCTTGAAACTTAACTAAGGATAATCTAAGTAATTGAATAATCACATGGAAATCAATAACTATTCTTATAATATGGAAATTCATAGTTTAATACATATGAAACAAACTATCAAGACATTTTATAATAAAAACTAAAACTATTATTGAAAACCCATTTACTTTGACCAACTGATTTTTATCATGAAACCTACTAATGCATCAGAGGGCTTTATAATTATGTGCCCCACCTATCATGTAACAAAATATAATCAATTTATTACATGAAATTGGATAAACATAATCAACAAAAATTGTTATATTATAAAAATAGCATATAAAATGTTAATACTTTCCGAAATCAATAGACATAATCATAAATGACTTAGATAAATATAGAGAATAGTATCAAAATATTACATCCTAGTCAACTAATCATAAAAAATCTGGAGAAATAGATAATATAGAATCATTAAAACATTTTCCCAATGGAGAATAAGGTAAAATGATTTTTATTTCATTTATGAATAGAAATACCATAAAAATTCAATTAAAAAAATTCATGAGGAATATATCATTTTCATTATGAAAATCACCTTTTCAAACTAAAATTTCACGAATCATTTTCAAAATAATCTTAAAAACTTATTAAGGAATCTTTAAAACAAGTAGTGGTCATGAAGGTAATAAATTCTATACGTGTTGTACATGTTAAAACAAAAAATCATTTCATATTTTTGGTAAATGAAAATTGTTCCTTAGTTGGAAAATGACATGAATTTTCATGAATTTTTTTAAAAAAAATTAAAAAAATGATAAAAAGTATTTAATAAATCATTTTTATAATTTTACTAACATTTATTATTTTTTTAATAAAACATGGTTTTGGATGAAAAATAAATTTTGACTGAAGGGAGAAATAAAGTCATATTTTCCTAAAAACATTTTCACAATCACATACCAAAGATGGGAAAAGGGTAATTTTAATTAAAAAACCATAAATAATCAGAGGATAATAAAATTCAAGATTTTATTTAGTGATTGGTGATAATATATCTTCATTTCAAATTTATTTTTAAATAATACCGATAAATGATGAGATTGTAAAATAAACCATTTCCACTTTGGTAAATTCTGTCTGATCATATTGATCGAGGGATCCCAGGGATTCGGATAAAATGATTTTTCTGTTATGATGGATTGAGTGGCTCCAAGGTGATTTAATAAAGAACTTATGATAGGTTTATGATGATGGATACCTTATATCAGCTTCATAGAGGTCCTTATAAATTTGGGTGAAAGTGAAAACCTTTCTTTGAAAATGTTCAATATGTTTTTATTGTGTTCTTTATAATAGTTAATTATAATAAGTTATTATTTTTAATAGACTTATTATTTTTATTTTGAATTATATATTATGTTCAAACATTGTAGTATAATATTGTTAATATGATTTATAAATTATACTATAAAAATTATATATTCTATCATCATTCATACAAACAAGGTGTTGGTATTTTTTTAAACAACCACTAACCCCTTGTAATATATTTGTATAATCATACATTCCAAAGGAATCCTTTGAAAAAAAGGAACTCCTTAAAAGTTATTTAAAGAGGAATAATGAATAAAACAACAATATCAATGACTTTGGGGTGGATTGGGATGAGATAATGGGTGGGAGTGAGCTGATTTTAAAGGTGAAAAAAGGATATTGTTTTGGGAAAATAATGTTATGTATTAGGAATGAATAGAGAGATATGGGTGTTAGCTGGGTTTGTTGAGTTAGGTTAGTGTGGTAGAGAAATTTTAAGTGAGAAATTTAGTTATGTCTTTCAAACCTTATAGTTATTTCTATAAGGTGTAAGAGACTTTTTAATTATAAAAAATCCATGATACTCCGTTTATCGATTTTTTAACATTATAAATATAGAAAAAATTAATGAGGGTAATTAATTTATTTATAAAAATATAATAAGACATATATTACCAGATTCTGATATTATTTATCTAATTTTTTTACTTAATTTAATGTAATTCATCTTTTAAATTTTATAAAATAAAATATTAAATTAAAACATAATATATATGAAGAACCCTTTTTATAGAAAAATGTATTTTTATACATTATGTATTTTTATTTTTATTTAATTTTAATTATTAATTTAATAAGATGAAATATAATTTATGTATTTTTAAAAATTAGATTATATTCATAATCTAAATTATATTAATCTAATTTATTTAGATGAAATTTATATAACCCAAATAAAATCAATTCTTTGAAAACAACCAACTTACATTAAAAATGGTAATTAATATTAAATATTAATAAATTATTTTATATATATAAAAATAATTTTGGTCTTCTTACATAATTATTACCTACTAATTATAATAAAATTCCATTTTATCAAAAAAAAATATATGCCTAAAAAATATTAATTTTAACCATAATGCACATAGATCTATTTTTATGAAAAAGTTTATTTTAATTAATAATAAATATTTTCAAGATACAATCATCAATGATTTTAATCATCCTGAAATAAATTGGTTTATTATAAATAAAATAAATTTTATATTTCTTATATAAAAATAATTGATTTATATTACTTGAATAATAATTTGTTAAAATAAAAGACTATAAACATTTCATTTTTTTGGAAAATATCACTTATGTTCAAAAATTATTAAACAAAGTTTTTATAATATAAATATAGAATGTATAAAATGTGTATTTTTAATCATTGAACAAATATTTACCATTTAAAAGTATTTATATATTTGTAGGTGTTTCTTATATAATGGCAGGGTCATATAATTTACAGTTTTAACAAAGACAATATTTTTCAATATTCTGTTAACAATCATATATTTTAAGAAAATAAAAAAATCCATCATATGATAATATATTTCTAAATAACTAAAAATTTAATTTTATTTTTTAACAATCAAATCCTCAAATTTATAAATTAATCTTTTAAATATACTCATGAATAAAATATCATTAGAGTACAAATTTTGTAACCATTCATGATATGGTGTTTATCTGCTATAGTAGAGACATAGGCATTACATTCTCATTTTGAATTACCTTTTGATTCATGTATAGGTTTATGATAGGTTTACATGTATTACCATCCATTTAAGTGGAATCATAGTTACAAAATGGAGTCCTATGTAGATTAAGATAATTTTTGGAATACGAATAGGCTCACATGAATACTTGACCATAGTATTATCATCCCTAACTAAGCTATTTGAGTATTCATAGGATAAAATGTACAAGAACAAATATAAAAAAATAAAAATAATATAAGTTGGGGTTAGAATAGTTAAACTGAGTTGATAACCAAATAATAGTGTCTAACTTACTTGGGTCCCTGATAATGGAATTGAAAATTAATTCACTCAAATTTAAGCTACCAGATAAAGTGGTTTTTTAGAAGACATATTGGTTATCGATCCAATAGATACATATTATATAAACTAAGAATAATCATTTTTAAGGGATTTGGATATGAAGTAAATAACTATTTTGCAACGGTTTACTTGACAAAAAACACACAAAAGTATCCAAAGTGAATTTATTAATGATGATGGTTCAATAACAGTTTATTTTAGCGTTTATATTAGAAAAATAAATTTTCTATAATATTTTAGAATTACTAATATCTCCAAGGTATAAGGTCATACTAGCACTAAAAATATGTATTTTTAAAATTCAGTGAAGGTGAATCATGAAACAAGTCCTAAAATGGAACTATAAAATCAAATAGATAATTAGATACTTAAATCACATAAAATTTAATCTAATAAACCCCCAAAAAATACCTAAAATAAACCAATAAGATTCATAGATATCTATTGATTCAAATATCTCAATGGAAGATAGAATATGACTCATAGGTGAAGAACTAATGGAGAGAACAAAATAAAATTAATGATCACATGCATTTTTGTGTGAATTAATTCACACTATAAAAATAAATTATTCATGAAAATAAATATCTGAAAAAGAATAAAAAGAAATGTAGGAAGAATTATTATTTATAACAATATTGTGGTATGGATGAATTTTATGTTAAGAATAAACTTATGATAATAAAATAACAATTAAATAAAAGAAAAAAAAGCTTTAATTCCCCCCCTAACACCACATTATATTGAAAATATTGATTCATATGTAGAGTACATGTTTATAAAATTCTTCCATATTCATATTATAGGCCAAAGTGTGGTCAATATTAGCTGAATAATTGATTTTACAGAATTCACAAGGATACATGCATGGTTTTATCATTCCTCATTGACATTCCAGAAAGGCCTTAATTATGGAAAACTAGTTTGGGTTTATCCGACCTATCCCCCAAGATGATACATGAAAAGGATAGATGTGCATTAATGATCACCACAGTCCAGAAACACGCAATGACTTATCAAAATAAAAAATTTGGAGTAGTTTATACCTTGAATAACTAGAATGAAAAATCCATTAATTTGGATATCCAAACCTAGTGATAAAACATGGGTAGTGGATAGAAAAATATAACTATAGTAAACATAGTAATGACTAAAGAATGATATCAAAAACATTAGAACATCGTCATAGAAAAAACGTTTTAAAGAATACATAAACATGATATCCATAGTCACAATCTCAAAACTCACAATCATGTAACAAGACCTAAATGGGTAATATGTGACATCCCAATGATTAAAATCTCATAATATCTCATCATTATATATAAATCATGCGTATATATACCCTACTTCTAAAAAATCCAAACAATGTTAATCAAGAAGAGCCACTAAAATTCATGGGGTACTTTCCCTCACATCTGTCCTAAAAAATAAATTCTGCATATGCCCAAAGGCATATACCAGATTTGAGACACAAATACTAGTAGGACTGAATAATGAATCCATGTATCGAATCTAAAAATTCATCAAATAAATTTAATTTGAAACTTATTTTCAAAACCAAGATCACTTTTAAATAAGATCACCTGAAAACATGTCCCCTTTTTAAATCCTATAAGGTTTTCTCAAAACAGTAAATGATTTAATGCATATATATTGTAAGACTCAAAAAAATTAATAACCCCAAAGATATAACATTCTTAAAAAACTCACACATGGAATCAAGGTTTAAATGTACATAAACACTATCTTATAACAAAATAAATTGAAATGGGATAACAAAAGATATATCAAACAAACAAGAAACTAAAAAAAATAATGAAAGAATACAAATCAATTGGGAACAAGTGGAATGAAATTTTGTTTCTAACCTTAAGGTTCTACTTCCAAATAGAAAAACAATTCTTATCAACTATGCACATATGACATATTGAATGATCTCTCCACCTTCTATAGGACCATCAATTCATGAGCTATCATGGTCCCTTAATCAACATTCAGAATGTCACGAACCAACCTAAGTCGACACTGAACCGGTCACCTGATCTGATCTGCCACAAGATCTGAGAGGAGTTCCCGATCATCCCAGGCTGGAGACAATCACCATGGCATCAACAGAGAAAATGGGAATGATTTCTCCCAATATAAATAAATAAAAGCAGTGGAAAATAATAATAATAATGAGAATCTCAAATTAAGTAAACCAAAAAAATGACTATAGAAGAACTGAATAAGATAAAACTATCCGAGCTCAATGTCCAAACAAACCCTATGTTACCCCACATGTAACTCTTCGACTCAATGATCACACGTCTCCCCAGGAGAACACACCCAAGATGGAACCTTCACAGGGGATAAAAATAAAATAGAATTATAGGTGTGAGTATAAAAACTGATTAAGCTATCCTGAAATACTATTTTCCAGTGAACTACCATTAAAAATAAGAATCATCAATTATAAGTTTGAACTAAAATATATTAAAGTATGAATTTCTATAATTTTTACTTAAAAATAATGTAAAAACCATTGCACTTAATCATTTGAAAAACCAGATTTTAACCTCAGGTTTTGACATGTTATTTGAAGGAGAAAGTAATTATTTCAACTAAAAACCAGAACTAAAGAGTTTTAAACTCATTTTATTTTGAAAAACATTTTCACATGAGTTTTGAAAAAAAATGTCACTTTTCATGATAAACACCACACAAGGGAACCAAGGAATATTTGACAGGGGAAATTTAAATAGGATTGCAAGTATCTCAAAAACAGTTTAATAGCTAAAAGTCACTAGACATTGGAGAACCTGAGAGGTCAAGAATAATCTATATGACACTAATATATATGACCACATCTATAGTATCATGCCACATACGATGAAATCTAATGCTCTATATGATCAACCATCATTTATTAGGATAGGTTGAGGGAAAATCCCATAGTAATGAACCTAAACATATCCACCAACTATGGGCCACTGGTCTGTACCATAACCTACAGGTGCAATACTCATATTAGACAAATCTCTCAATATTCTTGGTTTGTATGTTGTTAGTATCAAAGTAGGTGAGCCAACAGATACAGGAGAGAATCAAATCACAACCAATATTTGTAGTAATAATTCACAACATGACTCACCTAGAGTCTCCCAAAGGACTACTATCATGAATTAATGTTAAGAGATACCAAGGGTTCCCAATCGAGGAAACCTTATAATGGATCCTGGTGATTCCCAACCAAGGACATCCTAACCATCCCATGTCAACGAGGCACAAGGAACATCCGTAGGGGTTTTCTGACAAACACATTACTTAATTTTTCTAATGTGTCCAAACGGACCATTGAACACTATTTACAAAACCCACTCTTATCAAAGGTACACTTCCCACATTTCTAAAAGAGGTATAAAAACATCATATATCACATCCAAACATTGATAAAAATCTTTTTAATATAGTAAGATTGCATATTCAAGACCCGACCATTTTTAAGAAAATTCCAAAAACATGAAAAAACACAATACAAACTTTTGTAAAAGCCAAAAAAATTTGGAAACCAGAAAAATAACCGAAAACAATGTTCCACATGCAGCTAATACATCTGTAAACCCCAAAAATCTATTTTACTTCACACATTACTCCTAAAATCCAAACAAGAATTTTATAAATATCACAAGTCATGAAATGTTGAATAAAACAAGTTATATTTTATACTCAACCAATTATGAACTCCAATTTTCATGACATACATTTTCTAAATTGTTAAATATTATTTCTAAAATTTACAAACCATGCGCATAAAACACCCAGTATTAAAAACCTGACAAAACACACAACCCATTCATAATCTATTTTTAAAATAAAACACACCCCAAAAACAATGATTTCTATATTATTCACTACCAATATATTTTAATAAATTTTTGAGTAATTTATAAAATATAAACAAGAGGCATAACAAGGTTCTACATCAAAACACACCTAATTTTACAAAAAATTACTACTTTGAAATTAACCACAAAACAAGACCATATAAAACAAGACTTCACATGTCGACCGTAAAATAAACAACTAACTATAATATTGCACCAAAAAATATTTAACATGTATATAAAGTGTGGAAAACATATAATTAAACTTTCTTAAATTAAAAATGGAATGTGAAAGGGAATTCCTACCTGAGGACCATGGCACAATGACAACGCCCACTCAGAAATACCACGAACATGTCCTAAAATGCTAACTCTACCAAATAAAACCCTTAATCAACAAAAAATACCTAACAATGAAAGGATAAAAATGAGAATAAAATTTATCAAGCACAAAGATATACTAACGAGGATAGAAATGCATTGGCAGAGAGAAGCCGCAACCGAACGAGGGTCTCCGATGTTGTGAAATGGTGCTAGTCAGAGGAGGGGTTATCGTAGGGAGGTATGACACTAGATGGGTAGCTAGTCGTACTGGCCAGGCGACATTGGAATGGTGACCTCCAGTAGGGAAGGTGCTGGAAACATGTTGAAGTGGGGAGGCGTGGGCAGTTTTTCGGAGCAGTGCACGCCAGATGAAGGGTTTGGTTGGGATTGTAGCTAGCCGAGAAAGGGGGTCCAACTAGAGGCCGGGTAGGGGGAATTCTTGATGATGGTTGAAGAGGGAGATGCACTGGCTGTGAGTAGGAAGGGTGATCGGCGTGCTAGAAGGGTGGGAGCTGAGGGCCCCGACCGGGAAGAGTGATGGAGCGCCAGTTGCATGCTGAGAATGGGGGAAATGAGTGTCGTGACAAGCATAGTGGATGCAATTCAACTCTGTGCTAATCATGGGGGGTCAAGTCCACTTTGCGAAAGAGGGGGGGTAGCAATTAGGGTTTTCAAAAAACATTCCCCTTAAAAAAACACCCAAAAACAACTAAGAAAAAAAAGTTGATAGAAAATATAATAATAATAATAATAATACATAGTAATACATAATATTACTAATGTACAATGATAAAAATAAAAAAAAGTACCCATATTATTTCAATAATAATAAAATTATTTAAATAATAAAAATTTTAAACGACACAAAAATTAATGTGCGTTTTAATTACAAGATCTTTTTATTTTAATTTTTTTTCAAAGATGAACCTGATGCGCAGTAACTCGGGTGGAACCACGCGGGGTTTTGAAAATGTGATCTACTCTTGCGGCCAACGACGTTGACACCAAAATGATAAATTTTTAATATAAGTCAATGAAATTAATCCGGGACTAAACATGAACCCCAACAAAAATATTTAAAGGTTGATAAATAATTAAAATAATTAAACACATGAGTCAATGTGTGAAAATTCTCCCCACCATAACACATTCCATCCTCAGAAAGCCACAACACCATCCTTCCAATAGATCAACACCTAATTAGTTGACATAAACACGATCCAACCTCTTAATCGAAGGACATTACATTGAATATGAATGAGACTCAACCTCATTTCCCGAAATAGATCATCGATAGAGGGGAGTCCTGAATGGACTCCCCACCACATGAATTCAACTAGCATCCCATAATGACTTAAGAGAAAACTCCAAGAGACCCATGGTGGGTCTTCGCACATAAAGAACCAACATACAAGCGACCAAATGTAAATCCAACATAGACCTGAATGAATACTTTCCCCAACTAAAAGGAATTATAAATGATCATTTAAAGCATAAAATAACATTTTACCAAAGGATTAATAAAATCCAAGGCCTCACTTGATTCACATGGGCTATCCACAAAAGGTTTTTGACCAGAAACTCGTATAAAAAATCACAATTTCTAACATTGCATGACGGATAAGTCCATCGTACTCTTTGAGATAAGTGGAAATTTACAATGATAGAGAAACCACAAAAAAATTCTAAAATTGTCTCACTCCATGATAGAGGCACATTCATAACCAAGATCCATAAAATTCCTCAAGGGTTGCTAAATATGCACTAACTTCACTCCAAGGCCTTTTGGCTAGAGCTCTGATGGATGATGCATCTCCTTCCTCTTAGTCAGGTTCCGATAATCCAATTACGGAACATCCATATTTTGATATGAATGATGAAAGGACATAATTCTGTAACAAAAACCACGTTGGCATTGAAAACTGATGATCATCAAAGACCCACACCATTCCCAAACATTTAAAAACACAAAACATCATCAGTATAACTACCATGATAAGATATCCCTTATAATAGAAGGAAAACTACAAAATAAACTTAAAAAAATAGAACATAACTTCTAAGAACTTCCTCTGTGGCGCTTTCTAGAAAAAACCCTCATAGAATTTTTGTAAGTGACCCAAACATCCGAAAGCATGACAAGGTTTAAGATTACTTGTGCACGACAACCTCTTGTGACCTAGAATTACACAAAGATAACACAGGTGGAACTCTTTCTATTATGAAGTTGATGAGAGATCCTGAGGCTTTTTTATTCCAAAACCTACTCCATCGACTTTTGATCTCTTACTCAAATTCTTGTTGGAATCCTCCCCACTACTCCTTGGAATTGAAGGAGGGATGACTAATTTGAGAACTCCAGCCATAATGGCTTCGACCTGAAAATATTGAATCACCACATCGACAAAAGAAGTTAGATTGGATGTTGACCCCTTGCAGTGTAAATTATGACAGAGACCTGCCTCAAAACATCAAGCCTTCCTAGAGTCATATCTGGAATACCCTAAATCATAAGGGACAAGGACCACAAACCACTAGAAATGATCCATCACTGATCTATCAACCTTCTACAAACAACACATCTCTATCCCCTTACTCACACTTTCTTTCTTAGAGAAATACTAAATAATGAAAAAAAACCTTAAAAAACTCTAAAGTAAGCTCTTGATGAGGATTGTTCAGAGACACAGAATTCCATCACATCCATAGTGAACCTTCAAGCATGAAGGTTTCAAATCTGACCTTCAATGACTTAGTAAACTCAACAAGGTTAATTACCCTTTCAATATTTCATATCCACTGCTCTGATACTGAAGGGTCTGGTTGACCATAATAGAGAGGTAGATCTAACTTCTGAAACTCAAGCATAAAATCCTTAGGTTGATCAACCACACTATGATCACCCATCAAAGCTTCAAGTGGGGAAACTGCTGGAACAAAAAATTCAAGAACCCAATCAAGGCCAACTCATTAAATAAAATCTTCCATATCAAACAATACATTGGCGAGAATCTCAAAAAAAAAAGAAAACAAGATATCATAACATAAAAAATTACATTTTTGAAACATATTTAATTTAAAACCATCTTGGTGGGTTAAACCCTCATCATTGGTTTTCATTAGTTTCTCACTCACATGCATGTTTTCATTCCACCCCAGGCATCCATCCACCATACCAGACATCTGTTCATATTCCTACATAACATTATGCATATGAGCACACATAAGAACACCAAGTACAAAAAAACAACTTCATTTTCCAAAAATGAATCATTCATTCATTTTCTTTTAAAACAGTTAAAAATTTAAACATATCGTTTCAAATAACCATATTTAAATTTTTTATCCAATTCAGAAATGTTTCAGAAGTCATAGGAGACCCAAAACAACTCAAATAGGGAACTAGTGTCAGTAGGGGATTTGACCATACAGTTGGTGGCCATATTCCAAACATGTCACTGACATAGAGAGCCTTTTAGGACTATTCCACTATCTTCACATGGATTTTTAGGCCGTTGGTCTCATTAGTATTATTAGGCCAACTCCATTTATCGTATCAAAATTGCAAAAGAAATCTTAAAAATCCAATGAAATTAATTAAACCAGACTTCCCATGGAATCCCAGGGATCCAAACGAGCGAGAGTTCTTGACAGTCTTCCCCCACCTACCCCTCAAGTCCCAAAAATACTACTCAATACACCTTGACATCCCAAATATAACAGGGTTCTCTAAAACACAAGTCACACTAAGAGATGGACTCCTATGATACAATTTTGTCATGAACCAACCCGGGATAACCTTGAACTGGTCACCCAAGCTGATCCACAGCAAGGCCCGAGAGGCGTTACCAATCCTCTCGGGCTGGCGAAAAGCACCAAAGCATCGATAGAGATGATGGAAACAATTTATCCCAATATAAATAAATAAAAGTGGTGGAAAAATAATAATAAAGAGAAGCACAAAATAACTAAACCAATAATATGACTAAAAAAGAACTGAAGGAGAAATAAATAACTGAACTCGATGTCTGAAATAACTTCATGTAACCCCGTATGTCACTCTCTGACTCAATAATCAAACATCTCCCAAGGTGAATGAACCCATGTTGTAACCTAAAAACGAACTAAAAATTAAACAAACTATAGGCTTGATTATTAAAACTCAGTTGGATAGCCCGATGTACTATTTCCCAATGCACTACCATTTAAAATATGAAACATTAATTCTAAGATTAAAATACCATATATTAAAGTATGAATTTTTACAATTTTTACGTAAAAAATAGTTAAAAACCATTTCCCTTAATCATTTGAATACCCAAATTTTAACCTTAAGTGTTTCCATGTTATTTCAAGGGGAAATTAATTATTTCATTTAAAAACTAGAATTAATGAGTTGGAAACACATTTTCATTTAATTTTTTTTTCATAGGGGTTATGGAACCAAAATTTTACTTTTCATGAAAAACACCACACAAGGGTACTAAGGCAGATATGATAAGGGAAATGTAAATAGATATACAAGTATCACAGAAATAGTTCAATAGCTAAAAGTAACTAGACTTAGGCGAGCCTAGGAGATTGAGAATAATCCAGAAGACACTAGTATATACAACCCCATCTACAGTAGCATGCCACATACGATGAAATCTAATGCTATATACCATCATCCCCCATTTCTCTGGAAAAAAATGAGAGAAAATCCCATAGCAATGAACCCAAACATATCTGCCTACTATGGGCCACTGGTCAGTACTATAACCTACCAGTGTAGTACTCGTCTCAAAAAATTATCTCAATATGTCAGGTTCGTATGTCACAAGTATAAAATGAGGTGATCCAACATATACCTCCGAGCATCAAATCAAAACATATATTTATAATAATAATACACAGCAGCACTCACCCTGAGTCTCCCCAAGGACGATTCTCATACCTTATAATCAAGATACACCAAGGGTTCCAAAATGGGGAACCATATATTGGAAACTGAGGATTCCATACTGAGGACATCCCAACCATCCCATTCCAAAGAGGAATGAGGAACATCCACATGGCTTTTATGACAAAAACATTACATCAGTTTTCCAAAGTGTCCAAACAGGCCCTTAAAAACAATTTACAAAACCCACTTTTATCAAAGGTACAAATTACACATTTCCAAAAGAGGTGTAAACGCATCATTTATCACATCCAAATATTTTTGAGACTCATTTTAATATTGTCAGATTACACAATCAATAACTGAACAGTATTAATACAATTAAAATATATGATAAAACACAATACACACTTTTGTAAAATCCAAAACACATGGGAAACCATTGAAAGAAATGATGACATTTTTTTCACTTTGCTAATACATTTATAAACCCCAACAATTTATTTTACATCACACTTTACTACCAAAAGAAAAATGGTAATTTTATAAAGAACACAAGGCTTGAAATGTTGAATAAAACAATTTCAATTTAACACTCAACCAATTATGAACAGAAATTTTCATGCCAAATTTTTATTTTGATTTTAAACCTTGTTTTTAAACATTACAAACCATGTGCATAAAACACCCGATATTCACAACTCGAAAAAACACAAAACCTATTAAAAATATATTTTTAAAATAAAATGCACCTCAGAGTCACTAATTTATATATTTCGCACTACCCAAATAATTTATTAAATGTATGAGTAATTTATAAAATATCAACAAGAGGTATATCTTGGTCCAACATCAAAACAGACCCAATGTTACAAATAAATTACTATATTAAAATTAACTACACAAAAATACCATATCAAACAAGACTTCACATGTTGACCACATACCAAACAACTAACCATAATATTGCACCAAAAATATTCAACATGTATACAAAGTCTGAAAAAAAATAAAATTAATGTTTCTAAATTAAAAAGGGAAAGTGAAAGGAAATTCATACCTTGGATACAAGGCGCGACGAAAACACCCACTCAAAAATGCCCTGCACTGGTCAAAAAATGAAAACTCTACCAAAAATACACTCAGTCAATAATAAATCCCTAACAAAGTAAGGATAAAAACAAGAATAAAATTGATCAAGCACAAAGATATACTAACAGGGATAGAAACACATTGTTAGGGGTAAGATATGACCAATGGAGGGTCGCTGGAGTTCCGCAAGGGTACTAGTCGGAGGAGGGGACATCAGAGGGAGGTCCAGCACTAGATGGTTTGCTAGCCAGACAGGTCGAGCGACGCTGGGAGGGAAGGTGCAAAAACGCTTTGCATTAGGGGGTGGGGTAGTCGGCCGGAGTGGTGCACGCCATACATAGGGGTTGTTCAAGGCTACAGATGGCTGACAAAGGGGGTCTGACCGAAGGCCAGGCCGGAGGATGTTGGGATGGCGGTGGTGGGGGGATCTGTGCCAGCCGAGAGTAGGGAGAGTTTTGGGCACGATGCAAGGGTGGTATTTAAGGGCTGTGACCGGATAGAGGGAAGGTGCACTGGCTGCGCATTGAGTAGGGGGAGACGGGGGGTTGTGACTAGCAGAGGGTATGTGCACTGGATGCATGCTGAGAAAAGGGGTGGGGGAGGAGGGTAAAAATTATGGTTTTCAACAAAAATTCCCCCTTTATAAAAACACCCAACAAAACTAATAAAAAATGTTTATAGAAAATATAATAATAATAATATATAATACATAATAAAACTATTGTATAATGATAAATATATAAAACAATAAATGTACTCTCATTATTTCAATAAATATAAAATTATTAACACAATAAAAATTTTAAACGATAAAAAAAGTAATGTGCATTTTAATTATAAGATAGTTGTATTTTAATTTTTTTTTCGAAGATGAAAGGGATGTGAAGTTACCCTGGTAGAACCACACGGGGTTTCCAAAATGTGCTACGCTCTTGTGCCCAACGACGTCGACACAAAAAAAGTGAATTTTTTAATATAAATCAAAGAAATTAATCTATGACTAAATCCAAACCCTAATAAAAATATTTAAAGGAAAAAAAACAATTAAATAAATTAGGCACACAGGTCAGGGTGTGACATGGAAGGTTACTCAGTATTCCTCTTCCCAGAGTATTAATTGCTGTCTTTTTCAACACATTGGAATATTACTCTGTATTCCTCCAAAAGGATATCTCATTATATTAGATAACATACCATTCATCTATGTCATTCACACCTTCACACACTCTATCTCTCATGTGATACTCATTTCCAAACATATCATGAAAACAAGTTCCATTTATAATTCCATTTCAAAATAAAATTTAATAAAAAAGCATAGAAAGTTTTCCAGAACATATTTCATAAGTTAAAACCATTTATAAAATCCATTTACAAATACATATAAAACCAAGAATCCTATTTGATCCATTTTATCAAAAATTTTGTGTGACTTCAAGACAACTCCATTTGAAAACAACATTATAACATCAAATTGTCAATAAAAAACAAAAAATACATAAAAAATAGATAAAATAAAAATCACATATCAATTAAATGAAATTATAATAAAACAAAACCATGGTGATAAGGGATTAAAGGTTATCCTTGTAAATCTACCTTAAATTGGAGATCATACCTCAAAATCAATCACTATATAATCATCTTCAATGGAAACCAATAGATTTATGACGGAAAATTTCTCACACACCAAATTCATTAGAGAAAAAACCTTACCCCCTATGAACAACATTATATTTTGTTAAATAAAAATTCTGAATTTTAAATTTCCATTGAAAATGAAGAATAAGTAAAGAATAGGGAAAATGATGAAGAAATACTGGTGAACTAGGTTTACCTCAATCCAGAACACCATAAAATCATGAAAAATACACCACCAAAGAGATGGGATAATCTAAAACTCCATGAGAGGGGAATACACAAAAGAGGTAGAATAAATGAGCCAAAAAATAGAAAACACTATCTAGTGAATATTTGTAAAAGAAAAAATTTTAATGACTGATATATTTCAGATGGTTTGTCCGTATGGTTAGGAAAACCATGTTCCAACCATGAATATGACACTATCTTACAACAAAAACACATGGTTTCTATAGGAACATTCATATCTAGAAATACCATTCTCAAAATATTCTAAATAATAATGTTCCATAATCCTTATCCTCATATGTTTAATTGCATGGTTAAGCAAAAAATTATCCAACCATGTGTGAAAGTCAGTTTTTTTCAAAAAGTAAGATTTAAAACCCACAATACCAAGGAAATAAAAGATAAAAAAGTTAAATAAAACTATAATAAGATGTACGAGTTATCCAAAAAAGCGTGAAAAACATTCCCACCATATAACTTTATTCCCCCATAAATTCACCAGGCATTCATCAAAGAAAGAACATAATGAAACTAATCCCCGACCAAGGCTTCCTACTCCCATGTATCATCGACTTCTCAACCATAATAATAAATCACATGAAATAATTGGGTATATTTTCCATGAATAACATTTTTCTTAAAATCCACAATATGAATTGGATACTCCCCAATTGTGACATCAGGTTCCTCATCCAAATATTACCACTCGATTATTTGAGTTGGGCATGGATGGTATATTTTTAACTAGGAAATGTGAAATAAATCATCAATTGAGGTCATCCACGGTATAATATACAAGTAATAGGTGAACATTTGAAGATATTTTATATTCCAGAATGGCTAGACATAATGTGATGCCCACTTCCCCTTAATTCCAATGAAATGGTGTCCCATCCAAATAGATAGTCAATATGACACATAATTAATGAACTCAAACTATAATTGGTAATGATTTAAATTAGGGTATGACTTTGGTGGAATCTGAGATAAATCTAACCATTCACACTTTCTCTATCATCTCCATGATGAGACTCGGTCTCAACAGGGAATGATCACCCACCTTCATTTAATATAAAGGGGAATGGGATCACTGCCTGTATAATGCCTCAAACATGGCTACCATAATTGAGGAATGATAAATGTGAATATAAGAGAAATCATCCAAAAATAGATTCCTTCCCCATGAACCCATGATGTCATGTACCCATATTTGAATCATTTCCTCAAGAGTATGGATGGTTTTCTCTAAGTAGCCATCCATTTGTGGGTTATATGGTGTGCTCAACGTTAGCTTAGTTCCCAAAGCCTTCATAAGTTCCATCCAAAAAATGAGATGTGAAATTGTATTCCAAGTAAACAAATATCACTAAGGTAACTCCATGAATCATATAAACATATCTGGTATATTAGTGTTCAAGGTTCTATACCTTCGATAAATATTTGATTCGAATAAAATCGGTTGACTTGGTCAAACATTCAAAAATTATCCATATAACATCTTTACCAATTATATTTTTAGGGTAGATGTTACAATAATCCATTGAGATGTCATTAAACTTACACAATATAATGGGGAGAGTCTGAAATAACCTAGTTAGTCTCTAATTATCAACTTTTATCCCATGGAAGGTTCAACATTGGGAAACCAAATAAGAAATTGATCACATCATCTCAGGCCACAAATACTTACTCCTCAAGGTATAAAACATCTTGGTCAGCACTTGGTGCACTGACGAACTCAAGTAACACCCCTCAAGAATTATATCCCACCTTAATTTCAAAGGAAATACTAGCCACCTCTTGATAATGAGATAACCATCGGGAAACCGATACTAGTCAACACAGGTCTCCACACCCTTCATAACATTGATAATCAACTAGAAATCAAGATCTTATTCATAATAACTCAAAATATCTATAGAGAAACCTACACACTAATTAAAATTATCTTCTCTCTATCCTCCTACACCTCTATCCTCATATTGGATAAAAGACTCATCGAGATCTACTCATCTACTGATTCTTTATTTGCGTGGACCAGAAACATTATACTCAATGAGTCAATGAAATCATTCCACTTCCTTGGGGTATATGATATATCAAAATCAATGGTGTGAAGATAATATACACAATTAATCTATTTGAGGATCAATTACATATTGGTAAAGAGATACTTCATGTATTTATGATCAGAGTGGGCCATGAAATGCTCCCTGAATAGGTATTGATGCCATTAATTCAATGCAGGGATCACATATTCTAGTTCTAGGTTATGGGAGGGGTAATTCCATTCATGTGGGAATAACTTACATGAGCCATAAGACACCACATGTTAATCCTATATCAGCACACACTCGAGGAATCACAACACTCCCAAATGTTTTTCCTAGGATCAAGAATCATAAACAATTGTGATCATGTAAAATGGGACAGAAACTCTCCAAATTAATTGTATACATTATAACTCAACTAAAGATTTAACCATTTTATAGAAGACACCATCAAGGGGGAAATATCCTAGAGAATTCACCAAAAATTTCTTATAATGCATAGCTAATCATTAAAATATTTTGATCTTAAACACATTTTTGGTCACTCCTAAGATATAACTGCCTTGATATTCTCATGATCTAATAAAGAAACTTTATTGAAAATCATGTATCTTAACAAATAAAAATCTTGAATCCAATCCTTACAATTTGATATCATGGAATATATATGATGATCTATAAATTTTCTCAAAACAACCTCAATATGGTTAGGGTGTTCTTACTCCATTTTTTAATACACTATGAATTCATAAAAAAATGACCATGAAAGAGTCTATAAAGTGATTGAAGATAAAGTTAATCAAGGATATAAATACCAAAACACAATTATTAATTCCAAATTCCATAACCAAATACTCAATGCGCCTATACCATCTTTAAAATATAGTCTTGGGATAACATACACTCATACCGAAAATTGGCGGTACCCTGATATCATATTTATATTTGATAACCAACAATTAAATTTTAGATAATAGAAAAGATCATCAGTTATTGGAAATGGGTATTTATTATTTAAGGTTAAATTATTAAGGTTATGGTACTCTATGAAAATTCATTGACTACTATATACCTACTTTGTGAATAGAACTTGTGACACCCGTAGTGACACACTAGGGTGAATAAATCCATTTCTCTCGGTGTAATACAACTAAGTTTTCAACATTTTCATCTCTATTGGAGTAATACGGTAAGTTGATAATGAAATGGGAAATGTTTAGAGGATCATATATATATTTATATAGAAAAACAATCCTTTTGGGGATACATTCAAGAAAATTCATCTAAAAACACTTTAGGGTACCAATCTGCAACCACTAGAAGACAATGGAATGAAATATACTCCCTAGAATCAATTAATAACATTGAAAAATCGCATGAGATCAATCCTACATTTGAATTTATGGTCCCAATACTCCCTAAATATAGATCCACCTCACCCTTGAAGATGTGAGCGCTCCCATTAGGATATAAAAACGAGACCCTATAGTGATATCAGTCAACCTGCACTTAAAAACTAATCAAGAAGTCTATATCAATTATAATATTGAAAAAATCATTTTCTTAATCAAGGAAATACCATATTATTTTCAGATTAGGGATTAAAATAGGGCACATAAAGAACTCAAAATAATTCTATATCCTTCTACCAAATGGGTTAAGTGAACCTATCAAAATACATCAACTCCACGCATAAATACAATTAATCAAGAAGATTTTATGATATGAATAAATGGGTGGAGACAATATAAAATAAAACTGAAGCCTTGTAAGAAGAAGGTGACATGATACCTCTAATTATAGATTTCTTAGTCTTAGGTTCCTATATTTCTATATCTGCTGTATAGAGAATTATAGATTCAGGGCTTTATCTAGCCTTATTTTCTTTGTGAGAACCCTATTTTATTTTTGTGTGAGATCTTTCACCTTTAAACCCCTCTTATTTCCCCCATGAACCCCTAGAGAATGAAGAACCCACTAAAATTCTTTATAGGGGGTCTTATAGAAGCACTGTAGGTTTCATAAATACCCTACTTGATGTAACATCCTTGGATCCTTGTAGTAACTAAATTTGGTATGACAACAATTCCCACACTGATAATAGAAAAATGTTGTACACCTTAAATAAACCACATTCACAATTCCTAATGACTATTGATAAATCTTTCAACTCCCCTAATGAGGTCTATTGTGCTTCCTCTTCTAGCCAGATGAAGATTTCTTTCTACTTAACATTGAAGGGACACTACTGAGTCATATCATCCATATCATGCCCACCTATACCATATCTTCTTTATAAACCTCCAAAATGTATGCTGGAATACAAAGAATGATAAGCATAGAACAAATATTAACCTCCATGTCCATTTCAAAATTCTGATATATCAAATAATTATTCAAAAAAAAACTCAATATACCCATGAACTGAATCGAACAACTGTGAAGCATACACCACCACCAAAGAGTCTCCTTATACCATCCACATGAATTCACATGCCATCACCACCCTTAATGTTTCTTGATAGAACTATTGGTTTAAACCCTTTTTAAATTAAGTCGTTGTGTGAACCTCATTCCTCTTCAATAGCTCTATATATTCCAACCATTTTATTCTAGGTGCTTCTAATATATTTGTGGATAATCCCATGTTCATGGTCTTTGGGGTCTTTAAAAATGGAATTATATTATCAGTCCACTTCAGCCTCTCCTCCATATCTTGGGTTCCCTTATCACAAAAAAAGAAACGTTTATTTTTTAGTGAATTCTTTAGTACGTTCCAATGTCTATGCTTAATCCCGGCTAACCAAATGGTCAAGGAATGAATCATACATATCATCCACTTTACTAGAGCTAGATCTACTAGTGGGTTCTCCTTTAGTTCTTTCTCTACAACTCCCTTTCTATGACTAGACAAGGATCCTCTATGAGTCATTGTCTATAAAATATATGAAATAAGATTTATTAATACAAAATATAATCTCAAAAAACATAAAATAAACCACAATTATCTCTCACAATAATCATTAAGAAATGAGAAATATCTACAATAACAGCTTAAAATAGAAAAGGAGTGAAGATATGAAAATTTTAAACATTTTTCCAATGTGAATAGTTTGTTTGTAGGGTTAAATACCCATGAATTAACAAATAATGTGCTGATATATGTTGACAAAAAAAGGTTTCACTAAAACTATATGGTTATTACTAACCATTTGCCTAAACCCTACAGTGCCAATAGTCATACTGGTTTCACCCTAATATTCAAAATAACTCATGGGCTCATAATGTAACTCCTGATAAATAGGGAAATACATAAAAACCAAAATAAAAAACTAATAAATAATATATAAACATAAAAAAATCTAGAACACCCATATAAACTCAAGATTCAACATAAAGAAGAGCTATCCAGGCACACCTCCACTTCTACCTATTGAGTAGTGATGGTTCTTGATCCAGTCTATCACAAGCTGAACCAACTGGGTCTACCCAACTGACAGAAAGATGTTTGTTAGCACCCGTATCCCAAACCCAAAAGGATAGGGGATGGAGTCAACAACCCACATATAATAACTAAAATTGGAGGCCTTTTCATAAAGTACATGTATGCACCCCCATAATCATCTCAATGAACAATCTTAGAGAGATAATAAAAGAAGAAAAAATCAAGGGTAAAACCTTGAAAATAATAACCTCTATGGAATATATCGTATTATGATAAAATGATAGAATCATTAAGGTTTAAAATATATGGACAACTAGAAATGATTTCCTAACATGAAAAAAACTATAAAATAGGATAAATGAGAGATCCAGATTCGTGATCTAAAAGTTTGACCACCGAATATGGTCAATGAATCGATGTATTAGTATGCTTTAATGATGTCACCAATGATATTACTATCATCTTCATAAGACATGAAATGTGTGGGAAAATACCATATAGCTATGATTAGATACATACCAAAGTGGAAACCATAAAAACGTTGAGGTAGAAAAAAAAATATAATATACGTTAGCTCAACCCATGGATTAAGGGAAATTAAAACCCAATAAATATATATATGTTCATAAATAATCTCAAAATAGGGAGAAAGGGGTACCCCCATCTACATAGCCTATCTAAGTTCAATGAATTTTCATTTATCTCTAAAATTTCATCTCTCTTTCCAAATATCATTCAAAACATCACAATAATATACATGGAGTGGCCTGCACCTCACTGCTATGCTCTACAACCATGGGATACACAAATCAGGTGGATTAACCTCTTCCTACCAAAACTCAAAGATAAGGGAGTATCACTTCATTGATAGAGTAACCACACCCTATTTTTGTGTGGGGAGTAACAAATCTAGCTATATAATGTGAATAAGGGACTTTTGTCCTAGTGAGATAAGGGAGTAATGACCTTGGAATCACTTTGATGATCTTTCCTAACCACTAACATTGACATGAATCACCTAGATATGATGCATTCTGGAAAACCACACATCATATATCTTATTCCACAATGAAGGATACCATCTCATTCAACATGAAAAACACTTAGTATTGGCTACTCAAGGGACAAAATAAGATCCCTAATGATGTATATATGAAAAGTATAAGACACTGAGAAAAGTGAATGGCATGTACATGGGGTTACATAGCATGTGAACTCACCTTTTCGCGTCAGCATGATGTCCCATATACCCAAATTGGAATTCCATGTCACAGTACACAATGTATAATGGTTGAAAACAACATTTCAAATCTATTCAGGGCCTATCCATACTCATTTGACCTATTACTATGTACATCGTCCCATGCCTATATACATGGCCATGTATAGGTATCCCATACATGTTTGAGTATACATTCATGACAACGTACTCTGGAGGTTCCTATGTTCTAGGTCATTTCCATTCTCATATACTATTGGAGTACCCACTGATCCACCAGCATTGTGTCACACAGTGTGTATAGGGCCATACATGGTGTGTGATATTTATCATTTCTCGAAACCCAAGCTATCATGGCTTAGGTACTACACAACATGTGTTCCTCATAGTACACATTGTGTAGTTAGAATTTTCAAATGACCTAAAGAATATTATTTATGAAGTATCTAGTTCCAACCAATATACCAAAACCCCCACTATTTTATTTCTTAAAACAATGTAAAATGTCTATAGGTATCGATTCCCTACCTCTGGTGGGCAAAAATCAGAATCTGATAACCCACATGGGAGTCAATTTATTTTCCACTACCATTCATGGCCACAAAACCCATATCCATCACCCAAAACCGAAAATCCAATCACAATTCTTCCCCAAATCACCAATCCTTCTATAATTCATCAAAACACTATGTATATGGGGGTGTGATCATGCTATAACATTTCCTGACAATGTTGAACCAAAAACCCTAAAGGTCAATGATTAAATACAAAAATAATAATGGTGGAAAATCACATGAACAAAGGTAATGATAATTATTGGTTGATATAATCATGACCAAAGATCACTACGTATGGAATCTTATGGTAAAATTAATGAATAATAAAATAAATTGGAATGAACAATTAAATTTATTAAAATGGTCTCATGTGAAGGGAGGGAAATAGAAGATAAATATAAGGAAGATATAAAAATAAATGTTAATCTATAAAATAGGGAAGAATCCACAAATAAAGATTCATACATCTATTATGGATCGATCACTAGTGAAAATGTGTTTTCCTTTGATAAATAAGATCTTCCACATTCGTTGTCTGCCTCTCAGTTCACCTTGATCTGATCATCACTCCACATCCTTGGGTTTTCTTACACCAAAAAAGAACACTCTTCTTTAATCCTCCTAGGGTTATGATTCTAACCCAATAGAATCATTATAATAATTAATTTTTATAGTATAATGATAGGTTAGGTCATTTATTTAATGTAAATAAATAATTTTTGTTTATTAAACACACCCACCAACAGTCACCTCCCACTGAATATTTGACGCGTACCAACCTTATATCAAACCTAGGTTAAACCCCAACTCCCAGATTCAATCATGTTCTTATATTTCACATATAAGGTTTATAATAATTCTAAATACATTTATACTAAAATTATATTCACACATGCATTAAATATATATTTTATATTTTTATTATACTAATACCAGGGTCTCGATTAACCAAAATACCACACCGACTATGAGGATAAATCCTAATATATACATATAAATATTCAAAGAACTAATCTATAAAAACTATAAGAATTACATTATACCATAATTGAAGGATTATCACCCAAAAAAAAATCTAAAAAACAAGTTGGGGAACCAAATCTGCATCTATCTGTAATGCTCAAAAGAACTCTCTTGTATACCCCCTTGATTCCAAATCACACAAACAAAAGGGATGGTCCATCCACATAATATCTTTTCATGTTGATCCATGATCACCACCTTGTATGTTGTGATGGTGGCTCTATGTTCTATGTATAGATATCCCCATTCAATAATGTGTATCGGATCATGCACACATATCCTCAACAGTGACATATAGAAGACATCATGCCCTTTAACCAACTTAGGGGGAACTTAAAGGTAGTACGAAACATTTAATACCCTTAGTAAGATCTTAAATAACATGATAAACCTTAGGAAAAATATTTACTTCCAGAAAAAACCTCGTAAATCATCATCATAGGGACAATCTTAAGAAAAAATTACCCTACATAAAATAGAAGGTCATATGAATTTGATATGGATACGATTTATGTCTACTCTGGGATATCCTCATCTGCTCATGGGTCACCTGAATCTTCTTCATCATTTCATGCACCTTCTTCATCCCAACAAGACTTGTCTCACTAATCTCATTCCAACATAAGGATGACATGAACGGTCCCCCCTAAAAGGCCTTAATTGGTTACATGATTATAATTGAATTATAGATGTTATTATAAGAAAATGATACAAATAGAAAGTGATCCTCCAAACTCTAACTAAAGTCCAACACATAGAACCTTAGAATATCCTAAAACACTTATATAGTCCACTCAGTCTAGCCATCTCACTAGTGGAATAATGATGTACTCAGCCAAAACTGGGTCCCAAAATCCTCCTATAGGCCTCTCCAAAACTATGATATCAACCAAGCATAATTATCCAAGATAATCATCATGGGTTACCGATATAGTTATAAAATATATGACATATAAAACATCACTAAAATCTCAACTAAATATTGTTCTATGATAGGATGGAATTGCATTTACATGGTAAGTCAATCGAAAATCTACTAGATAGCATCGTGATCTCTCTCTATCTATGGAACCCCCATCAAAATGTCCATGGATATTCCATCCCATTTCAACTATGTAATATCAAGAGATTTTTCAATACTTTTGAAACATAGTGCTAAAACATTACCTACAGGAATGTGAGACTCTAAGAGATGAACTCATCAATTCTATTCCCCATTTTATCCCTCCATGTTTTCAATTGTAGTTTATTGCACATATTTTACACATTGGTATATACAAACAATGGGGAAGTGTGAAATTATCTCATCACCTCCTCACATAATGTTATTAGAACTACCAACCATCCATGGTAAAGGATGATGTGGTCCCCTACTTTAAAAAATCTATATATGGAAGATACTTAGGATATATGTTCATTTAGAACCTCACATTCAATGTATCCCAAAAAATATTGTCTCACACTCTAAAAAAGTGAAGGATTACCCAACAACTACAGAATAAATACTACACCCTACTCCACCATCAGGGTTAGCTACAACAAATTCAACTAATCAGACACCCCATCTAATAAGCAATAACACAATTTATGATAAGGGAATATTCTACCGTGTTTCCCTTTCCAGGAGTATATAATATCTTGAATTCAAAGTCCTGTAGGAACATTAATCGACACATTTTTTTCAGGTTAAGAACTCTCTATGTGAAGATGTACCTAAGAATCTGGTAATGAAAAAAAAACAAAAAAATTCCCACCTAGAATATAGTTCCGACACAAATTCAAAGTGAATACTTCCATTTAAAACTCTTGAACGTGATTCATGTTATTCTTTTCATGGGATCTCAATTACCTCAGCCTATATGTGATCATTTTTGCCTCTACATCAACATGCCGCCATGTCTGGATCTAAAGGAATAACGAATCACTATATACATAATTCCTTCCTATGGTAGTCTCAACATAGTTGCACTAGTCTTCCTCACCCATATCCCTTCAGAGGCTCTCTGGTATAGTTTGTTCGAACTAAATGACCACCCCTTTCATATCATATCATTTAAAGGGGATAAAATCTTAGATATGTCTATAAAAACAACCTATATTAACATCCAAGACAAGAAAAATCCATACCAATAATATGCTCTTGGGTGGAACACAAGAAATAACTATGTCAACCTTGATTGGGTCCCTAGATAAACCATGATTAAATATAATGTTTCACAAAAATTTAAACTCAAAGATCCAAAAATAGAACTTCATCAGCTTTCCCTAAAGATGATCCTCTTGGAGTAAGTCTAGATCCAACATAATATACTCTTAATGCTCCTCCTTTGATGTAGAGTAAATGAGTTTTTCATTAATAAAGACAACAAAAATAGGTCTAAGTATAAATAGAATATCTTGTTTGTAATATCTATAAACATAGCATGGGAATTTATCACACCCAAATTAATCACCAAGAAATCATATTGTCCACAGAAAAATCATAATTCTATCATCATTATATAATCATCATGAACCATAAAAGGGTGAAAAATGGTACTATGATCAATCTTCAAGAACCATATCAAACATCTTGACTCGTCAAAGTGGTTATAAATCCTAGATAAGGGTTAATTACTCAATATTGTTACTTGTATTCTGTGATTATAATAGAACCATAGCCTCAATTTCCAATATCCATTTTTCACAAAAAAAACGGTGTTGCCTAGGTAACACACTACATATGACGAAACCCTTATCTCTAAGGTCCTCGAAATTAACCTTAAGATCTCAGATCTCAGTATGGTCCATCTAATACACCATAAAATATATCATAGAGGTCCTAGGGTGCATGTCTATTAGGAATTATATATCCTACCTCATAGGTAGTCATAGAATATACTTGGATATGACATACATATAATTATACATTACTAAAGGAATCTATATCCTTGAATATCATGATATTCCAAGTGATAAACTCTTCAATTGATGGGTGATGGGATTCATCTTCTTCCCCCTAAGACCCACTCACTCAGGGTTGAGATACCTCTCAACCACAAATGAGAATCTCATCACATATATATTTATTATTATAAATCATATTCGATGATAGTCAATATGGGATTAACATTAAAAAATCACTCCATACCAAAGATGACATCATCATGCTCTATTGTAATGACCCAGAGTTATTTTGAGAAACCCAATCTACGGAACACCAACTCACATTTACAATATAGAAGAGATATAAAAAACATGTACCTAGTAGGAATATAAAACAATAGTTTCTTCTCTAAGGAATCAATCGAGAGCTTCAAATCTCACAATAGAGATACATATATAAGGGTTTGACACAAAAATATTCCTATTAGTACTAGGTAAATATTATAAAAGTCATATATATTACCTCAAATCAACTCCTATAAAGCCTTGTTATAGCCCTCCATGGCCTATATATTCCAACGTATTCCACCACCAGCTCCTTGATAATGACATGGGTTACCTAGTAGTGAAGGTGTAAGAATATAATAGCATCAACCTCTAGTAGCATATCCTGCCTTCATAGATATGCATACTCATCTATCTACACCGCCTCCATGGGGGCTCCCTTGATAATGCCTCCGAGACCCCTAAACATGGTGATGCCTCTACCAAGGTGGCCAATCCACTGTATACCTACTTGGCCTAGCACAACGAGTTGGGAAATCATCTTCCATGTGGCCCCTCTCTTCACAAGTATTTCAAAATCCCTCTCTTGTTAGGTTGGATCCTTTACATGATACTTGATCCCTAGTTCCACACTTTTGAGTCTGAGAAGTTGTATTCCTATTATTCTAAGACTTTAATATCTCTTTCCTACAAGATACATATATCATCTCATCCACCTAATGTCCACAACTGGATCTAACCACATGGTGTCCCTCTTCTAATAATATACCATTCACTAGATCCCCTAACTTCCACTCTAGCATAAGTCAGATGGCACAAGGAGTTTACGATGACATGAATTTCTCTACAGAGATAGTTCTCGAACATTAATTCCTAGAAAAAAATCACTTACCATATCTACGAAGTAACATTTGAGTTCAGTGAATCTGAAAGATCACTTTACAATAATCAATTCACCCTTCTATATATCGATATGCTCCCAAAACTTCATAGATCATATGCATGATGGGTAATACACATAAAAAAACAACTGATGAACATTTTACCATGATAGTGTCATCTCAACATGGGTCTATGTCGCTAAATTCCACCAACACCATTCTTCCCCTTGAAGAAGTATGGATGCATGCATAAACATCTGATTATTTGGGGTCCAAACAAGCTCGAATACTCAGAACACTGACTCAAGCCAATCATCAACTACCCATGGGTCTATCTCACCAAGGATCCAAATTGGCCTTTAATACTGTAACTTGCATAGAATGATAAGACTGCATGAATAGTCATCCCATCATGAAGGGAATATCCACTTCTTAGTTGGTGGTGTTTCCTCTCCCTTCCTACATATTGAAAACACCTCATGATATGGCCCTTGAACTGAGGAATCATCACTCAATGAATATTCATCACGATCCAATATTAGTAAATTGTATGGCTATATTCATGGAGGGATCTTGAATGTGGTCATGATATACCATTTTTATATGAGAATATATATATCATTAATAGACTCAATAATGGTAGTAAATGAATTTTATTCTATATGATACATGTACTATTTGTTCTTAAATTTGATGTCTCGGTATGCTAAGTCAACAAGTAGGTTGTTAGAGTCATTGTGAATTGATACGTTATCTTCCACACTAAAAATGTATTAACTATCTTAAAAAATACACTAGTGAAAGACCGACATTGTTTCCCTACGTTCCCAACCAATCCTCACCATGGGTACCACTCCAAAACTAACCCAAATATGAACTCATATAATAACACTCTTTCATGATAAGACCCACTGGGGAATTCATAGAAGATATTAATATTGGTGTGACCACCTAGAGCCCTCATCCAATAAGTTAGGGGCTGGAGTAAAGTGCTGAGAAGGCAGAACTAACCTATCCACATGAATGCAATATTCTACATTAAAAGTGATGAATAATAATAGACTACAAAATCTCGAGTATAACCATGCATGAAATAACCTATAGTGCATACATATGATTATGATACTATAAAACAAATAATAAATGGAAAAAATTCTTTCCAAACAATAAGTTAATTTCCAACTTGACAAAAACTGGAAAAGAGGAGAAATGAGAGAACACAACTCTTGATCTCCAAGTCCGACCAATAAACATGGTCAATGCACCAAAGTATTAGTAAGATCTATTGATGTCACAGTCTATCTTTCTATCAACTTCATAAGACATGATATGAGTATGAAAAGTGACTTATGGGGTGATTTTATAAAAAACTAAATAGAAAATGAAACAAAAACAAAGGGTTCAATGAAAAAAATACAATATAAATACGCTAAACCAATAGAATGTGAGAAATAAAAATATAATACATATATTTATTTTAATTAATAATCCCATACGAGGGAGAAATGGTATCTCCATAACTAGAACACAAAAAATTAAAATGAGTCTACCTATATCTCCAATGGTGCACATCTAATTCCCAGTATCATGCGTATCCTTGCACGAATTTGTGTCTAGAGACCCACACTTTTCCACTACACTCCAAAAATGAGTGACCCACAACTCCAGTGGAGGGCCCACTCCAAACTGGATCTCAATAAAGGGGGATTACCACTCCATATATATATGACCCAAAACCTAGTATAATATAGGGAATTACCAAATATTCATATGTAAACATTATGGTGGAATAGCACCTTGGTGCAATAAGGGAGTACCGACACCGAAAACACTATACTGATTCGGCCTTGATCACTTCTATTGAAAAGTGTTTTCTAAAGAAGAATATGTCTTAGAACACATCACTTCATATCACATATCCCACAATGAAGGATACTATCAGGTTATACATGGAAATAAATCATGGTAGTCTTCATGTAGGCCATAATCCGAGTCCCGAAAGATGAGATATGGAATGTAAATGTTAAAAGTAGATTTACATGAGGTGTACATGGGGTCACATATTGTGTGCCCTCACCTAATCTCATAAGTTTGTTTTACACCGGGAATGACATGTAAAAATATGTCACATAAAAATATTTTACTGGTTTTACAACCTGTGTCTCAGCCACTCGGGGCCTTCCCGTGTTATTTCAAACTGTACCAATGTGCTTTTGCTCCTTCCCATGTACATGGTTGTGTATGGATATATTGGATGTGACTGAGTACATGGTTGTTCCTATATACTTTTTCAATTTCCAAATTTACTCTCATGTCTATGGCCATGTACTTATAGAGTACACGCCGAGCCGCCCACATTGGATCACATGTCGTGTATGGGGTAACACATTGGGTGTGATATTTTTTACTATATAAAACCCTATCCACCATATCTAGGGGACTACATAGAATTTTTTATTCACAGTACATGCCATGTATTTTGTTTTTTCTTATGCAGAAAAGCATATTATTGGTGAGGTCTCTATATTTGACCTCTCTACTAAAAATCTTGCTATTTGACCACCCAAAAACAATGAAATAATTCTCAAGGCATTTATTCTCGACCTCCAATGGTCAAAAATTGATCTCTGATGCCCTAGGAAGGAATCAATTGTGTGTCCACTTCTATTATGGTTCCCGAAACCATTATCCATTACCTAAAACTCATGATTCCATCACAATTCATCCCCAAATCAATAATATTTCTATCATTCCAACAAAAACAATTAATATGGGGTTCAATCTTGCTGGAACCCTCCTTGGAAATGCCATACCGTAAACCTTGTAGTCCAATGATGAAGAACACAATGAATAATTGGGGGAATGACCAAGAAAAAAGGCAATGAGTATTGTGGTCTGAGGTCATCCCATCCAAAAATCAATAATTTGGAATCATGGGCTGATATCATTCTATAAAAAAATAAATTGGAATCAATAATTCAATTAATTAAAATGGGATCATGCAATTGGATGAATATTGATGATAAATAAAAAGTAGATATAAAAATCCATGATCATCAATAAAATAAGTAGGAATCCACAAATAATGAATCCTACCTTGATTACAAATCAATAAATAGTGAGGATAATGTTCACCAGCAATGAGGAATATCCATTGTGTTCGAAACCTACCTCTCAATTCCCCTTGATCCAAAAATAGGTTAGTATCCTTGGGTTTTCCAATTCCAAAAATAAATTTCATCACTAATAATCCTAGGGCTATAATTCTACCTCAAGAGAAAAAATATAAAAATATATTTAAATATTATTAGGTTAGGTTAGGTCATTTAATTAAAATAAACAAATAAAGTATTTATTTTACTAAACACACCTGCCAATGGTCACCTCTCATGAAATATCTGACATCGAAGAAACTTATTGTATGAATATCATAAACTCCACATTATGGATTCATTAGGGGTGTTGGATTTACCATTTGAGTTCTCAATCAATGGGAAAACCATTTAAACCAAAATGATGAATTTAGAAGGATTAAAATATAATTAATTTTTTTCATATATAAATCTCAAGGACATGAGAATCCAAGGCACCGCCCCAACTCTATTGATAAGTATAGATTTATAAATAGAATTAATAAAATGAATAATCCATAAAAACTAGATTTATTACATAGTCTACCAATGACCCTTAAATAAAATGGTTTTGATACCATTTCGTAGTAAACCAGCTTTGGTCGACCCGGCCTATCACATGAGCCAGCATTCCACAAGGTCCAAATTCTATTCCAAATCACCATAGGCTTGAGAATGGAACTAGGACATAACAATAAACCACATTGGAATGGATTCACCCTTGAAAAATGGAATGAACCATTCATTAGTTGGACAAACACAACTACTGATAGAACTTGATCAATATATACCAATATATAACTATATTTAACATTTTAATGACTAAATAATGATATTATAAACATCATCACATCACCACATAAAACATTTCATATAAAAGAAATAAAAATTATATCATTTTTCAAAATCTCAAAACTCAAAATCAAGGAACATGACCCGAATAGATAATAGATGATGTCCCAACAATAAATTTTTTTGAAATAACTCCTAATGATATAAACCTTATGGGACCATGTATTTTCCATATAACAACTCTAAACTTCAGTAGTCAAGAAGTTCCCCCAAAATTCATCAATCCATTTCCCCTACGTCTTACCTATAAAATGTTTTTAGTATACTTCCAATGAAATATTTAGGGTGTGACGCACAAAGCCCTGTTGGATACCACCATCAATCTATCTAAGTATTTTAACCATAAAACCGATAAATAAAATTTGAAACTAATATTCAATAAGAAGTCAAATTTTAGAGAATTTTCACTTGAACCCATTTTCCATTTAGAAATCATTTTTTTCTCAAAACAGTCATTGTTTCAAAGAATGGACATAAAAAGAATCAAATAAAGTAATATACCAGTCAACATATCTTACTCAACACTTTCACACATGCAATCAAAGTGAGAATAAACATAAACTCTATAATATCAAAAAATTAATATAAATGTGTATAAAACAATGTATGATAAAAAACATTGAAATTACATAATGAATTATAACATATAAATCAATCAAGAACAATAAATAATTAACATTAGCGATAACCATAAAGATCAAGTATAACTAAGACAATAATAAAATTTTCTTCTAGAATAAGCACATATAATAAGTGGGAATCTATTGTTTTCTTCCTTAGGAATAAATATACAAGTGCTCCCTCAGTCACTTGGTTAATGTTTTGGAAGAACACTTGTTATTATACCTCCCAAAGCCTCACATAATTTATTATTCAACACTTTGGAAGCTCACTTGGTCTTCCACTAAATGTAATCTCAGTCCTTTAGACAACATAACATTCATCTAATTCATGAACACCCGTACACCAAAGGCCTTCCTTATACTAGTCATTACCAAACATATCAATAATAACAAGTTCCATTTTCCAAACCTTTTAAAAAGATAATTTAATAAACCAACATACTATTTTTTATAAGATAACATCCTCATGTTAAAAATATTTCAAAAGCTCGTTTATCATTCTATTTAAAGACATAAATACTCTTTGATCCATTTTATCAAATGGATGGAGTTCACTCAATCCAACTCCCTTTGAAAACTAACAATAAATCATCAAATTTTTAATAAAAACCACACAACACATCAAATATGTATAAAACATAAATCGTAAATCAAAAAAAATAATAGTTGATAAATGAGAAAAAAAATTGATAATGGATTAATGGTTATATTTGGAAAATATTCTTAAATAGAGAAACCAACCTTGTAATCAGTTCCTAACTCTTCATCCTTGAAGAAAAACTCATGATTTATGAAAGTGAAGTCCTCACACACCTAAATAACAAGAAAAAATCCACACCCTAAAAACCATAGATTTAGGAAAATCACTATAGAGGGTTGTAAACAACCATGTAAATGGAACAAAAAAACATAAATATAGGATAAAATGATGAAACAATGAAGAAATAGGTGTACTTAATGCCAAAAAACAAATAAAGTAATTAGAATTCACCACCATAGAGATTCGAGAAGTTCCAAATCTAAGGGAGTGGGACAAAAATTCGTGGGAGCATAAATGATGAGAAAATGATATAAATTAGTCGAGGTAATTTTTTTAAGTGGAAAAATTGTAACAACTTTGACACCATTCATGGTTTGGATGAATAGTTAGGTCAGACATGCACCAAACACACAAGGGATATTGTCTCCCGAAAATATAAACTGAATACTTTCCATAGATCCTAATATGGTCTGATAAATCATTCTCATAATGTGGAAAATTACACTATACCCATAACCTCCCCATGGTACAGTTAGATAACTAGTTTTAGTAATCCCTCTCCAACCATATATAATGGTATTTTTTTTTTCAAAAGAAATATTTCTAACCTGTGACCCCCATGAACACTAAGAATATATAAAAAGATTAATAAAAACACAAATTAGACATATTACTGACATGATGGTTGCCATATTGATGTTGAGAGACTTCATATGGGTCCACTTGTGAAAAAAATACTGTTTACATTGTTTATTTCTTTTTATAATTGATTAGTATGCAGAATTATTACAGGTGACCTTGTATTTAAGTTTTTAAAGGCATTTAATAAAAAATGATCTTCTAAATAAATTAATGTGGGAGTTTTTCAGGTTGGTTATCAAATAACTGATGTGGAAAACAGTTTATCACTCCGTTTTTCTAAAGAAACTAATGTGATAAAAGGTTTATCACGTCACTTTTTTAATAATAGACATGAAAATATAATCATTATTTTTTCAAATCGGTCATTTGATAAAAGACATGAAATACAAATAGTGATTGTCTTATCACTTCTCTTTTTGGAAACCAACATGATTTTTTTAATAATATTATTCTTACTCATCCTCTCCAAAGTAGACAAGAGCAGAAAATAAGCATAAATACCAGTACAAAGAGCAGCAGAAAAACCAGCAAAATACACATTCAATTTGAAATTTCAATTTTACAATATATAGCTCAACAAAAGTTAAATTCTATCAACCTATGAAATTATTTAATAACATTATTATTAGGTGTCTCATATCTTGTGAACTATAAGTATGAGGGTCATTAAAAATATATAAATTAAAAGAAAAGAATTTAACATGTATTCTGAATAAAAGGAATGAAATAATAAGGACACGTTTTTTAGTAAATCTATCCTTTTTATAATTTATAGGTGTCCTAGTTGAAATTAATTTGAACATAAATATTAAAACATAGTATCTAAATTCTATTATGCATTCTTGTTTATGAAAATGTTGTTTAATTTTTTTTCGATTCAAAATAACAATTTTTATGTAATATATCAAAAATTTAGTTATTACAAATGAAAATTCACATTTTACTTTACATATCTAACATTGGTTAACTTCTTTATTTTGGTCACCAAGATGAAATTACATTCCATGATTGAAAATAATAACAATAGTATCAGTTTAAATGATATTATAATGTAAATGATTATGAAAAAATTCATACTTATGTGTCTAATAAATTCATAATAATTTCTCACACTCCACCACATATAGAGAATAGTTAGTAATGTTCCCTCTTCCTTTGAAAAAAACAACCAACATTCAATGGTCACTAATATAAAATAAAATTTAATGTTAGTGTTTATTATATGAAGTGATATATAACACTTTGTGAGATATATGTTTCAAACTCATGATGATATGGTAAAATCCAACACTAAATAATTTAATTCTTTTGAAATCATTCAAGAATATTAACTATTCTTTCTACATCAGTAACAATCCTTGCTATGAGTTAAATAATATATCGATCAATAAGTCCATATACATTTTCCTTGTCAATTTCATTACAAATTGAATAAATATACCTAATAGATGACAAACAAATTTAAATATTTTCAATAAATTAAGAATACGAAATGATTAATGTTAAGACATATAGGGAAAAAGATTGCATCATGTTGATTCCCAACTGATCTCTAGTTACAGGATCTATGATATCATCTATCAAATGTTTCAAAGACATTACCTGCCCTAAACTCCAGATTCAATTGGAAATTTATAAACATCTAAAAACAAATTTGGATATGGTGACAATTTATCAACACTAGTAGAATTTTTATATGAATTAATATCATTTTTTATTTTTTTATTTTCAATATTTATTTACTTTTAATGTTTTATTTTAAAAATTATATAAATATATAAACTATTAAATGTTAAAAAAAGTAATAAAAAAATTAAATAAAAGATAAAATATACACATAGCTCTATGGTAATATTTTGAACAAGTCTAGATGGATAAAGTAAAAAGTGGATGATAATTTGTCTAAATATACTCACATAACCTATATGTAATTATATTATTGTTGATCTATCTATTATATCCTATAAAGTGACCCTAGGATTATCTATCTCAATATGTTTACGATGAATGGTATCACCAAGAAAAATTATCATCTCATATGCAATAATCTGACATCAGGGATCATCAATATATAAATCATGATAACTGGAAAGCAGTGGGGGGGGGGTAGATTGGGATTAGAATTAATGGGGACTGTAGGAGGAGATGTAAGTGTCGGATAAGTAAGAGTGGGATATATTGGAGAAGGTCGAAGGGTGGTAGATACTAGTGGAGGTGGGGGAGTATGATGAGTAGTCTAAAAGTGTCATTCCATGTTTGCAAACATAAATTATACTAAAGCTCCAATATTATCATCTGGTATCATGTCAATATCCTAATCTTCAGCTTTCAATGATTATATTTTTTATAAACATCATATATTGAAGAAACTTATGAATATAGAAACACCTTTTGCATTGATACACATTCAGACTATCCTAAAAAACAACCTTGATGTTCAGGATTTCATAAAGCTATAGCTAAAATATCCTTCCCACCCTCATCTTTAAAGAACCCCATTATGCTCTTCTCCACAAGAGAATATGTTAAGAAATATTTGAAAAAATATATAATGAATCATAATATATGATGAATTGAATTGACATAAATATTTAAATAATGAAAACATACTATAATCATCTCAGTTACATCCCTCAACTCTTCCAAATGATATTAGTCTTTTTTCTCATCCAAGCCCTCTTCTATTTTTTTGTCTAGTGGGAAGGAGAAGAATGGTCAAACTCAGTATATACATAACATTTAGGGCTTAGTTTTTGAAAATTTTCATCTATAATTGTTTCTTACAATGACAAATACCCTTATTGAGATAATGTATGAGGGTATATGTTTCTATATTAGATCTCCTAATGATATATCCTCGATTAATATAAATAAAGAATAAAAGGATCATTAAAAAGATTATTCCTATAAATTAAAAATCAAAAGGGTAACATTTCACTTTCCAAAAATTCTTCTTGTCTTCTACATTCAAAAAATTGATTACATGTATCTTAATATATAAATTGAAATATATCAAATGTACTATGATGATGTCTATTCCAAAAAATGAAATTTAATGTGTAGGTTGATTTAGAATCATTTTGTATGATTGTATCCAATGATAAACAATTACTTCTAACTCCTCCAGTACTAGGTATATCATATTTCATCTGATAATAAAGTGGAAAACATATATTACCATAAACATTTCAAATACAAGTAAAATAATAACAAACAAGATGTCAAAAATGGTCTCCCATAAGTGAGATATTGTGAAATTTTCCACACTTCTCCAATCATCAATAAAATTACTAAATTTTATTTTATCCTTCACTTATATACAATTATTGAATTGTTTTGAATTTGGAGATCTTATAATATAATTATCTTTAAATTCTACTAGAATCTCATGGTCCTGGCTACTCGAGACTGATAATTTTGGTAAAATTATCTTTCCATGTTTACCAACACTCAAAATCCTATTTGGCCCTGTGGAAGTAGTTTTATCTTGTAATTATGGATAAGGCCCATAAACATGAGACCATGTACATTACTATCCACAGATATGAGTGTGATCATATCCATAAGTATGAGGTGGGTCAGATGACTGATCTTCCATTATCCTACGAATGAAATCTCCAAAAAATTAGTAGAGAAATATACCAATCCAACTATTACATACTAATGTAAATAAAAAATGAATATTATAAAATAAAAAATAAAACTAAAATAAAATTAACATATTTTTATTCATATATATTATAGTTAACTAAAATTAAAACATCATTAATGAGAGATTAAATGACATATCAAAAAATGAAAAAAAAAATCCAAAAATGGTGAGTGAATAGTGAAAATGCTCCAACCTAATACAACATTTTTACACAAAAAAGAATATTGTTTGAATATAATCTTATAAAGTATTATTGTTTCAATTTAACATATTAGATTTTAAATAAATATTTTCCACAATATCATTTAATAGGTAAGGTATGTATGGGAAAACATAGTAAACTAAACTAAACCAAACCAATATAAATTTAAAATTTTACTTATTTGTTATAATAAATATTTTAGAAAATAAAATAAAAATAAAATATTTAAGATTTTTTGAAATTTAAAATAGTTAACGAGAAATAAAGCTTTGTTAACTATAATATTAGGACTATAAAAAAGTATTTTTATTCCAAAATTCCTTCTTCATGATCATTCTGTATGGAAGAAACCATGTTTTTGACATGATCATCAATATTATCTGTTAATATTTCAATTTTTGTTGGGATGACACATATATCAGTATCTTCATCAAGTTTTTCTTCACCAAAATACTATTTTCCCCTTGTAAAACAATAAACCACTGCATATCATATTGATTAATAACAAAAATTATTTTCTTTCAAGTGTTTCCATTATAAAAGGATATGTTGTATATTACAATATATTCATATTAACAAGTGTCATTCCAAATTCATTATGTATAAAACTATTATATCTGATAAACCATTTGTAGTTAAACAATGGAACTTGAAATTTAATGTAACAAACCTTCCATATTTCTTCAATGAATCCATAATATGAACTTAATACGATTATCCGGGTTTTTTTCTTTTACACTGAAAAAATGCATTTCTTCTACAAACACAAATACAATACTATTCTGAACATCACTTCCCTTATCTTAATATATTTTATGAAATGTATACCCATTAATTTCATGACTATAATATAACGACCCATACTTTACATACATTGTTATTACTTCAAAATTGATGCACACTTATTACAACATATAACAAAACCATGAAAGGACCGTATAGGTATAGTGTCTTTAGAAACTGGAAAGCATAAACATCTGGTTCATAAAGCATCTACATTGCCTCCCATTTATTTCATCGTATCTAGAGTCCCTTTTTGGCATATTCTACTTAATAACCTTCTTCCTGGCCTGGGGAAATAAAAAATACAAAGGGGTGATCTCAAATGCTCAGTAAGGGTAAAAAAAAGAAATATCAATCACATCATATACATAAGCACATAACTTTTGGAAATCTTAACATGCAAAAGAGATCATAATTTCATAACATTGGATAAATCATAGTAGTGAAATGTAATCCCAATAATCATAACTTAAAACATGAAACTTTGTTGCATACAAACATAATCATAGATAATCATTCCTTATTAGTCAAAACTCATTTCCAAGACTATCTTAGTGGACAAAGTCCATTTCTGAACCGAGTTCACTCCTCGTTTCAGTCCTGTTGCACTGAACCGGTATAACCTACCGTTCAATCCATGTCTATCTCATTAGATATAAAATCTTTACCCAATGCATTGGAGGGAGATATAGGTCCCACCCATCTCATAATGATACCATTCTTATGTGTGCCACAAAATCATAAATCATACATCATTGCATAACCCATGTAGTAAAAATGGGATTCTTAAACAACATGACATTATAAAACAATTTATATAAGATAAAGGAATTCATAAAAATATTTCCATCACAACATAATCAAATCCATGTAATAATAGTGATAGAAACAGAACCCTATATTATCTTATATGGAAAATAATTTTGATAAAACACTTGTACTCCATTCTTGAGGAAAATATCCTTTCTACTTCAAAAAAACTTTTCCTTTATTAATATGTCATACCATTATAAACTAAAAGAAGTTGATTAAAAATAAACTTTAAAACTTGTAAAGGAAGCTTTTTGTAAATAATGGTTTAAAAATCCATTCATGCCGTATAAGTTAAAAAAACATTCTTCTCGTACTTTTGTCGGAAAATTCAAAAAAGTACCTCGTACAAAAAACGACAAAAGATTCCTTTCATATAATTTACTAAAAACTCACCAAAGGGAAAAAAAGGATTTAAACAAATTTTAGTTGAATGGAAATAATATTACATATTGAGGAAACATGGATGTGGATGATAAAATACACCCCAGTAAATACCGAAGTATAAACAATCTCGGATAAAAATGAGATTGTGATATTTCCCTTACCTTAGGTCTGATATGCTTTGTATGTGTCCGAACCTCCTGTATAATTATTTAAATAATGTTATTGACTTATTATAGAATCATAATTATTTTTATGATATCATATATGGTCATATTCTTGGTTTTTTAGTAATAATATTTCATTGCTACTTGTTATTCGGGTGTTTATAACTTTTTGTTCTTATGCGTGTTTTGTCGAATAAATTCTTATTCTTCTCTTTAGGTTTTAGATACCTCATTTACAAAATGTTATTAGTGTAATATATATCATATTAATTCATTCAATTCATTCAATTCATTTATATAATAATTATGAAATGAAGATCATGTAGAACGAGTCGCATCACATCGTGGAGACGGTATTCCGTACGTACGCACGAGTGATGATATCATTCCTATGATCGTGGAATTTTATTGGAGTGTATGTATACTACTTAATAATCAGTATCACCTTATAATAGTCATATATAGTCATTATTTACACCATTATACCCATCCAAGTAAGGTGGTGGTGGAAAATAGATTACCCCACGGTGTGGAGACGGTATTTCGTACGTACGCACGCCCGGTGATTTCTTTTTTCGTAGGATGAATAGATGGTGAAATAGGGTTGTTTCATACTTATAATAACATATAAGTATATGAGTGATACTGATGTTATTACTTCATAATGAAACAACTAAAGAAGAAGAAGTGGAAGAAGAAATAAAGATGAAAGAATCGGTAACGGTCATTACCTCTTCTCTGAAGTGCTTCTTTGAGACCTCCTTTTAGGGCACTAAAATTGGTCTTTGAAGAAGACACGAACCTATAAGATGTTTCTAGGGAAGTGGAGAAGGTAATTTGGCAGGGTTTGGCCGAGATTGAAGGCTCAAAGTGGTGTGAGGAAGAGAGGGAGGAGGTGCCCTTTTATAAGGGAGGAGAGGGGCACCTTTGGAATAACTAAAACTATTATTTTATTATAAAGTCAAATTCGGTTTTAAATAGCTCTAAATTGATTAATTTTGAATATAATGTGGGTATGGGTTGCAATCCTCTCATCCAATAGAATTTAGACAAGTTTATATTCCTATTTTAACCTTATCATTTAGATTTAACATTAAGTAAAATAATTTTACTTTTAACGTGTCTTCTTGTGTTCTTATACTATAATGCTAATAAACTTACTATAAGAAGCAAAAAGAACCCCAAGTTGTTTATTATGAATATATATAACCTTATATAAGTCATTTGGCCGAACCTTATATTTTTAGGAATAAAATAACAATTAATAATATAATATTTATTTTAAAAACTATTTTATGTCAATTTTGACACTGTTTTGTAATTGATTTTTGTGAAACTCATAAAAGAATTATTAGTTCAAACAAATTAAATTAAATCCATAATAATATTATATGTTAACCTATAAAATTAATTTATTTCATAAAAGTCTGAAATTACATTTATTTGGGTATTTATAACATCAATTATGTTAATATTTCTTTAATAAGATAATTACTGCATCATATTTGTGTCATAAATACATTAATTTATTTAATGTCTAAAAATTAAAAATAAAATACCATTATGTAGGAAATAGTTTTATATTTTTAATGAATATTTATAGTCTAATTTATCTTATGTATAACCCTATATTAAAAATTATTTACTTATTAAACTTTGATTTTTACTATTTTAACCCTTCTTTAAATAAATAAATAATAAATGTCCTAATCTAATCCAAGTGGGCCTAAATGGTAATATTTTAATCCTAAGTTTGTTTTTGGTCGAATTACACTTATCCAATATAATTAGGACATGTGTTAGGGTAATAATAATATCATTTTTACCCTTAATTACCCTATTTACTTTTAACCGGGGTAAAAAAAAGTAAAAAGTTACTATTCACCAGAAATTATTTTCATCTCATTGAACCACATTTTACTTACTGACATCAACCATGTCTCTTGGATTTTTGAAATTTCACTCACAGAAGCGGTAAAATTAAGTTTTATGAAAAATTCATTTTTCTTAACTACCACTTAGTGGTTTCACTATTCATCAAAAAATGAAAGTTTCCTGAAAAATACCAAAAATTAGGCCTAAGCTATATTTGATATTATGAACTCAAAAATGATGTCTATTTTACCAAATTCAAAATATATCAGTTGCATTAATTAATTTAAATATTAATTCTCGTCGTCAAAACAAATACCGTGTTCTTAAAAGATAATAACTATCAAAAGATTAACAGCTGTTTATGTCCGGTTTTAATGTGAAATTACATCCAATGAACAACATTGTATTAAATTGTAAAAATATATTATAAATATACTTTAAAACCACTCAGATTAATAATTTATCACTATTAATTATTTCGATTAAAAAGGTTGTTTTTAATTAAA
Organism: Viscum album; assembly: GCA_963277665.1. Taxonomy (NCBI): domain Eukaryota; kingdom Viridiplantae; phylum Streptophyta; class Magnoliopsida; order Santalales; family Viscaceae; genus Viscum; species Viscum album. The sequence goes on along the minus strand of OY728129.1, from coordinate 1,265,512,519 downwards.
ATTTAGTTATTTTCACTATTCATCAGAAAATGAAAGTTATCCGAAAAGTACCAAAATTTCACCCTAAGCTAATTTCGATATTACGAATCCAAAAATGAATTCCATTTTGAAAAATTAAATTTAAAAAATTTCAAAAAGTGGTTATTACTATTCATAACGGCTAGTTTTAATAATATTTTATTATCATATCATTGTTTAGTGAAACTCGGTATTGCGTACGACGCAAGCTATCGAGGAAGGATGCAATTTCGTGTAAAGAAAGCCAATCAAGTGTTGTGTGTATAAAAAGATTCCTTTGATGATTTATATAACATAAAAGTCTCAGGTGTTACATTCTACCCCCCTTAAAATGAATTTCACCCTCGAAGTTCGTCACTTTATAACAAACAGATGAGGATACCTCTCCCTCATCATATCCTCAAGCTCCCATGTAGCTTCTTATAATTCGTGGTTCCTCCATAAAACTTTCACCAATCGAGTGGTCTTGTTTCGTAGGACTTTTTCGCTACGATCCAGAATCTCTATCGGTTGTTCTTCATAAGAAAGATCCTGCTCCAGCGGTACAACTTCTGAGCTGAGTACATGTGAAGGATCAGGTATGTACTTTCTCAGGAGAGATACAAGGAACACATCGTGAACATGAGAGAGATTCGGTGGAAGCGCCAATCGGTAAGCTACCTTCCCAACACGATCCAGTATTTCGAAAGGACCGATATATCTAGGGCTCAACTTCCCCTTCTTTCCAAATCTCATAACCCTCTTCCAGGGAGATATTCGTAAGAACACTTTATCACCCACTTCAAACTCTAGGTCTTTTCATCAGTTGTCGGCATAACTTTTCTGTCGACTCTGAGCTGCTCTTATGTGTTGTTGAATAGATCTGACCTTTTCTGCCATTTCATCAACGAGATCGGGTCCTAATAGCTTTCTTTCCCCAACTTCATCCTAGCAAGTTGGAGTCCTTCATTTCCTTCCATAGAGAGCTTCATTAGGAGCCATCTGAATACTGGAGTGAAAGCTATTATTATAAGAAAATTTCACCAAAGGTAGGTGTTGATCCCAACCACCTTTGAAATCCATAGAGCAAGCTCTGAACATATCTTCTAGAGATTGAATTGTTCTCTCAGACTGACCGTCTGTCTGAGGATGATAAGCAGTGCTGAAACTCAACTCTGTATCCAGAGTATGCTCAAGACTTCGCCAGAACTTCGAGGTAAATCTCGGATCCCGATCAGATATAATATAATGTGGTACTCCATGAAATATTACCACTTCCTTTACATATATCATAGCAAGCTGATCCAGAGATAAATCCTCTCTAATAGAAATGAAGTGTGTAGACTTTGTAAGACGATCAACTATGACCCAGATAGCATTATTGCCTTTGGATGTTTTAGGAAGTCCTGTGACAATGTCCATAGTGATGTTTTCCCATTTCCATTCGGGTATGGGTAATGGTTGTAACATCCCCTTAGACTTCTGTCTCTCAGCTTTAACTTGTTGAAAAACCAATCATCTAGAGACATATTCAGCAACATCTCTTTTTATTTCATCCCACCAGAAGTACTCTTTCAGGTCCCTATACATCTTCGTGTTTCCAGGATGAATAGATAATGAAGAACTATGAGCCTCATCCAGCAACTCCTTCTTTAATTCGGGGATGGGAGGAACAAAATCCCGATTCCGGAACTTTATTATCCCATCACAATCAAGGTTGAATTCAGGAACATTTCTCACCTTCTTTTGTAACTCGACATCTTCTTTCTGTGCCTCTTTAATCTTCACATGTATAGATGGTTGAACATTCATTTGAGAAAGATACGATTTTTACCCTTTCATTATAATTCCAAGATCCATCCTTTGTAAATCCATAATTAGTGGATCTTTTGTGATCCTCATCATGGATAAACTAGTATGGTCTTGTCGACTTAAAGCATCTGCCACCTTGTTTACTTTCCCAGGGTGGTAATGGATTGAGCAGTCGTAATCTTTAATCAGCTCCAACCATCTTTTTTGGCACATATTCAGCTCATTTTGTGTGAAAATATACTTTAATCATTTATGATCAGTATAAATATCACACCTTTCACCATAAAGAAAATGACTCCAAATATTTAATGAAAAGATTACCGCAGCTAACTCCAAATCATGAGTTGGGTAATTTTTCTCATATATTTTCAACTGTCGTGAGGCATAAGATATCACCATATTATTTTCCATATAAACACACCCCAATACCTTCTTGGATTCATCACTGTAGATCACACACATTTCTCCACTACAAGGCAGTGTGAGCACAGGTGCACTCGATAACCTTCTTTTCAACTCCTTGAAATTCTCTTCACATCCCTCCATCCAAACCAACATAACTCCTTTCCGAGTCAACTTGGTGAGTGGATTAGATAATCATGAAGAATCATTCACAAAACATCGATAATATCCAGAAAAACCAAGAAAACTTCAGATCTCGGTTACTGTTGTTGGTCTCGACTATCTTTCGATAACCTCTGTTTTTGCTGGATCCACAAATATCCCCTCTTTTGAGATTATGTGACCCAAAAATGAAACTTTTTGAAGCCAAAATTCACCCTTGGTGAATTTGGCATAAAGCTTCACCTTTCTCAGGGTCTTCAATATAATTCTCAAGTGATCTTCATGTTCTTCCTTGCTCTTTGAATAGACAAGAATATAATTTATAAAGACTACCACAACCTGATCAAGATAGTCTCTAAAGACTCTATTCATTAGATCCATGAAGATAGCAGGGGAATTAGTAAGACCAAATGGCATCACTATAAATTCATAGTGTCCATACCTTGTACTAAATGTCGTCTTTGGTATATCCTCCCTTTTGACCCTTAATTGATGATACCCTGAATGAAGATCAATCTTGGAAATGTATTAAGCTCCGTGCAGTTGGTCAAATAAGTCATCAATGCGTGGGAGAGGATAGTTGTTCTTGATAGTGATCTTGTTATGTTCTAAATAATCAATGCAGAGTCTCATTTATCAATATTTATTCTTAACAAACAGAATAGGTGCTCCCCAAGGTGACGCACTAGGGCATATGAACCCCTTATCAATATTCTCTTGGAGTTGCTTCTTCAATTCCTACAGCTCAATTGGGGCCATTCTATAAGGTGTCTTTGAAATAGGAAAAACACCCGGTAAGAGTTCTATTGAAAAATCAACTTCACAATTCGGTGGAAGACCCGGTAATTCCTCCGGAAAGACATCATCAAACTCCCATACAATGGGAATATTCTTAATCGTGAGTTTCTCACCAACTATTTGAGATAAATAACCTTCATTTAATGGAATCAATACCCATAAAATGGAAGAAATTTCCACTGGAAGTTTATGTTCATCCTTGCATCGATAGACGATCATAGATTGATCTGGAATATGAAATGTGACTTCCCTTATTTGGAAATTGATATAAGATCCATGTAGATAAATCCAATCCATGCCAAGAATCACATCAAATTCCACTATAGGAAGGATCCCAAGATTTGTAGGAAGCACTTTCCCACAAAGTTCAATCGGAGAAGAATTATAAACTTTTGATGCGACTGTTGTGCCATTAGGTGTTTTCACAGCTAACTGAACATCTAATTTTTGTGGTAATACGGTGATAACCTTAGAAAATTCTTCAGACATAAAGAAGTGGGTGGATCCAGAATCAAATAAAACATTTTCTACTTTAGAGTGGGTTGTAAGTGTACCTTTCACCGCATCGTTATCATACTCCACAACGCTGATAGAAATTTCATGTGACTTTCCTTTATCTTTATCCTTAAGAGTTTGTTGATGTCGACCATCATCATCAAACCTTGGATTAGGGCATTTATTGGCATAATTTCCCATCTCCTTGAACATGAAACATTGAAGTGTAGTAGGTTCATTCTTTGTGTCCCTTCCTTTGTTTTCATCATTAGACATCTTCTTCCCATCATCGCGGCATTCAAATGCCTGATGACCTTCCTTTCCACATTTGAAACATTTACTTTTCCCTTTAAGACAACTCCCTCCATGTTTCTTTCCACACTTTGAGCATAAAGGAAAGCTCATCTTATTTTCAGTGTGCTCTTTATATTTTCCTTTGAATTCCATTTTCCTTTTCTTATCAAACCCACATGACTGATGGGTTACTCTGATCTCCATCTCAACTTTGAGAGCACATCGAACAATTTCCTCATAGCTATTGAAGTCCCTTATGGCTAACGCCCTTCGAAGACTAGGTTTTAAGCCACTAAAGAATCAATCGATCTTACTCTCAGGTTGGATAATAATAACAGAAGCGTATCTTGCAAGTCTTGTAAAATTTGCTTCATAGGTACCAACAGATTCATCATCCTTTTGCTTCAGTTCAAGAAACTCTTTCTCCATCTTTGTTCGGAGAATACGAGGGAAGTACTTATTGAAAAATAAGTTCTTGAACTCATCCCATTCCATGGACTCAATTTCACCCCTTTGCCTCATATTCTTAATAAGATTCCACCATTGATCAGCATCTCCTTCCAAACAATACACTGCTAGGATGACTTTGTCATGTTCAGAACATTGAAGAACTGAAAATATATTTTCAGTAGTACTAATCCATTGTTCAGCAACTAATGGATCAGTAGACCCGCTGAAAGAAGGTGGACGCTGCCTCACAAAGGATTCAACATAATGTTGCTCCTTATTTTTCTTTTTTGGAAGTCCTGCATGATTCATAGCTTGAGAAAGTTGTGTGAGCATTTCTACAAGATTCTGCATTCTAGCTCCCATAACGTTTGGTTGCTCCGGGGGACAATCATTTCATTGCCCGTCTCATTCCGCATTAACACAGTTCCTTCAGGTTCCAGCCATTGACTAAAACCAAGAAGAATAGTGTGAGAAACACTAATTATAATAGGAAAACTACATAATCAAGAATAAAATTTCACACTTGAGGTCTTATCCTAGGTTATTCATGGTCATTTCTAAAACACTAATATTTTGTTATATGCTTAGACTTATCCTTAGGGTTCTTACTAAGGCTTTCACATCCTAGTTTCCAAAGGTTGGTTATACCTTTCCTCTGATACCAACTATAACGACCCATACTTTACATACATTGTTATTACATCAAAATTGAAGCACACTTATTACAACATATAAAAAAACCATGAAAAGACCGTATAGGTATAGTGTCTTTAGAAACTGGAAAGCATAAACAACTGATTCATAAAGCATCTACATTGCCTCCCATTTATTTCAACATATCTAGAGTCCCTTTTTGGCATCTTCTACCTAATAACATTTTTCCTGACATGGGGAAATAAAACATACAAAAGGGTGAGCTAAAATGCTTGGTAAGGGTAAACAAAAGAAATATCAATCACATCATATACATAAGCACATAACTTTTGGAAATCCTAACCTGCAAAAGAGATCATAATTTCATAACATGGGATAAATCATAGTAGTGAAATGTAATCCCAATAATCATAACTTAAAACATGAAACTTTGTGGAATACACACATAATCATAAAGAATAATTTCTTATTAGTCAATACTCTTTTCCAAGACTATCTTAGTGGACAAAGTCCATTTCTGAACCGAGTTCACTCCTCGTTTCAGTCCTGTTTCACTGAACCGGTATAACCTACCGTTCCATCCATGTCTATCTAATGAGATATAAAATATTTACCCAATTCATTGGAGGTAGATATAGGTCCCACCCATCTCATAATGATACCATTCTTATGTGTGCCACAAAATCATAAATCATATATCATTGCATAACCCATGTAGTAAAAATGGGATTCTTAAACAACATGACATCATAAAACAATTCATATAAGATAAAAGAATTCATAAAAATATTTCCATCACAACATAATCAAATCCATGTAATAATAGGGATAGAAAAAAACCCTATATTATCTTAGATGGAAAATAATTTTCATAAAACACTTGAACTCCATTCTTGAAGAAAATATCCTTTCTACTTCAAAAACACTTTTCCTCTCTTAATATGTCATACAATTCTAAACTAAAATAATTTTATTAAAAATAAACTTTAAAACTTGTAAAGGAAGCTTCTTGGAAATAATGTTTTAAAAATCCATTCATGTCGTATAAGTTAAAAAAACTTTCTTCTCGTACTTTTTTCGGAAAAGTCAAAAAAGTACCTCGTACGAAAAACGACAAAAGATTCCTTTCATATCATTTACTAAAAACTCACTGAAGGGTAAAATAGGATTTAAACAACTGCATTTTAATGTAAATAATATTAAATATTGAGGAAACATGGATGTGGATGATAAAATACACCCCAGTAAATACCGAAGTATAAACAATTTCAGATAAAAATGAGATTGTGATATTTCCCTTACCTAAGGTCCGATATGCTTTGTACGTGTCCAAACCTCCTGTATAATGATTTAAATAATGTTATTGACTTATTAAAGAATCATACTTATTTTTATTATATCGTATATGGTCATATTCTTGGCTTCTTAGTAGTAATATTTCATTGCTACTTGTTATTCAGGTGTTTATAACTTTTTGTTCTTATGCTTGTTTTGTCGAATAAATTCTTATTCTTCTCTTTAGGTTATAGATACCTCATTTACAGAATGTTATTAGTGTAATATATATCATATTCATTCATTCAATTCATTTATATAATCATTATGAAATGAAGATCATGTAGAACGAGTCGCATCACATCGTGGAGACGGTATTCCGTACGTACGCACGAGTGATGATATCGTTCCTTTGATCGTGGAATTATATTGGAGTGTATTTATACTATTTGAGAATCAGTATCACTTTATAATAGTCATATATAGTCATTATTTACACCATTATACCCATCCAATTAAGGTGGTGGTGGAAAATTGATTACACCACGGCGTGGAGACGGTATTCCGTACGTACGCACACGCGGTGATTTCTTTTTCCGTAGGATGAATAGATGGTTAAATAGGGTTGTTTCATACTTATAATAACATATACTTATATGATTGATAATGATGTTATTATTTCATAATAAAGCAACTAAAGAAGAAGAAGTGGAAGAAGAAATAAAGATGAAAGAATCGGTAACGGTCATTACCTCTTCTTTGAAGTGCTTCTTTGAGACCTCCTTTTAGGGCACTAAAATAGGTCTTTGAAGAAGACCAGAACCTCTAGGATGTTTCTAGGGAAGTGGAGAAGGGAACGCGTCAGGTTTTGGCCGATCTTGAAGGCTCAAAGTGGTGTGAGGAAGAGAGGGAGGAGGTTCCCTTTTATAAGGGAGGAGAGGGGCACCTTTGGAATAACTAAAACCATTATTTTATTATAAAGTCAAATTCGTTTTTAAATAGCTCCAAATTGATTCATTTATATGATAAGGTGGGGATGGGTTGAAATCCTCTCATCCAATAGAATTTAGAGAAGTTTAGGTTCCTATTTTAACCTTATCATTTAGATTTAACATTAAGTAAAATAATTTTACTTTTACCGTGTCTTCTTGTGTTCTTATACTATAAGGTTAATAAACTTACTATAAGAAGCCAAATGAACCCCAAGTTGTTTATTATTAATATATATAACCTTATCTAAGTCATTTGTCTGAACCATAGATTTTTAGAATAAAATAACAATTAATAATATAATATTTTTTTAAAAAACTATTTTATGTCAATTTTGACACTATTTTGTAATTGATTTTTGTGAAAATCATAACAGAATTATTAGTTCGAAAAAAGTAAATTAAATCCATAATAATTTGTCATGTTAACCTAGAAAATTAATTTATTTCATAAAAAGTCTGAAATTACATTTATTTGGGTATTTATAACATCAATTATGTCAATATTTCATTAATAAGATAATTACTGCATCATCATTGTGTCATAAATAAATTAAATTATTTAATGTCTAAAAATTAAAAATAAAATACCATTATGTAGGAAATTGTTTTAGAATTCTAATTACTACTTATAGTCGAATTTATCTTATGTATAACTCTATATTAAATATGATTTACTTATTAAACATTGATTTTAACTATTTTAACCCTTCTTTAAATAAATTAATAATAAATGTCATAATCTAATCCAAGTGGGCCTAAATGGTCATATTTTAATCCTAAGGTTGTTTTTGGTCGAATTACACTTATCCAATAGAATTAGGACATGTGTTAGGGTAATAATAATATCATTTTTACCCTTAATTACAATATTTACTTTTAACCGTGGGAAAAAAAAAGTAAAAAGTTACTATTCACCAAAAAATTATTTTCATCTCATTGAACCACATTTTACTTACTGACATCAACCGTGTCTCTCGGATTTTTGAAATTCCACTCATAGAAGCGGTAAAATTAAGTTTTATGAAAAAATCATTTTTCTTAACTATCACTTAGTGGTTTCACTATTCATTAAAAAATGAAAGTTTCCAGAAAAATACCAAAAATTAGGCCTAAGATATATTTGATATTATGAACTCAAAAATGATGACTATGTTACCAAATTCAAAACATATCAGTTGCATTAATTAATTTAAATATTAAATCCCATCATGAAAACAAATAATGTGTTCTTAAGAGATAATAACTATCAAAAGATTGACACTTGTTTATGTCCGGTTTAAATGTGAAATTACATCCAATGAACAAAATTGTATTAAATTGTAAAAATCTATTCTAAATATACTTTAAAACCACTCAGATTAATAATTTATCACTATTAATTATTTCTATTAAAAAGGTTGTTTTAAATTAAAATTTAGTAATTTTCACTATTCATCAGAAAATGAATGTTATCCGAAAAGTACCAAAATTTTACCATAAGCTAATTTAGATATTACGACTCCAAAAATGAACTCCATTTTGAAAAATAAAATTTACAAAATTTCAAAAAGTGGTTATTACTATTCATAACGGCTAGTTTTAATAATATTTTATTAGCATATCATTGTTTAGTGAAGCTCGGTATTGCGTACGACGCAAGCTATCGAGGAAGGTTGTGATTTCGTGTAAAGAAATCCAAGCAAGTGTTGTGTGTAGAAAAAAATTCCTTTGATGATTTATATAACATAAAAGTCTTGGGAGTTACATGTAAAATGTTATTAAATTTAATATTTGGCCACCTGCAAACCATCTCAATGTTTCCAATGCATCTGACCTACCAAGAATGGTCTTGTTAAACCATTTTTTTGTTATTATCATTCAATATATACATATATTTTTTATTTGGATAACATTATTTGAACACATTAACATGAAATTTTATATATGGATGAGAATTATATATTTTATTAAAGATATATAAATATATTTGTTATCTATTGAACTATCAATTACATTAATTTCAAGAAATAGATCCCCTTTCCCCCATAATTAACTCACTCATGGTGTGATTCCAGAAAACCAAAGTGCTCCACTATAGAAAAATAATTTTTACAAAAATCCGAAACCTCCTTAGAAATATACTTCTCAATAATGAAGGATTAAGGTCGATATGGATTCTTAATGTACCCCTTAAATATCATCATATACCATTCAAAAAGATACCTCCAATGTAGATACAAATCAATACTACTATTCTCGAGTTACTATAGTAGGGTACTATAGCAGCACTATAGCCGGTCACTGTAGCAGTACTATAGTAGCGGCGGATTGTAGCAGCATTGACACTGTAACGGAAGAGGGACTGTAGCAGGGTACTGTAGCAGTGGCGATACTGTAGCAGGTACTGTAGCTGCGCGGGTACTGTAGTAGTACAGTTCACTAAGGGGTCCTTTGGGCCAAAAAAATGGGCTTTCTAGCCATGTATGCAGGCCACTTCGCCTTGGGCCTTCGGGCTATGTAATGAGTCACCCTCTACCCAGTCTAAAGAGGTCTTTGCTTTAATAATAAATTGAGGCTTCTGCCCCAACAATTAAAAAAAATACCTCCAATATAGATATACAAGTCCACAAATATTTTTTTCTCAAACCGAATGAACCATTAAATTCACTGTGATGTCAAAAAATGATAGTGGGAAATAAATTTTTAATTGAAAAAGTATAGAATCCACTTTATTCATTAAGAGTTCAAATCATTCAAATCTATCACCTTATTATATTTTGAATTGAAAAAACAACACACATTTATGATTCATTCTAACATGGATGGGATATATTCCACACAATGAAACTGGTAGGAGTTATTTTATCAGGATGTGATAATCAAGAGATTTAATACCTCTCAACTCCAGATCCTTTAAATACTCAATTTTTTTACATTTGAATAATAACCATGTGGTACTTTGATATCATGAAACCACTGACAGAATATAATTTTCACCCTATTGGATAATGTATGGCAAGCCGTGGGAAGGAATTTTGACCTTTCATCGGGCTTGAGAGATAAATACGAATGTATTCCCATTGAGAGTAATTACAGTCTTGTATTCAATCCATTTTTAGTCTTTCCTTTAATATATAACAATGCTCTAATCAAGCTATCACATATATTATTCACTACATGAATGATATCAATGTTATGTTTGACCTCAAGATATCTCCAATATGGTTGCTAAAAAAATATTAACCATTTCATCAAAATATTTCTATCATTACCAGATTTATGTTTCTTTCTTAATGTCACATCAATGTTTTTTACCCTCTCAATATAATTATTAGTGGATAAAGTATTTAGAGCAATATAAAATTCTTATGATTTATTGAAATCCTTTTTTAATCTTCTATAATTTTGATCTAAAGAAAAAACATTCAATTATCCATGTATGTTATTTTTCTCCCTTGATGCAGTTGATAATATGATGTCTGTTATTTACAAATTAAATTAGCTTTATGCCCCTTAAAACTGCATCCAAAAAAAATTTACTTATATTGGGAAGTCATTTATAGTGAACATAATCATTGTATATAGTTACAAATATTCTATTTTATAAGAATCATTAGCCCTATAACCTTCCTCCTATAAAATTTTCTAATCATCAATTAATGGTGACAAGAAAAAATAAATATCATTTTTAGGATGTTTTGGTCAAGAGATCATTAAACTCAACATGAAATATTGTCAATTCCTAAAACATTTATGAGATAAGTTTTAAATTTCAAATATAACATGCTATGAAATATATGTGATACTAAGGATTTGATACGGATTCATTCTATCCATCTAGAGTCTATGTCTTTTCCTTCTAACTTCATTTCTAAATGTAGGAAATTTATAATCAATTTTCTTACACTATGGAAAATCAAATGGATATCATAATTTTCAACCAAATATCTACTCATCTGCATTCCATATAATCCTTTTTGAATTGTGTGAATATGTAAATAAATTTTTCAAATGAGAAGTTATAGGAAGATACTAAAATTCTTTGATTTGGTTCTATCCAACAACTAAATCATTCTAGGATTTTTCTTTCAGTTTATACTGTGATGTCCCATATATATGAAATAATTATAGAAATTCATATTCCTTCCCATATAGAACACAATAATTCAGGAATATATTTATTTTTTATACCATAATCAAATTGGGCATAGTATTTTATTCACATTATAATCTGAATCTGGAAGATCATTGTCTTTAGGAATATTAACTTTCTACATTTATTAAAACTCTATAAAACACTTATCACTTCATCTATGTTTTCCATTAAATTTAATCAATCATAACACCATCGATAAAACTGTTAATTTTTTACAACCAATATTAAAATGATTTTTTGTATCACTATATTGATGCAAAATTTTCAGTTATTTCTCAATGTCCTCTACTTCTATATCATGAATGATTTCATCAATTTCATAAGAGTTATTTTCTTTCCAATATTCATCATCAATAGATACCAAATTTTTCCCACTTTCACTTTGCAAATTAATAGGCTATAAACCAGATAAAAACCCCAACAAATTAAATGATCATTAATTTCTCTACTTTTCTACTTCTTTTTATTTAAACATTTCATCCATAGAATGAAAAACATGATGTTTTTAGAACATTTCATTTAGAGAATTCCATGAAATCATCTCCAACTTCCTCATATTCATCAATTATACAATGTTATGAAATCCAAATTCTACCCATTATTATCTATAACAAATATCAATAATAAATATTTTTTCAAAATACAATAGTGGTGAAAAAATTGAGTAATAGGGGGAAATCGTAGATTAGTTCAATGATAATCAAGAAGACACGCTTGTGGTATAATTCATCAGTAAAATTTTTTATGATTTTGAATAATTATGTATATAATGTTGAAAAATTAAATAACATTGGAGATAAAATTATATGTTAATTGGAGTGATTATACAATAATAAAATATAAAATAAAGTAAATTTATATCAAATATGTCATAAATTGAAAGAAACAAAATTTTTAAATTTTAAAAAAATATACTTGTATTTGAAAATATTAATTATGAATTATATTAAATAATGAAATATATGAATAAATATTATTTTTATATAATAAAAATAATTTCAATTAAGTAATTTATTAAAGAATATATAGTTAATCATTCACCCATTTTTCATTTTCTTCTAAATTAAATTAGACGAATCTCGAAAATGAATATTAATGACTAAATTCCAAATCAATTGTGCATTGTTTATTTTGACTTGAATCATTATCATATAATTATTTAACAAATTTTTTTCATTAAAAAATAAAATTTAATATAAGAAAAATTAATTCATAATATAATTTAATCATATAGTATATTTCAAACAACACAATGACGAATTTGTAATGTAGTACATATATATAATTAGTCTTATATTTTTTTTTGCCTAGTGTATTATTAAAATTTGAAAATAATATTATGTACTTTTTATTATATGATAACATATTTTATTTGAATATACCACTATAATAAACAACATTTTTAATTTTTAGTCTGATTCATTTGTTAAAGTAAAAATCCATATTTATGGGGAGAAAAATTCTTTTGGTGTGAATACCATATGATGCAAGGGTAATTCCATAAAAATATAACATTGAAAAACTATACTAATATAGTTGGATAATCCTATAAATTTAAAAATGAATGTAACCTAATGTATGATTGGGGATAGGTAGTGCATTGACCTCAATTATCTTTTTTACCAAATGGGTTAATTGGTCCAAATAGAGTCAAAAACTAACATATATCTATTAGAATATAAAAAGGACATGTAATGGAACTAATTGATCGTTATTATTGTGTATTAACTAATAATTAATAAATTAAATTATTTTTAAATTATAATATGTTGATTATATATTTAATATATTATTATTTAAGATAAAAACACACTCACAACCTATGAAATGTGTTGATATGCATATACACTACTAAAATGATATTGTATATTGAACTGCTTGAAAATTGTAATGTATGTTTATATTGAATTTCATGATAACTAAGTCACTAAACATTTCTTAACACTAATTTAAATTAACCCATATACATGGTATTGTTTTCATAAATAATGAACGATTCATAAAAATCATCCAAATAAGAAAAATTTATAGATTTAATACATAAATTTAAGAAATAATTCAATATAAAACTATTTGAAATAATTTAGTGAAAACGCCTTTCCATATAGTATAAACACTAATACATTAAGATATAATAATGAAATTTATGATATATTAAATAAAATTAATATAATATTCAATCCAGAACCATTTTCACTTAATTGAACGGATAACTATGATATATGAAGATGGTAATTTTAGATTTTCAATGAGAAGATATATATTTTAACAAAAAATGATGAGGAAGATGAAACATGAGGGTTTATGAAGATGTTAATGTGATATTTAAGTCCACTAAATTGAATGAAATAGAGTTAGGGAGTCCAGGCCATTTAATTACATAAATAGAGGATCAATGTGTGAGGCTTACTTGAGAGACAAGTGGAACGAATGCACAATAATATGGGAAAACCCTAGGATATATAAAGATTAAAATATGAGATTGGAGTCCACCAAATCTTAGAAACAAGGATTAGGAATTCTATTCAAGATAAATGAATCTACTTTCATGAGATTTAACAACTTTGAATTGATTCAAACCTACTATTGATAAAATATAAATTGGTATATAACATTGGTTACTATATAAATGACATGATAAAGAATATGTTTCACATCAGTTATATAATGATCAAAGTGATAAATAATTTTTTTAAATTTTTGTTATTATATAACTGATATGAGAAATCCAATTTCTCACATTAGATTTTATATAATCAATTTGATACAATAGTTTACATTGATTTTTCGTGTCATTTATTAATAAATAAAGTTAAAAAGACATTGTGATAAATACTTTTTGTACAAGTGGTCATATAAGAAGTATATATAGAACAAGTGGTGATATTTTATATAAATTTTTTTTACCTATTAGATTTTCCTTTTTTATGTTATGTCTATGAATTTGGGATGAAGTTTTATGTTATGAAGTCTAGATTTGAATTTAAATTTCCACTGGGTCATCCGGAATCATCATTAAATCATTAGAATTATCTAGGGACATAGATGAATGAAATTTTAAAAGTAACATCTTATATCAATAGATGAAATTTCATCTTTATAGGTGATGAATTATGAGTCACACAATAATTTATATACAATATTTCTAATTTTATTTTCCCATTTGTGTTTGATTCTATGCGAAAAATGTCTTGAAATTTAGTAAATTGATCCTAAAATTAAAAAATTGAAATCAAGACTAAATAGTTTTGAAAAAGTGATGTTAAAATGGAATTAGTTTTTTAAATTTCAAACAATAATTACACATATGACTATAAATAAATTTTAAATTTTAAAATGGATTAACCATTAATTTTTTTTAACAATATTGAAAATTAAAAAAAATTTAAATTACATTGAAAATTATCCCCTATTCATCTCTAATCATTGAGGATACTTGTACTATGAAATAGATCCATCTTTTAATAGTAAATCCCAATTTCACCATCAATAATATGATCCACCACAAGTCAAACAAAGATCTTATTAATTTAAACAACTCCCTTTATAGTATCCGATTTAATGATGGACTCTTAATCTATTATCGAGTCTACTATGATAGTTTGTTTGAAAGTAGTCCTTCTAAAAACTACACTATTGAGGAAAAATAGAAAACTATATTAAGATATCATTTTAATATTCTCACTTTGGAAACTGAAATTAGGCTGACCACTAACAACGATCCCACCCTCACATCTGAAGACCAAGAAAATATACTTATATATGCTCAAGTACCTAATTATGTTATTGAAAAAAAAATACAATGATTCTCACGAATATTGGATTCATATATATTTTTTATTCTCAATAAATATGAGTCAATGGGTTAAGTACATAACCTGAAATACATGATTTATCCTTTGGTATATGTATAAGGGATTATATCTATCGTTTTTGACAAATAGAATGATATTGAATCTTATTTATATTAATTCTATTAAATGCTGAAAGTAATCACTTATTAGATTATTCCATACAAAACCAATTATGAAAATACCAATTTTTTTCAGACTCAGATTAAGAAATTTCTTCGATCAATCTCTATATATCTTTCTTTCAAGTCTGTGGTCTCTTTCACCCATGTCTTTCATAGAGAAACACTTTCCAAACCATAATAATAAAAAAAAAAATACATGAAATAATTTCTAATAATGTTATAAACTAGGTAATGTTAAGATAATAAATTTCATATTTTTATTAATTAGAATTTATAGAGTTATATTCCTAATAATAAAATTACACAATTTTATAATCAAATGGAATAAGATCTATTTAAAACTAAAAAGGTTTTTCATGAATTATTTGATTTTATCTAAAATATTAATTTATAAATTATAGAATTTCAATTTGAAATAATGTACATAATTTTTGAATTATAAATTTTAAAATTATCTTTAGATAAAATGTTGATAATATTATGTTAGGTTTGATTTTTTGAAGAATAATGATAAAATAAATTTTTGTTTAAAAATTTATTATATTTTTTAGTATTGAAACCATAAAATTATATATTGGTTTAGTTTTAAAAAAAATTAATTAATTCTGCCTAAATATAAAATATTCTGATATTTTTAATGAATTTATTACATGAATTTTAGTATAAAAATATTTTCATACTAAAAAAGTCATTTTTTCTAACAAATGGATTTTCATCAAATTTTAATGGTTTAATATTAAATTAAATTCTCCAAATTATTTGAATTGAAACTTGAAAAAATTGTTCAATATTAAAAATCTTGAGGACCAAATTTTATAAATAGGTTACTTTTATTTTTTCAATATGAAGAGAAACCATTTTAAATTTGTGTTAATATGGTAATGGTAAAATGTGTTAATTAGGGTTAAAACTAATGTGTTAATGATAAAATTCATTTAAAAATTTTAATTTATATTATTGGAGGAGTCTAATTTTACAATAATCATCTAAAATTTGAACATTTGACCTCTTTTTCTATTTATCTTTTCTATTGGTGATTAAAATAATTTAGTAAACAATAAAGACAAAAGTGTCACTATGTTACTTTTAATATCCATAATATTAGGTGATAGGGATAAAAGAGAATTATTTCGGTACAAAATAGTTTTTTGAAATATTAATATTTTGTTTCATGTTAATTTTTTTTGTTTTTTACTAAGTAAATAATTACCTTAAGGGGTTATACAATGATGAATTAGTGCTTGTGCAAGTAGTGGAAAAATGATGTAAAAGAAAAAAAAAGAAAAAGGTAATATTTTTGGGATTTGTTATAGTGTTAAAAAACTACATATATAATAATAAATTATTATATATATATTCTAATATATTGGATTTAAATTCCGTTTTCTTCATTTTATTTTGAAATTCAAATTAAATGAATCGTTCCAAAATTGACATTAATGATATTTTATAGAAAAAAATATTTTATTAAATGATTAAAAATTCAAAATAATCCAATATCTCAAAAAATGAATGGGATATAGTTTAAAATAACATATATGATCTATTATTATATCACTTTAAATCTAATGGTAACATTATTAAACTCAAAATACTAAAAAACTTTTATATTGTAGTAATTGTAAAAAGGGATAACGATGGTTAAAACAAATAGATAAGGGTAAAAACATAACCTAAATTTGTCCAAATTTTACAATATGTGATTATTTTTACTCATAATCATACTATATCCTAAATATATCAATTTCCATCCATTATAACATGAAAATTAATTTATATTGATTAAATACTTTATGTAATTTCAAGAGCAACACTTTGCTCACTTATAAAAGTGAACCTACACTCCTGTCTTACTCAAACCATTGGATATCTATAGATCATCCAGGACCCACCCATTTCTATCAAATATTTTACTCCAAATTACATATACACACTGTAATGATTAGAAAACTATTCTATGAAGGATTTTTGTGTAATCCTAAAAAGTTTATCTAAAGAAGTGGTAATGTTCTTAACCAAGCATTTTCTATTTAATTTTTCTTCTAACTCATTATAATCATATTCAAACCTTATGAAATAATAACATTGGTATATTTTACATACTAATATGTTATATTTTAATCAAATAATCTATATCCATATCTTCTTCCATCAAATGGGGGATGAAATGATTGATCAGGATTATGTGCGGACCACCACCACCACGAAGTGATGTGTTTCATTTTTCATCATCACATATCATGTATATTTATAATGATGTATTTAATTTATATATATGATACTTATGAGATGTTTAAAAATATATAAAATTAATATATCATCTATTTCCTTACCTTCCATTTATTAGAAAAATAATTTCATTCATGCGTATATGTGGATTACCAAACTGCAGGAAGAGATTTGATTCATTTTCCATCACCAAATCATCTGAATAATATATTTAGGTTAATATAAAAAATAACATGGTATTTATTATTTAATTATAGTTTTATAAAGAAAAAATAATTCTTACCATTTTTCCCTCTTGATTTTTGAAAAATGGTAACGTTACACTTGTGTCTGTATGACCTACCATCTCCATAGAATATGGAATAATAACCTCATTTACTATAGTCAATCTACTGGAGACATTTTGGACATATGTGATGAATATTATAGAATTATCATATATCAACATAATTTAGTAAGTAATTGGGTGGTATTAAATAAAAATAAATGGAATGATGAACTTGAAATGGTTATTAATTAGGTAAATAATTACAATATTTTTTTTATTCCTGATGATATTGAACACATGTGATGAATCTGACTCAAATTCAGGAAGTATTTATCTAAAACAGTCATTTTAAATGTTTTAAATATTTATTTTCTAAATATTTTCATTGCATATATATATTCTAAAAAATATATTCTGAAGATATTTATACTGAAAAAATATAATTTCAATGATAATTTTTTGTTGCATTTGATTTTTTTCAATGGTTTTCAAAAAAAATCTTTTTTAGTATTTTATACAGACCATTATGAATTATTTACAAAAGGAAAAAATGAATTCTCTAAATTATCATATAAAATTTCAATGATGTTTCCTTTTACCATAACCGTTATTTTATCTTCAGTTTTCTTTAAAATATTTCATGATTTAATCAAATAAAAACCTTATTTCCCCTTTTTGGGCATTTTAGTTTTGGAAATTGGGCATTAAAAGGTTCGTGTATTTTAATATATGAAAGTGTTTTCATTTTTATTCAAAATAGTTTTTCAAGTGCTTTTTGATTAATATGTGAAATATTGAAATATATTATTCATGATATGGTACATGAAAATTATATATAATTAATGGGTGAGCATGATACATTTTATATGAGTGGGTGAACCCGATGAAAATTTTATGAGTGGGTTAGCCGAATACAACTTATATGAATGGGGGAGACTGATATAGCTTCTATGAATGAGTGAGCCTGATATATCTATATAATGCATTTGGTATTATTCCATATCTTCACAAGAAATAATGATGTAGTTAGCTAGGGTGGTTTCTCAATTGGATTTATCTAGGATCTAATTATATTTGACATGAGTTTAATATTAGATATGAATAAAATTCAATATATTTTGAAAAATGATTTCAATTTACATATTGTGGGGTTTAAATGAATTTATATAAAAACTCTGTTTTTAATGAAAATATGATTTATTTCATTCACTCAATGAATATGTTGATAAAGTTTATCATTTAGAGGGTTTCATGTTTTTACTAAAATAATGGATTTCTCCTTTTTTATGTCCCATATAGATAATTTTTGTGCTCACCCCATGTTCCAAAAAGTTGTTCAGTGGTTTGAAAGAATATAACAACAAAGAAGAATTCAAATTGAAATCAGTGAAGATTTTTCTTGAAAAGGAATCATTTTTTATTTTAAATGATTTATATTGTGGGGGAAATTGATACTAAGTAGAAGTGTCCTCTTTATAATATATGAGTTTTTAGGTACGATTTATGGCCTAATTATCTAAAACTATAACCATAGAGATATTTAGGATTGAAATATTGTGAATTATACTCTAAAGACACAAGATTATGTAATTTTTTAAGGATAGGTCCTTATAGTCGGTATCATATGAAAGGTTTAGATAACATTAGTTTTAATGATTCTATTAATAGATTTCCCTTGAAAGATTATAAATTATGGTTAAGTTAAATTTATATAACATTTTAATATTACCATGTATCATTAGTTTATATATTTATTTTAATAATGTATTTTCATATAGGAAATACTGAATCATAAGTAAGAAGGTATTAAAAGGAAAATGTCCTTCAAAATAAGAATCCAAGAATAGTTACAATTAGAATTGTGAAATATGTTACAATAATGGATCGATTTATGAATTCTGAGGTGCCCTTTTATAGGAGTGGTGAAGGGAAATTTTAGAATTTCCTCATAATAATAATTTACAATAAATTCAATATCCATGAAAATATCTCTAAAATGAAATTTATTCAAATATAATACTATATAGGCTTTTAGTATCCTAAAAATTAATTTGATACATGTTTTAGTATTATTTTAAATTTTAGAAAAAAAATTTCCCTTAGTTATCATATTTTATATTTAACTAACGTAACACTTTTTTATATATTAAATGGTTTTAATTTTTTTACTTCAGTTATGTTAATTAAATAAAAAATTAATGATTTATAATATTTTAGACCATATTATAAATTGTTTATATATTTTTAATGAAGTTTTATTATATTTAAATAATTTAATAATATATTATTTTCATAAAATGTCATATGTTTCAATTGTGATACTATTCATTATATTTACCTCAAAAAAATAATTAAATCATTGTATCTTCAAGAAAATTATTTAATAACCCTTAACATGTCATATTCACCTAGAAAATTTGTGGATCAACTTAACTATGTAATTTATCATTCTTTTAATCTTTTTAATATCATTTATTTGATTGCTTCATTAATTGAACAATTACCGCATCATTATTTTTGCAATTATTTATGATAATTATTTATTTACAAAAAATTAAAAATAAATTTATATGTGGTAGATTTTTTTTCTTTCATAATAATATATATTCAATAATATCTTCTATTAATCTATATATTAAAAATATTACATTTATTTAAAGTAATAGTGTGACATTTTGTCACTCCAATAGAGATTAATTATAAACAAATCATTTTCATGGAAAAGTGTTAATTAAATAATTAATGTTAGAATAATTAAGACTTATATTTTGAATCTGATTAATCCAATAATATTTTATCAAGTGTTATATTTGTTATATAATATTTATAATATTATTTTTACCCTAAAATAACTGATTTTACCCTTAAGTGTGGTAATAAAAATTACCAAAGTTACTATTCATATTTTCCCAAAATAAAAGAAACCTAATTAATAAAGTTTTAAATTATTATTATAAATATTTAATACATTTTTTTAAATTAAAAACACTAAATTGGATAAAATTAATTTAAAATTAATATTTTTGATGAAATGATAAAACATGTTTATAAAGTGAAAATGTCCAAAAGATTGAATTGTTTTTATATCCAAATTCAATGTGAAATTGATTCTAATGACATAGATTAAATTAAATGATAAAAATTTGATCATATTACACTTTAAAACAAGTCAAATATATAATTTAACATAAAAAATTCTTTTGATGGAAAAGTTGTTTTCAATTAAAATTCAGTATTTTCACTAATCATCAAAACATGAAACTTATTAGAAAAATAAAAAAAATTAAACCAAAGTAAAATTTGATTTTCTACTTTTACGAATAAATTAATTTTGTTAAATAAAATTTATAAAAATTTCAAAAACCATATTTAAAACATGTACGCTATCAACAGGCTACAAAACAACTTTTTAGACAAATACTTATTTTATGTGTTAAATAGAATGTGTTCTTATATCTTTTATAGAAAATAAATAAGAGAAATGTTAAAAATTAAATTTACTATTATTTATATATCATTAATATAATTAAAGAAGATTTATTTTTTTATTTATTGGTCTAAAACACATTTGTGCATATTTAAAATTGTTTCTTCAGAAAATATTTTTTTATATTTTAAAAAGGGTTTTAAATTCATTTATAATTTATTGGTCAATGAATTATGTGTAAAAATTAATTATAAAATTAAATTAATCATATCTATACCTTCTATTCTAATGAAAATTTTATAATTATCTTCTCTAAATATGAGTAATAATAGTTTGATATTTCATAGAAACACAATGATGTGTCTAAAGAAAAAATAAGCTGGTGTGGGGTGCAAAGAAAGATTAAATTATAGTAACATATAAAAAAAATAAAAAAAAATAAATTAAATTTATAAGAAAATGTTCCTAAAAACATGGTCCTTTACATAGATCCTCATAATTTTCCTATATAAGAGGATGATATCTTATTCTGTTGAGTATGGAAAATTCACTCTTCCTCACATACTGTTGCTCATATTTTGAGGTGAATTTATTAAAATCACTTCATCATTCATGTATCATTTTCTTGGTGTTCCCCCCTAATATTGAAGGAACTTTTGTTCATAGATTATTGATATTTTTAAAATAATATAATTGACCAAGGAAGAAGAAGACTATTACAATTCTCATATTTAGGTAATTGTTTTACAATTTTCTTACACATTGATTATTAAAGATTGATCTAGCTATGTTTGGATTGTCTTATACTGCATATGTCTATATGTAGATCATAAAAAAATTCTCATCGTGGAGGGTTATGCTACCCTAAATTCTACATCGACATTTATTAAACCCATTTTCTAGCTGAAGAGATTTGATATATCATTTATTTAACATTTTC
Organism: Viscum album; assembly: GCA_963277665.1. Taxonomy (NCBI): domain Eukaryota; kingdom Viridiplantae; phylum Streptophyta; class Magnoliopsida; order Santalales; family Viscaceae; genus Viscum; species Viscum album. The sequence continues at coordinate 1,265,490,213 of OY728129.1, read as the reverse complement.
CAATACTATTGGGTCTAGATTTCAGGGATATTCCAGTTCTAGGGAAATATTTTCTGTTGGATCATAATATAGATGTATATGTATATTATATGGAACAATATAAAAGGGGGGTGAATTGTAGGTTTAAAAACATTGTATTTAAACACTTATGAAATTAGTTTAAATGATCTTAAAATAATATAATTCACAATAAATACAGTTAACCACAATTGTCTTATATATAAAAGCTATGATATGATGTTATACTATAAGTAATGTAAAACAATTGTATTCAAAATGAACTAAATAAGCATAGTAATAAAAATGGGAATGATTCTGCCATATAACCTATAGAATCTATTAATACAAAATGTAACAATATAATCATAATCGTAATTGAAACAATTATAATTGAATATGAAATGAAAAGAAAACAATATAATTTCTGTTCTAAAACAATCAGCAGTGGAAATATAAAAGTATTATAATTATTTTATCCCAAAGAGAAGGGTATCCTTTCACCTAGGATAAGAGGTCTGTCTTACCACCACCTTGGTAAGACCTCGACACGATGATCGGTACATCTCTCTTGCTATCCTGACAAGCCCTTGATACGGTGATTGATGCATCTCTCTTACTATCCCCGTAATCCCATTATTTTATTGGTAATCGGTACCTCTGTCTTTCAAACACATGAAAGTCCTCGATACAATTATCTGATGCACTATCTACCTATCCTCGGCAGCCCTCAATCTTTATCAAGTGATCAGTCACACAAAGTAAAACAAATCACTAACTGAAATACAAAAAACTAAGAATGAGCCATTCATGTTTTGTAATCTCAAGGCATTCACATGAAGCAAGAGAGAAGTCATAGTGTATCTCTCTAGAACTTGATAGAAGAAAAGAATGATCAATGTATCTACGTTGTTCTTCATAGCTTCAAATGACCTCCTATTTATAGGCCTCAAGTTCCAACACTCATAATTCCTCCAACGGTCATATTTCTCTAGAAATCTGAGAGGGACTTGGACATTAGGAATTCTAATGGTCATATTGAAATAGAAAACATGACATAATTTCTATTAGTTTATAAGTAACTGCACGACATCGTTTTGGTTAAAACAAAAGATACATGTAATTGATAATCTTGAGTATGATTGATTTAAAACAAGTGTTTTGATAAATCATAAAAACTGCATATGATAAAAGTAAAATATGAGCACTATTATTATTAATTAGGGCAATGTATTGATATGATGCAAAGTGAGTATCATTCAAAAAATTTATTACAATTTAAGGTGTCAGTATGATTGACAGAGTTAGTATGATAAACATGGTCAGTATGATAAACATAGTCAGTATGATAAACATAGTCAGTATGATAAACATAGTCAGTGTGATAAACATAGTTAGTATGATAAACATAGTCATTACGTTAAACATAGTCAGTACGATAAACATAGTCAGTATGATAAATATAGTCAGTATGATAAAAATAGTCATTTCAATAAAAAACTATGAATAGATTTGTGATTTCCAAAATGAAAGACATAAAAGTCAGAAGATGACTTTTAACTTAACAATCTCACCCTTTTTGGAAAGCACAAAACATAATGCAAAACTAAGAAAGATATACTTATCTCCCTCTGAGATATAAAAACTCTTCTGAATATGAGATGGAATACAACTAACTCCCCCTTAGGTATATACATTCCTAAGGATTTTATTCATATATTTTCCATGATTTAGAAGTATTTGATTAAAACATTCTTTCCCTTATAGAACATTCTCCCCCTTTGTGATTTAAAAAAAGAACGGGAAATTATTTGAATTTCCTAAAAAGATTATAGATAAAGAAAAAAAAGAAAGAAAAAGGAAATGAGAACATAAAACTCATTGAGTTTTTAAATGTCCATAGAATTAAAAATGTAAATCAAGAAAGAAATATACAACAAAAAATTCATTTGTTTTTTCTTTATTTTTCTTTCCTGATGAGCTCATGGAGAACATCATTCATCTTCTTGATTTCTATCATGTCTTCTGAGATAGAATCTCCCTGGGTTTTGAGAAGCACTTTTTGATTGACAAAAAGCTGATCTTGATTCATGATAGTCTCATCTTAAACTCTGATTACATCTTCAATATTATCAATTCTGTCTTTAAAATTCACAATGTCTTGTGAAAACACATAATTTTTCTTCTTCAACAAAACTATTTCATCTTTGAAATATGAAACCTTCAAAAACTCTTACTAAAAATCATTCATCCCCTCTTGCAACTATTTTATTGTTGTATCGGCTCCATGAGTTTTTGACATCTGATTTATCCTTTCAATGGTTTAATTTTCAATATTATTAAAATCAATAGTAATATCATTTGAAATCCTCTTTAAGTCGTCAATTGAAACCTTGTGTTCATTCACTGAGCTTTCTTTATTGTATGACAACTAATCATCTTATTGCAGGCCCCCTTGCGGGTAATGAAACTTTCAGACAAACCTTTCAAATCAACATCAATTGACAATACTCTTTTTCTATGTTACCTTACAGAACCAAACTTCTTCCTTTGATTGTCTGTGAAGAAATAAATTTTTCCATAAATTCTAGGGAAATAAGGAATAATCTTCTCAATTATCCTCAACACATGAGCAATTTAATAACTTTTCTTCAGAGAAATTGTATGTTCTAAATTAGTATCCACATCATATAAATCTAGATCATATGATCGGCATGAGTCTTCAACAAGATGTTTTCCTTTTTCTTTCTCTTTTTCCTTTATTTCTTCTTCCACTTTGTCACTGATAACAATTACTTTTTCGATAAGATAAGTTGGATCACCATGCTTTACTTGAGATGAAAATCTATATAAATTAGTTTCAAGGGATTTATCTGGTGCTTTTTAGACATATGGAACTTATTGAATACCTTCACTTTTCTTTTGAAGATATTATTTTCTACTCTTTTTTGAACTCTGAATAAATTCAAAAAGAAAATATTCTTCTTCTTTAAATTCATGAACTTCTCTAAAACATTTTTTCCCATTCACTTTTTCTAGAAGGCTCTGTACGAATGGTTCTTGTTGGACATCTTTGGTTAATTGAGCACTTTCCAACTCAAATCCTTTTACGATTTTAGTGACATCAAAATATTGAGCTTTCCTTTTCAAGAGAGTCTTCTTTTTCTTCTCTCTTGTAGAGTATCTCATACCCTTATTTTCTCAGCTATAGATTCAACTGGATCAAGGTCGAACTTATGATATCTTTCTTTTCTTTGTTCTCTGTCTTCCCTCCACTTGGACAGAACCTCCTTACTTTATTTTGTTTTATTCATTGGCTTATTACTGATTTATAGTTCTGACATTTGAGGATCGACAAAAGTTGGAATTGCTTAAATTGGCATAGGTGCTGATTGATTTTGTACCGATTCATCTTCTATATCTATAAAAAAAAGTTTTGTATCTTCCCAAAACCATACATACAACTTCTTCATCATATTTTTACTTATCCAAGAAGGCTTTAGTTCGTTTCACTTCCCTTTTAGATGAATATTAAAAAAAATTAAAACTCTCAAGAATGTACTTTGTAAGAATATAGGGATACATAATCAAATGAGACTTGATCACCCATGACTTGACATTCTTGATTGTTTCAAAAATATACACCATGAGATTTACCTTTCTCATTTTTACAAGATAGTCCAGCATAAAGATATTATAAACTTTAAAGGCTTCTCTAACCCCTTTCCTTGGGATAAGAAATCCTTGCATCCAAAGCACCACAAACCTGTTATCTGGAGATAGATGTGCTACTTTTCTCTTCCCTTCATTTTCGAGGTATAAAGAATTTTCATCTACTTCTCTATTAAATGTACCAACTTCCCCTGGTAGTTTATGAGATAGACAAAAATAATCAACTTTCGTTGAATCATTGAGAAAGTGAGTTTCTTGTTTCACAGACATTGATATTTTTCTATCATACACAGCAAAGTTGATCATCATATTTTTTTTTCAGAATACACCATTTTATAAAATTTACTAACTTCATTAATAAGGATTTTGGTCTTGTGAGATTTTTTTCTCAACATAGATATGTTCCCATCGTTGAAAAAAATAATCCTCTTGATTGTTGAGTCATATGTGTCATAGAAGTCCCGAGAAACTAACATTTCTCTGAATAAATATTTCTCTGAAAATGTCTTCAAAGAAATTTATGCATGAGTGTTGGCAGAGGACTAAGACATATAGGTGGAACAAAGAGAAGATCATACAGAGTCTTAAAACAAATAGAGAGAGAGAGAGAGATTCACCATGATATTGGGAAAATCAGTGTTGGTTAAGGGAGGGGGTCTCTAATTTTAGGCGAAGAAAGATGATTGTTGGTCATCTATGGTTTATATTGGAAGACAAATAATCCAAATATAGGGATTTAAAGGGATTTATTTTAAAAAAAATGAGAAACAAAAAATGAAAGAAAGGCAAAACAAAAGAAATAAATAATGTACATGTCATAGATTCTAAGGAAGTTGTTTATTTCTTAGTATTAACATAGTATAATACAATAACAAAAAGAAAATACAAGCATACATGGAATGAAAAAAAACATGATCAGTTTTGAGACCGATGGAAAAAAATTCATTACCATAGATTGTCATGCTGATGGAAAACAAATTCATTACCATAGGTTTTCAAACTGATGGAATATAATGTCATTACCATAGGTTTTCATGATGACGGAAAACAAAGTCATTACCATAGGTCGTCAAACTGATGAAAAAAAAATTCATTACCATAGGTTTTTCAAACCAATGGAAAACAAAGTCATTAACATAGGTTTTCAAGACGATGGAAAAGAAAGTCAGTACCATAGGTTGTCATCCTGATTGAAAACAAAGTCATTACCATAGGTTGTCAAACCGAAGGAAAACAAATCCATTACTATAGGTTGTCATGACGTTGGAAAACAAAGTTATTACCATATGTTGAAATGAAGATGGAAAACAAAGTCATTAACATATGTTGTCAAGCTGATGGAAAACACAGTTGATACCATAAGATATCGTGATGATGGAAAACAATGTTGTTACCATAGGTTAACATGGTGATGGAAAACAAAGTTGTTACCATAGGTTGACGTGCCAATGGAAAACAAAGTTGTTACCATAGGTTGACATGTTGATAGAAAACAAAGTTGTTATTATAGGTTGATGTGCCTATGGATAAAAAAGTTGTTACCATAGGTTGATGTACTGATGGAAAACAAAGTTGTTACCATAGGTTGATTTTCTGATGGAAAAAAAAGTTGTTACCATAGGTTGATGTGCCGATGGAAAACAAAAAGATAAAATGACAACCGGACAGTCAAGATGATAATAAGAAATATAGAATATCAAATCAACATATAAAGAAAGTCATAAAAAATGCTAAGAAATACATCTAGTGAATCATAAAAAAATATTCTCCCCCTTTTAAAAGGAGTTTTTTAATGTAAGGAGAATTTTAAAACATGAAGTAGATATGAATAATTATTTTAGTGTAATAATTATTTTCTTTTGTTTAATGAATTAAAATCTATCATAAGATAATGGTTTTTTGAAAATGTCAACAAGTTGTTCTTGCATTCTGATGAATTGTAAAATAATTACTCTTTTTTGTGTGTGATCCCAAAAAACGTGATGCCTAATATCTATGTGTTTTTCATGAGGGTGATGTGGTAGGTTTTTAATAAGGGCTATGGAACTAGTATTATAATATAGAATTTGAGTTTTGGAGTAGATCATTCCCTAATAAGTGAGTGTGAATAGCATCTATAACACTTCAGAACAACAACTTCCAACTGCTACATATTCAGCTTCAGTAGTGGAAAGTACTACTGAGTTTTGTTTATTGCATGACCAAGAAACTAAGGAATCTCCTAATAAATGACATGTTCCAGATATACTCTTTCTATCAATTCTAAAACCACCAAAGTTAGAATTTGAAAAACTTTTTAAAACAAAATCATTTTCTGAAGAATAAAAAATACCTAAATCCAAAGTCCCTTCTAAATACCGAAAGATCCTTTTCACAGCTTTTAAATGAGACTCTTTTGGACTTGGTTGGTATCTTGCACATAAGAATGCAGAAATCATTTAGTCTGGTCAGCTAGCTATCAAGTATACCAAATTACCTATCATACCCCTAATTTTTTTTGATCTAATGGTTTCCCAGTTTCATCAAGATCAAGTGTATTTGAGGTACAAATTGGAGTGATAATACTTTTAGTATTGTCGTATCCATACTTTTTTAGTAAAGAATTGATATACTTATGTTGATATATATAGTTTCCTTCTTTTTTTTGAGAAATTTGAAATCTTAAAAAGAATGTTAACTCACCCATAATACTCATTTCAAACATATACTTCATTAAATTCCCAAAAGAATCAGTTAGTGATTGCTATGTTGACCCAAATATGACGTTATCATCATAAATTTGAACAATCAAAACATTATTATTTTCCATTTTTTTGAAAGGGTTGGATCCGATGTTCCTTTTGCATAGTTGTTTTGTTAAATTAAACATGTAAGTCTATCATACCATGATTTAGATGCTTGTTTAAGGACATATAAAGCTTTTGTATGTTTAAAAACATGATTAATAGATTTTGAATCTATAATACTAGGTGGTTGTTCAACCGAAATTTCTTCTTGAACAAAGGCATTTAGAAGGCCCATTTAACATCCATTTGAAATAATTTGAAATGAAAGTATGCAGTAAATGCTAATAGAATATGAATTGATTCAAGTCTAGGTACCTGAGCATATGTTTCTTTATATTCCATTAACTCTTGTTGATTTTAGCCTTTAGCATCAAGTCTTTCTTTATTTCATACAATGATTCCACTTTCATCACATTTATTTCAAGATACCAATTTTACACCAATTACAGTTATTTCTGTAGGTCTTTCAACTACTCTCTAGACTAGATTCCCTTCATATTCATTTAGTTCATATTACATTGCTTTAATCCAATCTTCATCACCTAGGGCCTCACATGGGATTTTAGGCTCAAATTGGGAAATATAAGAAAGGTGTTCTATTTTATTTCTCAAGAAGTTTCTGGTTCTTATTGGTTTATTTACATCACCAATGATATTATTACTGGGATGATTCCTAAGAAACAACTGATTTGTGTTTTTTAAAACCTGTTCATCAACATATGGTAGGAAACCTTCTGGGGTAAATGTTTCAGAAATACTTTATTTAACATTTTCTTTTTCAGAAGGATTTTCTATCATGGGTGGATAATCAGTTTTTTAAAACACATCCTAGGATTTACGTTGAGGTTGTTTAAAATCAATGGGATTAGTTTCATCGAATTTAACATGCACTGTTTCTTCAACAGTACATGAGTTTTTCTTGAAAACTCCATAAGCCTTAGAAGTTGTAGAACAACCAATAAATATTCCTTCATCTGATTTGGGTGAAAAGTTATGTGCATTATCTTTTTTCTTCAATATGAATGCATTCCATCCAAAACATTGAAGTATGAAACATTAGGTTCTCAACTAGTCCACAATTCATAGGGTGTTTTATTATGAAAAGGTCTAGTTAAAACATGATTTATAATATAACAAACAGTACTAACATCTTCAGCCCAAAAATTATTTGCAATTGAGTATTCACTGAACATGGTTCTTATTATTTCCTGAAGAATATGATTTCTTCTCTCAAAAAGATAATTTTTCTGAGGATTTCATGGTGTTGAAAAATTGTGAGTAATACCTTTATTTCTACAAAGAATTTAAAAATATAAATTTTGAAATTCACCACCATGATCACTATGGATAGCTATCAAAGGTAGGTTTTTCCAATTTTATACTTCTGATCTAAAATTTTTGAAATAGAAAAAGGATTAATATTTATTTGTTAGAAAATAGACCCATGCAAATCAAGTAAGGTCATCAACTAAAACTAATACATAATATTTTCCCCCAATGCTTCCAGTTTGTGAATGACCAAAAAGATCCATATGCACTAGCTGTAATGCATTATAAGTTTAAACATTATTGATTGATTTAAATCTATTTTTATGTTGCATTCCAAATTGACAAGGATCACAGACCTTTGATGAATCGTATCTAAGATTTGGTAGATCCTTTACAAGTATTTTCATTGAATGTTTAAAAATGATTATAAGGTTGCGATTTCCTAGTCTTCTATTCTACAACCAATATTTTTCTTAAATGGATCTTAAACAAGGTATATTTTGGATCCTATGGTCTTCTATGTTAACAGTGTATACATTCTCTTGCCTATGAGCAGATAGAATGAATTCATCCTAGGAATTATGAACTAATCACTTATAATTTATAAAATTCACAAGGTATCCATCATCACATAATTGACATATGCTAATTAGGTTTTGCATAAGACCATTAACAAAAAAACATTTGAAATTAGAACATTTCCAAGAAAAACAATACTACATATCCCAACAATATTTCCAAGAGAATTATCTTTGAAGGTAACTTTTCCACCTTTTTCTCGATAATATTTTCAAAGAAATCATTGTTTCAAGTCATGTGGTGACAAAAACCACTATCCATGTACCATATACTGTGGTTTCTACACTTCTTATTTTCCTTAAAAAGAAACAATTTGTTTTTCAGAATCCAAACTTCATTGTATCCATAAGGGTTAGATAAAAGAATTTTAGGAATCCTCATTTGTTTTGCAAAATGAGATTTCTGAAATCTCAATGATTGAGTTATATTAAGAGAATAATTTCATTTCCAATGTCCAACACATTAACACTTAGTACAAAATACATCACTTTGAGGAACAAAATAGTTGTTATTAACAAATGGTTTAGAATTAGTATTACCAAAACCATAATGATTCCTTAAAGGCCTAATTTGAGAATAAATTTTATTAAAGTTTTTCTTTCCATAGGTAATGTTTGACAAACACTTCTTCAAGGAAACTAATTCTGACTTTAGTTTTAAAACTATGTTTTTAACATTAAAAAAATTATTTTTAGAGCTAGAGTTAGTCTCTAAAAAAAATTTCATAGAAATTACATTTTCGAGATCCTTTGAATGTTTATCCTTATCAAAATTGAATTTCTCAAAGTTTTTTAAAATACTTACAAAATAAAAATTTATCATATCAAGATCATTTGAATGATCTGATATGTCTTTTATTAAAATATAAATTCTAGAATTTTCTTTATCAAGCTTTTTCTCGAGTTTAGAATTTTCATTCTCAAGTTGTTTAGAAAATCTAGACACTTCTTCTTAAGAAGGTAATCTATTATCTTCTGATGATGAAGACTCATAATCTGAAGATTCATAATATTTATTATCAGTATAATTTGCATTCATGGAGAAATTTGTTATAGCTTCAGCATTGTTTACCTTAGCCATGAAAAAATGATCTTCAATTGGTAGTGTGTCTATAAGTCCTATATTCCTTTATCATGAAGATTCATATTCTGATGGATGATATGATGAATCGCCATCACTTTCACTCCATGTATCATTTGACATAAATAATTTTTTTGTCTTTGGATTGTAATATTTTTTCTTATTTCATTCAGAATGTTTCTCATTTATATCTTTTATTTTTAGTAAAGGATAATCAGGTCTTATATGACCTTCTTTCTTGCATTCCTAACAAGTTACTTCTGAGTCTTTCTTATCATTCCTATCTTTCTTTTTAAATCTGTATTGAAAGTATATCATTCCCACAATCTTGTTCATCATTCGACCATGTTTTTCTAACTAGTTATCAGAGTGATCACTATCACTTAAATCTGTCATAACAACTTTCTTAGCTTTGTATATTGTTATCCTTTCAGGTGCTTTAGATTTAGATGTAGTAGTAAAAGATACACTACCATTTCCATTTTTCTTCTTATTGAAATCATCATCTCTTTTCATTCATGACTCGTATTGAAGAAGACTTCTAAAAAGTTCATCAAGAGTAATCTGAGAAACATTTTTGATTTCATCAATATCTGTCCTTTTTATGCCCATTCATTTTTCATTATGTCAATAATATTATCTAGAAGAGCTTCATAATCAAGATATTTTTCTCCCATAGATTTTAAACTTTTGATAATTGTCATAATCCTTTGTTTCACCTTTTATACTGTCTCTCCATAAGGAAAAAAGATATCCATGATAATCTGCTCGAAACATTTCTCTTCTTGTTTATATAACATTAGATGTACCAAAATGTGTGAATTCCAATTTTTTCCAAAGACAATTGGCTGCTTCAAAAGATGATATCTGACTATATATATTCCTGGTCATAGAACACAACAAAGTATTGTGTACCTCGTAATTCAGTTGATATTATTGCTTCTCTTGATTGGTGAGAGTACTAATTTTTTGTCTAGAATTTTGTAACATCCAGTAAGCATAAAAAAATTATCTACACTGGTATTAATGGAAAATGTCTTCATTTGATCTCTACTGTATTCATAATCATTCCCATCCAAAATAGGTGGTCTAGTTTGATTTAGATTTTCAATTGATCCGATATTCATTCCTTCCATCTAATAAAACAAAATGTTTTCCACTCCACACGTTAGTGTAGTAATTAGTTATAAATAGAAATTTTATGTTGATGTACCAATAGAAATTTCAAAAGAAATAAAGTAAGAAAAAATAAATCATTGGAAATCTTCTCTGATACCAATTGTTAGATCGTAATATAGATTTATATGTATATTAGATGGAACAATACAAGAGGGGGGTGAATTATAGGTTTAAAAACTTTGTATTTAAACACATAAAAAATTATTTTAAATTATCTTAAAATAAAATTATTCACAATAAATAAAATTAACCACAATTTTATTATATATAAAAGGTTTGACACGATGTTATACTATAAGTATTGTAAAAATAATTTATTAAAAACGAATACAATAATCAGAGTAATACAAATGTGAAAGACTCTACCATATAGAGTATAGAATCTACTAATACCAAATGTCACAATATAATCATAATTGTAATTCAAAAAATTATAATTGAATAAGAAATGAAAAGTAAAAAAATACAATTTCATTTCTAATACAAAAAGCAGCAAAAATGTAAAATTATTTCAATTCTTTTATCCCATAGAGAATGGTATCCATTCACTTAGGATAAAAGGTTTGTCTTACCACCACCTTGGTAAGCCCTCAAAATGAAGATCAATACATCTGTCTTGCTATCCCCGCAAGCCCTCGAATTTACAGGTAATCAGTACCTCTGTCTTTCAAACACTTGAAAGCCCTTGATACGAAGAACGAACGCACTTTCTGCCTATCCTTGGCAACCCTTGATCATTATAACCAGATCGGCCACACAAAGAAAAACAAAGCACTTACTAAACTAGAAAAAACTAATAATGATCTGTTCAGGTTTTGTAATCTCAAGGAATTCACATAAAGCATGATAGAAGTCACAGTGTCTCTCTCTAGAACATTATAGTAGAAAATGATGATCAAAGTCTCTGTGTTTTTCTTCACAACTTCAAATGACCACATATTTATAGTCGTTAGGTTCTAATGGTCATATTTCCTCCAATGTTCATATTTCTACGGAAAACTCGGAGGGACTTGGACACCTGGCATTATAACGGTCATATTAAAACAGAAAACATGACAGCATTTTGATTAGTTTATAACTAACTCCATGACATCGTTTTGGTTAAAACAAAAGATATATGAAAATGATAATCATGAGTAGGATTGATTTAAAACATGTGTTTTGATAATGGATAAAAAATGAATGTGATAAAATTTAAAGTTTGAGTACTATTAGTATTACTTAGTGCAATGTATTGATATGATGCAAAGTGAGTGTGATGCACAAAATTCAGTACAATTGACAGAGTCACTATGATTGACAGAGTCAGTATGATAAACATGGTCAGCACGATAAACATAGTCAGTACGATAAACATAGTCAGTACGATAAACATAGTCAGTGTGATAAACATAGTTAGTACAATAAACATATTCGGTACGATAAACATAGTCAGTACAATAATATTAGTCAGTATGATAAACACAGTTAGCATGATAAGAATAGTCAGTACGATAAAGAATTATCAATAGATTTGTGATTTCCAAAACAAAAGACATCAACGTCAAAAGAGGACTTTTGACTTAACAATTTCAGACCATAAATCTTCATTCCTTCCACATTCTTGTTCTATTTTTTCTATTCCATTAAAATTAGAAACTTAATCATAGGATACATGCCTTTCTTAAATGTTTCGTTGATGTATTTGTGACATGAGAGGTTTTATATCTATTTCACTAATAGTTTAGGGTCTTTATATTTGAACTATTTTAGAATTTATTTACAATAATACATATTTTAAAAATATTTGTTCAGTTTTACATGATGAAAATTTGACCAACATACACTATGTTTAAGGTCATATCGATTTGAGCAAGTTGTAAAAAAATTATTATCTTGCTGTTTGGAACAAATAGTTTAATAAACTATCTAAAAACGCATGGAAAAATATTATGTGAATGATAATCAAATTATAATAGGGATTATCTCATTGGTAATCACTCATAGGTTAAATAAATGGAACATGGACCAATCTATAAATATAAAATATAAATCAATAGCTCATTGGGTTTCACGGGCCACAAACTCCCCCACATCATTTGGATGAGGAATGATAATGTTGTAAATTGGGACATGTGGATTTTGAATTGGTAGTGATTTTATCACCAATATATAAAATAGATAAAAACTAAAAATATTCTAATTATAATTTATACCATGATTATATTAGGGCATATATAGAATAGATGATTTTTCTAAAGGATGAAAATGTGCATATGGTTTTCTGTCCCTATTAGGGGATTTTATACAGAGCTGTATCAGGGGAATGCATACATATCCAATGAGAGGTGTCATTTGAATCTAAATTCCCTTGTTACTGATAACCATGGATGGTTGATGTTAACCTAATACACACAAGACATAATGTGTGACTAATATGTTACTAAAAGATGATGGAGGCATTCCAGAAACAAAATTACCATCTTTATGTCATTGTAGTCTTTTTAGATGGATTTAATAGGGACATAGGTTTATGGATTATTCTATAATATATGGTCTATATATCATGAAATATTGTTAAATAGTTCGAATAAATAAATAGAGAGTCCTTATGTATTATAAGTCATTCATGTTCACACAGGATATGAAATATGCCTTATAGTTTAATGTCATGTGATTAGGATTCACAAAACATTGTTTACTAATAAGAAGCTAGAACACTCACCATTCAGTTTAATTTCATGTGGGATGGATTTTAATATAATGCAATTTATGTTGATATAACTGATGTGTAATAAGAAACAATCGTATCTCATTACTAGGTCCATAAGGATTTGGGAAAAGGATGATGTTTTTATAAGAAAAAATATAAAGAATTATGACTCAGCCTAAGATAGGAGATACATGGGTCAATACATATCTTATAAAGGTTGGAATTAAGATAAAATTATTTCTTATAAATAAACATTTTGTTTACAATTTCTGTGAACCATGACATTTGGGTTCAACATTACAGTTATAGCCACCCAAATCCCCTATAGATGAAATAAAATATCCCTATATAGATAAGGCTCTTCTATAGGAGGGGTAATTTTGTTGAAATAAATAATAGACGATCCAAGGTTAGGATATCAAGGAGTCTCTGAGTATTTCGTGATAATAGTAATAAATTCATTCTTAGTTATTGTAAAAAAATTCACAAATCTGGCTTATGCGTGAAGGAATAGAATTCTATCGTCTTACTATAGCATCATGTGATGATCAGAAATCCCACAAAATTATTGATTAAATTTGATTATCAAGAAAAATAATGATAGTGTTTTTTCTACGAAAATGATAACTATTATTGTTGTAATTACATATCCTATTATAAAAGGAATAAATCCATATATAGTTCTCTGTTAAGGGGTTCTTAGGATAGACCTATGGATTAGGAATTATATAATGAAGGATTCTATTTAGATCTAGATTATACCTCAAGGAGTGCAAATTTTTGTTGTTATAATTATTATCTTGGGATTAGTATTATAGATCTTTCATTCACTATATATGTCATAATAATGAGAATCCATCCACACATATTTCATAAGACTTATTTTGTAAAGATCAATATCATATATAGGGAGAGAAAATGTGTTTCCAATTAAGAGAGGGTCATCAAGAAACATTTATATGGATGAGGAGAGATAATCACTAAGGTGAAAAGGGCATTCTTTATTGAAAGAATTTGAGGTTGGGTTTAGGATGGAATACCTAGGAACAACTATGTATCTCATAGTGATGTGAATCAATCCCCATGTTATTCATAAAATTGAGGGATATTATTAAAATATGGATTAATACTTTAGAATATAATTATTGTATATTATTCTCATGTAAGGGAAATGGTCTCACCAATAATCCAGCTCGAGTGGGTTGAGGAGTCATGAATAGAAGACCTTATATCATGATGTTTAACATCATGTTACTTGCACCAGATGCATAAATTTTTTTCAATGTGTTTTAACCCAATAATTATAATTAAAGTAATTAAACTGAACAACTATACTCTTTTGAGTCATTATTAGTATAAGAAATGAAAGATAATTGGGAGATCATTTGAACCACATGTCATTGCTTGACATGGATCATACATGGAGAATTTGGGTCTTAACCTATGAAAAGAAACATTATATAGGGTTCACGTCCTTTATATGGGGAATTGGTTAAAGGTTATGAAAATTCATGGATGGACCAAGGATATATGATCTATGTAGAGACCTGAAGCCTGACATACATGGACATTACATTACTTTTGCGTAATACTTAGTACATAACAAAAACACACACACAAGGATCGTAATAGTTTAGTGTCTTTGGAAACTCGGAATATAATCTTCTAATCATGGTGAAAGATCTTCAACATCTCCCATAAAGATCTTCTTTTTTTCCCCTAAAACATTTCTTTATATCCTGGGGAAAAGAAAACATAAAAGGGTGAGCTCAAATTCTCAGTAAGGGTAAACAAAAGAAATTTCAATCACATCATATACATAAGCACATAACTTTTTGAAATCTTAACCTGCAAAAGAGATCATAATTTCATAACATGGGATAAATCATGGCAGTGAAATGTAATCACAATAATCATAACTTAAATCATGAAACTTTGTGGCATACACACATAATCGTAGAGAATCATTTCTTGTTAGTCAAGACTCATTTCCAAGACTATCTTAGTGGACAAAGCCCCTTTCTGAACCGAGTCACCCTCGTTTCAGTCCTGTTTCACTGAACTGGTATAACCTACCATTCCAGCCATGTCTATATCATGAGATATAAAATCTTTACCCAATGCATTGGAGGGAGATATAGGTCCCACCCATCTCATAATGATACCATTCTTATGTGTGCCACAAAATCATAAATCATACATAATTTCATAACCCATGTAATAAAAATGGGAATCTTAAGCATCTTGACATCATAAAACAATTCATATAAGATAAATGAATTCATAAAAAAATATTTCCATCAAAACATAATCAATGTAATAATAGGGATAAAAACAGAACCCTTTATTATCTTAGATGGAAAATAATTTTGATAAAACACTTGAACTCCATTCTTGAGGAAAATATCCTTTCTTCTTCAAAAACATTTTTCCTTTCTTAACATGTCATAAAACTTTGAACTAAAAGAATTTTATTAAAAATAAAATTGAAAACTTGTAAAGGAAGATTCTTGGAAATAATTTTTTAAAAATCCATTCATTCCGTATAAGTTAAAAAAACATTCTTCATACTTTTGTCGGAAAAGTCAAAAAGTACCTCGTACGAAAAACGACAAAAGATTCCTTTCATATCTTTTACTAAAAACTCACCGAAGGGTAAAATTGGATTTAAACAATTTTAAGTGGATGGAAATAATATTCCATATTGAGGAAACATGGATGTGGATGATAAAATTCACCCCAGTAAATACCAAAGTATAAACAATCTCGGATAAAAATGAGATTGTGATATTTCCCTTACTTTAAGTCTGATTTGCTTCGTAAGTGTCCGAACCACCTATATAATGATTTAAATAATGTCATTAACTTATTACAGAATCATATTCATTGTTATGATATCATATATGGTTCACTTATGAGTTTATATTTCCCGTTCTTTTGTAACTTCCATGTTAAATAAGCGTTTTGGGTAAAATCGTTTCATTTATCGTAGGTGTTTGGACTTGTTGTTCTTGACATTATTATTACTTATATCATGATTTACTTACTTCCAGAATATAAAACATGATTTATATATCTTATATATTCAGTATATATATATATATATAATAGATAGATAAATGAAATGAAACACACCGTTCATGGAAACGGTAGTCCGTACGTACACATGAACGCTGTTTTCCTTTCCTTATTGTCTTGAATGGAAGTAAGTAGATGAAATAAATATATACATAAATCCAGTAGCTTTATAATGTCATATATTTCATTATTACTGCTTATATATACTTTATAATCATTCTTAAATGGTTAACATGTAGAATGAATCTCATCGCATCGTGGAGACTGTAGTCCGTACATACGCACGAGCGATGATATCGTTCTCATGATCGTGAACTTGTGTTGAACTGTATGTATACTATTTCAGTATCAATATCACCTTATAATAATCATATATAGTTACTCATCACACCATTATACCCATCCAATTAAGGTGGTGACGGAAAATAGATTACACCACGGCGTGGAGACGGTATTCCGTACGTACACACGCGCGGTGATTTCCTTTTTCCGTATGATGGATAGAAGGTTAATTAGAGTTGTTTCATATTTATAATAACATATAAGTATATAAGAGATACTGATGTTATTACTTTACCATGAAACAACTAAAGAAGAATAAGTTGAAGAAGAAAGAAATTGAAAAAGATCGGTAATGGACATTACCTCTTTTTGACGCGCCTTTTCTTAACCTCCACTTAAAGAACTAAGGATGGTCTTTGAAGAATACCAGGACCTCTAGGATGATACTAGGGAAGTGGAGAAGAGATTTTGGCAGAGGTTGGCCGAGCTTGAATGCTCAAATTGGTGTGAGGAGGAGAGGGAGGAGGTGCCCTTTTATAAGGGAGGAGAGGGGCACCTTAGGAAAATCTCAAAATATTATTTTATATTAAAGTCAAATTAGGTTTATAATGGTTCCAAAGGGTCTTATTTCAGAGATAAAGTGGGGATGGGTCGACATCCTCTCATACAATAGGATTTAGACAAGTTTAGGTTATTATTTTAACCTTATCAATTAGATTTAACTCTATGTTAAATAATTTAACTTTTACCGTGTCTTTTTGTTTTCTTACACTATATGGTTAATAAACATACGATATCAAGCAAAACGAACCCCAAGTTGTTTATTATTAGTATATATAATCTTATCTAAGTCATTTGGCGGAACCTTAGATTTTTAGGAATAAAGTAACAATTAATAATATAATATTTGTTTTAAAAACTATTTTATGTCAATTTTGACACTTTTTAATAATTGATTTTTGTGAAACTCATAACAGAATGATAAGTTAGAAAAAAGTTACTTAAATAAACAATAACATGTCATATTAACCTAGAAAATTATTTTAAGTCATAAAATGTCTCAAATTACATTTATTTGGGCATTTATAACATTAATTATGTCAATATTTCATTAATAAGACAACTACTGCATCATCTTTGTGTCATAATAAATGATAATTATATAATCCCTAAAAATTCTAAATAAATTCCTATAATGTAGATAATTGTATTAGCTTTCTGGATACTATTCATTTTCGAAGTTTCATGAAGTTTTTCAATAAATTAAAATTATTATACTTATAAGATTTAAGAAAGTGACATGTTGTCACATTCTTTGGTTTTAATAATAATTAAATTCTTTTCATAGAACAAAGTCCATTAAATGAATCTAATCTGACCCTTAGGTGATATGGGTCGACTTTTAGTCATCCAATAGGATTTTGACAAGTTATAGGGTAATTTTATAATATTATATTTACCCTTAATTACCCGATTTACCTTTAACTATAACAAATAAAATTTACCGTAATTACTATTCATAATTCCCAAAGATAAAAAGTGGCCTATTAACATAATTTGGACCCAATGATTCCAAATATGGAATCCATTTTTTAAAATTCAATACACAGAAGTTGCAGAAATTAAATTAAAATTAATCTCGTTGTCGAATAAAAACGGGTTTTTGTTTAAAACATTGCAAAAGATTGAATTGATTTAACCTACGAATTCAAGGTAAAATCAATGCTAATGACATACATTATATTAAATGGTAAAAATATATTCTATTTATACTTTAAAACCATTAAATATTATAATTTAGCCACATAATATATTACGATGAAAAAAAGTTGTTTTTAATTAAAATATAGCGTGTTTTTACTATTCATTAAAATGTGAAAGTTACCAGAATAATATGAAAAATTTATCCAAAGTAAATTTTTATTTCATGATTCAAAATAAGTATTTTATTTTGTCAAATTGAACTTATAAACATGTCAAAAACTAGATTTAAAATGGGTGCGCCATCAAAAGGTGACAAAACTGCATTTTTTGAAAAATACTTATTTTACCCGAAAAATTTATTTTGTTCATATACCATGTTCTAGAAATGTGTAAGATGAATAATAATGTTATAAAATTCAAAATTTAGTTAATACTATTCATAACAGCTAGTTCATGACAACATTATAATAATATAACATTGTTTATTAAAACCCGGTATTGCGTACAACACACGCTATCGAGGAAGGTCGTGATTGCGTGTAATGCAAGCCAAGTCAGGGATGTGTGTTGTGAAAACTCCTTTTGGTGTAGCGTATAACACAAGACATTAATGAAATTAAAAAGAATATTTTTCATAAAATCTCGGGGTGTCACATTCTACCCCCCTTAAAATGAATTTCGCCCTCGAAATTCGTTGGGGTTATAAATGGTTTACAATTCGAAAGTTTCTTTAATAGAAACCCACATCGTAAAAAGGAATACCAAAACCAATCTTTAAAAACAAAAGTATGAAACGTAATGGTTACCCAAATAAACTAATCACTGGGTTTCCACATAGGTGAAAATATGGATACGGAAGAGAAATCTAACCATCATGTTCTGATGGAGAGTGGTAGAGAACATGGCTATGGAAAAGCTAGCAATCACAAAGCCATAAATTTGTGATGATCTAAGGTACCATCTGATTCATTAGATATAAGAGCACTAAGACAACATTTTTGGTTTTCAAGATCATTTCCCTAAAGTTGATGAAATTGGAATTAGAAGAAATACTTTCGTGATTTTGGTATAGTCTCACCGTTTGTCGTTCTTTGGACAATTTCCACTTCATCTCTTAAATAAATGAAGTTGAATTTTTCGTTCGTGATGTGTTAGCAGATCATGTGATAGAATGATGGGTCATTCCATCTCTTTCAAACAAAAGGTTAGCAAAAGTTATTAAATATACATAAGTCATTCTATAGTGAGATTAATCATATATGGTTCCTAAAATGGACTTATACTTCATATATCATACTGCTTAATATAATAAAACAAGTCTCTACTAAATAGAGACTTCCTGTAGGCCAGTGGTAGGTGATAAAGGCCATTCGCACTTCGGTTGTGGGTTCGATTCCCACAGCCTTGTCCGACGCGATGGGCCGTCGCCCGTCCTGCAGGTTTTCCTTTTTCTAAAGCTATATTACTATAGCATTCCATCAATAATATCAAAAAACGTTTTATCCTAACATATGTCCAACATAATCCATTCTAATCTTTAGGCTTATCTAAAAAACTTCGGCCCAAGCTCATAGTATAAAGAAAATGATTACTTTAAATGTCACAGAACAATCACGTGAATGCTATCATTTATCCCCCACATATCATAAGATATATCTTGTTGGTCAAATTACAAACATGTGAATACCTTAATCATGTATTCTCTTGAAGAATGAATACCCATTGAACCTTAGTTAAAACATGAATGCAGTTAAAAGTTAACACTTTCCACATACCAAAATCCTCAAAATTCTATATACTCAAACCATGATATCACTTAGTCCTTATATCAATCATGAGCTCATGAATACTGTTAAACATTTCATTTTCTCGGTTTCCCTTAATTATGCACATATCATCTTATTTCCAAAAATATCTCAATCACCTTGAATACAACATTAGACCAATACATAAATGTTCCAATACTCCATGATACAACATTATTTTGGAATCCCATTACATAAACACATAATCATTCCACCACATCGTTGTCATATTCAACATTGCCAATAGTGATCGCATGTGACTTCCATTTGTCCTTTGTCTTAAGCGGTTGCTCATGTCGATCATAACTAACCCTTGGATTAGTGCATTTATTAGCATAATGCCCCATTTCCTTGCACTTGAAGCATTGAAGTGTTGGTGGTGCGTTCTCTGCAGTGTTTGCTTTATTCACATCATTAGAAACCCTTTTTCCATTACTTCGACACTCAGCTACTCGATGAACTTATTTTCCACACTTAAAACATTTTCTAGTCCCTTTAAGACAATCTCCACCATGCTTCTTTCCACACTTTGTGCATAAGGAAACATTCATCTTCTTTTCACCATTATTCTGAGATTTCTCCTTGAACTCCATCTTTCGTTTCTTGTCAAAACCATGATATGGATATGTAACACCAACTTCCATTTCTACCTTGATAGAACAGCGCACAATTTCTTCATAGCTACTGAAGTCTCTTATAGCTAATTCCCTTCGAAGACTTGGTTTTAAGACACTGAAAAATCGATCAACTTTACTTTCAGGTTGGATGATAATGCCAGATGAATACCTTGCAAGTCTTGTAAAATTCGCTTCGTATATACCAACAGATTCATCATCCTTCTGCTTCAGCTCAAGAAACTCCTTTTCCATCTTTGTTCGAAGAATACGAGGGAAGTAATTACTGAAATACAAGTTCTTGAACTCGTCCCATTCCATGGACTCAATTTCATCTCTTGGCCTCGTATTCTTGATAAGATTCCACCATTGATCAGCTTCACCTTCCAAACGATATACTGCTAAGATGACTTTATCATGTTCAGAACATTAAAAAACTGAAAATATCTTTTCAGTGGTACTGATCCATTGTTTAGAAACAAGTGGATCGGAAGTCCCACTGAAAGAAGGTGGACGTTGCCTCATGAAGGACTCAATAGAATATTGTTCCCTTCTCTGCTCATTTGGAAGTCCAGAATGATTCATAGCTTGTGTAAGTATAGAAATAAGATTTTTCACTCCATCTCCCATAACATTTGTTTGTCCAGGAGGACAACATTGCATTGTCCATTGCATTGATCAACACGGTTCCTTCGGGTTCCAGCCATCGTCTAAAACCCAAAAAGAATAGTGTGAGAGGAAAAAATCATGCTAGGGAAAACAACATTATAAAGGGGGAGTATCCTCAATATCTAACTTCTTAGGTTAAATTCTATGATCGTTACTGTAGTTCTAGGACTGTATCTTATACGTATACTTATCCTTAGGTATATCCCTAGACATACCCTAGAAATATCTCTAGGGATCTCACTAATGCTTTCACATCATAGTTTCCAAAGGTTGACTAAACCTTTCCTCTGATACCAACTGTAGAGACCCGAACCCTGATGTACATGGACATTACATTACTTTTGCGGAATACTTAGTACATAACAAAAACACACACACAAGGATCGTAATAGTTTAGTGTCTTTGGAAACTCGGAATATAATCTTCTAATCATGGTGAAAGATCTTCAACATCTCCCATAAAGATCTTCCTTTTTTTTACCTAAAACCTTTCTTTATATCCTGGGGAAAAGAAAACATAAAAGGGTGAGCTCAAATGCTCAGTAAGGGTAAACAAAAGAAATATCAATCACATCATATACATAAGCACATAACTTTTGGAAATCGTAACCTGCAAAAGAGATCATAATTTCATAACATGGGATAAATCATGGCAGTGAAATGTAATCACAATAATCATAACTTAAAACATGAAACTTTGTGGCATACACACATAATCATATAGAATCATTTCTTGTTAGTCAAGACTCATTTCCAAGACTATCTTAGTGGACAAAGCCCCTTTCTGAACCGAGTCACCCTCGTTTCAGTCATGTTTCACTGAACCGATATAACCTACCATTCCAGCCATGTCTATCTCATGAGATATAAAATCTTTACCCAATGCATTGGAGGGAGATATAGGTCCCACCCATCTCATAATGATACCATTCTTATGTGTGCCACAAAATCATAAATCATACATCATTTCATAACCCATGTAATAAAAATGGGAATCTTAAGCATCTTGATATCATAAAACAATTCATATAAGATAAATGAATTCATAAAAAAAATATTTCCATCACAACACAATCAATGTAATAATAGGGATAAAAACAGAACCCTTTATTATCTTAGATGGAAAATAATTTTGATAAAACACTTGAACTCCATTCTTGAGGAAAATATCCTTTCTTCTTCAAAAACATTTTTCCTTTCTTAACATGTCATACAACTTTAAACTAAAAGAATTTTATTAAAAATAAACTTGGAAACTTTTAAAGGAAGATTCTTGGAAATAATGTTTTAAAAATCCATTCATTCCGTATAAGTTAAAAAAACATTCTTCGTACTTTTGTCGGAAAAGTCAAAAAGTACCTCGTACGAAAAACGACAAAAGATTCCTTTCATATGTTTTACTAAAAACTCACCGAAGGGTAAAATTGGATTTAAACAATTGTACGTGGATGGAAATAATATTACATATTGAGGAAACATGGATGTGGATGATAAAATTCACCCCAGTAAATACCAAAGTATAAACAATCTCGGATAAAAATGAGATTGTAATATTTCCCTTACTTTAAGTCCAATTTTCTTCGTAAGTGTCCGAACCACCTGTATAATGATTTAAATAATGTCATTAACTTATTACAGAATCATATTCATTCTTATGATATCATATATGGTTCACTTATGAGTTTATATTTCCCGTTCTTTTGTAAATTCCATGTTAAATAAGCGTTTTGGGTAAAATCGTTTCATTTATCGTAGGTGTTTGGACTTGTTGTTCTTGACATTATTATTAATTATATCATGATTTACTTACTTTCAGAATATAAAACATGATTTATATATCATATATATTCAGTATATATATATATATATATAATAGGTAGATAAATGAAATGAAACACACCGTTCATGGAGACGGTAGTCCGTACGTACGCATGAACGCTGGTTTCCTTTCCTTATTGTATTGAATGGAAGTAATTAGATGAAATACATATATACATAAATCCAGTTTCTTTATAATGTCATATATTTTATTATTACTGCTTATATATACATTATAATCATTCTTAGATGGTTAACATGTAGAATGAATCTCATCGCGTCGTGGAGACTGTAGTCCGTACGTATGCACGAGGGATGATATCGTTCTCATGATCGTGAACTTGTGTTGAAGTGTATGTATAATATTTACGTATCAATATCACCTTATAATAATCATATATAGTTACTCATTACACCATTATACCCATCCAATTAAGGTGGTGGTGGAAAATAGATTACACCACGGCGTGGAGACGGTATTCCGTACGTACACACGCGCGGTGATTTCCTTTTTCCGTAGGATGGATAGAAGGTTAATTAGAGTTGTTTCATATTTATAATAACATATTAGTATATAATAAATACTGATTTTATTACTTTACCATGAAGCAACTAAATAAGAAGAAGTTGAAGAAGAAAGAAATTGAAAAAGATCGGTAATGGACATTACCTCTTTTTGACGCGCCTTTTCTTAACCTCCACTTAAAGAACTAAGGATGGTCTTTGAAGAATACCCGGACCTCTAGGATGATACTAGGGAAGTGGAGAAGAGATTTTGGCAGGGTTTGGACGAGCTTGAATGCTCAAATTGGTGTGAGGAGGAGAGGGAGGAGGTGCCCTTTTATAAGGGAGGAGAGGGGCACCTTAGGAAAATCTCAAAATATTATTTTATATTAAAGTCAAATTAGGTTTATAATGGTTCCAGAGGGTCTTATTTCAAAGATAAAGTGGGGATGGGTCGAAATCCTCTCATCCAATAGGATTTATACAAGTTTAGGTTAATATTTTAACCTTATCAATTAGATTTAACTCTAAGTTAAATAATTTAACTTTTACCGTGTCTTTTTGTTTTCTTACACTATATGGTTGATAAACATACTATATCAAGAAAAACGAACCCCAAGTTGTTTATTATTAATATATATAATCTTATCTAAGTCATTTGTCGGAACCTTATATTTTTAGGAATAAAATAACAATTAATAATATAATATTTATTTTAAAAACTATTTTATGTCAATTTTGACACTTTTTAATAATTGATTTTTGTGAAAATCATAATAGAATGATAAGTTATAAAAAAGTTACTTAAATAAACAATAACATGTCATATTAACCTATAAAATTATTGTAAGTCATAAAATGTCTCAAATTACATTTATTTGGGCATTTTAACATCAATTATGTCAATATTTCATTAATAAGACAACTACTGCATCATCTTTGTGTCATAATAAATAATAATTATTTAATCCCTAAAAATTATAAATAAATTCCTATAATGTATATAATTTTATTGTATTTCTGGAGACTATTAAGTTTCGAAGTTTCATAATGTTTTTCACTAAATTAAAATTATTATACTTATAAGATTTAAGAATGTGACATGTTGTCACATTCTTTGGTTTTAATAATAATTAAATTATTTTCATGGAACAAAGTCCATTAAATGAATCTAATCCGACCATTAGGTGATATGGGTCTACTTTTAGTCATCCAATAGGATTTTGATAAGTCTTAGGGTAATTTTATAATATTATATTTACCCTTAATTTCCCGATTTACTTTTAACTATGGTAAATAAACTTTACCGTAGTTACTATTCATAATTCCCAAAAATAAAAAGTGGCCTATTAACATAATTTGGACCCAATGATTCCAAATATGGAATCCATTTTTTAAAATTCAATACACAGAAGTTGCAGAAATTAAATTAAAATTAATCTCGTTGTCGAATAAAAACGGGTTTTTGTTTAAAACATTGCAAAAGATTGAATTGATTTAACCTACGAATTCAAGGTAAAATCAATGATAATGATATACATTATATTAAATGGTAAAAATATATTCTATTTATACTTTAAAACCATTAAATATTATAATTTAACCACATAAGATATTACGATGAAAAAAAGTTGTTTTTAATTAAAATATAGCGTGTTTTTACTATTCATTAAAATGTGAAAGTTACCAGAATAATATGAAAAATTTATCCAAAGTAAATTTTTATTTCTTGATTCAAAAGAAGTATTTTATTTTGTCAAATTTAACTAATAAACATGTCAAAAACTAGATTTAAAGTGGGTGCGCCATCAAAAGGCGACAAAACTGCATTTTTTGAAAAATACTTATTTTACCCGAAAATTTTATTTTGTTCTTATACCATGTTCTAGAAATGTGTAAGATGAATAATAATGTTATAAAATTCAAAATTTAGTTAATACTATTAATAACGGTTAGTTCATGACAATATTATAATAATATAACATTGTTTATTAAAACCCGGTATTGCGTACAACACACGCTATCGAGGAAGGTCGCGATTGCGTGTAATGCAAGCCAAGTCAGGTATGTGTGTTGTGAAAGATCCTTTTGGTGTAGTGTATAACACAAGACATTAATGAAATTAAAAAGAATATTTTTCATAAAATCTTGGGGTGTTACATTCTACCCACCTTAAAATGAATTTCGCCCTCGAAATTCGTTGGGGTTATAAATGGTTTACTATTCGAAAGTTTCTTTAATAGAAACCCACATCGTAAAAAGGAATACCAAAACCAATATTTAAAAACAAAAGTATGAAACGTAATGGTTACCCAAATAAACTAATCATTGGGTTTCCACATAGGTGAAAATATGGATATGGAAGAGAAATCTAACCATCATGATCTGATGGAGAGTGGTAGAGAACATGGCTATGGAAAAGCTAGCAATCACAAAGCCATAAATTTGTGATGATCTAAGGTACCATCTGATTCATCAGATATAATAGCACTAAGACAACATTTTTGGTTTTCAAGATCATTTCCCTAAAGTTGATGAAATTGGAATTAGAAGAAATACTTTTGTGATTTTGGTATAGTCTCACCGTTTGTCGTTCTTTGGACAATTTCCACTTCATCTCTTAAATAAATGAAGTTGAATTTTTCATTCGTGATGTGTTAGCAGATCATGTGATAGAATGATGGGTCATTCCATCTCTTTCAAACAAAAGGTTAGCAAAAGTTATTAAATATACATAAGTCATTCTATAGTGAGATTAATCATATATGGTTCCTAAAATGGACTTATACTTCATATATCATACTACTTAATATAATAAAACTAGTTTCTACTAAATAGGGACTTCCTGTAGGCCAGTGGTAGGCGATAGAGGCCAGTCGCACTTCGGTTGTGGGTTCGATTCCCACAGCCTTGTCCGACGCGATGGGCTGTCGCCCGTCCTGCAGGTTGTCCTTTTTCTAAAGCTATATTACTATAACATCCCATCAATAATATCGAAAAATGTTTTATCCTAACATATGTCCAACATAATCCATTCTAATCTTTAGTCTTATCTAAAAAACTTCGGCCCAAGCTCATAGTATAAAGAAAATGATTACTTTAAATGTCACAGAACAATCACGTGAATGCTATCATTTATCCCCCATATATCATAAGATATATCTTGTTGGTCAAATTACAAACATGTGAATACCTTAATCATGTATTCTCTTGAAGAATGAATACCCATTTAACCTTAGTTAAAACATGAATGCAGTTAAAAGTTAACAATTTCCACATACCAAAATCCTCAAAATTCTATATACTCAAACCATGATATCACTTAGTCCTTATATCAATCATGAGCTCATGAATACTGTTAAACATTTCATTTTCTCGGTTTCCCTTAATTATGCGCATATCATCTTATTTCCAAAAATATCTCAATCACCTTGAATACCACATTAGACCAATACATAAATATTCCAATACTCCATGATACAACATTATTTTGGAATCCCATTACATAAACACTTAATCATTCCACCACATCGTTGTCATATTCAACATTGCCAATAGTGATCGCATGTGACTTCCTTTTTTCTTTTGTCTTAAGCGGTTGCTCATGTCGATCATAACTAACCCTTGGATTAGGGCATTTATTAGCATAATTCCCCATTTCCTTGCACTTGAAGCATTGAAGTGTTGGTGGTGCATTCTCTGCAGTGTTTTCTTTATTCACATCATTAGAAACCCTTTTTCCATTACTTCGACACTCAGCTGCTCGATGAACTTCTTTTCCACACTGAAAACATTTTCTAGTCCCTTTAAGACAATCTCCACCACGATTCTTTCCACACTTTGTGCATAAGGAAACATTCATCTTCTTTTCACCATTATTCTGAGATTTCTCCTTGAACTCCATCTTTCGTTTCTTGTCAAAACCATGAGATGGATATGTAACACCAACTTCCATTTCTACCTTGATAGCACAACGCACAATTTTCTTCATAGCTACTGAAGTCTCTTATAGCTAATGCCCTTCGAAGACTTGGTTTTAAGACACTGAAAAATCGATCAACTTTACTTTCAGGTTGGATGATAATGCCAGATGCATACCTTGAAAGTCTTGTAAAATTCGCTTCGTATATACCAACAGATTCATCATCCTTCTGCTTCAGCTCAAGAAACTCCTTTTCCATCTTTGTTCGAAGAATACGAGGGAAGTAATTACTGAAAAACAAGTTCTTGAACTCATCCCATTCCATGGACTCAATTTCATCTCTTGGCCTCGTATTCTTGATAAGATTCCACCATTGATCAGCTTCACCTTCCAAACGATATACTGCTAAGATGACTTTATCATGTTCAGAACATAAAAAAACTGAAAATATCTTTTCAGTGGTACTGATCCATTGTTCAGAAACAAGTGGGTCGGAAGTCCCACTTAAAGAAGGTGGACATTGCCTCATGAAGGACTCAATAGAATACTGTTCCCTTCTCTTCTCATTTGGAAGTCCAGAATGATTCATAGCTTGTGTAAGTATAGCAATAAGATTTTGCACTCCATCTCCCATAACATTTGTTTGTTCAGGAGGACAATCATTGCATTGTCCATTGCATTGATCAACACGGTTTCTTTGGGTTCCAGCCATCGTCTAAAACCCAAAAAAAATAGTGTGAGAGGAAAAAATCATGCTAGGGAAAACAACATTATAAAGGGGGAGTATCCTCAATATCTAACTTCTTAGGTTAAATTCTATGATCGTTACTGTAGTTCTAGGACTGTATCTTATACGTATACTTATCCTTATGGACATCCCTAGACATACCTTAGAAATATCTCTAGGGATCTCACTAATGCTTTCACATCATAGTTTCCAAAGGTTGACTAAACCTTTCCTCTGATACCAACTGTAGAGACCCAAATCCTGACTTACATGGACATTAGATTACTTTTGTGGAATACTTAATACATAACAAAAACACACACACATGGATCGTAATAGTTTAGTGTCTTTGGAAACTCAGAATATAATCTTCTAATCATGGTGAAAGATCTTCAACATCTCCCATAAAGATCTTCCTTTTTTTACCTAAAACCTTTCATTATATCCTGGGGAAAAGAAAACATAAAAGGGTGAGCTCAAATGCTCAGTAAGGGTAAACAAAAGAAATATCAATCACATCATATACATAAGCACATAACTTTTGGAAATCTTAACCTGCAAAAGAGATCATAATTTCATAACATGGGATAAATCATGGCAGTGAAATGTAATCACAATAATCATAACTTAAAACATGAAACTTTGTGGCATACACACATAATCATAGAGAATAAATTCTTGTTAGTCAAGACTCATTGCCAAGACTATCTTAGTGGACAAATCCCCAATCTGAACCGAGTCACCCTCGTTTCAGTCCTATTTCACTAAACCGGTATAACCTACCATTCCAGTCATGTCTATCTCATGAGATATAAAATCTTTACCCAATGCATTGGGGGGAGATATAGGTCCCAGCCATCTCATAATGATACTATTCTTATGTGTTCCACAAAATCATAAATCATACATCATTTCATAACCCATGTAATAAAAATGGGAATCTTAAGCATCGTGACATCATAAAACAATTCATATTAGAAAAATGAATTCATAAAAAAATATTTCCATCACAACATAATCAACGTAATAATAGGGATAAAAACAGAACCCTTTATTATCTTATATGGAAAATAATTTTGATAAAACACTTGAACTCCATTCTTGAGGAAAATATCGTTTCTTCTTCAAAAACATTTTTCCTTTCTTAACATGTCATACAACTTTAAACTAAAAGAAGTTGATTAAAAATAAACTTGAACACTTGTAAAGGAAGATTCTTGGAAATAATGTTTTAAAAATCCATTCATTCCGTATAAGTTAAAAAAAACATTCTTCGTACTTTTGTCGGAAAAGTCAAAAAGTACCTCGTATGAAAAACGACAAAAGATTCCTTTCATATCTTTTACTAAAAACTCACCGAAGGGTAAAATTGGATTTAAAAAATTGTACGTGGATGGAAATAATATTACATATTGAGGAAACATGGATGTGGATGATAAAATTCACCCCAGTAAATACCAAAGTATACACAATCTCGGATAAAAATGAGATTGTGTTATTTCCCTTACCTTAAGTCTGATTTGCTTCATAAGTGTCTGAACCTCCTGTATAATGATTTAAATAATGTCATTAACTTATTACAGAATCATATTTATTGTTATGATATCATATATGGTTCACTTATGACTTTATATTACCCGTTCTTTTGTAAATTCCCTGTTAAATAAGCGTTTTGGGTAAAATCGTTTCATTTATCGTAGGTGTTTGGACTTGTTGTTCTTGACATTATTATTACTTATATCATGATTTACTTACTTCCAGAATATAAAACATGATTTATATATCATATATATTCAGTATATATATATATATAATAGATAGATAAATGAAATGAAACACACCGTTCATGGAGACAGTAGTCTGTACGTACGCATGAACGCTGTTTTCCTTTCCTTATTGTCTTGAATGGAAGTAAGTAGATGAAATACATATATACATAAATCCAGTAGCTTTATAATGTCATATATTTCATTATTATTTCTTATATATACTTTATAATCATTCTTAAATGGTTAACATGTAGAATGAATCTCATCGCGTCGTGGAGACGGTAGTCCGTACGTACGCACGAGCGATGATATCGTTCTCATGATCGTGAACTTGTGTTGAAGTGTATTTATAATAATTCAGTATCAATATCACTTTATAATAGTGATATATAGTTACTCATTACACCATTATACCCATCCAATTAAGGTGGTGGAGGAAAATAGATTACACCACGGCGTGGAGATGGTATTCCGTACGTACACACGCGCGGTGATTTCCTTTTTCCGTAGGATGGATAGAAGCTTAATTAGAGATGTTTCATATTTATAATAACATATCAGTATATAAGAAATACTGATGTTATTAATTTATCATGAAACAACTAAAGAAGAAGAAGTTGAAGAAGAATGAAATTGAAAAAGATCGGTAATGGATATTACCTCTTTTTGACGCGCCTTTTCTTAACCTCCACTTAAAGAACTAAGGATGGTCTTTCAAGAAGACCAGGACCACTAGGATGATACTAGGGAAGTGGAGAAGAGATTTTTTCAGGGGTTGTACGAGCTTGAATGCTCAAATTGGTGTGAGGAGGATAGGGAGGAGGTGCCGTTTTATAAGGGAGGAGAGGGGCACCTTAGGAAAATCTCAAAATATTATTTTATATTAAAGTCAAATTCGGTTTATAATGGTTCCAAAGGGTCTTATTTCAAAGATAAAGTGGGGATGGGTCGAAATCCTCTCATCCAATAATATTTAGACAAGTTTAGGTTATTATTTTAACCTTATCAATTAGATTTAACTCTAAGTTAAATAATTTAACTTTTACCGTGTCTTTTTGTTTTCTTACACTATATGGTTAATAAACTTACTATATAAATCCAAAAGAACCCCAAGTTGTTTATTATTAATATATATAATATTATATAAGTCATTTTTCCGAACCTTAGATTTTTATTAATAAAATAACAATTAATAATATAATATTTGTTTTAAAAACAATTTTATGTCAATTTTGACACTATTTAATAATTGATTTTTGTGAAAATCTTAACATAATTATACGTTCGAACAAAGTTACTTAAATAAACAATAACATATCATATTAACCTAAATAATTAGTGTAAGTCATAAAAAGTCTCAAATTACATTTATTTGGGCATTTATAACATCAATTATGTCAATATTTCATTAATAAGGCAATTACTGCATCATCTTTGTGTCATAATAAATGATAATTATTTAATCCTTAAAAATTATAAATAAATTTCTATGATGTAGATAATTGTATTAGATTTCTGGAGACTATTCATTTTCTATGTTTCATGAAGGTTTTCACTAAAGTAAAATTATTATACTTATACGATTTAAGAAAGTGACATGTTGTCACATTCTTTGGTTTTAATAATAATTAAATTATTTTCATGGACAAAAGTCCATTAAATGAATCTAATCCGACCCTTAGGTGATATGGGTAAACTTTTAGTCATCCAATAGGATTTTGACAAGTGTTAGGGTAATTTTATAATATTATATTTACACTTAATTACCCGATTTATCTTTAACTATGGTAAATAAAATTTACCGTAGTTACTATTCATAATTCCCAAAAATAAAAAGTAGCATATTAACATAATTTGGACCCACTGATTCCAAATATGGAATCCATTTTTTAAAATTCAATACACACAAGTTTCAGAATTTAAATTAAAATTAATCTCGTTGTCGAATAAAAACGGGTTTTTGTTTAAAACATTGCAAAAGATTGAATTGATTTAACCTACGAATTCAAGGTAAAATCAATGCTAATGACATACATTATATTAAATGGTAAAAATATATTCTATTTATACTTTAAAACCATTCAATATTATAATTTAACCACATAAGATATTACAATGAAAAAAAGTTGTTTTTAATTAAAATATAGCGTGTTTTTACTATTCATTAAAATGTGAAAGTTACCAGAATAATATGAAAAATTTATCCAAAGTAAATTTTTATTTCTTGATTCCAAAGAAGTATTTTATTTTTTCAAATTGAACTTATAAACATGTCAAAAACTAGATTTAAAGTGGGTGCGCCATCAAAAGGCGACAAAACTGCATTTTTTGAAAAATACTTATTTTACATGAAAAATTTATTTTGTTCTTATATCATGTTCTAGAAATGTGTAAGATGAATAATAATGTTATAAAATTCAAAATTTTGTTAATACTATTCATAACGGCTAGTTCATGACAATATTATAATAATATAACATTGTTTATTAAAACCCAGTATTGCGTACAACACACGCTATCGAGGAAGGTCGCGATTGCGTGTAATGCAAGCCAAGTCAGGGATGTGTGTTGTGAAAGCTCCTTTTGGTGTAGCGTATAACACAAGACATTAATGAAATTAAAAAGAATAATTTTCATAAAATCTCGGGGTGTTACAATCTAGGGGTCACTAAATATGTTATAAACAAAGGAATAAAGAAACACATAGATTATATATGTATATGAGATATTATTACCTTAGGGTAAGTGGGTGGAAATCGATAGATATCCACTAAGGGTCTATACACAGATCTAGATCTCGTATAAGGGAGTCTTAGGAAACATATCATGAAATTTAATGTCATGATAATAGGATGAAAGGGGACACTTTTACATTGATATTGTTTGTAAGATAGGTTCAATACATGTGCTAGGGATCCCACATGAATTTGTCTCTCGTGTTAGATAATTTCTATGATGATGGACCATTATGATCATTTTAAAGTAATAAATAGTGACATAAATGTTGTATTATTTAATTTCATGTTACTAGGACCAACTCTGTGATGTTTAATAATATTACGCATAGATTTTAGGGCGGTATATAGTTTATGGTCATCGTGCTTAGACCAATATATCGTACTATTTATGATCACATGATAATGAATCCTATCACACTATTTAATGTCATTTGGTGGAGATTTATACTATTTATATTGAAATAATTCATTGAGGAAGTGCTTTAGGAAATTTTGAGTCTTAGAGAATGGAACACTGTTATTTATTTTAATGTTTTTTTGTTCAGAATTTGGGAACTGATATGAAATTATTCAATAAATTTTTTCAAAAATATTGCATTGGTAAGTGGTGTGATTCATTCTCTATCCATTGTGTCCGATGAGTAAGATCGTTTCTAGTACACCATGTTTATAATGCAAGGACCCTCCCATTTTTGTTTGAGTTTCAGAGTCTAACTAAATGGATCATAGGAATTCTGAGTGTTGGAAACAATACCCATTAAGGGAATGAGTGGAGATGAACCTTCCTACTGAAAGATAATGATATTTTTTTTGGATTGAACTCCATGTTGTGTAGTGTGAAAAATACTTTCTTATCAAGGATCTCTAACTCAGTAATTCATTTATAAGACAAATAATTTTCAAAAAACTGATTTGAAATTGAAATTTGAAGTGAGGTATTGTTGACAATAATGTTTAGGACCACATATGTCCCATAAAATATTTTATATGGGGTATCTTGGATAACTATGAGAGTTTTGGGGTAATAATTCCACATGGAATGATAGATTTTATCTATTTATTATTTCTTATCATTATCCACCATCTTCAATAGGATATTTGATATTTTTTAAATAAATAATTTATATGTTTTCACAAGCATGGTTATGGGATGAGTGGTTGGACTTAATTTTGTACTCTTGATACAACCTCTTAAACACAGATGAATATAATACGGGGAAATTTTTCATCAGTATAGTTTGAGGAAAAACAAATTTATTGATGCTATTCAACATGAAAATGTT
Organism: Viscum album; assembly: GCA_963277665.1. NCBI lineage: Eukaryota > Viridiplantae > Streptophyta > Magnoliopsida > Santalales > Viscaceae > Viscum > Viscum album. The sequence continues at coordinate 1,265,456,047 of OY728129.1, read as the reverse complement.
TATGGTATTTATTGTATCGACTTCCTTGAGGCCTATAACATTGAACTATATGGATAAAAAGCCCGATGAAGTAACTATACACCTGAAATACCTAGAAAAGGAAGGCTGATAGGTCCCAATTACATACATTCCATCAGTGGAATGTGAGCATGAATACATGAAAGTATGCAGTAATTCTATATTTTGATGAATAAATACAATGTGTACCAAGAATGAATGGATTTTTTTGGTAAAATCCATGCTTTCCTGAATCATTGAGGGAAAAACATTCCCAATCCTCTTGATCTACGGAGATAGATTTTTTCCAAGCTAATGATCACCATATCTTCTATACTGGACTTCTTGTATGATGGTGAGAGACTTTCTTCCCTTAATTATTTTAAAGAGGACTCCATAAAATCCTCACATGTTGAGAAATTTATGAAATATGACACCATCATAGATGATAGAGTTCACTAAATAGAAATGAACCTACTCTTTGTTGGATTTTTCTAGTGATGTACCTGGTCTTATAGGTAGTCTAAAATTGGAGATATCCAGTAGGATATGGAATTTATTGGAAGAACTACTAAAAAAATGGGCAAGCGAAGCACTACTAAAAAAATGGGCAAGCGAAGCACTACCCTTTTATCTGTGCTAAAAATGCACGGATAAAGGGGTCATTTATCAGCACTTTTTTTAGTAGTGTTGATAAAGGGGGGATTTATCAGTACTTTTTCCTACGGATGATAAATTTTAGTTTTCAAAAAAAAAATCATGAAAAATAAATTATTGTCATATAAGTATATTTATATTGATATAAATATAATATATATTTTTTAAATATGTTTTAGATATGTATAAATAGACTATTAAATTTAATATATAAGAAATTTAGTGAAAATTTATTTAAAATATAAAAAAAATATTATTAATTAATAATTTTCTAATTATTATCGATTGAAAATTATTTAATAACAATTTGAAGACACAAAAAATGAAAACAATTAAAAAAAGATCTAAAATATGTTGAAAATGTAACTTAAAGTACAAAATTCCATAAATTTTGATCCGGGTGTCTGTTTGAGCTCTACAACATATAAAATCAAGGCATGTGACAATCTCTACGCACATGTGACCCTCGAAAAGCTCTTATCACATTTTTCAAGGTCAAAAAGGCCCATAAGGCCTCCAAAACTAAGTTTTTAGTCGGGATAGACCGATTTGTTAACATTCAAACAATTATAACTTTTGATCTGTATGTATGTTAGCCCAGTACCACATATCATATCGAAGATTATTTCATTTTCTTCAATTTTACTAGTTTTAGGGTTGAATAGGGCTTCTTGATTATAAGTTATGGTCATTTTAGCATTCTATGGATTTTTAAATGCACATATATATATATTTATTCATAAAAATATTTGTGTGTTTGTGTGTGTCTGTGTGTGTGTGTTGTATATATGAATGTATGTATTTATTTATTTAATTATAAACACAAACAAAAAACATATTTCATAAATGTATTGAAAACTAATCTTATAAGTATATACTAATATAAAAATAAATATACATATAAAAAATTATAACTAAATATATATATATAAATATTTATAAATCTATATTAATATACGAATGAATATATATATACTAATATATGAATAAATATATTTATATTAATATGAATCTATATTAATATTTGAATAAATATAACTATATATATAAATAAATAGACATATCATTAAATAGAGAAAAATTGAAATGGCTCAGTGGTAAATGTGTTTCCACGAAAGGGGGGAGGTCATGGGTTTGAGTTTGGGTGGAAGAAAAGGGGTTTATGCGTGTGGGGATTCGCGGGAAGGGCAGAGTGCGAGAGACCTCCTAGCGCTGATAAAGGGGGGGTCAAGCGATGTTAAAGGCCCTCCATGCATTATTTAATTTTTTTTCAATTTTTTTAATTTTTTTGACCATTATGAGCACTTCTTAAAAAACGTTGATAAAGGTACCTTTTATCAGCGATAAAAAAAAGCACAGATAATGGTATATTTTATCAGCGCTATTTTTTAGAGCTGATAAAAGGGGCCTTTATCAACGCTTTTTGGAGCACTGATAAAATGTACCCTCGCTATATTAGCTGTAGAGACCCAAAGCTTGACGTACATAGACATTACATTACTTTTTGCGGAATACTTAATACATAACAAAAACATACACACAAGGAACGTAATAGTTTATTGTCTTTGGAAACTCGGAATATAATCTTCTAATCATGGTGAAAGATCTTCAACATCTCCCATAAAGATCTTCCCCTTTTGTTTTTTACCTAAAAACTTACATTAAATCCTAGGGAATAGAAAACATATAAAGGGTGAGCTTAAATGCTCAGTAATGGTAAGCATGGAGAAAATAAAACAAAGCATATACATTTGAACTTCAAAACATGAACATAAAGTTTAAACATCAAAAACATGAGTTGTGAAATAAATCCTGGCAGTACGTAAGGCATAGATAATAAAGGAACATAAATCATGATAAAATAGCTTGGAAATAAAACTTATAATTGTGGAAAAACATTAATCACATGATATGATTTACACAGTATCCAAGGCATTCCTTCCAAGACCATCTTAGTGGACAAAGTCCCTTACTGAACTGAGTTCACTCCTCATTCCAGTCCTGTATCACTGAACCGGATTAACTTGTCATTCCAGCCATGTCTATCTCATGAGATATAAATATTTTCCCAATGAATTGGAGGTATATATAGGTCCCACCCATCTCATAATGAAATCATTCTTACTTGTGCCCCAATATAATCATAAATCGTTCATCATAACCAAAAGAATAAAAATGGGTTTCATAAAAATCATCTGATCATAACATAATCCATATAAAACTAATGGATATCATTTAATCATAAGAAAATTGAAGCCCTGTAAATCATAGAGATATTATACTTGAAACATACACATATAAATAATTCCATCTTAGAGGGAAAATGGTTTTGATAAATAACATTAAATGAATTCTTGAGGAAAATATCCTTTGTTCTTCAAAATAATTTTCTTTTCACAAAACACCATGAAATTTTAAAAGAAATGTTTTTTGTTGAAAATATTCATTAAATCTTGTACAGAAAGATGCATGAAAATAGGGCATTATGAAACCATAAAAATCTGTTCATGCCGTATAAGTTAAAAAAACACTCTTCTCATACTTTTTCTGGAAAAGTCAAAAAAGTACCTCATAACATAAAAAAAAGAATTATTGCTTACATACCATATAGTAAAATTCCAAAATGGGAAAAAACTTCAAACATACATGAAACCATTTTTAGAAAACAGGGACATGGATGATAAATATAACCTCAGTAAATACTTACGAATAAACAATCTCGGATAAAAACGAGATTGGAAAAGTTATCCCTTACCTTAGGTCTGATATTCTTCGTACGTATCCGAAACTCCTGTATAATGATTTATATAATTTCATGACTTATTACAGAATCATATTAATTGTTATGATATTATATATGGTTCACTTATGACTTTATATTACCTGTTCTTTTGTAAATTCCATGTTCAAGCAGTGTTTTGGGTAAATCGTATTATTTATCGTACGTGTTTGGAATTGTTGTTCTTGATATTATTATTAATTATATCCTGATTTACTTACTTCCAGAATTTAGAACATGATTTATATATCTTATATATTCAGTATATATATATATATATATATTTAATAGATAGATAAATAAAATATAACACACCTTTCATGGAGACAGTAGGTCTTACGTATGCATGAATGTTGTTTTCCTTTCCTTATTTAATTGAATGGAAGTAAGTAGATGACATATATATATATATATACATAAATATAGTAGCTTTATCATGTCATATATTTCATTATTATTCATTATATATACTTTATTATTATTCTTGAATGGTTAACATGGAGAATGAATCTCATCGTGTCATGGAGACGGTAATCCGTACGTACGCACGAGCGATGATATCATTCCCATAATTATTGAATGGAATTGAAGTGGATGATATAATATTTAATAATCTGTATGATGTTATAATAACCATATATTGTTATTCTTTACACCATTATACATATCCAAGTAAGGTGGTGGTGGAAAAAAGATTACACCACGGCGTTGAGACGGTATTCCGTACCTACGCACGCGCGGTGACTTCATTTTCCGTAGGATGGATAGAAGATGAAAGATTTTTGTTTCATATTTATATTAACATATTAGTATATTATTGATACTGATATTATTAATTTATGAAAAAACAAATAAAGAAGAATAAGTATAAGAAGAAATAAATTGGAAATAATCAGTAAAGGATATTACCTCTTCTTTAACGCGCCTCTTCTTAACCTCCTCATAAGGAACTATATATGGTCTTGTGAGAAGACCAGAATCTCTATAATGTTTCTCAGAAAGTCTAAAAGGTAAATGGGAAGGTTTTGGATGAGCTTGAAGGCTCCAAATTGTGTAAAGAGAAGAGGGAGGAGGTTCCCTTTTATATGGGAGAAGAGGGGCACCTGAGGAAAAACGTAAAATAGTATTTCATAATAAAGTCATATTCAGTTTATAATAACTCCAAATTGATTTATTTAGAAGATAAAGTGTGGATGGGTCTAAATCCTCTCAACCAATAGGTTTTAGACAAGTTTAGGTTACTATTTTAACCTTATCATTTAGATTTAACTCTAAGTTAAATAATATAACTTCTAATGTGTCTTCTTGTTTTCTTACAATATATGGTTAATAAACTTACTATAACAAGCCAAACTAACCCCAAGTGGTTCATTATTAAAATATATAACCTTATATAAGTCATTTGGCCAAACCATTGATTTTTAGGAATATAATAATAATTAGAAATATAATATTTCTTTTAAAAACTATTTTATGTCAATTCTGACACTATTTGGTAATTGATTTTTTTGAAAATCATAACAGCATGATTAGTTCGAAAAAATTTAATTACATCAATAATAAATTGTCATATTAACCTAATAAATTACTGGAATTTATTAAAAGTCTCAAATTACATTTATTTGGGTATTTATAACATCAAATATGTTAATATTTTATTAATATGGTAATTACTGCATCATCATTATGTCATAAATTAATTAAATTATTTAATGTATAAAAATTATAAATAAAATAAAATTATGTAGTAAATATTTTTATATTTCTAATGAATATTTTAGTCGATTTTATCTTTTGTATAACCCTATATTAAAAATGTTTTAGTTATTAATATTTGATTTTAACTATTTTAACTATTCTTTAAATAAAATAATAATAAATTTCCTAATCTAATACAAGTTGACCTAAAGGGTAATATGTTATTACTAAGGTTGGTTTTGGTCAAATTACACTTATCCAATAGAATTAGGACATGTTTTAGAGTAATAATAATATCCTTTTTACCCTTAATTAACCTATTTACTTTTAACCGTGGTAAATAAAACTAAAAAGTTACTATTCAACAAAATTATTTTTTTCTTATTGAAACACATTTTACACCTTGATATTAACAGTGTCTCTCAGAGTTTTGAAATTCCACTCACAGAATTGGAAAATTAAGTTTTATGTATTTTTTCAAATTCTCTTAGGAGGTGGGTAAAAGACGGAGAAAAGTTCAATAAAATTTTTATATATCTAAAATTATTATAAAATGACTCCAATGAATTACATTGAACATATATAGGTATTATATATCAATTTTTACCTAAAATAAATTTAAAATAAATAAATAAATATTTAAATTAAAAGTCGGTTTTTAAATAGTATCCCAATGTTTTCACTATTCATCAAAATTGAAAGTTTTCAGAAAAATGCCAAACAATTATCCTAGGCTAATTTCAATATTCCGAATCCAAAAATCAAGTCCATTTTGAATGATAAAATTTATAAAATTTCAAAAAGTGGGTATTAATATTCATAACATCCAGTTCATAATAATATTATAATAATATCTCGTTTAGAGAAAGTTGGTATTGCGTACTACACACGCTATCAAGGAAGGTCTTGATTATGTGTAATGCAAGCCAAGTAAGGGATGCGTGCAGTGAAAGATCAGTTTGGTGTTGCGTATAACATAATCAAAACTTATTTCATTTATACATTAAACAAAATCTATACTTAATTATGGGTAGAATAATTTCCACAAAACGGTCTTGAAATTGTGTGTAACACAAGCCAAGAATAGTGTTGCGTATACAGCAAGCTAATACGGTGTTTTGTATAGTACAAGCTAATATTGGTATAGTGTATAATTGAAGACATCAAAGAAATTAAAAATAATTAATCTCATAAAATCTCAGGGGGTTACGTTATACCCCCCTTAAAATGAATTTTGCCCTCGAAATTCGTTGGGGTTATAAATGGTTTACTACTTGGAAGCTTCTTCCATAGAAACCCATATCGTAAAAAAGAAATTATAAAACTTTATTTTAAAAAGTAAATTAAGAAATGTAATGGTTACCCGGATTAACTCATCACTGGGTTTCCACATAGGAGAACACAGGTTGAAATATGGATATGGAAGAAAAATCTAACCATCTAGTTCTGATGGAGAGTGGTAGAGGGCATGGATATGAAAATTCCAACAATCACGAAGCCATAAATTTGTGATGATTTAAGGTACCATCTGATTCATCAGATATGAGGGTATAAGGACAACATTTTTGTTTTTCAAGATCATTTCCCTAATATTGAATATTTTTGAATTAAAAGAAATACTTAGTTGATTTTGGTACAATCTTACCGTTTCTCATGCCTTAAACAATTTCCACTACACCTCTTAAATAAATGAAGTTGAATTTTCCTTTTGCAAAGTCTTAGCAGATCATGCGATAGAATGATACATCATTCCATCTGTCTCAAACATAAGGTTAGCAAAAGTTATATACATAAGTCCATATATGGTGAGATTAATCATATATGGTTCCAAAAATGGACTTATACTTCATCTATCATATCGTTTAATAAAATAAAACTAGTTTATACTAACCAGGTACTTCTTGTAGGCCATAGGTAGGGGATAAAGGCATGTCGCACTTCAATTGTGGGTTCGATTCCCACAACGTTGTCCGATGCGACGGGTTGTCGCCCGTCTTGCAGGTTGTCCCTTTTTCTGAAACTACACTATAATAACTTTCCATCAATAATTTCGAAAAAAGTTATATCCTTAAAGAATAATAACTTATGTTCAACATAATCCATTCCAATATTTAGGCTATTCCAAAATACTTATGTCCAATCTCATAGTATAAATAAAATGATTACTAGAAAGTTCATCTACCAAGAATTGAATACCATCATTTATCACCCGTATATCATAAGATATATATATCTTGTTGGGCAAATTCCTAACATGTTAATTCCTTAATCATGTATTCTCTTGAACATGAGTACCCATTGAACCTTAGTGAAAACATGAATGTTGTCAAAAGTTAACTCTTTCCACATACCAAAATCCCAAAAAAATTTATACTCAAACCATGATATCACTTTGTCCTTATACCAGTCATGAGCTCATTAATACTATCAAACATCTCATTATCTCATTATCCTTTCATTATGCACATATAATCTACCTTCCAAAAATATTTGAATAACCTTTCATGGTTATCGGTACCATTCATCATATACTTTAAAAACTCAAGGAAAGATAATAGTGTAACAATCCTGAGATGATTCTTTATTCCATAGTACCATTAAATTACATATACAAAAAAACTCTTAATAAACATACAATCATTCCACTACCTTCTTAAGCCACTGACTGAGCTTCATCATTTCTTTCATCTCATATATCATTTGTAGTCTCTTCATCATCATCCACATAAATACTACCCATATGACCATGTTGATTCTCTTCATGAGATTTTACCTTAGGGAATTGGTTTGAATAATGCTCATACATTCCCCATTAAAAACATTTATTCATTGTTGATGTCGTTGCAATACCATTATCCTTCTCTATGGTGTTAACTGATCCTTTTCCTTTGCACTTACTAGATTTTTTTCCATATTTTCCATACCCAAAGCATCTTCCAGTTCCTTTGAAACATTCTCCTTGATGACTCTTCCCACATGATTCACATGAGGAAAATTGAACTTTCTTTCCTCTATGATCATCGTGAAACTCCTTCTTTCTCTTATTAACTGAGTCAGGAAACTTTCCAAAGTTGAGATTATTGATCATATTATGAGATTTCTGATTAGGCATAATAATGATGTTTCACCTTCCAAATCCCATTTCATTTTCTTGATCATGAAGAATATCATTTCATTGTCCATCATAATATCCATTAACATGAATCTTCTGGTTTCCAGCCATTTTCTAAAACCCAAAAATAATAGTGTCAGAGGCAAAAATCTTTCTTGGGAAACAACATAATCAAGGGGAGTACTTTCAATCTATAACATCATAGGTTTAATCCTAGGTTATTCATGATCGTTATCATAATTCTAGGACTGTAACCTATAATTATACCTAAACTTAGAGACACCCCTAGACACACCGTAGAAATATCTCTAGGGATTTCACTAATGTTTTCGCATCCTAGTTTCCAAAGGTTAAATAAACCTTTCCTATGATACCAATTGTAGAGACCCAAAGCTTGACATATATAGAAATTACATTAATTTTTGCAGAATACATAATAAATAACAAAAACAGACACACAAGGACCATAATAGTTTAGTGTCTTTAGAAACTCAAAATATAATCTTCTAATCGTGGTGAAAGATCTTCAACATCTCCTATAAAGAACTTCCCATTTCTTTCTTACCTAAAACCATTCTTTAAATACTAGGGAAATGAAAACATATAAAGGGTGAGCTCAAATTCTCAGTAAGGGTAAGCATGGAGAAAATAAAACAAACCATATACATTTGAACTTCATAACATGAACATAATGTTTAAACATCAAAAACTGGAGTTGTGAAATAAATCTTGGTTGTACGTAAGCCATAGATCATAAAATAATGTCAATCATGATAAAATAGCTTGGAAATAAAACCTTTAACTGTGGAAAAACATTAAGCACATGATATGACTTCCATAGTAGCTAAGGCATTGCTGCCCGGACAATCTTAGTGGAGAAAGTCCCTTACTAAACCGAGTTCACTCCTCGCTCCAGTCCTGTATCACTAAACTAGATTAACATTCCGTTCCATCCATGTCTGTCTCATGAGATATAAATCTTTACTGAATTCATTGGAGGTAGATATAGGTCCCACCCATCTCATAATGAAATCATTCTTACTTGTGCCACAACATAATCGTAAATCATTCATCATAACCCAAACAATAAAAATGGGTTTCATTAAATCATCCCATCATAACATAATATATATAAAACAAATGGATATCATTTCATCATAAGAAAAGTGAAACCATGAAAATCATATAGATATTATACATGAATCTTACACATATAAATAATGTCATCTTAGATGGAAAACGGTTTTGATAAAACACTTGAAAAGAATGTTTGAGGAAAATATCCTTTCTTCTTCAAAATCATTTTCTTTTCACAAAATGCCATGTAATTTTTTAAGAAACAGGTTTTGTGGAAAATATTCATTAAATCTTGTACATTAAGTTTCATGAAAATAAGGCGTTATGAAACCATAAAAATCCGTTAATTCTTTATAAGTTAAAAAACCTTCTTCTCTTACTTCTGCTGGAAATGTAAAAAAAGTACCGCGTAACGTAAACAAAAGAAAGATTCCTTACATACCAAGTAGTAAAAGTAAAAAATGGGAAAAAGGAATTTAAACATACATGAAACTATTTTTATAAAACAGGTACATGGATGATAAATATAACCCCAATAAATACTTATTAATAAACAATCTCGGATAAAAATGAGATTGGAAACGTTATCCCCTACCTTAGGTCTGATATGCTTCGTACGTATCCGAACCTCCTGTATAATGATTAAAATTATATCATTGACTTATTACAGAATCATATGCATTGTTATGATATCATATATGGTTCACTTATGATTTTATATTACCCGTTCTTCTGTAAATTTTAGGTTAAAGCAGTGTTTTGGGTAAAATCGTATTATTTATCGTACGTGTTTAGACTTGTTGTTCTTGATATTATTATTACTTATATCATGATTTAATTACTTCCAGAATGTAAAACATGATTTATATATTATATATATTCAGTATATATATATATAATAGATAGATAAATGAAATGAAACACACCGTTCATGGAGACGGTATGTCGTACGTACGCATGAACAATGTTTTCATTCCGTATCGACGTGAATGGAAGTAAGTAGATGAAATATATATATACATAAATCCAGTTGCTTTATCATGTCATATATTTCATTATTATTCATTACATATACTTTATAATTATTCTTTAATGGTTACCAGGGATAGTGAATCTCATCGCGTCATGGAGAAGGTAATTCGTACGTACGAACGAGCGATGATATCTTTCCCATAATTATTGAATGGAATTGGAGTGGATGATATAATATTTAAGAATCAGTATGATGTTATAATAACCATATATAGTTATTTTTACACCATTATACTCATCCAAGTAAGGTGTTTGTGGAAAACAGATTATACCACGACGTGGAGACGGTATTCCGTACGTACGCATGCATTTTGACATCATTTTTTGTAGGATGGATAGAAGATGAAATAGGGTTGTTTAATATTTATAATAACATATCAGTATATGAGTGACACTAATGTTATTAATTTATTATGAAACAAATAAACAAGAAGAAGTAGAAAAAGAAATAAATTGGAAATAATTGGTAAAAGATATTACCTCTTCTTTGACGCGTCTCTTCTTATCCTCCTCTTAAGGCACTAGATTTGGTCTTTTGAGGAGACCAGAACCTCTATAATGTTTCCAGGGAAGTTGAGAAGGTAAATGGGAAGTGGTTGGCCGAGCTGGAAGGCTCAAAATTGTGTAAAGATAAGAGGGAGTAGGTTCCCTTTTATAAGGGAGGGGAGGGGCACATTAAGAAAAACATAAAATATTATTTTATAATAAAGTCATATTTGGTTTATAATCGCTCCAAATTGATTTATTTCTAAGATAAAATGGGGCTGGGTCGAAAGCCTCTCAACCAATACGTTTTAGAAAAGTTTAGGTTACTATTTTAACCTTATCATTTAGAATTATCTCTAAGTTAAATAATTTAAATTTTACCGTGTCTTCTTGTTTTATTACACTATATGGTAAATAAACTTACTATAACAATACAAAATAACCCCAAGTGGTTCATTATTAATATATATATTCCTATCTAAGTCATTTTTCCAAACCTTAGATTTTTAGGAATAGAATAAAAATAAATAATATAATATTTCTTTTAAAAACTATTTTATGTCAATTTTGACAATATTTAGAAATTGATTTTTTTGTAAATGATAATAGCATGATTAGTTCGAAAAAGATAATTTAATAAATAATAACATGTCATTTTAACATAAAAAATTACTGGAATTTATTAAAAGTCTCAAATTACATTTATTTGGGTATTTATAACATCAATAATGTTAATATTTCATTAATAAGGTAATTATTGCATCATCATTATGTCATACATAAATTAAATTATTTAATGTCTAAAAATTATAAATAAAATACAATTATGTAGGAAATATTTTTATATTTCAAATGAAAATTTATATTCTAATTTATCTCATTTATAACCCTATATTAAAAATGTTTTAGTTATTAAACATTGATTTTAACTATTTTAACTAATCTTTAAATAAAATAATAATAAATGTCATAATCTAATCCATGTGGACCTAAAGGGTAATATTTTATTCCTATGTTTGGTTTTTGTTCAAATTACACTTATCCAATAGAATTAGGATATGTATTAGGGTAATAATAATATCATTTTTTCCCTTAATTATACTATTTACATTTAATCGTGGTATATAAAAGTAAAACGTTACTATTCATAAAAAATTAGTTTTATCTTATTGGACCACATTTTATTCCTTGATGATAACTATGTCTCTCAAATTTTCAAAATTCTACTCACAGAAGTGGTAAAATTATGTTTTCTGTAAATTTTCAAATTCTCCTAGGAGGTGGGTAAAAGACAGTGAAAAGTTCAATAAACTTTTTATAAAACTAAAATTATTATAAAATTACTCCAATGAATTACATTGAACATATATAGATATTTTGTATCAATTTTGACCTAAAATAAATTTAAATAAATTAAATAATTATTTAAATAAAAAGTCGGTTTTTAAATAGTAACCCAGTGTTTTCACTATTCATCAAAAATTGAAAGTTTTCAGAAAAATACCAAGAATTCACCCTAGGATAATTTCAATATTTCGAATCCAAAAATGAAGTCCATTTTGAAAGATAAAATTTATAAAATTTCAAAAAGTGGGTATTACTATTCATAACAGCAAGTTCATAATAATATTATAATAATATCTCGTTTAGTGAAACTCGGTATTGCGTACTACACACGCTATCGAGGAAGGTCTTGATTACATTTAATGTATTCCAAGTAAGGGATGCGTATAGTGAAAGATTTGTTGGGTGTTGCGTATAACATAATCAAAACTTATTTCGTTTATAAATTAAACAAAATCTATACTTAATGTTGTGTAGAATAGTTTCCACAAAATGAACATGAAATTGTGTGTAACACGAGCTAAGAATAGTGTTGCATATACTGAAAGCTAATACGGTGTTGCGTATAGTACAAGATAATCTTAGTGTAGTGTATAATAAAAGAAATCAATGAAATTAAAAATAATATATCTCATAAAATCTTGGGGTGTTACATTAGTGTTGAGCTTTATAGCGCTTTTTTGCGGTGTTAAAGCCCGTTTTTAGCACTGATATAGGCCGTTTTTGTAGTAGTTGAGGAATAGGGGTTCAACCAAACCCAGGGTAGTTTTGACATCACCGATCTCTTCCAAGATGTTTCTAATGAATAAATATACCATCCTATGATGTGAAATATGAATGACCATCTCATCTTAGTATAGGATTGTAAGGGAGGAAGATGAATATGACATGATTTCACTATTAATGGTTTGAAAACCTGAAATAAAGGTTTTATTTAGCTTGGAGGGGAACTCTTACTTTATATATTAGACATAATCAACTTTATGGATTTATTTTTCTTTTTTTACGACATATTTTCTATTAATTTCTTTTCATGACATTTTTAAATTTCAATTGATTTTAAGGTTTTCCATTATTTTCTGTAGAGTTTTTTCCCAATCTAGTGTTGAGGGATTCGTACTCAATGTCATTATTAGGGAATCATTATTACTCAATTAATGAATAGTAAAAAACTACTTTGTTAAGTGAAATTAATGGAATTAATAAAACAAAACTATTACAAGTCTAGTTCTCCATCACTGTTCTTATCATGATTCATGAAGCACCATAAAAATACATTTCACATGCCCAAATGTATCCTATACAGAGATGGATTTAACATCATAGAGATTTATTCCCAATATACAACCCTCAAGAGTCATCTGTTCTATAGGAAAGTATGCCAATTCCTTCCATTTGAATACATTTTGAGGTATGAACTAAATCTTAAACAGTTATTGGATGAATTCCCATCACACCATAAATCAAGTCAAAATTGGGAAACTAAGGATATACATAACCGGTTCAACATGAGAGAGAAAATTTATCTCGTGATTATGTAGACAATGAATCATCTTTTACATCCCAATGATTAATACAAATCATTTATTATTGACATTAGAATACTATAACTCAGTATACATCAAGTTTTGATTGAGATAATATATTTCATTTTCATTCCACACAAAATTATTCTCAGCCAGAAGTGCACCAATCGAATTCCTTAGATTCACCGCATATAAAGGGGAATGTTTTCATTCAACTTGTGGAATCATGAGTATGGGGTTAATGACGTACTTATTTAGGTTTTCAAGGTTTCTCTACCAGTCCTCATAAAACCTTTCATCCACCCCTTTTTTCATTAATATTTTGAAGTGAAAGCATTAAATAATATTATTGGTTACGAATCTATTTATGATGGTATGATTCCATTTGATTCATCTCAATTCCTTAAGGATTTATAATGGAGGAATATTTATAATAGAGTTTTTATTTTTGGTGTTGAAGTCAATGTTGTGATGGTGCCCTACAAAGTTGATATATTATCCTGATTTTACCACCATTGTGAACTTCAAGGTTTTTATTTTTAGGATATGATTCTGAATAATCATAAAAATAATAATTTACCGTCTATAAAATGAACAAATAATTGTTGATATATAAATTCCTGGTCATACACATACAACTACAAAGATTACTGAAATATATTTTTAAAGGTGTGATGCAGAGTTAGTTGATATCCCTTGCATATGTTCATTAAACCAAAAGAAATTACATGGTAAAAATATATCCCTTTAGTGATGGACTCAATATCATTCAATATGAATGATATAATAATGTTTAATTCCATTTGAATGAATTTTTAGAATAAACCTTAGATGTTTAACCTTTGGTCTCAAACTATAGTAGATTCAAAGTACCTAAATAGGTTCTTGTCTATGTTTATCTGAGATGTGTAGTACACTAATGATCAAATTTTTCATTGAGGGGATAACAAATTTCATCAAAATATCATACTTTGGAACTAGTAGTTGTAGCCTCCAAACATGACTTTATTTCATATCCTTGGGATTCAAGGTCATTTCACTTGGTGTTTATAGTACTTATTTCTATATGGAAAATGAAGACATGTCCTTCCTTAGTTGGTTTGGTTGAGCTAGATTTCCATGTACCTATAATGATTACATATTTTCAGACATGCTAACAAATATTCAATGGCAATTGTATTTGAATAATTCTCAGGGGACACTTTTTTATCTCAAATTTCTGAGTGGGATTATTTAATAGCTTTACATAGAGTCTTAACATCATATAATGCTTTGGTAAGGGAATAATTCAAATATTGATACCTTCTTTGGGAGTGTCTTCCATGGTTCCCTCAGCTGTTATATCCCCATCCTTATATTCCCCTATTTTTTTATGGATAACTCATTTATAAATTCATATTCTTCCATGGATAAGGTATTTTCTAGGTGAATGAAATTAATACAGATGAGAGGTGGCTTCCCATCTGAGAAATATTATGTTTGATGGATTAGAACCAATGCATTGAATAACTGGGAAGAAAATCCATTAGTCTGGATTGGATTAAAAGTTAGTCAAGAATCCTTATTATACATGATTTTATACATTTATTATTATTATTTCTTCTAGATGATAGAGTAGAGGGTGTGTCATTGGATATTGCATTGGGAATTTGGGTTAAAACCAGTTGAATGAGTTATACCTTGAGGACATTATGATCTAGATTGAATACCTTTTGTTTCTTCCCATAATTGATGTTTCATTCATTAATGTATGGAACTTAATGATAGAAATCCTCTTACACTTGTTGGGTAGTAGATACATCAAATACATGTTACATTGGTTTTCCCAACCTCACCTATTAATAATCATCTATTTTATAGATGATATACATCAAGTTGAAGTAGTATTGAATGATGTGGCCTAACATCAAAATGAATATGATGTATTTGGGATTCAAAATATGTACAGATTTATTACGTTTATTGGTATTAGGAAGAATGAGTAGATTAATTTCTATGGATATGATGAATTATCTGAAAACAATAGGTTTTAAAAAAATTAGGTTCAATATCTTAGGATCTCATTCAATGGGTGTAATTTATTCTTCCCCACCATTACATGGGGGTGACTTTTTTCATCAGTCTATGAGAGGTTTCATGTGATACGTATATTTCATGGGAATCATAAAAGTTGTTTACACTCATTTAATAAAAATAGTAGATATTTCCAATTTTCTTGTCCTATTTTTTCTAGTTTCATTAATATGATGAGATTTTACTTTAGTTAACTAAATGGAATCCTCTGGACAATTTTCTATGATTGCAAGAACCCATAATCCACATGGGTATTTCAATAAGATTTACATTGTCTAAAACCCATTATAAATTGTAATGACCCGCCAATTCCCATTGGCTTGAGAGCTCAACGAGTTATTACTAGACCTTAAACGACATTCCAAAGATGCCAATGGCTGGAAATAAATGCCTAAGGGTTTCAAATACAAGTTGGGAGACGATTTACCCTTTTAGAAAAAACCCATAAACCAACCAAGAATAACCAAACGTTCACTATATAATGCTTGAACAAAAGCAAGACCAAAAAACTACTTCATTTATATCAAATGGCATCAAAGTACACAACAGCAGAAGGCCAAAGTAAGCATCAAAGTACACAGCGGATAAAAAACTCAAGACTCTCAAAAGACACTACAGCTCCATGCTCCACAAGCTCCAAGATCCACAACACCTCCCAAGCATCACCACAATCCACTAGCAACAAGATGCATTACCTTTACCTGTGTCCCAGAATACGACATCTGCAAAAAAAACAACGTGACAAAGTAGGGGTGAGTATAAAACTCAGTAGGTTATCCCCAATGACTTCCCTACTCATTCCACTAGGATAGAAGTGTAACATCCCAAAAAAATAACGAATTTGACCTTTTAATATATATTAATATTTGTGAATAAAATATCAATATTACTTTAAAGGGGATGCTATGTTCGATGGCATACCCAACACGCAACAACTAGTTTCTTTGAAATCTTACGTTGCACAATAACAATATAATAATAATATTTTAAATGGTAGTTAACGTCTACCCATTGAAATGGGGGGAATGAACAAAACTAACTAAAAAATTATTATATATGTTTTTCAAATATTTTTACATTTATCAAATAAATGTTAGAGGCTTAAAATGCGAATGAATCAAAATTTAAGCATAAATCTTCCAATATTCTTTAAAAGGTCGATTAACCGCCTTTTGATGGAGAACCCTTTTTAAATATACTTTTTGACAATTTTATATGTTATATTTGAAAAAATAAAATCATTCATTAGAATCAAGACATAAAAAATTACTTTGTGTAATTTTTTGTTATTTTTCTGATAAATATCATTTTTAGTGAACAATACTGTATTTTATTTCAAAACCTCCTTTTTAATATAATTTATTTATATTTTTAGATTTCCCTTTAAATTGGTTTTAAAGTGTATTTAAAATATATTTTTATCATTTAATCCAATGGTGGTCATTTTAATTAATTTAACATAGAAATTGGACATAAAATAGTTTCAATCTTTTAATATATATTGTTTCTTAAAAACATGTTATTTTTTTCAGAGCGGGAATTGATTATAAAATTAATTAATTAAACTTATATGTTTTTAATTTGGTAAAATTGATATAATTTTTTAATTGGAATATCAAATATATCTTACTGTGATTTTTTGGTATTTTTCTGAGAAATGTTCATTTTTAATGAATAGTGAAAAATACTGCATTTTAATTCAAAACATCCTTTTAATCCAACTTACATATATAGTTATATTGTCATTTTAATTGGTTTTAAGGTGTAATTTAATTATTTTTTATCATTTCATACAATTTTGGTCATTGGATGTAATTTCACTTTTAAATTGCATGTAAAAACAAATCAGTCTTTGGATAGATTTTATTTCTAAAAAACCCATCTTTGGTTTTGACAACGGGAATTATTTTAAATTACATAATGAAATTTATTTGTTTGGAATTTGATAAAATGGATTCCATATTTGGAATATGAAGTTCCAAATTATGTAATTAAGACTCATTTGTTTTTGGACGTTCTGAATTGTAAAGACGGTAATTATCTTTAATTATCATGTTTAATTAGTAATCGGGTAGTTAAGGGTAATAAAATAATATAATAAAAATATAAAATGACCCCAAATTGTGTCCTAATGCTATTGGTGGTGTCATGGCCAACCATGGGATGCCTTTTTCCAACCTTGTGACCTCATGGAATCACTTTAGTGTGATAGTGACCTTTTATCATATTTTTTTTTAAAAGAAAGGAAAATGTAACCAATGTTTGTATCACCTAAGTAAAACTATTTTAATTTTGTTTACATAAATGATCTCTTTGACTATTAAAATTAATTGGAAACCCAACAATATTTACTACATTATGGTAATATTTTTATTATTTTTAGACATTATATAAATTTATTTATTTACGACAATGTGATGATGTAGTGATTATATAACGACCCATACATTACATACATTGTTATTACTTCAGAATTGAAGCACACTTATTACAAGATATATCAAAACCCGGAAAGGACCGTATAGGTATAGAGTCTTTTGAAACTGGGAAACGTAAACAATTGGTTCATAAAGAATCTACTTTGCCTCCCATTTATATCATCATATCTAGAGTCCCTTTTTGGAATATCCTACTTAATATCCTTCTTCCTGACCTGGGGAAATAAAACATACAAAAGGGTGAGCTCAAATGCTCAGTAAGGGTAAACAAAAGAAATATCAATCACATCATATACATATGAACATAACTTTTGGAAATCTTAACTTGCAAAAGAGATCATAATTTCATAGCATGGGATAAAACATAGTAGTGAAATGTATTCCCAATAATCATAACTTAAAACATGAAACATTGTGGAATACACACATAATCATAGAGAATCATTTCTTATTAGTCAAGACTCAATTCCAAGACTATCTTAGTGGAAAAAGTCCTTTTCTGAACCGAGTTCACTCCTCGTTTCAGTCCTGTTTCACTGAACCAGTTTAACCTGCCGTTCCAGCCATGTCTATATCATGAGATATAAAATCTTTACCCAATGCATTGTGGGGAGATATAGGTCCCACCCATCTCATAATGATACCATTCTTATGTGTGCCACAAAATCATAAACCATACATCATATCATAGCCCATGTAATAAAAATGGGAATCTTAAACATCATGAAATCATAAAACAATTCATATAAGATAAAGGAATTCATAAAAATATTTCCTTCAAAACATAATCAAATCCATGTCATAATAGGGATAGAAACTGAACCATATATTATCATAGATGGAAAATAATTTTGATAAAACTCTTGAACTCCATTCTTGAGGAAAATATCCTTTCTACTTCAAAAACATTTTTCCTTTCTTAACATTTCATACAATTTTAAACTAAAAGAAGTTGATTAAATATAAACATGAAAACTTGTAAAGGAATATTCTAGGAAATATTGTATTAAAAATCCATTCATGCTGTATATGTTAAAAAAACATTCTTCTCGTACTTTCGTCAGAAAAGTCAAAAAGTACCTCGTACGAAAAACAACAAAAGATTCCTGTCATATATTTTACTAAAAACTCACCGAAGGGTAAAATTGGATTTAAACAATTGTAGTTGGATTACATATTGAGGAAACATGGATGTGGATGATAAAATACACCCCAGTAAATACTAAAGTATGAACAATCTCGGATAAAAATGAGATTGTGATATTTTCCCTTACCTTAGGTCCGATTTGCTTCATAAGTGTCCGAACCTCCTGTATAATAATTTAAATAATGTTATTGACTTAATCCAGAATCATACTTATTTTTATTATATCATATATGGTCATATTCTAAGCTTCTTATTAGTAATATTTCATTACTACTTGTTATTCGGGTGTTTATTACTTTTTGTTCTTATGCGTGTTTTGTCGAATAAATTCTTATTTTTATTTTTAGGATATAGATACCTCATTTCCAGAATTTTATTAGTGTAATATATATCATATTCATTCATTCAATTCATTTATATAATCATTATGCAATGAAGATCATGTAGAACGAGTCGCATCACATCGTGGAGACGGTATTCCGTACGTACGCACGAGCGATGATATCATTCCCATGATCATGGAATTGTATTGGAGTGTATGTATACTATTTCAGAATCAATATCACTTTTCAATAATCATATATAGTAATTATTAACACCATTATACTCATACAAGTAAGGTGGTGGTGGAAAATAGTTTACACCACGGCGTGAAGACGGTATTCCGTACGTACGCACGCGCGGTGATTTCATTTTCCATAGGATGGATAGATGGTGAAATAGGGTTGTTTCATACTTATAATAACATATAATTATATGAGTGATACTGATATTATTACTTCATAATGAAACAACTAAAGCAGATGAAGTGGAAGAAGAAATAAAGTTGAATGAATCGGTAACAGACATTACCTCTTCTTTGAAGCGCTTCTTTGAGACCTCCTTTTAGGGAACAGAAATTGGTCTTTGAAGAATACCAGTACCTCTAGGATGTCTCTAGGGAAGTAGAGAGGAGAATTTGTTAGGTTTTTTCCAATCATGAAGGCTCAAAGTGGTGTGAGGAAGAGGGGGAGGAGGTGCCCTTTTATAAGGGAGGAGAGGGGCTCCTTTGAAAAAACTAAAAATATTATTTTATTATAAAGAAAAATTCGGTTTTAAATAGCTCAAAATTGATTTATTTCAAAGATAAGGTGGGTATGGGTCGCAATCCTCTCATAAAATAGAATTTAGACAAGTTTAGGTTCCTATTTTAACATTATCATTTATATTTAACTTTAAGTTAGATAATTTTACTTTTACCGTGTCTTTTTCTGTTCTTACACTATAAGGTTAATAAATGTACTATAACAAGCCAAACGAACCCCAAGTTGTTTATTCTTAATATATATAACCGTATCTAAGTCATTTGGCCTAAATTTAGATTTTTAAGAATAAAATAAAAATTAATAATATAATATTTGTTTTATAAACTATTTTATGTCAATTTTGACACTATTTAGTAATTGATTTTTGTAAAAATCATAACAGAATGATTAGTTCTAAAGAAGTTAATTAAATCAACACTAACATGTCATATTAACCTATAAAATTATTGGAACTCGTAAAAAGTCTCAAATTACATTTATTTGTGTATTTATAATATCAATTATGTCAATATTTCACTAATAAGATAATTACTGCATCATCTTTGTGGCATAAATAAATTAAATTATTTAATGTATAAAAATTAAAAATAAAATACCACTATGTAGAAAATATTTTTAGATTTCTAATAAATATTTATAGTCGAATTTATCGTATGTATAAACCTATATTAAAAATTATTTAGTTATTAAACGTTGATTTTAACTATTTTAACCCTTCTTTAAATAAATTAATAATAAATTTCCTAATCTAATCCAAGTGGGCCTAAATGGTCATATTTTATTCCTAAGTTTATTTTTGGTCGAATTACACTTATCCAATAGAATTAGGACATGTTTTAGGGTAATAATAATATCATTTTTACCCTTAATGACCCAATTTACTTTTAACTGTGGTAAATAAAAGTAAAAATTTATTATTCACCAAAAATTATTTTCATCTCATTGAACCACATTTTACTTACTGACATCAACAATTTCTCTAGTAGTTTTAAAATTCCACTCACAGAAGCGGTAAAATTAAGTTTTATGTAAATTTCCAAATTCTCCTAGGAGGTGGGTAAAAGACGGTGAAAAGTTTAATAAGCTTTTTATATATTTAAAATTATTATAAAATGACTAAAATGAATTAAATTGAACTTATATAGGTATTATGTATCTATTTTTCCCTAAAATAAATTTAATTAAAATAAATAATTATTTAAATAAAAAGTCGATTTTTAAATAGTAACCCAGTGTTTTCACTATTCATCAAAAATTGAAAGTTTTCAGAAAAAATACCAAAATTTCACCCTAGGCTAATTTCTATATTCCGAATCCAAAAATAAAGTCTATTTTGAAAAATAAAATTCATAAAATTTCAAAAAGTGGTTATTACTCTTCATAACGGCTAGTTTTAATAATATTTTAATAGCATATTGTTGTTTAGTGAAACTCGGTATTGCGTTTGACGCAAGCTATCGATGAAAGTTTTGATTGCGTGTAAAGAAATCCAAGAAAGTGTTGTGTATAGTGAAATATTCCTTTGATGATTTATATAACATAAAAACAAAATATTTTTCATAAAATTCTCGGGTGTTACATTCTACCCCCCTTAAAATGAATTTCGCCCTCGAAATTTGTCACTTTGTAACAAACAGATGAGGATACCTCTCCCTCATCATATCCTCAAGCTCCCATGTAGCTTCTTCTAATTGGTGGTTCCTCCATAAAACTTTCACCAAGTGAGTGGTCTTGTTTCGTAGGACTTTTTCGCTACGATCCAAAATCTCTATTGGCTGTTCTTCATAAGAAAGATCTTGCTCCAGCAGTACAACTTCTGAGCTCAGTACATGTGAAGGATCAGGTATGTACTTTCTCAAGAGAGATACATGAAACACATCATGAACTTGAGAGAGATTCGGTGGAAGCGCCAATCGGTAAGCTACCTTCCCAACACGATCCAGTATTTCGAAAGGACCGATATATCTAGGGCTCAACTTCCCCTTCTTTCCAAATCTCATGACCCTCTTCCAGGGAGATATTCATAAGAACACTTTATCACCCACATCAAACTCTAGGTCTTTTCTTCGGTTGTCGGCATAACTTTTCTGTCAACTCTGAGCTGCTCTTATGCGTTGTTGAATAGATCATACTTTTTTTGCCATCTCATCAACAAGATCAGGTCCTAATAGCTTTCTTTCCCCAACTTCATCCCAGCAAGTTGGAGTCCTTCATTTCTTTCCATAGAGAGCTTCATAAGGAGCCATATGAATACTGGAGTGAAAGATATTATTATAAGAAAATTCCACCAAAGGTAGGTGTTGATCCCAACCACCTTTGAAATCCATAGTGAAAGCTCTCAACATATCTTCTAGAGTTTGAATTGTTCTCTCAGACTGACCGTCTATCTGAGGATGATAAGTTGTGCTGAAACTCAACTCTGTATCCAAAGTATGTTGAAGACTTCTCCAGAACTTTGAGGTAAACCTCGGATCCTGATCTGATATAATAGAAAGTGGTACTCCATGCAATCTTACCACTTCTTTTACATATATCCTTACAAGCTGATCCAGAGAGAAATCCTCTCTAATATCAATGAAGTGTGCAGACTTTTTAAGACGATCAACTATGACTCAGATAGTGTTATTGCCTTCGGATGTTTTTGGAATTCCTGTGACAAAGTCCATAGTGATGTTTTCCCATTTCCATTCTGGTATGGGTAATGGTTGTAACATCCCCTTAGACTTCTGTCTCTCAGCTTTAACTTGCTGACAAACCAAGCATCGAGAGACCTATTTACTTTGGTCGAATTACACTTATCCAGTAGAATTAGGACATGTGTTAGGGTAATAATAATATCATTTTTACCCTTAATTACCCTATTTACTTTTAACCATGGTAAATAAAAGTAAAAAAGTTACTATTCACCAAAACTTATTTTCATCTCATTGAACCACATTTTACTTGCTGACATCAACCGTGTCTCTCAGATTTTTGAAATTCCACTCATAGAAGTGGTAAAATTAAGTTTTATGTAAATTTTCAAATTCTCCTAGGAGGTGGGTAAAAGACGGTGAAAAGTTCAATAAATTTTTTATATATCTAAAATTATAATAAAGTGACTCCAATGAATAGCATTGAACATATATAGGTATTATGTATCAATTTTTCCCGAAAATAAATTTAATTAAAATAAATAATTTTTTAAATAAAAAGTCGGTTTTTAAATAGTAACCGAGTGTTTTCACTATTCATCAAAAATTGAAAGTTTTCAGAAAAAATACCAAAATTTCACCCTAGGCTAATTTCGATATTCCGAATCCAAAAATGATGATCATTTTGAAAAATAAAATTCATAAAATTTCAAAAAGTGGTTATTACTATTCATAACGGCTAGTTTTAATAATATTTTAATAGCATATTGTTGCTTAGTGAAACTCGGTATTGTGTATGACGCAAGCTATCGAGGAAGGTCGTGATTGTGTGTAAAGCATGCCAAGAAAGTTTTGTGTGTAGTGAAATATTCCTTTGATGATTTATATAACATTAAAACAAAATATTTCTCATAAAAGTCTTGGGTGTTACAGATTACCTCATTAATGAACGATTTAAATAAAATGTATAGATAAGGTAAAATCTGAGACATAAACTTGTCTAAAACCTATTGGATGGGTTGATTTCTAACCCCTATCACCTTATCCTAGAAATATATAATTGTGGGAACTTTAATATGCTAAAACAATTTTATAATAATGTAACTTTTCAAGACTTTTCAAGAGTGCCCCTCCTCCCTCTTATAAAAGGCCCCCACCTCTACCCCTTTACCCACATGTCTAAAGCCATTGTCTCGACCAAACTCTGATCATTTTATCTCTACACATACCTATATTCATCTTATAAGCCTTAACTTAGGCATAAATCTCTTCAAAAAACCCCTTTTGTTCAAACCAAAGGGAGTTACCAGATTTAAAGGTAATGACTTCTCTTATGTTATTTTGTTTTATTTTTCTTCTCCAACTCCTTAAACTATTTTTATTCCATTTTTTAGTAACAACAACAGTATCAAAAATATACTATGGTTTTTTGTTTGAGAAGTATTCGAGCTACACTTACACACACCTCCGTCTAATAGTTAAAGAACATATTTTTTCTGTGGGTGGTGAATTACTGCCTCACGAAACGATGACTGTTCAATATTATTTTAACACCTCTCATGGTGGCCATTAAGAAGTCACTATATTTATATATGATATATATTATGATTATATTTTCCTTATGCTTCTGTATTTTTCATTTATGTCATACCTTTATGGTTTCCATAATGGATAAACATGATAATTTCATTTTAGGAAGTGCAGACTACCGCCCCCTCAAAGTTATCTGAATCGTTAATTCCATATGTGGGACATATAAAGGAGGGATTAAATGATATTATATATGTTATTATACTGTAATTATAATATACCTATTTATCATTATGTTTTCATTCCATTAAAGTATGAAATAGAAATTGAAGTAGTGTTCATGCGTACATACGGCTTACCGTCTGTATGAACGGTGCATTTCATTTCTTTTCTCCAAATGTTATATACTATTATAAGTATATATATAATGGATATATATGATATATGTTACATCTAAATTATTTATATAATTCTGTAATTATAATATATATATATATATCTCATTTTGTTTTAATTCCATTAATATGACAAAGATATGAAAGTAGCGTCCATGCGTACTAACGGTCTACCGTCCCCCTGAATGGTGCATTTCAATTTTTTTATGTCTCCAAATTTTATAGAATAGTATAAAATGAATATATACTAGATATATATGATATTTAAATCATTAATACTATTCTGGATATGATGTACTTATAACTACATGAACAATTCTTTTCAAACAAGTTCAATTTTTTAACTCATGTACCGAACATCGACAAAAACATCAGATATGAACACACATAATTAACTAATTATTATAACATTATAATATGTGATTTTAATTGAATAATAAAATTTAAACGAGGTAATTAAGCAATTATAAATTGTCCAAAGTTTATTATTCAGGAATATAAAGAAACGAACAAGACAAGTCAGACTTGAGGTAAGGGATCCTACCCCTCTCTTTCTTTTCATGTATTCTACTTTATGTCATTTATTTTAAGCTCCATGTTTTTATGTTGGGGATGTCCTTTTAAATTCATCCTACTGTACTTTTTATGTTCATATGGTGAGATACCCCCTCTTTCCCACATCAATTCATTTTAAGAATTTTTAAGTGGCATCGTTCGGCTGCTGAATTTTTGTAAGGGATCATTTCACCCTTCTCATTTTCAAAGTTCTATTTTCATGTCATGACTTTCAAGTTAATTTTTCTTATTTTGGGGTATGATATCAATATCCATCATACTTTACTTTTATTTTCATATGATTAGATACCCTATTTGATCACATCAATCCTTTTTTGGAAGTTTTTAGTGGCGCCATTAAGCTGCAGAATTTTCATAAGGGATTTCTTATCTCACTTTTAATTCCGTGAAATTTAAATTGTTTTCCACTTATTTATTTCATGTGGTGTATTGTGTACTACCTTATGATATATATATTATCATGATATTCATGGTATTCTGTGATTCACTTGGTTCTAATTATCTTTTGGTCATACAACTCGATTGATTACCATGAGGTAATGAGTTTTTATCTCACTTTTTATTCCCGTGAGATTCATGCTACATTTGCCACTATTTCCTTTTGTGTGGTGTATTTTCTTCCCATGATTGTATTTTTTGTGAAATATAATTTAATTTATGGGTATTTACATCTTCATTGTATGACCCTTCTTTCATGAGGTGTACATTTCGGATGTTACCCAATTCGGTAAAGGAACCTTTCACCCTCCTCTTTTTAAAAGACTTCTTTTGTTATGTATTTTAATTTACATCTTATTCTATTGGGATATTTTCTTCTATATCCATATTGATTTAAATTTTATGTCCAAGTGATGAGATACCATTTTCTCTCTCATCAACTCATTTTTTGAATTTTAATGTGATGCTGTTAGGCTATCGAAGTTTTGCAAGGGAACTTCTTAACTCAATTTTAATGCTTTGGGTTAAACTTGTACTCCATGATTTTGTCATTATATGAATATGTGGGAATTACTCTAATTGTTTTACACTTAATATCCACTTATATTGGGTGTATTTTTATTTTTCACACATAAGTATGTAATTGATTTTTCCTTAATTTCTGGATATCGACTTTGTATGAGACTTCGTCTCAATCTCCCTTCATTGAGGAATATTTTGTTTTATACACAACTTTCTTTTATATGGTGTATAAACCCCTTTTGAATTTTCATTTCATTCAAAGGGAATCTTTTCTCTATGAAGTGTTTTACTAAACGACAGAAAGTAATGATTCTTTTTTTAACATAAGCGGTGACAATGACCTTTTCCGCCGTCATGAGTATTATTGGATCTATGGATTCCTTAACAAGCCGTAGTGTTTTCAAAAGAAACATAAACACCATACACTCTTTTTACATATTTTGGTATTGAAAATTATTTTTTAATGGATTTATTATTTCAATACCTTAAAATGTTATATTGTTATTGCAATGTGGGAATGTTATATTTCCTTTATGCTTAAGTTATGAGTTATGATTATGTTATGGTTGTTGGGCATTGTTATGAATAAGGGTGGTTCCATGATAAACGTAGGGAGACTGAGCCCGTGATAGCTCTCTAATGGATTGGGTAAAGAGAAGGAGTTAAATGCTAAGGTTTCTCTGAAGAGATTTAGGGAATATATTGTGGTGGGTATTCCAAATGAAACAATGAGGGTTACTCCCTACGTAAGAATGTTATGAACGCCTCAAGTTACCTTCATGTCTTATGATTTCTATGAGTTTTAAATAAATATTATGATTTCATAAGGTATGTTATGATTTAATGTTATGGTTTCATGGATTTGTATTTTTTGGTGGGTTAATGTTTCCTTTCATTATGTTATAACCCTTACTAAGATTTTTATGCTCATCGCTATTTTTTGAAATGTTTTTCATAGGTTATAAGGAAGGGTAAGAGAAAGTAAGTATTCAAGATTTTTTATATCAAGAAAATAACTCTTGTTTTATTTAATATTTTTTTATTGTTGTGAAAAATCAGTTATAGTAGTAGTGTCTACTTTGTAATCCTCTGAGACGTAATAGTTATGTCCTAATTCTTTAAAACTCTTAACCTAAAAAGATCATAAATGTGAATTATTCATTTAATTCAAGATTAAGTAATGTTTTAAGGTCGGGTCCTTCTAGTTGGTATCAAAGGTCGGTTTAGACAAACTTAGAGGTTAGGGTATTCTTTAATCATAAGTGACATTACCATAATGGTTAGGATTTCAGAAAGAGTAATGGATATTTTTTTAGATAAATTGAATGAGTTTAAGAAAATATGTATAATTATATCTAGGTATATTATATGATGATTTTAATGATATACTCACACTAACATTTTTTGTTTTAGTAAATAGCTAGATCTAGTAGACACCGAAGTAACAGTGGATGTGAAGGAAACTGTGATGGTTTTCCGAAAGAACAGCTGAATGATATGGGAGCTGTAATGAGAACTATTTTGGTTATTCTCAACAAACTATCAGGATTCATGATCAACCATTTGAAACTTGGTGAGTTCTCTAATGCATCATGTATGAGAGAACCCACTCGATGTGGACGTTCAGATAATAATTATAAAGGTAACCATTAGGGTTTATATAATCCTTAATTTTTAGTTAATTATGGGTTACTATATGTTATGATATAAAATGAAATACATGAGATAAACGTGAGGTTAAATTATGTTATGGTTATTTTTGATGATTTTATCTCTTTTTGGGGAATGTTTTAAGAATTATAGTTTTGGAAAAAGGACAACACACAGACCGTGTGACAAACCATCGTGTCGGACAAAGCTGTGGGAATCGAACCTAAAACCAAAGTGCGATAGGTATTTATCACCTACCAGTGGACTACGTGAAGTCCCTGGTTTGATTGAAAAATTATTTTTAGTCAGATGTTTTTATGAATCAAGAATAAGTTGATTTTGGGTTATCTAGGAAATTATTTACCTATCATGTAGGATATATGATTAGGTTAATTACTTTTCAATATGATACTTTTAGAGAAACTGATGTTATTTCGAGATAAATGTTAATATTTACCTTGCAAGACTATGTGATAGCTAGGGTGGGTGGTTCTATGATTACCCAAGGGCGGGTGAGCACGTGATATCTCTTCAATGCATTGGGTAACGTGAAAGAGTTAACCACTAAGGTTTCTTCGAATAGATTTAGGGAATATACTGTGGTGGGTATTCCAAACGTAATCATGAGGGTTACTCCCTATGTAAGAATGTTATGAATACCTAAAGTTACCTTCATGTCTTATGATTTCTATGAGTTATACAAAAATAATATGATTTCAGAAGGTATGTTATGATTGAATGTTATGGTTTCATGGATTTTTATTTATTGACGGGTTAATGTTTCCTTTCATTATGTTATAACCCTTACCGAGATTTTTTTGATCATCCCAAGTTTCTGAAATGTTTTTCACAGGTTATAAGGAACAGTAAGAGAAAGGAAGTATTCAAGAAGATTTATATCAAGAAAAGAACTCTTGTTTTATTTAAGAATTTTTTTATGTTGTGAAAAAATTGGTCATAATAGTAGTGTCTACTTTCTAATTCTTTGAGATGTAATAGTTATATCCTAATTCTCTAAAACTCTAAACCAGAAAATATCCTCAATGTTTATTATTCATTTAATTCAAGATTAAGTAATTTTTTATGGCCGGGTCCTTATAGTTGGTATCAAAGGTAGGTTTAGATAACTTTATAGGTTAGTGTATTCTTTAAGTATAAGTGACATTACCATAATGGTTAGGATTTCAGAAAGCGTAATAGATATTTTTTTAGATAAAGTGAATGAGTTTAAGATAATATGAATAATTATATCTTTGTATATTATATGATGATTTTAATGATATAATCACACTGACCATTTTTGTTTTAGTAAATGTCTAGATCTAGTATGAACCAAAGTATCAATGGATGTGAAGAAAACTGTGACGGTTTTCTGAAAGAACAACTGAATGATATGGGAGATGTAATGAGAACTCTTGTGGTTATTCTCAACAAACTATCAGGAGTCATGATCAAACACTTGAACCTTGGTGAGTTCTCTAATGCATCATGTACGAGGTAACCAACTCGATGTGGAAGTTCAGGTAATAATTATAAAGGTAACCATTAGGGTTTATATAATCCTTACTTTGGACGTAATTATGGGTTACTATATGTTATGATTTAAAATGAAATACATGAGATAAACTTGATGTTAAATTATGTTACGTTTATTTTTGATGATTTTATCTCTTTTTGGGGAATGTTTTAAGAATTATATAGTTTTGGAAAAAGGAAAACATGCAGACCATGAGACAACCCATCGCGTCGGACAAAGCTGTGGTAATTGAACCCACAACCAAAGTGCGACTGGTATTTATCACCTACCACTAAACTACATGAAGTCCCTGGTTAGTATGATAAATTATTTTTAGTTAGATGATTTTATGAATCAAGAATAAGTTTATTTTGGGATATCTATGAAATTATTGACCTATCATTGAGGATATATGATTAGGTTAATTAATTTTCAATATGAGACTTTCATTGATACTAATGTTGTTTGGAGATAAATTTTAATATTTACCTTGTAAGACTATGTGATTAAATCCTTAAAATATTTGGGTTTCAATATTATTTTGGTTTACTTTGAATAGTTTTATGGAAATTTTTTTATCGAATGGTCTTTGTTGAACTTTGGGTTTTGATGGACAAATTTTGGATATTAAGAATAGATTTTCTTTTTATAAAGAATTATCCTTTCTGGGTACTATATGATCTAATACTAACAATTTTGGTTTTGGATTTGGTCTAAATATATGGTAAATATATAGTTCTCTTTTGTGGATTAGGTGATTCTCGGTAAGATGATTATAGTGCTGTTAATGTGAACAAGTCATCCTAAATACTCGTCTTTTGGAGAGAAAAAATGATTTTGTGTAAGAAATCTAGTAAGAGATGAAAGTGTACATGAAAAGTTAGAATGTTTCCTTATTATTTAGTTAAGCTCATAAAAAATTTCCTCAATGAAAAGTAACTTAAAATTAAAATTTTGTCTGTTAACTTTTCCTACTGGGGAATTAAATACCGTTTAATCCATCACAATTTTGTGATTTTCTTGGGGTTAACTTTCTCCTAATCATGTTTTCTATCACTCTCAATTAGAAAATGACCCTTTGTTTTTTTTCTTCCATATCCATGTTTCCGACATAGAATTTTTGTATGGGTTAACTCGGGTGACCATTGTACTTCTTTTTCTTCATTTTAAAGTGATAGTTTTACTGACTCTTGTTCCGATTTGGGACTTTCAGTGAAGTTTCCGAGCCCAATTTTAAAATTCCCAGGAAGAAATTCCCCAAAGGGGGATGGATGTAACATCCCAATAAAATAAAGAATATGGAATTTTCATATTTATTAATATTTGTTAATGAAATATCAATATTACTTTAATGGGGATGCTATGTTTGATGGCATACCCAACATGCAACAATGAGTTTCTTTGAAGTCTTACGTTGCACACTAATAATATAATAATATTATTTTAAATGGTAGTTAACACCTAGCCATTGAAAAGGAGGGAATGACCAACACTAACTACAAAATGATTATATATGTTTTTCAAATATTTTTACATCTATCCAATAAATGTTAGAGTCTTAAAATGCGAATGAATCCAAATTTAAGCATAAATCTTCTAATATTCATTAAAAGGTCGATTAAACGTATTTTGATGGAGAACCCTTTTTAAATATAATTTTTTACAATTTTATATGTTATATTTGATAAAAAAATCATTCTATAGAATCAAGACATCAAAATTTACTTTGTGTAAATTTTTGTTATTTTTCCGATAAAGATCATTTTTAGTGAAAAATGTTGTATTTTATTTCAAAAACTCCTTTTAATATAATTTATTTATATTTTTATATTATATTTTTTAATTTGTTTTAACATGTAATTAAAATATATTTTTACCATTTAATCCAATGGTGGTCATTTTAATTAATTTCACTTTGAAATTGGACATAATCAAGTTTCATTCTTTTAAAAGACATCGTTTCTTAAAACATGCTATTTGTTTTGAAAGTGTGAATTGATTATAAAATTAATTAATTAAACTTCTATGTTTTTAATTTGGTGAAATTGATATCATTTTTTAATTTGGAATATCAAATATAGCTTAGGGTGAATTTTTGGTATTTTCTGAAAAATGTTCACTTTTAATGAATAGTGAAAAATAATGCATTTTAATTCAAAACTGCCTTTTAATCCAATTTATTTATATAGTTAGATAGTAATTTGAATTGTTTTTAAGGTTTAATTTAATTATTTTTTATAATTTAATACAATTTTGGTCATTGTATGTAATTTCACTCTTAAATTGGATGTAAAAACAAACCAATTTTTGGATAGATTTTATTTCTAAAAAACCCATCTTTGGTTTTGACAGTGAGAATTATTTTAAATTAAATACTGAAATTTATGTGTTTGGAATTTGATAAAATGGATTCCATATTTGGAATCAGAGGGTCCAAATTATGTAATTAAGACTCTTTTGATTTTGGAAATTATGAATTGTAACGACGGTAAGTATCTTTAATTATCATGTTTAATTAGTAATCTGGTAGTTAAGGGTAATAAAATAATACCATAGAAATATAAAATGACCCTAAAATGTGTCCTAATTCTATTTATCATGTCCTGGAAGACCATGGGATTTCTTTTCCCAACCTTGGGACCCCATGGAATCACTTTAGTGTGATAGTAACCTTTTATCATATTTTTTTAAGAGAAAGGAAAATGTAACCAATGTTTGTATCACCTAAGTAAAACAATTTTAATTTTGTTAACATAAATTATCTCTTTGACTATAAACATTAATGGGAAATCCAAAAATATTTACCACATTATGGTAATTTGTTTATAATTTTTAGACATTACATAAATAAATTTATTTATGACACTGTGATGATGCAGTGATTACCTCATTAATGAACGATTTAAATAAAATGACAATATAAGGTAACATATAAGACATACACTTGCCAAAAACCTATTGTATATGTTTATTTCGAACCCTTAAAACCTTATCCTCTAAATATATAATTTTGGGACCTTTAATATGCTAAAATCATTTTATAATAAAGTAGCTTTTCAAGACTTTTCAAGTGTGCCCCTCCTCCTTCTTATAAAAGGCCCCCACCTCTACCCCTTTACCCACACCTCTAAAGCCTTCGTATAGACTAAACTCTTATCATTTTATATCTTCACATCCCTATCTTCATCCTAGATTCCTTACCTTAGGCATAAATCTCTTCAAGAAACCCTTTTGGTTCAAACCAAAGGGAGTTACCCGATTTAAAGGTAAGGTCTTCTCTTATGTTCTTTTGTTTTATTTTGCTTCTCCAACTCCTTAAACTCTTTTTATTATATTTTTTTCTAACAAAAACAGTATCTAAAATATACTAGGATGTTGTTATGATAATTATATGAGATACACTTACACACACCTCCGTCTAATGGTTAAATAACATACTGTTTTTGTTGGTGGCGAATTACTGCCTCAAGAAACCATGATTGTTCAATATTATTATAACACCTCTCATGGTGGCCGTTAAGATGTAAATATATTTATATATGATATATATTTTGTTTATATTTTCCTTAAGATTCTGTATTATTTATTTTTGGCATACCTTTATGGTTTCCATAATTGATAAACGCGATAATTTCATTTTAGGTAGTGCAGACTACCGCCCCCTCAAAGTGATTTGAATCGTTAATGCCATATGTGGGACGTATAAAGGGGGGAGTTAATAATTTTATATATGCTATTATACTGTAATGATTATATAACTATTTATCATTATGTTTTCATTACATTAAATTATGAAATAGAAATTAAAGTAGCGTTCATGCGTACGTACGGCTTACCGTCTTCATTAACGGTGCATTTCATTTCTTTTCTCCAAATGTCATGTACTATTATAAGCATATATATATATAACGGATATATATGATATATATTACATATTAATGATGAATATAATTTTTTAATTATAATATATATATCTCTCATTTAGTTTTAATTCCATTAATATGAAAAAGATCTGAAAAATAGCGTCCATGCGTACAAACGGCCTACCGTCCCCATGATCGGTGCATTTCAATTTTTTTATCTCCAAATTTTATGGAATAGTATAAAATGAATATATAATAGATATATATGATATTTAAATCATTAATAATATTACTTATATGATTTAATTATAACTAAATTGACAATTCTTTTCAAACAAGTTCACTTTTTTAACTCATGTACCGAACATCGAAAAAAACGTATGATATGAAATCACATAATTAACTAATTATTATAACAATAGAATATGTGATTTTAATTGAATAATAAACTTTAGAGGAGTTACTTAAGCAATTATAAATTTACCAACGTTTATTATTCACAAATATAATGAAACGAACAAGACAAGTAGGACTTGAGGTAAGGGATCCTACCTCTCTCCTTCTTTTCTTGTATTCTCCTTTATGTCATTTATTTTAAGCTCCATGTTCTTATGTTGGGGAAATTCTTTTATATTAATCCTACTCTACGTTTTATGTTGATATGGTGAGATACCCCCTCTTTCCCACATCAATTCATTTTATGAATTTTTAAGTGGCGTCGTTCGGCTGCCGAATTTTTGTAAGGGATCCTTTCACCCTTCTCATTTTCAAAGTTCTATTTTCATGTGAAGTCATTAAAGTTAATTTTTCTTATTTTGGGGTATGATATATATATCCATCATAATTTACTTTTATGTTCATATGATGAGATACCCTATTTGATCTCATCAATCCATTTTTGGATGTTTTAAGTGGCGCCGTTTGGTTGCCGAATTTTCATAAGGGATTTCTTATCTCACTTTTAATTCCGTGAGATTTCTATTCTTCGCCACTTATTTATTGCATGTGGTGTATTTTGTACTGAATTTTGAAATATATATTATCATGATATTCATGGTATTATGTGAATCAATATTTTTCATATTAGCTTTTGGTCATATAACTCGATTGACTACCACGAGGTAAGGAGTTTTTATCTCAATTTTTGTTCCCGTGAGATTCATGCTACATTTGCCACTATTTCCTTTTGTGTGGTGTATTTTTGGCCTGTGACTGTATTCTTTGTGTAATATAATTTAATTTATGGGTATTTAAATCTTCATTGTATGACCTTTCTTTCATGGGGTGTATGTTTCAAAAGTTACCCAATTCGGTTAGGGAACCTTTCACCCTCCTCTTTTTAAAAGACTTCTTATGTTATGTCTTTTAATTTACATCTTATTATATTGGGATATGTTCTTAAATATCCTTATTTATGTGAAGTTTATGTCCATGTGATGAGATACCATTTTCTCGCTCATCAACTCATTTTCTGAATTTCAAAGTGACGTCGTTAGGCGGTCAAATTTTTTCTAGGGAACTTCTTAACTCAATTTCAATGCTTTGGGATAAACATGTACTCCATGAATATGTCATTATATTAATATGTGTGAATGAATCTAATTGTTTCACACTTAATAACCACTTATATTGGGTGTATTTGTATTTGTCACACATAATTATGTAATTTATTTATCTTTAATTTAAGGATACCATCTTTGTACGACACTTCGTATCAATCTCCCTTCATTGAGGAATATTTTGTTTTATACACAAATTTCATTTATACGGTGTATAAAACCCTTTTTACTTTTCATTTCATTCAAATAGAATCTTTTCTCTACGAAGTGTTTTACTAAACGACAAAAAATTAATGTTTCTTTTTTTAACGTAAGCGGTGACAACGGCTTTTTTCGCCACCGCGAGTATTATTGTATCTAAGGATTCCTTAACAAGTCGTAATGATGTCAAAATAAAAATAAATACCATATACTCTTTTTACGTATATTGGTATTGAAAATGGGTTTTTAATGGGTTTATTATTTAAATACCTTAAAATGTTATATTTTTATTGCAATGTAGGAATGTTATTTTTTATTTTATGCTTAAGTTATGAGTTATGATTATGTTATGGTTCTTGGGAATTGTTAAGAATATGGGTGGTTCCATGATTATCCTAGGGCAGGTGAGCCTATGATAGCCCTCTGATGCATTGGGTAACGCGAAGGAGTTAACCACTGAGGTTTCTTCGAATAGATTTAGGGAATATACTGTGGTGGGTATTCCAAACGTAACCATGAGGGTTACTACCTATATAATAATGTTATGAATACCTCAAGTTACCTTCATGTCTTATGATTTCTATGAGTTATACATAAATATTATTATTTCAAAAGGTATGTAATGATTGAAAGTTATGGTTTCATTGATTTGTATTTATTGGTGGGTTAATGTTTCCTTTCATTATGTAATAACCATTACTAAGCATTTTATGCTCATACAATGTTTTTGAAATGGTTTTCAATGGTTATATGGAAGGGTAAAGAAAGGAAGTATTCAATAAGATTTATATCTAGAAAAGAACTCTTATTTTATTTAATAATTTTTTTTATTGTTGTGAAATATTGGTTATAGTAGTAGTGTCTACTTTTTAATCCTTTGATATGTAATAGTAATGTCCTAATTCTCTAAAAATCTAAATCTGAAAAGATCCTCAATGTGAATTATTCATTTAATTCAATATTAAGTAATGTTTTAAGGTCAGGTCATAATAAGAAGAGTTAGCGACATTTATATAAAAAAATTCATATAAAACATGTTCTAAAAAGTATTTTATAACTAAATAGGAAGAAGTTTCCAAAACCATTAACAACCAAAGGCATTATAAGAGAAATTGAGACCAATTTTCCATCAAGTTATGTTTTCAGAACAATAAGAAAACAAGCTTAAGAACTATTTCACAAACATTCCTTTTTGGCATACCCAACCATTCCACAAACCAATGAAACCAACCATGCAAGCTACCTAGAAGAGTGGAGAATCCCAAACCCTTATCCATCCCAACCATGATGGGGGAGCCTTCTTACCCTTATCCAAACCAAATTCACGTGAATGTTTGAAGGGGGAGAGACCTAACCCTTATCCATCCCAATACTGATGGGGGAGACTCCGAACCCTTATCCGTCCCGAAATAAATATAAATGTTTGATGGGGAAGAGCCCTAACCCTTATCCATCCCAACACTTAAGGGGGAGACTCCTAACCCTTATCCGTCCCACATGCCCATGAACACACACAACCATCATGTCAAAAACCAAGTGTTTTCAACCAATTCAAACCATTTCACTGCTTAAGCATTTCAATTCCAAATCATTTCAATAAAACTACCATTTTATTGAAATCCAAATCCATCCACATCGTTTTATTCTCAAAAAAATTCAATAAAACACCTTTTTTATTGAAAATATATTTCTCATCAAACCATCTACAATTTCCGCAAATCCATAATTTAAAATCAACATTTTAAATTCAACAAGCCAAATCACTTTGCACAACAATTCACCAAGATTTCACAATCTCATCAAAACCATAAATCATCACTAATGAAGATTTATTCTATGATTTTCACAATAAAATCCATTCAAATAAACCAATTTAAATCTAACCCAATCAATTCTAGAAAGTGGAGTTGAGAGTGAAGCCTCCTACCTCAAAGGTTTTGACGAAAACCACAACGGTCGAAGAACGCTCAATAAACCCATGTCAATTCCCCAAAAACATGCCTTAGATCTCTTCACCTAGCAAGATCAAGACCAAATATAATCATATTTGGCATCTACACACATAGATTTACCTATAACGGGTGTAGATCTAAGAAACTAACAGAAGATGGGAAGTAGATCTAATTAGATTCAAGAAACCGATCAAGAACGAAGAAGAACGATCACATACCTCAAGAATTCTGCTTCGATTTTCCAAGAGAAGCTTTTGGATCACCTCTAGAACAATGGTAGAAACCTCTATGACCTTAGGAGAATCAAAATATCGAGTTAGGGCTGCCTAGAATCTTAAATTATTCCCTTATAGGCAAAAACAAGTGAGATTCACTTTTATAGGTTCTCATTTAAGTGGTCGCTTGGTTAGTTCACATGGTTTGACAAACCATGCACTAATCGTGTGTTAGCTACTGCCTTGGACACCCTTCTCAAATGGTATGGATGCATAGTTAGACAAACTGTGCACCGCCCGTGAGGAAGATACAGCCTCCAAGACCAACTATGCATGGTTTGGCCACACGGTTTAGACAAACCATGCGCCGCCCATGTGACTTCCCCTTTTTCCACAAAACTTCATTACAAGTTCTCCCGACTCTCCCATTCATCACTCGTAACATTAAAACCACTAAATGAATCAATAATGGGTTACATTATAGAAACCATGTGGTATTTCATTGATGGATAAGGGTTAGGGCTCTTCGTCGTCAAATATTCATATTGCATTCGAGACAGATATGGGTTAGGAGTATCCCCCATCAGTGTTGGGATGGATAAGGGTTAGGGATCTCCCCTGTCAAACATTCCTGTGCATTTGGGTTGGATAAGGGTAATAAGTCTCCCCCATCATGTTTGGGATGGATAAGGGTTATGGATTCTCCCCTCTTCCAGGTAGCATGCATGGTTGGTTGCATGGGTTCGTGGAATGGTTGGGTATGCCAAAAAAGAATATTTTTGAAATGGTTCTTAATCTTGTTTGATTATTTTTCTGGAAAATAACTTGCTAGAAAATTCATTTCAATTTCTCTTGGAATGCCTTTGGATATGAATGGTTTTGGAAACGTGTTTCTATTTAGTTATAAAATGCTTTTGAGAAAATGTTTTATATAACTGTTTTTATATAAATGTGGCTAACTATTCTATTCTAGTGGGATGATTAGGGAAGTCACTAGGGAAAACCTACTGAGTTTTATACTCACCCCTGCTTTGGCACATTGGTTCTTTTTTAGATGTTGTAATCCATGACATAGGTAAATTTAAAGCATCTTGTTTCTAGTTTCTTGTGGTGATTCTTGGGAGATGTTGTAGAGCTTGAAGCTTGTGGAGCATGGAGTTGTAGTGTCTTTTAAGAGTCTTGATTTGTTCATCCACTTTGTACTTTGATTCTTAGTTTGGTCTTCCACTGTTGTGTACTTTGATGCAATTTTATATAAAAGAAGTTTTTTGTTGGTCTTTCTTTTGTCCGTGCATCATATAGTGAATGTTTGGTTATTCTTGGTTGGTTTGTGGGTTATTTCTAAAAGGGTAAATTTTCCCCCAACTTGTATTTGATACCCTTCGACATTTATTTATAGCCTTTGGCATCTTGGGAATTTCTCTTAAGGCCTAGTAATGACTCATTATGCTCTCAAGCCAATGGGAATTTTTGGGTAATTAAAAATGGTATCAGCTTGTTCGGTCCTTGCCTAACAAGTGGTCATCGATGTTCTTGGTCTTGGAGTTGAAATTCATTCTTGTTTATTACTTGGGTCTAAATCATAGACATGAGTAGGATTTTTGTAACATGAAATTTATAGCATAAAAGGATGTATCTAACCCTTTTACTCTGAACATCATGTTACCGGGGTGTTGGGTACATAAGTGTTTTAGATAAACTTCTAGAATGTTGGAAATCTCATTGTCATGGGTTTAGCCAATGAGAGGATCATGACATGCATTGTATAGGAATGACTTCCCACTAGGATTGAATATATCATTGCGAGGAATGAGTAAGGATTTTGTGCATGGTGCCAATTTTTGAAAAATGTAGAAATTGTTTTCAAGTGAAAGACTTTGAAAACAGTGTATTTGGTGTATTTTGAAAATGGGTCGATTTTCAAAAAGTATGTTGAATGTTTTCAAAAGTGGTTGAACAAGGGAAAAATTTTTTTTTGAAAAAAATGTTGTAATAAATGATGTGATAGAATTTAAAATTCTAAGACATCATTTTCTAGAGAGTGAGATTAATGGAGTTTGTTGTTGGTTTAAAAAATGGAACCTGGTAGGCGTCGTGGGAACCAACCTGAAGAGGCTATAGAGAATGTGGCTTCACCAAAACCACATGTGAACCAAGAGCTGGTTCAAAGTATTGTCCTGGATTTTCATGTTGTGGATATGGGGAACCAGAGGAAAGAACCAAGGCATGTGGATCATACCATCCAGTTCTTGAAGAAGAATCCACCTAACTTTCAGGGTGATGCTGAACCCAAAAAGGCAGAGGTGTGGCTAAGTAGGATGAATTGTATCTTCGATTTCATCGACACACCATCAGATCTCAAGGTCTATTTGGTGACGTATATTCTCGAGGATCTTGCACGTCAATGGTGGGATTTAGCGGTGCATGCTAAATTGGATGAAGGCCTTACATGGGAGGATTTTGAAGAATTGTTCAACAAACAATTCTATCCAAACATGTTCAAGATCTAGAAAATTACAGACTTCATCATCCTAAAACAAGAGAGTCTCTCTATCACATAGTATGCAGATAAAGTCATGAATTTAGTCCGTTTTTCACCAGAGGTTGTGGCAAGTGTGTCGTTGAAGGCATGCATCTTCGAATCGGGGCTAAGGTGGGATATTTGATTGAAGACTGCAGTACTCAGTAATACGGATTATACAGATATGGTAAACAGAGTGACTGTTGCTAAACGTGATATCTCGGGATCTATAGGAGTATGAATGATGATACCTATGAGAAACGGTGGGAACTCAACCTTCGGGAACAAGAGGAAAAGGGATACCTATTTCCACGGAGCGAGTGAAAATCAGAACTAGACAGCAGGATTGGTGAACCTTCCTCCACAACCCCAGAGCAAAGTAGGTTGTTTTCAATGTGGTTCACATGACCACAAAAAACGAGATTGTATGGCGCAACCTAGAGCATGTAACAATTGCAAGTAGATAAGGAATCTACAACGCTATTGTAGGAATTCACCAAGGTCGGGGGCAAGGGACACTCCTCATCCATCGCAAACATCATATGCTTTGACAGGATGAGGACAACAGAGTCGGACTTGTCAGCATAACAGAGCTATCCATGGTGATTCTCAAAATACCATGACACTTCATCCAGGGAAATCTCAGCAAGGAAATAAGGATAATAGTGCAGTGATGAAGCAATTGTATGGAGCTGAGCAGATGAAGGGTGATGATCATGCTGGACCATCTATGGTGAGTGGTATGATTCTATTGAATTCTACCCTTGTGCAAGTGTTGTTTGATACTATTCATCACATTCCTTCATTACTTCTCGTGTTGTTGACGTGATATGTTTAAAACAGGAAACAATGCCTTCTGTTTTGAAACTAAAAACTCCTCTTGGTGAAAGAGAATGCCAAGCCTTTGTGTGTAGATAATGTGCTATAACTGTTGATGGATCTGAGTTAAAATGGGAA
This sequence comes from Viscum album, assembly GCA_963277665.1. Lineage (NCBI taxonomy): Eukaryota > Viridiplantae > Streptophyta > Magnoliopsida > Santalales > Viscaceae > Viscum > Viscum album. The sequence goes on along the minus strand of OY728129.1, from coordinate 1,265,415,068 downwards.
TACTTGATGTCGGACATGGATGTCAATGATGTAATCCTAGTTATGTATTAGTTGAAAATTTTTAAGGCTCACATCAACAGTTATAAGAGAACAATTAGTTCCAAGACTATGGAAGGCATCAACCATATCTTTAGAGGAGAGAGGATGGTAAAGAAAGATGCAAAGATATTTTTGGCCCCAATGGTGGGAATAATCTCTTACCAACTGTTAGCGTTGACTTTGGAATCAATGGAAGATATTGAGGAAAATAGTTTTCTAGCTATTGTGGATCAATTTCAAGGTGTATTTCTCAATAACTTATTAGGGTTACCACCTATAAGGGAAGTGGGGTTTACGATTGATCTTCTTCCAGGGACTCGTACTATTTCCCTTCCATCTTATAGGATGGAACCAACAAAGTAACGTGAATTGAATGTGTAGTTAGAGGAGCTAGAAAGAAAGGGTTTCATTCGACCAAGTACTTATCCATGGGCAGCACCATGGTTGTTTGTGAAGAAGGCAGAGGGAACTCTTTGGATGTGTGTTTATTATCTTAATCATAACCAAGTTATGATAATGAATAGATATCCACTTCCATGGAATAATGATCAGTTCGATCAATTTTGGGGAGCTGAGTGGTTATCCAAGATTGAATTGCAATCATGATATCACAAATTGTGGGTTCAGAAGGAGGATAATCCAAATAAATCTTTCAAAAGTAGATATATCCACTATGAATATGTGGTCATGCCTTTTGTTATAACGAATGCACCAGTGGTCTTCATGGCTTTGATGAATCACGTATTTCAGCGATATCTAGATTCTTTTGTTGGGGTATTTGAGAACGATATTTTGGTCTACTCAAAAACAAGGGCTGATCCTGAGGTGCACCTAGAAATAGTGTTAAAATTTTTGAGAGATCATCGTTTGTATACCAAATTATCAAAGTGTGATTTTTGGATATAGGAAGTACGTTTCCTTGGCTATGTCATTTCTGAGAAAGGCATTTCTTTTGATCTTTAAAATATAGAAGCCCATATCTATTGGCAACCACTAAAGAATGTGTTCAAGATACTAAGTTTTCTTGGTCTAGCTGGTTACTACAGATGCTTTGTGCATGATTTTTCATGACAAGTGTCACCAATGACAGCTCTGACAAAGAAGAATGGTCAATTCCAATGGAAAAACGAATTTCAGAAGTCATCCCAAGAACTAAAGGTTCATCTTACATCAACACCCATCTTGATCTTTCATGAATTAGGAAAGATGTATGCGGTGTATTTTGATGCTTGGGAATAGAGTTGGGTTGTGTTCTCATGAAAGCAGAAGATGTGGTTGCTTATGGATCAAGGCAGTTGAGGATGCATGAGAAAAATTACCCAACACATGATTTGGAGTTGGCTGCAGTAGTCCATGAATTGAAAACATGGATACATTATCTCTTTGGTGTGAAATTTTCTGTTTTTATGGATCACAAAAGCTTGAAACACATTTTCTCACAGTGAGATTTGAATCTGAGGCAAAGGATGTCGATGGAGTATCACCAAATGTTTAAATTTGACTTGATGTACACACCATGAAAAGGGAATTCAGTTGCAGATGAATTGAGTAGAAATTCATATGACAAGTTAGCGAAATAAGCTTCAAATGAATGGAAATTGATGTCAGTCTTAGCCGACATGCATGTGGAATGTGAAGACTGATGTGTTTTTGTTGTTTTCTTTTCATCTACACTTGTTCCTGATTTAGTAAATGTGATCAAATAAGTACAAACATCTGAGGCAGAATGTCTATTTGTATGTTCAAAACTCAATGATGGGGAGACCATTGATTGCTGGAAATTTGAGTGGGGTTCAGTTTTGTGTTTTAGAGATCAGATGGTTGTACCTATGGATTTTCAAGAACAATTCCTTCATGCTTATGACCATTCAATATGGGATGTTCACCCGGGTACAAAGAAGATGTATAAGGCATTGAAGGTGCAGTTTTGGTGGAAAGGCATAAAAAGAATGGTGGTTGAGTTCGTCTCACGGTGCGTACCATGTACGCAGGTTAATGCAGAGCATCAGAGACCAGCTGGTATGTTACAATATATGCCTATCCCAATGTGGAAATGGGATCAGATAGTAATAGATTTTGTTACAGGTCATCTAAGAATGGTCTGGTAACACGATGCCATTTAGGAAATAGTGGATCGTCTGACAAAGTCGTCCCATTTCATCCCTATTCGTGAAACTCATATGGTGGATTATGTTTCAAAAATCTATATCTGAGAAGTGGTAAAGAGGCATGGTGTAATAGTGTCTATAGTCTCAGATAGAGATCCTAGGTTCACATATCATCTCTAGAAATCATTACAGTAAGCCCTCAGAACTCAGTTGACTATGAGAAAGGTGTATCATCCTCAGACAGATGGGAAATCTGAGCAGACGATACAAACTCTGGAAGATATGTTTCGGGCCTGTGTAATGGATTGAGGTGGCTCATGGGAGGATCATATACCCTTAGTGGAGTTCTCATACAATAATATCTATCAAGCCTTGATAAACATGGCTCTGTTTGAGGCATTGTATGGGCGTCCTTGTCGTTCTCCACTATACTGGGTGGAAACGGGTGAAACATCACTAGTCGGGCCAAGCTGTGTCCAAGAGACAACAGAGAAGATCCATCTGATTAGAAAGAGGATGGAGACAGGTCAGAATCATCATAAATCTTATGCAAATCACTGTTGAAGACCACTGTCGTTTGCCGTGGGTGATCATGTCTTCTTGAGGATCTCTCCAACGCTTGGACATCGTCATTTCAGGAAGCAGGTCAAGTTATCTCATGGATACATTAGCCCTTTTGAGATACTGGAACAGGTTAGAGAGGTGTCATATCAGTTGGGATTACCACCATGTTTTTGTTCGGTGCATAGTGTGTTCCATGTTTCTCAGCTGAAAAAGTATCATCCTGATCTTGACAATGTGATCAGATGGGATCACGTTGACCTAGATCCAGATGCTTCATTGATACATATCATAGTATGGATTTTGGATAGGAAAAAGAAAGTCATGCATGGAAAAAACATTGGTCTAGTGTGGGTTTTATGGAAGTATGATCACAATCATCCAGAGACTTGGGAACGTGTAAGGGAAATGAAAGAGCAGTGGTCGGAACTCTTTCAGCTAGCTGAAGGTTTTCTACATTCTGAGGACAGAAAGACCAATGGTGGGGAGAATGTACTACCCCCAATTTCTGGAATGTATCACTTTCTTTATGGTTTTAGTGGTTTCAAAGATAAGGGTGATGAATGGGAGAGTCAGGAGAACATGGAATAAAGTTTTGAGGCAAAAGGGGAAGTCGCACGGGTGGCATACAGTTTGTCTAAACCGTGAGGAAAAACAATTAATAGTTGGTATTGGAGGCATTAGCTTCTACAGGGGTGGTTCATGGTTTTTCTAACCATGCAGCCAAACCGTGCGAGAAGGGTGGCTGAGGCAGTAGCTAACACTCCATTGGCGCACGGTTTGTCAAACCGTGCGAACTAACCGTGCAACCACTAAAATGAGATCCTATAAAAGTGGATCTCACTCGTTTTTTCCTCTATGTGCCTCTTTTAAGATTCTAAGTGTCCCGAACTCAGGATATTTATTCTCCTAAGGTCAAAGAGGGTTCTCCTATCATTCTGGAGGTGATCCTAAGTCTTCTCTTGGAAAATCAAAGCTGGATTCTTGAGGTATGTGATCATTCTTCTTCATTCATGATCGCTTTCATATATCTACTTAGATCTACATACCCTCTTCACTCAGTTTCTTTGATCAATTCCCATTATGGGTATATCTATGTGTGTGGAGGCCAAATATGATGTGATTTGGTCTTGATCTTGCTAGGATAATATAAGGTGGGTTTTTGGAGAATAGACCTGGGATTCTTGAGAGTTCTTTGACCGTTGTGGTTTTTGTCAAAACATTTTGAGGTAGGAGGCTTAAATCTCAACTCCTTTTGCTATGATTTATTGGATTAGATTCAAATTGGATAATTTGAATGGATTTTATTGTGGAAAGTATAGAATAAATCTTCTTTAGTGATGATTTATGGTTTTGATGATATTGTAAAATCTTGGTGAATTGTTGTGCAAAGTGATTTGGCCTGTTGAATTTAAAATATTGATTTTATATTATGGATTTGTTGAAATTGTAGATGGTTTGATGAAAATTGTGTTTTCAATAAAAGGTTGTTTTATTGAAATGGTTTGAGATTGAAATGATGTGGATGGATTTGGTTTTCAATAAAAAGGGTGTATTATTGAAATGATTTGGAATTGAAATTTTTACGCATTGAAATGGTTAGAATTGGTTGAACACACTTGGTTTTTGACATGATGGTTATGTGTGTGCACGAGAATGTGGGACGGATAAGGGTTACAAGTCTCCACATCAAGGATTAACACCATTTTAATGCTTAACCATTTCATTTCCAAATCATCTCAATAAAACTCTCTTTTTATTGAAAACCAAATCCATCCATGTCATTTCAATCTCAAACCATTTCAATAAAACATCCTATTTATTGAAAACCCATTTTTCATAAAACCATATAAAATTTCAGAAAATCCATAATTTAGAATCAACATTTTAAATTCAACAAGACAAATCACTTTGCACAACAATTCACCAAGATTTGACAATCTCATCAAAACCATAAATCATCCCTAAATAAGATTTATTATACGATTTTCACAATAAAATCCATTCAAATAATCCAATTTGAATCTAATCTAATCAATTCTATAAAGAGGATTTGACAGTGTAGCCTCCTACCTCAAAGGTTTTGATGAAAACAACAACGGTCAAAGAACGCTCAAGAAACTCGGGTCGATTCTCCAAATACCCGCCTTAGATCTCTTATACAAGAAAGGTCAAGACCAAATATCATTATATTTGGAATCCCCACACATAGATCTACCCATAATGGGTGTATATCTAAGAAACCGAGAGAAGAGGGGAAGTAGATCTATGTTGATCTAAGAAACTGATCAATAACGAAGAAGAAAGATCACATACCTCAAGAATCTAGCATTGATTTTCCAAGTTAAGCCATTAGATCGAATCCGGAATGATGACAGAACCCTCTTTGACGTTAGGAGAATAAAAATCCTGAGTTAGGGCCACGTAAGAGCTTAAATGAGGCACTTAGAGGCAAAAATGAGTGAGATCCACTTTATAGGATCTCATTTATGTGGATCATGGTTAGTTCGCACGGTTTGAAAAACCTTGCGCTAACCGTGTGTTAGCTACTTCCTCAGCCACCCTTCTCGCATGGTTTGGCTGCACAGTTAGACAAACCATGTGCCAACTATGTGGAAGCTACTCCCTCCAAGATCAACTACACACGGTTTGGCCGCACGGTTTAGAAAAACCATGTGTCGCACGTGCGACTTCCCCTTTTGCGACAAAACATCATTCCATGTTCTCACGACTCTCCCATTCTTCACCCTTAACTTTAAAACCACTAAACACATCATGAAAGGAATACATACCAAAAACTGGGGGTACTACATACATATTCTCTATACATATTCCTAGAAACTTATCTTTTGAGAGTTATATATTTAGTAAGTATTTCAGACATTTCATTATAGAGATGATGTTATAGACAATATCATTTTATCTCTACTTGTAATTCAAGATATTAATTACCAAAAAATTCCATATAATAGAGATCAATTGATAGTGGAACCAAAAATGATAGTCTTCCCAGCCTTTGATGGTTCTATATGAGAAACTACAGTACCATATGGATACTGATCTCTATAAATATAACAAAAAGTATCATAGTTTTTCCACCTCCTTCTAATCATGCGAGACCATCATAGTTACACACTGGTACATGAAATGGGACAAGAGTTTTTTATGGATATATAGTTCTATAGAAAGTCTGGAATATGGGATTCTTGATTTTGGACAGAGGAGGAGTGGTATTAACCAATTCGGGTTATTGATTCTTCTTGGTTGGAACTATGGAACATAATCTCTCTATAGATTACATTCAAGTAGTGAGAGACAAGATAAAGATGAGGATCTCTATAGGAAATATTGTATAAACTAAAACATGAATGTCAGTAGCTGGGGAATCATGATGTGGTTCCCTCACATGAAATAGCTACCAAATCCCATTTCAAACAACACCTTAGCAATATTCATCAGATAGTGTATTCATCTAACAAAATAGGTGAAACTAATGATCTTCCTGAATCACAAGGATTACGTAAATTGATTATCACAGAACTAGAGCTAGCCTGGTGATTAGACTATGTGCTAGTGAGCTAAAGACCCCACTTCTGGTTAGTGGGAGTAGAAACATTCAGTTATATTTTTAGGTAACACTTATAAATAATATATCCCAACAATACTTATATGTTTGGAATTTTCAAATTTCTAATATCAAACACATACTATGGAATACTCTCTTAAAAGAAGTGGAATTTATCTGATTATGGTTGGGAGAGGGATTTAGCCATTCCATTCCCATTATCTTTACCTGAGGAAAACTGATGTGATGAAAAATAATAATTTATAGCTTCTATGTTATGTATCTACATATGATATCAGGTTCCCCATTCATCCCTAGGTGTTTCAATGTGAATCGTTTATCAGGTAAATGTTTCCTTATTACATGCCTCAAAGTCCATGTTTCCACCTGTATCTACTATAGTATTAACACTGATGATATTTTTAAATGCCTTACAGGATGGGTTATTTACATCCTCATTATATAATTAATAAGTTAAATGTTAACGAATCATACCCTCTTAAAACGGAATACCATTATCACCGTTTTCATATCCTCTATTAGTGGAGCACTTTAGATTATGGCCTCTATGGGGATTGAACATATTTTATGGATGTTACCATGAAACAAATATGGGTGATGATCCTAAAGGATCCCTAAACCATCCTTATTGAGTTTTCTAAAAATAATAGTGGTTTTCCGCATATTTTAAGGAATATTGAGGCTGATAGCTACTAATGGTTAGCACATATTGTAGAAAAGACTGACATCACTATAAGTGGTTTTAAAAAATCTCATATCCCAGTGGTTTGGTGATAAATGTGTTTTATACTGAAACATCAAAAACCCTTTGAGGATATGATGATATAAGGGGTGGGGTTGGAAGTTAAAATTCCATAAGCCTTATAGGCTAGGGCTACTCCTAGATGGCTTCCATAGTAGTTTCCAAATTAGTCTTCCAAACATGGTAGTCTTTAACTCAAGTGGAGGTTATGTATAATGCATGTGTAGGTTGTAAAATGGCTTCCATAAATGGTTTCTTATTGATTATGTTTTTTTCATTTTTCAAATAATATTATTGAGAGACTATTTAGGAGTCTTAGTACAATAGACTATCTATGGACATATCCCATCAATTATACCAATTTTCACCTTAGAAGTAGTAGGATTTAATTGGATGGACATGATAGAATAAAAACAATTTGAGCTAAAAACCTCTCTGTTAGTTATATAATTTCAAGATTTCCACATTGGGGGGACTTTACTAACCTTGGAATAGTATAAAATGCAGTTCCCATTTTCCCCCATCCATAATTACACACACCAAATAATGAGGGAATGATTATCTATTTAAGTGCCTTTAGGATATGGAGACAAACTTGCAATAGGTTATTATAATTTTTATCTAATATTAGTTTTCAGCATATCAATAAAGGAGAAAATTTAATTTTGTAACATAGCTTTATTAATGCATGGAGGTAGTTTCTATATTCTAATAAGGAATATTATAGTACTTTAACTAATTTAGATTATCTCAAAATTTCATTTATAAAAAATAAATGACCACCTCTTCTAACACCTCTATAATGTCACAGTATAGAGTGGAAATGTGAATGAATTTATTTTTGAGGATAGCCATGAACAATTATTTCTATATATCCATTCCATACACATCATCTATGGGGTAATATTATTCCACCTAATCTGACCACAATGTTTATTTTAGAATTTATTTGTTACAAATGTGTGGGGTTATTAATGTCCATATTATTAAGGAATCATTTGTATAGGGTTGGGTTGGTGACGAAAATGAACATCTACCAAAACCATATGTTAATATATATATATATATGTGTGTGTGTGTGTGTGTGTGTGTGTGTGTGTAAAATATTATTGGTGAGAGTAAGGGCCATGGGTGCATCCAACCATGATCCCTCAAGCACTACTCATTGTGAGGGATTTCTCAAAGCCTCTATAATAAGGGTAGGACCTCAAAGTCATGATTAATTTTTTCCATTGGTAAGACCTCTATAATTGATGATATAGAGAAAAATTCACAACATATTTATTTTACTTCCATAGGGATGAACATTGTGGTTAATCAAAAAATTATCTTGCAAGGGGAATACCTTCTTTCATATTTATATTCTCTAAATGAGTACGAAATTATTTGATAACATCATGAGATGATTTTTCAAGATCTATCCTTATGTTTATATATGGATGAAATTCATGAAGTTTTATTTGGGTAGAACCTTTAAAACTATTGATCAAAATATCATTGTGGATATATCCACAATCAAGGGTACCCTAAATTTATAGTGATGAGTCGGTAAACTCTCAAGCAACTATATACAAGTGTTGAAGTTGCGTGAGTTCAAAAATAGTGATTTATATAGGGATATGGGTGTACACATAGGTTGTTTTTTTATCATTGGGGAGATATTCTTTAAAATGATCTTCCTGGGGAACATCAATGATCATATTGGACAAGAGTAATGTTGCATGACTATCATGTCATTGAAATGGAATTATGATAAACACCTTGATATTAGAAAATAATAAGGTAATCTAACTACTTTTCTAAAACAATATGATAAAGATTCCTCTTATAATAAGTGGGAATATATTTCCACATTTTAGAAAAAATGGGATGCATCACGAGTTCTACTATAGCTTCAAGGGAGAATATATGTGTGATTGGATCTGAGAATCTACCAGGATATACTAAAATTACATCTAGATGAATGTCGTGATATGATCCTACAACAATATTTTTGATGGAATATGTTAATGGTCATCCATAAGGGAAGCAATGATATTAGTTGACTGATGAGTATCTCCTAAGATATGTCGACAAACATTCTCAACATTATCAGGAGTCGGGATATGCCATTTATCTTTAGCGAATCCATTATATATTAATAAAATACTCTATTACATTTATAATTATATGATTATAATTCAATAATGCATGGGCAAGGATATAGGAATATCCATACATTTCCACCAAGATGTGTTGGGTGTTTCTATAATAGGAGCATGTATATAGGCCCATTATTCAGTGGGTGTTTGGAAATGTTCCCACTCATTTATTCTATTCACCATTGAGATTTTTTGATGGAGCTCAAACTTGGTGGTAAACATATGGTATTTACCTATATATGTTTTCTGGATGAGACAAAATATACTTCACACTACAAGAATTCACTGTCATTTTTAGATGATATGAGTATAGATATGATATTTATCTTTCTCTATGATAATTTTTATCATCCTATGGAACTAAAAAATAGTCCCATTCTAAATTTTCTCATATATAATATCCATAGTGAGACATTATATGAGGGTGTAGGACCTTAGTGAATAATGTTGAGATCTCTTGAGAAACTTCCTCAATACAACTATGAGGAAATGGGAATGCATGACATTTTCATAGGTGAAGGAGGGTAGTATAACTCCAAGGTGAATCCTCTACTATAGTGAGGTATCATTCAACCACTTGGTATTCCTATCAATAATAAGGTGAGATATTGAATTCCAAACTCAATGGATAGGCTACCAACTTAGTTATATATAGTTATGTGTTCCACTAATTTTTCCAAATCTTTCATTTTCTTGGTTGGGATTTTAGGAATTAGTACTTAGAGGCTATCACATGAATTATATTGGGTTGGAATGGTACCATATTGGTGATACTCCCACAAAAATTCTATTTCCACTTTGATGTAGAGTCACTTGTTGGGTGACTGAAAGAGCACTGTTGTGGGAACCCTCAAATGATTAGTGTGATTTTGGGGTACTTAGGTGCAGCAGAGTGGCTGACCAAGGTCATCTCTTAAAGAAGGATTTGAATTAAAACAACTTTTTAGAGGTATTCTGAATATAAAATAAAATAGACATAAAAACTACTTGAAAGGATGGGGGTTGGTTATAGTTTATAAATCTATAAGCATTTTGCTGGAAGAAGATTGTATTTTCTTTGTTTTTTGTTTTAAAATGAATTTCGATTAAAATGACACAACAAGAAGATGTTTTCTTAGAAAATATTTAAAAGAAATAATTGATATAACTATACCTATTAAATCAATTATTTATCATTATAATTTAAATTATCATCGACTTAATTATGATCCCTTAACTATTTAACCCCCGAACCCTCCGAGAATTAACCTTACCATAAAGATGAAGTGAATTTTACCCTGGCTAACTTTAGAGCATGCAATCGCAACACCCTGATTTGATTGATGTTTTAAGACTATCTTATGGTATGTGGTAAATTAAGGGGCATTTCCCCTCTAGAAATTAGAATTAATTGAGTTTCGGGATTATATTTTAACACTACAAATTGATCCCGTATGTTTTTGTATAACTGATTAAGTTCGCACTCTCCCAATTTACACAAAATCTCGTCCTCGCGTGTTTTTGTGTTAATTGTTCAATTGCTTGATTACTTTCAATTAAACTAAAAACTAAATTAATTGATCATATTATGTGAATTATAGTATATCATAAATTCAAAATAAATCAATTTAGAAGTTATGAGATAGATCGATTACTAAAAGACTACTCTTCCATGGGTGATGTAATCATCGTAGAAGCGAATTGCATTTGCAACGGTTTATAATGGGTATAACCCAATAATGATTATACTCAAGAATTCTATCCCAAAGAGGAAGATTAAGGGAAAAATAAATTTGAATAAAACATAATAAAATAGAAGAATTCAAAGGAGAACAATGAATTTTAAAACACAAATGAAATTATTAAAACATGAAGAGGAGAAGGTGGCTTCGCTGAGGGGATCCTTACTTAAAGAGCTACGCCTCTTGCAATGGTTGGATAATTTGGATGAAACCAATTCTCCTATTCCTACAATATCTTAATGAACGTACCAACTCCTCCAAATGAGAAAAACACTAACTTATAGAGTGTATGGGAGGCTAGGTTTAAATAGGTTTCAAGTGTGAATGAGAAATCTCGGCCAAATATTTTAATACAAATTAAACCGCCCATTTGAACTCCAAAAAGAGTGAACCAACTCTCCTTCCAGTACGATGATTTTTGATAAAATTAATCCCCGAGATCCTATAAAAATGTGGGCCTAATCCAAGAAATTATGATGATTTTATGGCCCAAATACAAAATCTATGTCCATTCTGGCGAGTCCAGCCCATCTTTGACTTCATGGCACCATTTCAACAAACAAATTCACTCTTTAGCTCTAGTGTCCTGAATAAAAGTTGTAGAAAATTAAGTTAAGAACAGTGTTACAAACGTTCAAGTTCAAATTATAAATACAAATAAATATATCTTCGAAATACTACAGTGCTCTATAAAGGGTAAAACTAGAATTTTCACACAATTTTCAAATGAATGATCAAATCCTAAATATTTTATAAATAAACATTTTTAACACAATGTGAGGAAATTATGTCATTTATTATCAATGATATATTCAAAAAAATAGTTTTTTATCAACTCCCCCACACTTACCCTTTTGCACTCCTCGGAAAAACCTCATATCAAGTAAACATCAATATTAAATCAAAACAAATTTTAAAACACATATACTTGAGATCCAACAATTATAAACAAAGAAACAAAATATATCATGCCTCATAAATAAATTATTATTTCCATTTATATCATTCAATATATTTCCACTTCATTTATCCTCCCATGCACAAAACACTTACCTCGCTTGAATTTTATCTTATCACACAAATATCAAAAAAAATTGCAATGTCTTTCTCATCCAAACTCATACAAGGGTAACCATAGGCTTGATAAATTCCTACATCGCCACCCGATGTGAGTCAAAGAACTATGTTTTTCATGAGGACTTTTTGGGGTTGTTCTGTGGCTTCCGGTTGGTTGGATTACGGTGTGAAAAATTCTAAGGCTGAATGAGGAGAGCTTGAATCCTTTTGATACAAAATGGAATTAATCTAATTTTCACTTAAATGTGGTCTTCTCCTCAATCCCCATAGTATCAATTTAGCTCTATCATCATGAAATGTCATGGATTTTTTACACCATTCATCATTTCAACATAAAAAATGTCAATCTTCTCAAACATGATTTTCTTGAAAGCTCTTGATAGGCATAACTTTCCACCTCAATTAGAAAATCTAGAAAAGGCACATCCTCACTTGTCATGAAAGCTTCAGAAAAGGAACAGCTTTCAATATAATTATTTTATTCAGTAGCAGACACATCTCTTCAAAATTTAATTTTCCACCCCAAGTATCACAGAATGTGGTAGCACAACACAAGATAGCTTCCCCCACTCTTAATCTCAACTAGATTATACAATTTCACTTCAAGATTTGGTTGGATAGGGAAAATTGGATTGTAATGTGGCTAACCTAACAGGCTGTGCATGGATTATAAGGCTAAAAGGATTAAATATTCAAGGTAGGCCATTATAAAAAAAGGATTCATTGAAATCAGGGCTTTAATACCAAACAAATGCCTCAATCATTTAAACATATGTACCTCAAACACTCATGTTTTGACAGAAATAAATCAAATTCTGGTTAAATCAAGCATGGTATGGTTCTCTCAAGAAGTGAAGTGAATTTAAAGAATATGAAAATAATGGTTTAGAAGCTTCACATGAAAGTGGTTTCAAATATAAAGACAGTGATATGTGTCATGGGATTCAAAATTCAATGTACTTTTCATGAAATTACTAAATATTTGAACTTGAAAAAAAGTCATTTTCAGAATTCATTTAAGCTCAGTTTCATGGGATAAATTGTGTCACTCATTGATATGCATTTCAAAATTGTGATGAGAATCATTTCAGCTCAAAAATTTCAAAAACACAATGAAAATTGAAAAATAAACACACAACATTTGAAAAACAAACAATATTTTTTGTTTTGTTTTTTTAAACAGGAAAACAATTGAAATTACTAAACTAAAAGGTTCCCCCCCCCACACACTTGAAATATTACATTGTCCTCATTGTGAACCCATGAGATGATATATGCACATGAAATGCAGAATTTTTAAATAGGACAAATAATATAAAAGTGAAAGGGTTAAGAACAGCCTGATGTGCTCAAGTGATGATGGGGTCATGCAGTGTGATAAAATCCACGACATCAGTAGGAAGTCCCTCAATGTATCTCTTAAAACATTGCCCATTTACTATAAAGCTCCTTCCAGTGTTTTCTTGTGTGATCTCCACTACATCATAAGGAAAAACATTAGATACAATATAAGGACCTAACCATCTGGAACACAACTTACCAGGCATCAACTTCAATAGTGAACTATAGAGAAGGACTTTCTCTCCAACATGAAACTCCTTTTTTTGGATTATTCTATCATGAGATGATTTTGATTTTTCCTTATAGAGCCTTGAGTTCTCATATGAAGACAATAGAATCTCTTCAAGCTCATGAATTTGCAGCTTCCTTTGGATTCCATCTTGGGCAAAATCCATGTTGATTTTCTTTATAGACCATTAAGCTTGATGCTAAACCTCTATGGGGAGATGACATTCATTCCAAAAAACAATCCGAAATGGGAACATACCAATGGGTGTCTTGTATTCTATCATATAAGCCCACAATGCATCATCCAAGTGCTTTCTCCAATCCTTCTTATTTGGCTGCACGGTTTTCTCTAAAATCTGTTTCAACTCATGATTTGAAACCTCTGCCTGGCCATTTTTTTGGGGGTGGTATGGTGTTGATTTTTTGTGTGTCACCCCATACTTCTGAATGAGGGAAGCCAAATTCCGATTACAGAAGTGTGTCCCTTGGTCACCGATGATGGCCTTCTGTACTCCAAACCTACAAAAGAAATTTGTTTTTACAAAGTCCACAACAACATGAGAATCATCTATCTGGGTGGCCTTAGCCTCCACCCATTTACTCACATAATCAACAGCAATAAAAATGTACAAAAAACCAAAAGAAATAGGAAAATAACCCATAAAATCGATGCCCCATACATCAAAAATCCAACAGAATAGTATGGGTTTTTGGAGAATCTCTTGTCTCCTAGAAATTTTCCCAGTGTGTTGGTAACGAGAGAATGACTTACAAAACACATGGGCATCATGGAATAAGTAAAGCCAACATAATAGAAAGTCCAAAACATTCCTAGCTGTCTGTTGGGGTCCAAAGTGTCCAACACAAGAAAGTGTATGACAAAAATGTTAAACAGACTCCAACTCATGATCAGGAACACACCTCCTAATAACATGATCACTACACATGCGCCGCAGGTATAGATCATCCCAAAAATAATATCGAGACTCACTTCTTAATTTTTGGACTTGATGTTTCATTAAATTTGAAGATATTTTAGAGGCAACAAGGTAGTTAACAAAATCATCATACCAAGGATGTGTACCTAAGATGGAATAAAGATGCTCATTGGGGAAAGTGTCGCGAAGTGGTACCTGGTCCAAAGTGCCATCCTCTAGTGTGTGAGTAAGCCTACTCATGTGGTCCGACATAAAGTTTTCTGACCCCTTTTTGTCCATTATCTCAATATTAAATTCTTAAAGAAGGAGCATCCATCGGATCAGCCTGGGCTTTGCATCTAGCTTCTTCAAGAGGTACCTCATAGCTGCATGGTCAAGAAAAAACAACTACTTTAGAGACCAATAAATATGAACGGAATTTATCTAAAGTGAATATAACAGCATGAAACTCCTTTTTTTTGGGTTGTGTAATTTGATTGGGATGAATCTAGAGTCCTCGATGCATAGGTGGTCACATGTGAATGTCCCTACACCCTCTGAGATAAGACGGCTCCAACCACGAAGTTGGAGACATCACACATAAGCTCAAAAGGAATCTCCCATAGTGGGGGCTATATGATCGGTGGAGTGGTCAGAAAATTATTTATCTCATCAAATGAAGTACTTTAAGAATCATCAAACACAAAATCAGAATCCTTTGGAAGTAATCGTGACATAGGAAGATCAATCTTACTAAAATATTTGATGAAGCACCGATAAAATTCTGCATGCCCTAGGAATGATCTAACATCACACACACATGAAGGGTAGGGTAAGGATGAAATAATTTCTTCCATAGATCTATCAACTTATATCCCATGTTTTGACACTACATGCCCTAAGACAATTCTATGATCTACCATAAAATGACACTTTTCAAAGATCAGGACCACATTCTTCTCAATACAACGATTCAAAACCTTTCCCAAACTACTTAGACATTCATCAAATGAAGACCCATACACTATAAAATTATCCATAAATACCTCCATGAAGGTATTAAGAAAATCATAAAAAATACTAACCATGCATCCTTGGAAGGTACCTGGGGAGTTTCAAAGTCCAGATGGAATCCTTTGATATGAAAATGTACTGAAAGGGCAGGTAAATGTTGTCTTCTCTTGATCCTCCGGAGTAATAGGAACCTAAAAATATCAAGAAAATCCATCCAAAAAACAATAATGTGTTTTCCCAGTAAGTCTCTCAAGCATCTGATCAATAAATGGGAGGGGGAAATGGTCCTTGCAAGTAGATTGATTTAGTTTCCTATAATTAATACACACACACCAACTGTTTTTCACACTCATTGGAACTAACTCATCTTTCTCGTTTTTAACAACAGTTACACCACTTTTGTTAGGAAGAAACGGAATAGGACTTACCCACTGAGAATCTGTAACACCCCAAGCTTCTACGGTACGCTTCTCTTTGAATAATGTGATAGCGTGTGTTGTACGCAACACCGAGTTCTAACACACCATAACTAATCAAACTAGCCGTTATGAATAGTAACACCTACTTTTTGAAATTATATATATTTTATATTTGAAAATGGACTTCATTTTTGGATTCGGAATATTGAAATTAGCCTAGGGTGAAATTTTGGTACTTTTCGGATAACTTTTATATTTTGATGAATAGTGAAAATTACTAAATTTTAATTAAAAACAACTTTTTTAATCAAAATAATTAATAGTGATAAATTGTGAATTTGAGTGGTTTTAAAGTATATTTAGAATATATTTTTACCATTTAATATAATGTTGGTCGTTGGAAATAACTTTACAATTAAACCGAACATAAACAAGTGTCAATCTTTTGATAGTTATTACCTCTTAAAAACACGTTTTTTGTTTTGACAGCGGGAATTAATTTTAAATTAATTTCTGCCACTTCTGTGTTTTGAATTTAGAAAAATGGATTCCATATTTGGAATCAGGATGTCCAAATTGTGTAAATAGGTAACTTTTATTTTTAGACATTTTGAATAATTACTGTGGTAAATATTTTATTTACCATGGTTAAGGGTAAATCCGGTAAATAAGGGTTAAAAATAATATTATAATAATACCAAATTAACCAAAAACGTGTCCTAACCTTATTGGTGGACACATACCCGACCATGATCATCCTTGGGTCAATTTGGGGACCCCTTGGAGCCACTTTTATGTGGTAGGGACACTTTATATTAATAAAGTTAAAATAAAAATAAAAATCGCATAAGCTTACATCTTTTAGAAGAACAATTTTTACATAGGGTTATACATGTTGGATTTTAGATTATAAATATTCATTAGAAAGATAAAAAGATTTACTACATAATGATATTTTATTTATAATTTTTAGACATCAAATAATTTAAATTTTTAATGACACAATAATGATGCAATGTTTACCTCATTAATAAATCATTTAAATAAATAAGATTATAATGATTAAAATATTATCTAAAACCTGTCCAATTCTTATTGGTTGATGTTATTTAGAATATGAGTCATCGTATCTTCGACCTCAATGATTTTTGGACCATTATAAACCGAATATAATTATATTATAAAGTAATACTTTCACTCTTTCCTAAAGAGCCCCTCTTCTCCCTTATAAAAGGAGACCACTTCTACTCATTCCTCACACCTCTCAAGCCACTTGGCTCGTCCAAACTCTGCCCAACTAAGCTCCCCACATCCCTCTCCTCCTCCTTGAAGCTTCCCCTTAGGAAGAAATCATTTCAAGAAGTCCTTTGGTTCCAACCAAAGTGAGTTACCTAAATTAAAGGTAACGTTTTCTCTTAAATTATTTTCATTTATTTTGCTTCTCCAACCCCCAAACTCTTTTTATTTCCTTTCTTTTGTAACAACACCAGTATCCTCAATATACTAGGATGTTGTTATAAGAAGGATTCAAACTAAACATACACCCAACTCCATCTAATGGATGATGAACATAATGTTTCTGTGGATGGCAAACTAACGCCTCACGAAACGATGATTGTTCAAATACATCTTACCGCCTCTCATGGTGGCCATTATGATGGCACTGTAATTAAATATGATATTAATGATATATATTTTATATATAAGCTTCTGTAATTCCATTTTATTTCATACCATTATTCGTTTCATGTTGTATATACGTACGATAATTTCATTTGAGGAAGTGCGGACTACCGCCCCCTTAAAATGATATGACTCGTTCATACCACACATGGAACGTATAAAGGATGGTGTTAATGAACTTAAGTAACATATATAAAATATTATATTATACTGGAATATTAATATACCTATGTATCATTTTGATTCAATTCTTTTAAAATAAAAATTAAATGGAAGTAGCGTTCATGCGTACGTACGGACTACCGTCTCCACGAACGCGGTGAGATCCATCCTCCATCGTATCCATTCAAGTCTTATTCTCATTTTAGGGTTAAAAATAATGTTAATATAATTCTGATTATGAATAAGATTTAATCTATCCATTACAAACATGTCTTACGTAACCAAACATTTAAGAAGAACGAATCGATTATCACCTGAAACGACGATAATACTAAGATATTATTAATAAAGCAATGTTAAAAGATCATATATGATATCATATTAATGTATATGATTCTTGTATAATTTAATAACAATTATTTCACCATTATACAGGAGGTTAACCAACCCCAACCAACGAAAAGTACAAGGTAAGGGTTATTTCACAATCTCTTCATTATCCGAGGTTGTTTATATGTAATAATCTACTGGGATCTCTTTATCATCCACATCCATGTTTCTTAAAAATGTATTTCAAAACATTTTTACTATTTACTATAATATGAGTTAAAGTCATTTATACCCTTTTTACTTTTATAAGTGGTTTATAAAGGAATCTTTCCGTCGTTTTCAAAACAAGGTCCTTTTTTAACCTTTTCGACAGAATTAAGGTAAGAATGTTTTTTTTATACGGCGGGTGCGGCTAATTTCTGCCGTTATAAAATCTTCAAAACTTCCCTTACAAGCTTATAAGAATATTGTCAAAGAAAATGTTTTATTTTATATGGATCTTAAATGATTTCAAAATAAAAAGAGATATTTCATTAAAAAGAATTTTGATTTCATCTATGTCAACATCCTTTGATGGATTTTATGCTTATTTGAAGTTGATTTATTGTAATACAAAGCTTCTATATTGTATTGAAAGTTTTGTGATATGTTTGACTGTGGATGTGCTATTTTTATACCATTCATAGTTTATGGTGAAATTATTGACATTTCGTATGCTAGTTTTAATACGAATGTTTATGTTATGTTTAAACCTTTTCATATGGGAATGCATTGGACTTAATATGTGACGGGTGGAGCCCGCTATAGCTCCTCGATGCATCGGTAGGTCTCATGAGACAAACTAGTGTCTTGGCACAAGGCCTTGACAATATCTTATTTGTAGTCTTGGCACGAGGCCTTGGCTATGTGGTTATGATAGTCTGGCATTATGCATTCCAACATTATGAAAGTGGTTATTGATTTTTGCATGTGATTATTCGATTAGTAGAATATCCATGTGAATAAGTAAAAGGCATTATTTCATTTTATTTATGCCATACCATGTTGAAAGTTCATGTTTAAAAGGCTTTTGTTTTAGTTATACATTGCCTTAAATGTTTATTCTTATTGATGAAAGTTTCCGCTATATTGTTATCCTTACTGGGCATTTGAGCTCACCCCTTTTCTATGTTTTATTTTTCCCAGGAAGTGAAGATGTAAGTTATGAATGACCTGCAGGGATATTATGAGGGGATTATAGCGTGGACTGTGGAAACATTATGTTGTTGTAGTAGTTTTTCATTTTATGATGTAATGTAAAACTTATGAATATATCTAGTGTTTCCAAGGATACTAAACCAATCGGTCTTTCGAGATTTGATCTTTCTTGTGATCATGCCAATGTTATGTAATAATGCACCGACTCTAGGCAACTAGGGTCGGGGCGTTACAGTTGGTATCAGAGGAATTTTAGTACAAACCTTGGATGCTAGATTTAGATAAACTCTGATTAGAGCACGTAGACCTAAGATGAACTTTGAGGATTAGTATAGAAGAACTTCCTAGAATTTTGGTATTGAAGAGATTTTGTGAGTTTTCCGAGCAATACATCCCTGTCTGGATACGAGCAGGTAGAGGCTGCTCTGGCACAGATAAACCTAGGGGTAAAACCCGAAAACACCGCTTTGAGCTAGACTCGAACGGGAACTGGTGCACGACAACGGGCCTTGCTGCACTCTTGGTTACGACACTCCCGGGGGATATACTTAGGATAACTCTCATTTTTCTTTACAAATCATTTTGAAGGGATTATGAGTATATACATCCTCAAAGAAAAAAATTCTTATGATTATGGATTATATCCATAAATAGTTCAATTTATGTTAAGTGTTTTATAAGTATGGGATTATGTATTTTGATTCATAAACTGATCTAGTTTATGCCATTGTTTAGAAATGGCGCCTAGTGGAAGAAATGGAAACCGTATCAATGCACGCACTCCATATAGGGATTGCCCTCCTGATCAAGATAATTATAGTGGGGATGGTGATGCAACTGGTGCTGATCAGCTAATCACCATACTGGGACAACTTACTCAGGTTATGAATAATAACCTTACCCGTATGGAGCACCCTGATCCGTAGCATGGAGGATCAATGTTAGATCGATTCATGAGGCAACAACCACCAACGTTCAATGGGAATACAAATCCCTTAGTAGCTGAGCAATGGATATTTTCCCTAGAGAAAATATTTCAGGCTTTGGGGAGCAGTGAAAGGGAAAAAGTTATCATGGCAGATTACTGCCTCACTGTAGATGCTGATCAATGGTGGTCATTAATTCAGAACATGAAGGAAGATGATGAAGTATCAAATATGGAATGGAGGGAGTTCAAAGATCTGTTTTTAGAAAAATACTTTCCTCGCGACCATCGAGCAGATATGGAAAGACAATTTCTAAGTCTGAGACAGAAGGAGGATGAGAATGTCACAAAGTATGAGGCTAACTTTACAAGGTTAGCGAGGTATGCTGGAGATTATATTCGCAACCCAAGAAGTAAGATTGATCGTTTCTTTGATGGGTTAAAACCATTTCTCCGTCGAGCATTAGTCTCACAATCCTTTTCATCGTACGAAGACATTGTCTCATGTGCTATCAAGACCGAAAAGGAATTCTCTAAGTCTTATGACTTTAAAGCAAAGCAAGAGAAGAAGAGACTTGCTGATCAATCTGGGAATGGAAATAAGGGGAAGAAGGGAAAGGTTGAATATCCATCTTGTGGTAATTGCGGGAAGAAACATCCTGGTACTTGCTTGAAGGGAATGGGAGTCTGTTACAAGTGTGGTGAAAAAGGCCACCAAGCTCATGATTGCAAGGGGAAGAAGGAAGCTACCAACATTCAGTGCTACAATTGCAGGGAGATGGGGCATTATGCAAATGCATGCCCTAAGCGTCAAGAGAACTTACCTCAGAAAAGGTCGAGGGATCAAGGCTAGGCTTATGCTATCACTACTGCTGAGGTAGAAGCTCCGAAAGACGTGGTGGCAGGTAATTTAATGGTTTCCTCAAGTTTAGCAAATGCATTATTTGATTCTGGATCATCGCATTGTTTCATATCTTCCCAGTTTGCTAAGAAAATTAGATATTTCCAATTTGATTTAATAAGGGAGTTGTCAGTTAAAACTCCTAAGGGAAGTGTCGTTGCAACAAAGTTTTGTGAATCAGTCCCCATTAAAGCACATAAATTTTCTTTATCTGCTGATCTCATCGTCATACCTATGATTGAGTTTGATATAATCCTCGGTATGGACTGGCTTTCAGACTATGATGCGAAGATTTATTGTAAGAAGAAAGAGGTTACGATTCTTGATGATAATGATAAGGAACACCTTATTTTTAGAGCAGAATCGTCACCACCTAATTCTTATTTAGATCCACCCTCAATAGCTCAACTAAATTCAATTATTGGGGAGGAAGAGAATGAAATAACTACGGGCGAGGAAAGGAATGTTCAAATAGAGGATGTACCTGTTGTGAAAGAATTTGTAGATGTATTTCCAGAAGATTTACCTGGACATCCTCCAGAACGAGAAGTTGAGTTTTCTATTGATTTGATTCCTGGATCAAGGCCTATATCGAAGACCCCTTATAGAATGGCCACTGAAGAGTTAGTCGAACTAAATAAACAACTAGAGGAATTGAGTAATAAGGGATTTATTCGCCCTAGTGTTTCTCCATGGGGAGCCCCTGTTCTTTTTGTTAAAAAGAAAGATGGATCTATGAGGTTATGTATCGACTACAGGGAGATCAATGCTATAACGATAAAGAACAAGTATCCCCTACCTCGTATTGATGATTTATTTGACCAACTGCATGGAGCTCAATACTTTTCAAAGATTGACCTTCGATCTGGATACCATCAGTTGTGTGTGAAGAAGGAAGACATTCCGAAAACAGCATTTCGAACCAGGTACGGGCATTACGAGTTTACTGTAATGCCGTTTGGATTGACTAATGCACCCTCTGTATTCATGGATCTAATGAATAGAGTTTTCAAGGAGTATCTCGATGAATTTGTAGTGGTATTTATTTATTATATCTTGGTATACTCCAAAACCTACGAAGATCATGAAAATCACTTGCGCATTATCTTGAAGACTCTGAGGAGGCATGAATTATATGGGAAGTTTAGCAAGTGTGAATTCTGGCTTCAGGAGATTTCTTTTCTTGGCCATATTGTCTCTAAAGATGGAATCTTTGTTGATCCTTCTAAGACCAAAGCAATCCAAGAATGGCCAGCACCTACGAGTATAACTGAGGTACGCAGTTTTATTGGTTTGGCAGGTTATTATCGACGTTTCGTCCAGAATTTTGCCCGATTGGCTAACCCATTAACAAATCTCACACGTAAAGGGGTTAAATTTGTTTGGACAAAAGAGTGTGAAGAATGTTTCGAAGAACTGAAGAGAAGATTAGTCAATGCTCCTATATTGACTCTACCATCAGGGAATGATGGGTTCGTTATTTATAGTGATGCATCGAAGAAAGGACTTGGTTGTGTCCTTATGCAGAATGATAGAGTTATTGCCTATGCATCACGACAGTTGAAAATTCATGAACAAAACTATCCTACTCATGATCTCGAGTTAGCAGCAGTTATCTTTGCTTTGAAGATATGGAGGCACTACCTCTATGGTGAAAAATGTGAGATTTATACTGATCACAAGAGTTTGAAGTATATTTTCTCACAAAAAGAACTCAACATGAGGCAAAGGAGATGGCTTGAATTACTCAAGTATTATGATTGTACGATACACTACCACCCAGGGAAGGCAAACAAGGTGGCAGATGCTTTGAGTAGAAAAGACCATGGAGTTTTGAACAATATGAGAATTGAAAGGGATCCAATTTTTATGGATCTAGTGAAGATGCACATGGGAATAACCAGGGAAGGTGAAACATCAATGCTTTTTCAAATGGTTGCCAAACCATATTTACTAGAAAGGATTAAGAGTTCTCAGACCGATGATGAAGAATTACAAAAGAAGATTAAAGCTGTGAATTATGGGAGATTGAGAGAATTTGTGTATGAAGATGGAATTTTGAAATTCGGGAAGAGACTTTGTGTTCCTAATATACCAGATCTAAAAAGGGAATTGCTGGATGATGCTCATAGTTCCAATTTCTCTATACACCCTGGGAGCACCAAAATGTATAGATATTTGAAAGAACATTTTTGGTGGGACAATATGAAGAGGGAGATTGCTGATTTTGTGTCAAGATGTATGGTTTGTCAACAAGTGAAAGCTGGAAGGAAACAGCCTGGAGGAGTCATGCAACCTCTTCCTATACCGGAGTGGAAATGGTACAATATTACGATGGACTTTTTCATGGGGCTACCAAAGGCTCCTAGAAGGAACGATGCAATATGGGTTATTGTTGATCATCTTACCAAGTCAGCACATTTTCTTGCTATAAGAGAAGATCTACCCCTTGAACGTCTAGCAAGACTATACATTAATGAAGTTGTGAGACTTCATGGTGTACCCCTATCGATTGTTTCTGATCGTGATCCCCGTTTTACTTCAAGATTTTGGAAAAGTCTTCAGAAATCCCTGGATACTGAACTTCATTTGAGCACTTCTTACCACCCTCAGACAGATGGACAATCAGAACGGACTATTCAAACCTTAGAAGACATGTTGAGATCTTGCTCACTTGACTTTCAGGGTATGTGGGATCAATATTTACCTCTGGTAGAATTTTCCTATAACAATAGCTTCCATTCGAGTATTCAGATGGCACCATATGAAGCGTTATACGGAAAGAGATGTCGTACACCAACCTGTTGGGATGACGTTGGTGAAAGAAAACTTGTAGGCCCAGAACTGGTGAAGGAAACGGTGGAAAAGGTGAAAGTAATCCAAAATCACATCAAAGCAGCTCAAAGTAGGCAGAAGAGCTATGCCGATAATCGAAGGAAGGATTTGGAATTTCAAGTCGGTGATCATGTTTTTCTGAAGGTATCTCCGTGGATGGGAGTCATACGTTTTGGTAAGAAAGGTAAATTGAGTCCCAGGTACATCGGACCTTTCGAAATTCTAGAACGAATTGGGGCTGTAGCTTACCGATTGGCAATGCCGCCAAGTCTCTCCAAAGTTCACGATGTGTTCCACGTATCTCTGTTGAGAAAATACATGCCTGACCCAACGCATGTACTCACCTATGAGGAATTTGAACTGGAACCCGATCTGTCTTATTGCGAAGAGCCTGTCAAGATTCTTGATACGAGAGAACAAGTGCTGAGAAACCGGACGACGCGTCTGGTAAAAGTTTTGTGGAGAAACCATAAGATGGAAGAGGCAACGTGGGAAACCGAGGAACTTATGATGAAGAACCACCCGAGTCTTTTTATGCAGTAATACCCTAGAAATTGCGAGGACGCAATTATTTGAAGGAGGGGAGAATGTAACACCCCAAGCTTCTACGGTACGCTTCTCTTTGAATAATGTGATAGCGTGTGTTGTACGCAACACCGAGTTCTAACACACCATAACTAATCAAACTAGCCGTTATGAATAGTAACACCTACTTTTTGAAATTATATATATTTTATATTTGAAAATGGACTTCATTTTTGGATTCGGAATATTGAAATTAGCCTAGGGTGAAATTTTGGTACTTTTCGGATAACTTTTATATTTTGATGAATAGTGAAAATTACTAAATTTTAATTAAAAACAACTTTTTTAATCAAAATAATTAATAGTGATAAATTGTGAATTTGAGTGGTTTTAAAGTATATTTAGAATATATTTTTACCATTTAATATAATGTTGGTCGTTGGACATAACTTTACAATTAAACCGAACATAAACAAGTGTCAATCTTTTGATAGTTATTACCTCTTAAAAACACGTTTTTTATTTTGACAGCGGGAATTAATTTTAAATTAATTTCTGCCACTTCTGTGTTTTGAATTTAGAAAAATGGATTCCATATTTGGAATCAGGATGTCCAAATTGTGTAAATAGGTAACTTTTATTTTTAGACATTTTGAATAATTACTGTGGTAAATATTTTATTTACCATGGTTAAGGGTAAATCCGGTAAATAAGGGTTAAAAAATAATATTATAATAATACCAAATTAACCTAAAACGTGTCCTAACCTTATTGGTGGACACTTACCAGACCATGATCATCCTAGGGTCAATTTGGGGACCCCTTGGAGCCACTTGTATGTGGTAGGGACACTTTATATTAATAAAGTTAAAATAAAAATAAAAATGGCATAAGCTTACATCTTTTAGAAGAACAATTTTTACATAGGGTTATACATGTTGGATTTTCGATTATAAATATTCATTAGAAAGATAAAAAGATTTACTACATAATGATATTTTATTTATAATTTTTAGACATCAAATATGTTAAATTATTAATGACACAATAATGATGCAATGTTTACCTCATTAATAAATCATTTAAATAAATAAGATTATAATGATTAAAATATTATCTAAAACCTGTCCAATTCTTATTGGTTGATGTTATTTAGAATATGAGTCATCTTATCTTAGACCTCAATGATTTTTGGACCATTATAAACCGAATATAATTATATTATAAAGTAATACTTTCACTCTTTCCTAAAGAGCCCCTCTTCTCCCTTATAAAAGGAGACCACTTCTACTCATTCCTCACACCTCTCAAGCCACTTGGCTCGTCCAAACTCTGCCCAACTAAGCTCCCCACATCCCTCTCCTCCTCCTTGAAGCTTCCCCTTTGGAAGAAAGCATTTCAAGAAGTCCTTTGGTTCCAACCAAAGTGAGTTACCTAAATTAAAGGTAACGTTTTCTCTTAAATTATTTTCATTTATTTTGCTTCTCCAACCCCCAAACTCTTTTTATTTCCTTTCTTTTGTAACAACACCAGTATCCTCAATATACTATGATGTTGTTATAAGAAGGATTCAAACTACACATACACACAACTCCATCTAATGGATGATGAACATAATGTTTCTGTGGCTGGAAAACTAACGCCTCACGAAACGATGATTGTTCAAATACATCTTACCGCCTCTCATGGTGGCCATTATGATGGCACTGTAATTAAATATGATATTAATGATATATATTTTATATATAAGCTTCTGTAATTCCATTTTATTTCATACCATTATTCGTTTCATGTTGTATATACATATGATAATTTCATTTGAGGAAGTGCGGACTACCGCCCCCTTAAAATGATATGACTCGTTCATACCACACATGGAACGTATAAAGGATGGTGTTAATGAACTTAAGTAACATATATAAAATATTATATTATACTGGAATAGTAATATACCTATGTATCATTTGGATTCAATTCTTTTAAAATAAAAATTAAATGGAAGTAGCGTTCGTGCGTACGTACGGACTACCGTCTCCACGAACGCGGTGAGATCCATCCTCCATCGTATCCATTCAAGTCTTATTCTCATTTTAGGGTTAAAAATAATGTTAATATCATTCTGATTATGAATAAGATTTAATCTATCCATTACAAACATGTCTTACGTAACCAAACATTTAAGAAGAACGAATCGATTATCACCTGAAACGACGATAATACTAAGATATTATTAATAAAGCAATGTTAAAAGATCATATATGATATCATATTAATGTATATGATTCTTGTATAATTTAATAACAATTATTTCACCATTATACAGGAGGTTAACCAACCCCAACCAAGGAAAAGTACAAGGTAAGGGTTATTTCACAATCTCTTCATTATCCGAGGTTGTTTATATGTAATAATCTACTGGGATCTCTTTATCATCCACATCCATGTTTCTTAAAAATGTATTTCAAAACATTTTTACTATTTACTATAATATGAGTTAAAGTCATTTATACCCTTTTTGACTT
The DNA here is from genome assembly GCA_963277665.1 of Viscum album. Lineage (NCBI taxonomy): Eukaryota > Viridiplantae > Streptophyta > Magnoliopsida > Santalales > Viscaceae > Viscum > Viscum album. Next base: position 1,265,388,094 of record OY728129.1, on the reverse strand, counting down.
TTATAAGTGGTTTATAAAGGAATCTTTCCGTCGTTTTCAAAACAAGGTCCTTTTTTAACCTTTTCGACAGAATTAAGGTAAGAATGTTTTTTTTATACGGCGGGTGCGGCTAATTTCCGCCGTTATAAAATCTTCAAAACTTCCCTTACAAGCTTATAAGAATATTGTCAAAGAAAATGTTTTATTTTATATGGATCTTAAATGATTTCAAAATAAAAAGAGATATTTCTTTAAAAAGAATTTTGATTTCATCTATGTCAACATCCTTTGATGGATTTTATGCTTATTTGAAGTTGATTTATTGTAATACAAAGCTTCTATATTGTATTGAAAGTTTTGTGATATGTTTGACTGTGGATGTGCTATTTTTATACCATTCATATTTTATGGTGAAATTATTGACATTTCGTATGCTAGTTTTAATACGAATGTTTATGTTATGTTTAAACCTTTTCATATGGGAATGCATTGGACTTAATATGTGACGGGTGGAGCCCGCTATAGCTCCTCGATGCATCGGTAGGTCTCATGAGACAAACTAGTGTCTTGGCACAAGGCCTTGACAAAATCTTATTTGTAGTCTTGGCACGAGGCCTTGGCTATGTGGTTATGATAGTCTGGCATTATGCATTCCAACATTATGAAAGTGGTTATTGATTTTTGCATGTGATTATTCGATTAGTAGAATATCCATGTGAATAAGTAAAAGTCATTATTTCATTTTATTTATGCCATACCATGTTGAAAGTTCATGTTTAAAAGGCTTTTGTTTTAGTTATACATTGCCTTAAATGTTTATTCTTATTGATGAAAGTTTACGCTATATTGTTATCCTTACTGGGCATTTGAGCTCACCCCTTTTCTATGTTTTATTTTTCCCAGGAAGTGAAGATGTAAGTTATGAATGACCTGCAGGGATATTATGAGGCGATTATAGTGTGGACTGTGGAAACATTATGTTGTTGTAGTAGTTTTTCATTTTATGATGTAATGTAAAACTTATGAATATATCTAGTGTTTCCAAGGCTACTAAACCAATCGGTCTTTCGAGATTTGATCTTTCTTGTGATCATGCCAATGTTATGTAATAATGCACCGACTCTAGGAAACTAGGGTCGGGGCATTACAGAATCTGAAATGGGATAGATTATACCTACATCAAGAAATTTTCAACCTCTTTTTTAACAACCTCCAGAAGGGTTGGATTGAGTCTCCTTTGTGGTTGCCTCACCTCTTTAGCCCCATCCTCTAAAATAATCCTATACATGAAAATAGAGGGGTTAATACCTGATATGTCATCCAAGGTCCACCCAATTGCCCTGATTTTCTCCCTCAAAAGATTCAAAAAAAATTCTTCATGTTCAAAAGGGATATTGTTAGAAATAATAACAGGTAATTTGTCACCACATAACAAGTATGAGTATTTGAGATTTGGTGGTAATGGCTTGAGTTTTAGTATAGGGGGTGGTGTATGGAAGGAGGCATAGAAGGAAATGGAATATGTGCACAAAGAGCATCAGTATCAGAATAGAAATCATCAAAATCAGAGAATAAATAATCAAATCCATCAGCATACTCAACAGCCATGTCATAATTAGAGTCCACATGATCAAAATCCGAATATGATTCTATTTCAAAATCTAATCTTAGTGAGACTTTTTCCTTAGAAACTGGCATGGAAGTTCTATTACACATTAAATCAGAACCAATACTCATAATCTCAATAAGAATAGGATAATAAAATTCCATGGGGTTTTTACTTGGGGGTTCAAAATGGGAGATAACAAATGCAGAATGATCCTATGAGGGCTACTTCATGGAATCCTTAACATTAAATATCACAACTTCATCCCCAAATTCCATGGAATGTGTACCCTCATTGACATTTATGATATATTTTGAAGTTTATAGGAAGGGTCTACCTAAGATAATGGTGGAATGAGAACATACCTGATCATCCTCCATGTTAATCATGTAGAAATATTCTAGAAAGATCATGTATCTTACCCAAAAAAGTACATCCTCAAGGACTCCCTCTACATATGTTGTAGCTCTATTCGCCAACAGCACCACTACTCTCGCCGGTTTTAGCTCACCAACCTGCAAAGAAGAGAATACAGAGTGAGGCATCACATTTATGGAAGCTTCTAAATAAAAAAGTGCATCGGAATAGGGAAACTCCCCTATGGTGCATGGGATGGTGAATGTCCCATGATCCTTGCACTTTGATGGCATTACTAGAGTTGGTGTAATTAGTGCTGACACATTCCGTCCGAGATTTATCCTTTCATTTCCCTTGATCCCTCTTCAATTGGTACAAAGTTCTTTTAAGATTTTCTCATACCTTGTAATTTTCTTAATGGCTTCATGTAGAGGAATTTTGATCACCACACGCTTGAATGTGTCCAAAACCACATTTTGCATTGCTTCTTTGGCTATCTTCATGGTTTGAACAACCCTGTTTGGAAAAGGAAGGGGTTTAGTAGGAACATCATTAATCTTTTGCTTACCTTTATCTTTCTCCTTGGGTTTCTCATAAGTTGATGTGGAATTGGGATTTTTTGGAGTTGAGGTGAATCCTGGTGGAATGGTGGGTGGACAAGAATCAGTTGTTTGCTTCCCACTTCTCAATGTGATGGCATTGAAATTCTCCTTTGGATTTGGAGTAGGTTGGGATGGTAGATTTCAAGAATTCTTACTTACCAGTTCATAGAGGGCAGTAGCAATCTGGCTCATTTGAGTCTTCAACTCCCTCAGCTCCAAACCTTGACTCTTCAGCTCATTCTGTTGATTAATAATAATTTGTTTCAAAATTTCATCAGTGTTAGAATCTACCTTGGATGGGGGATTCCCTTGTTGTTGGCATGTTGATGCTTGAGATTAAAATCTCCTTTGGGGTTGTTGGAAACCCTGCTGGTAAGGTGGAGGCTGCTGGAAGTTTTGTTGAAAGGGTGGCCTTTGTTGTTGTCTAGAGCCATACCTCATGTACGATTGATCCTTCCACCCTTGTTTGTATGTTGGGTAAAAATTCTTTTGGGGATATGGTTGCTTTTGTTGTTGATGCTGATATGGTCTCCCAGGGAACACTGCTTCACAATATTCTGTTTCTGGGAGTTGTGGGCAATAGTTAGTTGGGTGGCTTGTCTTAGTGAAAATACCACAAGGACTTGAAGGAGGTGGTTGGGATGTCTTTTGGGCCAGAGCGATTTGTCTCACCATAGTTTAGAATTCTTGCAACGTGGTATCAATCAAATGACTTTCAAGAGAAGATGGACTTAGCTGATGTACTCCCCTGACATGTAGTTCATCTCGATCTCCAAATTGTTGGGAGTTTTGGGCCATTTTCATGATCAACACACGTGCAACTACTGGTGTCTTGTCCACCAATGATCCTCCTGCCACTGAATCCACCATTCTTCTCTCTATAGGTTTCAGCCCTTCATAGAAGTATTGGATGAGTAGTTGCTCACTAATTTGGTGATGTGGGCATCTTGCACACAACTTCTTGAATCATTCATAGTGCACATACGTTGACTCCCCTTGAGCTTGCTTGATCCCAGAGATCTCTTTACGAATGGAAGTGGTCCTTGATGTTGGAAAAAATCACTGCAAGAAAAGACATTTTAAATTGTTCCAACAAGTTTCATATTCGGGTTGTAAATAATACATCTAGTCTTTCACAGCTCCATCAGGTGAGAATGGGGATGCTCTTATTTTTATTTGATCTTCAGAAACATTTCTTGGTTTTAAGGTTGAACAAACCACATTAAGTAATTTAAGGGGTTTTTTGGGATCCTCACCAGAGAGGTCCTAAAATTTTTGAAGCATGTGAATTAATCTAGATTTCAGTTCAATGTCCGATTAAATATTTGGGTATGCAATACAATTTCATTGATAGTTAATACCAGGTGCAGCCAATTCTCAAATGGTTCTATTATGTTCATTTACATTATTTTCAGCCACTGGTTCTTGTTTTATGATTTAATTTGAATTTCTTCCAATTTCAATGTTCTGATATTGGAGTAATTCTACAACTGGTGAAATGTTGAAACTTCCAATAGACTAAGAATTCCTGATTCGTTCCCTAAGGCTACGTACAATCCCAGGGTACAGATCTAAGAGATCTTCGGGATTAGTTTGTTTCATAAATCAATGAAAGATGAAAAGAAAGAAATTGGACCATAGTAAAATAAATATAATAAATTTGAATTGATGGTCCGAAAATAAGTAGAAGAAAATAAAAGAAGAAGAGAAAAAAAGAATTATATTTGGTAAAGAAGGAAGCAAGAAGAGAGGAAGAGAATAAAATGAAAATAAATTAAATACCTCTAATTGGTTGAAATAATTACTTGACACCCTGGAAATGGTGCCAATTTTAAAGAGCACTATCTTGGTCTCCCTCAAATGATTAGTGTGATTTTGGGGTACTTAGATGCAACATAGTGTCTAACCAAGGTCGTCTCTCAAAGGAGAAAGTGAATTAAAACAACTTTTTAGAGGTTTTCTAAAAATAAAATAAAAGAGAATCTAAAAACTATTTAAAAGGATGGGTTTGGATATAGATTATAAATCTTTAAGAAGTTTTCTGGAATAAGATTGTATTTGTTTTTAGTTTTGAAATAAATTTCGATTAAAATGACACAACAATAAGATGTTTCTTTAGACATTATTTAAAAACGTAATCAATCTAACTCTACCTATTCAATCAATTATTTATCATTATATTTTAAATTATCATCCACTTAATTACGATCATGTAACTTGTTAACCCCCTAACCCTACGATAATTAACCTTACCGTAAAGATGAAGTGAATTTACCCCTAAGATAATTTCGGAACATGCAATCGCAACAGCCTGCTTTGATTGATGTTCTAAGATTAGCTTATGGTCAGTGAAAAATTAAGGCACATTTCCCCTCTGTAAATTATAATTCATTGAGTTTAGGGATTATATTTGAACACTTCAAATTTATCTCGTATGGTTTTGTATAACTGATTAAGTTCGCACTCTAACAATTTAGACAAAATCTCGTCCTCGCATGTTTTTGTGATAATTGTTCACTTTCTTGATTAGTTTAAATTAAATTAAAAACTAAATTAATTTATCATAATATTTGAATTAAATTATATAATTTATTCAAAATAAATTAATGTATAATGTAACAAATAGATCGATTACAAAAAGTTTACTCTTCCATGGGTGGCGTAATCATTGTAGAAGCGAATTGCATTTCCAACGGTTTATAATGCGTATAACCCAATAATGCTTCTACTCAAGAATTCCAGACCAAAGAGGAGGATTAATAGAATAATAAATTTGAATAAAACATAAGAAAATATAAGAATTAAAAGAAGAAAAATGAAGTTTCAAACACAAATGAAAATATTACAACATGAAGAAGAGAATGAGTCTTCGCTGAGGGGATCCATGCTTCAAGAGATACCCCTCTTACAATGGTTGGATAATTTAGGTTAAACAAATTCTCCTCTGCCTCCAATCTCCTAATGCACGTCCCAACCCCACCAAATAAGAAAAAAACTAATTTATAGAGTGGAGGGGAGGCTAGCTTTAAAGAGGTTTCATGTGTGAATGGGAAATCTCGGCCATATATTTTAATACAACGTACACCGCCAATTTGACCTCTAAAACGCCCAAACCATATCTCTTTAAAGAAGTATTATTTGTTCATAAATTAATCCCTAATATCCTCTAAATATTTGGGCCTAATCCAAGAATGTATGATGATTCTATGTCCCAAATACAGAACCTATGTCCATTCTGGTGAGTCCAGCCCAACTTTGACTTCATGGCCCATTTTCAACAACAAAATGCACTCTTTATCTCTAGTGTCCTGAATAAAAGTTGTAGAAAATTATGTTAGGAACACTATTACAATATTTAAATTTCAAATAATATAAATAAAAATATTTATCTTCGAAATACTACAGTGCACTATAAAGGGTCAAACTGGAATTTTCACCAAATTTTCAAATATATGATCAAATCCCAAATATTTTATAAATAAACATATTTTACACAATGTGAGGAAATTATGTAATTTATTATTAACAAAATATTCAACGAAATAGTGTTTTATCAGTGACATAATCCTTCAATCCATGTGGGCCCAGGACTTTATTGAAGATAATGTGTAAGAGTATTTTATTGAGGATTATTCAATTTATTTTTATCAAAGGTGGATTTTGGGATGTGTACATGATACACAAGAACACCCCCAATAATAAAATCAAATAGTTTTATCGAACAAGTATGAATGTATTTTACTAACCCATTTAACAATTTATAGGATAACATCTGCTTCATCTTTTTTTGTGAGTGTAAATTATTCCTAAAGGCCCAATGATCTTGGAAAATAAATTATGTTTGGTTATTGAAAGATTCATATATGGGTCACCATATGTGTTTCTAAAGGAAAATTGTGACATGAAATTTCCTCCATGAAATTTCAATATGAAAATTTTACTGGGACTACTTTACAAAGGTAGGCAGTTGGTAGGGTATCTAGCCAATGACATTTCTGAATGTAAGTTGGTCAGGAGGTTTGGATCATCTACACCTTTTTAGGAGGAATTATTTCGTACCCTTAGACTCTTTGATATATCTATGTTATTCGCATGAATCCACCCCAAATTGCAGTGTATGAGTCATTACCCCTATGTTAAAAATTTATCATTAACATGTGTTGTTGTGAACATAATTATGAATCAGATCCACTTCATTGACCTTATTAATTAGTAGTACATTAGTTTTAAAGGTACTATGGTTTAAAGTTACATATGTGGGAACACTTCAATGTAACACCATATAGAAAGGTGGTACGGGTTAATATTGTTAGGATCGAGGTCTTCATAGGGGGTTCCTTCATATCCTTTCCAAGGGAATCAAAATTATATAGTTTGGTTCCAATTAATGGGATGAAATATACCATTTATGGTTGTGTGGTAAGGAAAATTTTGAAGTAGGTTAATTTTATGTAGGGTGGACTTTTGGTGAATGGTGTTCAATAATGGTTGGTGTGAGTATTACGCATGAGCGCCCATTTATAGTTTACCCAAAAGGGAGTCTAGTATAATGAGAAACAGTTTGTTTAACAAGAAATATGGCCTTATGAGATACAATTTTTCTTAGATTGTTGGAATATTTATCCACTGATCAAGATATAGCCTCATCAGGAATATATCCCAAAAAGAATAGTTCATGGATGAATATGTATTAAGAAAATAAAGTATAGTAATAACTAGAGGGAATATAGCCTTATAAATATGGAGAATGATATCATCAATAGTATAACACATGAAGGTATATATATGGATATTATGATTTGTTGTTTTGGGTTTATACCATAGATATGTGTCCTACGTACCCAAGTCAATATGAATAAAATACCATGTCGATCATGTTGCACAGTTTATGGTCATGTGGTTGGACCATACCATGTATTCTAACATCATGTTGTGAGGATATCTATGTTGTGAATGTGGAAGAAATATTGGATTTATTAGGTCTTATGCATTGGGGAGACAATTATTCATAAACAAATCAGCGACTTATGAGAATGAAGAGATAGAGAGAGAGATTTACAGATTATAACTAATTATTATCCTAGAATATTGAATTAGAATTGGCAGATCATGAGTATGAATTATATTTGAATGGGTTCTTCCCTACTAGTGATTTATTATAATTCACATAGATTCCTCCTAAATACTATTTTCTCTCTATATCTTCATTTATGATTCATTGTGATGAAATCATTAATATGAACCATCTTAGGCCATATACCTGGAAAGGAATCCCAATGACACGTGGATCAAAAATTGGAATTAGGGGTTGGGATAAGCATGTTGATCTAGGATATATCACACTAGGTGATTCTTATGGAAAACCTTGTTTTCAAGGGAATCCATAATTTTCTACCCACTGAGGGTTTTACCAATATAGGAGGATACTTTTTAGCCACATTTTATCAAATCAATACATGATCAGTGGAGGGAACTATGTTTTGCATGGTAGGCTGATCATGCAGGTTAGATGGTCTTGTAAGAGACCATAACTTCTAATTTGATGGATTTACATTGAGAACTAGGGCTATAGGGGTAAATAAATACCCAACATATATGAGTAGATAGTCGGAGTGTAACATCCTAATATTTTATGAAATATATTATTTCAAAAGAATTTAAATTATCTGATAGCATGAGTTAAAAATATTTCATAGTTTATATTGAGTAATACACACCTCTATGTTTATCATTCATTGAACTTAACATCAATTTTCATCAATAACTTGAGTCACATGTAATGGCGAGTCTTACCGAAGAAAATTATTGTTGATATTATTATTTAATGTGGAAATTTTATACTATCAATTATATTGGAGGTTGTGAATAATTAAAACTAAATTTTAAAAGTCTATAAAACGTTTTTACATTAATAAAAATTGTTTTATTGTCTTAAAATAATAATAAAACCAAATTTATGCCCAAAAAGCTATATATTTTTAAAGGGATATTTTACCGACTTCTTTGGGTGAACCTATGTTAAATATAATATTGAAACCATTATTATTTTTATATGAAAAATAAACTTCATTTTTTAAATTGTAATATTAAAATGATATTTGGGTGAGTCTATTGTATTTTTCTAAGATGTTTCGATTTTTGATGAATAGTGAAAAACACTGTATTTTAATTGAAAAATGATTTTTGTCTAATTTATTTATATAGTTAAATTAGATTTTAAATTTGGTTTAAAGTAAAATTAGTTCAATTATAGATACATTATCTAATGTAGGTCAATAAATTAAATTTCACATTGAAATTGGATATAAAAACATTTCTATCATTTGAACTTTTCTCTTTAAAAACCCATTGCCCTACAGCACCTGTAAGATAAATTTTAAATTAATTTAAGCCTCTAATGTGATTTAAATTTGAAAAAATTGATATATGTATTTTGAATCATTATGAAGTTTTTGGTCTAATAACATAAAGTTATTTTTTTGGAAAAAAAACATAGTAAAATTCATAAAATTTAATTACATCGATTAAGGTAAAAACAATATTACATAATGAATAAACATAGAATATAAGTTGTTAGAATGACACAAAACATGTCCAAAACACATAAGATGTATATAGTTAGACCCGTAACACCTTAGGATATATATTATGGAGTTATTTGGACAGTATTCCACAAAAGTGACATATTTAAGAGGTTAATTACAAAAAAGAAAAAAAAGTAACATTTCATGCCTTTAACACTTATAAAGCATTAGAGTTGGGAAGAATATACATAGGTTTGGTTATAAATATTATTTTATAAGATAAACGAGTTTATTTCAAGATAATAATTTAAATTAAATATTTATCGATAATTTAATTACATTAAAAATTAATGAAACACCAATGTATAGATTATTTGGTTTATAATTAATGGAATTAAATGATATTTTATTAAATTATTTAAATTTTATAAAAATCGTATCATCTACCATGTGATATTTAATTGTTATTAAATGAATAATATGGTATATTAATAGAAAATTTATCTTTTATAATTAACATATTCATCTATAAATAGTCAAAAACTTTATTAGTGTAGTTAGGGTAAATGTAGTGTTTTTTCACGTTACATGTGTTTCTATTAAAATTAATTTCCAAAAACATATGGTATTTTATTTTTGAAAATAAGATTTATTAAATTATAATTATTGGGTATAATTTTTTAAATATTTATCACTTTAATTAATTCTTAATGGATGAATTACATAGGTCAGAAAACAAGATACCTACATGAAAACCCAGAATGAAAAAATAAGGAAACTTAAAGGGTTAGGAAAAAAATAAAAAAAAATAGTTTATTTTTGTGTGGTGTGAGTGAAGATATATCTTAATTAATCTTTATTACATTATTTTTTTTGAAGATCATGGTGCAAGGGATACCTCCCAATAGTGTTTAACTTTATAAATTTATAAGAATGCACATACCCCCACTATAAAAAGGATATCACTCTTCTCCTGTCTTCAAACATGTAAATCCTTTGTCTCATAAAAAAATACCAAATAAGATCCCAAAATATCTCTTATCATCCCAGGGGCCTCAATGTGGGTATAAATCCTTCCAAGGATTCCCTTTGGTGAAAACCACAAGTGGTTACCCAAAAAGAAGTAACATTCTTCATTGATCACATTTTCTTTAATTCTTTCTAAAAAAATTAAATTATAGTTATTTCATTATTATATAATAACATAAGTATCAAAATTATAATTATGTGTTGTTATGATAATATTTTTACCTATATCTACACACACTTCAATCAAATGGGCAATGGACTTTCTATTTGTGTGTATGGTGAACTACCGCCTCTCGAAAAGATGTTGTTTGATTTTTCATTACCCCATATCATGTTTTGGAATTTTGATGGGAATATATTTTTCATATGATATAAATGATATTATGTTTTCATAATACTCCTATAATATTTATATAACACAAAACTTCATTCTTTCCCTTTTTTGAAAATGTGATAACATTGTTTGTGAATGTGTGCACTATCGCCTCTTTAAAGTGACGTGATATGTTCACACATTTCATGGAATGTATTAAGTATGAGTTTAATTAAACATATGTGACATACATGATTTATATAAGATGTTAATGAAATCATTACCTTTTTATAAATATAATATTTCATTTTCTTCAGTACGTTTTCACACACTGAAAAAGTGATTACATTGTTTGTGGATGAGTGGACTATCGCCATCTCAAAGAGACATGATTCATTTTACATAAAAATTACTAATTGTATAAGAGTATATGATTAAATAATATGGAATATATGATATAATTATCATTCTATAAAGATCAATTTTATTTATCTTCTTTCTATGATGGTCATTTAAAAAATGGAAACATTACTCATATGTATGTACAACATAACGTCTCCATGATTGTAACATTGGTTTATTTTTCATGAAAATAATTAATGATTGGTTTTAGAAGTAAAATTGATATATAAATATGATTATTATATCATGATTATTATTTTATATGGGTTTTAATGATGACCCCTTTGACCATTGTTGACCTACCATAGTTGTTTTTGACTTATAAGTAGAATGTGATCAAAAAGGCATAAAAATAATTATTAAGAGATTGGTTACAAAATTGGAATAATTAATATGAAGGTAATGATAAAAACTGAAGATTTTATAAAAAAATACACAAATAGAATCAGTTTTTTATTCAAGAAGTTAATCATAAACAGGAAAATTCATACTATAGGTAAGGGATTTTTCATCTCACTTTTTACATCTCTGAGCTAAATTTCATATGCACCACTTACTTATTTTGTGTGGCATATCCAGTACCAATTTTAATATATTATATCATAAATTCGTTTATATTCATGGTATTTTAATTGTTCATTTTTTTATTATTAAATTGGGGTTTTCTTATTCAAATTTTATCACAATTGTAAATGATTTCATTTCAGTCTCCATTCATTGAGAAATTTCATGATGATATTCACCTTTATCCATTTACAAGGTGTATATAAAAACCCTTTGAAATTATATATAAAAATTGTATCTATTTCTCTGTGATTTAAATCTTTTTAAATGTTAATATTACTTGGGTCTTATAATTTAAATGTTCAGAGTGCTATGTGAAACTTTGAATGTTTAAAGATTTAATTTTCAAATCTTTTTCATTATGTCAATATTCTTGATATAATTTTACATATTTAATTATATGGATTAAAAAGTATTTTAAAAGAATTTTTAACCCTATTTTTAATTACATTTAAATTTTTTGAAGATTAATATTATTATTTATCTTAAATGGAATATTTTGACAAAAAGAAAATGAAATTTTCTATTTTATAGGTCGATGATAATGACCTTTCATTTCGCCATGAATTTGATTTGATTTTCAAATTAAATTAAATGATTACATGTTTTATTATGTGAAAAAAACTATTTTGTTTAATTTATATATTTTGGTACTTAAAATGGGTTTTTAAGGAAAAGGGTGTTTGGTTGGGTTCTCAAAAGAATAGGGTATTTTTATTCGTAAGTGTTTTTATATGTGTCTTAAAAGTGTTTCTAAAAGGGATTTATGATGAGAGTATTTAAAACATGATATGGTACATGAGAATTATATTAAATGGGAGATTCCAATATAGATTATTTGATGGTTTGATCCCCAGTATGGCTCACGTGTGAGCCCGATATAGCTTATATGAAGGGTTGATCTACATTATAGATCTTGAAAAATAGGTGAGACCGATATAGGTTTTATGAAGGGTTTATCCAAATTATATATGATAGGGGATATTGATATAGCTTATATGAAGGGTGATGGACATTATATTTATCTAGTTCATTGGGTAATGATAATTTTTAAAGTTGGAATATGGTTATTCCAATTAAAAAGATTTTGAAAGGTATTTATGTATATGATGCTCAAAGTCACTAAAATAGGTTTTAATTACTTATTATGGATTTAAATTATTTTCATTGAGAAAAATGTGTGTTTTTAATTCAAGTTAAATTATTTTTATTTTTTATTATCAATGGATGTTGAAGATAATGGTAAATGATATATATGTTTACATGTTTTTATAAAAATAAAACTTTCTATTCTTTTTATATCCCTTACAACGATTTTTCACTCATCCCATGTTTTTAAAATGTCTTCACAAGGTTTAAGGATGGGTTAAGGGAAATTTAAATGTAAAGTTAGAATTAATATATTTTTTCCATGAAAATAAATCTTGATATCTTTTAGATGTTTTATATTATGTAAAAATGTATACTGATCGAAAGTGTCCACTTGGTATTTTGTGGTTTTGTTATGTATCAGTTATGACCTAATTATCAAAAACTATTAACCTGAAAAGATCCCCAATGTGATAAAAAGAAAAATTCAAGAAACAAATGAAGATTATGTAATTTTTAATACTAGATCCTTATATTTGGTATCAAAGGAAATTTCTATAGATCTCTATAGGTTAGGATAGGGTTCACAGAATTAACACAGAAGATTTTACATTAGGGTAATGTTAAAATGATAAAGAAATTTATGACTTCCTTGTTGGCTCATCTAATATATGATTGTTCATAATGGTTTTCCACTGAGGAAAAAAGAATGAAATATTGGGAAGTAAACAAAGAGGAAATATCCTTCCAATCAGTATCTTGAGATTGTTGGAATTAGAAGAGAATAGTTTTTTGTAGTGATGGCCTAGTTGACACAAGCTGGTTATGGTGGCAGTATCCATGCTAGAGAGGAACCCGACAAAACATGAAGAAAATGATGTTAGTGGAGAATTTTATAAGGCAACATCCCCAATAATTCAATGGATCATGAAACCTAGTGGTAGCCAAAGGATGGATCAATTCCAGGGAGAAAATATTAGAAGCATGTGATGTTTAGAATGAAAAAAGGAAACTCTTTACATCTATCATTTTGATGGTGAAGCTAATACATAGAGGTATTTTGTTAATTATACTAGTGTTAAATACGATATTGATCCCATGTAATGGGTAAAATTTAATTATTTTTTCTTGAAAAATATTTCCCTAAATATTTCTTGATAAGTATGGTGAAAACCTCCTAGAATTGAGGTAAAAAGTTGAATATTCTCAGGCTTCATATGAAACAAATTGTCAATATTGGCTAGGTATGTGGTTGAATTTATCCGAGACATTGACAGAAAAATTTATATAATTTATATAGGATTGAAGAAAATTCTAAAAAGTGATTTGGCCTATAAATAATTTAAATTTATAAAAATGGGGATCATATTTCTGAGAAAGTGGAAATGATGTATTTCGACACATAACTTCCATGATTTGACAAGTGTAAGAAATAGTAAACATGGTATGAAATATAGATGAAATCAACAAATATTTCTGGATTTAATAATAAAACATAGTCCTAGTGTAGTAAAATACATTTTAGGGAATGTATATGGGGATCCAAAATGTGTTATTAGTGTGGTATGATTGGTTACAAGGTTTCTGACTCTAAATTGAAGAGTAATAAACAATATAATATTGGGATAATAGATATCATATCAACAGAGATATGTTTTAGCTACAATGATTTGATACATTAAACTAACATGTGTCTGAAGATACATACTCAGGGTGGAAACCATCAAGATTGGAAATATAATTTTATGGTAAAATTTGTTAGGCTACTTTAGTTGATTTTGGTAAACAATGTGAATTGATGGAATCTATAGGTTGGTTTATATTTTTTTATGGCTAACCAAAAGTTCAATGTTTTAGACACTCTTTTGGGGTTTTAAGTCATGTGATCATAACTTGATTAAATAATTTTTTTGATATTTTTAGCAGGGTTTATGTTTATTTTATGCATTAGTTTAATGATACGTATGAATTTACTTTTGTAAACAAGTTATAATGTATTTATATCCTTTAGGGTTTATATGATCTTTGATGATTAAGGTTATATTTTAGTGTCTTCATTACATTTATTGGAATGTTATAAGGATAAAACTATCCTTATAGAAATATATCAGGTATGTATATTTCTTTATATTATTATACAATAAAATAATTCCCAAATTTTAGGAATATGAAATTTTCAACAATGTAATTTTCAAATGTCCAGCCATTACTTATCGATAAAAAGTTCAAATTGCGAGGAAATAATTTTTAAGGGAGTAGGATGTTGCATCCCAAGATTTTATGAAATATACTCAATCAAACTTATTTAAATTCCTTGATATCTTGAGTTAAACAAAATTATTAGATTATATTGCATCATAATCACCACGATTTTTATCTTTCATTGCACAAAACATCAAATTTCTTTTGATAACATGTGTTACAAGAAATGTCGAGTCTTACCAAACAATAATATATTATTGATATTATTATTTAAAATAAAAGTTATCAACTGGTATGTATATTGGTGGGTTTTAATAATACTAAATATATTATAATTGTTTATAAAATTTATTTACATTCATCCAATATGACTGATAGGTTTAAGATAAAAAATAATCTAATTTTGAGCATAAAAGCGGTATATTTTTAAAGGGATATTTTACAGCCATTAAAGTGTGAACCTATATTAAATACATTTTTGACACTTAAATAAATTTTATTTGAAAAAATAAATATCATTTTTGAAATCAGTATATTATATTTTACATTGGGATAATTTTTGTATATTTATGAAAAGATTCATTTATTGATGCATAGTGAAAAACACTGCATCTTAATTAAAAAATTATTTTGATCTAATTTATTTATATAGCTAAATTATATTTTAAATGGATTATAACTTATAATGAGTTAAATTATAAATTAAAAATATAAGGTATGTTAATATATTCAATTTGAAATTTAAATTGGATATAAAAAAATTTCAATCTTTTGAACTTTTATCTTTAAATATCCAAAATATCATAGCATCGGCATGATAAATTTTAAATTCATTTTAGCCACATATGTAGTTTTAATTTGGGAAAATACAAATAAATATTCGAAATGAGTATGATAATTTTTTCTATTAATATCAGCTTTATTTTTTTACCAAAATGGTTAGTAAAATTAATTAAAACTAATTATAGTGAATATGGTAAAAACAAGTTTACGTAATGATTAAAATTAGAATATAAGGCGTATAAATGACCCAAAACTGTAAAACAAACATTGTATGGACATAATTATACCCTCAACACAATACCATCTATTTTTATGAGTTATTGGGATAAAATTCCCTAAATATGACTTGTATAATGAGTTAAGTAATGTAATTGATAGAAAATGAACCTTTAATGGCTTTAACACTTATAATGGTTTAGAGTAGGGGAGAAGCTATATAAGTTTGATTATAAGTAAAATTTTGAAGAAAATTTAGTTATTGTTATCAAAATAATTTATATTTAGTTATTATGGTTGATATAACTACATTAAATTATTATGAAACTTTGACGTATTGAATATTTCTTTATAATTAATGATATTAAAAGATATTTTATTAAATAATTTAAAATTTCAAAAATATATTATCTTCTTAAGAGTGATTTTTAATTTTTAATAAATATGAAATATTTTCCATTCATAGGGAAATTTACCTTTAATAATGAACATATAAACCCTTAAATAGTAAAAATATTGTTAGCACAGTTAGAGTTAAAGCTATTTTTTTGCACGTTAAGTGTATTTATATTAAAATTAATTTCCAAAACATATGGTATTTTTTCGTATAAATTAGAAGTATTTTTTTAGAAAAAATCATTCTAAAATTTTTATATTTCCCATTTTAATTTATTCTTAATGTGTGAATTACATAGGTAAGAAAACATGCTACTTAAACGAAAAATAATAATGAAAAAAATAAATAAAGTTAATGGATAGGTAAAAAATATGAAATATGTTTCTATTTTTTATATTATATGAGTTTGGATGGAACATAATCCTCTTTATCCATTATTTTTCAATTTTTAAGAACATGTTTTATGAGATACCTCCTAATAGTGTTTACCTTTTTATATTTACATGAATTCCACTCTCCCTCCACTATAAAAATGAATTTAGTATTATCCTCTATTCACACATCTCAAGAATTTTTATCATCCCAGACATACCAAAATAAGATCCTAAAATTCATCATCTCATCCAATAGGCCTCAAATTTGGCAGAAAGTAAACCAAGGAAGCCCTTTAGTGAAAGGCATTACCCGAAAGGTGGTAAAATTATTCAACGATCACTATTGTTTTATTTCTTTCTAAAATAATAAAATTTTTAACATTTATTTCTTATATAATAAAATCGATATCATAAGTATACTATGATATTTTTACGTGAAGTTTTTGAACTATACCTACAAACACTTTCATCTAATGGGTAACAAACTTACCATTCATTTGTAAGGCGAACTACCACCTCACGAAATGATGTCACTCTTCGTTTCCTACACCGCTTATCATAGTTCAGTATTATGATTGAAATAATATTATTATCATATATATGATATTATGTTTTATTAATAATTTGGAATTTTTTATATAATGTAGACCTTCATGGTTTAAATTTTTTAATATTATGATTACATCGTTTGTGGACGTGTGAACTACTACCTTCTCAAAGCAATGTGATACGTTCACACATTACATGGAATGTATTAAAGATAAGTTTAATTAAAAATATGTGAAACAAATTAAATCGATATTACATTCATAAAATAATTATATTTTTGGAAATATAGTATATAATGTTCTTTACTACCTTTTCACATACAAAAAAAAGTGATAACGTCGTTCTTGGATGTGTGGAGTACCGCATATTCTAAGTGATGTCACTAATTTTACATCACAAAATATATATACACACACATATATTCATATATGATTAAATAATATGGTAAATATGATATAATGATAATTATGGAAATATAAAATTTACCTACCTTATTTTTGTAATGATCAATGAAAAAATGGGAACATTACTCATAAATAGGTATGACCAACCATCTCAACGATTGTCAGGTTGGTTCATTTTTCATAACCATATTTTATGACTTCTTTTAAAAGTATAATTATCTATTAATATGATTATTATGTAATTATTAATATTTTTTATGGGTTTAAATGATGACCCCTTTGAACATTGTTGACCTACCATAGTTGTTCTTGAAAAATAGGACGAATATGGTCAAAAAACCCATTGTAAACTTAATTGTTATGTGGTTGTCTAAAAAATCATAATAAGTGAAAAAAGTAACTATAACCATAAATACTTTTCTTGATCATGTAAAAAATTTACATAATTTAATTTTTCAATAAGTTAATGATACACATTATAATCAAGACTCAAGGTAATTAAATTTTCATTTCCCTTTTTACAACTGTGAGATAAATTTCATATTCACCACTTTATTATTTTATGTGGAATATATACTATTAATTTTGATATATTATATCATTAATTATTTTATATTCATGATATTTAAATTTTTCATTTGTTGATTATAAATTTTGGAGTTTCTCATTCAAATGTAACAACACTTGTAAGGGATTTCATCTTAGTCTCCTTCAATTGAGGCATTTCGTGATGATATGCATCTTTCTTCATTAATAATGTGTATATACAAATCCTTTGACATTATATATCCATATTTTATCTATTATCAGGTTATTTAATGTTTTGTTAATATTTAATATTTCATGGGGATTATGATAAAAATCTTCAAAGTGGTATGAGACACTTTTAATGTTTAAAGATTTAATTTTCATTTATTTTTCTCTATCTCAATATTTGTGATATTATTTTTAATATTTATTTATATGGATATAAATGGATTATAAAGTATATTTTATGTATAACTTTATTTTCAATAAACAAATTCACAATGAATCTTTTTATGTTTCTGTAAAGGATTATCTTGACAAATAAAGGATGAAGTGACCTATTTTAAAGTACATTGATAATGTCCTTTCAGGTAATCAAGAATTGTATTTGATTTCTAGATTCCGTGTTAAGATTACATGTTTTATTAAATGAAAAAATATTTTCTTTTTATTTGGTTGTTTTGGAATTGAAAACAATTTTCAATGAAAATTATGTTTGGTTATTGAAAATTGGTTATCAAAAGAGAAGTTTATTTTTACACGATTGTGTTTTTAATATTTATTTAATAGGAGTTTTTCAAATGGATTTCTGATGAGGTTATTGTAGCATTAATATTTTACATGAGCATTATATGAATCTGGTGATCCAGATAAAACTTATATCAAGGTCTTAACCCTATTATAGCTCGCAGGTGAGCCTGATATAGCTTATATGCAGGGTTAAGAGCCATTATAGTTCATGAGAAATGGGTGGTCCTGATATAGAATATATGAAGGGTTGAGGTCCATTATATTTCAAGGGTGAGACTGATATAGATTATACTAAGTTTTATCCCCATTATATATCTCTGATTAATTGGGTAATGATAATGCTAGAATTAAGCCATATGATTATTCCAATTAAAAGTGTTTGGATAGGGTTTTATATATAAGATTATCTAACTCATGAAAAGAATTATTAATTGCATGCTATGGGTTTTAATGATTTTTATTTAGAAAAATATGGGTTTATTATTCATGTGAAAATGTTTTATATCATATTATCAATCAACTTTAATGATTAAGGTAAACATTATATTAGTTTTCATGTTTTTAACAAACTAACGACTTCCTATATTTTTGTATCCCTTATTGAGATTGTGTTCTTTTAAAATGTTGTTAAAATGTTTTCATAGGGTTTATGGATGGGTATGGGAAAAAAATAAGTTAGGTAGGAAGTTATATATATTTTCCATGAGAGTAATTAATTCTTTACTTTAAATGTTTTTTATTATGGGAAAAATGGATATAGATCAAACATGTCCACTATATATTTTATGGTATGATTATGTATGAGTTTGGGAATATTTTTCTAAAACTATAAATGTAAAAAGATCCTCATTGTCAGTCAATGTAAAATTCATTAATTAACTCGAGATTATGAAATGTTTAAATCTATGTCCTTGTGAGGATGTTATCATACACCATAAAAGAGGCCTACCCATGTGCTATATATGTGAGTGGGTCTGTTCTATAGAATAATAACACATTGATAAAAATAAATCCACATGGTAAACACATGGATAATAGTGTGTTAGAGGAATGTATGCACAAAGGATGCTCATAATACAAGCTTGTAGAGGATAATGATCAGGGTGGCCATCTACATATATAATGGGCATGAGGTCAAGGAATTTCTGCATAAGGGAATTAAAGAAGTGTAGGATCCTCTTTTATATATTATCAATATAGGGAGCACACATGGAAATAATGTATGTGCACTTGGTTTGAGGAAAAATCCTTAAGGAAGAGACCTCAAAAAAAGAAACATGCAGTGAACCTTTAAATATTCGTTTTGAAATAAAACAATGGTCTAGTCTAAGCTTTATTTCAATCATCCTAATGTATTTGTTCACTCCCCATTCCGACCATATCATATTAAACTGAGTTCATTCATGATTATAGTCCTATCTTACTAAACTGATCTCACTCCCCACTCTAGTCTTATATATATCATGATATATAAATCATTTCACAATCCATTGGAGGGAGATATAAGTCACAACCCACAAAAAATGAAATCATATATATAACTAAAATAATATCAAAAAAATCCATCATATCATAACACATTAAATGAAATTGGTATCATAATAATTGCATCATATAATAACCCATGGAAAATATATAGGTTTCATAATAATTTTATCATGGAATAACCAATGAAAATAAATTGGTTTCATAAGCATTTACTCAAGGAAGAATCCATGAAAGAGAAACGAGTTTCATAAAAAAATGTTTCAACACGAATAAAAACCATTCTAGGGAAGAATATGAATGAAATATTTAGATTAGATCCCCAGTAAGGAATATGAAACACCATAATATTTCATCATAGATGGAAAAAAAGTTTTTAATGTTCATTTAATGTGATTCGTGGGGAAAATATCCTTAACACTTTGAAAAAATCATTTTAAAACATAAAACATTTTGAAAACATTTTCCCTTGAAAATTACCTTGATAACATATAAATGAATAAATTAAAATAAATTAAAACACTTTTTAAAATGTAAAAAAAATTAAAGTAATTTTCATTGAAAATTATATTGAAATATCATTTAAAATATGTTTTAATTTTTTTTAGAAAACATGATTTTGGGAGAAATTTTTTTTTGAACATATAGAAAAATAATGATGGATTTTAATAATTATATTAAGTACCAAATAGTTGGAAAATTGTACCATTACATGATGATATCATGAATTACTATAGAATTATAAAACTCATGATAATTATTGAGATATGGATCATAATATTCTATCATCAGAAATATAATTGTAATCAATCATGACAAATAATGAGGTTATAGCATAAAATATTTACCACTTTGTGAACATTGAATCATAAGAACCCAAAATAATAACAAAGAATGAAATCAAAAACATCATGATGATGAATAAAATAATGATATTAGATGTAAAAGGGGCCATATATACACCTCCTAAAAAAATATATGTTCATAACATAATGTACATCTCAATGAAGGAAAATTTAGAAAAAAATCCATTTCCTCGTTCATAATGTTTTTACTATAAACCCCATGAAATTGAGATGCTAAAATGGATATTTAGAACCCCATAATCCACTGTAGAGTAATCATAAAATATAAATATGGTCATTTACAGACCACATAAAATAAATAGGTGGTGAACATGCCATGTGTCTCATTGATTTGAAAAAGTTACTTGGAAATTCATTACCTATTTAGTAGTATTTTAAATGAAAATAAATAGTAAATAATAACATAAAATGAATCATAAAATATCATTAATAGGATATAATTCATTATATAACATTTTAAAGGGTCTATATATACACCTCACAAAAGAAAAGAGTTTTGATTTTTCATAAGTCCCACATAAATAAAAAAAAGACAAAAAAATATTTCTATATGTCTTGACTTCCACCAAACTCATTTAAACCTCCTTTATAATAAATATAAGATTATAAAAAATATAATAATATACCATATTCATATATATTATTGACCTCACCTGTTTTGATAATCTGAATTATGTTTCAATATTATTTGATAATCCCAAATAATGTTTATCTATATATTAATTCTTTCAATCTATGAAATCGTACTGTTGAGTTGATAAAAATATCCAATTAATCATTAGAATATGTTAATCAATGTTTATCTATGTTGATACATATTTTGAAATAATTTTAACTCAATATGGATATGTTTTGCATAGAACAGATAAGTATTAAGTCCACTGGTATGCATAAGTCCATCGGTATGCACATAGCGACTGATACAGAAAAACAGATAAACAACTACTGATAAGGCTAAGTACACCATTACAGAAGTCTATTGATATGGATAAGGTCATCGATATGCATAATATCTACCGATAAAAGAAGAGATACCAATAGAATAAATCTAATGGTATGCAAAAGTTGACTGATACAAACCTACCGACAAAGTAAGTCCACTGGTATATACATAGTTAACGATACAAACAGACAGTCAGAATACTACCGATATGAAGTCCACCGATACAAATACAAAGTCCACTTATAAACAAAGACAAAGTCTACTGATACAAGTCTGCAGATACAGACAGATGGCTACCGTTACACAGCACCGATAAATATAGATACCGTTGCAAAAGAGCTACTGTTACAAAGAAGCTACCGATAAGATGTGCTACTAATAGAAGGAGATACTGATAGAAAGAGGAATCGATACATTGGTGCTACTGTTATAAATAGTAACAGCTACTGATACAAAAGAGCTACCGATACACGCTCATTGATACTAAGGGATACCGATGGAAACCAGTCACTGTTTATCTAAACTCTATTTCTATTTGTTTATTTAGTAACGGTCATATTTGATGTTTTTAATGCACCTGATATTAATTAATGACAGTGGTTTGAATTTCAGGAACCTTACCTTGTACCTATAAGAAGGTAATCATTCCTATTGCTGGAGCTAAAGCAATATACGGGAACCTCAAACTACTAAAGATGTGTGGTGATCAGTCAGTTTTTCCATGCACATACAAGACAATCATCTGGATATATTCAAGGACATACATATATAGAAGAAGGAGGAAGAATTCACACCAAATCCATAGAACATGAACATTCAAGGATAAAATAGCTTCAATGGTTTCACTTGCACTCAAGCTGATCAGACAGATCAACCTGGACCTGTAAGCCAAATACAAAAATGACACTCTGTTTCTTGAAAAAAACCAGAGAAGGACTCAAAAACTCATATGCATCAATTAAAGGTGTCTAGAGCTTCACTCAAAACACATATAGCATTCTAAACTCTTCTCTATTGGTTTATATCTATTGTGTTTCATTTATTTACTTTTTGAGCAGTGTGTGTGCTCTGTATTTTCAGACACACACTGTCTCCTTTGCTGAATTGGAGGATTTCTAAATCCTTACAAAATATTTTCCCTATACGCTTATATCCCACTGTGGATAGTGGTAGAGGTAATTTTTGACCTGGATAGCCTGTGTGCTATTGTTTTTCTTTACCACGAAGAACTGTGGTAGAGGTCATAGGACCAGGATAGTCTGTGTACTGTTGTTTAACCCTAATCCATAGTGTGGATCAAAGTTTGTTTAAATTGTTTGAGAGGACTACGTCTCGGCTTGAGACTGAACCTCTTGGTTAAAACTGTTGTGCCTGTTCATTTAATTTTAATCTATATTGAATATTCCACTACTAAGTTCTTTAAATATAAAACTATTTTGAAGTAACTCTGATAGTTAAACTAGCATGTGTTTATAACTTTTGTTAGATAGTAAGTTAGTTTGAAAAGTTAATTATTCTTCAGATTATGTTAACTGAGAAATAATCAATCATTGTGGAACTAATTAAAACCTTTCAATCTCTACTAATTCACTACAGTTTTTCTTACTGTTCAATTTGGGGGATCACAATAGAAATCTTTTTAACATAAATTTTAATTGGAACTCAATTCACCTCCCTCTTTGGTATCCGCTCTGACCAACATTTGGTATCAGAGGATTTTTTGTTATTAATAAAGGATTTCCAAACACTCTATTTTTTAACTGTGATTTTAGTTGTATCTTAAAGCCCTTAAATTTTTGTTAGTTATAAATTTTATCTCTTTAAATATATTTTCTAAAATCTAATAATGGATAATAGATTAGAAGGTGTTGCTACCAACATGCCACATTTCTTTAATGGTGTTAATTATGCCCAATGGAAACTAAAAATGAAAATTCAATTAGAAAGTATGGGATTTTATATCTGGAATGATATAGAGACTTTGTATAAAATTCCAGAAACTGAAAAAACTACTTTGGATGAACCTACTAAAATAGATTAAAATAATAATTGTAAATCAATAAATGACCTATATTGTACTTTTGGTAATGAAGAATTTAATCGAATATCTGTTTGTAAAACTGCTTATTAAATTTGAGATACCTTGGGAGTTTCCCATGAAGGAACAACCAATGCTAAGGAAATGAGACTAAACACTTATACTATTAAGTATGATAATTTTAAAATGAAGCATGATAAACCTATTTCTGACATGTATCTCAGGTTCAAAAAAATTGTAAATTCAATGAGCTCACTTGGAAAGGTTGTTACAGCTAAGGAGAAAATAATGAGGTTACTAAGATGTCTACCAGACAAATGGAGAGGCACATCAGTTTCAATAAGAGTGTCGTGTGATATATTTTCATTGCCTCTTAAAGAGCTAATTGGTAAGTTAATGATGTATGAAGAAGAGAATTATGTAAACAAAGAAGAAGATGATGAACCAAAGAGGAAGTCAGTTGAATTTATGTCTACTACCTCAAAGAGTAAAGACAAGGAGAAAGTTCACATACCTACTGAAAGCTCAATAAGTGAAGTTTCAGATTCTGATAGTGATGAAGAGATGGCTCAAATAGCTAGGTGATTCAAGAAATTCTACAGGAAGAATAAGTTTTTCAGAAAATCAAACTATAATGAAAAGTATGACAACAATGGTCATTGGAAGAAGGATTGGAAAGGGGTTGATAAAATTGATGAGATAGTGTGTTATGAATGCAAGAGTAAAGGAATTGTAAAAGTGGATGGTCCAAAATTAAAATTCAATAAGAAAAATGATTATAAGGACAACAAATATAAGAAAGCTATGAAAGCAACCATGAGGGCTTTAGAAGATAGTTCAAGTGATTCTTGACTCCACTCAGGATGAAAAATCTCAAAAAGATAATATGTGTTTCATGACAAACACATCTGAGGATACTGGCTTAAAGAGTTCCCATAAGAAGATATGGTACTTGGATAGTGGATGTTCAAGACATATGACTGGAGATTACTCATGTTTCAAGAGTATAATATAGGATGATGGAGGGCATGTCACCTTTGGTGATAATTAAAAAGGAAAAAAAATCGGCTTAGGCCAGATTGGTAACATTGATTCAGTTTTAATTTCTAATGTTTTATTTGTTGATGTATTAAAATAAAACTTGTTAGGTATTTCTCAGTTGTGTGATGATGGTTTCAATGTTAAATTTGAATATGTTGTGTGTAATGTATTTAATTTTAAAAATATTTTAGTTTTTTCTGCCTTGAGAAATGAAAATGTTTATGCTATAGATTTTAATTCTTTAGCTAAGAAGAATATTACTTGTTTAAATGATTTTCATAAAGAATCATGGATTTGGCACAAAATATTAGGACACTACAATGTTCACTCACTTAAGAAACTGACTAAGAAAATTTTAGTTAGAGTCCTACCTCAACTAAAACTCCTATCAGATAGAGTTTGTACTTCCTGTCAAAAGGGAAAGCAACATAAAATTTCATTCAAATTAAAGAAAGAAGTTTCAACTTCTAAACCTCTTGAGTTGGTTAACATTGATTTATTTGGACCTTCTAGATTTTCTAGTTTAAATGGGAAGAACTGTGTCTATGTCCTAGTAGATGACTTTTCTAGATACACTTGGGTATACTTTCTTGCTCACAAAAGTGAGGCTTATTCATATTTTATTAAAAACTCAAAGTCTGTAGAGAACCTTAGTAGACTTAAAATTAAGACCCTAAGAAGTGATAATTGTCATGAGTTTGAAAATCATGAGTTTGAATCTTACTGCTCACCCAATGGTTATAGTCACAACTTTTATGCCCCTAGGACACCTCAATAGAATGGTTCAGTCGAAAGAAGAAATTGAATACTTCCTAAAATTGCATGAACTATAATTAAATGAGTATGACTTACCTCTATATTTTTGGGCTGAAGCTGTGAATACATCTTGTTTTATTATAAATTGAGTCTTGATTAGACATGTTCTTAAGAAGACCCCGTATGAACTATGGAATAATAGGAAGCCTAAAGTTAGTTACTTCAGAGTTTTTGGTTGCAAAGTATTTATTCTAAATACTAAGGATAATCTTGATAAGTTTGATTCTAAAAGTGATGAAGGAATCTTTATAGGTTACTCTATAACTAGTAAATCATAGAGAGTCATTAATAAAAGAACGAAATGTGTGGAATAATTTATTCACATCAAATTTGATGAAACTGATCTGCATGAACCTAAGTATTCCCTTGAAAATCTTGAAGATGATCTGTAAATTCTCTACCTTAATAACAAAAACAGTGACTCTGTTGTAAAGACAACTAGTTCTGGAAATATTCCAGAATTTTCTCCTGGTGAACCCGAACCTAGATAAGAACCTGAAATTTATAGTCCTACATTTACCAGATCAACTAGGATTATAAAGAATAATCCTTTATATTCTGTTGTTGGTAATATTGATAGAGGGACACAAAATAGAGCTTTTCTAAGAAATTAGGTTGAACATCAATCCTCTCCTTCACAGTTAGAACCTAAAATATCAATGATGTAATCAATGATGAATCTTGGGTAATGGACATACAAGAAGAATTAAATCAATTTGAAAGAAAAAATGTTTGGGAATTAGTTGACAGACCTAAGGACACATTGACCATATGTACTAAATGGGTGTTTAGAAATAAAGTTGATGAATTAGGAAACATAGTTAGAAACAAATCAAGGCTAGTTGCACAAGGATATAGTCAAGATGAAGGAATAGACTATGAGGAAACCATTGCACCTGTAGCTAGATTAGAAGCTATTAGGATTCTACTTGCCTATGATGCTCATCTGAATTTCAAGTTATTTCAAATGGATGTTAAAAGTGCTTTTCTAAATGGTTTTATAATTGAAGATGTTTTTGTTGAAAAACCACCTAGAATTACTAATCCTCATTTTCCAAATCAATTTTTTAAGATCTCTAAAGAATTATATTGTTTAAAACAATCCCCACGAGCTTAGTATGATAGACTTAGTAATTTTATTATTTCAAAAGGTTTTTCTAAATGGATTGAAGATCCAACTCTCTTTATTAAATGAACTTATAAAGAAGTTTTGATAGTAAAAATCTATGTTGATGATATTATTTTTGTATGTTCTAAAAATGATTTGTGTATTGAATTTTCAAAGAGTATGAAAAATGAATTTGAAATGATTTTAATGGTATAACTCAAATATTTTCTTGGATTTCAGGTTTTTCAAAATGAAAATGGTATTATTTTAAATCAAAGTAAATATAAAAAGGATATTTTAAAACGTTTTTCTTAAATAGTATTAAGGAAAGTGATACACCTATGAGTACTAATTATATGTTGGATGATGATGAAATTGGAAAACCAGTGGATCAAACTGAATACAAAGGTATGATTAAGAGTCTACTTTATCTTACTACTAGTCGACTAGATATTATGTTTAGTGTGTGTATGTGTGAAAGATTTCAAGATAATCCAAAAGTGTCACACTTATTGTTGAAAGAATTTTCAAATATCTTAAAAATACTACTAACTTTGGATTATTATATCTAAATGGACAATCATTTGATTTAATAAGTTATTCAGATGCTAACTTTTCTGGTTTCTAGTTAGATATAAAGAGAACTTGTTGACCATGTCATATTCTAGGTAAGTCCTTAGTATCATGGTGTAGTAAAAATACAAATTTTGTTGCATTTTCTACTGCTGAAGTAGAATATATTGTTGCTGGTAGTTGTTGTGCACAAATTTCATGGTTGAAACATACATTATTGGACTATGGATATCAGTTTATACATGTATCTATAAACTGTGATAACACTTGTTCAATTAATATCTCTTAGAATCTCATGTCTCACTCTAGGAAAAAACACATTGATGTAAGGCACCGCTTTCTGAGAGTTCATCACCAATAGGGTGATATTAATCTTGAATTTATAGGTACTGAGCATCAATTGGCTGACATTTTCATCAAGCCTTTATGTTCGTATAGGATAAGTTACATTAGACATGATATAAGAATGATAGACTTTGTATGTTTGTAACCTCACTGTTAGAAACCTCACCGTTTGAAACCTCGCCGTTAGAAACCTCACCAGTATGAACCTCACCATTAGAAACCTCACTGGTATACCTCACTGGTATGAACCTCATTGTTATACCTCACTGGTATGAACCTCGGTATTATACCTCACCATTAGGAATCCTCAGCCGTATGTATTACCGTTAGGAGTGCTGTGTTGAAAACATTATATATTTAGCCACCGAAATCTGTATCGTCTATATTTTACTTATTATGTTTTATTTATTTATTTTGTGATTCATAAATGATAAAACATAAGTATTAACCTCATATCGATCAACCTCAAATTCATTAACTTCAATCCTTAGATCCCAAACCTTTGTTTCTCTCGAACCCTGAGCCTCACAATTCACAGAATGGAAAGAGTGAAGAGGCCATCGGTCAGCAGAAAAAATGATGAGCTGAATTCCAAGAAACTCAAAGGAGAGTCTAGTGGTGGAAGTGAAGTGAAGAAACCTACAAATCTTCATCTTTTTTAAAGGGAAATAGTAGTTTAGAAAGAGTTATGCGCGTAATGGTTGAAGTCCAGTAAATAATTAGTTCTAGAAGTACTGGAGGACCAGAAATGGGTATAATGCTTCTCGAATAACAATGGTCATTATTATTTGAAGCTTGTAAAATAATTCTATTTGTTTGTTCGTTTTGAGAAATCAGAAGTTGAGAACAGGATGGTATACGTAGTGAATGGCAAGACAACATCCATTTCTTCTGTTGAGTGGGCTGAGTGCCTGAAAGTTCCACATGGATGAATTTTTGGGTATTTCTAGAAATCAGTACCTCCTACCAGTGACATCTTTGAGTATGAAACTTCTTTATAATAATTATCATGAGATGGTACACCAAGAAAGGTAGTTGCTAAAGAAATTTATTGAGATAATCGGTTACTTTTCAAGTTCATTCAACATGTGCAATGTCCAAGAAGAGGGGAATTTTCAAATCTGAAATATCATGATATTTATTTGCTACATTTGTTAAGACATGGTGTTAAAGTGAACTTGTGTAGACTGTTAATGATTCAAATTGAGGATATGACCTGGCCAAAGTCAAAAACTAATTCTCTATTTTATAAAAAGATGATCTCTATGATGATCAAGGTAAGAGGTGTGGCTAAGTCTCAGGATGAGACAGTGGTTATGAAAGACAAATTTTGTATTACCAAAACCATATGTAAATCATGAATATCAATTGGAATCTGTGGTGAAGAGAATGGATCAGTGATGATGAGAATTTTTATGATATGTTTAATCCTGTGGATCATTCTTCTAGGCTTATGGATGTAAGGGATTCATGTCTAGGACCTGATGAAGTGGAAACTCAGTATAGTGATGATACTGATGAAGAGGATACCTCTGTAGCTGATGGAAGGGATCCTTACATGCCTCCAAGTCCACTTGCTGAAATAGTCTCATCTGGAAAGGAAACTATGCTGGGAGTGAGCAATGAAGAAGCCCATATTGATGAGGAAGACTAGCCTGCTCCAGAGAATGAGGATGAAGATGAATCTTAAACTAAAGCATATGCTTCTTCTTTCTTGAGTCTTAGTCCACATATTGGGCACTCCTAAATGCCTACTGAGGAGGTTGTTGAAGTAGATATACCAACACCTATTCATACGGAGCCTCCTGCTGTTGGATAAATAGAGATGGTTGTGTAGGATTCTTCTGAGGAAGACCGAGCTGCTGAGGGTGCTACTGCAAAACATATACAGGAGAATGCACCAGTCGAGGGGGAGCATCCAACTAGACTTGAAAATGTTTCGGTAGATGATGGAATTTAAGACTGGGCAGAAGACCCAAGTTTTTTATTTTGAGGGTTGTCCTATCCTGATTCTAAAGACAAGACACCCATGAATAGACCACATGTTAACTATAATATCTATTTTGAGTTTTTACCTGAGGTTGTGGTAATAAAAGATGATCTAGACCTGTTGAAGTCTGATCTTACGACCTCATTTTTTGAAGAGATAGGAAGAATGGAAACATATTTAATATCATCCATTCAATCTGTTATGAATGACTCTATGGCTAGTATTGTGTCAGAAAGAGTACATATAGTTATGCCTAGAAATCTAGTTACTAAGGCTGATCTTGATTCTTTGATGTCTGAGTTGAAGGAGACTTGTACTACATTTGTTGCATATTTAAATAATTGATTTGTTGAAGAGATATGAAATATGGAAAAATCTTTAGAACTCTCTCTTTGGTGTGTGTTGTATGGCCCTATGATAGAGATGATGAATGAGATAAGAGTGTGGCATTCTCTGATTGAGAGCTGGACAAGAGTTTTTGTTTCCTTCACACAGTCTGTTACTTCTCTAACTACCTTGAGTGGTCCTCAAGCTCAAATGAGTGGTGATATCAATTACATTAAAGGTGTAGTAAGGAAATCTGTGGATATTTTTTAGGGATTTAACAAGTCCATGGAGCAGCATGTCAGCACCCAGGACTCTCTTATGAAAAATCTCATAAGTGGGTTGACTAAATCTTTTAAAAAAACACTAGCCTTTACTATTTCACCTCTAAGTTCTACCAAGCCTTCTTTGGATATTGATCAAATTTGAGTTATGATGAGAGAAGTGACTGGACAGTCTTCTACCAGTGGCTCTATAGACTCTGCTGCCTTGACCCAGGTGGTGACTTCCACTGGGGATATAGGGAAAATTGTTCAGAATTTTATGAGAGAAACAATTGCTTCTCAGAAAGAGGTAAAAGACAAAGTGGATTATATTATCCATACTATGGAGAGATGAGGAGGAATCATAATGGACTTTAGGAATCTGTTGCTTCCATTTTTTCATGTTGAAAATACTCCTATCATTGCACCTCTAGCTCTACTTTCCTCTACTCAGTCTGCCTCCATTCCTCATATGACTCCAGTCCAAACAATTCAGATCCTCACTCCTATGATCATAGAGATAGCTACCCACTATAGGCCAGGAACAGTATCTGTTTCTCAACCTATAGTTGTACTTTCTGGAATTCCCAAGCCTTCTTCTGAATCTTCCCAGCCTGAGTCTACCTCAGATTCCAAAGCCAAATCCAAAGTGGACATTCAGGAGGAATATTGATTAGTGGTTAAGACCTTTGATAGGAATCACTTGTATTATTTTTTATTCAATTTTATATTTCTATGTATTTTTGCATCAACTGATATATAAATTCATTCATTCTATTTTACTTTATGTTCCTTTTCTCATCTTTGTTTACTTCTTTTAGCTCATAACAATGGGGGGAAATAATATAAAGGGAAAGGGGGAGAAATAATACTAAGGGAGAGAAACATAAGAATTACTAGAAATATAAGATTAATATTTTTGAGCATAATACATTTACCTCTGTTACATTTGTTTTATAATTTAACCTTTGATACATTTGTTTTGTAACTCTAGTACATTGTTTTTATTATTACCTCTCATACAATTGCATTAAATACTATATCCTCTAATACATTACTCACACTGAGAAATAAGAACCATTGTATTTTATTCTGATACATTACTGATTATTTTGGATTATAATATCATAATTTGTGATTATTAAAAAGGGGGAGATTGTTTACATCACATGTTTTGATAATATCAATTATATTTCAATATTCTTTGATAATCCAAAATAATGTTTATCTATATATTAATTCTTTCAACCTATTATATCCTACTATTGAGTTGAAAAAATATCAAAATAATCATTGTAATATGTTAAACAATGTTTATCTACGTTTATACATACTTTGAAATAATTATAACTCAATCTAGATATATTTTGCATAAAACAGATGAGTGTTAAGTCCACTGGTATGCATAAGTCCACCGGTATGCACATAGATACTAATATAGACAAACAGATACACAGCTACTGATAAGGCTAAGTACACCGATACAGAAGTCTACTGATATGGATAAGTTCATCGACATGCATAACAGCTACCAATAGAAGAAGATCTACCGATAGAATAAGTCTACTGGTATGCACAAGTCGACAGATACAAACCTACCAATAGAGTAAGTCCATGGGTATATACATAGTTACCGATACAAACAGACTAACAAAAAGCTACATATATGAATTCCATCGATACAAATATAAAGTCCACTGATATAGAAAGACAAAGTCTACCAATAGATGTTTGCTCATAGAGATAGACAGCTAGTGTTACACAGCACCGATATAGACAGATATCATTACAAAAGAGCTACCGTTACAAAGATGCTATAGATAAGAGGAGATATTGATAGAAGGATCTACCAATAGAAAGAGATATTGATACATAGAGCTATTGTCATAAAGAGTAACAACTACCGATACCGAAGAGCTACTGATACAAGCTCACTAACACTAAGAGATACCGATGGAAACCAGTCACTGTTTTTCTAAACTCTATTTCTATTTGTTTATTTAGAAATGGTCATATTTGATTTTTTTTAATGAACCTTCTATTTATTGATGATAGTGGTTGGAATTTCAGGAACTGTACCTCGTACCTGTAAAAATGTAATCATTCCCTTCGTCGAAGCTAAATCTATATAAGGGAACCTCGAACTACTAAAGATGTGTGGTGATCAGTCAATTTTTTCATGCACGTACAAGACAATCATCTGGAGATACTCAAGGACTTACATACATAGAATAAGAAGGAAGAATTCGCACTGAATCCATAGAACCTGAACATTCAAGGAGAAAAGATCTTCAATGATTTCACTTGCACTCAAGCTCATCAGACTGATCAACCTGGACCTAGAATCCAAATACAAAAACGACAATCTGTTTCTTGACAAAAAACTAAAGAAGGACTCAAAGCCTCATCTGCAACAATTCAAGGAGTCCAGATCTTCACTAAAAACACATAGAGAATTCTAAACTCTTCTCTATCTGTTTATCTCTATTATGTTTCATTTATTTATGTTTTGAGTAGTGTGTGTGCTATGTATTTTTAGACACACACTGTCTCTTGTGCTGAACTGGAGGATTTCTAAATCCTCACACAATATTTTCCCTATACTCATATATCCCACTATGGAAAGTGGTAGAGGTCAAGTGTGACTTGTATAGCCTATGTGCTATTGTTTGGTTTTCCCATGAAGAACTGTGGTAGAGGTAATAGGACCTGGAAAGTTTGTGTACTATTGTTTAACCCCGATCCAGGGTGTAGACCAAAGTTTGTTTAAATTGTTTCAGAGGACTAAGTCTTAGCGTGAGACTGAACTTCTTGGTTAAAACTAATATGCTTGCTTATTTTATTTTAAACTATATTGAATATTCTACTGCTAAGTACTTTAAATATAAATCTATATTAAAGTAACTCTTATAATTAAACTAGCAAGTGTTTATAAATTTTTTTAGATAGTAGGTTTGTTTCAAAAGTTACTTAATCTTCATATTAAGTTAACTGAGAAATAATCAATCTTTGAGAAACTAATTGAAACCTTTCAATATTTATAAATTCACTACAGTCTAGCTTACTATTCAATTTGGAGAATTTTAATAGAAATATTTTTAACAGAAATTTTAATTGGAACTCAATTAACCCACTTCTGTGTATCCACTCCGACCAACATATATCAAACCATATATATCCTAATTATTACCTTTTATTAATCAATTGTTAACAATCCCTTCTTAATGTAACATTTCATGTATTAGCCACTTTGTTGTTTATATATGTATTGATTTGTAATGTTTTTGTTACTCTTACTTTTATCATGGATCCATAATGTCTAGAATTATAACCATCAAACAAATATCATATACATGTATTATATTTATTTATATTAACCCATAAAATTTAGTGATAGAAAATTAAATATACAGTTCATGGAGAAGAAAGACCGTATGTATGCATGAAAACATTTTTTATTTTCTTATTAGGTTGAAATAAATAAATGTATATTTTATATATTATATTTACCAAATCATTTTTATGTCATATATTTCAAGTAATTTCATTAAATTCATCATTAATACTTTCCATGTAATGTATTAACAAATCACATTGATTCGTTAGGTTTTGGTCCTCTATACAGATGAATGATGTTATCGTATTACCAAAAATGAATTTTTTTTGTTATTTGTGATATAATAATTCCATAATCATAAGAACCTCATAAATATCATAAATATCATATATAATCAATAAAAACATCATTACAACCATCCTTGAAAGGAGAAAATGGAAAAAAATGATTGATATCAGTTCGCGAGGCGGTTGTCCGTCGTACACACGAACGATGATTTCATAAACCATTCGATGGGAGTGGAGATGGTTTTAGGTCATTATATTAACATAACAACATATAAGTATATTTAATTTAATTAGGTTATTATATAATCATTATACTAAAATAATATAAGGGTTTTGACAAATTAATAAATCAAAAAATGCTTGTTGTTGAATGTCAGCTCTTCTATGGGTATCCTCCTTAGGTTTGCACTAGAAGCCTTCCTAAAAAGGATTTATACCCAATATTAATTTTCTAGTATTATGTGAGGGGATTTTATAAGTTATTTTGGAAGGTATAAGGTTAAGTAATGATGTTTTAAGGAGTGAATATTGGAGGAGAGGGTGTAGCCTTTATAGGTGGGAGAGAGGACAAACTGTATATTTTTTAAAAGAAATAAGTGCTCCGAAATTTTTCATATGAAATTAGATTTTAAAATGGACCATTATAGGAAATTAGAGGTTCTAAATTCTAAATATGTCCATATAATAGTTTTTTGATAACTGTATAGGTTTTTTTTACCCTTATCATTTTTATTTCAACCCCTGATATACCCATTTTTACCTTAAACATGGCAATTAAGTTTTATCCATTCTCTATTAATTTTTGTAAAAAATTAATTTGGACTTATTATAAATTATATATTATGAAGATTAAAAAAAATTAATTCATTTATAAAAATTCCATTCATATAATTGGAAAAACTAAATTTCAAAATAACCCTCAAGACGTGACAAAAAATTTGTTTTTAAAGGGATGATGATAAAAAAGTTGATAGTGTTTTTATATCCATTTTTCATATAAAATTGATTAAAATTAAATTAATTTCATTAATTGATGTATAATTGCACTAATTTTACACTAAAAATAATTTTTAATATAAATTAACTTTATTATAAATTACATGAAAAGAAAATGTTCAGTTAAAAATCAGCATTTTTGAGTATTTATCCAAAAAAGAAAATTTTTAGAAAAATCCTAATTAATCACTCTAAGGAAATTTTTCATTTTGGATTAAAAATGTATTTTTATTTTATAAAATAAATTTTCCAAAATTTTAACATACTAATTTCATTATTGTTCACAAATATATATAAAAGACAATTTTTTAGAAAATAGTATTTTCAAAACAAATATTGAGTTTGTTAAAAATAATTATTTTTTAATAAATATATTTTCCTTATATAAACCCATTATACATTATTTTCAAAATTTAGTTATTACTATTCATATTGATATATTCAAAGGATTGTTTATAGTGATCATGTTTAAATAACTAAATTTATAATATATCATTGTTTTTTTAGAATCATTGATGCATATAACAATTGTTAAGACATTTCTGCATGTTGAAAATGATTAATTTAGTGTTTCACATAATTCCAGATTAACATGGTTTTTTTAATGAAATTTATCAAATAAATATAATTTTTTCACAAAAATTATTCATAAAAACCTAGTGTGTTACATTTTACTCCCATGAAATGAAGTTTTCCCTTTATATTCATCACTCTGATATAAAAATAGGGAAACCTTTACCACATAATATCCTCAAGCTCCAATGAAGCTTCTTCAAACTGGTGGTTTATCCATAAAAATTTAAAAATGTGAGTTTTATTGTTCTATATAACATTCTTTGTATGATCTAGAATCTCCATTGGTTGTTCCACATAAGAATGGTCTTTATCTAGAGGTATAAATTTTGAGTTTAATACAAGTGAATAGTAAACTATGAACATCTATAGGAGAGATAAATTGAAGAAACCTTGTATTTTTGAGAGGTTTAGTTAAAGTGATAAGAAATAGGATTCCATCCTAATATGATAAATAATTTCAAAGGGAATGATATACCAAGTGCATTGTTTCAATTTCATCAGAAACCTCATAACCATCTTGTACTGATAAATTAATATAAATATATTATCACCAAATTCAAATGCTATATCACACTGAAAATTTTTATCATAACATTTCTATCAAATATGAGCTTTCTTAATGAGCTGTTAAATGGATCTAACCTTATCTTCCATTTCTTCAAGTATAATAGTCACCAATATCTTTCTTTATCCAACTTCATTTAAGAACTTTAGAGATAAAGATTTATTTCCATATTGGTATTTTTGTTGATCCTTATGAATTATTGAGTGAAAGTTATATTTGTATGAAAACTCAACTAGAGTCAGGTGCTGATCCAAGCCACCTTTTTAATTCCAATGAACAAGATATCAACATATTATATGGGTTTTTAATTGTTCTTTCAGACTAACCATCATTATATGGATGATAAGACATCCAGAAACACATATCTGTATCAAGATCATCCTGGAGACTTCACCATAGAATTGAGTTATACCACATATCCCAATCAGATACAATGGAATATGATATTCCAAGAAACATTATCACATAATGTATATCTTAAAAAAGTGATCCATATTGAAGTTTTCTATAATACCAATGAAGTTTATTTTAACTTAGTAAGGTGATAGAATATAACCCTTATAGAATATGTCTTTTATACATTTTGGGGAGTCCAACGAAAAAAATCTAATGTGATTTTTTCCCATTTCCACTCTAGTATCAGTAATAAATGCAAAACCTCCTAAGACTTTTTCCTTTAAACCTTACATTGTTGACATACCAAGCATCAGGTTACAAAATCTATGACATCTCTCTCCATTCTATCCCACTAGAAGTATTCCTTCAAATCTCTATATATAATTTTTTCCATGGATGAATATATAATGAATAACTATGCGCTTCCTCTCAAAAAATAAATTAAATCTGGAGTAGAAGTAACACATACACAATCCCTAAACCTTTTCACTCCATCACGATTAATTTTAAAATCAAGACCACTTCTAACCTTATTTTTCATCTCTATATCTTCCTTCTCTAACTATTTAACATTCACATGGTAAAATTATTGAACATTAAATTGATAAAGATAATATTTTTCCATTCCTTTAGGATTTCAAGATCTATCCTTTAGAAATACCAAAATGTTCGATCTTTTATGATCATCATCATGGATAATCTAGCATTATCCTTTTATCTCAAAGCATCATCCACATTGTTTTCTTTCATAGGTTGGTAATGTATTGAAAATTAACTATCTTTGATTAGCTTTAATCATCTTTGTTGGTGTATATTCAAATCCTTTTTCATGAATATATACATTAAACTTCTATGATTGGTATATATATCAAACTTTTATCCGTAAATATAATGCCTCCACTTCGGTAATGAAAAAAGTATCGTGGCTAACATCAAATAATGAGTTGGGTAAATTTTCTCTAGAATCCTCAGTTATCATGAGGCATAATCTATAGCCTTGTCATTACACATAATAACACATCTCAATTACTTCTTGTATGAATCACTATAGACTATATAACATTATCCGCTATAGGATATTGTAAACCTAGGTATACTAACTAATATCATCTATAGTTCCTTGAAAAAATCATGTCATTCATTTGTCCAGAGGAACATTTCTCCCTTCTATGTTAACTAATTAGAAGATTTGAATTTCATGAGAAATTCTACAAAATCGACTATAATATCTTGCTAGACCAAGAAAATTTTGGATCTTATTCACCATGTTTGGTCTGGTCCAACATTCAATTTAGTCTTTATTTGATGGATATACTGATATACCATCTATTGAGATTATATGAACCCGGAATGAAAACTCTTGTAACCAAAATTTACCCTTTTAAACTTATAAATATAGTTTCTCCTTCCTTAGGGTCTTTAATAGAATTATAACTTAGTCTAAAGTCTCTACATTTCTCCATGAGTATATAAGAATAACAAAGTCATATAGAAATAAATCAAGGTAATCTCTAAATACTTTATTCATTAAATCCAGGAAGACAGTAGGGGAATTAATAAGACCAAAATGAATCACTATATATTAATAGTGTCCATATCATGTACATAATACCATCTTGGGTATATCCTCCTTGTTGTCCTTAAATTGATGATATCCCAAATAAATTTCAATATTGGAAAAGTACAGACCCATCTACAGTTGATCAAACAAGCCATCAATATAGGGATTAGGATACATTTTATTAATTGTGATCGTGATCATCTCAAGATAAACAATGTAGAGTCACATTAATCCATTTTTCTTAATAAAATAATAGGTGTTCCCTTAGGCGACACAATTGGTAAGATTAATCCCATTCAGGGTTCTCCTGTAGTTTTCTCATTAATTCTTGCAACTTAATCATGGCCATTTTAGTGTTCTAAGCATTGTAAAAGTGTGTAGTGGTGGGTGATATATTAATGTTTAATTTAATATTAATTTACTGAATCTAAGAGGGAGGATCTTTAATGTAAAATATATATATCATTTATTTAATATATGAATAAATAAATACATAAGCTTAGGATCTTTCTTATTTGATAAAATTTGATCTTCCCAAAAGATACCTTTGAATTTTCATCATTTCACTGTCAGCACCAATGATAGAATCCATGTAGCAGTGATCTAGACGCGATCCAATGATCCCTAAACAAAACCACATGATCTTTAGGTTCTAGAACAATGAATCAAATGTCTTGTGTTGTTAGTTATTTACGGATCATTCATCAATATTGAAGAAGCATCTCTTGTGATTCTCATTTTTTAGAGGGAGGGAGGAGTCGAGAGAGAATTTGTTGTGCACAGAAATTTTCTATTCTAAATTTTGGATGCAATATATAGTAGATATAATAAAATATTTATATATTCAGGGCTTATGATAATGAATTATTTAATTGTGTTCCATCCATTAAATAACATTTAATAACTTTACTAAATCCCATGCCACATAATAATAACATCATCATTATTATTTTTGTGGGTCTCACCAAATTTCACAATAAAAAATATTATGTAATGATCTTGTTAATTAATACTTTTCACTAGAATAAGACTTTTTCAGTTCAAACTCCTATATAATTTTCTGAACATCCAAATAAACATTTATTTATAAATAAATATTTTATTCAGAGTTTAGCGAATAAATATTTAATAGAAATATAAAATTAGACAAATATATATTTTATTCACAATCCGACTAATAAATTATATATATATATATATATATACATAATCAAGTATATTATTTATTTCATTTCTAATATCCAAGATAAATAAAACATTAATAAAATTATTCCTCATTCATGAGAAGAATATTTATTTCAATAGTTAAATTCAAAATAGATTTAATCAAGATTAATGGAAATTGCTTAGTGCGTGACCCTCTAAGATTACTTCTCAATAGAATTTGGCATACTTATCTAATGTCCAAGATTACTATATAGTAATGGGTCAATGAACCAATGATAAAGAATATAATATCGCAATGAGGAATACCACATTTAAGTAATCACTATGTAATATAATCCCTTTGTCTCAATATCTCATTAAGTAGGTTTCACAACTTTTTCACCAACCTATATGCTCGATAAATATTTATTTGAACATATGAAATAAACATGTCATTACACCATAGCCATACATTTATTTTTCACATATCCATTCCAATCAAAGGGCCAATATATTAGCTTCCATAAATATGGAGAGGAAAAATAATTCATTGACTTATCCATTAATGACATGTCACTCATGACGCACCCAACGTAACCAACATATCCCTGAAATATTATTACCCTAGTTTATAAAATACATCAAAAATGAGAGTTGTAAAATACATTAATAATAATATTAATGTCTAAGTAACATCACAAATGCACACATATAGGAGTATTTGATGACACCAAAATAGGTGGAATTCCTACCAGTGGGTATGTTCATATAATATCCCATTTTTGAGATTAATTAGTGAAAACATCATGAGTACAAGCCTCATATTCTTATGAGGACTCTCTCGTGATAGTATTTATACTATATACCCCCATCATATTATGTTATCCACCCACATAACATTATTTAAGAATACCATTATAAAACATTAATGTTTTTATCATAGAGAAGAAGTGTTATGAAATTATCAATGCGATGTATATTCTAGGATATTATAAAATTAAAATCATACATAACAATGACCAATATGTAATAACATGTTTTATTAATATTCATCACATTGAATATACATGTAATCAAACTAGGAACATTTTTTCCTTGGACCCCAACTCCCATAAACTCCCACTTGCACTAGAGAAAACTACTTACAACCTTCAGTCCACAGATATCACATGATAGTAATGTTTTTTAGGATTCAAGGATGTAATCAAGGGGACCTCCAATTTTTCTTCGGTAGAAACAATTCTCAATACATCTTCAACCATCTGAAAAAATACCACATGATATGAGACTATTGAACTATGCTTTTCATTTGGTGACGTGACCTTGGATAATTTACAAAATCCACCAATATAGTATTATCATAATAGAGTGAGATATATTTGGTAATTATAGTTACCACATCATTATATTGTTCAATTTTTTATATCTAAACTACTTATTTATCCACCTCAAAAGACAAAATATACTCAGAATATCTTATAGAATCCTTAACTGAAACCAT
The DNA here is from genome assembly GCA_963277665.1 of Viscum album. Lineage (NCBI taxonomy): Eukaryota > Viridiplantae > Streptophyta > Magnoliopsida > Santalales > Viscaceae > Viscum > Viscum album. Next base: position 1,265,347,269 of record OY728129.1, on the reverse strand, counting down.
CTTTGAGATCTTCCTACTCATAAAACCTCTACTCAATGTGAATATGTATCATGTTTTTTCCTTCATGTATTCATGATCAATTTAGAAAATAGAATCTTCTTATCCTCTACTCACTTATTTCTCATATCCAATATAAATTAGAAACATATCCTTAATATGACTTAGATACTTAAGGATAGTCTTGACTACCGTCCAATGAAAGTCACCTGGATCTTCTTGATATCTTCATAACACACTTAATGCATAGGTTAAATCGAGACTAGTACATAGAATAACATACATGGATGACCCAATCGATGATGCATATTTAATCCTTTCGATTCTATTTCTTTCCTCGAGTGTATGAGGACAGATTTTACTAAAAATTTAAATTCCATGTGATTGTGGAAATAATCCCATATTGTATTGTTCTATACCAACTATTTTTACTATATTGTCTACGTATTTACTTTGAATTAGGATGAGAAATATCTTTGACATATCACATTGAATCTTGATCCCAAGAACATATATTGGCTTGAACATCTCCTTGGCAAAGAGAAATTTATCCAACCACCCCATAACAGATTGAAAGACTACTATTTTTTCCAATGAGAAATATGTCATTAACTAATACTATAAAGAAAACGATTGCACTCTCACTAGACACTTTATAGACACAGGAATCACATTAATTCTTTATGAAACCAAATTCTTTTATGTCCTCATCAAAAGAAATGTTCTATGACCTGGATGATTGATTTAATCAATATATGGATATTTTCAATATTAATACACCGTTTGTATCTGTTGGAGACACAAACCCTTCAGGATGTGTAATATACACATCTTCCTTATGATTCCTATTAAAGAAAGATGTTTTGACATGAATTTTCCAAATCTCATAATCAAGGAAATCCATAAGGGAAAGTCAAACATTGAAGTAATTTTTCATTGTAACTGGTGACAATGATTTATTATAGATAATTACATCACACTATTTAAAAACCATTTCGACAATTCTCTCTATATAGGTACTGACTGTCCTTCCATTTCCCATTTCATCTTAATTACCCATTTGAATCCAATGAGTTTACATATACCACAGGGTCTACCAAAATCCATATTTGGTTTCAGTACATGGAATCCATTTTAGAATTATTTTCCTATTAACACATGCAATCATCTGTACCACATACTATTTCTTTTTTATGTTAGAGGATACTTATTATCAACTAAAAATGGATCACCATACCCAGTGATTAGAAAACCATACCATTATTTTTCACTAACTTCCTAGAAATTTTATTCAATTATTTTGACTTTGAAAAAGTTCTTATTCTATGGGGAGTTGTGTAATCTTTTCTTATAAGAAATATTTTGTATCAAGAGCCTAGAATTCCTTGAATTCTATCTTGTTACCACTATCTATTTTATATATAAGATTGTTTTCATGAAATGTGTTATGTATTTGAATCATGACCTTTTTATATGTAGGATTTTACAGGTAGTATCACTTTTCTTATTTAGGATATCCTATAAAGATACAATTTATTCCATGGGGTGAAATATTTTTAGATGAAGAGGCCTTACCAAATGATTCCCAACCCCATACATGTAAGTAAGTCAAAATAGGTTTCTTTCCATTCCATAATTGGTATGGTATACCATCTGTTACTTTAGTTGGAACTCAGTTTAGTACATATGTTGATATCTTTAATGAGTATCCCTAAAAGGATAATGGAAGACTCCCATGAATCGTAATTGATGTCCCCATTTACAATAAGGTATAGTTCCTCCATTCTCTTACATAATTCTACTAAGTCTTATAAGTATGAGTGAGTTGAGATAATATATAAAACTCCTAAAAATAATCAATGATTGAAGGATTTAGATATTCTCCACCATGGTCTAAGTGGATTTTCTTAATGTTCATACCCAGATGGTTCTCAAATATATTATTATATTCTATAAATTTATCCAAAAAATATGATTTATACATCATTAAGTCGACATATCCATATCTACAAAAAATCATTAGTATAATTTATGAAGTATGAGTACCCACCCCTTACCTCAATTGGAAATGATCAATTCATATCAGTATGAAGTAATTATAGAATCCCTTTATCCCTTTAACCTTTTATATTAAATGAGGATTGGGACATTTTCCCATATAAACATGCATGATATACACAAAGTGTTCTTAGTTAAAAAGAATTTAAATATCCATATTGATGTAATTTAGTTAAGTTCTTTTCATTAACTAGAACAAGCTGGTGATTCCAATGTTGGTTATGGTATGAGTCATGTGATGTATCATCATTATCAATTACAATTACTTGGTTTTTATAATCCAACACGAAAATATTGTTATTTAAATGTTCATTACCAAAAAAAATTATATCATTATAAATGAAGAAACATTTATTCCCAAATTTGAAAATAAATCCATCTGTATTAAGTCTAGATATAGAAATAATGTGTTCTTAATGATGTCACATAATAACAACCCTTTAAACCCAATATCATTCCAATTGGAAATGTGAGGTGGTAGTCCCAAACAACAACAACAAAAATTTATCTCTATTTTCTTCTCGTAGATCTACCTTACCTTGGTCATTCATTATGAATCTAAATGGTTTATGTTTTTGAATAGAATGTGAGGATCATAAGTTGTATCTAACAACCAATATGTAGAAATTGATAAATTGGACACTATAATGAACACACCTGAATGTTCCCCTTGTATATTTGGCTGGGTGTAGTTTTTATTCCAGTATCCCATATTTCCTCATGGGAAATAGATAACATCCTATTCTAATTATTTCCCATTAATATTCTTATTTTTGGAAGGATATGATGAAGATTTGGACTTAGATCTATTCACACTCTCATTCCATTTCCACCATTAGGATGGAAGGATGTTCACACTTCATGTCCTTATCAACATGGAAAATAGGTGTGAGAAGATCTGGTAGACACTTCTCGATGTTATTCATATTAAAATTTATAAAAAATTTATAGAATCTCTGAGGGAATGATTCCAAAATGAGGTCAGTGCCTAGTTATTCATGGTGTTTAAACCCTAGATCCTATATGTTCTCAATGTATTTACTGAGATTGACTACATGAGGCCAAAATGGGCACCCTGTCTAATATTTCTCTAATGAATCTCCTTGGAAGTCTCAAACCATTCTTTTCATTCCCTCTCCTGGTATAGACCACAGATCTATGCATGCAAGCTATAAAAATCCATGTTTTTTGGAGAATTTATTAGTTCACAAGATATAGATGAAATAATAAAACAATTAACATCAAACACATCACTCAAATGTTTTTTATAGACCATTAAATCTCCATCACTTTTATATTTAGTAGGCAGATCAGGCATTGAGGATTCTTGAATATAAGATTTCCATTCATGGAATAGTAAAACCCAAATTCATCTAAACCACTCATAGAAGTTACTTCATGTTAGGATGTTTTCCTTATCCAATATTGAACATAAGGATAGTGTGGATGAACAAATTTTACTTGTGTTCTATATTTATAAGGTGAATGCTATTATTACATTTTTTTATTACAAATTAGTTGAGATATTATAAATGAAATGCTTTTATTAAATCTCCCACTATTTTATCCATTTATAAAACCCTCAAAATTGAAATTATAATGTCTAGTTTCATTAGGATTGTAGTCACAAGGATCCCCATTACTTTTGTTAATTATCTAGACATTAGCGATGAAAAAAATAAAAAAGTAATTTGGTAGTAAGTCTTTCTAACTGTAGGATAGGGTCTCCCTGATATGTTGATTGGATTCCACTCTATAGAAAAACTAACTTGTATTTCCTTAAAATCTGTCTCTAAATTTTTATTTCACGGAATTTGACTATTAAACTAAATAAAATTTTGGTTATGTCATCCCAAAATTCATATGATAACTTCATGATAAATATAGTGTCCAGTCTTGGACCATGTAGTAAAATAATTTCTCTGGTTTCATTCCCAATCATGTAATAGAAGGAAATGTATGAATTAATATTAGGTTGGGGGATTTTAATTAAGTAATAGATAAATATTATTTTAATTAATACTTTATATGTCTTGTTAATATTAAGTGGATGTTACATAATTAATTAACCATGTTGGAATTTTTTTTACACATAACCCATTTATTTAATTTACTTCTTAGCATATAAATTCATTCATTTTTATGACTGTGGTCTTTCAAACATAAAATAAATAATGATTAGATAGAAATAAATAAATAAAGTAAATTAACCAGTCATGAGTTTATCTAATGGTTGATTTAATGATCAGACATTAAATCAATCTATGACCAATGGGATTAACTCTATTATCCAATGATTGAATGAGTTACCTCATTGCACCTATATATTTATGTATCACCTAGTTGGAATCATCATTTTTTCTTCTTGAAACACCTCTACATTCATTGTGATTCTCTATTAATTACAAGTGTTTATTTCCCAAACGTAGATGAGGGGATCCAAAGGATTTATTAAATAGATTACATAAATATACCTAGACATGTAGGTCTTACATAATAATGGAGGGAGGGATGACTTGAATTCCATAATTTAATTTAATAAAAATAATTGAAACCCCATTAGATAAATAACATTGATTAAATTCCATGACATTCATAGGTTCTGTTCAACCTTCTGAATGGTTATAAATGCAACAAATACGAAAAAGTAACTTCCAATCATTCATTTTTTTTATTAATATAAAAATGCTTACATTAATTAATTAATTTATTTATTTATTTATTCCCTTTCAACTTAATTATTATTGGATATTAATTGTAGATACCCATCAGTTTTGGGATTACTAGAAAATAAATGAAAGAACTAATAATAACATATTAATTATAATAAATTTATTGATTATTTTATATTATTTATAAAAATTGTTAAATTTTCATACACACATTGGTGTTCCAATAAATATAATAATTTTATAATGCTAAAATATTCAATTTAAATATAATTTTTAATTATTTCCTTTAGTTGGAGACAACACATCATGTATAGTCCAAATACATGTCGTGCACCTCAGTTGTAGTGTATCTGATTCACATCCATGGGGATTCAGTGTGTTAACTCAGTCGAACTGCACTGTGTGTACATGTCAGGCATCCGCTTTCAATGTGCTATTTTAGAATGGTCAACATGCGGTGTTCAATAAGTGAACTTCATGTAATTAACTACTCGACATGTCCTGGTACAATGCACAGGGGTACATATAGTGTACTTCCGATACATGTTGTGTAACCCAGTTTTACTATCCAATGATTTAGATCTTCTCAAAGGAATCCTCGATTGTTATTCATTTATTATTAAACCCCTAAGAAAATGAAATAGTTAAAGAGTGTGATTAATCTGTATTTTGACACCCACCAAATGATAATCGATAAATCCATAAAGGAAGAAATACCATGATATGGTAATATTTTCCACAAAATTGAAAACAAGGAAGAAGGTGGCCTAGAACCATAGATCACGTGAGCCTCAAAGGGATACACAACCATGTGACCATCATATGGTTCACTCAGAGGAACAATGAGCAGTGCATTTCCAATGGAAGGTCCCACACAACCCCTTTTCACAAGTCCTTATATGCTCACAAAGATGTCTCGAAAAATCACTGATCATGCGGTAGTGGTCAGATATGATCTCCCAGGTCACGTGGTTTGTCTACAGGAGGACTCCTACCAAAACATCCGAAGATACATAACAAAATAAGAGAAAAATCAAAAATTATAGAGCTTATTGAGGTCATGAAATTCATGTGATACATCACTAATGGGGAGGATTATTTACCCCAAAACTATTCATGAAAAACTATTAGATCGGGTATAATTGGAACATAAATAAAGGAAATAAAAATGTGGATAAGGTGGGAGCCTCTAGAAGTCATAAAAGGCAAGAGACATGCCCTTGGAAATTCTTCTGATGCTGCAAGATCCAAGATACATGTCCTCTTCATCTCATGACATCATGCTTTCATGAAATCCTCATCATGAGATTAGCCTTAGGTATGTCTAAGAGACAGCCCCCCCCAGGCCTTGGCTCTTTTAGGAAAGGCACATGGAATTTTCCGTAAAATGCTCATGCAACTCTGTAGGTCCTTTTGAGGTCACATGTTTCATCATAATGAGGTAGAGTAATTTTCTTCGACAACACTTCTAAAACCTCTTGAAATCCCAAACAATTGAATGATATACAATAGAAATAAAAATGGAAGGATACAAGAGCCCCTCACAGTTGTAATACTCTCATGATGTGTTGAGTTTGTCTATATCATGGTCTCGCATGACCCCTTGAGAATTCAGTCTGATCCCGCGAAGGCCCTTTGTCAGTCCATCCTTGTCTTGTGGAATGTCCCAGATAAGTCACCCAAGATCACATAAAGGCCGCTAGGCATGCACCCTAATCTCGCTAAGGAACTAGGAAATGTAAATATGAAAATATTCAAGTCCATCGGCATGTCCTCATGGTTCAAAAAGTCCTTATTAATTTGAGATAATCAAATAAAATAGGTGTTGATAGGGTAAAACTACGTTCATTGAGAATCTTGAGATGGTTCCAGAGTAACCTATTAGAGGACCTAGTGAAGATGCATGAAGCCTTTGCCCTCCACAAATTCTAGAATAGATTCACACAATACCCACTATGGAAAGCTGTGAAAACCTTGGGTGACAAAGCTAATAAGTCCCCCAACCCAACATAAGAAAAGATCTATAAAACTTGAATCTTTTTGCATGGATGATCTTTGAGAACCACTCACCAGCACTAGGGAGTATTTCTTAAAGAGGCTGGCCTCGGGACTATAAAAGATTTTAATTTGGTAAAACTGAGGGAACATCTGAAGCAATCATGAAGATTGCATAAACACTATGTGTGATCATACATAGATCTTGTGAATGACTTCTGGTAGGACACATGGAGAACATCACACATATCTGCTATATCATATGAGATTTAAAACAAGATAACATTAAATAAATCTAACTAACTATATAAAAAATCATGGAACCATGACTAAAAATGTGGGAGACTTGTGATAAATAGAAACACATTGATCCTCATGAACTTTTCATGAACCACTCAAGAAACACAAAAACACCTGGACATGTTAAACATATCTCATGAAACTCCATTTCTAAACTATCTGTATAATACAGAGTCCCTTGGGTGTGTAAAATAAAGTTACATAGAATCCTCTGGGAAAGCCACTCAAGTCACAGGAAGCATTAGCTCTCAGTATCCAGATCTTTCATTGCAATTTATACCTATCTTCCACCTCATATGGTGACACCAATGTATGTAAGATGAGTCTCGTAAGGACTCCCATGCTTGTTAATTGGCTCACGTGATACCCTCTGGGTGGGCCGGATAGGTCTGGAAATGTCCTCCAGACTCACGATGACACTAGTGAAGTCCTCTAGATCATGAAACACCCTCTAGATGAGTCAAACGGGATCATGTGATTGATTCCAAGATAGACTGTTTGGGTCTTGATATGTCATCTAGAAAAGTTAACCATTATAATGTGATAAACCTCAGACATTCCACCCATGCTATGATATGATCTCTGAAGAAGCCAATTGGATCATGTGATTTTCTTGGTACATTTCAGGGACACATCCTCCAACATGTCATGTAGGAAATCAAGGCATGTATAGAAAATAAATAAATCATATTGGGTAGAAAATCATTCCAGGTCATGAGGGAATCATAGGACATGATAACCTTATTCATACATAGTGTGTAAGCCTCGATTTTGAGGGAAACCACAATGTGTATTCTTTGGATAATTGAAATATGATGGATCTGATTCCTACAATAACCAAGATGTATAGGGCACCTATATGAGGCCCAAGAATTTTATAAACCTCAAAACGGAAACATAAGTGTGTAAGGCTCAGCTTGAGGCATAATACGATATATCCCGGTTATAAGGGAAACCTCTTCATGTAATCCCCGATTAGAATCATAATGTGATTTTCTATATATATTTTTTGACCTTTAAAAAAAAAAGGGAAACAAACATGTGTACGCCCCAACCAATTGAACTATGAGATCTATGATTCCTTCCATGACCAGGATATGTTGGATGCCTTCTGAAGGGCCAAGATCTATATCAAAACACCAATGGGATGTCCTTGTACATATGTTCCACATATATAAGCAATGACAATAATTATTCTCCATCCATTATTTCCTAAACTAAGCATAGATCATGTGAGTTTATGGAGTTGTAATGAACATATCATTTTCATCATAAACCACTATTATTACAGGGTCAATGCCAGTGTGTAAGCCTCAATAACATCAAACTATGAGGACTTTGATTCCCACTATAATCAGGATACATAGGATTCCTTTCTAAGGCCTTATCCCAAAATCAAATGGGAATCCTCTTCAGTGTGGGCCCTGTAATGTATCATATATTTAAACCATCAATTATCAATAAATCCAATGGGATGAGAATATTACCTCATCTTTTAGTGGACTAAGAAATCTAGAGAACTATGATAACTCTGATTCCTTCCATAACTAGGATAGGTAGGATTCCTTCTAAGGACCCAAGATCCGTATAAATCATCTCTAATGGTTTTACTAGTACATAAAACCCATGTCCATATGAAATGAGAATAATGACATGATATCCCTTGTTTCTTAGAATGTGAATACCTCACAAGGGATTTGGTATTCACAAGGAACACATCATTGGAATCATGAATATCCACTAGTAAGGGAAATATCATAATGCAATCCCAGATGAGTGGCATGATACAAACCTCCCACACACAATGATATCCACCATGCGTATAGTCACAAGGGTGTGATTAAACTATGATAAATGTGATTTCTGTTTATAACCAGGATATGTAGGATGTATCCAATAGACTCAAGATCACATCTTTATCCCCTAAGTTCCCACACATATGTCCTCTCTACAAGACACTATATTTCATATTTTTAACAAAATATAAGGGTTTTGATTCATAAAATATCCAAGATACATAGGATGCCTCATAATTCCTTGATACCCTCGTCCTCATGTTAGATGCCTCCCTGCATGGCAGAATTTTTTCAAATGCTTTGTTATACTAATTTGGTATATAAAATAACTATTCATTTCTGGTAAATGGATGAAGAACCCTAGACACATAATGTTTTGTTAAATAATGATATCTCCCATTCTTATTTGTGTGATGTATAATTAAACTAAAGTTGTTTGGTTAGGGTCAATAGTCTTGTATTGGGATTGGGACCAGGTTCATGAAAATGTTTTAAATCAATAGGAGAGTCTGAGGGTAGGAAACAATTCCCCTCAGAATGGCGTGAGGTGTCTGACCTCCCATCATCTCAACCAATGTGAGTACCTAACAATCACTAGGTATGAATCCCCAATGGACCAAAATTCATTCGAAAGATGGTTTGTACCTAGTTATGGATGAGGGAACCATTGATAGTTACTATTAATAACAACAATGATAACCCAATGATAATTCTTGTATAAGAAATTAACCCCCAAAATCGACTATTGGGTGGAACCAAATGAACTAAATGGTTGTCTCTTCTGTATATAAAAAAAATGGTGAAACCAACAGGATTATCTATAATAGAAAAACGATTGTGTTTCAATCCATCGGGCCATTATATTTTCATACTACACAAAACAAATGTGGTGAACCCGACAGGAATCTCTCAAATTAAAAAATGCTTGGTTAATCATGAATCAGCCCACTTTGCCTTTTCCTTATCCTACAAAAACAGATATTGAAATCCTAACATGAATCTTAAAGATGATATTCTGTTACCTGGGGTCCTATAGAATAAGTCAATCCGAGTGTTGAAAAGTACTAGAAAGAAGAATAGTTGGATCCAGAATAAATGGAAAATTTTATTAACCAAGTATATCTGATTGAAAAAATGATGCATATGATATTGCACTAATTGGTGAAATTGTTCCTTATTATCTACATCACTGTACATACATCTATCATCAACATCACTCTAATATGATATAATGTTATCATCTAGTTACCATTTTTTAAAGTTAGCTATGCATGAAAACCATATGGGTCACAAAATGATCCCACCTGGATGACATATTCAACATTAGGTGGACAACATGATGGTCTGGGAGTACCATTAAAATGGTACAATCACGAACTTTGAAAAATCCCATGATGGTTTCCCATAAATGTTGCCAAATAATTCACATCATATAGGGAAATCTATAGCTAAAACAGTTTCCCCCATTGCCACATCCAATTGCTTTGAGATATTATCCTCGTAGCATGAAAATCACCACCTTAAATATCCTATGATGTTGGAATAGGGTGTTGTATACGTCTCACTTCTGGGTCAAGTACAATAAACAAGGGAGCATGTCAAGAACCATCGATAGCACCATCTCGCCGATACCCACTAGTCTCCTTCTGAGGGTATCACTAGACACACATCCACCTTTGATGACCATGCATATGAAACCAGGATGACTTATTGAGAAAGGATGGTGCTGGATATCTAGAGGTGGTCTCACATCCCCACTCCCACTAATGAGGTTAGCTAAAATATCATAGGAGAAAATAGTATAGGCTCATATCCCTAATTACATGGAGAAAGTATATGGGCATATCCCCATAACTGGCATGTGGGATGTGCATATACCGAATCTTATGCATGATGTAAATCATCATATTATGATGGCTCAAGGATGACATAATTGGTTTCATATCGACGCGTCAATTGAAGATACCTACCATTACATAAGGGATAATGAAAATGTGCAGGCTTATATCAATGTTCATACTTTACTAAAATGAAAATATATTTTATTAACTTATGATGAAATATATTGGAATATTATTTAACTAGTACAAATTAATGGGAATGACAATATTTTTATCCCTACAGCCAATATAACTCAACCCATTAATCATCATGATCATGTGGATGCATGGGGGAAATCACACCTTATTTCTCCCATCCTGGAGGATTATTGGTATATTTAGGTAATGCTTTAGGCATATGATCATGCTCATATTCCAATTCCAACCAAGGCTCAACATTTGATATAAAAACATTCCTTGAGAGAGGGGAACTTGTATTTTGAAGAAGTTTCGATTTCATATTTGAAAGGCCCAGTATCAGGCTCATATCCCCATTCTGGTTGCGGCTCACCAAGTTAGAGGGGCACATGCCTCTAGATAGGCTCATATTCATGTCGAAGTTGTTTGGAGGAATACTCCAAAGGACCAGGATTGGACATATATCCCCATTCTAGGCGAGGATAATGAAGTGATAGTGGAATAAACCTTGGGAAATGTGCATATTCCTATTTGTGACTTTGTATGACAATTTTCTATGTATCATAGATGCAAGGCCCATATCCCTACTTCCATTGCCGAATGACTGGACCAGCATCATTCCAAAGAAATACAAGAGGAGGCACATATCCCTTCTCCATTATTGAGGTCCATCAACATATTCTGGTGGTGAATGCGTATTTGGACTAAGCTCATATTCCTGCTCCAACTAGGGCTTACCATGTTAGAGCAGCACATGCATCTAGAAAGGATCATATCCCTTCCAAGAATGATGAGAGGCATATTCAAAATGGTTTGGAGCAGGCTCATAAAACCTTCCTAATCGAGCCTCACCAAGGGATAATGAAACATGCCTCACGATATACCTTATATGAGCCCGTAAGGGGGGCTTTGAATCTAGGTCTTCTCTCGTCGTCTCCTTCTTCATCCATCTAGGCTTTTTCTGCGACCTCCATCTCTGGAATTTACGTAGTGCGTTCTTAGAGCAGTGGTTCCATGATTGTGTGTTGACGCGGTTATTCAAGTTTGGTTTTCTAGCATTGCGGTGATTGAGATGGTTGTATGGTCTCACGGTTCGTCTTCGGGCCTGGTTGTCTGGCGTCATGGTGATGGTCTTGTTCGAGATCTGGCCTTCTAGGGTAGGGTGGTCTGGTTTTTGGTCATCCTCGACATGTTGATGCATGATGGTCAGGCTCCTGGGATTCCGCAGTAGTGTGACGCAGTTCTTCGAGCTTGGTGTCGGGCATCATGGCGATGGCGGTGGTCGCATGGTCTCACGATTTGGATGCGGGCCTGGATGCCTTGCTATGCGGCAACCGAGTTATTAATGGGCCGATCATCTACTGTAGGGAAGTCCGTCTTTGTCTTCCTAGTCATCTCTGGTATGGGGTTCGACCTCCTGGTCTTCTGTGGTGGTTTCTAGGATTGGGGTCTGGTGGTAGGCGGTATGGTCAGGTCCCCGGATTTTTTTTACGTTTTAAAAAAAAAATATTTTCCAAAAAACACTTCCGGCAAATTTTTTTTAAAAAATGCACCTTAAAGGCGGCATCCCGGATGCCGCCTTTGCATTTCAGGGGCAAGGTGGCATCCGCGATGCCGCCTTTTCACTGCGGGTGAAAGGCGGCATCCGCGATGCCATCTTTCTCCTAAAAATATATTTTTTTTTGTTTATATATATATATATATATATATAAACAAAACAAAAAATTTCAGAAGAATTTCTCTGCTATTAAAGATCCAGAGCTACAACCATTACAGTAGTCTGGATTCTGACAGAAACTCTTACCCAGGCCTCCCTTTTATAAGATGGTTTTCCCTGAAAATCATTCTGCATTTTCGATGTGGGATTCAGGTTCTACCTTTACTGTGCAGTACATTCTGCATTTCCGATGTGGGATTCTGTTTCAAGTACGTGACTTTGAAATACAATAAAATATATACTATAAGGCCAATATAAATGAAATTTTAAACATTGATTAAACATATAATAAATAGTTGAAAACAAAAATAATTTCCTCAAAAATGTTGATGAAAAATAATCTATAACCTTTCAAAACCGCCTACTTGAAATTTAAAAATGTTTCAAATACTTGAATTTGAAAGACTGTAAAATGTAAACTATAAACCGAATATAATTGAAACTTTAAACATTGATTAAACATATAATAAATAGTTGAAAACAAAAAAAATTCCAAAAAAATGTTGATGAAAAGTAATTTATAAGCTTTCAAAACCGCATACTTGAAACTTAAAATTTTTCAAGTGTGTGAATTGGAAAGACCATAAAACATAAAATATAAGACCAATATAAATGAAACGTTAAACATTGATTAAATATATAAGAAATAGTTGAAAACAAAAGCAATTTCCAAAAAAAATGTTAATGAAAACTAATTTATAAGCTTTCAAAACCGCCTACTTGAAACTTAAAAATGTTTCAAGTACGTGACTTTGAAAGATTATAATTATATTACTAATTAACTAATTAATTATTATATAATTAATAGTTATATTTATAATTAACTAATTAATTATTATATAAGTAATAATTAATGAGTAATAATTAATAATTAATAATTTAATGAATAGTTATAATTAATATTTACATTACTAATTAACTAATTAATAATTACTAATTACTGATTAATAATTATAATGAATAATTATAATAAATATTTATATTACTAATTAACTATTTAATAATTAATAATTACTAATTACTAATTAATTAGTTATAATTATTAATTGTATTTCTAATTGACTAAATATTTATTATATATGAAATAATTATATTACTAATTAATTATTATATAATTAATGATAATATTACTAATTAACTAATTAATTACGACATATTTAATTATTAATAATTACTAATTAATAATTAAAAATTATAATGAATAAATGTAATTAAAAATTATATTACTAATTTACTAATTAATTGTTATATAATTAATAATTATAGAACTAATGAACTAACTAACTATTATATAATTAATTATTAATAATTAATAATTAATAATTATAATGACTAATTGTAATTAATATTTATATTACTAATTAACTAATTAATAATTAATAATTACTAATTACTAATTACTAATTATTAATTAATAATTATAATGAATAAATGAAATTAAAAATTATATTACTATTTTAGTAATTTATTGTTATATAATTAATAATAATATTACAAATTAACTAACTAATTTTTATATAATTAATTATTATTAATTACTAATTAATAATTATAATGAATAATTATAATTCAAAATCATATTACAAATTTACTAATTAATTATTATAATGAATAATTATAATTAAAAATCATATTACAAATTTACTAATTAATTATTATATAATTAATAATAATATTATTATTAATTAACTAATTAATTTTTACATACTTATCTATTAATAATTACTAATTAATAATTATAATTACTTATTATAATTAATTATCTTATTTATAATTAATTATCTTATTTATAATTAACTAATTAATTATTATATAATTAATAATGATATTACTAATTAAATAATTATTTATTATATAGTTAATAATTATATAATTAATCATTATATTACTAATTTAGTATTATATAAATAACAAATAATAATTAATAGTTATAATGAATAATTATAATGAATAAATATATTACTATTTAACTACTTATTTATTATATAATAATTTTTAATAATTACTAATGAATAATTATATTACTAATTAACTATTATATGATTAATTATTAATAATATTAATTTAATAGTTAAATAAATTATTATATGTTTAATCCATGTTTTAACTTTAAATTATATCGGTCTTATAGTTTATATGTTAGTCTTTCAAAACCGCATACTTTAATCATTTTAAGTTTCAAGTAGGTGGTTTTGAAAGCTTATAAATTATTTTTCATGAACATTTTTTACGAAATTCTTTTTATTTTCGACTATTTGTTATATGTTTAATCCGTGTATTATGTTTCATTTATATCGGTCTTATAGTTTATATTTTATAGGCTTTCAAAGTCACGTGCTTGAAACATTTTTAAGTTTCGTGTTGGTCATTTTGAAAGCTTATAAATTATATTTCATCAATATTTTTTACGAAATTCTTTTTATTTTCAAATATTTGTTTTATGTTTACTTCATGTATCAAGTTTCATTTATATTGGTCATATACTTTATATTTTATAACCTTTCAAATTCACGTACTTGAAACTTCTTATGTTTAAAGTAAGTGGTTTTGAAAGCTTATAAATTATTTTTTATCATCATTTTTTATGATTTTTTTCAACTATTTTTATATGTTTAATCCATGTTTTAAGTTTCATTTATATTGGCCTTATAGTTTATATTTTATATTCTTTCAAAGTCACATACTTGAAACAGAATCCCACATCGGAAACATAGAATGTTCTGTGCAGGAAATGGAGAACCAGAATCTCATATCGGAAATGCAGAATGATTTCCAGAGTAAGCTCTCTTATAAAAAGGAGCCCTGGGTGAGAGCTTCTGTCAGAATTCAGATTGCTGTAATGGCAGTACTGCTGGATTTTAAATAGCGGATAAATTCTGCTGAAAATTTTATTTTTGTGTTTTTTTTGTTATATATATATATATATATATATATATAAACAAAACAAAACAAAACAAAACAAAAATAAATTCAAGAAAAAATATTTTTTTTTCTGTTTTAGGGGAAAGGTGGCATCTAGGATGCCGCCTTTCACTCGAGCCCAAAGGCGGCATCACGGATGCCGCCTTTGTGGCGTATTTTTGAAAAAAAAATAAACCTAGCCTGTTTTTAAAAAATATTTTTTTAAAAAAAATATTTATAAAAAAACTATCAGGTCCCCAGTTTGTGACAGGATATTGGTCCTCTGTGACGTTGGGGTTTGACCCTGTCTTCCATTGGGATCTGGCTTGGTGATCAGGCTCCCGGTCACTCGTGATGGGTTTCGGGTCTATCGTGGTGTAGGATGGTCATGATCCGGCCTTCCGTGGAATTTTCGAGATCATCCACATCAAGCTATCACAGGGTTAGCACTTTGGGTGGTTAGTTGCGGGCCATGTGGTCAGTTTTGATGGTAGCGATGATAATTGAGGTGATTTATGTCTGGGATGCTAGTATTCTTGTTGTTGATTTTCTGAGAGGTTTCTGGGTTTTTCACCTCGATGTGATGTCTGTTGGGGATCCAGGACAATCTATCAGGCTTTTCTTCAGGATTGAGATGGTCATCTTCTCCACGCATGAATTGTTTGATTTAGAATATTGATAGGGTTTCGTGTAGCCATCGGTACTGTTCCCATACATTTCATACACCGGACTTCTTGTTAAACATCCATTCTATGGTGGAGGTGTTCCTTAATGATGTTAATGTTGGGTAGAGGGACTTTTGTGTAGTCTTGTTCTCAGTTGAGGCACCCTTGTTTCTCGAATTTTGTTAATGTATTCATGTTTGTGAAGTCTTGGTTTTCCCCCACCTTACCCATAAAAGGGGGCTTTTCTAAAATTAATAAAATTCTGGCCTTCGGTCCATTTAGTCAGTCAAACAAGCCTCCGGACATGATCACTTTCCTGTTGATAATGAGACAACTCATATGAATATTATAGCAGCTTCTTAGTTGTGAGATAATACTTCCGTAGAACCATATGGTTATAAGCAAGTTCTAGAAACCATCATACAAAATGCTCATATCCCTACACAATTTCAAAATTAAGGTTAAAATATTTAAACCACGACATAGAACATGACTCATATTCATAATCTGATCTGTGCTAGTGTCCTTGAGGTTGTTTGCGACACACTCTCTAAATAACAAAGGTATGTTAACACTTCCACTTAATCAAAAGACGATCATTACCATGATTGACCTCCTTGTAGTAGTGTGAAAAAGGATCACATCGAGTCTAGTTCTAAAATACACTATGGTCAACATCCACTCAAAAATATCTCCCATAGATACTAAAATCCCTCCATGCTCAACCACCTTTGTATAGAGAGGTGTTCAAAAAATAAGGCACATTCATATAAAGAGGTATTAAAAGATTATACACCTTCATATAGAGAGGAGAAAAAAAATTGTGGTCAACTGTATATAGTTTCCCATCAATTTCAAGTAGCACACCACTCCAATAAGTTGAATACCTACAAAAGTATCTTCTATGGTATGGCTGGATGGTGGTGGGTAAGTATGATGAATGATAGGTCAACATTGAAATATGGATAGAGTTATCTAGAAAGAGCTTCATAATCATGTTTTGGATACTTACTACATTTTATTATGACAACCTCGATGAAATAGAAATGGAGTGCATACTGTAGATATGCCAGAATATGTGGGCTAGTCATCAGCGATAGAAGGCTGGACACCTCCCTTATCCAAGATGTTAGGTTAATCTTTAGACCATCAAGATACATTATTTTTAGCTACATATGGTTACCATCCCCATTGTCTAATTTCCAAAACTAGAAGTGAAAAATTAAAATCAACAACATTGTTTCCTTCATTCTATAACAACTCTTTTATTGATGATCTCTGAATCCATTTCATGCATCCATGTTCAAGGATAGGGAGATCATGGTGTGTTATAATTTATCACACCCCAGAAATAGAAGAAGCCTCAGATACAATGTCCTATAATGCATAACCTATAGAAATATATTGGTACTAGGTAACAGTAGGGGCAGTTGGTCACTCCAATAGAATCCACCCTGCATCAATTATGCCCATAAATAATGAATATAATGAGAGTATAGCCAAACATAGATTAAACTAGCCCCCACAATGAAATAAGAATTCATTTCAAACATGGAAGAGGATGTTGAGATCAACCAAACCACTTTCCACAAAGAAAGATTCCCATCACGGTATTCCATTGCACACTGATCATATGTGAGGACAGATGCACCACATTAAATGATCCATAGTATCAACTTCCATAGCATCCATCCAAAATAAAACCCAACCCATTGGATTGGGGGAATATCTAACACTGACTCCACCTCATGTATCATCAATTCCATAGTGGATTCAGGAAATGTATTTAGTAGATAAAAACAAACACCATCCAATTGAGATGGGGGTATTTATATCTCAATCATAAAAACTAGTTTCATCATCCCTATGATGGTCCTAGGGAAATCAACTGAGAGTCTAGACCATCCCCACCCAACTGGTAATGGGGAATTTATTAATTCATTTCAATCCAAGGACTCTATATATCCCCAACTAGATTTTTTAGATCATAAAAAACATGACCAATCTATGCCAATTGTGGCCCTAAATAATCCCCTTCCACATGGGTGAGGAAATTTTCATCATCATCCTCACCATAGAGAGAATTAGTATTCTCTATATAGGGAGGAAAAATATCAATGGTTAACATCCCACCAATTCCCCCCAACACAATAGAAGCCTCTACTAGTTGGGGCCCACTCAGTAATCATGAGCATAAATCTCCTCAGGGTCATTGTTCATAAAACAAGTCAGGAGGACTATAAGATGATGGTGATTAGATCATGTTAGGATTTCCAGTGAAAACAACACTATTTGGTCAATGTTTCGAATAAAAACCCAGATAATAGTAGTCCAGAATTAGCCTTTTGCATCGAAATTAATCGAACGAACACCATTGTCTGATATACCTCTATGAATGTCATCACTGTTAATTTTTCTTCAATTTTAGATCAATAAAAAAATGATAAGGGTCTCAACATGGGAAAATTACTCCAATAGGAGGGTAATTTGGATGCACTAAATAGGGATGCACACACCCAAAACAAATGAAGGCTCCAAAATCTTACACGTCTGAATAATGATCTGCAACATCTCCACTATAGCAATGCCAAATAAAAAGGGAAATGTTTGACCACATTACAATCTCCACATAAAATATTTCAGGTTCCTTCGATGGAGGATTTTTTTCACAATATAAGAGTGAGAAATAAACTATCTGATCACTCAATAAGGAGATACTCAGATGAACTATTCCCACATGGTATTGTCTATAGGAATAGATTAATATTTTCCCTCCCATGTCCGATTCACCATGAAGATTGGAATCTGAGAATCAGACATGATTTGGATACATAAATCTAGTATATGTAAATTAGGAAGTCAAACATGATCAAAAATTCAATCCATTACGAAATAAACATCTCCATTTCCTTGAAAATAAATTTTTCATAGGATGAATTAAGAATCAGTTAGAGATAATGTTGGGGATACCTCATCCATCCCCACCAACTCCATGTAGACTGAAGGCTACACAAAGGGAATTTCCCTAAGATCATCTTAAAATAATCAATTCCATGTCTACAAGAATGGATTCAATGGAAGTGCGATGATAACCTGTACATCCTGAGAGGAATCGATATCCAAAATCGGTGGATGGTACTCCACCTGCACCCAATTTTTGATATCTTTACTTCTACAATTTTATCAATTCCGGGGACCCTGGATAGAATCTCAGACACTTTTCAACCTGATGTTGGTAGATGATGGGTCCTCAAGATCAAACGGTGAAAAAAATATGATGTGATTTATCCAATGTTTTATACAACCTACTTTTGTATAGTATATCACCCTACCAGTAGGATCCTTTAAAGGCTAGATAGACCTTTTTCATCAATTGATTTATTAATTCTAATCCATTATGAGAAAAAAATATGATCATCAACTAAAAAACTACAAACAACATTGAAATGAGAGGGTGTATAACCTTATTTCTAGGTGTAAAGGTATAAAATATTCACTTAACATCCATTTATCATAAGATAATCTACTGTAACTCTAAACTAAAAAAATTTAGGGTGAGTTACAGAAACCTCTTATCACAATGAAGTATCCAAGTGGGTTCCATTAGTTCATTGAAACGACATAATATCTTGTGGACACCATTACACGAACCTGATAAAAAACTCGACTCATGACCACATCATAGGGGGGAAAAGATAGGAAATGTAGAAGCTATAGTTGTCACTCTTAGGATAGAGGAAGTACCAATCCAAGAACATAGGCAGGTCCCGAACTATCCACCACCTCCTGTCAATCGGTGACAACCACAAAATCACCCTCATCTAGAAGCATAACAAATTCATGGTTGCCTAGGATTTGTGGAATAAATTAATAGTGAACAATCCTTCCAAAATGAAAAATTCCTTTCTTGTATCAATGAACAACAAAATTCTCATGCTACTACATACTAGGAAGCCTGATGTGGTCAACCTCACTAAATATCCCAAATACTTCAATTTCTATGAAAGGTTGTGTCATAATATCCATAACTGCTTCATCTTCAAATATGTCCTTCAAGGAATGGTAAATTTCATAAATTTGGTGTTAGATAACTCCTCAAAGTATGTGTTTTTCATAAATATTTCCCAATCAGAAGAATAAGGTGATTGGAAGTAGGTGGTTGGAGAAATGTTTTGGCTAGGAGTGATTTAATGTTTAAGAAGTAGATAACTTGAAAGAATGTTGTATGCGCTCATGCCTCCATGATAATACAACTACACAGACTGAAAATAGATCTATCACATAAGAAGGATATATCATATATAACACCCAAAGGTTGGAGTGACCATCAGATGTAGGAATAAATAGAAGAAGATTAGTCATGTTTTACTCCAATTCAAGCACTTAATCTTTCATATTTCCTCCCAAAAACAATCTCTGCATGGGAACTGCCCCACTAAATGGAATCCTCATCAGACTAAGAACTAATATTTGGGTCTTTTTACATGATACACTTGGATGTACCCTTCTATGATGATCAACAGGCCACATAATGCGGGTTTACTTCACATCACTGGGGAATGGGAGCATGCATGTCCTAGAACCGAGGATACTAGGGACATCACAGATGTGTTTAAACTCAATATTCGGGTCATGTCCCCTGGAGAAAATATATGTAACTGAGACTTGTGTGAAATCCCTTCAGTAGGCCCAATAGCGGATGTAAGGTGTCCCAAAACCCTCCAACAGTCGTCCGCACCCAGTTGTCTTGCATGGACGCCAAGTGAGGGTCCTATTACCCAATGAATATACATAATGTGGAAGCCCGATGCAACCTACTCCACTAGTATAAGATTCTCCCTCAACCACTAAACAAGCACTAGGATCGTCCACCTCAAAATACCCGAGATCCTGAGCTGCATGTCTAGGAGCAACCCCACATCGGGAAGTGCTGACATATGGCATAAAAGTATGATGTTTTAAAATAGCTGTCAGTTGCACCATCCATGCTCTCAATCCTCAATATGCTCAATCCCTCAAAAAAAACTTAATGAGGATCTTTTTTAATACCTCCATATTCCATAAGAATTTAAGATATAAGTCATTGTAGATGAGGTTTATGAAGAGGAGATCATGTAATTATAATTCCATGTCCCCTTTTCATTCACAGAATTAGATCAAAAAGAGGTTATCCATGGGAACATCTGTCTCTTATATGTTTAGAGTATACTCAATAATTTCAACATTCAAAGGGATCTGATTGATAATGGTTTCAAGATCAATCTCATCCTGATTCAAGACCACTATTGTATTGGTTATATTGAAGCATGTTTGTTTCCCAAAAGGTTGATCATTCTCGGACAAGATAAGAATGAGAAATGTTCTCTCAAGAAGATCAAATGCTAAAATAACTTTTTATATCTCACATATGATTCTGATTTTATAGTTATCCATGAAGACACAACATACAATGTCCTGATTGGAAGGCCATAGCTGGAAAAAACATGACAGTACCTTCAATATTCCAGCAGTTTCTAAAATACCCCAATGATAGAAAATTCAGCATACTCCATGATGAAAACAACCCCTTCAATACTTGTGGAGCCACACATGTTGAAGAAGATTTATAACAGAGGGAGGCAAATAGCCAATAGTGGATGATGATATAGAAGTTCTATCCCCCGACGTCTTGGGGACCACCCCTGTAAATCCCTTGAGTATGGTTGAAAATAACTATATGCTCCCCATAAATCTAGTCAAGGTGATAGAAATGAACATAGAGGTTCACGCCCTTTATGTCCCTAGTGATTTTGTAAAATATATTATATTCCAGTATCTCTTTGAAATGACCAATGTAGTCGGGGTGATAATGTCTCTTCTCATGGCCTCTCTCCCCATACTAGTGATAGAGATGTCTTTGGCTTACAGTCTTTTCCTAGAAATGTCTCCACAAACTGCAAGGTGTAATAATATGAGGATGATCCTATTAATTCCCCTCCCACATTCAAGGAAGGCGTGTCAAACACCACAGATGAGCTCATATAGGTAAATCTGGGAATAGAAAAAGACCCACAACCAACATTGATTACTGCCTCCATTCTCTTAAAAGGCGACGATATGTTCATTGAATTTATAAAGCATCCCCAAAATGTGTTATCTTTGAATTACACATAAATTTTTGATCAAAATATAGATATGTGTATGGACCATCGCAGTTTACTTGATGAGCATCGAGTCTTTAATCAGGAAGTGAGAGGGATAAACCCCTCTCATTTAACCAATGTAGAGGTCGAAGTTGATAATTTGATCAAAAGAAACATTGTCCTATATTTGTAGTATTCGTGTTTTCTTTCCAAAATTGTCCCTATCCTGAACAAAATGGGAAGATTATGGTCTTCATCAATTTTATTGACCTTAATTGGGATTACCTAAATGATTCATTCCCATTATTGATCACAAAAATATTGATTCATGCAATTGATGTCTTCCAAGACCTTTCCTTTATGTATGGGTTTTAATTGTATAATCAAATAAAGATATTATATGAATATGATGAATAAAATTCCATTAGAGTAACTCATGGGATATTTTACTATCAGGTTATTCCATCTTGATTGAAGAACACTAGCACCACATATCAACGCAGTATGAATCATATATTTAAGCCCTTATTGGGAAGAATATTAAAATGATATGTGAACAACATGTTGGTCAAATACTGATAATCAAGTGATGAATTAAATGATCTAGAAATATTCTTCAATAATATATGATAGACCACTCTGAATATGAATCCATAAAAATTATTCCTTTGGGTAACATTTGGGAAGTTCCTTGTCTTTATGGTTTGCCACCAGAACATTGAGGTTGACCAAGAGAAGACCAGTGGTATGTTAGAAATTTCACGCCCAGAATTCTCATGAAAACTACGGGGATCTATTTCCACCTATCCCACATTCATCACATCATATTCAACTTGGTTCGAAAAGATCTCTCATCCATTGGGCTAATAAAGAACGAAATCTACTAACAATGAAATGATGGCTGCTAAGAATCATTCAAAAGTCTTAATAAGTATCTATACACCCATCAGTTGTGATGCCTTTGGTGGAAGGGAGGCCACCCATTTTGTATGTGGCCACCATATAATTATAACTAAGCACCATAATCACACAAATAAGCGATTTGGAGAGTGATAAAAGTCTCTAATACCTCATCCAAACAATGCTATGTACCAAGAACGAGTACCCTAATGTTTAGAACAACTAACTTTCACTCATATTCACTGTGAAAAAAGATGAGGCATTAGATGCATCACAATTAATTCCATTTGCTCTCTCATATCTATCCACTCAAGTACATCCTTGGATGTCCCATATTTATTGGATGCTTAGACCATTGGGTAGTCATTCTGTAGTAATACAACATTCATTTTGTATCACAAAAATCGTTGAATTGGAAAGCCCTGGCTGATTTCCTCACAGAACATCCTACACTGGAAAATACACCAATGGACACCGAGATTCCATATGATAAAGTATCATATTGAAATGACACTCCCTGGACATGGGAGATGTATTTTGATGTTTCCACTCGATGATCAATCAGAAAGTGGATAGAAAACATGATATTCTATTTGGTTGGATTTGGGATTGTATTTGTTTCTCTAGAAAAAAGTATTTCCCCTACTTTTCCTCACTATCTGAAGGCTACATGAATAACAAATAAGAATACCAATCCCTCATTGCTACTTGGTACAATCCCTACATCTTCAAATAACTTACCTGGATATCAATGGTGATTCAGAGCTAGTGAAAAATCATATCAATGATGAGTATTTCATCATAAAAGAATAAATGAACCATATCACTTGCTACATTAGGGAATAGATTGAAGAGTTACCTTTTAATCCAACACTACATCATGTTCCCCAATCATAGAATGGTCATTCTAAAGCCTTGGATAATGCAACCACAATCCTGACCAACCCTGACCAGGAAGAAGAAATATTCTATATCACACACTAAATAATGGTCTCCTTGATCATTTTCTAGGACATGAAAGAAATCATTCATGTCAACCCTTACCCAGAGCATGATGAATTGGAATCTGCCCATGGATGGATGGATGGATGGATACCATTTTTATTTTACTCCAAAATGGGACTCTCCCCGATGGATCGGGACAGAAGGGAACAGAATTGGTTTCATGCAATGAACATTACCTTGCAGAGTAGTCCAAATTAGCCGAAGAGCCTGTAAAAATGTGGATTTAAGAAAGGCCTCCTCATTTGCATATCATAGAGAGATATTCTCACAGTCATGAATGAATTCTATAAAGGATCATTTGGCGCTCATCTGTTTGGAACCAGGCATTCCCACCAAATTTGGAGGCTGGGTTACTATTGAATGACCATGATACAAGATTATGTTAAATAAACCAATGTATTTCATTTTCATGCAACCTACATCCATCAACCCACAAAATTTCTATATACAACTAAATTTTCATGGCTATTTTTGTTTTTTGGAATGATTGTTTTGGGGATATATCCCCCAACCGAATCTAAACTATTAAAGTACATCCTTACCGCTACAGAATTTTTATCTAAATGGGATGAGGTAATATGCATCAAAGAAGTAAAATGAATAATATCATAAACTACATGAAGTCACATATCATCATCTATTTCAGAGTCCCTCACACAATATTGACGGACAATGGAACCAAATTCTGTTCTACAGAATTGAAGAAACTATACCAGGAGTAAAACAGCGATTCCAATCACTCATGTCATTATCATTCAGTGGTAAATGGATAGATAGAGGACTTTAATAAGTCTCTGTAAAATATACTCTAGAAGATGGAGAATAAGGATAAGACGTCCTATCTAGAAAATCACTTTTATACTTTATGGGCCTACCGTACAACCACATGTACTACTACAGAAGGAACACCATAGTCATTAGGGTATGAGACCAAGGTACTATTACTCATATATGTCTAGCTAGGTACACTCTAGATATCCATTTGTGGAAAACATACAGATGACAGGAAATCATAGAAGTAGTTGGATAAATTGGAACGACTCGATGAGAACAGGTCATGCACAATGAATAACCATGAAGTCCATCAGAATCCGATCACACAATCCATTAATAAGAGGGTTCTCGTCCATTAATTCCTCCAAGGAGTTCATGTGAAATCTCTCAAGACCCCAATGATATGAGGAATGAAAACTCTAAATATGGAAACCAAATGGGTAGGGCCTTACATCATACATGAGGTCTACCATAATGGAGCTTACTCATTTTGCATGATGAATGGGGGAATGTCACCCCCATAACAATGCAATGTTTCTTAAGAAATAATTGTCATAACTATAATCAAGCACCAAATTTCCTCACAACATGATGTTAAACTATATAGAGTCATCATTATTACATGGAACTAAACTCTACAAGCACGTCTTGATTGTATGATGTTAAACTACACTAGGTCGTCCTCACTAAAAGACATCAAACTGCACAGATGATCATCCTAATAGTAAAGTGATGAATTGTACAACAGCTCAATTCCTAGCATTAAAACATTAAATAAAATAACATTCTACGTCTTGAAAACATGATGACAAACTATATGAAGATTCCAGATTACATGATATTAAAACTATGCAATCTCATCCTTACCACATGACATAAAACTGTATGGATCCCCAACATTCATCTTAATTCAAGTCGGTGATCCATGTTCTTCCTGCATGACATTAAAATTCATGGGTTATCTAGAACTAAATAAGTTATTATTCCAACCATCATAAGATATGTAGTGATGTCAAAATCTATATGTTTTGTGCCCAACCACAATACTCATTTCCTTTCATGTTAGGTGATCATCGTCCTTATCTCGTGATGTTAAACTGCATGGATCCCCATATGATTCATCTTCCTTTACATCGAGTTACCCAATACTCTCTACATATGATGTTAAACTTCATGGATGAATTACTTTCCACATGACATTAAACTGCATGAGTTTAAAAGAACTAGCATGGATTGATTCTCATTTTTAATAAGATATTTCGGGATTCCTTGATCCTGTATCTTGGTATAGCTGCTACAAAATGAAAAAAATACCCTTTTCAAATACATAATTGCCTTTTCATAGTGAGCGGAACCCTTTCAATTCCTTGTTTCTCACAATGATAATAGATCACCTGAGCTTGAGAGTTTCAGTAAGGGATTCACCACATGAACAAGGTGTCACATCTCATTCCATTCAAATCTGGTTTTTATTCGAGAAAGAGAGTACAACATGGGAAGAAGAGGTAAGGGGGCGGGAAATCATGAAAGACGAGGGCATCCCCTCTGACTAGGTGCACACCATATGGTTTCAAGAAATTGATAGAAAGGAGGGAAATTCCGAAGGAGCTACGGTGTGAAAAAGAGGCCAGATGATCCGCAACTCAATTCCCCTCACGCCAAGTATGGGTTACTCGTATTTTGTCACCAAGAAAGCATCTACATTTGTGAACTATGTGTGATATGGTCCAAGAATGGGATCCAATGCCATTCATTGAATCATGAAGGATTGAAGAGTCGGTCTCCTTCGAGGTGATGCTAAGATTCTTTGATGTAGAGGGTGATTCAAGTGAGCATCGCATTGGCCTCAACCTGATCGGAAGTACCACTAACCTAGAATGAAGTGTAAGCCATAAAAAAATTTCCCCTGGCCCGCGAATGACCCCCCTCCACTCATGGAACCCGTCTTTCACGACCCATCCGAGTTCAATTTATGACTACTAACCAGAGGGTGCCAGCAAACCCATCTCCCTTACAGAGGCGAGGGTGATGGGGAAGGGGCACTTACGTGAAAAAACTTGAGAGAAGGCGCCCCTCGCCAGTTCTGCTGGAAATACAAACCATAACTCCGGGTGGGTTTTTCCAAGCAGGCTGCAGCTGTTCCCCGTGCACCGCTTTCCTATGTGGCGCTTCCCCATGCGGCTCTCCCTCTTCCCATGCATATCTCTATTTCCAAGAAAATCATTTATTGCCTTATTTTTTGTTCCTCCTTTAATGCTTTGGTGTCTTCTCATTTTTGGAATAGCCTATAAATATGGCTCATATGTAATCCGTAAAAAAACAAGAGTAGTGTGCAATACAAAAAGGTTTCTCCTTTGTGTGAAGTTTTCCTCCTCCGCTTCTTTTTTTTCTCCCGTGAATTATTTGTTTCGGCTTTGTAAAGCCATCTCCCACCAACAAACTGGTATCAAAGGCCAGGTTCGAAGGCATCCTCCAAATTCCGAAGATGGCCACCGCGATCCAGCCGCAAGTTCCGACCTTGTCTAAGGACAACTATGAGAGGTGGTGCATTCAAATGAAGGCATTGTTCGGGTCACAAGAATTATGGGAGATCATCACCGACGGGTATGTAGTACCCACAGCGGACGAAGAAGTGGCCATCACGAATGAAGAAAAGACGACCGTCAAAAATCAAAGGAAGAAAGACCACAAGGCATTGTTCCTTCTCTATCAAGGGTTGGATGAATCGACGTTCGAAAAAATTGTCGAAGCAACATCGAGCAAGCAAGCTTGGGATACACTTGCCACCATTTTCAAAGGAGTTGATCGTGTGAAGCGGGTCCGTCATCAAACATTATGAGCGGAGTTTGAAGTGGCGCGAATGAATGAAGGTGAGAGTATCTCAGATTACTTCTCACTCCTAATTCTCATTATTAACAATTTGAAAAGAAATGGTGAAAAAATGGAGGATATTCGAGTTATTGAGAAAGCACTTCGATCGCTCACAACCAAGTTCGAGCATGTGGTTGTCGCAATCGAAGAATCGAAAGATTTGGAAAAATTATCTATTGAAGAGTTGATGGGGTCGTTGCAAGTACATGAGCAGCGAATGCAGAAAAATGCGGGTTCAACAATAGAGCATGCCTTAGAGTCCATGCTGACTCTGCAAGAACCCAAGAATGGCCAAGCACAACGAGGCGGTTGTCGTCCAAGAGGTAGAGGACGTGGATACCATCCAATCTATCTGAAAAATCAACAAAACTTCAGTAGCATCCATGGAAGAGGATACGGTGGAGGCCGATTCACGCGTGGTCGTGGAAATGCAAAAAATGTTCAATGCCATAACTGTAAAAAATTTGGCCACTATGCCTCTAATTGTTGGAGAAAAGTGGGCCATGATGAGCGATCCAACTACGCTGAAGCATCTCATCATGAAGAAGAAGGTACGACACTCCTCCTCGCACAAGAAAAGGCATATGAACACCCTGATGTATGGTATCTTGACACGGGTGCGAGCAACCACATGAGTGGTAACAAAGAACGTTTTGAAGAACTCACTGAAGAAGTTTGTGGCGACGTCACCTTAGGCGACTCATCGAAGGTACCCGTGATTGGCAAAGGTAAAATCAAAATCTATTTGAAGAATGGTGAGTCGAATTACATTTCCATTGTGTATTATGTACCAATAATGAAAAATAACATCATTAGTCTCGGCCAACTCCTTGAAAAGGGGTATGTTATACACTTGGAGAATTATTCTTTGTCAGTAAGAGATGCTCACAGGAGGTTCATTGCTCAAGTCCAAATGGCGAAGAATCGCATGTTTCCACTACACATCAAAACAAAGGCCGAGGAGTGCCTATTTGGGCTCATGAAGAATGATTCGTGGAGATGGCATTTGCGTTTTGGGAATCTCCATTTAGCGGGCTTAAACTTCTATCCTCCTCAAGAATGGTGCGTGGCTTGCCGACGATTGAATCAACAAATCATGTGTGTGAGGCATGTACACTCGGCAAACAACAAAGGAACTCCTTCCCAAATGGAGTGTCCAGAAGGGCAACAGAACCACTTCAGTTGGTTCACACTGACATCTGCAGACCACTGGAAACACCATCACTTGGAGGTAATAGGTATTTCATTACCCTTATTGATGATTTCAGTAGAAGACTGTGGGTGTATTGCATCAAGGAGAAATCTTCCGCCTTTTCTATCTTTAAAATTTTCAAAGCTCGTGTTTAAGCTGAGAGTGGTCACAAAATCAAAGTGCTGAGATCTGACAGAGGTGGAGAATACACCTCAAATTCATTTCAAGACTTTTGTAGGGAGCATGGCATAAAACAACAATACACTGCAGCTTATACGCCACAACAGAATGGAATTGCAGAAAGGAAGAACCGCACTATCCTTGACATGATGAGGACCATGCTGAAGGAGAAAGGGCTGCCAAAGAGTTTCTGGGCAGAGGCAGTGGCGTGTACTGCCTACTTGCTCAATCGGTGTCCAACGAAGAGCGTCAGGAAATTTACACCACAAGAGGCGTGGAGAGGCTACAAACCAAGCGTGGTGCACCTAAGAATCTTCGGGTGTGTCGCCTATGCTCAAGTTCCAGAAGCAAGAAGAAGGAAGCTGGATGATCGTGGCGAGAAATGCATCCTCATCAGCTATTGTGAAGCCTCTAAAGCCTACAAGATTTACAATCCACTAACCAATAAATTAGTGGTTAGTAGAGATGTGGTCTTTAGTGAGGAAGAAGCATGGAAATGGGATGATGAAGAACCAAACAAGGATGTTGTAGTCGAAACTGAAGATTTTGAAGAAAGACATGATCATCCGGAGCATACGCCCACAACACCTTTCTCGGGTGCATCATCAGTTGTAAGAAGTCCAGGAGTACATTTCCTCACTCCTCAAAGCACTCCATCAAATCAAAATTTGGCTAGCTCATCCTCGCCTATGGCTCCTATGAAGATGAAAAATTTGAGTGACATTTATGAGAAGACTGAAGAGGTAAATCTTTTTGCTTGTATGCAGATCATGAGCCTTTGACCTTTCAGGAAGCCATGAGGGAAGAAAGCTGGAGAATGGCTATGGAAGAAGAAATTCGTGCCATAGAGAGAAATGACATGTGGGAGTTGACTACACTCCCAAAAATTCATAAGAGCATTAGTGTCAAATGGGTGTACAAAATAAAGAGAAATGCTGATGGCGAGATCGATCGATACAAGGCAAGGCTCGTAGCAAAGGGGTACAAACAGAAATACGGGGTGGACTACGAAGAAGTCTTTGCTCCTGTTGCTTGCCTTGACACTGTAAGAATGATTATATCCCTTGCTGTCCATCACAGTTGGATGATCTACCAACTGGATGTGAAGTCTGCGTTCCTAAATGGATTTTTGGAAGAAGAGGTCTATGTTGACCAGCCTGAAGGCTTTTTCATGCAAGGGGAGGAAGACAAAGTGTATCGATTGAAGAAATCACTTTATGGGTTGAAGAAGGCTCCTTGTGCATGGAATGCACGCATCGACAATTATCTCCGAGAGAATGGCTTCGCCCAATGTCCATATGAGCATGCGGTTTACATCAAGCAGAATGATCGTGGCGATATTCTTATTGCATGCTTGTATGTTGATGATTTGTTGTTTACAGGGAATTGTCGACCAATGTTCGATGATTTCATGGAGGCCATGTTCAAAGAGTTCGAGATGACCGATGTGGGTCTCATGTCCTTCTTTCTGGGCATTGAAGCAAAGCAACAACATGGCGGCATTTATATATCTCAGAAGAGGTATGCCAAGGAGTTGCTTGAAAAATTCAAGATGGCCGATTATAATGCGGTAATCACACCGGTTGCAATGAGCTTGAAACTGACAAAAGATGGAGAAGGAAGAAGCGTTGACTCGACTCTGTTCAAGAGTCTGATTGGAAGCCTGAGGTATCTCACAATCACAAGGCCAGATATTGTCTATTGTGTTGGACTTCTAAGCAGGTATATGGAGACACCGAAAGAGTCACACTGGCTAGCTGCAAGACGTATCCTCAGGTCTGTTAAAGGAACGGTAGATTTTGGTCTCTTTTATCCATACAACGAAGAAGCAGAGATGTATGGATACTCAGACAGTGATTGGGGAGGTGACCAAGATAAATAAAAAGCACTACAGGGTACGTATTTTTTCTTGGATCGACTGCTTTTACATGGAATTCAAGAAAGCAAAGTGTGGTTGCTTTATCCACATGTGAAGCAGAGTATGTGACAGCATCCTCTACTGTTTGTGAGGGAATATGGTTGAGAAATTTGTTGAAGGAGACGAAGCATCCACAGGATGGATCCACGGTGATATATGTGGACAACAAGTCGGCTATTGAACTAGCCAAAAATCCGGTGCAGCATGGGAGAAGCAAACACATTGATACTCATTTTCATTTCCTCAGGGATCATGTGAAACAAAAAACGATTAAATTGGAATATTGACATACTACGGAACAGGTGGCAGATATTTTCACAAAGCACTACCAACAGATGTATTCAAACGGCTTAGAATGAAGCTCGGAATGAAGCCGATTTTGGTTTGAAGGGGAGTGTTGGAAATACAAACCATAACTCCGGGTGGGTTTTTCCAAGCAGGCTGCTGCTCTTCCCCGTGCACCGCTTTCCTATGCGGCGCTTCCCCATGCGGGTCTCCCTCTTCCCATGCATATCTCTATTTCCAAGCATATCATTTATTGCCTTATTTTTTGTTCATCCTTTAATGCTTTGGTGTCTTCTCATCTTTGGAATAGCCTATCAATATGGCTCATATGTAATCCGTAAAAAAACAAGAGTAGTGTGCAATACAAAAAGGTTGCTCCTTGGTGTGAAGTTTTCCTCCTCCGCTCCTTTTTTTTCTCCCGTGAATTATTTGTTTCCGATTTGTAAAGCCATCTCCCACCAACAAGTTCCAGATGAGAGAAACCATGTCCACCGGTCGGAAGCAAGTCCTCACGATTGTGGACAGCACCGA
The DNA here is from genome assembly GCA_963277665.1 of Viscum album. NCBI lineage: Eukaryota > Viridiplantae > Streptophyta > Magnoliopsida > Santalales > Viscaceae > Viscum > Viscum album. Next base: position 1,265,315,372 of record OY728129.1, on the reverse strand, counting down.
AGGAATCTGGCCATCAAATCTTGCGGGGTTCCTTGCTTGCAACGAACACCAACTCCCGGTACTGAAAATCACAGCCCGAGCCGTCTGTTCTTTCCTGAGTCCGGAGAACCATGGAACTATCTAACCAATAAAGCATCATCCCATAGGTGGTGCGAAGAAAAATCAGTTAGGCTACCAAATACTGCCCACACTGCCGGAGCCCATTCCCCTTCCTAGAATAGATGTTGTGAACTCTCATCCCGCCTAGAACAACAACACTGGAACCTTGAATCCAGGATAACTCCCACCTTTTTTAAGTTCTATTCTATGGCTATGGCCTGGTACCTCATGCACTAGGATAAGAAGTTAAACTTCGCTCGAATCATGTTGCACCATATCACATCATTCCAGCTTTCCGGATAATTCTGCGTAGAAACCATTCTGCGAAATTCTCTAATGGATAAGACACTCGAGGAATAAGGAACAAACACACATATGCCGGACTCCGTGTTGAACTCAATGGATTCGAGGAGGTCCTGTTGTTTTCTATCCAGGACCACCTTCATAAAACTTGGGTAGAGACCCACTTCATTTACCATGATCAGGGGACCAGGGCAGCCAGGGAACACGAGAACAGTGTCCTCCCAGTTACGGTTTCTTAAGTTGATGTCCTTGGCGCCAACCAGCCAGTGGGAAGAGTCTGAAGGAGAGGGAAATTGATCAACCAGAAAGGGGAAAATACCCTCTCACGGCCTCCGCAGTGCCACCAAAGATGTTAGAAATGATATTACTGTAGAGGGTGCGATCCTTTAGAATCTCCCATGAAATCTTGGCGTGCATGCAATGTAACGTACAATGAAGACTCCTCACATTGATCCCCCCATCCTGAACAGATCTCACCAGCCTGCCCCATCAGCCCCAATGCTTCTTTCCTTAAAACGTTGCGTCCCAGATGAAACTAAAAAGAACCTTGTCAATAGTTTGAATAACTCCCCGTGGTATGTCGGAAGAAGCCATCACAAGGACATGGATTGTAGCCAAGACACCATAAACCTGGGCCATACAACCCAAAAATGATATGAAATAGTTCTTCCTGTTAAGGACGCGGCTCATAATCCAATGCAAAATTTGATTGAAGTCTCGAACACGAATCCTACTTGAGGAAATAGGTGAACCACGGTATTCCATGGAGAAAACACTGCGCTGCATATCGAGGCAGCTGCACAGGGAGGAAGCCCGCATGAGAGCACATCTATGAGAGATGAAGAAGTGACTCTTTGAAGTACTGATAGCTTTCCCACTCCAGAAACAATAATCATCCAGTATCTTCTTGATACCTCGTACAGTTCCCCTGCCTCCATTTTGATGGATATTTTTCCAGCTACCATGCTTGGTGGCTGGTGAACCAAGCATAGCCACCACGAAGGATTTCAATTTTGGGTGCTTCATTTTTACATGTGATGGAACTGCTCCTTTGGCAGCCATGGGAGTTGTCAAATGAGCAGGTGGCCACCATTGTTGAAGTCCAAGGTTTGGTGGGAGGATTGGTGGGAGTTGTGTAAAACTTGACACCTCCCACCATGGCTATTTAAGGAGGGCCAACGGTGCTTCCTCCATTATTAGATTCGAACCAAAGGAGCTCTCTTTGAGAGAGGGCCGGGAGACCTCAATGTGATAGAAATCAAAAGGATGTGTGGGAGGGGTCTTTTGTAATCCTTGTTCTAGTGAAATAAAGATCATTTTTCTTCCCATTCGTCTCCTATTATCTCTCGTAGTGGTCAGTGAACCACAAAAAGTTGTATCAGAGGAGATTCCGGTGCAAACGGCGGCGAGCAGTGGAAATTTTCCGGTGACCGGAAAATTCAAGGTGCTCGGAATTCTGTTTTGAAGGCAGATTCGGAGAGTTCGCGGCGAGCCGATTCCAACGGCGCAAACAGCGTAAAAAACAGAGCTAAAACGAGGTTCGTAGGCTCGGTCAAAATTCGGTCAAATCTCGGGTGATACGGTACCCCTTGCCTGAGAAGAAGTTACTGTTCCGGCGCTGGCGACTTTTCCGGCAAGTTTCTGGCAACTGCTCTAGCGGGCCACCTCAGCGACACGTCATAGCCAAGTTATCGGACGATCTCGACCGTTGATACCGTTTTGATCATAACTTGATCAATCGGTATTTGATTTCGACGATCCAGGATTCGATTCCACCATTTTCGACCGTTCCAGACGCAACAGTGAGCTCCATTTTTCCAAATTCTTCACCAATTTTAAACTAAATTGAAATCCAATGGAGGGATCATCCACGGGAGGGATGATCATGTTGACTTTTCGAACTACTCCATTTGAAGGTCTTGAGTGGAAGATCTTCTCAATGCTAAGGATATTTTTGACCCCATTGAGAATGAGGGAGTCAACCCCGATGCCACCAAGGAAGCAGAGTGGAAGAAGTTGAACAAAAAGACGATCGACCAAATCCGCCAATGGATCGATCACAGCATTTACCACCATGTTGCTCAAGGGACTAGTGCATATGAACTTTGGAAAAAGTTGGAAAATACGTACCAGTTAAAGACCGCTCGAAACAAGTTCCTCTTATTGAAGCGGTTGATGAATCTTCGACTACAAAGTGGAAACTCTATAGCCGAACACACCAGCGAGTTCCAAAGCCTGGTGAACCAGTTGGTGGATGCCGGTAAAACTCTAAATGACGAAGATCAAGCGAACCACTTACTCTGCACACTTCCTGATAGCTGGGATACACTTGTCATCTCACTTAGCAACTCGGCGCCTGGTGGAAAACTTACCATGGCGATGGTAAAGGATGAATTGTTCAACGAGGAAGCCCGAAGGAAGTATGTGAGTTTCAACCAGACGCAATCTCTCATTCTGGAGAAGCGAGAGACACAACAAGGAGGAGGTCGTGGGGCAGGAACTAGAGGTCGAAGCAAGAATAGAGGAAGGTCCACAGATAGTAGGAGGCCAACATACAAATGCTACCATTGTGGCATGGAGGGACACGTGAAGGAAAACTGCCGAAAGTTGCTACATGAAAAGGATCAAAGTAGCAACCAGCAAAGAAGAAATGAAGACGTGCATGTGAGCATCACCAGAGAAGTTGTTCTTTGCTTCAAAGATGAAGAAGAGACATGATTTCATACATCAGGCCCAGACATAGAACGGGTGGTCGATACTACAGCATCGTACCACGTCACGCCACATCGTGAGTATTTCTTGACTTATCAAGCTGGTGACTTTGGTGCAGCCAAGATGGGGAATACCAGTTCGGCGGAGATTATTGGCATGGGTGATATCCATGTCAAGACGAATGTTGGATACACAATCACCCTGAAGGATGTTCGACATGTTTCAAGCCTTCGGCTCAACCTGTTATCAGGTATAGTCTTTGATTGACAAGGCTATGACAACATCTTCAGCAACGGAGCATGGAAGATGAAAAAAGGAGCCATCATCATCGCTCGAGGACACCTATGCAGTACGTTGTACAAAAATCATGTGAAGATATGTGCAGATAGCCTCAATAAGGTAGAAAAAGAGACGTCATCTAATATGTGGCATAGAAGGCTCGACCACATGAGTGAAAAAGGGTTATCCACCCTAAAAAAGAAGAATTACATCAGTATTGACAAGGATGCATCACGTGATCCTTGTAAATACTGCTTGTATGGGAAGCAACATAGAGTTTCATTCAATTCTGCTTCATCACGGAGATCAGAGTTGTTGGATTTGGTGCACTCTGATGTATGCGGACCCATGGAGGTGGATTCTCTGGGAGGTAATAAATATTTTCTTATTCTTTATTGATGATGCATCTCGAAGGGTGTGGGTGTTTTTCTTGCAGATGAAGGACCAAGTAATGGACTACTTCAAGATGTTCCATTCCATGGTGGAGCATGAAACTGGAAGGAAGCTGAAGTGTCTTCGTTCAGACAATGGAGGGGAGTACACATCCAGGGACTTTTGTTGCCTATTGTAGGAGTCAGGGCATCCGACATGAGAGAACGGTCCCACGCACCCCACAACACAACAGAGTTTCGGAATGGATGAATAGAACCATCATGGAGAAGGTCAGAAGCATGATGAGTTTGGCAAAGCTCCCTAAGCCATTCTGGGGAGAAGCTATTCAGGTTGCATGCTACCTTATCAACATATCACCATCAGTCCCATTGAATTTTGATATTCCGCAAAAGAGATGGTCTGGTAAACATCCCTCTTACTCTCATTTACGAGTATTTGGATGTTTGGAATTTTCACATGTATCCAAGGAGCTCAAGAAGAAGCTAGACGGGAGAACTAATATGTTCATCTTCATTGGCTATGGAGATGAGGAGTTTAGATACAATCTTTAGAACCTGAAAGAAAAGAAGGTGATCAGAAGAAGAGATGTTGTATTACAAGAGAACCATACAATTGAGGACATTCAAAATCCTAGAATGTCTCTAAGGGAAGGTGTTGAGGAATAAATTCATGATCCAACACCGGTACTAGCACCACCTATCAATGAAGAGGGGGAGGTGCAAGAAGACTCATCGGCAACGGACCAGGAGGCAGTGGAAGAGGATATTGAGCAGGGGAGACTCAATCTTATCGACAAGATTCTGCAGAACAATCACAGGAGCTAGGTAATGATGTGCCTCCCAAACCTAAAATTTCATAGGTTCGAAGATCTTCACGAGGAAGGATTCCATCAATAAAATATTCAGATTCATAGAACCTGTTGCTGACTGATGAGGGGGAGCCATAAGGATACCAGGAAGCAATATATCATCCTCGAAAACTCAAGTGGTTGCATGCAATGGAGGATGAGATGGAGTCTTTGACAAAAAACCAGACATAATATTTGGTGGAATTACCCAATGGTAGGAAGGCACTAACAAACAAATGGGTGTTCAGACTGAAGAAGTATGATAGCAAAAAGGACGTCAAACACAAAGCTCAGTTAGTTCTTAAGGGATTCCTTTAAAAGAAAGGAATTGACTTTGATGAGATCTTTTCACCTGTGGTGAAGATGGCTTCAATCCGTGTCATTTTCGGATTGGTGGATAGCTTGGACTTGGAGATTGAATAGATGGATGTGAAGATAGCTTTTCTTCATGATGACCTCTTCGAGGATATCTATATGAAGCATCCTGAAGGTTTTGAGGTTTTTGGACAAGAAAACCTCATCTTCAAATTAAAGAAGAGCTTGCATGGATTGAAACAGGCTCCCAGATAGTGGTACAAGAAGTTTGACTCATTCATGGTGAGTCATGGCTACAAGCGGACACAGGCGGACCAGTGTGTTTACATCTAGAGATTTTAGGATGGAAACTAATTTTCTCTTCTACTTTATGTTGATGACATGTTGATCATTGGGAAGGATACATTGAAGATTTTCCAGTTGAAGAAGGAGTTATCCATGTCTTTTGATATGAAAGACTTGGGTGCATCTCAGCAGATTTTGGGGATGCAGATCATTCGTGACAGAAAGAGGAAGTTGTTATGGCTATCTCAGGAGAAGTACGTTGAACATGTTCTGAAACGTTTCAACATGGAAAAATCCAAACCACTAATCATTCCTCTTCCCGTCCATTTAAAGTTGAGAAGGAGTTCATGCCCATCGTCCAAGGAAGAAATTGAGATGATGAATATGATACCATACTCCTCGGTAGTTGGAAGCTTGATGTACGCTATGGTAAGTACGCGACCTGACATTGCCCATGCAGTGGAAATCATGATTCGTTTTATCTACAATCCCGGGAAGCAACATTGGGATACTGTCAAATGGATTCCGAGGTATCTTAATGGTACCTAAAAGCTATGTTTGTGCTATGGGGGAGCTGAACCACTCTTGGAGGGCTATACAGATGCAGATATGGCCGGAGATCCGAATAGTAGGATGTCTACATCATCATACATCTATACTTTTGCAGGAGGATCTGTATCATGGCAGTCAAGGTTACAGAAGTGTGTCGCTTTATCCATGATGGAAGCAGAGTACATTACTGCTTCGGAAGCTGGAAATGAGATGTTGTGGCTAAACAGTTTTCTCCCGGAGCTCGGATTCAGACAGAAGGAGTACAGGGTTCATTGTGATAGACAATGTGCTTTGGACTTGAGAAAAAACACCATGTACCATTCTCAGACGAAGCACATCGGCATTCGCTATCATTGGATAAGTGAAGTGATGGATCAACAGCTGCTGCGACTTGTTAAGATCCGCACGAAGGAGAACCCGTCAGATATGCTGACAAAGTTGGTCGCTCGGGAGAAGCTAGACCTTTGCAGATGCTTCAGTGGATTGCAGATGGAGGGGGAGAATTGATAGATATTTTTTCAGCTACCATGATTGGTGGCTGGTGCACCAACCATAGCCACCATGGAGGATTTCCATTTTGGGTGCTTCATTTTCACATGTGATGGAACTGCTCCTTTGGTAGCCATGGGAGTTTTCAAATGAGCAGGTGGCCACCATTGTTGAAGTCCAAGGTTTGGTGGGAGGATTTGTGGGAGTTGTTCCAATCTTGACACCTCCCACCATGGCTATTTATGGAGGGCCAAGGGTGCTTCCTCCATTATTAGATTCGAGCCAAGGGAGAGCTCTTCGAGAGAGGGCCGGGAGAGCTCAATGTGATAGAAATAAAAGGGAGGCGTGGGAGGGGTCTTTTGTAATCATTTTTCTTGTGAAATAAAGACTATTTTTCTTCCCACTCTTCTCCTATTATCTCTCGTAGTGGTCAACGAACCACAAAAGATTTGTAATGATGATCATATAATCCACAAACATCAGATGGGAGATCGATGGAATGTTCATCTTACTTCTACAGGGAGGAAGCCCGCTTGGGATAACATACTTATAATGGTCTTGAATGTTATAATTAAGGTAATACCATGATTCATCACCACTTGATGTTAAACTACATGGTTGATGTCCCTCTTCAAGTCATAAAACTTAATGTTCCCATAGAACTTGCCTGAGAGAATAAATAATTTTGGCATTGGTCCACTACCACAACTCCATTAATGAACTATGTGTGACTTAATTCCTAACAACACAAGATATTTATGGATGAAAAGATATTCAATCCTCTTCCCAGTCGTAAAAAATATAAAAATTCCCCCTTTTATGTTTATTGGGAAGACTTGCGCAGTAAGTTCCTTCCTTAAGAACTACATATGGATTGACTCCTATTACTTTCTAATAGATAGTAACACCCATATTCCTATATTTGGTTCCAACCATAGTGCCCCTTTTAATTTCAGGAAGAAAAAACCCTTTCTGTATGATGTAAAACTGAATGTTTCCTCTAGAAGTACATATGGTTTGATTCCTATCATCATGAGATACATAGTAACACCTATATCTCCAATCCTAGGCCTCACTAAAATAATAAAGGGAAATATGTCCCACCACTTCATATGGGTTAGACCAGTGTAGAGATATTCCCATTCAAAAAATACATGTGGCTTGATTTATGTCAGTACGTGATATGTAGTGATGCATAGATCTCCAATTGCAGGTCTATCTACAACATCTAACAAAAGAAATTCACCCCAATTATATAGGGGATATAGCATACGAGACAAATTTTCTTATATATGATTTAGATAAATGTATGAATTTCTTTTTCATGTATTATATCATGAGAAATTGTTCACATCTGTTCCCAAGTCCTTACCGTAGGATGCTAAACTACAAGGCAGACGTCCTAGTCACCTGAGATTAATACTACACAACAAAAATATCCTTACCACATGAAAATAAACTTAACTACAAATATCATTACCGTAATTATATTAAACTACATGGATGAAAGTGAATCCCTACTACATGATGTTAAACTATGATGACCATCATCCATCATTATCCTTTATCAAAGGACCAAAATAGCCTTATCCTGGTCAATGATAGTAATTGGTGCTTCCATCATCTTTTAATCATCCTAATCCAAAAATCATACTTCATATCTCGAGTACCTCAGGTTTCCAAAACCTTCCACAACCCTTGGAAAGCATTCTAGTATAAAATAGACCATTTACTTGACTATGTATGCTTGCCTGTGTCTCTTTAATATGATCATATGATAATCAACCAAATTCACCATTGTGAAAAAATGGATTTTGAATTCTTGTGACACCTGAAATCCCCATGTAATAACTCAAAACCTCAGTGTGATTTGAACTAATCCTACTATGATGGTTCCATACCATTACTCATGACCTATGAAACTGGATCCATGATTTACATTATTTTCACCTCCCACACATAAGGATGATGAAGGATCCTTGACTCTGGATATCCTAATTAGGACCCTGTGTATCATTAACCATATTATTTCCATGTTCATCATGACCTTAAACTACCAACACTTAAGTGAACATTGTACAACTTTAAACTGTATCCTATAACAATCCAGATCGCAAGACCATATACTAAAAGATTAAGGTGCCCAATAGTTTTTATGTTGAAAATTGGAATTGGGATGCTTGATAAATGTTGGAGTCTTCACGTTATAATCATTGTATCTCTAGATCTTAGGAACAAATTAGTGTGCGGATAATTAAGTCATAAAGCCCACATGGCCTAATATATATGCCAAGTAGAATCCAAGCTATGCCTGATAGACCCAGTGGTTCAGAAAAAATTAGACTAATTATTTTTCACATATCCTCACCGTGATAATATTTTTTCTACACAGGGACACTAATTAAAGGGTGTCTAAACCCTTCATTGATATTACACTATACAAAAATTACACTTCATGAATTAGGTTCCACAAATCACAATAAACCTTCCATGACCCATGGGAAGGATACCTAGCTTCAAAGGACCGTTTTATTGACTATGGATTCATGCTTATGTCTCTTGAATATATGCCAATGGTCATCAACCAAATGCATCACTCTATAAAAAGTTACTTTTGATCATTGTGAGCCCTATAATCATTGACAAAGAACTAAACACCTTAGTGCAACTTGAACTACTCCTGGTAAAACTGTCCCATATCATCCTCCTGACCCACTCACTATGGACCATGACTTAAAATCCCCCTAACAAACTATCCAAGAGGATTCAACATACTCTATGGTACACCACCATGTTTTGTACCATTTCTCAAAACCAAAATTCAACAATCTAATCCCAATCCTTTTATGGCCCACACATTGTGATTCAAAACCACAAGGAATAGGGGTTGGGCTTCATAATTCAAGATCTAACTGCTCTAGGGTGATAGAACCCTTCATGTATAGCCTTCCTCCATACCCAAATACATTATATTGAATTTTGAGTCTTCATAAATATCTAATGGACTTCATAAATGAGTATAGAATGTCTTTTTATTAACCATTATACTTATGCATAAGGCCCTTGAACCACCAACTAAATGCATCTCCTCCTGTCCAGAAAAGAGATTCAATCCCTATGAGCCCTAGAAACACTACAACAAAACCTATAATCTTAGAATGTTAATGGTCATCCCTAGTTTGTTTTCCCCATCCCATATCCACAAGCTCAAAATATTGGGTTATGACTTAAACCACCAATATTCATACTATACACGTAAACCTAGGATACCTAGTATTTCTCCCTAAACTAATTATAACCCTATAAATCTTCAATGAACCTTCGAAAAGAGTGGAGGCACCTCTATTTGTAAATGACACTGATACATATAGTCTTTGACGCACTAACCATAGGCACATCCTCTTTACTAGAAGGGGGCTCTTGTCTTTGTGAGCCTAAAAAACCATGATAGAACCCGACAACCCCGAGTGTAATGGGTAACTCTTGGAATTAATACACCATATTCAATTGCCGTCGATCAAGTATGATCTAAAAGACCTTAAAATAAATCACTAGAAGTTCCAATCTAAAATTCTGAAAACTAAAGCAATAGAAGGTCCAAGAGAAAAGACCCTAAACTAAAGTGATAGAAGGTCCGACCTAAAATTCCGTCAACAAAAATGATATAAGGTTCGAGTGAAAATACCCTAAATGAAAAAGATAAATGTCTGAGGTAAAAAAATTAAACTTAAGTGATAGAATGTATGGGATAAAAGACCCTAAACTACAATGATTGATGTTCTGAGTTAGAAGATCGTAAACTAAAATGATATATGGTCCATGCTAAATGACCCTAAAATACAATGATATAAGGTACCATATAAAAGAACCAAAACAATAGTGATAGAAGGTCCGAATTAAAACAACATAATCTACAATGATAATCAGGATGAACTAGTCGTGCCTACTGTCTTCGAAAAAAGATAGGGAATCTCACAAGATAAAAAACAACCCCCGAAATTACCTAGAGTCACCTGAGGCACCGATTATAAATAACTCAAAAAACTCATGTGGTAATTTACTTCCCTTAGAATCAACCCCTTTTCCATATAGATGCTACTCCTGAGGGGGTCATTGTTTGACACATTCTAAATGAGAATTGATAAATCCTAAAAGGATGAAATAATTGGGTATGGGTATTATTTTCCCCAAAAATGAAAAGGAATAAGAATATGTAAAAGTCCCACATATCACATGAACCTCCAAGGGATACACAATTACATTACCATCATAAAGGTCAGGCAAAGGAGCCATGTGTAGTGAAAACCCTGTAGAAGGTCCCGCATAGCCACTTTTGACAATTCCATTTTCTTTGACAAAGATGACCCATAAAATCATTTATCATTTGGTTGTAGTTAGATAAGATCCCCCATGTCACACATCTTGTCAACATGAGAACCCTAATAAACCATTAGAATTTAATTTGAAAATATGTGAAAAATATCCAAATGGTGGGAGCCTATTGTGATCGTAAAAATCCTGTGACGCATCACCGATGTGGGGGATGATTTTCATTGAAAACATTCAACAAAAATAAAGATATCCCCGGACTTTTTAAGATTAAAAACTTTAATGAAAATTATAGGAGTTGGTAGCCTATTGTGGTCGTAAAAGACATGTGATGCATCCCACGAAATTTTCATGACACCACTATATCCTCACAACATGTCATCCTCATATCGTGAAGGCCTGCTGGCATGACATCATCATCATGTGAACAGCCTCAGGTATGTATAGGTGACCTTGTGCTCCCACTTTGGCTCCTTGAGGACTAGAAGATTAACTTTTCTATTAAATTATCCCTGAAATTTACATGAAATTTTGAGGCCGCAGGACAAATCTTCAATAGGTAGAGTGATTTTATTCGACAAAAGTCTTGAAACCTCTCTAAATCCACAAAAAATTGTAAGATAATCAATGGAAATAAAAAGGGGGAGGTGAAAACCACTCCAAGTCATAGAATTATCAGTATGGACTATTTATGTCCCCAGAATGGTCTCAAGAGAGCCCTTGAAGAGTCATCCTAATCCCATGAAGGCCCATTGAAAGCCATTATTGTCTCACAAAATGTTTGATACATGTCCCATGAGATAATGTGAAAGACCTTTGACATGAACCCTAATCTAAAAAAGGCTCTTTGTCATGTCAATATGATAGTATGAAATTCCCTTGGTATGTTCACATTATTTAGAGAAAACCCGATTAATTGTAAATAATAAAATAAACGAGGAATTTATGGGGTGATCTTGTAGTCTTTAAGAGTCAGTAGACACCTCCAAAGAAACCTACTACATGACCTCATGATGATGCATGATGCCTAGGCCATCCGCTAACTCTAACATGTATTCAAAAGAAATTATATGCACATGGTGGTAAAACAACTGAGTGAATAGGCCTATAAATCCTAAATCCTAGATCTAAAAGAGATCTATAGACCATGACTCTAATTGAAGGGATGAACTCCTGAAACCCCACACTGGCGCGAGAGCAGATTTTTAAAAGGGATTGATCTTAAAACTAGAAAAGATTCATGCCAGGAAAGTTCTAGGGAAAATATGGATCAATAATGTGTTATGAATTAAACTCCATTTTATCATAAATATATAATGTTAAGGACTTCTGTATGGACATGCGTAGAACATCTCGTACATCCACTAAATCACTCGAGACTTAAAACAAGGTAACATTAAATAAATCTATGGAACTCATGATAAATGGAGGGAATAAAGACTTATAACGTGGGAGACTTATGTGAAAGACACCACATAGATACTCATGTGCATTACATGAAATAATCAAGACATGCAACAAAAATTGGGACATGTCATCCAGATTTCATGAATCTTCTTTGGTATACTAATTGGATCATGGATAATCCTTTTGATATGTTAATGAAAGTCTCATGGAACCCTCTGGGCATTCCACCCTAGTATAATGAAGTCTTATTTACTCTCAATATAGTCCACGCAATGAACTTCATACTTTTCATCCAACTAATATGGGCACACCAGTGCATATCGGCTGAGACTCATGGCAGAACCCAGGCAAGTCAACAGGCTCTCACAAAACCCTCTAGGTGAGCCTTCCAGGTCTCTAGATTTCCTCCATACATGTCATCCTAAACATGAATAACCATTTGAGACATGTCATGATGACTCCCATGATACCCTCGAAGTGTTTCATCAAACTCTCACGATGTCGACAAGGTAAGTCTGCTAGATTATGGGACAACCTATAGACATGTCGGCCTAGATCATGTGATGAATTCCAGGAACAACCATACAGGTCTTGTGATGATCTCCATAAAAGTAATCCTTTATTATTAAACAAACCTCATACATTACATCCAAGTTATGCAATGTACCCCAAAAAATAAAATTGGATCATGCTATTGAAATGAGACATGTCTTTCATACATACTCCCACATGCCAAGTTGGTAATAAAGGCATGTCGAGCAGAATATCAATGCATTTTTGGCAAGAAAGCATGCAAGGTCATGAGGGAATCCTAAGACATGATAACTATGTTAATACTCACTATGTAAGACATAATTTTAAAGGAAACCTCAGTGTGTAATCCCCAATCACATGAACTATGATGAATCTGATTCCCATAATAAATAGGATATGTTTGACATCTCTCTGAGGTCTGAGATCTACATTAACCACTAAAGGGAAACATCATTGTGTATGCCTTGACCAAATAAATATTTTGGTATGTTCTGGTTTTATGGTAACCCTCAGCATTTATGCCCCAACTAGTAACATAATGTGATCTTCCCCAATAATAAGGGAAACATTAGTGTGTAAGCCCCGATCAGGTGAACTATGAGAAATATGATTCCTTCCATAACCAAGATACAGAGGATTCCTTCCTAAGGCCCGAGCTCTATATCAAACCTCCAAAGGGTTAAACCAGTATATATGTCCCACATCCCTACGTAGTGATACCGATTATTCTCTATACCTTTTTATCAAACCAAGAATATATTTTTTTGGATTATGGAGTCATAAAAATCTTATGATTTGCATCATAAACCCATACATCGAAAAGGTAGATTCTCGTGTGTAAGCCCCAATACCATTGAACTATGAGTAATCTAATTCATTCCATAACAAGGATATGTATGATTTCTTCTTAAAGACCGAGCCCAAACTAAAATGGCCATCCACCTCAATGTGAGCCTTGTATTTTCTCTTACATTTCATCCATTAAGACCAAATCATTGTCATTGGTTGTGCATCTGAGATAATCCTTTAGTGGACAGAGAAACCTAATGAACCACAATAACTATGATTCCTTCCATATCCAGTATTCATAGGACACCTTACTAAGGCTTGACCTCTATTTAAAACATCTCTAAGGGCCATCCCAACACTAGATCCCCATGTCTATATGAAATGAGGATGAACACTTGTTATTCTTTAATTCCAAAATAGTGGATAGATCTTGCGGGATTAGGTAATCATAATGAATTCATTTTTGGAAACATGAATCTCTACCAACTAGGTAAATCCTAGCATGTAAGCCCCGATGTGTGCCATGATACAAAACTCCCAAATATGAGGATGTATACCATGGGGCATATCCTAATGGTGTGATTTAACTATAATAACTCTGATTTCTATTATAACTAGGATATATATGAAATCTTCTTAAAAATCATGTCCAAATATTGGGCACATATGTTACCACAAATATATCTCCCCCGCATAACATTAAACTGTAATATTTTAGAAATCTATTTGTTATTTGATTCCTGAAATAATAGAGATACATGGATGCCTCATAATGCATCAATCCCCTCATTAGAATGATAACTTCCTCCCTACATTGAAGAAAGTTATGAAATGTTTAGTTATATTTATTTATTATATAAAACATCTATTCAATACTGTGAAGTGGATGAAGAATCCTAGATACATACAGATGGGTTCAATAAAAATACCCCCTTTATTTTATGTATAACGAAGACTTTACATATAGTAATTTTTTTAGGGTAACTTGTCCCATATCGGGATTACGAATAGATTTTCCAACATGTCTTAAATCTGTAATAGAGTCCAGTATTAGTATGAAATCCCCCTAAAAATGTTGTGATGAACCTAATCTCCCATCCTCTCGACCCATGTGAGTCCCTAAGTGTTATGGGGACTGAAACCCCAATTGAATACCTATCTTTAAAAAGTAGTTCTATAACTAGTTTTGGATGAGGAAAAAATTGGTATTTTATATTAAGAATATCTATGGTAGCCTGATATTAATGATTGTGAAATAAAGGTATCCCCCACAATCAAACATTGTGCCGAACCAAATGCACCTCACAGTCGACTCTTCACTATCAAAAAACGTAAAAAACATGCATATTGAAATGAAATTAAAGAACAAATAACAAGAAATGAAAATATAACAGAAACTCTGCATAGATAAAAAAATTTAATAAATAATTATAAATTTAAACACGACTGCTTTGATACAACTTGAGGGTTCCAAGCGCGGAGGTAGTGTTCTTTGGTGGGTGGTATATTAAACTTTAATTTTTTAACCGTTTCCTGAAACCACGAGTGAGGATCCAGCATGTTTAATTGATAATTAATTTATTTCATATTTGAATAAATAAATACATAGGTTTATGAACTTTCTTCATTAATGAATATTGATAATATGAAAAAACTGTTTTGGATTGCCTTTATTGAGCTATGTAAATCCAAGGATATAATCTCTCTTGCGATGATCTGCACATTCTACAACGATATATGAACCACATTAATCGATCTCTGATTCATAGCTTATAAAATTGAATGTCATGAGTTGTTCATTCTTGATCACCTGTTCTCCAATCTTGAAGAAATATTTCTGGTGTTTCACATTCATGAGAAGGATATATACATAGGAGTTAAGAGAGAATTAATTGTGTTAAAAAAAATTTATTCTCAATATTGTATTCAATATAAAATAAACATAACCATATATTTATCATGTTACAGTTTAGGTTAAAATATTATTTAATTTCATATCAGTAACAAAATAACATTTTAAACCATTAATAAGACATAATCCACATAATAATAATATCATTATTGTTATTATTTTGTGCGCTTCAACTTACATAATAAAAAATATTAGGTAATGGTTTGGTTAATTAATATTTTTCATCGGGCTTGGTTTTGGTCCTTCAGAACTCTTCAAACATTTATTGGAAAACTGAAAAAGTAATTTATTCATAAATACATTTTTTTCAGAATATATATTAGAGTTATTTATTAAAAATATTCAATTAATAAAATACATATTTTATTAATGATCTGGTGAATAAATATTATATATATATATATATATATTCAAATAAACAAGTAAACTATTTGTTAATAAAAAATAATTATTCATTTACTTGTGAATATTAGAGGTCAACAATACGTGAATAAAATTATTCTTCAGTCTTGAGAAGATGATTTATTCCATTAATTAAATTCAAATAGAATTGAATTTAGATCAATGGAAACACATTTTGTGTGACCCTCTTGGATTATTCTCATTTTCTTTAGACATAATTTCCAAATATACAAGATTATACTATAGAAACAATTCATGTAATCCAAGAGAAATAAATAAATTTCACAATGATGAAAACCACATATAAATACTCACTATGTGATATTATCCCTTTGTCTCAATATCAGATAAATCCACTTGAACACCCATGCCACCAACCTATATGATCATTACATATTTATGTGACTATCTAAAATAGACACATCATTATACCATTTCCATGGAATTTAGGTTGATAGTTCCATTCCAATAAAAGGGCCAAGATATCAACTTCCCTAAACATGGAAGGAAAAAAATCCTTCCTTAGGTTATCCATTAATGAAATTTCACTAATGACACACCTAACATATCCACCTTATTTACGAAATTTTATCATCATTTTTTACAAAATAAATCTAATTATGTGTTTATTAAAATGAATTAATAATAGTATTAAATTATAAGGACCATTACACACACACTCATAGATAAGAATATCTGGTGAAATCAAAACATACAAAATTTCTATTAGATGTTATATTCTCACAATATTTTATCATGGAGATTACCAAGTGTGAACATCATTAAAATATGCCTCAACTTATTATGAGTACTTTAACCTAATGGTCTATGTGCTATGTGTACCATTATAGTATGTTATATAACAACAAAACATTATTTATGAATATCTTCATTACACATAAATGTTCTCATCATTGGAAAACTTCTTCAAATAACATCAGAAATAAATTTCCCACTGACCTTCCCTTCTACACTTGAAACATTTACTACCCCCTAATGAAATATCCTCCATGATTTTTCCCACACATCGAGCATAAAGGAGAGATAATTCTCTCATATCCATGTCTTTTATATTTTATTTTATACTTTATATTCCTTTCCTTGTCAAAATCATGAGATTGATACATAACTCCCACCACCAATTCCACCTTGACTGTACATGTAATAGTTTCTTCTAAGATAATGAAGTCTTTTAAGACTAATTCCCATTAGATACTTGGGTTAATGACACATGATAATTCATCAACCATACTTTTTGGTGGGATAATAATACCGTAAGTGTACATTACATTTCTTGTAAAAGTTTCCTCATAGGTACAGATAGTTTAATCATAATTTTTATTTATCATAACAATCTCCTTGTATATCTTCGTACAAAGAATATGAGGAAATTAATTATTGAGAAAACAAATTCATGAACTCATCCCAATAATTGTACTCATTTTTTTCATTTTTCCTCATATTCATGATAAAATTCAAGAATTGAGTTTCTTCAGCTTCTATATGGTAGATAGCCAAATTGAATTTTTCATGTTCAGAATACTATATAATTGAAAATATATTTTTTAGTGGTAATGATCAATTGTTCAAAAACTAGTGGATAAAATACCCACTAAAAGAAGATGGATGTTTCTTCCAAAAGGAATCAGTAAAATGTTCTTCCCTCATTTTTTCATTTAAAATCCCATAATGGTTCATAGACTAATAAATATGTGTGAGAATATCAAACATGTTTTGTATTCAAGCCCCCGTAACATTTAGATCCTCAGGATGAAAATAAGTTCACTGTTTATCACACATAGAATTAACATGGCTCCTTCGGGTTCTAGCCAATGACTAAAACCAAGGAGCATAGTGTAAAAAACAATAATCATAGAGGGGAACCACATAATCTAGAAAAATAACCTGTAGTATTTCTAAATCATGATACCTTCTTTTTTATCTATAAAACCGCAGGTATATCCTAGTGTAATTATAGTCATCATCTATTTAAATCCTTAATGATGGTTTAAAAAGAGTTTGTGAATTTCCAATACATATCTCTTGGGGGTTTCAACCCAGTTGTGCGATAAGGTCCATTTTCAAACACCAGTTCCCAATAATGTCTAGTTCAATATAGTGTTTTTAGTGTTGTTACCCCTATATACATCTATTCTAGAGTCACATCCTCTTTTACTATCCATATAGAGATATAATTTCATAGAAATCACTCACTCAATCCATTACCAAAATTCTAGGATATTTTCCTATAATCTATCTCATCATCAGGCTTATCCTTAGACAAGTCCTTAATGGTATCAACAAGGATTCCTCATACTAGTTTTCTAAGGATAAATAAAAATATACTTTGATACCATATATAGACACCTAGTCATTTCATACATTTTTTACTTCATTTTTTATGAATACTCATTACATTACAAAAACACACGCTCAATGAGCAAATTTGTTTAGTACCTTTGGAAACATGGAAATAAAAATACTTGACCTAAGTGAGCTACATCATCTCCCACAAGATTATCTATAGCTACCTCCCTTCTTATACATACCATACCTAGTACATATCTATATAACGCAAGGAAAGAAAATATAAAAAATGTGTGATCTCATATACTCAATAATGGTAAACAAAAGATATACATAAGAATAACATGATCATAAGGGTATGAAAACATGATAATAATAGTTTAAAATAATACCCTGCATATCGAAGATCATAATCACAAATCATGGAATAAATATTGGTAGTTCATAAGAAATGAATCATAAGTAAATTAAAGAACATGAGCCTTGAGATCAAAACATTGGCATAAGAAATGAAATTTGTGGCATACAGAGAGGCATAGAAAATAATTTCAATATTAATAATGGCTCACTTATATGACCATCATATCATAAAAATTACTTTACCAAACATGTTTCACTCATCCTTTTAGCCTTGTCTTACTGAACCAGGTTCACTATATTTTACAACCCTATTATATTGAACTGTGCTCATTTCCCATTCTAGTGTTATCATACTAAACCAAATTAACTCTCTGTTATAGTGCTATATATATCAGGATATATAAATGTTTACCCACTATTTTAGAGGGAGATATAGTCCCCACCCATCACATAATGAAATCATACACATGTATCCAATAAGATAATAAACATTAATCATATAATGACCCATGAAATGAAATGGGCCTCATAAAAATTTCATAATACCACAACTTGTCTAAAAGATGTGGGTTTAATAATAATTTAATCATTTGTTAAACTGTGAAAAAAATAGGTTTCATTATCATTTCCTCTTGGTATGACCCTTGGAAGAGGAATGGGTTTCATAATCAACTTTTCATCATAAACATAAACCATTTAGTGAAAGAATAATAACGGTAACCTTTAAAAATATAAATATTATGGAATATTTAACACCAAAATATTTTATATTAGAAGGAATATAATTTTTGAAGATAATTTAAGACATTTATTGAAGAAAATTTATTTCCCTCTTGGAAAAACCCTATTTAAAACATAAAACATTTTGAAAACCACTTTTTGTTTAAATAACATTGAAAACATAAAAAATAAGATTTGAAAACCATTTAAAACACTTTTTAAAAATTTTAAATTTTTAAAACACCTTTTAGTTTAAAATCATATTTAAATATATATTAAAAACCTTTTTAATTTTTATATAAAAAATAGTTTTGGAAGAAAATAGATTTCCCAACAAATAGAGACATAAAGTCAAATTTTCATAATCTTTTTATTATTTATATTAAGTAAAAAAGTTCAAAAATTATATTATTAAATGAAGATACCATGAATAACTAGATGATAAGAACTTTTATGACATTTTTTGAGAGATAAATCACAAGATTCTATCATCATAAACATAATAGTAAACAATCCATATAAATGATGAGATCGTAACATGAAATCTTTACCCCTTTAGAAACGTTGATTCACAGGATACATAATAGAATAACATACAATGAAACATAAAAAATCCTTAGGATTAAAAAATTTATTACATTTCATGTTAAATTGGATGTTTATCAATCTCATGAAATAATATAGGTGCATAACATAACATACATCTCAATGAAGGCAATTTGATAAAAAAACATGTACTACATTGGTATCATTTTAACAGTAAACCCCTTGAAATAGATATCCTAAAATGGATATGTAAAACGCAATAATTATTAGTATATGAATCATAAAATACATTCATGGGTAGTGCAAACACCATATAAAAGTAATAGGTTGTGAACATTGAATGTATCTCCCAAAACAATGAAGTGAAACGAAAATCCCTTTCCCATTTAGTAATCACGTGAATCATAATACCTAGTAAAGGGTAACATAAAATGAATCATAAAATATCAAAAATTAATGGTATGAATTATATAACATGTAAAATGGGTAGTATGTTAATCAAAAAAACAAATGAGTGGTGAATTTGAATATGCCAGTCAGAAATAATAGAGACTAGAAATCCCACTACCTTAGGTATTGAATTACAACAAACACATTAAAACCTATGGTATAATAAATATAATGTTATTATTAATATATTATAGAACTATATTTATCTATATCATAACTTATATGGTCATATTATGACCTTGAATTACCCATTTTAACAATCCCATGTTAAAGTGGTGTTTTTTTAGTAACAAACTCTTTTTTTCATATATGTTTTGATTGATTATATTTTTTGTCCTATTAATTTGATAATGGTTCCATAATATAGAAAATTATAAAATAAATATAAATATTATACATATTTATTATATATTTATCTATAGTAATACATGAAATTTAGTGAAAGGAAATGAAATACACCATTCATGGAGACGGCAGGATGTACTTATGGATAAACACTAATTTTTTATTTCTTTATTGGGTTGAAATAATGAAAAGTACATGATATATATTATCACTCTAAAATAATTTTATTATGTCATATATATCACATATTATCATTAAAAAAATCCTTAATACCTTACATGTAATGTGTGAATGAATAACATCGCTTTTATGAGGTGGTGGTTCATCGTACACACGAACGATGTTATCATATTCCAACAAAATGGATAATATGATGGAATGTGTGATATAATAATTTTAGAATAATAATAACACCGTAAATATGATATATATAAATCGATAATTGTGATCATCTTTGGTAGGTGGTAATTTTACAATGAACTGTATCAATTTTCAAGATGATAGTCCACCGTAAACACGAATGATTATTTTATAACACATTTTATGGATGTGGAAGTGGTTTTAGGTCATGAAATTAACATAAAAACATATAAAAATATTGAATATATTTAATTTATTATAAAATCTTGATATTAAATTAATTTATGGGGTTTATGGAAGAAATAAAACAAAAACAATTCATTGAATAATGTTACATCAAGATCATGTATCATCCTAAGGGTTTCACTAAAACACTTCATATGATGGAATTATTAAAAAAACATTATTATATTATTAGGGTGGGGAAGATGAGATGTTCTGTGGTCAATGAATTTCTGAACTAAAGAGGTTTTATGGTGTGAATAAGGGAGGAGAGGGGGTGAGCTTTTATATGTGCTGGAGAGGACACTCCTTGTATTTTTTAAAAGAAATAAGTGCTCCTATGTTTCTCATATGTCTGAAAATTAAAAAATATTAGAGTGTTGATGGTAGAAATATTTCCATCCAATATTTTTTAGAAAAGGTTATAGGTTATTTTAAACCTTATATTTTTTGTTTAACACCCGTTAAACCCATTTTTACCTTCACACTAATAATTAATTTTTATTTCTTTCACTATTCATTTTAGTAAAAAATTAAGTTGGAATTATTATAAATAATATATTATTGTGATTAAAAATATTTTAATCATTATTAAATATTCTATTCAATAATTAGAAAAAAATAATTTAAAATTAATCCCACATATGTGATGAGAAAACATGATTTTAATGCCAAAATGATCAAAATTGTACAAAGTTTTTATATCAAATTTCAATATGAAATTGATTGCAATAAACTAAAATGGACTAATTAATACATATTTTAACTAATTATAAATTAAAATTCATTTAAGATATAATTTATCTTTATAAATAAATTACATGAAAAGATATATTCCAATTCAAATTCTGTATTTTTCACTATTCATCAAAAAACCAATCTTCAAAAAAAATTCCCAAAAATCAACCGTAAGTTAAAATTGAGATTATAAATTCCTAAATTATTTTTATTTTTTAAAATAAATTTCATATAGGTGAAAAAAATTATTATTTTTGTTGTTCACAAAAATACCAGGAAACATTTTTTGAAAAAATAGTATTTTGAAAAAATATAAAGCCTATTTAAAAGGTATTTTTATAAAACTATTTTCTTTATGTAAAACCATTATAAATAAAATTTAAAATTTAGTAATTATTATTATTATTTATAATTTTTATGTCTAGTTTATAATTCTATTTCTTAAATAACTAATTTAATAATATATCATTGTTTTTTTATAACTCAGAGTTTCATGCAATACAAGCTAAGCCAATGTTGTGTGTATCACAAGATTAACATGGGGTTGCATATAATGGTTTGTTAACTTGGTGTTGTGTGTAATTAATTTCATCAAAGTAATTTAATCTATTCTAAATACCAATTCAAAAAATATCAAGGTGTTTCAATCACAACACTTTGTGAGTCCATAAAAAACACTTTTTGGATACAGGTTATTAAACTCTCTCAATTTTAGAACATACAGTCTTGAAAAATTTTATCATTATCCCAAGACATAACCAAATTACCCTAAAATCCTTAGATTCATTGATAAGAAATATGAAATGAATATTTCATAGATGTATGAAATGAGAGGACTCTATAAAATCATCCATGCTACTTAATATACCAAGGGGTCTAGTGTGATCTCCATCGAATTCACTCATATCTCGAATAAACATGTCCATCAGAAGATGTATCATGTAAAGACCCTAAATTATATCAATGAAATTTCACCTCTGATAATTATTTCATATATTATAAATAACATAAAATCATTTAGAGAACACAGTAAAAACGTTATAAAGGAAGAATTAATGAAATAAGAGGTATTTCTAGAAGATAAGGAAATTATACTGATTAAATAATAACATCACCTTAGGAATAGTAATATAAACCTTATGAATAGTATGCCATCCAAATGAATATTAAACTCATACATGATTATATAAATAAAATTTCATCATGTCATAAATTAATGTATGATATAATTATATCATAATATAGGTAATTGAATATTTTTAAAAAATATTAATTAAGTATTAGTATGTCAGTGAGACATAAATATAAAATTACAAATTTATAATTAACAAAATGATTTAAAAGAAAATTTATTTTCATAAAATTTATTCATAAATAATTTTTTTTGTCTTATGATTTTAAGATAATATAATGAGACCTTTTAAAAAAATAGAGTGGTATGAAATCAGTTATAATTTTAAAAACTCTATTTTCCATTAATTTATGGTTTTAATTAAAAATAAAATTTCTCATATTTTAAATATTATTTTTATAAAAGAGTGTTCATTTTTTAATTATACCATAGAAAAATGGATAGGGTGATTTTTTTTTGTTTTTTCTAAAATACTTGAATTGTTGGTGAATAATAAAATACGATAGTTCACAATAAATTCTACACACATGTATTGTTTAGTAATAGGTGATTTATGGATGATTTAAGCCCATAATATCAAAATATATTTCATTATATTGATATATTTTGTGATATTTCACAATATATTCATATTTTTGGGCATAAATAATATATAAATGAATAAAATATTCATAAAAACCCATCTCCTCCATTATAAATACAACCCCTCACCACCCAATATCCCCACACCTTCAATGATTTTACCTCTATGAATTTTCTATGATATAATAATCCCAAGCCACTCAATAAAACTCCAGAGCTCTGGGTAACATCAAAATATTAAAACCTTTTACCTATGGTGGTTCTCAGTGAGGAGAAAATTAATACGTCAAAACCTCTTTCTTTTTCTTTTAATTTATTTTCAAGTGATATTATTTTTTCATTATGTCCTCCCCTCCCCTAATAAAAATATAATGATAAATATAGAACCTAAAATATAATAGAATGTAATAATTCTAATTTAATAATCCATCACCATTCCCTTTCTCCTCTCCCTTTTATTTTAAAAATGGACAAGTTGTCCATGAGGTAGTGTTTCATCGCCTTCAAGGAAGACTAGTTTTAATTTTACATCACCATCATCAAGGATGTTCATGAAACAATTTTATTGGTTGAACTATATTGTAAAATTTATATTACAACCCCTTTTATGTTCTATATTTAAAATTTTTACATACTAATAAATGATAAAACCAAACTAGTTTGTTATGATTGAAAACCACTAAAAATAATCTATGCAATTATTGTTAACATGTTATCTAATGCTTCATCATCATATCTGGGAACAAAATAATATATAAGAACATTTAAAAATTTTATGTTCAATAATAACTTTTAATTACAAATATTTGTAAGAATATATATTTTCTGTGAACTTCATAACTTATAAACAAGAGAACCAATCATGGAAATGGAGAAGTTGAATGCCCCAAACGATGAAATTAAACTATATAACTCATAAAAAAGAACATAAATGAACTTAATTAAACAATAATTAATAAAATTAATGTACAATGGTTCTTAATTAATTAATTTTTTAATTTAATTTTATTATCCTTATCATTATGATCAAGTGAAAAACACTTTTAGACATAAGGTATGAGTTTCTTCCTTAACCTCCTTTTTCATTCAGGTTATGATTTCTTCCTCTCTACACTAATGTACTTATTAATAATTTTTATATAATTAATCTAAATTATTTTTATAAATTCCAAAATCATGTTTCTAAATAATTTAATCTTTCATTTATAAGAAATAATTGTTTTCTAAGGTTCCCTTCTCAATTCATCATGATACTCAAGCCTGATTAAAGGTAATGTCTTGATTTTTACCCATTTTCATGTACCATACATAATCTATTTTAGGAACCTATTATTTTAATAAAATCACTAATTTTTTCTTGAAAAACAATATTTTTTCATTTCTAGATGTATAAAAACAATTATGGAAAATAAAAATGATTTTTCTAAAAGAACTCTTCTTTGTAATGTAAAAAGGGCATTTCTCTCATGTAACACCCCAAGCTTCTATGGTACGTTTCCCTTCGAATAATTCGATAGCGTGTGTTGTACGCAACCTCGAGTTCTAACACACACCACAACTAATTAAACTAGCCATTGTGAATAGTAATACCTACTTTTTGAAATCATATATATTTTATATTTCAAAATGGACTTCATTTTTGGATTCGGAATATCGAAATTAGCCTAGGGTGAAATTTTGGTACTTCTTGGATAACTTTTATATTTTGATGAATAGTGAAAATTTCTAAATTTTAATTAAAAAAAACTTTTTTAATCAAAATAATTAATAGTGATAAATTGTGATTTTGAGTGGTTTTAAATTATATTTAGAATATATTTTTACCATTTAATATAATGTTGGTCATTGGACATAATTTTACAATTAAACCTAACATAAACAAGTGTCAATCTTTTGATAGTTATTATCTCTTAAAAACACGCTTTTTGTTTTGACAGTGGGAATTAATTTTAAATTAATTTCTGCCACTTCTGTGTTTTGAATTTAGGAAAATGGATTCCATATTTGGAATCAGGATGTCCAAATTATGTAAATAGGTAACTTTTATTTTTACACATTTTGAATAATTACTGCGGTAAATATTTTATTTACCATGGTTAAAGGGTAAATCCGGTAAATAAGGGTTAAAAAAATAATATTATAATAATACAAAATTACCCTAAAACGTGTCCTAACCTTATTGGTGGACACATACCCGACCATGAGCATCCTTGGGTCAATTTGGGGACCCCTTGGAGCCACTTGTATGTGGTAGGGACACATTATATTAATAAAGTTAAAATAAAAATAAAAATGGCATAAGCTTACATCTTTTAGAAGAACAATTTTTACATAGGGTTATACATGTTGGATTTTCGATTATAAATATTCATTAGAAAGATAAAAAGATTTCCTACATAATGATATTTTATTTATAATTTTTAGACATCAAATAATTTAAATTATTAATGACACAATAATGATGCAATGTTTACCTCATTAATAAATCATTTAAATAAATAAGATTATAATGATTAAAATATTATCTAAAACCTGTCCAATTCTTATTTGTTGATGTTATTTAGAATATGAGTCATCTTATCTTCGACCTCAATGATTTTTGGACCATTATAAACCGAATATAAGTATATTATAAAGTAATACTTTCACTCTTTCCTAAAGAGCCCCTCTTCTCCCTTATAAAAGGAGACCACTTCTACTCATTCCTCACACCTCTCAAGCCACTTGGCTCGTCCAAAATCTGCCCAACTAAGCTCCCCACATCCCTATCCTCCTCCTTGAAGCTTCCCCTTAGGCAGAAATCATTTCAAGAAGTCCTTTGGTTCCAACCAAAGTGAGTTACCTAAATTAAAGGTAACGATTTCTCTTAAATTATTTTCATTTATTTTGCTTCTCCAACCCCCAAACTCTTTTTATTTACTTTCTTTTGTAACAACACCAGTATCCTCAATATACTAGGATGTTGTTATAATAAGGATTAAAACTACACATACACACAACTCCATCTAATGGATGATGAACATAATGTTTCTGTGGATGGCAAACTAACGCCTCACGAAACGATGATTGTTCAAATACATCTTACCGCCTCTCATGGTGGCCATTATGATGGCACTATAATTAAATATGATATTAATGATATATATTTTATATATAAGCTTCTGTAATTCCATTTTATTTCATACCATTATTTGTTTCATGTTGTATATACATACGATAATTTCATTTGAGGAAGTGGGGACTACCGCCCCCTTACAATGATATGACTCGTTCATACCACACATGGAACGTATAAAGGATGGTGTTAACGAACTTAAGTAACATATATAAAATATTATATTATACTGGAATAGTAATATACCTATGTATCATTTGGATTCAATTCTTTTAAAATAAAAATTAAATGGAAGTAGCGTTCGTGCGTACGTACGGACTACCGTCTCCACGAACGCGATGAGATTCATTCTCCATCGTATCCATTCAAGTATAATTATCATTTGATGATTTAAAAATGATGTTTAAGGACTTGATACCATTCTGGATTTGAATAATATACAACTTATCCTTTACAAACATGTCTTACGTAACAAAACATACAAAAGCAAACAAGTAAGTTCACACCCGAAACAGCAATAATACTAAGATATTATTATCAAATCAATATTAAAAGATCATATATGATATCATATTAATGTATATGATTCTTGTATAATTTAATAACAATTATTTCACCATTATACAGGAGGTTAACCTACCCCAACCAAGGAAAAGTACAAGGTAAGGGTTATTTCACAATCTCTTCATTATCCGAGGTTGTATTATACGTAATAATCTACTGGGATCTCTTTATCATCCACATCCATGTTTCTTCGAAATGTATTTCAAAACATTTTTACTATTTACAAGAATATGGGTTAAAGTCATTTATACCCTTGTTTGACTCTTTATAAGAGGTTTATAAAGGAATCTTTCCGTCGTTTTCAAAACATGGTCCTTTTTAACCTTTTCGACAGAATTGAGGTAAGAATGTTTTTTTAACTTATACGGCGGGTGCGGTTATTTTCCGCCGTTATAAAATCGTCGAAGCTTTCCATACAAGCTTATAAGAATATTTTCAAAGAAAATGTTTTATTTTATATGGACCTTAAATGATTTCAAAATAAAAGGAGATACTTCTTTAAAAAGAATTTTGATTTCATCTATGTCAACATCCTTTGATGGATTTTAAGATTATTTGAAGTTGATTTATTATGATACAAAACTTCTATATTGTATTGAAGGTTTTGTGATATGTTTGACTGTGGATGTGCTATTTTTTATACCATTCATAGTTTATGGTGAAATTATTGACATTTCGTATGCTAGTTTTAATACGAATGTTTATGTTATGTTTAAACCTTTTCATATGGGAATGCATTGGACTTAATAAGTGACGGGTGGAGCCCGCTATAGCTCCTCGATGCATCGGTAGGTCTCATGAGACAAACTAGTGTCTTGGTACAAGGCCATGACAAAATCTTATTTGTAGTCTTGGCACGAGGCCTTGGCTATGTGGTTATGATAGTCTGGCATTATGCATTCCAACATTATGAAAGTGGTTATTGATATTGCATGTGATTATTCGATTAGTAGAATACCCATGTGAATAAGTAAATGGAATTATTTCATTTTACTTTTGCCATACTATGTTGAAGTTCAATTTTAAAAGGCTTTTGTTTTAGTAATTCATTGCCTTAAATGTTTATGATTATTTTGAATGTTCCGCTATATTGTTATCCTTACTGGGCATTTGAGCTCACCCCTTTTCTATGTTTTATTTTTCCCAGGTAGTGAAGAAGTAAATTATGAATGACTTGCAGGGATATTATGAGGGGTTAATAGTGTGGATATGAAGACTTTGTTGTTGCAGTAGTTTTTCACTTTGAAATGTAATGTAAAACTTTATGATTATATCTAGTGTTTCCAAGGCTACTAAACCAATCGGTCTTTCGGGATTTGATCTTTCTTGTGATCATGCCAATGTTATGTAATAATGCACCGACTCTGGGTAGCTGGGGTCGGGGCGTTACAGTTGGTATCAGAGGAAGTTTAGTACAAACCTTGGAAACTAGATTTAGATAAACTCTGATTAGAGCACGTAGACCTAAGATGAACTTTGAGGATTAGTATAGAAGAACTTCCTAGAATTTTGATATTGTAGAGATTTTGTGAGTTTTTCGAGCAATACATCCATGTCTGGATACGAGCAGGTAGAGGCGGCTCTGGCACAGATGTACCTAGGGGTAAAACCCGAAAACACCGCTTTGAGCTAGACTCGAACGGGAACTGGTGCACGACAATGGGCCTTGCTGCACTCTTGGTTACGACACTCCCGGGGGATATGCTTAGGATAACTCTCATTATCTTTACAAATCATTATGAAGGGTTTATGAGTATATACTTCCTCAAAGAAAACATTTTTATGATTATGGTTTATATCCATAAATAGTTCAATTTATGTTAAGTGTTTTATAAGTATGGGATTATGTATTTTGATTCATAAACTGATCTAGTTTATGCCATTGTTTAGAAATGGCACCTAGTGGAAGAAATGGAAACCGTATCAATGCACGCACTCCATGTAGGGATTGCCCTCCTGCTCAAGATAATTATAGTGGGGCTGGTGATG
The DNA here is from genome assembly GCA_963277665.1 of Viscum album. NCBI lineage: Eukaryota > Viridiplantae > Streptophyta > Magnoliopsida > Santalales > Viscaceae > Viscum > Viscum album. The sequence continues at coordinate 1,265,286,295 of OY728129.1, read as the reverse complement.
CAACTGGTGCTGATCAGCTAATCACCATACTGGGAAAACTTACTCAGGTTATGAATAATAACCTTACCCGTATGGAGCACCCTGATCCGCAGCGTGGAGGATCAATGTTAGATCGATTCATGAGGCAACAACCACCAAAGTTCAATGGGAATAAAAATCCCTTAGTAGCTGAGCAATGGATATTTTCCCTAGAGAAAATATTTCAGGCTTTGGGGAGCAGTGAAAGGGAAAAAGTTATCATGGCAGTTTACCGCCTCACTGGAGATGCTGATCAATGGTGGTCATTGATTCAAAATACGAAGGAAGATGATGAAGTATCAAATATGGAATGGAGGGAGTTCAAAGATCTGTTTTTAGAAAAATACTTTCCTCGCGACCATCGAGCAGATATGGAAAGACAATTTCTTAGTCTGAGACAAAAGGAGGATGAGAATGTCACAAAGTATGAGGCTAACTTTACAAGGTTAGCGAGGTATGCTGGTGATTATATTCGCAACCCAAGAAGTAAGATTGATCGTTTCTTTGATGGGTTAAAACCATTTCTCCGTCGAGCATTAGTCTCACAATCCTTTTCATCGTACGAAGACATTGTCTCATGTGCTATCAAGACCGAAAAGGAATTCTCTAAGTCTTATGACTTTAAAGAAAAGCAAGAGAAGAAGAGACCTGCTGATCAATCTGGGAATGGAAATAAGGGGAAGAAGGGAAAGGTTGAATATCCATCTTGTGGTAAGTGCGGGAAGAAACACCCCGGTGCTTGCCTGAAGGGAATGGGAGTCTGTTACAAGTGTGGTGAAAAAGGCCACCAAGCTCATGATTGCAAGGGGAAGAAGGAAGCTACCAACGTTCAGTGCTACAATTGCAGGGAGATGGGGCATTATGCAAATGAATGTCCTAAGCGTCAGGAGAACTTACCTCAGAAAAGGCCAAGGGATCAAGGCCAGGCTTATGATATCACTACTGCTGAGGTAGAAGCTCCGAAAGACGTGGTGGCAGGTAATTTAATGGTTTCCTCAAGTTTAGCAAATGCATTATTTGATTCTGGATCATCGCATTGTTTCATATCTTCCCAGTTTGCTAAGAAAATTAGATATTTCCAATTTGATTTAATAAGGGAGTTGTCAGTTAAAACTCCTAAGGGAAGTATCGTTGCAACAAAGTTTTGTGAATCAGTCCCCATTAGAGCACATAAATTTTCTTTATCTGCTGATCTCATCGTCATACCTATGATTGAGTTTGATATAATCCTCGGTATGGACTGGCTTTCGGACTATGATGCGAAGATTTATTGTAAGAAGAAAGAGGTTACGATTCTTGATGATAATGATAAGGAACACCTTATTTTTAGAGCAGAATCGTCACCACCTAATTCTTATTTAGATCCACCCTCAATAGCTCAACTAAATTCAATTATTGGGGAGGAAGAGAATGAAATAACTGCGGGTGAGGAAAGGAATGTTCAAATAGAGGATGTACCTGTTGTGAAAGAATTTGTAGATGTATTTCCAGAAGATTTACCTGGACATCCTCCAGAACGAGAAGTTGAGTTTTCTATTGATTTGATTCCTGGATCAAGGCCTATATCGAAGACCCCTTATAGAATGGCCACTGTAGAGTTAGTCGAACTGAAGAAACAACTAGAGGAATTGAGTAATAAGGGATTTATTCGCCCTAGTGTTTCTCCATGGGGAGCCCCTGTTCTTTTTGTTAAAAAGAAAGATGGATCTATGAGGTTATGTATCGACTACAGGGAGATCAATGCTATAACGATAAAGAACAAGTATCCCCTACCTCGTATTGATGATTTATTTGACCAACTGCATGGAGCTCAATACTTTTCAAAGATTGACCTTCGATCTGGATACCATCAGTTGTGTGTAAAGAAGGAAGACATTCCGAAGACAGCATTTCGAACCAGGTACGGGCATTACGAGTTTACTGTAATGCCGTTTGGATTGACTAATTCACCCTCTGTATTCATGGATCTAATGAATAGAGTTTTCAAGGAGTATCTCGATGAATTTGTGGTGGTATTTATTGATGATATCTTGGTATACTCCAAAACCTACGAAGATCATGAAAATCACTTGCGCATTATCTTGAAGACTCTGAGGAGGCATGAATTATATGGGAAGTTTAGCAAGTGTGAATTCTGGCTTCAGGAGATTTCTTTTCTTGGCCATATTGTCTCTAAAGATGGAATCTCTGTTGATCCTTCTAAGACCAAGGCAATCCAAGAATGGCCAGCACCTACGAGTATAACTGAGGTACGTAGTTTTATTGGTTTGGCAGGTTATTATCAACGTTTCGTCCAGAATTTTGCCCGATTGGCTAACCCATTAACGAAGCTCACACGTAAAGGGGTTAAATTTGTTTGGACAAAAGAGTGTGAAGAATGTTTCGAAGAACTGAAGAGAAGATTAGTCAATGCTCCTATATTGACTCTACCATCGGGGAATGATGGGTTCGTTATTTATAGTGATGCATCGAAGAAAGGACTTGGCTGTGTCCTTATGCAGAATGACAGAGTTATTGCCTATGCATCACGACAGTTGAAAATTCATGAACAAAACTATCCTACTCATGATCTTGAGTTAGCAGCTGTGATCTTTGCTTTGAAGATATGGAGGCACTACCTCTATGGTGAAAAATGTGAGATTTATACTGATCACAAGAGTTAGAAGTATATTTTCTCACAAAAAGAACTCAACATGAGGCAAAGGAGATGGCTTGAATTACTCAAGGATTATGATTGTACGATACACTACCACCCGGGGAAGGCAAACAAGGTGGCAGATGCTTTGATTAGAAAAGACCATGGAGTTTTGAACAATATGAGAATTGAAAGGGATCCAATTTTCATGGATCTAGTGAAGATGGACATGGGAATAACCAGGGAAGGTGAAACATCAATGCTTTTTCAAATGGTTGCCAAACCATCTTTACTAGAAAGGATTAAGAGTTCTCAAACCGATGATGAAGAATTCCAAAAGAAGATTAAAGCTGTGAATGATGGGAGATTGAGAGACTTTGTGTATGAAGATGGAATTTTGAAATTCGGGAAGAGACTTTGTGTTCCCAATATACCTGATCTAAAAAGGGAATTGCTGGATGATGCTCATAGTTCCAATTTCTCTATACACCCTGGGAGCACCAAAATGTATAGAGATTTGAAGGAACATTTTTGGTGGGACAACATGAAGAGGGAGATTGCTGATTTTGTGTCAAGATGTATGGTTTGTCAATAAGTGAAAGCTGGAAGGCAACAGCCTGGAGGAGTCATGCAACCTCTTCCCATACCGGAGTGGAAATGGGACAATATTACGATGGACTTTGTCATGGGGCTACCGAAGACTCCTAGAAGGAACGATGCAATATGGGTTATTGTTGATCGTCTTACCAAGTCAGCACATTTTCTTTCTATAAGAGAAGATCTCCCCTGGAACGTCTAGCAAGACTATATATTAATGAAGTTGTGAGACTTCATGGAGTACCCCTATCGATTGTTTCTGATCGTGATCCCCGTTTTACTTCAAGATTCTGGAAAAGTATTCAGAAATCCCTAGATATTGAACTTCATTTGAGCACTGCATACCACCCTCAGACAGATGGACAATCAGAACGGACTATTCAAACCTTAGAAGACATGTTGAGATCTTGCTCACTTGACTTTCAGGGTATGTGGGATCAATATTTACCTCTGGTAGAATTTTCCTATAACAATAGCTTCCATTCGAGTATTCAGATGGCACCATATGAAGCGTTATATGGAAAGAGATGTCGTACACCAACCTGTTGGGATGACGTTGGTGAAAGAAAACTTGTAGGCCCAGAACTGGTGGAGGAAACGGTGGAAAAGGTGAAAGTAATCCAAAATCACATCAAAGCAGCTCAAAGTAGGCAGAAGAGCTATGCCGATAATCGAAGGAAGGATTTGGAATTTCAAGTCGGTGATCATGTTTTCCTGAAGGTATCTCCTTGGAAGGGAGTCATACGTTTTGGTAAGAAAGGTAAATTGAGTCCCAGGTACATCAGACCTTTCGAAATTCTAGAACGAATTGGGGCTGTAGCTTACCGATTGGCAATGCCGCCAAGTCTCTCCAAAGTTCACGATGTGTTCCACGTATCTCTGTTGAGAAAATACATGCCTGACCCAACGCATGTACTCACCTATGAGGAATTAGAACTGGAACCCGATCTGTCTTATTGCGAAGAGCCCGTCAGGATTCTTGATACAAGAGAACAAGTACTGAGAAACCGGACGACGCGTCTGGTAAAAGTTTTGTGGAGAAACCATAAGATGGAAGAGGCAACGTGGGAACCCGAGAAACTTATGATGAAGAACCACCCGAGTCTTTTTATGCAGTAATACCCTAGAAATTGCGAGGACGCAATTATTTGAAGGAGGGGAGAATGTAACACCCCAAGCTTCTATGGTACGTTTCCCTTCGAATAATGCGATAGCGTGTGTTGTATGCAACCTCGAGTTCTAACACACACCACAACTAATTAAACTAGCCGTTGTGAATAGTAATACCTACTTTTTGAAATCATATATATTTTATATTTCAAAATGGACTTCATTTTTGGATTCGGAATATCGAAATTAGCCTAGGGTGAAATTTTGGTACTTTTCGGATAACTTTTATATTTTGATGAATAGTGAAAATTTCTAAATTTTAATTAAAAACAACTTTTTTAATCAAAATAATTAATAGTGATAAATTGTGATTTTGAGTGGTTTTAAATTATATTTAGAATATATTTTTACCATTTAATATAATGTTGGTCATTGGACATAATTTTACAATTAAACCTAACATAAACAAGTGTCAATCTTTTGATAGTTATTATCTCTTAAAAACACGCTTTTTGTTTTGACAGTGGGAATTAATTTTAAATTAATTTCTGCCACTTCTGTGTTTTGAATTTAGGAAAATGGATTCCATATTTGGAATCAGGATGTCCAAATTATGTAAATATGTAACTTTTATTTTTACACATTTTGAATAATTACTGCGGTAAATATTTTATTTACCATGGTTAAAGGGTAAATCCGGTAAATAAGGGTTAAAAAAATAATATTATAATAATACAAAATTACCCTAAAACGTGTCCTAACCTTATTGGTGGACACATACCCGACCATGATCATCCTTGGGTCAATTTGGGGACCCCTTGGAGCCACTTGTATGTGGTAGGGACACATTATATTAATAAAGTTAAAATAAAAATAAAAATGGCATAAGCTTACATCTTTTAGAAGAACAATTTTTACATAGGGTTATACATGTTGGATTTTCGATTATAAATATTCATTAGAAAGATAAAAAGATTTCCTACATAAGGATATTTTATTTATAATTTTTAGACATCAAATAATTTAAATTATTAATTACACAATAATGATGCAATGTTTACCTCATTAATAAATCATTTAAATAAATAAGATTATAATGATTAAAATATTATCTAAACCCTGTCCAATTCTTATTGGTTGATGTTATTTAGAATATGAGTCATCTTATCTTAGACCTAAATGATTTTTGGACCATTATAAACCGAATATAATTATATTATAAAGTAATACTTTCACTCTTTCCTAAAGAGCCCCTCTTCTCCCTTATAAAAGGAGACCACTTCTACTCATTCCTCACACCTCTCAAGCCACTTGGCTCGTCCAAACTCTGCCCAACTAAGCTCCCCACATCCCTATCCTCCTCCTTGAAGCTTCCCCTTAGGCAGAAATCATTTCAAGAAGTCCTTTGGTTCCAACCAAAGTGAGTTAACTAAATTAAAGGTAACGATTTCTCTTAAATTATTTTCATTTATTTTGCTTCTCCAACCCCCAAAATCTTTTTATTTCCTTTCTTTTGTAACAACACCAGTATCCTCAATATACTAGGATGTTGTTATAAGAAGGATTCAAACTACACATACACACAACTCCATCTAATGGATGATGAACATAATGTTTCTGTGGATGGCAAACTAACGCCTCACGAAACGATGATTGTTCAAATACATCTTACCACCTCTCATGGTGGCCATTATGATGGAACTATAATTAAATATGATATTAATGATATATATTTTATATATAAGTTTCTGTAATTCCATTTTATTTCATACCATTATTCGTTTCATGTTGTATATACATACGATAATTTCATTTGAGGAAGTGCGGACTACCGCCCCCTTAAAATGATATGACTCGTTCATACCACACATGGAACGTATAAAGGATGGTGTTAACGAACTTAAGTAACATATATAAAATATTATATTATACTGGAATAGTAATATACCTATGTATCATTTGGATTCAATTCTTTTAAAATAAAAATTAAATGGAAGTAGCGTTCGTGCGTACGTACGGACTACCGTCTCCACGAACGCGATGAGATTCATTCTCCATCGTATCCATTCAAGTATAATTATCATTTGATGATTTAAAAATGATGTTTAAGGACTTGATACCATTCTGGATTTGAATAATATACAACTTATCCTTTACAAACATGTCTTACGTAACAAAACATACAAAAGCAAACAAGTAAGTTCACACCCGAAACAGCAATAATACTAAGATATTATTATCAAATCAATTTTAAAAGATCATATATGATATCATATTAATGTATATGATTCTTGTATAATTTAATAACAATTATTTCACCATTATACAGGAGGTTAACCTACCCCAACCAAGGAAAAGTACAAGGTAAGGGTTATTTCACAATCTCTTCATTATCCGAGGTTGTATTATACGTAATAATCTACTGGGATCTCTTTATCATCCACATCCATGTTTCTTCGAAATGTATTTCAAAACATTTTTACTATTTACAAGAATATGGGTTAAAGTCATTTATACCCTTGTTTGACTCTTTATAAGAGGTTTATAAAGGAATCTTTCCGTCGTTTTCAAAACATGGTCCTTTTTAACCTTTTCGACAGAATTGAGGTAAGAATGTTTTTTTAACTTATACGGCGGGTGCGGTTATTTTCCGCCGTTATAAAATCGTCGAAGCTTTCCATACAAGCTTATAAGAATATTTTCAAAGAAAATGTTTTATTTTATATGGACCTTAAATGATTTCAAAATAAAAGGAGATACTTCTTTAAAAAGAATTTTGATTTCATCTATGTCAACATCCTTTGATGGATTTTAAGATTATTTGAAGTTGATTTATTATGATACAAAACTTCTATATTGTATTGAAGGTTTTGTGATATGTTTGACTGTGGATGTGCTATTTTTTATACCATTCATAGTTTATGGTGAAATTATTGACATTTCGTATGCTAGTTTTAATACGAATGTTTATGTTATGTTTAAACCTTTTCATATGGGAATGCATTGGACTTAATAAGTGAAGGGTGGAGCCCGCTATAGCTCCTCGATGCATCGGTAGGTCTCATGAGACAAACTAGTGTCTTGGCACAAGGCCTTGACAAAATCTTATTTTTAGTCTTGGCACGAGGCCTTGGCTATGTGGTTATGATAGTCTGGCATTATGCATTCCAACATTATGAAAGTGGTTATTGATATTGCATGTGATTATTCGATTAGTAGAATACCCATGTGAATAAGTAAATGGAATTATTTCATTTTACTTTTGCCATACTATGTTGAAGTTCAATTTTAAAAGGCTTTTGTTTTAGTAATTCATTGCCTTAAATGTTTATGATTATTTTGAATGTTCCGCTATATTGTTATCCTTACTGGGAATTTGAGCTCACCCCTTTTCTATGTTTTATTTTTCCCAGGTAGTGAAGAAGTAAATTATGAATGACTTGCAGGGATATTATGAGGGGTTAATAGTGTGGATATGAAGACTTTGTTGTTGTAGTAGTTTTTCACTTTGAAATGTAATGTAAAACATTATGATTATATCTAGTGTTTCCAAGGCTACTAAACCAATCGGTCTTTTGGGATTTGATCTTTCTTGTGATCATGCCAATGTTATGTATTAATGCACCGACTCTGGGTAGCTGGGGTCGGGGCGTTACATCTCATGAATTATTTAATGATTTTATTAGAGTATTTTCATCTATTTCAATACCTATGTAGAATTTAATGATTTTTTGAGATTTAAATATTATGATTTTCATCTAATATATATTATTTAATGGTTTATGATCAGTTTGACCGTGTATATGCAATCTTGAAACCATTTACAATTTTACTCAAAATGGTTACAGGTTAAGTTTTCAGATTGGAAAATGTTATTTAAATTGAATATGTATATTATATTTATGTTTAGCCCCACTAATATGTGGAATGAATTGGAATTATAAATTTATTTATAGGGCCTAATATTTCCCCTTAATCCATCGGTAGGTCTCATGAGAAAAAAAAGAAATGGATTTTGGAAGATTCCTTAACCATTTATTTTCAGATATCTTGGACAAGCCTTGACGACATGTTTTAATTGTTAAGAATTATGTATTCCCTCATTATGATATTATTAATAAATAAATCATGTGATTATTAAACTAGTATAATATCCATTTTTATTTTTCATTTGATTATTTAGATGTCATATTTATTCTGATTTTATTCTTTCCATATTATGCTCAAGATTATGTTTTAATGGCATGTGTTCTTTTATTTATTATCTATGTATTTTTATTTATTCTTCCACTGTATTAATTACCCTTACTAAGAATATGATCTCACCCCTTGCTTATTTTTTATGTTTCCCCAAGATGCGATGATGTATATTATGAATAACTTATAGGAATAATCTAAGAGTCTATGAGAGATTCCTATGAAATGGATATGTTATATTTCATTTCAAGTTGTAAGGTAAAGATCATTTATGTAATAACATTTAAAAATAGCTAAAATGATCAATCCCTTGGGATTCAAGTCTTTTAGCTATTCTAATTTAAAAAAGTAAGGAACTTTCTTAGGGTTACTAGTGTTGGGGTCTTTACATATCTTATAACTCATATGTATACATATATAATCCATTTATGCTTGATATAGAGTGACAAATAAAGATTGAAAACATAAATCTCATATAGAACATACATTTTCTTTCTTAATTATTGTTAAAATATAGAAGAGGGTGAAAAATACATCACAAGTCATTTATTTATTGGATTAGAACATCACATGACCCTCATAAATATATCTAGAAAAATATCATGTGACTAAAATATGTATTTACATGAATTTCTTAAATCTAATTTAATCATGGAAAATATTTCATTACTCATCACATGATTAGAAAATTATTCATTTCGTCAGAATCCAATGGGAGACTTGATTAAAAAAACCCAACCAACCTCTAATAAGCAATGTTACAATTATTTCGATAAGAAATATATAAATATATGAAGATTCTCATGTTAGTTTTCTCACAAGCCTTAAGTAAATGGATTTATATTATGAATTAACCCTTAACTATATTTATGACTATATGATATTCCATTGGATATAATTTGAGAATCATTCAATAGCGATTCACTACTTATTATATCAATATTCTACTACACATTTCCAAATAAACATATCACCACATCACATTATACTCCTTGATGATCATCAAATAGGGAAAAATAAAATTCATACTTTGAGAGGATATTATCATTTGACTGTTCACATAAAGAAAATTTAGTTTTTATAAACAAATGATACATTATTATACTGTTACATATCTTAAGTGACATATAAAAAGATACTCTATATGACCCTCATTACAATGCTGTGGTCATATTTTCATATGTGGACCTGGTTGATTATCATATGTATCTACCTAAATGATCCCAATATATAAAATCTAAATAATATATATTATTTGATGGTATTTTCAAATGAATTGTTTAGTCCTTTGGTGCGAACATGGGTCCTTATCCTATGAAGATGGTAAACATTTGTCACGGTAAATACTGATTTATCCTTCAATGCTATGAATCACAATCACAACCCACTACCTCCATTGGTACACCAACATGGTTGGATTTCAAGTAAGTGAGATAATTACCCTCTACTCCTACCTCCAAGAGGCCACATGTTTGTTATCATCACCAAGGGTATAAGGAATGTAACCCATATGGGAGAAATTACCCTTAATAGAAGTGTTGGATATTAATATTGGATATCTATAACCAAAAAACTATATCACATAAAATAAAAATGATAATAAACTTCCCAAAATGCACAAAAAATGTCAAAATAATACTAATAAATTTCTAAAAGTGAAGTAACAAATGGTATTATTATAGATGAAACTCAACAACATCTCTAACACGGAGTCTAGTAATGTCCATAATAATATCTAATTCCCTCTTGGAAACCTAAAATATAGTTTATATATATGTAGGGGGATCATAACATGAATTATCAATACGATCATACCAAATATCTATCATGAATATATGAAAAAGGAATTTTAATGAACCAGTGAACAAGAAAATGAACCAAAAAGCACAAAATCATGTCATGTATCAATTCCCATCCTTACTATAACACTATCACAAAATAACACATCCATTTATAATAACATATAATTTAATGAATATAATCATAGTTTCCCCATAGACACTTCCCCACTGATGTTTCACTCTAATTCCCCCTTGATAAACATCATTTCCTCTCACACCTTCTAATCAATCATATCACATATCCATCCATCTCGGATGTGGTCTAGGATACACCCCTAGCCACTCCATCATCATATAGGGAAATTATTTCATACTAGAATCAATATCATAATGCACACCAATCGTGCCACCACCTCATCTATATATGATGTGGGTTAGGATTCATCCTTAACTACCCCAACATACCATATGGACTAACATATCTTTATTTAATCAGTAAAAATCTATATCACAACATAATCAAATACTAGGGTGGAGGGGAAACTTGATCATGGTGGAAATCAACCTCATTCCCTCCTCTAAAATTAATGATCCCCACCACATATCATGTCCTCATCATAATTGGGTGATATCCAATACCAACACATCTTCCCTTAGAATACATAACTCCAAATTATCATCTTCACTACTATAGAAGGAAGAGTGGCGAATATAGGTTATCAAACCATCTAATTCACCACCATCTCAGATGTTGGGGAAACCACCTAGAACCCAAAACGTATGGGCATTGGTATGGTTGTCAATCTTAGGTGTGTTATATAAATATATATTAATTAAATATAAGATTGATATATATCACACAATACATAATATATGGTGTTTATATCCAACTCTAATGGCACATCTCACAACACCACTAAAACAGCACACTACCTATTCCATCAAACATTTCCACCAATGATCCCATACACCACACAAAAAATCCACACATAAGCCACAACAAACTATATTTTATTTAAAAGATCAATTATTTGCCTAATTATTGAGTTTTCTATAAACACTTATTTGACAATCTATTTAATTTGACATTAATAGAACCATTTCATTTCACATTCAATTAATTTAATTCAATTAACATACATTAATTTCAACCTTTATTATTTAATTTTTAACCCACACAATCTAAATATAACCATTATAATTTCATTCTATCACTTCAAGTAAACTACATCAACATACTACACTATAGTTCACTAACCTCACATCATCCAATTAGATATTGTAAACCAATCTATCACCAACACCGAAATATATCACTATAATCACCAAACATAATCTGATATCACATCTTATGCCAACCAAGATTAACCTTACTACCACCAAATTCTATTTTGAACTTAGTCACCACCATCAATGGTAAAATCTCCACGAGATCCCCCAATCCTCATAAGAGAAAAAATCAAACACATCAACATAGATAAACCCATTAAGCTGACACTTCTACAATAATTCCAATTCATGATATCTCATAACAGCCCATATTATTTAGCATGGGTATTATCACACAATTCTATATTTCCATGGGAAACTACTACAGTATCCATACATAATTTCTTATTCATTTAATCATGGGTTAGTTCAAACAATACCGACCACAATGGTTTCAACAATTACATTAAACAAAACTCAGAAAAGGCTCCTACTTCCTTGATTTTGAAAAAAGAACCAAAAATTGATAACCTCATAGAAATATCAAATAATAAGAAAAAATATGACATATCCAATACCCCATTAATTTTATATTAATCCAATTATTATTATAATATTGTAGATTAATTATATCAGACAAAATTAAAACAAAAGATTTAAATTTCAATAGATTATCATAAAAGAGGTAGGGAATAAGGATACACTAACATGATTAGAGATACAAATATAACCACCCAAAAAACAAAATAATTAAGGAATTTGTAAGATATTTAGTTTTCCTATGATGTTATATTATTTTAATTTTAGTTTTATATGGATTTTTATGGCCTAGTGTGAGTAAAAAATATGATCATGGGTGTTTTTGGGGTTTTGGGGATTTTTTGATCCCATAAACCATCATTAGGGGAAAAAAGGAAAGTCTCAATATTAGTAGAAACCATTCGGGCAGGCTTCGTAGTTTGTCTAACTATGAGAGGATTAGATAGTTGTATTTAGGAGCTCGATTAGTTGGAGGAACCTGTGAGGATATAGGCTCATAAAAAAGTGAGGGCCTATATAGTTTTTAAAACTAGTTGAGGCATGGTTTTTTCACATTTAGGAAAATCATTTGCACTAACCAGGCATTGTACCCTCTTTGGATAGTGATGGTTGCATGGTTAACACACAGTTTGGTAAACCATGTGGCCTAATGTTTTGTTGGAAAATCACCTTTTTTACTTTAAAAATATTAAAAACTAAATTATTTTATAGTAATTAATTTTAGACAACCGCTTTAGTTTTGGAGCTATCCTTGAAGCTAATTAATAGGCCTAGATACTGTTTCTACGTCAGAGCATAGAATCTAGAGAATATTGTCTCATTGTAACCACATCGGTGAGTAATATAATCAACCAATGAAATTATTAGTTTTATTTAGTACTGTGTGTGCTATTTAATTTCAATCTAATATGCTATACTTTTGGGTTCATCATCCAGTCATCATTTTCTTCTGATCTGGATTGAATCATAAGCTGATACTAGATGGGTTCTCTACTACGGACCTATGGTAGGTGGTATATAACTTTCCCTTGGGGTTTCGTGCTTTAGTTTACATGTTTTTTTGTTGTTCTAGGAAACTGACTTTTTGAAAATTCCATGATAATTAACTGAATAATTAAATTGAACAAATTGGTTCCTATTTAGGTTTCTATTGAGTATCATCACGATATAGAGGTTATTTCACCAATATAATCCAACAATGAGGTGTTCATGTTCTATTTACTATTATTAAACCACCCAGGGATTGTTTGAGATTTACTTGTTTTAAGAATCCTTGTTTTAGATGAATTGAATTGAATTGATTGATTGGGATAAATTTTGCCTCTTTTTCCATGTAATAGCGTGATGTGAACTGTTCAACTGTTTAAATAAGAATTGTTATTTGATTGTGTAAACTCATGGTTTATGAAATCTCTTGAATTGATTAATGAAATGTTTTGAATTGAAATGGTAGTGGATTCCTTGGTTGGTAAACCTTGGATCCTCATTCCATTGGATTCAAAGTATATTACCTACATAGATCTTGATAACGGAAGTGGACACCTTGGATGAGATCTCTCCTAGGGTCTTGATTCTGTGGGATGTTGTGGGATTTATTCCCCCATGGATGTATATTTCATTATATCACTATAGTCATGGACTGTTGGCATGATCCTTGGATCCCAATCCAAGTCTAATAATGTTTCCATTGAGATTATCTTTGGACTAGACAAGGATTCATAGGTCTCTTATTCCTTGGATATGGCTCCATAGGGTCTGACACATCAAATTACACATATTGGTCATGGTAAACATGACTCTTCTAATTTTACTTGATGTCCATGATTTATATGATATATAGGTTATATAGAGTTTCCATGGTTGATATCAAATACTATGTATACATCATGGCCATGGTAGATAATTCTATTAATTTATAGTTTCCTTGGTATGAGATCATGAACATTGTTTTGAAAGGATCCTAGTTTGGCTTGACAGATTCACTTTAATTGTTTTACGTCTTCAATGGGAACATGTTTAATTTGTTTTATACATGTGATATACATTACAAAATGATAAGAATTTGTTTCAAAACCTGAAATTTTTATAGACATTATTGGTGGTCGATTACTAGGATTTTATCTAACACCCTATCGCAAGACACAATTGGGTAACCAGACATAATATAGGTATGCAGATAGGGACTGTGTAATGTTGACATTGTTTGATGCTTGAATTTTTTTCTATGCTTAGGAGCAGTGGCGCACAGGACCGAGTTGAGGCACAAGATACTGGATGAGATAGTTTCTTTTTTGCTGTTTTTTTGTATTTTTATACATATATTGTACTGATTTCTATATACCTATTTTGGATACTTTTTTGAGACATGAAATGGAACATAATTGTATATGAGATTACATTTTTCATTATCATATATATATATATTCCTATATTGGTTGGATATCCTTTGTATATTTATTTTTCTTCATACCCTATTATTATATATGATTTCAAATATTGTGTTACACTCTAGAATGAAGGTATATTCTCCCCACAAACACAACCAAGGAGCTTACTTCTATTCGGCATCCACTAGAGTTTGGGAAGATATGCTTGAGGCCATGTGACCTATCAGTTTAGGGAAAATTTTAGTGGATTCTAGTTCAGGACATTTCCAAATAGTATTAAAGGGATTATCATTTTAGCGTAATTATTTTAAGACAATATATAGGCACATGATGAAATTGGAATTTGGAAATGAGATGTGCTTGGGAGTAGCTAAAACATATATAGGAAATAGAAAAATTAACTGGAATAAAAATTTTAATTTTTTGGATTTTTTCTGTTGCAATTTTTTGATTCCACCATTGGGTGATTATAAGGAACCTGTAATAAACATTACATAATATTGGGTTTTAGTCTATAAATTACTTACTTTCACCTTGAGGATCTTTCCAAGTTTAAAATTTTAGATAATCGTTCCATAACTCATATATAATAAAACCATAAAATATAATTCTAACACATCTAATAAATATTAATTTTTACTATAACCCTATACATTTAAAATAAAGCATAATCCCTTTTATGTTCACTCTTCATGGATTTTAACATGTCTTATTATAATAAAATACTCCTTCATGTACCCCGTGAAAGAATTTTTTGATTATGGGATAAGAAAAAAAAATCTCACTAACAGATATATAAATAAATGAAATTGTTAGTTAGATAAAAACATAAAAAATCATTAACATTTACCATTATTATCAAAGATATTTGATAATATGAAACAAATTTTTTTCACATGAATAAAAAATCATTTTTATCAAATAAAACCATTAAAACCATTAAACTAAATTAAATCTCTTTCAGTGACCTAGAGAATTATATACAGAAACCCTTTCAAAAATCTATTAATTTGAATAACTATAAGGATGACATCAAACATTATCACTACCCAATGAGTTAGAGTAATATAATGGGGTTCACCCTTAGTAAAATCTATATCAGGAACACTCGTAATATATAATTGGTTAGAACTCTTAATATAGGATATATCAGCATCAACAATTTCTAAAAATCTATAATAGGGATCAACCCTTCATACATGTTGTATCAGGCTCAATCGTGAGCTATAATGGGGTTAAAACCTTCATATATACTATATTGGGATCATCCGTTTCATATAACACTCAAGTGAAAATTATAGATAAAAAAATAGTCATCAAAAAATTCTTTAAAGACTCTTTCTAAATCCATCTAAAAACACATTCTCATAAAAATACCCTTTTCTTTGAAAACCAACATTCAATACCCAAACACCCTTTTATTTGAAAACCAATTTTTAATACCAAAATAAAAAACTAAAATTAAATACTGTTGTATATTAATAAAACCATGTAATCCTTCAATTAAAGATAGAAATAAAAAAAATTACATCAATATGAAAGGTCATTATCACCATACTTTGAAATCATAACATTTTATTTTCCATTTATCAAAACATTCCAATTAAGACATGTATAAATATATATTTTGAAAAAATTATAATGAAATTAAAATTAGAAATAAAATCACCTCAATAATCATTTTATATCCATATAAATAAATATGTTAAATACTATCAATAAAATTTTCATAGAGAAAAAATATTTGAAAAATAAATCATTAAACATTCAAAGTGTTATATACCACTTTGAACGTCTAAAGAATAAGAACCATGAAAGGAAAAAATTATAAAAAAATTAAATAACCTTAGAATAGATATCATATAGATATTTAATGTCAAATGGGATGTATATAGACATTGGAAATGTTTGAAGGTTCATATCATCAAGAAATACTTCCACGAAAAGAGATTGAGATGAAATCCATTGTAACTATGGTAATATCTGAATCAGAAACCCCAAAAGTAATAATAATAAAATGAATCATTTAAATATGAAGAAAATAAAATAATTAATTCTATAATATGTCAAAGGGTGTAGAATATATTCTACACAAAATAAGTAAGTCGTGCATATGAAATTTATCTCACATGAGTAAAAGGTGAGATAAAAAATCAGTCACATTGAGTGTGACTTGCCACACTTCTCTTTAAATTATTGAATAGTAAAGATATTTCAATTATTTACTCAATTAAAAAACATTTTCATGTTTATAAATAATCTTATTTTCCTTATTATAATTTTTTACGAAACCACTTTACAATTATATTTACATCAAGAATTTTGAACATATTCGGCCTATTTTTGAAAACAGACATTGGTAGGTGAACTATGGTCAAAGGGTAATAATTAAAAAACATAATGAATAACAATGAAGAAATTATTGTCATATTTATACATCAATTATAAATATAAAACCAATAATACAATATGTGTATGAAAAATTAACCAATGTAGCAATCATAGTGACAGTTTGTCGTACATATGCATTAGTATCGTATCAATTTTTTAATGATAACCATGGAAAGAAGGTAAGTAACATTATATTTCAATAATTAACATAATATAATATATAAAATATTATTTAATCCTATATAAATATATATATAATTCAGGATATGTTAATGAATCACATCGCTTTGAGGATTAAGTAGTCCACACGTACACAAACGATGTTATCCATTTTTTAGTGTGTAAAAAGGTAATAAAGAAAATGATATATTATATTTCCAGAAATTTAATTATATAATTAATATAATATATATTTCATAATTAAACCCATCATTAATACATTCCATGTAATGTGGGAACATATCACATCTCATTGGGGAGGACATAGTCAACACGTCCACAAATGATGTTATCGTATTTTCAAAAAATGGATAGAATGAAGGTTTGTGTTATATAACTATTAAATAAGTATTTAGAAAACAAAATATGATATTAAAACATTATTTCCATCATAGTTACCTTCAATTAGATGTGGTGATGGAAAAAAACAAACGACATTATTTCGCATGGCAGTAGTTCGTCGTACACACGAACGGTAAGTTCGTTACCCATTTGAAGGAAGTGGGTGATGGAATATGTAGAAACCTTATAAGAAACACATATAAATATATTGAGGGTAATACTATTATTATATAAGTATGAAATAATAATTATTAATAAGTTTTGATAAATAAAAAAAGAAAAAGTTATTTTCTGAAGAATGTAACCTCTTTTTGCGATAACTCTTTTTGGTTTACACCAAAAGACTTCCGTGGATTTCTTTATTTCCAAAGTTAGTATTATATTATGAGAGGATAGATGTAGGGAGTTTATTTGGTTAGGGGTTTTATGATCCAAATGGATTGATATATGTGAATTTTTTGGGTGGGTGAGTACCTTTTTATAATGGAGGGGGAGTGACATTTTTGTAAAATAAAAAGGTAAACATTATTTCGTGGTATCCCTTAGAACATGCACCACCAATAATGTCCCCAATTAGAAAACATAGAGAAAATGGTCGAAATTTGGCAATGAAATCATGTTTTGACATGTTTTTAGGTCATTTGGACTATTAAATTAATGTTTGATGACTAGGTAAACACATTTTACTTTAATCATTGTAATTAATTTAAATTACATTCCCAAATATTATTGGTAAAAAACTATGTTTTAATTATTTGAAATTATAAATTATTTTTGATTCCAGATATGGAATCCATTTTTTTCAATTTACATCCATATAAGTTGCTCAAATTAAATTAAAACTATCTCCACAGATAGGAAAACAAAGCAGGTTTATTAAAGTAAATGTTCAAATGTTTTTAAGGATTTTATTTATAAATTAAATTTTTTTACAATGAAATAAATTGGATTAAATGATATAAAATTAATCTAATTATAAAATAAAAGCAATTAAAAACATAATTTAACTATATAAATAAATTGGACGAAATTTCAGTTATGAACTAATATTTAGTATTATTCGATATTCTTCAAAATATTGAAGTTCTCAGAAAAAACATAAAACTCACCAAATATAAATTTTTATAATTCAATTTGAAGAATTATGTTCATATTTTCATAAAAAAATTCTAATGTTTTAAAAATTTTGATTTAAAATAGGTGCTCCAATAAAAGGAAATAAAAAATATTTAAAAAATATACAGGTTTCTATGATTTAAATTTGATTTATTGTTATTTTATGTCTATGAAATTTAATAGATGAGTTTCTAAAAAATTTATAAACATGTTTAAACATAATATATTATGTCTTATTTATTCCCACAGATTAAATAAATAGGAGATAACTATAATAATTATATTAATAGTATATTATTTTCCAGTAAGAATCATCCTTGTGTGTAACATAAGTCATCAATGGAACTTGAGGTTGTCTACAATAAAAGATACTCATGGAGTTGTGTTTGCAACAAGATAAACTATTTTTTTGTGTAACACATTCTATTAATGAATTTAAATTAATTTTAAAAATATATTTCATTAAATCCTGGGATGTTACACTCTACCACCCTTAAAATGAATTCCTTCCTTGAAATTAGTCTTTCTTATCAAATGAATAACATCGGTAGAGTTTCATTATTAAAAACCACATAGTTAAAAGGTTTAGAAAAAATTAGTCTTATAAAGGTAACATGGGAAATGTAATGGTCACTGAGAGTTACAAATAACTAGGATTCTATAGAGGTAGAACATTGGTGTATGATCTCAGACTTCATAGAGGTATGTCCTTGGTAAAATTTTGGTTTATATCTCTTATGTTCATATATTAAAATGTTCATTGGATTTATCTGGGGGTTTAAATATGTTCCATGGGTTTGAGACATTAAAAATGGGGATTTGGGACATCCAATGCATGTCAACAGTTGAAAAATGGTTATAGATAACTATTCACCAAAACAATGCTAGCCTAGGGGAGGGGTGCACAATTAACAAAACTGTGAAAGGGTGGAGATCCAAACCATACGGGATTTGACAGAGGTGTTCTTCATGATTGAAGAATGGTTTTCCAAACCATGGGGGTTCCCCAGAAAACTTTTCCACCACATCCCCTCTTGGATAATGGCTAGATCATGGTTTTTACCTATTTTGGAAAAAACATGTGGCCAAATTGTGATCGCCATTAAAAAGTGTGATTTTACAAAATTGGCACCTATGGATTTTAATTATCATACCCAATTTCTTCCCAATAACTTCTATTATAAAACCTAGTGAAAAAAGTGAGACCTCAAAACTTCTTATGATGGATTTTCCTTCAATTATAGTCCATTTGGATCATTGTTGGTTGTAGATTGATGCTCTGGGTAAGTCTAACTCTCATCTTGATTTTCTTTTCCATTTTATTGATTGTGGATTTTTTTCATCTTCTTCTGACACCCTAAAACACTCTTCTTCCAATGATTCATATATTGGGACTTCAAGGAGTTATTGAATCCAAGTCTATGGATATGGTTAAGGGTGCATTCATTTTTGGAATTGAGGTAGGTGGTCTACAAGTTATATCGCACAGTCCTTATGTTGACTTGTTCCTTCATGGTTTTGTGTTTTCATCCCTTTCATTGTGCATTTAATTTCATTAGTAATATTTGGTAAATATAGTTGTTAAATGAGGATTTGAACACCTCATGACCCCATGGGATGAATTGAGGTTGACTAGACCCATTTAGGACTACCCATGGGGGTATTCCAACTATTCTGAACATAGAAAATTGTAATTATAATTCCCTAAATGAATTTTGATAAGGTACATCCCATGAAAAATATGTTGGTGCATTAGATTGAATTAAAAATGGAATATTAATGGTTTTGTCTAGATTTTAAGTAATCTAATAATGGATTTTTTGGATTGACATGAATTGAGTTAGTTGTAATAAGTGAAATTGTGCTAAGTGATTTATGAAATTTACATGAAGATCATAAGAGGGTTAATGCATATGAAATGGTGAACATGTTAATGGTAAAATTCATGTGAATTTATAAGCATGTAAAATGTGTTAATATTTGTGATTGAATCTAATAATGGATAATGATTGAAAAGTAAAATGGGATAAATGGGATAGTCTAGGTAAATTTTTATTTTTAATGAGCTAAGGCATAAGGGTTACATATGTGTTAAATTAAATATGAAATCATATTGTTATATATTTTGATGATATATGGTTTTTGGAATGGTATGTGTGGTAAATGGACAAATATATGCATGTGAACATGTATTGAATGTTTTGGGTTATTGTACAATAGAATATACACCCATAGGTTGGGTTAGACTGATTCTCTAAACATCACCCCATAATGCACAAGTTGGGGAAGGGGAACAAAGAGCTATACATCTAACGAGTGTATTTTATGAGACTACCTGGAACGAGGCTCCAAGGTATGTGTGTTGTAAATTTTTATGAAATGATTATCCGTAGAGAGATAGGGAAATATATTTATGCCCTTATAATTAGTAATTGATTGGATTGTTCCATTTTGAAAATTATGTAAATTCCTAACCCATGGAAAATATATTCGAATTGAATTAAGGGACAAAGATAGGAAAACTGAAAAAAAATGTAGCTAATGTTGAAAATGGGTAAATTAAACATTGTTACATAATGGAACCTGAGTTGTATTTTTTTAATTTGTTTTTTATTTATTATTTGTATGTACTATCTGTTTATAGTATATATATTTTAGACTATGTTGGTGATGACCTATTAAGTTGCACTCACACCCTACTCGGGCCTCTGTTGGGTACCCGAGAAAATTTCATGGTTGAAGTATAGAAAATTAGAAAAGTACCTATACTTGGGAGTTAATATGGGATTTCAGAGTGCCTAGATTAGGATACAGACTTGGAGTCAGGACCCGATTTGGGGATTCAACTATTTGTTTTTTATTTTGGTGATTCCTTCACTTTTGGAACTATTAGCATGAAACGATGTGATTATTGTTTGGATGTGGTTGTTCCATGTTTGAGTTTGGTTATTAATGCTTGTTTGTAGATTTTTGTTCATTATTTATTAAATTCAATGTGTTATCAGATGTGTATTACTCTATAAAGAGAATATAGTATCACCACGTGGCTTCTCAGACCCTCACCACTGGTTAGTAACCTATACAGTATGTCAAGGCATTCTTGAGGCCATGTCATAGTGACCAAAACATTTCATACATTAATATTACATCATTTTAAAGATAAACAACAAAATAGTATTACACATAGATGATCCAACGGTTTAGTGTCTTGGGAAAACTAGGACCATGCATAATAATTTCAGCATCAAGCATTATCTTTTTTGATCATTTATTCTTCTCTAGCTTCTTATTCTCTCATGACCTCTACTTAGTACATGTAGCCACCTAAGGATATAAATCAAAAGGTGTGACCTAGAATCCCAGTAAGAGGATAGATAAGAACAACATATCATGGGGTGAGAATAATCATAATATAGGCCATGAATCATGAGAGGAAGCATTAATAAGAGATAAGAAATGTAAAAATTAATAAAAATGAAAAATCATGTCTTAGTGGTTAACTACCACACATGCTTGTGAACAAAGCTAGAATCTTGTTCACACATCATTTGACAATTACTCATGAGATTGATCATTTTACCCAATGCATTAGAGCACTGTATAATTCCAGGAGCACCCATCACATCATAACATTATCATTTATCATGCATGACACAATGAACATAAAGCAAAAATGAACATAATTAACCCATTAAAATGCATGGGTTTCGTCTCATGATAACACATTAATAAACATTGAGTTCCAAAAATAAAGAGGGAATATCATACTTGATACATGAATCATTAATCTTTAATGAGAAGTAAAAGGTGTGTTCTTGAAAGAAGAGTTATTTTGGAAAACATTTGGTTTTTCATAACTTCCATTGAAAAACATGTATATCCCAGAAATGGTAATAAAATGATGAAAAAAAATATTTTTAAGGAGTAACCATATCAAAATGGGATAAAAGAGGGAGAACCTGAAGGATGAAAGTTGGGTTCGAGAATTTACCCATACCTTGTATCCAAATGCTTATTTCACTTTAATGTCCTATATAATGACATTATATTCATTAATTATAAATTTAAGAACCCATTAGACATGAATATAGTTCATTATGTTTTATTTATGTCATTTTATGTTCCTTTGGATGACTTATAGAGTTTAAAAATATTGTTCGGGGATGTTCGTTTTTATGGTTTTTCTTGGGTGGTTCACTTGTATTCATGAATTGCAGTTTGTGTAGAACATGTGTAAACATCCAGAACATATATTACATGTTATTAATGATATTAAACAAGTTAAAATTATCTTAATATTAATTACATTGTATACCATGTGGATGAATCATTAGATAGGAATTTAATGACGATCTTATGGGTTAATTTGGGCGGTTTATCGACCACCACAAACTTGTTTTGTTTACTCATCTAGTAATATGTACATAAGTTAGTTCTAGAACATAAATAAGAAATAATACATATATAATATCCTGTTTCGACCATAAAAATAGTTTCATGACCAGATATGTTGGTAGAAATGGAAAAACAATACTTGTCGTTCTTAAAGGTGATAGATTAACACCTTACGAACAACATTTGCATTAATAAAATAAAAGGAAGAGTAGAATGGGGTTGGATTGTATAATATCCCATTATTATCATAAAATTACAGTATATTTATTATATGGGAGTTACCATAACATTTGGACAAAGATAGGTTGTGATAGAATAAGAAAAGGACTTGAAATTGAAAGGGAATTAAAGGAAAGAGGAAGAGAAATTACCTCTTGAATCCTCCTCTCGAGATCCTCCTTAAGGGGCCTAAGCCTGGTCATTTGATGAGACCAGAAACTCTTAGACATGGGGGAGGGGTAAGGGAAGATTCTTGGGCAGAGTTTAGACAATTCATGAAGCATGAGTGGTGTGATTTGGAAAGGGGAGGTGGAGGGGTTATTTTTATATGAGGAGGGAGGTGTTTTTAGAATAAAATATTAAATAAAATAATATATCAAAAGTTAGACTTTTAATAGTAGTTTTTTGACATCTTAAATAATATATTAATATAATATAATTATTTTTAGACTTTAATTCATATTTATAATTCGAATTCATTAATTTATTAAAAGGAAAGTGAAATAAAGAGAAAAATACACTTAAATAAACCACCTTTTGACTTTTGTCTTCGAAAAGTACTTTTTAGGTTTGAAAATTGAGTATATTGTATTTTAAAGAACCATTTATGAAATTTAATATAATTTTTCCGAACATAAAGTTTATAATTTTTTATTTCATCATTTTCATCATTAATGATGCACTTTAGGATACACTTGTTATGTGAAAAAACTGTATTTCTAATATTCACTTGAAAATTGAAGTATTTCAGAAAAATCCAAAAAAGTTGCCTGAACCATTTTTCGACAGGTAGAATCCAAAAATGAAGTTCATTTTTTAAAAACAGTTTTATAAATATGATTAATTTAATATTTAATTAAAATTATAATTTACATGAAAAATAATGTTTTTAAAATTAAAACCAATTTTATAATTCTCTCAAAAATTACGTAGGGTCTTATATAATTATATAAAAACTATAAGACATATATTTTCTAATTTATGAAAAAAATTTAAGAAAATAAATTTTCTTTTAAATTAATTAATTTATTATAATTAATCATTTATGACTTACAAAATACCAAAACTTTTACAATAGTTAAATTGTCGCATTCTAAGATGCCTAAATTTTAATAAATTATTCATGGGTAAGGTTACACTTATTTGGAAAATTTAATATTAATAAGGGTCATACTACTATTCATAATTATAGGTTAGTATTCATAGGGCTATTTTACTATTCACCAAAAAATTATGTTTTCTTATTGGACCCCAAAAATCATCTTGAACACAATTGTGTATGTCGAATTTTCAAAATTTCAAAGACAGAAATGAAAACATTATGATTAAAGGTCACATAGCACTTAGTAGTTCATTATGCTGTGTTTTCATGTTATTTCATGACATATTTTTAAAAAGGAAATTTCCATCGAAATACTTTGGGTCGTTATATTCTTCCCCCCTTATGAATTTTCGCCATTGAAATTTCACTTTACACCAACAGGTGAGGGTAATTCTACTTCATCACCTTCTCTGGTTCCCAAGTAGCTTCTTAAAACTTATGGTTCCTCCACAAATCTTTGAAAAGGTGGGTTGACTTGTTGTATAAAACCTTATCTCCCCAGTCCAAAATCTCTGTTGGCTGCTCTTCATAAGAGAGATCATCTTTCAGCTATTTCACCTCTGAGTTTAGTACATGAGAGGGATTAGGTATGTACTTCTCATGAGTGGTACATTAAAAACATCATGAACATTAGCCATATTCGGTGGAAGTGAAAGCCGATAGGCCACAACTCCTATAGGATCAAGGATTTAAAAGGGGCCAATGTACCTTGGGCTAAACATTCCTTTCTTCCCAAATCACATGAATCTCTTCCCTGGTGATATTTGAAGGAAGACATTATCTCCAACAGGGAACTCCAAATCCCTTCGACGGTTGTCAGTATAGCTCTTTTGCTGACTTTGAGCAGCTTTGATGTGTTTCTGGATGACTTGAACCTTCTCTATCATCTCTTGCACAAGATCAGGTCCAAGTAACTCTCTTTCTGCAACTTCATCCCAATAGGTTGGATTTGTACATCGCTTTCCATACAGTGCTTCATATGGAGCCATTTGAATACTTGAGTGGAAGCTATTGTTGTATAAGAACTCAACTAATGGGATATGCTGATCCCATCCACCAATGAATTCTAGTGAGTAAGCGGTTAGCATATCTTCAAGTGTCGGAATAGTCCTTTCAGATTGGCCATCGGTTTAGGGGTGATAGGTCATGATGAAATTTAATTCAGTACTCAAAGCATGTTGAAGGATCCTCCAGAATTTAGATGTGATCCTTGGATCACGGTCAGAGAGAATTGAGAGTGGAACACTAGGTAGTCTCACCACTTCCGTCACATATATCTTTGCAAGTTGTTCAAGAAACATATCTTCCCTAAGAGTGATAAAATGGGCAGTCTTGGTGAGTCAATCAACCACAACCCATATCGAGTTATTTCCCTTCGTCATCTTTGGGAGACTCGTGACAAAGACCATAGGATCATTTTTCCATTTCCACATGGGTATAGACAATGGATGCATCATCCCTTTGGAATTTTTTCACTCTACTTTATCTTTCTGACATACTAATCACCTTGATATATATTCTGTAATCTCCTTTTTCAAGTTATCCCACCAAAAGTGTTCTTAGAGATCACGGTACATCATGGTGCTACCAGGATGTATATAGAATGTTGATCTATGAGCATTGTCCAATAGATCCTTCTTTATCCCGGGTGATTAAGTCACGCAAAGCCGCGTTCCAAACCAAATCACACCACCATCATTGATATGGGACTCATCCAGATTCTCTTCCTTTACCGCATTCACCCTCTTTTGTATCTCTACATAATCCCTTTGTGCTTCTTTAATCTTCCCTTGGATGGAAGGTTGCACAATCATTTGGGCATGGTAGGATGTATGACCGACCCTTATGATTCCTAAATCCATGCTTTGAATATCCATAAAGATAGGGTCTTTCTCAATCCATAACTTGGATAGAGTAGCAGGTTCTTTTCTTATTATAGCATCAACTACCTTTTTCACCTTTCTAGGATGGTAGTGAATAGAGAAATCGTAATCCTTGATTAGATCTAGCCATATCCTTTGACGCATGTTGAGATCCCTTTGTGTGAATATATACTTTAGGCTCTTATGAACGATGTATATGTCACACTTCTCGCCATAAAGGTAGTGCTCCTAGATTTTCAAGGAAAAAAGCATGGCTGCCCACTCTAGATCATGCGTCCGGTAGTTATGCTCATGGATCTTCAAATTTTGTGTGGAATAGGCTATCACATTATCATTTTCCATGAGTACACAACCCAAGATTTTTTTTGAAGAATCACTGTATACCCCAAGACTTTCTCCACTGTTCGGTAGTGTGAGTACATGTGAAGTGACCAGCCTTCTCTTTATCTCATTGATGCTTCCCTCACATTCTTCTGTCCAGACATACTTTACCTCTTTCCTTGTTAACTTAGTTAGCGGGCTTGACAATCTTGAGTTGTTTCTCATAAAACATCAGTAGTACCCATCTAATCTAAGAAAACTACGCATTTAGGTGACACTAGATGGCCTGGTCCATTCTTCAATAGCCTTTGTTTTTTAAGGATCCACAGAAATTCGCTCACTTGTGATCACATGTCCCAAGAACGTGACATGCTTCATCCAAAAGTAACACTTTTTGAACATGGCGTACAAATTCTCATTTCACAATGTCGCCAACACAAGTCTTAGATGTTCTTCATGTTCCTCCTTTCTCTTTGAGTAGATGAGAATATCATTGAGAAACACTACCACAAATTTGTCATGGTAATTTATAAAGACTCTATTGATCAAATCCATTATGATTGAAGGGGCATTAGTAAGTCCAAATGGTGTTACTAGAAACTAATAATTCTTATACCTTGTATGGAAGGCAGCCCTCTGAATATCCCCCTTCTTCACCTTTAGCTGAAGATGTCCAGAACGAAGATCCTCCTTTGAGAAGTATTTAGCTCTTCTTAACTGATTGAACAAGTCATTAATCCTTGTAGGAGGATACTTGTTCTTTTTGGTGATCTTGTTGAGTTCCTGATAGTCGATACACATCCGAATTATTCCATCCTTATTCTTTATAAAGAGAACTGGCGCACCCCAAGGCGATGCACTAGGGCGTATAAACCCTTTGTCTAGATACTCTTGCAGCTTCTTCTTTAACTCCTCCATTTCAATAGGATCCATCCTATAGGGACACTTTTAGATAGGAGTAGCTCTCGGTATGAGTTCTATTGAGAATTCTACCTCAAGATCCATGGGAATTCTAGGCAACTCTTTGGGAAATAAATCACTGTATTCCATCACAATGGGAGTTTCCACAAGGTTGGAACCTTCCTCTGACTCCACTATTTGGGAGAGGTATACTTCTTCATAGGGCATCAACACCCACCTAGATAAATGATTTTTCAAAGTAGATTCATGATCTTCTTTTCATTTGTAGAGGAGCATGGGATGGTTTGGAATATGAAAAGATATTTCCTTTTCTCTATAGTTTATATGTGCTCTTTATAATGAGAGACAATCCATTCCCATTATAGTGTTGAATTCCACCATGGGAAGTATTACAAGATTCTCTGGAATAATCTTCCCACATACGCCAATAGGGGAAGAGTCAAACACTTGGGTTGCAATGATTTTACCACAAGGTGTTTTTATAGATATCTCTACTTCAAGGTTTCGGGGATTTGATTCTATAGTTCTAGTAAAGATGCAAGATATAAAGGAATGAGTAGAACCAGAATCAAATAATACCTTTTCCATTCTTGAGTGAATAGGAAGTGTACCATGTACAAATTTATTATCTTTCTCCACTTCTGCAGTAGTGATGAAATAATCCTTCCCTTATTCTTTTGGCTTTGGTGGCTGCTGATGCTGATTACCATCGAGAACTCGAGGTTTAGTTCACTAGATTGCATAGTTCCCTAGCTCCCTACTGTTGTAGCATTGTACCATGAATGGTTATCTCAATTATTCTTCCACATTCTCCTTCCTTTTTATGTCTTTCCGATACTCTTGATAAATGTGTCCTTCTTTCCCACACATGAAGCATTTCCCCATCCCTTTAAGGAAGTTCCCTTGGTGCAACTTCCCATATTTTGGGCATGAGGGTCATTGATTTTTCTTCCCACCTTTGTCCTTAGATCGACCGGCTTGAAACTCCATCTTTCGTTTCTTATTACCATAGCCATGGGACCATTCTCTAAACTCCATCTCCACTTTGAGAGCACACCTAACAACTTATTCATAACTCCCAATGTCTCGAATTGCAAGATACTTTCAAAGTTTTGGTTTTAATCCACTAAAGAATATATCAATCATTCTATCATTATTGATAACAAAACCCAAAGCGTACAATGTAATCCTTGTAAAAAAATTTCATAGGTTGTGACAGATTCTCCTTCTTTTCTTCTTGAGCTCTATGAATTCTCTCTCTATCTTCTTACGAATAGTTCTTGGGAAATAGTTATTAAGAAGCATGATCTTAAAGTATTCCCATTCCATCTCTTCAATTTCCTCCCTTGGCTTGGTGTTCTTAATCAAAGTACACCATTGATCGGACTGTTCATCTAGATGATGAATGGATAGAGTCACTTTTTTATCTCAGAACAGTAAAGAAAAAAAATATCTTCTCCATGGAGTTGAACCACTATTCCGCAACTAGTGGATCAATAAATCCAATAAACATCAGTGGTCGTTGCCGCGTAAAAAAATCGATAGCCAGTTGCTCTATCTTTGGTGAAAGAGGATGTTCCCCATTATTATGGTTATTTTTCATGTCCTGAGATAATTGGGTAAGCATCGGCACGATGTTTTGAACTCCACCTCCCAAATTATTGGGGATGTTGTTCGGGCAATCGTTGCATTGGACCTCACACGAGTTGTTGGCATGGATTCTCCTGGTTCCCACCATTTTCTAAAATAGAATAGGTTAGAACAAAACCTAAATAAAAAATTCATGAATAAATTATTCATTTAAACAAATAATAACATATGGGATACCTATGTAAAGATTCTTTTGTGCATATTTTTACTTAGACTCATGCTAGTTTTTTTTCTATAGGGTTCACTAATCCTAATTCCAAAATTAACTAAACCTCCCTCTGATTACAAATATAGTGAGGAAACCTTTCCATAAATTACTATTAAATAATTTTAAAGATAAACAAAATAATATTATTTCAAATAGAGGATCCAATGGTTTAGTGTCTTGCGAAAACTACGACCATACATAACAATTACAACATCAAGCATAATCTTTTTTTGTTCATTTCTTATTCTCTAGATTTTTATTGGCTCTGTACCTCTCCAAATTACATGTAGACACCAGAGGATATACATCAAAAGGGTTGAGTGAGAAGCCCAGTAAGAGGATAGATAAGAACAATATATCATGGGGTGAGCATATTCATAACATAGGCAATGAATTGTTAGAGGAAGCATTAATAAGAGACTTGAAATGTGGAAATGCATAAAAATTATACACCATGTCTTAGTGGTTAACTACCGCACATGATTGTGAAAAAATCTATCATATTGTTCACACATCATTTTACATTTACTCATGAGATTCATCACATTATTCAATTCATTGGAGTACTGTATAATTTCGGGCGCACCCATCACATTTAAACATTCATATTGCGCTATATAATATCAGGTGCACCCATCACATCATAATATTATGATTTATCATTCACACCACAAAGAACATAGAACATAAATGAACATAACTAACTGATGAAAAGTAATGAGTTTCATCTCATAAGAACACATTCATAAAAATTGGGTTCCCAAAAGAAAGAGGGAATAACATACTTGACACAAGAATCTTCAATCATTAATGAGAAGTAAAAGGTGTGTTCTTGAAAGAAGAGTCCTTTTGGAAAACATTTGGTTTTTCATAAATGCCAGTGAAAATCATGCATATCATATAAAAGAAAAGTTAATGATTAAAAAATTATTTTTAGGGAGTAACTATATCAAAAAGGAGTGAAAGAGGGAGAACCCGAAGGATGAAAGTTGGGTTCGAGAATTTCCCCTTACCTTGTATCCGAACGATTACTTCTATTTAATGTCTGGTATAATGACATTATATTCCTTAATTATAAATTAATTAACCTTTTATACATTAATATTGTTCATTATGGTTTCATTATGTCATTTTATGTTCCATAGGATGACATATAGAGTTTAAAAACATTATTCAGGGATGTTTGTTTTTATGGTTTTTCATGGGTGGTTCACTTGTATTCATGAATTGAAGTTTGTGTAGAACATGGGTAAACATACTTAAAATATATTACATGTTATTAATGATATTACATAAGTTAAAATTATATTAATATGAATTACATTTTATTCCATGTGTATGAATCATTGGATAGGAATTTAATGATGATCATATGGGTTAATTTGGGCGGGTTTTCGGCCACTACAAACTTGTTCTGTTTACTCATCTATTAATATGTACATAAGTTAGTTCCAGAACATAAAATAAAACATAATACATATATAATATCCTGGTTAAACCATAAATATTTTTTCATGACCAGATCTGTAGGAAGAAATGGAAAAATAATACTTGTTGTTCTTGAAGGTGATAGATTAACACCTCACGAACTACATTTTCTTTTATAAAATAAAAGGAAGAGGAGAAGGGGGGTGGATTGTATAATATCCCATTAGTATAATAAAATTAAATTATATGTATGATAGTGGAGTTACCATACCATTTGGCCAAAGATATGTTGGGGGAGAAAAAGAAAAGGACTTGAAATTGAAAGGGAATTAAAGGAAAGAGGGGGAGAAATTACCTCTTGAATCCTCCTCTAGAGATCCTCCTTATGGGGCCTAATCATGGCCTTTTGATGAGACCAGAACTCTTGGACTTTGGGGAGGGGTTAGGGATGACTATTTGGTAGTGATTATTCAATTATTGAAGCTTGAGAGGTGTAGTTTGGCATGGCGAGTGGGAGGGGTTATTTATACATGAGGAGGGAGGTGTTATTAGAATAAAATATTAAATTATATAATATATCTAATGTTAGACTTGTAATAGTAGTTTTTTGACATCCTAAATAATATATTAATATAATATAATTATTTTTAGGCTTTAAATCATCTTAATAATTCGAATTCATTAATTTATTAAAAGGAAAGAGAAAGTTAGAGAAAAAGACACTTTATGAAATCACCTTCTGACTTTAGGATTTGGGAAGTTTTTTTAGGTTTGAAAATTGAGTTTATTATATATTAAGGAAATATTTATAAAATTTAATATAATTTGGAAGAACCTAAAGTTATATAATGTTTATTTCATCATTAAATCATTAATGATGCAATTTAGGATACACCGATTATGAGAAACAACTGTATTTTTATTATTCACCCGAAAATTGAAGTATTTCAGAAAAATCCCAAAATTTCACCCTAACCATTTTTCAACATGTAGAATCTAAAAAAGAATTCCATTTTTTGAAAATAATTTCTTAAATATGATTAATTTAATTTTTAATTAAAATCATAATTTACTGGAAAAATACAGTTTTTAAAATTAAAACTGATTTTGTAATGCTTTCAAAATTACATAGGGTCTTATAAAATTATCTAAAAACTATAAGAAATATATTTTATAATTTATCAACACATTTAAAAAAATTATTTTTATTCTAAATAAATAAATTAATTATAATTAATCATTTATGACTTACAAAATACCAAAACATTTACTATAGTTAAATTGTCACTTTCTAAGATGCCTAAATTATATTTAATTATTCATCGGTAAGGTTACTCGTATTTAGATGATTTACTATTAATAAGGGTCGTACAACTATTCATAAGGGTAGGTTACTATTCATAGGGGAGGTTACTATTCACCAAAAAATTATTTTTTTCTTATTGGACCCCAAAAATCATCTTGAACACAACTGTGTATGTCTGATTTTCAAAATTCCCAACACATAAGTGAAAAATATATGTTTAAAGGTCACCTAGAACTTAGTAGTTCATTATGTTGGGTTTTCATGTGATTTTATGACATATTTTTAAGAAGGTAATTTCCATTGAAATACTTTGTGTCGTTACACATGTGGTGACCTAGCTCAGAGAATTGGTTTAATTTCATCTCGGTCAGGAACATTACAAAGTGGTATCAGAGTGGTTCTTTTCTATTGTATTATTATTTGGAATGGTAAACAAGATGTAAGGAAGGGTAGATCCATGGAAATTAACTAATTCATGGGAGTATTTAACACATGTAAGAGGTTAAATCCAATGTTACTGGGGTGGTATTGTTGTTCATGGTGTGTTTTATCATAGTTGAATGATATTTCACTGTTGGGTAATTCACTAGTAGTTGGATGTGACTATTTTATAATATTTTACTCAAGGTCAGAATAATATGTGGTTATGTATTCATACCTATTTATAGTAACCTAAGGATATACGTGGCATGCATCTTGATAGGAACATGCAGGAATGGTGTGGGGACCTTAAGGGTTGGATGAATTTTACAATCATGAAAAATTAAAAAATATAGTCTCTAATATATTTTATTTAAATGGGTAAAAAGAACAAATGTTAATAAATGGTAAGATTATATTCTTATCAAAGGGGTGTAATAAGTTAATTTTTTTTGTTAAAGTGAGTTTTGAATAAATTAAAAACATTAATTGTAATGACCATTAAAGATAGAAATGCTCCTAAAGAAGAATGTTTTGAATTGTGAGTGGGGAATGGTTTTAAAAAGGCGTCTAATGGAAGATTTGTGTCTAAGTATGTTTTCATACACATGTTAGATATAACCCATGGTAGATATGGCCGAGGGTAGTGTTCTAGGTGTGATGATGCTCATTGGAATAATGCATACAGAATGGGTTTTCATGTCTAGTAAAGATCCTACTTTTATGAAACCTGTGGATTCTTGATGCTATATGTTTTAAGACTCATTCTTGGAATTTTAGTAAGATGCCACCAAGTTGATGCATACCATTTAAGAGGCAAGATAATTTTTTTATGAATGATCCTATAGAATTCGGGTAGAAATTCTAGAATAATATTTTAATCAAGGAGATGAGCTTTTCCGAGAGAAATTCACTCATTTTATTCAGATGATTGAAGGGAACCTAGGGTGGGGAGTGTTGAGTATATTTGATCTAATAATAGAGTTTTATTTTTAAAACCATAAAAAATTTGTCATAGAGGGTTTACTGGAGGCAACATAGTTTTGAATATATTCCATCTAAATGATTTTGGATCACCTGGAGACTCTTGTAGAGAAGTGAGTCAAGTTGTCTGCATACATGTTGTGGGGACCGACGAAGTGCAGGTGGGATGTATTTTTTTAGACCAGCCAAAAAAAGGTATTCTACATAATGAGTTCAATGAAATGTTTTGGACAATCCCTTAATCCAAAACCATGCAGTAAGAGTAGGCTTTAAAGTTCATGAGATTAAACCTGGGAATGATGTCAGTGATGGATTATGAAGGTCATTTCATGTACATGCAAAGATTTTTTTTCAGTGTAGGTGGAGGGTGAGGCCATGATGGAAATACATTTATTGCATTGTTTTATACATAAAATTATGTCTCAAATAAATTTATTCTATTTAAAGTGGTATAAAAAAGTGGTGGATGAAGCCCTCATTTCATAAGGGAAATTAAAAGAGGATTTAGGTAGTGGGATTTTTGTTCCAGTTTCACAAACTAGTGGGGAGAATTTCGAGGGTTGAAAGAGTCATTTTAGAAACCCTTTTCAGGGTGGAATGGAACATAGTGGTCCAAACAGTGGATTTTCCTCTTAGAGTGGTGATCATGAGTTTTTCTATAAGTGGGGAAGACCTAGGGAAATACGTGGCTAATTCCCCCAACAACCAGTTGAGTGTCATGATTATGTCCGAATGGGGAAGGTGATGCGGATCTTTAGTTACCCTCGATATCCATGCACATGTGGTGGATCGATTCTAGTTTTGAGTGTAGGTAAGGTATTTATTAACCCATACCAAGAAGGTAGTTAGAGTTCGATTGGATATATCGGTAGAGGTGGGGGTGTGGTGCTCTAGGGTGAGAGAATCCATACCATCAACATAGCGAAGCCACAAAAATTCAAACTGAGGCCTCAAGAAGAGGGGTAGGTCAACTTCCTATGGTTTAATCTACACATGGAGGTGGTGAGGTTGGGTTATCAATATTTCGAGGAATGTTCCTTATAGTTTTTACACTCTCTAGTGCTTTATTTAACTAGGGTGCATCATATTCATTTACTTATTCCTTTTTTTTGTTTTTTTGGGTATAACGGTGGGACATACATTTGAGATTTTATTGATTGATACACCATTTGGTGTGTGAGAAAAATATTTTAGGCAGTGTAGGGGGTGTGCGCTTAAGGATGGTGGGTACTGTTTCTTATGGGACTTATTCATTCATAATAGGTTGTCTTTTGACATAATTTTGGGTATGCATTGGATAGTTTTATACCAATAACATATTGGATATTACAGCCATAGTGTATCATTAATTTCTCTTGAGGGAGACACATATATCTATCATGGTGAGATGGATGTTTGTGTAGGCCGTACATGGAAAGTTTGTGAAATGTTGGGTGAACTCATAGCCCATGTGGTTTGTCTTATTCTAGATGATGGGGAAGTATAACATCTTGTCATTACTCCTACGATAGGTTAGTTTGAGGATGCGTTTCATGATTATTTAATGGGAGTACCAACTAAGAGGATGTTTATTTCACAATAGAGTTACTACTTTAATCAAAACCAGTTACCATTCCTCCATATATAATGGAAAAGAAAGAAATCTAGGAGCTTAAGACTAAGTTGGAGGAGTTGGAGAATAAAGGGTTTATCCATCCTAGAATGTCACCTTGGGGATATCCTATGTTGTTTTCTAATAAAGATAATAGATCCTTGTGAATATGTTTTTATTACATGATGCTGAATCAGATTTTGGTTAAGAACTGATACCATGCTCCATGTATCAATGATTTTTTTACCAGCTAAGTGGTGATTTAGTGTTTTCAAAAATTTATTCGAGGTTGGTATATCATACTATAAGGGTTAAACCTTTTTATACACCATGAAATTCATTCTTAGTATGGTATTGTGTGTATGACTTTGTTGGGATTTCATTCAGGTTACCTAATACTCTATGAATGTTTATGGATATGATGAATCGAATCTTCCACATATATCTAGATCATTTTTTAGTTGTCTATGTTCATAACCTATTGCTGTACTCTAATACTTATAAATATATTTATAAACATCATGAAATAATTTTGAGTATACTAAGAGAGCATATGGTATACCCAAAAATATTCAAATTTCATTTTTCAATCAACAAGTGGAATTTTTTAGGGTGAATCATCTAAGTGAAAGGTGTATCTGTGGTTCCAGGGAAGGTTCCAAAAATTGTGTCTTGGGTGTAGCCCAAGAATGTTTATGATGATCAAATTGTTCTGGCATTGGTGGTATATTACTGAAGGTTCATTCAAGACTTCACTCAGCTGGAAGAATCACTCTCAACTTTGGCCGACAAGGGTATCATGTTTTAGTGGTCTGGAGCCTGTGAGAATTTCTTTCAAGGATTAAAGTGGTAGTTGAAAACTGCACTGATTATGATCTTACCAGAGCCAGGTAAGAGGTATACCTTATTTTATGATGCGTATGGTGTTGGGATTGGAGTAGTTTTGATTCAAGAGAATGTATTTGTATCATATGGGTCATAATAGTTGAGGAATCAAAAAATAAATTACACTATAAATGTTCTTGATTTTGATGTCGTGGTTGATGCTGTAAAATGTTGGTGGAATTGCTTATTCGGAGAATGGTTTACAGTATATACCTATCATAAGAACCTGAAGTACATATTCTCATATTTTATTGTAATCTCCATTAGTGAATATGTGTTGATTACATGGAATACAATGAATTTGAGATGGTTTACAGACATGTAAAGTAAAATAATGTTTTATATGATTTGATTCAAAAGAATATTAATGAAGTGGTTCAGGAATCATGTTTAGAGTTGAAGATAATGAAAATGTTTGCTGAGATGCATCTAGAGGTATATGATGGGCACGAGAAGATTAACCAGTAATACTCAATATTTTTCCCACACTTCTAATCCATATCATAGAGAAGATGTATGTAGATCTAAAAAATTTATCTTTTAAGGGATGCGTTAATGTTGGTGTGTTATCTTCTGGTGAGTCTATTGGGGATAATGGGATAATTTATGTTCATGGTTGTCTAGTTGTACCAAGAATAATGAAATATGATTTGTTTTATGAGTTTCATACATTGAAGTCAGAATTTCATACTAGTTTGACTAAAATGTATCATGATCTTCATAGGATGTATTGGCGGCTTGGTATGAAGAAAAAGGTTACAAGTTTTGATGCACGATGCCTTATCTATCAGTAGGTGAAGGATGAACAGTGGTGACTTGATGTTTTTTTGTAGAAATATCCCATTCATGAATTTGATTGGGATGAATTAAAAATGAATTTGGTTGTAGGTATTCTGAGAATTATTTGGATAAATTATGTGATATGGGTGGTAGTTGATCAATTGAATAAGGTGGTTCATTTCTTTATGATCCAAGAGACTTTTAAAATGGATCAGTTCGGTGATTTATATGTTCAATAAATAGTATAGTTTCATGGGGTGTCGTAGGTTATAGTTTTATATCGAGATCTAGGATTTACATCATGCTTATAGTAGGGATTTCATATAGTTCTTGGCACTCAAATGTTTTTGAGTTCATATTTTCACCTACAGAAGGACAGAAAGTCAGAACATACCATTCAAGTGCTAGAGGAAATATTGAGGGATAATGTCCAATATTTTGGTGGATCATGGTAATAGAAATAATATATTGTTGTGTTTTAATAAAAAAATATTTACCAAGATATGATTCAGATGGTACTATTTGAGGGGCTTTTTGGAAGACCGTAAAAATATCTGTTTTGTTGGATGAAATCTAGAGAATCAATGTTTTTGGGATTGAGTCTCATGTAGGAGATATATGATATGGTTTAGCTAATATTTTTTATCCTGGAAACATCTCAAATTAGGAATAATTCATATGATGATAACCATTATTGGCCTCTTAAGTTTGTGGTGGGTGATCATTTGTTTCTTCGGGTGTCTCTAAGGTTGTGTCATCATCGAATTCAGATTCAGTGAAAGTTTGAGTCCAACATTAGGGGTCATTTGAGATTGTGGAGAGGGTTGGAATGGTGCCATATTGATTGGATATTATATATATAGGTATAGTGGTATTCATGATCTTTCTCATGTGTCACAACTTTAATAGTATCACCTAGACATATCTCACATGATTGATTTTGAGAATGTTGATCTTAATGTTTTTGAATCCATTGAGGAGAATCTAATCTGTATTATGTAACATATCAAGAAATTATTATGGGATAAGACAGTACCTTTGGTTGAAGTTCTATGGTGGCATGGTAATGTTTAGGAAGAAATTTGGGATAGGGAGTAAGATATGTGGGCTCACTAGCACAATCTCTTCACTTCAGATGCCTGGTAATGATTTGGATGAGTGGATCAAGGAAAATCCATTATGATGTGGGTAGGATGTAAGATCCCGGGAATCATGGAGGTATTTAATTATTTAAATTTTGGTTTATATCTCTTAATTTTTGTTAATGAATTGCTCAAGAAATGTATGTGGAGTTTTGGGGGTGTTCCAGATGTTCAAGACATTAAATAAAAGGCATTTTGGCCATAAATTCCGTGTTGCATGATTGGAGCCTGTTTTGAGACAATAGTGACACGAAACCATTCTGGCCAAGAAGTGGGGTGCACAGTTAAGAAAACTGTGCAAGGGGGAGATCCAAACCATGTCGGATTTAACCAAGGAATTCTGTACAGTTGGGGTATAGTTTTCTAAATCATGCATGTCACCCCAAGAAACTGTGAGACCTTCACCCCTCTTGGATAGTAGATAATTCACGGTTTGTGCATGGTTTGTCAAATCATGCAGCTTAACCATGCACCGTAGTAAAAATTTTGAGTTCAAAAAACATCCCGCAAAAGATTTTATTTCTCTTACCAGATGTTTTCCCCATTTCATCTCTCCTCAACCCTCGTGAAGAACTCAACCTCCCAAATATTCCAAGGGTTGATTCTACTTTGATTCGAGGACATATGAAGCACATTTGGTTAGGTATTGAAGCTCCGAGTAAGTCTAATGATCCTCCTAATTCCCTTTTGGGGATTGGGGATTATATATTTGTTCTTATTCTTCAGAATAACTAATAATTATTTTTCAAATGGATCATAGGTTGGGGAATCCAATTGGGTTTGAACCTGGATATAAGGCTAAGGTTAAGGGCACTTTCATCTTTGGATTCAAGGTAGGGGGCGTACAATTTATATTACATTGGATTTTTGTTGATTCGAGCTTGAATGATTGTGTGTTTACGTGACTATAGTTGTGTTCTTTATTATGTTAGTAAAATTTTGTAAAATAGTTGGCTAAGTAATGGATTAAACCCCACACATTCCCTGTGGGATGTGTTGAGATTTAATTGACCGGTTTAGGGCCACCCATGGGGAGCACGACATTCCCAAACATAGAGCATGTTAGTGTTAAGAATGAAATTGAAATTTATTGAAATAGATACCATGATAAATGTGTAGACACGATGGTTCAAATTATATTAGGGAACTAGTGGTAGATTTGTCTAGTTATTGGAAATGGCATAAGGGATTGTTTGGCATAATGAGAAAATATGATAATGTGAATGTGTCAAATAGATTATTAATTTATAATGGAAATGTTTTAATGAATATTTAAAATGAAATGATATATGTGTAAAATGGTTCAATATATAGAAATTATTTAATATTATAAATGGGTTATTACATGGAAAGGGATATTTGTTAAATGGGTAATGCTAAGTAAATGGTAAATGGGTTAATGTGTTAAGGCATAAGGGTTATTTTGTTTTAAATGAAATGTGAATTGTGTTTGTTTTGTTCTTTGGTCTTGTAAGGTTTGTGAAATGGTATATGATGTAAATGGATAAACATGCATGTGAACATGGCTTGTTTTTTGGGTATTTTACATGAGGATCTACGCCCATGGGTCCATTTAGAGTGAGGCTTTGAACCCCACCTCATAATGCAAGAGATAGATAAGGGTACTGAGGCTCCATACCTCTAACATATTATTTTGATGAGACTAACCTGAATAAGGCTCTAGGGTAAGTGTGATTTAAATATTTATCTGTTTTTTTATCCATTATGAGATAGGGAACTTGATTTAGACCCTTATTCTTAGTAATTTATTAGCTCATTATTTTTGAGAGAATAATGTAAATTACTAGCCCATGAAACATGTATTGGGAATTAATTTAGTGATGAAGATGGGATAAATGATAAAAATTGAGCTAATGTTTTAAAGGGGTAATGTAAAAATTGTAAACTAATGTCACCAAAGTGGTCTTATTTACTTTATTTTTTATTTAGAACATTAATGCACTATATACATTGATTGGATGTTTTATAGACACCATTTTTGATGGCCTACTGAGTTGTAAAGACAACCTTCTCAGGTAGCATTTGGGTCCCTGAGAATATTTCATGGTGGTAGTTCAACATAACGAAAAAGGATCCATGATAGGGAGTTTAGTTGGACTTGTGGAGTTGATGGATAAGCATCCAAACATTGTGTTATGAAAAATTTTGGGGATTGAGAAGTTTGTTTTTATTTTGGTATTTTCTTCACTTTTGGTATTAATAGCATGACATGTTGTTGGCGCCAAAATATGGCCCGAAAGAAAGGAGCAAAAAGGAATGTAGGCGCGCTGCCTCGCGAAGCCCCGACGCGAAACACCCTCGTGAAGCAC
The DNA here is from genome assembly GCA_963277665.1 of Viscum album. NCBI lineage: Eukaryota > Viridiplantae > Streptophyta > Magnoliopsida > Santalales > Viscaceae > Viscum > Viscum album. Next base: position 1,265,246,188 of record OY728129.1, on the reverse strand, counting down.
CCACGCGAAGCCCCGCCGCGAAGCGCCCCGACCCTCGTGGCCTCGCGAAGCTCCAGAGGCGGTGATGCTCCGCGAACGCCTTTGTCGTTCGCGAGCTGCCGCGAAGCTCCAGAGGCGGTGATGCTCCGTGAATGCATTTGACATTCGCGAGCCGCCGCGAAGCTCCAGAGGTGGTGATGCTCCGCGAACGCGTTTGACGTTCGTGAGCCGCCCTAAAGCTCCAGAGGCGGTGATGCTCCCCGAACGCCATTGACGTTCACGAGCCGCCTGGAAGCTCCAGAGGCGGTGATACTCCGCGAACGCGTTTGACGTTCGTGAGCCACCGCGAAGCTCCAGAGGCGGTGATGCTCTGCGAACGCCTTTGACGTTCGCGAGCGCGCCGCGAAGCACCGGAGGCGGCGCGCGAGTTTTGCTCCGCGGTGCCCCTTCCCTATAAATACCGACCTCCCCATGAGTCCCGCAGACGTACAATCTGACCTTTCAGCTTCTCCTCTCCCAAATCGCGAAGCACGCTTTGCCCCGAGAATCATGAGCTCCGCGAGGTATTCCTACTTCGCGAGATGACTCTACTTTGTCTCGTTCTGAGCCCCTCTTCCGAGAGGGATGCCCATCGCGAAGCTCAAGGGCATTCGCGAAGGAAGGGGATTCCCAAGGGAACCCGGCCAGCCATGGATCACTTGTGCTTCACGAAACACCCAACCCATACTAGTGATCCCTATGCTAAGGCAGGATCACTTCACATCGCGAAGCACACTGCTTTGCAGGACCCTACTTCGCGAGGCACCCCTTCTTCGCGAGGCCATGCTCCACGAACACTGTTCCACTTCGTGACGCACCTTCCATTCGCTCCCATGCCCCGTGCTAAGGCCAAGGAACTCCACCTCGCGAAGCACACTGCTTTGCAGGACCCTGCTTCGCGAGGCACCCCTTCTGCGCGAGGTAGTGCTCCGTGAACACTGTTCCACTTCGTGAATCACCTTCCATTCCCACCCATGCCCCGTGCTAAGGCCAAGGCACTCCACTTCGCGAAGCACACTCCTTTTCTTAGCAATTCCTCTTCCCGTGCAACCCTCCCGGTTTGCACGATGTGATTTCAATGCCCCATGGACAATACCACCCGTAGCGTTGCTTCGCCTAATGCTTCTTCGCATAGGCACGCTAACGGCTATTGCTTCTTCGCATAGCCACGCTAACGTGGACCCCTTGATGGTTCGTCCCACAACCCCCCTTGGCCATGGACTTGCTGGTACCTTCCCTTCCCCAAGGACCAGAGGGTACCGGTTATGTAAGTCCTAGGGGTTCGGAGTGAACCCCCTTCGTCCGAGCTGCAGGACGTTAAACTGCCAAGCACCACGTCCCCAACACATGACGCTAAACTGTGAACCGACCCTGGGCCTCCATCCTGGAGTAAGTCCCAACACCATGGGCCGCCTAATGCGTAAGCCCCTTTTCGCTTCTCACAGACGCATCCTTCATGACGTGATCATCAGGTCCTTGCAACCTCTTTTTTCTCAAACCGAGCATGACTCACATGGGCTTAGAGTGAGCACCGACCCTGACACCCATTCCATTGCGAACTACGAGGACTTTGATCCATGTCAAGGCATAGTACGTAGGAAGCCTCTACGAGGTTCATGCCCACCCGTCATTTACTCACGTCGGGTCCCATTCCGTCCATCATGACGTTAAACTGCACACCCCCGTCCAGGATGACGTTAAACTACACACCCCCTTGTCCCACATGACATTAAACTGCACACCCATTCCATTTGAACTACGGGGTCTTTGATCCATGTCAAGGCATGGTATGTAGGAAAGCTTCCCAAGGTTCAAGCCCACCACGAGTGGACCAAGGTCCACCTTCACGTCGGTTCACCGACAAAGACCAACCCAAACTACGAGGACTTTGATCCATGCCAAGGCATGGTACATAAGAAACCTTCCCGAGGTTCAAGCCCACCACAAGCGGACCAAGGTCCACCTTCACGTCGGTTCGCTGACAAAGCCCCATTTGAACTATGAGGTCTTTGATCCATGTCAAGGCATGGTACGTAGGAAGCCTCCATGTGGTTCAAGCCCACCCACCATCCGGTCGTTCCGACCTCATCCATGTCGGTTCACCCTCATCCCGCATGACATTAAACTGTATTCCACCCGAACTACGAGGACTTTGATCCATGTCAAGGCATGGTACGTAGGAAACCTTCCCGAGGTTCAAGCCCAACAATCATTGGACCAAACCGTCTCCTTGTCGGTGTGCCAAGCCCCCATTTCACCCGAACTACGAGGACTTTGATCCATGTCAAGGCATGGTACGTAGGAAGCCTCCCCAAGGTTCAAGCCCACCTATCATTCATTCACGTCAGGGTTCATTACCATCTCACATGACGTTAAACTGTATTTCACCCAATCTGAACTACATGGTCTTTGATCCATGTCAAGGCATGGTACGTAAGAAGCCCCCATGGGGTTAAAGCCCATCTCTCATCGGACCAAGGTCCACCTTCACGTCGGTTCACTGACGATGCCCATCGGACCAAGGTCCACCCTCATGCCGGTTTACCAGCACCGTCCCGAACTACGCGGACTTTGATTCGCTGCCACGGGGATACGTAGGAAGCCTCTTCAAGGCTCAAGCCCAACTCCACCGTCGCCCCCTTGCGATGGTCCCATTTCACTCCCCTTTGTTCCATTCATCCACTATCCACCCCAATCCTCGATCGGACCGTCATATATCGATGAGACCATGTCGGTACACTCTTCACAGCTGCCTATGGGCTGGCCCCTGTATCGGCATCCTTTCAAGAGAAATCCCTCAAACCGATCCATCCTAGCTAATGCTCTGATCGGGCTGATCCGTCTCCGCTGGACGTTAAACTCACGGCATACCCTGTGTTAACCACGGGAAGCTGAGGAAAACCTCAGATATGTGTCTATGGAATATAATTATCTGCGTTCGATGTGGGATGCCTCGGGCTTCCACGCCCTCGAGAAGCCCTGTGACCAGGGACGACAGACAGACACGCCAGGTTCCCCAGCATCCAGACACGCTACTGATGCCTCAACGTGACTACTCCCCCGACTGAAGGTTGCTGCCCTGACTGGACCCTTTGGAATGTCCCGACAGAAGCAGTGTAATTAACCGGCATCCATGGAAACATGGCACTGGGAAGAGTTTCACGAACTACATATTAAATCTATGAGGGAGACCCGGACTAGGTAATGAGCTCTGAGGAGGAATCCACGGAGGAAAGAACCGACATCCCATCATCCCATTTCGATCAAGGAGCAGACTTACCTGAACAAGGAACGAATGCCACCCGCCTTTGGAAATCGGGGATGCGGGGCAACAAAGCCGCGCGTCCTCCTCCGCGGACAGACGGATGCGCGCGCGCCCCGGTGAAAGCGTCGGAAACAGAAATGGTGAACCCGACGTGAAATTATTCTCCTCAGTATGGAGATTAGTAGCGTTCGAGACACCAGTAGATTGATGTGTCGCCGGATCCAGATATCCGGCGCCTGGTCCCGCCAAGCAAATAGCGGGCCTGTCGTGAAACTCACCGGAAGTCGGGGCAGTAGAACGTGGGGCACTCCGTTCTGCAGCGTGTTGGCGTGGATCCTTCTTACAGACATGGAGAATGGAAGGACACTAGGGCACTGGCTGTCAATCCTTTTCCTCTCAGTGCTGATGAGTTGATCCCTTCGTTTCTCAGGAACCAGGTTGCTGTTACAGAGACGCGATCATCACCCTCTAGCCTACGTAGGGGCAGGGGAAACATCGCCACGGCCACCCCACATGGCGCCGTTACTGCTATGAAGGCTGCCACATCGCGGAATACGGGGCGCCCACATCCCCTTTCCCCATCCGAGGTCATCCAGCGAAGTGTGATCAACAACCTCATGCACAGGTACGAGGAGGAAGGGGTCATCCCAACTAGGGATATGGCCCTCCTGGACCTGGAGGCGTCCAGGCCTCACCGTCAACGCCGCCCTAACATGGCGCGTAGGGAGCCCCTAATCCCCACCCCAACGTTCAATCGTTTCGGGAGCCTGTCCCCGGAACGCCTTGACGACTCCTCGCCTTACGCCGAAGAGGCGGGCGCCCTCCGGCTCAGCCCACTCAGGGTCCTGACCCGAGGGCTCCAGGCGAGAGCTCCCGCTCGGCCGCGTCAGCGCCACCGCCCGTCTCCATAGGAAGAGCAGGCAGGCCATGTCCCTACACCACCTGCACCAGCTCGCCTGACCCGACGTCGGCGTCGGGCCCGGGCCGAGGACGCTCGCCTGGGCGCGTCGACGTCGACAACTATAGTGGCCCGAGCCACCGCCGACGTGCATCACGAAGCCCCCGCATACACTGAGCAGGGGAACTCTTTTACCCAACCAGGATCGAGACCCCAACTGCCCCACGGGCAGGCTGGGTTGACTCTCCAGGTTGCTGGCCCAAGTGGTGATCGCCGCGAGCTAACCCGCGGTGATGTCACCCCGTACGGAGGTCCTCCCCGTACCACTACTTCACAGAGTGTGGGCCTTCCCCGATCTGAAGTCTGTCATGGAGGCATTCCTCGTGCTACCCCCATCCCGAAGGAAGACCTGCCCCACGGCAGTGACCCCTAGTGCGGAAATCTTTCCCGCGCCCACTATACAGGGTATGGAGTCCATCCTCCTACCCCCGATCGCCGATCTGAAGGAGCCATCCATCCGGTCCTTCTCCAACGTGGGGACCCTCCCTACGTCCTCTCTGCAACCGGCGAAGGTCCTCCTCGCCCCAGCAACTCGAGGAGTAAAGGTCAGCCTCGCTCCGCCCGCGGCAACCATGGAGGTCCTCCCCATGCGCCTGCCAATTCCAGCAGAGGCCCCGCCTACATGGGTGCTGTTCATGGAGGTCCTCCCCATGTACCCTTAGACATTTTCCCCGGTTCCCCTCGCACCTCGGCCATCTCGAGTGGGGGCCCTCTCCACCACGGCGCCAGCACCGCCTCGGGACTCCATGATAGCGATCAAACCTGTTTCGAAGAGCCACCCCGGGTCAGGAGAGAAGGTCTTCGCCGCCACAAGAAGAGTCCTGGGAAATCCCGGGTGGAGATCAAACATGTCCACTTCTCCGACTCGGAGGCAGAATGCGACTCAGCCATGGAGTCTTCTCCCCACTCCTCCGTATCAAGGACTGGGGCAGGAACTAGACGCGTTAGCCTCATTCTCCCAGAACATGAGGTCCACCGGATTCCCATCTCCCTCCGCAGGTATATCCAGGAGGAAGAGATTCTGGGAATTCCACAGGTCTCGACCGCACAATCGCCACCATCGTCACCAGAAGCGCCCTCTACCTCTACCAGAGATCACTGAGAGCTATTTTGGGGGCCAATGGCGGTAGAGCGACAACATGACCAGGCACTGGTAGCTGTGATTCTTGTGCCGGAAGCTGTGGCTATCAGCCCATCGTACCATGACATCATGGCTAGGTCACCTTGCTCTTCGGAGGATGGCCCGGAGTTCAGCGGCCAGTCAGCTCATTCGCCGTATTCTCCACCTCCAAGTCTACTATCCCAGAGGTCCACCTCGGTACCGCTACCGGTCCCTCAGCCGCGCCCGGTTGACGAGTGGGGCAACACAGGGCCAGAACCTGAGTCCGAGCCCAAGAGCTTCTGGAGTATTCTTGCAGCAGATTACTTCCCGGAGAAATTCTGGCCGATGGCAGCGCTGAATTTTCGCGTACTGGAGTCTCTTACCCCTGAAGAAGTGGGGTGCTTTTGTTGAACCCTGTGGGCGACAAACTTCTTCCTCCTTTACGAACGGGTGGTGTACCCCAGAAGTCGGGAGCACTTCGAAGAAATCGGCGAGCAGTGCCGCCTGATCGATGCGTCCGCACTCCTTGTGACCCAGTACCCTGAGTCACCAGGCCGCCAGAGTTCCCTTCAACGGAAATGCGTTCAGAGTTTTAAAGCACTCCGCAGAATCGTCAGGGAAGCCACCCCCCATGTGCAAGTCCGTGGTTGGGGACACTATGCCGCTCTCCTCTTTGATCCCATCTGACGGCAGCCCGATTCGCTATGCGACATCGAGGACATGCCTTTGAGAGGCGTTGCGGTCCACATGGCTGACATCGTGGAAAAGGAAGACGAGCTCGAACTCTTTGATGGAGACTTACCCATCGAGGGTGTACCTCCACTGCTGGACCCATCAGAGAGAGTTACCCGTCAGCAGAGGAACCTGCTGGGCCTCCCCGTACCCACCGAGTCGCTGGCACTCGGTCGAAACACCGGAAAGGGTAAGGAGCACGTCGGAACTGTCAAGCACTCCAACCCGTATGCCTCTGTGAAGAAAACGGACGAAGATCCCGAGAAGGCCACGTTACGCCAGCAGCTTGCCGAGTAAAAGAGGCTGGTTGACGAACTCTTGGCTGAGCGCACCGCAGCGCGGTGACCCGACTATGGTAATCCCAGGCCGGGGCAACAGGGGCAGGAACAATTTCCCCCCGGTGAGATACCTCCGGGAAACCCTGATCATGCTACTGCCGTAGACAGGGCAGAAGCTGGGACGTATAACAAGAGGGCGCGATAAATTTCGCCAACCCCCACTGAGCGACGGGGCAACCCGAAGAATCCATTCCGGGTTCCCCCAGTCGCCCCGTAGGTCATCCAGCCAGTTGACCCACGAGCGGCCGAAGCCGTCTACCGTGTTGAAGAACCTGGCAATGCACTTTTGGTTAGGGATCCCCGTCAAGACAGGGACCCCCGCCCGGATGATATTATTGCGGCACTCACAGCCCGCCTTGAAGCGTTAGAAACGTGGCAGGTGGCGGTCCCACCGGATGGCAAGCCTTATCCCGCATGGGTGGATGACATGCCCGCACCTCCAGGTTTTGGGAACCCCACTTTCTCACCCTTCAACGGGACAGGGGACCCGCCTCAGCACTTGGCTCATTTCTCTTCCAGGTGTGGCCCCATGCTGGGGACCCCGGCTCAGCAAGAAGCTACTAAACTCTGATGTTTTGTACAGACATTGGAAGGTACGACATTTGTTTGGTACAACCTGCTCCCTATCGGATTAGTGACCAGTTGGGAGGATCTCCGTCGGCAGTTCCTATACCAGTTCAGCTACACGACATGGAAGACCAGCATTGCAGACCTCTTCAAGTGCAGGCAGAGGCCTGGCGAGCGGGTTGCCGATTTCATCGCCCGGTGGAAGGGACTTACATATTCCCTCGATATGCCACTGACTCAGGAGCAATTACTGACGATGTGTGTGGGGAACGTCAAGACAGAGCTGGTACCCTCTCTGATCACCCAGAACTACCCTGGAGGGTTCAGGGATTTCTCAGATAAGGCTCAGCGCCTCGAGGAAGCTCTACAATAGGCTAGTCAGGCACGTTTGCTGCCCCCCATGATCCCAGCCAGGAGGGCCGCCAGGGTTGAACCCGCCACGGTGGCCCAAATAGAAGCCCCGAGGCAGCTGGAGTTACTGCCGATGGTACCAACCCCGCAACCCCACAGAGGTCCTCCACCTCAAGAACAGGCTCCTGCCCAGCAGCGACCGCCTAAGAATCGACAGGTACCCCCGCGCAATGCGCCACCGCCACCTAGGCGGGACAATTAGGCGCCGCCTCCTCAGCAGGCCCCTCCGGACCCTCGTCAGGGCCAGGCCCCCAGGGCCCCCTATCCGGAAAGAAGGCACCAGACTTATTCGTTTAACGAAAATCAGGTCTCTAGCTATTTCCGAAGTGCTCTAGAGCAAGGGATTGTGCGCCTGCCTGAGTGCAGAAGGCCGGCAGAGGCAAATCTCACTGATCACCCCAACTACTGCCCTTATCATCGGATTCTGGGGCACACGCTCAAGCAATGCTATGTGTTTAAGGACTGGATTCAAGACCAGGTCAACAAAAACATAGTAAAGTTGGGCCCGACACCAGCACAAGTCATGGGTGTCTTTGCAGGATCAGAGATCGACAGCGACAACGAAAGCGAGTGGCAGAAGGTCCCCAACCGCGGATCTCGGAAATACAACGACCGGATGGCTCGAAAAACTATCGTCTGTGCCCACGGTATCATCCGGGCACACCTGAAGCAGTCAGAGCCTTCATAAGAAGTATTCGGTGCCTCCGCATCATCTTCGCAGTCGACCTCTTCCCAAAAGGGTAAGCAGCGGCGACGCTAGAAGAAGCAACGCGCACCCCCAGTGTCATCGTCATCCCGCACTCTCGGCGATTTTATGCCCCCTGAAATGGGGATTCCTCCCAGAATCCACCCAGTGGCGGATGAATCCTCGAGCGACAGTTAGGGGTACACTTCGGTTAACACCGCGGAGCTGGTAAAGCCCTATATGACCCCCGATGAGGGGGAACGCTAGGCAGACCTCCACAACGTTCCCAGCCGACGTCAACGTCAGCGGGATCGCAATCGCGCCGGTCATCGAGGTATGTCAGCAGGCACTTTTGGCCAAGCCATGCATGCTACTGAGACCAGGCAGCAGGCTCAGCGTAGATCTCAGCACGCATAACCCCATCTAACGCCCTCGGCTCTACCTCCACCGTCGTTCGTGCTACTGGATCGGGGAGAGCTGCCTCGTTCATATCACAGCCAGTCTTGCCCGGCTACAGGCCAGCCTCTGCTGCCCAATCCTAGTCCAAAGACTATCCTCCAGGCTTCAACTAGTAGGCAGCAAGATGTACCCAGTACTAGCCAATCGTCGGTTCAACCGGCAGGACCCGTTGTGCCTCCAAGTGCCGAGCGACCTTCTGTAAGCAGAGGTTCGTGTTTGGCATGAAAGTATGACATCCTGAAGCCCCTGGCCGGCATTCCAGCGAGGCTCTCCATCCTTGAGGCCCTTCTCCGGTCATCCGAAATGCGCGAGGCACTTGCCGAGGCCTTAAAGAGCCCCCTCCAGTTTGAGACGGAGGTAGCAGCTGCAGAAGCCTTCCATACTGAGGCGATTGAAAACGCCGAGTGTCAGGCGGTTATCTCGTTCTCCGGTGAAGATGAGGACCCTCATATACATGGGCACATTCGCCCGCTGTACATCACTGGCCACTTTAATGGTGTGGAAATCCACCGCTGCCTCATTGACACGGGTTCTGGAATCAATCTAATTCCGACCCGGACGTTGCGAAAGCTGGGTCTGTCTGAAGGTGATTTGACTCCCTCTGAACTCAGGATCCAGGGGTATGACAGGACTGAGCAAACCCCAGTCGGCAAGATCCGCCTGAAGACTCAGTTCGGTGGCTTAGTTGCTAGCACCGAGTTCATGGTCGTCTCTCAGGACACAGCCTATAACACGTTGATGGGTATGCCATGGCTCCATCTGCATGCAGCGGTCCCTTCGTCGTATCACCAGTGCCTCAAGTACTCCCTCAACGGTCGAGTAGGCGTGCTCCAAGGAGATGCGTCCCCTTTCGCTTCTTGTGAGGCCCACTACCTAGATGCGGGTTATTACAAAAGTAAGGGTAAACAAATCCTAGTAGGTAAGGATGGACCCGCCCCGGTCACAAGTGATCCCTGGGAAAATATGGATGACGACTACATCCTTCCGATCCATCAGTTGGAGGCCACGACCCCCGACATGGGGCAATGTTTTGTTGTTTCAAGTACGCATGGAAGGCATGTTCCCGTGTCCATGTGATGGTGGAAAATCACCTCGTACTCCTACATCAACTAGGCTCAGGTCGTCCCAGAACCTCCTACCACTGTACGGTACCGGGACGTCAAGCTTATGACGACAACGGTATGCCATACGTGTCTCTTCCGCTGGGCTGGAATCCACCGACTCAGGCCGACACGTCACCACTGCTTTGATATTATCAAACGTGGCCCCTTAGGATGAAGGCCAGATGGGATAGGATCGAATGCCTTCATTGCTACGGTCTCAATGGAAAGTGAGTCTCTCGATGTGATGACCGCCGCTGCCCAAGCTGGCACTAGCTGCCCCTTGGGTTTCGATATCCTAGAAGTATCTTCCGTCGCGGGAAGTCCCCCTACGGGTGGGGAGGAAGACCTGGAGGATGCTCCCCCCCGCCTTTGAAGAAGGCGTCTCTACCACAGTTGATGAACTGGTACAGGTGAACCTTGGTAGCGAGGCAGATCCGAAACCCACATTGATCAGTGCAGCCATGTCCCCCGAGGAGTGGTTGCAGTACGTAGACATCCTCAAACAGCACCGTGATGTGATTGCTTAGAGTTACAACGAGATGCCAGGACTAGATCCCCAGGTAGTCGTTCACCGTCTGGGTCTCCCGGCAAAACACCGTGGGTTTAAGCAGCCCCCCAGGAAAATCACCCTTCTCATGGTGCTATGGTTGAGGCCGAAGTTGACAAGCTTATCAAATCCAACATCATTAAGGAGGTCTAGTACCCCAATTGGCTTGCCAACATTGTTCCAGTTAGGAAGAAGAATGGGCAGATCAGAGTCTGCATCAACTTCCGTAATCTTAATCGCCACAACCCAAAGGATGACTTCCCACTCCCGGTGACGGAGTTATTGATTAACGCCACAGCCGGGTTCCAAGCCATCACTTTCATGGATGGATACTCCAGGTACAACCAGATCTGGATGGCCCCCGAAGACGAGGAGTCCACTGCCTTCAGGTCTCCCCAGGGCACATTCTGCTACCAGGTTATGCCATTCAGTTTGAAGAATGCAGGTGCCACTTATCAGAGGGCCATGCATCGCATATTCAAACCGATCCTCAGAACATTGGTGGAATGCTACGTGGACGACCTCGTAGTCAAATCATTTCAGTGCCAGAACCATCTCAAAGACCTCGAGAAAGTGTTCGTTTTCCTCCATTCCCATCACCTGAAGATGAACTCATTGAAGTGTGCCTTCGGGGTCACCTCCGGGAAGTTTCTGGGCTTTGTTGTCAGATACCGAGGTATCAAGATTGACCTGGATAAGATCAAGGCCATCAGCCAAATGCCTCCCCCGAGCAACATTCGAGAGCATCGGGGCCTTCAAGGACACTTAGCCTATATACGCCAATTCATCGCGAATCTGGCCGGCAAGTGAATCCCTTTTCCCGGCTCATGAAGAAGGGTGCCGCCTACGAATGGGATGAGGAGTGTCAGACCGCCTTTGAAGAAAACAAGCAGTATCTGCTCCAACCTCCGGTCTTGATGCCACCCGTCTCCGGAAAGCCGCTGATCCTTTATGTGACCGCCCTGGAGAAATCCCTCGGTGCGCTGCTCGCCCAGAAGAATAACGAGGGTACTGAGAATAGTCTCTACTATCTCAGCTGCATGCTTCTCGATACGGAGGTAAGATACTCCCCTATCGAAAAGAGCTGCCTTGCGCTTGTATTCGCCGTGCAGAAGTTGTGACATTACCTGCTGCACCATGAGGTGAAATTGGTCTCCCGGGTAGACCCACTAAAGTACATCCTGAACCGACCCATGCTGACTGGCCGACTCGCACGGTGGGAAGTGATTCTTCAACAGTTTGATATCAGGTTTGTACCTCAGAAGGCCATTAAGGGACAAGCATTGGCAGACTTTTTAGCTGCCCATCCAACCTCCGCGGATCAATCCCTGGACCTGGATTTCCCTAACAAGACGATCCTCTCGGTCGATCATGATGTCCCATGTTGGCAAATGCATTTCGACGGCACCTCCCGAAGCCCCACCGGTATGAGGCTCAACGATCCCAAGCTCAACAGAGTGGGCCTGGGTATTGTCTTCATTAAACCGGCACAGGCCGTCCTGCCATACTCGTTCCTATTGTCAGAAGGTTGTACGAACAACGAGGCAGAGTACCAGGCTCTCATTACCGGCCTCGAGTTGGCCCTTGAGATCCATTTTCCCCATCTACATGTGAAGGGAGATTTTGAGCTGGTAATCAAACAGGTTAATGGAGACTATGTCGTCAGGAAGCCGGAGCTTGCACCGTTGCTGGAGTACACCCTCTACCTAATGGCCTGATTTTCTTCTCGACCAGAGGTTACCCATGTACCACGGTCGTAGAACGGCCAAGTAGACGCCTTGGCTGGCTCGGCCGCATCGCTCGCAGAACCCGAGCAAGATGATTTGATCATACTTGTGGCACACCGGAGAGTTATTGCTCCCATCACCCAAGAGGACAATGATGGCTTGCGGGAAAGTCATCTCACTGCCGGAACCTCTACGTCAGGGGTCCCAGGTTCGTCAGACGCAGTGATTGAAGCCACTCCCGACTGGAGGTCACCTTTTGTCGAGTATCTCCAAAATGGTCGCCTCCCGGACGACCGGGCCGAGCGCGAGCGAATCCGACGCCGCGCGCTGCAATTTACCCTCTAGAGTGGACCAAGTCTTGAACGGATTCTTTATAAGTGGAGTTTCGATGGTGTCCTCCTCCGTTGCATCCAAGGAGTAGAGATACCTCAAGTTATGCAAGAGGTTCATGCCGGTTCCTGTGGCGCCCATTAAGCTAGGCCGAAGCTGTCCCATCAAATCTGGAGGTTAGGGTACTTTTGGCCCTCTATGATCCACGATTGCATTGGGTATGCCAAGAGATGCCACGCGTGCCAAGTTCACGCCAACTTCCTACATCGGCCGCCGGAGCCCCTCCACCCCACCAAGTACTCTTGGCCATTTGCGGTATCAGGGCTTGATGTAGTGGGACCGTATCCACCAGCAACAGCCTGCTAGTGTAGGTTCATCCTGACTGCTACAGATTTCTTCTCCAAGTGGGCAGAGGCAGTTCCGCTCAAAGAGGTCAATGCCCGTTCCATCGTTGACTTTGTGATCTCCAACATTATCCACCGGTTTGGGGTCCCTCACGCCATTCTCACCGATAACGACACCAACTTCTGAGTGGCTGAATTAAAGAAATTGTACTCCAAGTAAAACATCCGGTCGAACCATACCTCCCGCTACCATGTGCAAGCAAATGGACAGATTGAGGCATTCAACAAGACCCTCTCTAACATTATGCAGAAGATGGTTGGCCAGAACAAGAAAAGTTGGCCAGACAAACTCCCCAACGCCCTCTGGGCATACCGGACGATGACTCGCAACTCTACCCAGACATCAGATGAGGTAGCCGAGATCCGTCTAGCTGAACTGGAAGCACTGGACGAGAACCGGCTCTGTTCCCTACACAATCTGGAAAGGCATCAGGACAAGATAGCGAGGGCCTTCGACAAGAAGGTTCGTCTCCGCTCTTTTCTACAGGGCGACCTGGTACTGGCCATTCGAGCGCTAATGATTCCCGGTAGGAAACCACCCAAATTAGAACCCAAATGGGAAGGGACTTATATCATCCATAAGGTTTACCCTAATGGAGCATACTCCTTGGTGACCAATGATGGAGAGCGTATAACCCCTCCCACCAATTCCAAATTCCTCAAGCGATACTTTGCCTAGGGAAAAAGTGGTCCTGCATGACCCTAAACTGCGAGAGGGTCTTGCACAACCCTAAACTGCGAGATGGTCCCACACGACCTTAAATTGAACCCCCGTCCTTATTGCAAGACGTTAAACTGCAAGCCGGTCAGGCCTTCCTGACCGAGGCTTAGCCTCAGGCCCCTTGGCCTCCTTGGTCCCGCACGACCTTAAACTGCATCTCCGTCCTTACTGCAAGACGTTAAACTGCAAGCCGGTCAGGCCTTCCTGACCGAGGCTTAGCCTCAGGCCCCTTGGCCTCCTTGGTCTCGCACGACCTTAAACTGCATCTCCGTCCTTACTGCAAGACGTTAAACTGCAAGCCATTCAGGCCTTCCTGACCGAGGCTTAGCCTCAGGCCCCCTGGCCTCCTTGGTCCCGCACGACCCTAAACTGCATCTCCATCCTCACTGCAAGACGTTAAACTGCAAGCCAGTCAGGCCTTCCTGACCGAGGCTCTATGGCATCCCGCCATTTTATAACATAAACTTTCATTACATTACACAAAACTGAGGATCTTTAAGGTCTAGTGTCTTGGAAACCAGGAACATAATACATGAAAACAACATAAAAAAAATTCTTCTTAAACACTTGAAAGGCGTCTCCTTAAGTTCATTCTAGGTTCATTACTGCATCTCATAACCTGGGGACATACATCAAAAGAAAGGGTGAGCAGAAGGCCCAGTAAGGGAAACAAGAGGAACATTTTACATGTGAACTTGGTATACTTCAATAAGGACATGAAAATAACTTTAAGGCATGAGAAAGAAAATCATGAGTCATTTCATAATAAAAATAACATTTTCCATAACTTGAAGATGTGGCTACATCATTTAACATAGACAGTCATGAACATATCACCAAGGTCCATCCCCAAGGTGTCATTTGAAAATTACCAAGGTTATTCACCAAGGTATCATGAAAATTGTAATCTCTAGTGGTTACATCATTACCCAATGCATTGGAGCGCTATCAGGGCACACCCTTAAATTTGCCTTTATTATCATGTGATCCACAAATATCATCATCAAACATTTCATAAATAACCCACATAGCATAAAATAAATGGGATTCATTTCATAATCATAACGTTTTAAAAACTGCTTTAAAGACATGATCTTTACGTCACTTTAAACCCACAGAAAGGGAAAGCGGGTCCCATGTATGTAAATCCCAGAATTTAAAATCGAACATTTTGATATATATGTGAATACCCTTGTAGAAATAAGAGCTTTGAGTATTCACTTTATAACATAAAATAATGTTTGAGAAAAGAGAGAGGCATTTTGAGGGGAAAATTCTGCAGCATAACGGCTATGTTTTGGGGTTTTAGAAAACATTGAAATTAGAGGGGACATGGGTCACCCACTCATAAATGATCCATAAAACAGTAGGGTGAAAGAATAATAAGGACATATGGACATTGTAACGAAATGTTAGGGACATACCATTTGAAATGAAAAACATGGAAGGAAAAAGATTAGATTTCTCTTATGAAAATTCGGCAGCCTTACGGCGTCACTTAACTTCAAAAGAAAATGATTTGACAAGATCAAAAAGGGTCCCTCATCATATGATCATAATATATCAGTATGAATGATATAGAGATCATACCCCAACATAATAAAAAGGAACTTGAAAGACTTGACATGAAAATCGAACTTGAAAAATGAGAAGGGTGAAAGAATCCCTTAAAAATTCGGCAGCCTAACGGCGTCACTTAAACGTTCATTAAACTAAATGATGAGAGTAAGAGGGGATCTCTCATCATATAAACATGAAAGGGCAGTAAGAGGAATATAAAATAACATCCTCTCACATAAAAACATGGAGCATAATAGGAATGACATAAAAGAGATTACATGAAAAAAAGAGAGGGGTCGGATCCCTTACCTTAAAACGTGACTCTTGAAACTCAAAGGATTGGACCTTGAGGGCTTGGGGGCACCTTGGGAGGACTCCTTGGAAGGTAAGAAGACCAGAACTTCGTTGGGGGAGAGTTGGGAGTGAAAACTAAATGAGGAAAGGGTGGGTATTTATAGGGAAAGTGAGGGGACAAAGCATTAATGGCCAAGGGACACCTCACTAGTGGTTTTGGCAAAACCATGGGCTTGCCCATGGTATTTGCCCATGGTATTGGCCACTTGGGACACCTCACACCTTATCTTACTATTCATAATTCTACCATATTGAATATATACTTAATACATCATTTAATGATGTCATTAAACACCCGTAACTTAAAAACTATACTTTCACTATTCACCGAAAATTCAACTTTCTCAGAATAATCCCAAAATTTCACCTTAACCAAATATCAATGCTATGATTTCAAAAATGAACTCCATTTTATAAAAATAATTTTCTAAATATTTTTAATTTTATTTTTAAATAAATACACTATTCACCGAAAATTTATTTTTTCAGAAAAATCCCCAAAAATTACCATAACATAATATCGATGCTCTGAGTTCAAAAATAAAGTCATTTTTATAAAAATAATTTTCTAATTATTTTTAATTAAATTTTTAATTAAAAACACTATTCATCCGAAACAACTAATACTTGAATAATAATTTATGAAACCGTTATTTACCCATTTTATTGAATCATATTACTTGATCAAGGTGCCTAGATTATTTGAAAACTTTCTTTAAGTGAGATTAATAATCCATTTGGTCACATTACTAATCCTAAGCGTAAAATCACTATTCACTATTTTCTATTCATCAAAAATTAAGTTGATCTTATTAGACTCCAAATTTCTTAATGAACACTTTTGTAGAAGACCATTTTTTGAAAATCATTACACATCATTAGTGATTTAGGGTTTACATAAATATTTCAAAATATCCCTTTTTCAAAATTCATCAATAAAATACATTCTAAAATTATCTAGACATTTGAAATTTCACAAACATCACTAAAGGAAGAAATCTCAATTTATTCACCCGAAAGGACTACACAAGGAAGCTAGGGTCTCGTCACATAGCCCCTTATAACACCGGCATAAGACCTGAGTGTAAGGTGTGCTATGGTGAGAGAATCTGAGGGAGGCTCAGATAACATTGCCCTAGTAGTAATCTCTATTAACTTGAACTTCTCCCGCAGGCATTTCCGTTCAAGCTTGACACGCTGGAGTTCGGCTTGGGCTTGGTCCAAAGCGAAGCCCACAGATGCTACCTCCTTCCCAAGCTCTGATAAGTGGGCTTCATAAGGGTTGAGTCTACTGGATGAAGCCATCGACTCCTCTTTCTGCATTGACCATTAACATCTTATTAAATCAATAAGAGTAAGTTAATATACTACTCAAAAAGATTGGGTCGTTACAGGCTCAGCCTCAGGCCCCTTGGCCTCCTTGGGCCCCTGGCCCCCGTCATCACCGCGAGATGTTAAACCACAAGCTGGTCAGGTCTCCCTGACCGCGGTCTGGCCCCAGGCCCCCTCATTCTCTCCCCGACTTACCCTCTTACGGGATTGTACGGTATGGTGTGGGACTACGTCCTCATTCATGTCGGATTACATGTCGTACCATACATATCCCCAAATGATATGCTCTTCATCCCGCATGACGTTAAACTGCATGTCAATAACTACGTATGGCTTGATTCCCATCTTCATGGGATACGTAGGAACGCTCGGACGCCTCGTCTTGAGCCCAGCCCCAAGAATTTCTCTTCCACTATTCCCCCCTGGGGGTAGTTTCCTTGGAGAGTCTTTGTGCAGCCGGGAGTAGGCTTTCTTAGCCCCGCTCATACGACCCCGCTCTCACAAGGATTGTAAGGGTCACACCATGTTCCCACTCCCGTTCTTCTATCCTCCCACGTCCTCACCGCATGACGTTAAACTGCATGGCCTTCAAGAACTACGTATGGCTTGATTCCCATCTTCATGGGATACGTAGGAACGCCTGGGAATTTCGTCTGTTGGCCCAGCACAAAATCCAAGATCTTCCCCTCCGGTTAAGATATGGCAGGGTGCACATTTTTACCTTAACTCACATCGAGCAAGCCTCGACCCAGCTGTACATCCCCCATGGAGATGTTTGCCTCTTTCATGGATGGACACAACTATGATTCATCCACTCCTTGACTGGGATTCCATCGTCTTTCACACCCAGAGGGACCCCCAAGAACGGCCTGGATACAACGTCCAAGGGCTCTCCTACCGTTACGGGCCAATGCCCCCGAGGGTTTCCAAGCAACAAGCCGATACAAGTCCCGTGTTGTGAATTTGGTTAGCGGTCAACGCTCACTTGTTTCTCCCATATCAGGTTACCATAGGAATGCTGTGTTTAGAACATGTTCAACAGTGTCCTGGATCTTTGGGTCCACCCCGTGATGTCCCAGACATCGAGTGCAGTGATTCATTCTGCCCCATCCCGAGGTGACAAACTTCCCCCGGGGCGGTGCTAGCGATCAGGCCCACAGCTCTGATTCCCCATAGGGGTGTACGGTGTAGTGTGGGACTATGTCCTCATTCACGTCGGGATCATGTACCATGTCGTACGCCCTCCTTTATGAGGCCCAACCTCAGGCCCCTTTGCCTCCTCGGGCCCATGGACCCCCGTCCTTACTGTAAGACGTTAAACTGCAATCCAGTCAGGCCTCCCTGACTGATGCCTGACCATAGGTCCCTTGGCCTTCTCAGGCCCCTCCGCCCAATCTTTTACCCGGGGTGTACGGTGTGGTGTAGGACTATGTCCTCATTCACATCGGGGTCATGTACCATGTCGTGCTCCCTCCTTTACGAGGCCCAGCCTCAGGCCCCTTGGCCTTCTCGGTTCCCCAACCCTCGTCCTCATTGCAAGACATTAAACTGCAAGCAGGTCAGGCCTTCCTGACCAGTGCCTAACCATCAGGCCCCTTGGCCTTTCCGGGACACGACCCAGGTCCTCCCTTATAGGATTGTATGGTGTGGTGTAGGACTATTTCCTCATTCACGACGGCTTCTTCTCCATATCGTACACCTCCCTTGTTTAGTGGTATATTACCCCTCTTCTCGTCCCGTATGACGTTAAAATACATCTAGAGAACTACGTGTGGCTTGATTCCCATCCTTATGGGATACCTAAGACCACGTGAACATCTAGGCTTCGGGTCCAGCCCATCCCTCGGGAATCTTCATCCCACCTTGGCCCCTTGGCCTACCCTTCCTTCATGAGAGGATTATATGGTGTGGTGTGGGATTATGTCCTCATTCACGTCGGTCTTGTAATGACCACGCCATGTACCTCTCCCTACTGAGTTGTTTCGTCGATCCCTTTTCGGCGGTTCACCAATGTGCCTAAGAGTACTCTGGTTTATTACCTGGAATGCCAAGCTTTACTCAGACACGTCCGCACCCGCTTTCCAGGCTTTGTGTATCCCTGCATCAGGGCTTCCATCACCATTCACACCCGGAGGGACCCCCAATAACGACCTGGATACTACGCCCAAGGGCTCTCCTACCGTTACGGGCCAACGCCCCCGAGGGTTTTGGACAACAAATCGATAAAATCCCGCGTTGCGAATATGGTCAGCGGTTGAAGCTCGTTTGTTGTTCCCACCTCAGGCTAATGCGATGGATGCTGCGTTTCCACCATGGTTAACAGTTTTCCTCTCTCGCCACACCGACCCATTGGCCCAAAATGTCGGGTACACAATTCACACCCTTCATCACTTCACCGTGTCCAAGTAGAGTCTCAGAACCCTTGGTACTTTTCCTCCGTGCACGTCTGCGCGTTGGGGGAACAAGCCGTGTTGAAGGTGTCTTTCGGGACTCTCTACCAACTCCCGTTTGACTCACCCCAAGTATTGCGATGAGGATACCCCCCTTGTTTCCCACAACGAGTTTAGCTCACGTGGGCTTAGGGATCGGGTTGACATCTGTGCTTACATAGGAAGTGGTCACCACTCACGGTCCGAGATCTAAGACCATAAACTAAGATTGTCATCTGGGACTACGTTCAGCATGATTCATATCTTGATAGGATACGTAGGAATGCCCAGACACCTTGTCTCTGGGTCCAGCTTGAGTTCAGCTAATCCACCCCTATGGTCCTACCTTCAGGACCCCGACTACGGGACTGTGTGGCGTAGTGTGGGATTATGTCCTCATTCACGTCGGGTTTGCAATAGCTGCACCAAGCGCACCCTCGTTCTGAGAGTTAGCCCTCCTATTCCTTGTCCAGCATGACACTAAAAGGCACCCTTTCAGAACTACGTGTGTCTTGATTCCCATCCTAATGGGATACGTAGGACCACCTGAATGTCTAGGCTTCGGGTCCAGCCCCACCTCTTAGAGATCTCCTGATCTCCCGGTCACCTAGGCCACTTGGCCCATCCCTCCCCAGAAGGGGGATACGTAGGTATAATACAAGGCTTTGGGCACCATGCCCCCTTCTCCAGAGAATCCTCCATCTCTCGATCACTCTCAAGTCAAGCCCCTCGACTCCATACAGCTACCAACCCAGGTGTTAAGAGTACTCTGGTCTAGGACCGAGAGTGTCAGATTCAACTTGATCAAGTTCCTTCCACTTGTCAAGCTTCGTGTTCCCCTCCATTCGGGCTCTCATCACCATTCACACCTGGAGGGACCCCCAATAACGGCCTGGATACTACGCCCAAGGGCTCTCCTACTGTTATGGTCCAATGCCCCTTAGGGTTTTGGACAACAAATCGATAAAATCCCACATTTTGAATACGGTCAGCAGTCGATGCTCATTTGTTTGTCCCCATTTCAGGCTAACGCGATAGGATGCTGTGTTGCGAACATGGTCAGTAGTAATCCTCTGTCGTCATGCCAGCCCCTTCAGTCCTCGAATGTTTGTTTCATGATTCACATCATTTTCCGCCTCATTATGTCCAGGTGGAATCTCGACACTTTTGGAGCTATCCCTCAGTGCACCTTTGCATGTCAGCGGGACAAAGCTGCAATACCGCATCCTTCGAGGCTCCCATGGTCCGAGCTCTAAGACCATAAACTAAGATCTATCCAGAACTATGTTCAGCTTGATTCCCATCCTCACGAGATACGTAGGACCGCCCAGACGCCCTGTCTTTGGGTATAGCCCAATTAGGGAGCTAGTCTCTCCCCTATTTCACCACTTACCTCTATATAGGCCCCTTGGCCTAAGGTCTCCCTCTCCGAATGGCATACAATTTGATGTGGGATCATGTCTCCGTCAATTGTGTTTTATAACACTGCGCACATTTCCCACCTGGCATCATCTCTGCTACGTCTGCGCTGCATGATGATAAAATGCATGCATGGTCCTATCATACGACCCTAAACTGTGACATTATCGTCCTGACCGCACGACAAAAAACGGCACTGCATTGTGATGACCTCGTTGTAGAGGATGTCACGTTGGGTATTGGTCACGTGCCATGCCATTTGTCAACGCCCATCACGGATTGATCCTTGTGGCGAAATCACGACCTACTATTCTAGGTCTGTCGCTTCACACAAAAAAAACAAACCATTCAACTTAAAGGACAAACAAGATTTATCAAATTCCACTTCATTTAGTGCAAGGGCCATTCCCGCATTTCCCTTTTCCCCTGGCACTGGTACCTTACCGTGCCACCCTCCAGAACTACGTATGGCTTGATTCTCATCTTTATGAGATACGTAGGAGCGCCCAGAAACTTTCCCACGGGCCCAGCCTAGCCTTCGTTTTCGGTCCCTCGACTCGAGCACTTCCCCAGAGAATGCATGGTAAGTAGGGTTTAGGTCCTCATTCACGTCAGGTTTTGTAACCACCTTGCCATGTATCCCCTGATCCCCTTACCCATCCATGGTCCAAATTCTACGACCCTAAACTAAGATCTCCCCGTGGGAAAGGAATTTTCTCCCGCTATCTAATACGCCTCATTGCCGTATTCAGATGTGTTTCGACAAAGAGTCCAAAGTGTGGGATTTTCATGGGGACATTCCCCTCATCCCATGACCAAGATTCGTGAGCTCTCTATTTGGATCCTCATCCTCTTCCACATCCAAAAGGACGCTCGGACGACATGGATACTAGGCTTAAGGGCTCTCCATGAATTCTGGACCTAAGGGCCCTCCAATCGTTTCGGGCCAATGTCCCTACAAATATTTGACAACATTTGTGACATGGTCCCGTGTTTCGAACATGGTCAATGGTCAACCCTCATTTCTCTGTCCCCATTCTAGGCCAATGCGACAGGATGCTGTGTTGCGGACATGGTCAGCAGTTATCCTTCATCGTCATGCCACCATAATCTTGGTCTGAATCGCGAGCGCTATGATTCACACATTTCCACTTCCTTATGTTCAAGTGGAATTCCATCATACTCGGCCCTTTCTCTTCGCGCATCCAGGTGCGCTAAATGATTGTGCTAGTGTCATTGGGCTGGTATTCACCGAGCATCCCTTTGCCCTAACCTGCCGCTTTTTGTGTCGGGAAACTCCCACCACTACTGCTTGTTTCCCACACCGAGCACGGCTCACGTGGGCTTAGTAGTTTTGGCAGGATGTGTACCAACACGGCCAGGCTTCTCATCGTCCCTCATGATGTTAAACTGCACTTTCAGAACTACGTATGGATTGATTCCCATCCTCATGGGGTACGTAGGAACGCCCGACCACTCTGCTTCGGGCCCAGCCTAATCCTCACTCTTGGTCCCTCGACCTGAAGAGTTTCCTCCAGGGGTATGTGGTATGATTTGGACTCCAAGTCCTCATTCACGTCGGTTTCATATATACCGCGCCACACGCTCCCTGGGATCTTTCCTTTTGCTCCACGTCCTATCATATTACGTTACAAGAGTCTGTGTGTCCTCAACGCATGACACTAAACTGCGGTTCTACCCTGAACAAGTTCAGGGTGCCCCGAGATCCCATTGGGAAGTGACAGACCCCCTCGCCAGAGAGGCCCTGTCCCAAAGAAGGAATGATCCATGATCAGACCGATGCACCCATCTGGTGTGCTCCCACCATGGTGGTGTAACTACCTAAGTGTTGGATTCCGTTCGGACAAAGCATCACTCCATATTCCAGGCTTTGCGTACCCCTTATTCGAGCCCTTGTCCCCTTTTCATGTCTGAAGGAACCCCCTAACGGCCTGGTCTTATGCCGCATCGGCTCACCTACCGTCCTGGGCCAACGTTCCGGAAGACGGTTCATGTCTGGAAGGACCCCCTAACAGTATGGATGTCTGACCTATGGTCCGCCAGCTGTCCTGGGACAACATCCGGAAGGATTGATCAACAAAATTTGTGACATGGTCTCGTGTTTCGAATACGGTCAACGGTCGACCCTCACTTGTTGTCCCCATTATAGGCTAACGCAGTAAGGATAATGCTTCTCCTCCGAGGTTAACGGTTGTCCCTTATTGTCACGCCATCCCCACAGCGTTCCGAATCTTGGGTATCGTGATTCACACTCTCCATTTTCATCTGTTTGGACCGATTTCAGCGCCCCTGGCGTTGCCCCGTTCGTGCATAAGAGCACACGAAAGAAACAGTAATTCGGCTATCCTGAAAGTTCCTTCTCCGATCAAGCCTCTCCCGTCTTTCAGAAATCCGGACTGGTAATCCGAATCCTGGATGCCCAGAGCATGATCCCCACTCCCACGTTAGGTGGGATGAAAGGGAAACTATCTCCTGTTTCTCACATCGGGCTCGACCCGGGTGGGCTTGTAGAATTGTCGCCGAACGTCCCGCAAACATTGTAGGGATGTAACAAGGCAATTCAAACAGTGGAAATCGTGCACGCTATAGCATTCAAAACAAAGAAAGGAACAAAATGGAAGCACGAAAGTACCAATAAAAGGGTTTTTGGGTTTGTTACAATACCTGGGGGTTGACTCCACCCATGGACGGGTTGACCCCGTCAAAAGAGCGTTGCAGCTCTGCCACCCATTGACTTGCAGCAGCCAAGGCTTGCTGCCACTGAATAAGCTCCCGCTCCTCCTCAGCAGCGGCGGGGCGCAGTTCGTCAGTCCTGGCTTTGGCCCTCTCTAAGCCAGCTTAAACGGCAGCCATCTTTCCAGAGGTCTGCCTCATCTGCTCTTCTGCCTCTGCCAGTTGGGCCTTCAACTGTGAGACCAGCTTAGATTGTGCATCAAGAGAGGTTGAAAGCTCGTCTGCCCGGGTCTGCATCTGTTGGACCTCACCTTCAGCCTCCTGGAGCTTCTTGATGCTGGTCACCTTTCTCTGCTGCCAGCCAATGCTGAGCCCACGATCATGCTCCCAGATCTTCTCATCCATAAGATCTCGGATGAGCGCGTGAGGACGTTGGGCATCCACTCCCCCAGCACACAGTTTGCGTAATCGTGAGCAGAGTCTATCCATTTCGGCCAGCCATTGCGCTTGGGGAGTGTCCTTGATAAAGAGCGTGATCATCTTCTACGACCGGCGACGGACTATGCTGTTGTCTTCCTCATCGGAGGCCGTTTCATCCTAGTCCGCGCAATTGGCAGGCTCGTACGCGGGATAGGCCCGCAAGAAATCCTCTGCAGGATCTACATCTGGTGTTGAATCTGGTACGACACCTGACGCCGAAGCAGGCGTGACAGGACTGGGACCGACTGGACGATCCTCTTCCTCGGAGTCCACCTCAATGACTTCGGGTACGGCCCTGATGATGGTCCCGCCAGTGATGGTGTGCGTCGTAGCTTGAGGAGATGGGGGGACTATCGCCACCATCACCGGAATTCCCCTAGGAGGGATGCCACCTGACATCCCGACCAGTCTTACCGCAGCAGCCTACGCCTGTCGAAGAATTGCACGACAGAGAGGGACACAAACGTTAGTTGACATGGACTACATGTGACAATGAGGAGACCGGTAGAGGAGACTTACACAGATCGACCTCCTGGCCCTGCTCTTGAGTTGGTGCTGATGGGACTCTGGGACGAGGCCCTCTGTATACTGTCGGAAGGTCTGAAAATTCCGGAGGAGCCACCTCGGGCGCCCTGGTCCCACCAGATGCGGAGCAGGACGCAGCCATAGGCGCGGGTTCTGAAGGTCCCGCATCATCACCCGCTAAGGAGCGAGAACGAGGCCTGCGGACAAGTTCCTTCTGCATGGCTCAAACATTGGTGAGAAGTCCATAGTGACCCAAGAACATATCGTAAGGAGAGAAGTTCAGAGTGCTACCTCGAGAGCCTCCGCAAAGTCGTCAGATTCTGAGCCTTGGTCTCCGACCTCGCCCCCCTCCAACGGGCTCCCTCCTCCAGCCTCATCCTCCAGAGAGGAGTCATCTGATTCCTCCGGCAAGGGGATGCGCTCCCTCAGATCAGCAGCCGATAACTATGGAGGGACCGTCTGATTCAACAGTACCCTCACCCGGTTTTTCATCGGGCGAGGGACACCACTGGAGTGGATGTAATCCTCCAGCTCAGTCAGATATTGTTCTACCTCCGCCAGAGACGCCATGAATCCCGCCCGAACTGGGCCTATCCCCGGTAATTCCATCCCTAGGCGATTCAGGTGGGCCCATATCTCGGGTAGGCTAAGGAATTGCAGGTTGACATCCCAAATGTCTCAAGCTTCTGGGAAAACGGCATCCTCTGCCATGTCAATATGACGCAGATGCTTCCCCGAAGCCTGAGAGGATATCCTATGAAATCCCCTCGGTGGCCGCCCCTCTGGATGTCCCTGCTCTTCCGGAATCACCAGATCCACCACTGCTGCCATACCCTAAGCCGGTGCGGGTCTCGCCACCATGGCAGCCCCGCTATCACGAGCGGCCCTAGCTGCCCTCCGACCCCGACCTCGAGATAGAGGAGGCCCACCATCACCAACATGAATATTTGGTTGCTTCAGCATCTCTCCTAGGTAAGCAGCCTCCCAACTGATGGCGTACTCCTTCACCAATCTGAAAGCAGCGGTGGATAGAGGCAATGCAATCCGCATCTTCCCATATTCCCGTGTGAACATGAGCCACAGCTGCCTCATCACACATGGGTGCTCTTCATGACGCACCTCCCAGTAGACCTGTGGGGTCAGCCGCTGGAGGCACCAGAACTACCTCGCAAACCGATGCGGGGTGTACGGTTCGCAGAGTGGCTCACAATCTATCCGAGCCACCAAAACTCCACCTCGAAAGGCCAGGAGGTAGGCTCGATGTTCTTCCGTTCCCCGCCCGTCATCAGTAATTACCCCCATCGGCAAGGGGAAGGGGTAGAAATTAAACTCGTCCGCCCTCCACACCCTATTCAGTACCATCGGAACAGCCAGTTTGAACGGGAAGCTCCCGACCGCGTTCAGGATGGAGGGGCGGAAGTTAGATCCCAGTGGCGAAATGGGGTTTGGATACTCATAAATCCCCATGATATGTGCCGTGATCCACCCATACAGGAGGTGGAAGGGCCCGCATATCCTTGGTGGCTTCTTGCCCTCGCTAATCTGCCACAACATTCTGTACAGTTTGGTGAGCATCGAAATCCCCAGATTGATCCGCTGCCCCATGGCCAACATCGACGCCATGATAAACGAGGTGGGTCGTACCCCCATGCTTGTATCTCTCACCGGTAGGATCCAACAACAGATGAGAGCCGCAATGAATGCCGCCAGCCTGACTATCGGTTGTTGTTCAGTGCTGACACTGAAACCCCAAGTCTTCCATTGGATGTCCTCCAAGACCCACCAGTACGAGTGCCCCTTGCCCCGTTGGGCTGCTCTCGGACAAGTTCGAGGCCTCGGAGGGAACTCTCGATTCTCTGGGAAGTTCAGGAAGCATTTGAACCATCTCTTAAAATGGAAATCCCTCACTGCCTCCTTGTCCTCTCCAGGGACAAGTGCCATCAGCACCGACGCCAGTCGCGGCCTTTGCTCCGTATCCTCCCACGCACGGATGACGGGGAGGAATTCGTCATACATGGCCCCCATGATCGGGACCCCAGAAATCTGGTGGACATCCCACAGGCTGATTCCCACCTCCCCGTGATGAAGGTGGAAAGTGTTGGTCCTGGACGACCATCTGCTCAGCAATTCCGGCATCAGTTTCTTTGGTTTGTAAATGTGGAATTGGGAGGCCCACGCCGCCTCATACAACCCCACTCTCCTCAGATCGGCCCCAAACTCCTCGCATGAGGCGCCTACCCAGTAGGCCCAGGCCCAGTCATCGGTAAAGTTGCCACCCTGGTGCAGGTCCCACTCATCGGACCATCCTTTCTTCGAATCCTACAAAGCCGACTTCTGTATGGTGCGGTAGAGAGGAGGGGACGTCTCCGGTTGCAGTGGCCTCCCATCAATTTCGTTCACATGGTTGTAGAGACAGTCAGCGGTGATGGGTGTGAAGTTCTCTTATGCGTGACCATCGGCCGCCCTGAACCATTGGTGTTGGCATGGTATGCTCCTGAACCAGCAAGCTGGTTCATCCCTACACGCCTCAGGGATAAAGACGTCATCCCTCAGCCCGAAGCCGTACAGTGGCAGTTTCTTGCATTGCGGATAATCCTTCTGACCCTCTGATAACAGATCTGTCAAAGAAGTGTGGTCCGAATGGCTTCGGACCATCTCCCCCAGGCCTGGACAGTTGTCCATTTCATCCCAACGAGCAGCATCCGTAAGCACCCCCAATATAGCCTCTTGATGGGCCATTTTAACTCTGGCCCCCAGAAAAGATTTTTTTCAGCTGGATCGCGAAGCTCGATCGTGAAGCTGAATCACGAATCCGGATCGCGAAGATCGGTCGTGAGAGCAAGTCGCGAAGCCCGACCAAGGCCGACAAGCAGATGTTCGCTTAGCGCGGATGCGGAGCCGGAGACTCGCGGTTCACCACGAAGCTCGATTCGCGGAGGGCTGTCACGGAGTACGTGGAGTTTCGCGAAGTCGAGAGCACAAAAAGACAAGGAAGGCACGTGA
This sequence comes from Viscum album, assembly GCA_963277665.1. Lineage (NCBI taxonomy): Eukaryota > Viridiplantae > Streptophyta > Magnoliopsida > Santalales > Viscaceae > Viscum > Viscum album. The sequence continues at coordinate 1,265,219,025 of OY728129.1, read as the reverse complement.
AGACAAAAGAGGTCGACCCCCTATTTATAGGTGGTGACCCCGAAGCAACGCGGTGCGCCTCCCCCGCGCGGAGCATCGCGGCGCGTCCGGATCAGCGGCCCCAGTCAGCATCGAGGGCCCCCTTCGCGGAGCGGCATCGCGAACCTCCAACAATTTTGGAGATTTTCCCTCAGACTTCGACCCTTTCCCTCCGCGGCTCCAAGTCTTAGGGGGGGCATTTGTTGGTGCCAAAATATTTCCCGAAAGAAAGGAGAAAAAAGGAATGTAGGCGCGCTGCCTCGTGAAGCCCCGACGCGAAGCACCCTCGCGAAGCACCCACGCGAAGCCCCTCCGCGAAGCGCCCCGACCCTCACGGCCTCGCGAAGCTCCAGAGGCGGTGATGCTCCGTGAACGCCGTTGACGTTCGCGAGCCGCCGCGAAGCTCCAGAGGCGGTGATGCTCCGCGAACGCATTTGACGTTCGCGAGCCACCGCGAAGCTCCAGAAGCGGTGATGCTCCGCGAACGCGTTTGACGTTCACGAGCCGCCGCGAAGCTCCAGAGGCGGTGATGCTCCGCGAACGCCTTTGACGCTCGCGAGCCTCCACGAAGCTCTAGAGGCGGTGATGCTCCGCAAACGTGTTTGACGTTCGCGAGCCTCCGCGAAGCTCTAGAGGCGGTGACGCTCCTCGAATGCCTTTGACGTTCGCGAGCGCGCCGCGAAGCACCAGAGGCGGCGCGCGAGTTCTGCTTCGCGGCGCCCCTTCCCTATAAATACCGACCTCCCCCTGAGTCCCGCGGACAGACAATCCGACCTTTCGGCTTCTCCTCTCCCGAATCGCGAAGAATGCTTTTCCTCGGGAATCATGAGCTCCATGAAGTATTCCTACTTCGCGAGACGACTCTGCGTTGTCTCGTTTTGAGCCTCTCTTCCGAGAGGGATGCCCTTCGCGAAGCTCAAGGGAATTCGCGAAGGAAGGGGATTCCCAAGGGAACCCGGGAAGGCGCGGAGCACTTGTGCATCGCGAAACACCCAACCCATACTAGTGATCCCTATGCTAAGGCAGGATCGCTCCACATCGCGAAGCACACTACTTTGCAGGACCCTGCTTGGCGAGACACCCCTTCTTCGTGAGGCCGTGCTCCGCGAACACTGTTCCACTTCGCGACGCACCTTCCATTCGCTCCCATGCCCCGTGCTAAGGCCAAGGCACTCCACCTCGTGAAGCACACTGCTTTTCAGGACCCTACTTCGCGAGGCACCCCTTCTTCGTGAGGCAGTGCTCCGCGAACACTATTCCACTTCGCGAAGCACCTTCCATTTCCACCCATGCCCCGTGCTAAGGCCAAGGCACTCCACTTCGCGAAGCACACTCCTTTGCTTAGCAATTCCTCTTCCCGTGCAACCCTCCAGGTTTGTACGATGTGATTTCAAAGTCCCATGGACAATACCACCCTAGCGTTGCTTCGCCTAATGCTTCTTCGCATAGGCACGCTAATGGCTATTGCTTCTTCGCATACCCACGCTAACGTGGACCCCTTGATGGTTCGTCCCACAACCCCCCTTGGCCATGGACTAGCTGGTACCTTCCCTTCCCCAAGGACCAGAGGGTACCAGTTATGTAAGTCCTAGGGGTGTGGAGTGAACCCCCTTCGTCCGAGCTGCAGGACGTTAAACTGCCAAGCACCACGTCCTCAACACATGACGTTAAACTGTGAACCGACCCTGGGCCTCCATCCTGGAGTAAGTCCCAACACCATGGGCCGCCTAACGCGTAAGCCCCTCTTCGCTTCTCATGGACGCATCCTTCGCGACGTGATCGTCAGGTCCTTGCAACCTCTTGTTTCTCACACCGAGCACGACTCACGTGGGCTTAGAGTGAGCACCGACCCTGACACCCATTCCATTGCGAACTACGAAGACTTTGATCCATGTCAAGGCATGGTACGCAGGAAGCCTCTACGAGGTTCAAGCTCACCCATCATTTACTCACATCGGGTCCCATTACGTTCAGCATGACGTTAAACTGCACACCCTCGTCCAACATGACGTTAAACTACACACCCCATTGTCCCGCATGACATTAAACTGCACACCCATTCCATTTGAACTACGGGGTCTTTGATCCATGTAAAGGCATGGTACGTAGGAAACCTTCCCAAGGTTCAATCCCACCATGAGTGGACCAAGGTCTACCTTCACGTCAGTTCGCTGACAAAGACCAACCCGAACTACGAGGACTTTGATCCATGCCAAGGCATGGTACGTAGGAAACCTTCCCGAGGTTCAAGCCCACCACAAGCGGACTAAGGTCCACCTTCACGTCGGTTCGCCGACAAAGCCCCATTTGAACTACGAGGTCTTTGATCCATGTCAAGGCATGGTACGTAGGAAGCCTCCACAAGGTTCAAGCCCACCCACCATCCGGTCGTTCCGACCTCATCCACGTCGGTTCACCCCCGTCCCGCATGATGTTAAACTGTATTACACCCGAACTACGAGGACTTTGATCCATGTCAAGGCATGGTACGTAGGAAACTTTCCTGAGGTTCAAGACCAACAATCATTGGACCAAACCGTCTCCTTGTCGGTGTGCCAAGCCCCCATTTTCACCCAAACTACGAGGACTTTGATCCATGTCAAGGCATGGTACGTAGGAAGCCTCCCCAAGGTTCAAGCCCACCTATCATTCATTCACGTCAGGGTTCATTACCATCCTGCATGACGTTAAACTATATTTCACCCAATCTGAACTACATGGTCTTTCATCCATGTCAAGGCATGGTACGTAGGAAGCCCCCTGGGGTTAAAGCCCATCTCTCATCGGACCAAGGTCCACCTTCACGTCGGTTCACTGACGATGCCCATCGGACCAAGGTCCACCCTCATGCCGGTTTACCGGCACCGTCCTGAACTACGCGGACTTTGATTCCCTGCCACGGGGATACGTAGGAAGCCTCTTCAAGGCTCAAGCCCAACTCCACCGTCGCCCCCTTGCGATGGTCCCATTTCACTCCCCTCCGTTCCATTCATCCACTATCCACCCCAATCGTCGCGCGGACCATCATATATCGATGAGACCATGTCGGTACACTCTTCACAGCCGCCTATGGGATGGCCCCGGTATCGGCATCCTTTCAAGAGAAATCCCTCAAACCGATCCATCCTAGCTAATGCACTGATCGGGTTGATCCGTCTCCACTGGACGTTAAACTCGCGGCATACCCTGTGTTAACCACGAGAAGCTGAGGAAAACCTTAGATATGTGTCTATGGCATATAATTACCCGCGTTCGATGTGGGATGCCTCGGGCTTCCACGCCCTCGAGAAGCCCTGTGACCAGGGACGACAGACAAACATGCCAGGTTCCCCAGCATCCAGACACGCTACTGATGCCTCAACGTGACTACTCCCCTGACTAAAGGTTGCTGCTCTGACTGGACCCTTTGGAATGTCCCGACAGAAGCAGTGTAATTAACTGGCATCCATGGAAACATGGCACTGGGAAGAGTTTCATGAACTACGTATTAAATCTATGAGGGAGACCCGAACTAGGTAATGAGCTTCGAGGAGGAATCCACGGAGGAAAGAACCGACATCCCATCATCCCGTTTCGATAAAGGAGAAGACGTACCTGAACAAGGAACGAATGTCGCCCGCCTTTGGAAAGTGGGGATGCGGGGAAACAAAGCCACGCGTCCTCCTCCGCGGACGGACGGATGCGCGCGCGCCCCGGCGAAAGCGTCAGAAACACATGTCATTATTTTTTTATGGTTGTTCCCAATTTAGATTTGATTATTAATGCATGTTTCTAGATGTTTTTTTATTTACTCCTTTATTTCATATGTTATCTTCTACGTCTTACTATGATAATGTGGGTATAGTCTCCCCACATGACCTATTAGACCCTCAAAACTAGTCATCAACCTCTAGCATATACGGAGGTGCATTTTTGATCATGTGGAAACATGGTTTGAAGAGATAGTTTAGTTTATTTTGTGTCAGGTATGTTAAAATTAAGAGAAATTTAAATATGGATTTTGAAGGGAAAACAATTCTTGTGGACTAACATGGAGTGATAAAGAACCTAGTCAAGAGGAATTCAATGATGAAAAAACCACAAATGAAATTGGTTTGGAAAAGGAAATTGATATCATCGTAAAAGATGGTAATAAGATAAAATTTTATTTCTTCAGGATTATTTTCCTAAAGTTGAAGGATTCCATCACTATCTATACTAATATAATAAAAAAATATACATACTTGACGAGTTTAGAATCCCCCTTTATTCATTTTATACCATAAACTCATCTCATGATCCAAAAAATGAGTATCCTAAATGAATTTTCATTCATAAATCCCTAGAATCATCTTATTACAGATCACATAATCCTAAACAGGGTAACATTATATTCCTTCAATCTTTATATTTTAACGAAAAAAATATTTATCATATAGTAAGATAATTCAAACATTATTTTGATGAGATAATGCATTAATATATAATGTGATAAAGAGATACCTAAAGTTAAAACGAAATAATTCCACAGATATATAACCCTAATGGTGACTAATACCATTAAACATACATCAACACATATAAGGATATTATTACTTAAAATATATTTTAAGCATATTCCTAAAATATCTATAGAAACACAATAAATGTCTCCATATGTATTTCTATTAATTGATACAATCTAATAGGGGTTAAAAAGACATTGGGATTATGAACAACCTTATAAAAATATAGAAATCCTTCAAGATTCCATCACAACATCAGATGGAGCAACATCAACTTTAAAATTAGAAAATGGTTTCTTTGTCCATTTTTTTCTTCTGATCATGATGATTTCTACCATGAGTAAGTTTTTTTGGACACATATTAACACAATTCCCCATCACATTATAGCTAAAGAATATTATTATTGACTGGATATCTTTAATATCATTTTTTACTATAATGGACTCTTTTCATTACAGTCACAAATATTTTGACCAAACTTACCACACTTGTAACACTTTCTAGATCCACAACAGATTCCCCAAAATATTTTTTACTGCACTTTGGTACATGTTTTAGGTTACATATAGAAATATAAGTTGGTTTCATCCCTATTTCCTACCACTATGACTATTTTTCACTCTTGTCATCTCATGAAAAATAAATATTGGAAGACTCCATTTCTACTTTCTGAAAAAATAAAACCACCTATTGAAAATATTTAAATTATTGAGGGGCCTAATATATTTGAATTCTTAGTTTCAATCATATGTAAAATGTATTAATTTTATTTCCAATGTCTTTGATAATGTCGGGAAATTGCCTGGCCAATCTTATGTATTTTTCTTCATATGAAGCCACCAATTCTTTATATGTTTTCCTCAAATCCAGGTATTTTTTCCCATCATAATCTAAACAAAATTATTGAAATAAGTTTCTGTGAAAAGATCCTTGCTTGTCTTCCATTATCAAGAATAAATATCATCTTTCTCTCTAGTATTATTAACCAAATTCCACAATCGATCATCTTCACCTTCAAAACGATAGATGGAAAGAGTTACCTTTTGACGTTACGAACTACACATGGTCTCAAATATCTTCTCTACTGTGTTGATCCATCATTTGGAAACCAATGGATCAGATGAACCACTGAATGATTGGGGATGGAGTCTCATGAAATTCTCCAGTATCATCATGTACCTTCATGGTAGGTCAGGTTCCTTTTAGCATTGATACCACCACCATTTATAGCTTGTGTAAACTGATCCATCACAACAACAAACTACTAAGTTCTAATTCAAACCTTCTTGAGATGCTGATATGGATGGAATTTTCCCCTTTATTCCTTCCCTCCATAGATTTCATGTCTCCTCTATGGAAAAACATTATGAAAAAACATTATTTTGATGGTGAAACATGGAAATCTAAATATTATTTATCAAAACAACTTAACCATTGATTAAAATCTTCTAAGTCCATTTTATTAACACTATCCTAACGTATAATGTGTTATAAATATTTCATTTGATTCCAACAATAAGGACATGACCGTAAACATTACATAAACATGATTTTAAGTGATGAAATTAAATTCTTTTACAATGAGGATCTTTTTCAGGTATGGAGTTTTAGAGAATTAGGCCATAACCCAGAAAAAACAAAAACAAAAAATCAAAAGCAGATAGTTTCAATTAGAATCCATTTTTCCCATAATCTAAAACTTTTAGAAAAAATACATGATCACTTTAATGAAGACTCATCATGATTTTTTACATGACTTCTTGTTTGTCATTTCACAGAAGGTATGTAATCGGTGTCCCAAATTGATATTACCTAATCTTAAGTTAGTATAGCGTAAGTGCACGGTTGATCCACAGGGAACGAATGAGTGCGTGAATTTAATTTTTTTTGGAATTAACATAGTGAAAGATGCTTAATTTAGAGTGGGATTTTTGTTTTTGATTATGAAAACTATTTTGATTACAAATGTAAGGATTAATGCTTAATGGAAAAGAAAACAAAATTGGTTTTTATTTTGGTTGATAGAAAAATGAGCATGTTGAGGCTATAGTGATTATGGAGGTTATATGAACTTCTTATTTGTTTGTGTTGTTCATAATATCCCAACACTCTGGGTTATAATTGTCACAAGGTTCCCTTGTTCCGGTAAACTATTTCCAGAACTGAAGAAACTGATTACTTGGTCCGGGAGTCAGTGTTTTACAATTAATTATTTAGATCTATCCATTTGTGAGTCAATTAATACTTCCAATGATCATGAAGGTATTCATCGTTATTCTTCCTTTGAGTACCTGAAATTTATGCACTTGGTCTGGCTCAGAATTTATAGTGATAAAAAAATAATTGAATAATAATAAGAAGAATTAAATAGAACAAACACCAACATAACAATTTATTCAAATCATAAAACTCATTCATCCTCCACTACCCCAACATTTAGTGTGTTTAGTTACACATGAAATAAAAGATGATAATTGAACCCTCGATACCTAATGTAGTCATCATAGAAACATCTCGGAGAGGTGAATTATTTGGTAGAATGGTGGAATGTTGAGTATCAGAACAAAGGTAGCACAACCAGTTGGTATCCGAAACTCCCTCCTTAGAATATTGAATATTAAACTCTCAAAACTGGAGGCCAATTCCTATATTTATAGAAAACAAATGTAAAAAAAGTTTATAAAATGTGCACACCGTGTATTTTCGTCAATGCGCTTTTGTCACATTTGTTTTCCAGTAGGTGGCCAACTGCAACACCCTCGACTTCTATGGAATTGATAGCCAGTTGGAGAGGGTACACAACATGTGGCGTAGCCTCACACGGTGTGTAGTCTCTAGTAAATGCCATCAACTGTATCTATAAACTTATACACAATGGGTAGGTATGACCTACAAGGTGTTCTATCTCTGTTCTGGTGACTTGGGTGTGTAATCGTCCATCCGATTCATGTCTGAGTCTGAATGTACACGATGTGTAGGTATGTACATGCCGTGTAGTTGGGAATTTTTCTTAGTGTTCTACTAGTTTGTGTGTTTGGATAAAAAACACCTAAAAATAAACAAGATCAATAAAATCAATGTACATTTCCACTAAGAAGTTGGTATTTTCTGAAACCATGTTCATATTTTCAATAATGTATTTGTAAATGTAAACAAATATCAGGTGTGTCAAACTCCCACCCCCACATAGTCATTTTCATTCCCTCAAGAAAATATCAAAATCTAATTAAAAGTGTTTTATTTTAAAAGGAAATAATTTCATTAATCATAAGTGTAAATGATACAGTAATAGAATAAAATTCTAAAAATGTACAAAAAAGATTCAATTCATATGATATTCTAATCACGAATCATATATAATTCAATTAAATACTTTTATCCCCTTTTAAACACATTTTCAACCATTCAAAAATATTCATGCCACTTGATGATCTATCTCACCAGTAAAAAACACATTCAAAACTCAATATATTTTAAATCAATGTTATGATCAATATACGTTATATACACTCTATCCATATGATTGCAAGAAATCTAGTTCTCTACTTCAGAAAATTGAATTCAAAAAATCATGAGGGATTTTCAATGAGGTTCACATGCCACTGTGGATATAGATTTGTGGAGAAATATGTGAAAAATAAACTCTAAGGCATGAAAAGGGAGGTTAAATTCTTAAAATAACAATGCATGATTTTCAAAATTATTCTCAATGTAAAAGAATCCTCAACAAGCTTTGTAAAATTCTCTCATCACTGCCATTTCCCTTAGTGATGTAGGGTTCCCATCCCATCAAGTGATTATAACGTCCCCTTGTATTTATCAGTTTTTCTAATTTTTTTAACTGAGGGGACCACTTAGGGATTCCACAAATAGGGTTTTGGAACCCTTTCGGCCACAATTGAACAAGAGGAACTCCCCACACATAATTTCATGACTATTAAGAAAAATCTTCCATGTAATTACAATTCCCTCTCTAAAGATCAATTGAATAATCAGGAAAAGTTAAAAGAATTAGTGTTGGAAGGGAAATAGGCTTATAATGTGGCTTCCTATCAAGGGTTTTCACGGTTTCTAGGGGCTTTATGAAGATCATATGTAGGGTAGGTCTGATGATAAAAGGGGTTGAATCAATCTAATGCCTTAATAATTTTAATGAAATTCAAAAAAACTTCATGTTTCAAAAACAAAACATGAAAATTATAGTAGTCATGTATATCATAAAAATCTCGCAAGAAAGAGGTTGTTAGAAAGAATATGAAAAAGGGTATAATACCTTTCAAGAGTGGGAAAAAACAAATAAAGAGACAATCAGGTCGTGTCATGAATATAAATAATTAGCCAAAAAATGTAATTAGACCTAGATTATAAGTTGAAATTTAAACCATATCAGCGATCATTTTAAAACATTTACGAACCAAAATAATCAGGCAACCATTAAAAATTTCATACTTAGCTTTATTATTTATAAATTTTACTAACAAAAATATCTTCATGTTTTCAAACATATCTTCAAAAAATGATGTGTCCTAGATGATGGTAATGGAAAAGACTATGGTGGTATAGAGACTCTCCCCCACACTTAATATTACACATGGGCCACTAAGTGCACTACTATGGGGAAGAAGAGGATAGAGACATGAAAATGCATTGGATAAGGGAGGAATGAAAAGAGGAAAAAAACTATGAAAACTGAAAGAATAGTCCCCTCATTCCAAATAAAATAAACAAGTGGTAAAAATTCAAGACATCCAAAAGTCGCTCTAGTGTACCTGTGACTGTCGATGGAAAGTAAAACTACAAGCAAGAAGATCATCACATCATAGAAATGGAATATATATATATATATATATATATATAATAAATCTCAAATTTCACAATCTTGGTGTAGCCTCAGGGGAGGCATTATCTAGTATAGGGGGGGAATAATCAGTATATGTAGTAGTGGGAGGAATAGAACACCTGCCTTGTGGTAGTAATGCTGCTGAAGGGGAATCCATGATGGCTAGCTCTACAAGAGGAGGCAGGCCAATACCTGTAGTAAAGATGAGTACGGAGTCTGTGGCCATGACAACTTCAGATTGGGGTATGGTAGATTCTGGAGTCATAGAAGTAGAGGTAGCCTCTAGTGGAATGGAAATCACCTGATGTTGTAGTAGTAGATCCACCATCCACTCAATGTGGTCTTGGCACTGAGCAGATGTAGTTTACTAATAAATGATAGTATCCTATTGATGCTCTAGACGATCCAGGTGGTGGTCTATCTATGTAAGGTGGATGGTGATGGGGAGGTCAGCTAAGGGTGTAGAAGGTGAAGGGGTAGGGGTAGGTCTTGGAGGAGGAATAGTAGTGGAAGTAGGGAAGGGTGTGGAAGCTGGAAGGGGTGGAGAAGGAGGTGCAGGTGAATCCTTGGGGGCTAGAGGGTGTGCAGGGGGTGGTGTTGGGACCTGGGAAAGGACGTATGTGCCCCTACTTCCAGACCAATCCCATGTGAATAAGCATGATAGAGTCCATATGCGGGGGGGGGGGGGGGGGGGGGGCTAGTCGGTCATGGGGAAGGGAAGGATTGAAAACACCGATGTGGGGGGGAAATGCGACTGGCATAGAACCCACAGTTCATGTTTCACTGACGGCCAGTGAACATACCGTGGTTGTAAGAGGCATCAAGATAGGGGAGGTCTGGGTAGTCATGATGGATGAAACAGGTGAGTATCTCGATGTCACGGCTGGTCATAACCCATATATCCTTGTGGTGGGGAAACAGGAAGGGACTAAAGCACTGATGGGTGAAGCGGAGGATACGGTCAATGATAAGGGTACTCTTTTGGGAAGTGGGGGTGTAGTGATGGTCAGGCCTAGCAATATCTTGCCACATGGTGATGAGCTCATAACGCTAGGGGAGGGATTGGGTGGAGACAAAGGGTGGGGTGACTAGATGGGGATAAAAGACACACCCTTGGCCAAAATCAGGGAAAGGTATGGGAAAAGGTCGATCGACCAGCCGAAATCAGACCACTGGGACCATGTCTCTAGGCGCCTCCCAGTACATGGTCCCATCGAACTCAAAGGATATAGAAAACTAGAGAAATAAATCTCTAAAACCACGAGTGCTAACCTAAAGTATTTCTAGTAACGACATGTTCCCTAGGAACTTGTCCAAATCCCCCTAGATACCCAGTCGTTGAGGTACACTACTATAAAGATAACGACTACTCAGCATGATAGTGTGGTGAGAGAAGATCCAGACTTGGTCGTGCGCCAGGTCTCTGATTGGAATCATGAAGCAAGGACAAGGGGCACTGGCATGGGAGGTCCTTGGAGGGGTAGAAGTAGGGGCTGGCTTTGGTGGCGGGGCGACCACAGTAGGAAAAGGTCTATTGTACATGGTGGCTAGTGATGGATAAAATGCTATTGAGGAGGTATCCGGAGGTGTGGTAGCTGGTGGTGAAGAAATGGTGGTGCTCAGAGGCTCCGTTCAGGGAGGTGGAGGTGCGATAGTAGTACCAGTCTATGCTGCGGTGGTGAGTGGTGGAAAGATGGCCAGTAGAGGAGGCATGTATTCTGGGATGTTTGGAGCTGGTGTTGTAGTGGGCCAGAGTCAGATCTGGAGAAAATGGTCCTCTCTCCATCAAAAATGGATGTGGGATGCTTCCCATGAACATGGTCTCTATCCTCTATAACATGAAAAATACAGAAAAAAACAAAAGAAATAGAAAAGAAAAAGAAAAATAAAGTGCAACAGAACAGAAATTTCACGGCATGTAAACCCAAAGTACATGATGTGTTGTGTAAGTGGGTTAGCATCTCGTGTTCTATGGATATACATGATGAGTGGGGATGTCACTATCCAGGGAAGGATACACATCGTATAGATAGAATCCACACCATGTATGTTAAAATGAGTTCCTGGTCATTTTGTTCAAAGAGATGACCGATGTCCGAGTAGAGCTAAGAATGAACACACGTCGTATGAAGGTACGACACGACGTGTTACTAAACATAAGGTCTGGGTCATGTAGGGTAATATACACAGGTTGGTGATAGTAAATCCATATAGAAAGGTATACTTCATGTCATAAATCCACACATATTTTTTAAGAACGTGGTTCATTTGGCTGTGTGGAGTACTGGACATGGGTTGACTCATATAAATAGGATAAATGACATGTACCGAACATACCCGCCGTGTGTGTAAAAATGGTTTTCACGGATAAGTGAATGAGGTACTCATTCATGACTATGGATGGTACATGGTTTGTACCAAACATACACACTTTGTAGTTTCATATTTTGTATTTTCCAGTGTGTCGTCGTGTACAAAAGTACATGACATGTGTTCTTTATTTAATTCCCATATAATATAGGTTTCGAAGGATTGGGAGGACGATCCAAAAAAACCCTAAATTCTAATAAAAATAGTTAAATAAGGGGTGAAAAAACAATTTACCTTGATTTCTGAACGAAATGAGGAAGCAATCACGTGATGAAATGGATTGAAAATGTGGATTTGAAGAGCAGAAACTGTATAGCTTCCGGGAGAAGAATATTGGGTGGGGGGGTCCATGGGGCATAGGGAGTGGCTGCGTAGGGTTTTTTAATTTTATAGACATAGTAACAAGTGTGTACTCTAACAGTCACCCCGTGTAGTACTACTTTTTTTTGAAAAATGCACACATATATATATGAATTCTTATTGTAAACTATACAATAATTAATAATACTAACTATCATCTATATAAAAGTAATATACATAATTTTTATTTATATAAGTCAAACCTATACATGTAATGTATCAAATTAATACACATCGTGTGTTCAAAAATTTGAGTAAGAGAACTACAACCTTTGGTCCAGTGCTTGGGGTGCGAATCGAACCGGCAATTAGCCGATCCAAATGCAACCCCTCAACCACTGGAGTGAATGTTGTTGTGATGCACATTTGTAAGTAATTTTAATAGTTATAGCATTAGTGAAGCTATTCACGGAATAAAGAAAATGAAATAATTTTGGTTTTATTTATTATAGAGATGGGGATTAAGTAGGGAGACTAGCCACGTTCAAACCCGTATATTTTCAACATAGGGTTGAGACTTTTCCAGTTCACCTACTTCACCCGCATGTAGTTTCTTCATTAAAAAACATTTTATCTTTTAGTGAAAACATGAGGAGGATGAAATGTATTGGAATGCACTCCATGTGGTTTTATTAATGTGAAAAATGATGGAATTGGGCTGGTTGTAGGTTTCGCACCTGAGACTTTTGGATATGTTACCTAAGACCCTTCCATCCGACCCATTCTTGCCATGGATTTTCTTTTGTTTTAAAACAAAAATTTATGGTATATTAAAAATAATCACATGTCATTTACATATACATTGGTTTAAAAGGATTTAATCTTACACCAAAGGAGAGCAGGGAGCGACTCGATCCATGTGTGGCTCAGATACATTCTAGTGCAATTCCCATCGGTGCATACTTAATTCAAGTTTATTTACCAAATTAATATATATTCATATCACTAGTTTTATTAACACACACACACATAAAATGTACAAGCCCTTTATACCAGTAGTACATTATGTGTAGTCTTTTGGGTTGCCTCCCAAAGAACGCCTTTGTGTTAGGTCATTGGCTTGACCGAATTACCTCTTGCTTACCTGAGATTCATGGTGGAGTGTGTTCCCATCGTGTCTTCCATGTGATGGTAACACTTCAGCCACTGTCTGTTCATCTTTAATGGTTGACCATCCTCCCCAGGAATTTCCACCGCTCCATGGTCAAATACTTAGATGACTCAGAATGGTCCCAACCATCTTGAATTTATCTTTCATAGAAATAATCAAAGATGAGTGTTAAAAATGAGTACTTGATCACTGGGATGGAAAGATTTTCAAAAAATCATCTGGTCATGGATTCCTCTCGTCTTCTCCTTGTACATCTTGGCATTCTCATAGGCCTCCCATTGGATTTCATCTTGTTTCGAAAGTAGGAACTTATGCTTCTCTTCAACTGACTTCAGATCCAAATTCAAGTCCTAGATGGCCGAGTAAGCTTTGTGATCCTACTCTACTAGGAAATGGAATGAATTCCCATAGATGAGGTGGAATGAGGAAATCCCTAGTGTTGTCTTAAAGGAAGCTCGATATGCCCAAAAAGAATCTTCTAGCTTCTTGGAATAGTCATTCCTTGAAGTGTTCACCGTTTTCTCCAGAATCTTATTGAGCTCAGAGTTGGAGACCTCCACTAGTACACTTGAGTGGGCATGATATTGCATCCCTATATGATGATTCACTCCGTAATTTGACTGTACTAATTTCATCAGTTTGTTGTATATGTGGGTTCCTCTGTCGCTGATCAGTACACAAGGAATGTCGAAACTTCTAAAAATATGTTTCTTTAAAAATGTCGTGAACACCTTGTTCATGTCGTGTGATATAGCAGAGACTTCCACCCAACTGGAGACATAGTCGACACAGAACATGATGTATGTGTTCCCAAAATATGGGGGGAATGGCCCCCTGTTGGCTATACCCTAGACGCCGAAGATCTTGACTTCCATGATGGGGTGCAAGGGTGTCTCATCTATGTTCCACAAATTACCTATTATTTGGAATCGATCACAATAAGAATCAAAGGTCTGAGAATCTCTATGCACGGTGGGCCTGAGAAACCTAGACTGTAGGTTTATTTCTATAGTATGGTATGGCCCATGATGCACCCCAACTGGCGAGGCATGATATAATTTCAGGACTCCATGAACATCAGTTTCTAGGATGAAATGTTGTAACAACCCATCTCTACAAGATGAGAACAGTAGAGGATCTTCCTAGCAGTACCTCTTACCATCAAATAGAAAAATCTTCTTTTGTTGGAAGGATAGGTCTGGGTGGATGACGCCTATAACCAAACAATTATCAAGACCAGAATACTCTGGCTGAGGTGATTCTTCGACTGAAAAATGGATCTCATCAAGGAAATCCCCCTCGATCTCTTGATCTTCCTCCTTCTCCAAATGTGGTAGATGCATGAGGGGGAGATGATCAGCAAAAACATCTTCACACCCCTTCCTATCTTAGATCTCTAGATCAAATTCTTCTGGGAGGAGTACCCATCATATTAGTCATAGATTCTCATCCTTCTTGTTCAGAAGGTACATGAGTATTGCATGATCAGTATAAAAAAAATACATTAGATAGCACTAAATAAGAATGGAAGCTGTCAAAAGTGAACACCACTTCTAGCATCTCTTTCTCCATGGTAGTGTAGTTCATCTGCACCTCGTTGAGAATCCCTCTAGGTTAATAGGTGGGTTGGAAAATTCATTCAAGCCTCTAGTCTAGAATTTCTCCATCTGTGTAGTCGTTGGCATCACACATCACTTTAAATTGCTCCTCCCAGTTGGCAGAAATCATCACTAGAGTTTCCACCAGGTACTACTTTAGGTGATCAAAAGTTATGGTACATGAATCATCAAACTAAAAAAAGGCATCCTTGATTAGAAGGTTGGTGAGGGGATGAGGTATATTTTATAATTCACAAACAATGAACTTGTAGAAATCGACCTGTCCCAGGAATCTGTGGATGGATCTAACATAAGTTGGAATGGGAAGTCATGAAATGACTTCTATCTTTTCCGGGTCCTCCTTTATCCTCTTTTTCGAGATTTTATGTCCACAGATGATGCCACTCTCTCTCATGAAATGAAACTTCTCCCAGTTCAAATCCAGTTTAGTTTTGTCACATCTTTCTAGTACAATATCCATTTGCCACAAGAATGCGGTGAATGATTTTCTGTTATTGGAAAACCATCCATAAAAACCTCCAGGATATGTTCTTCTTTGTCATGTAAGACAGCCAACATATATTTCTAGAAGGTGGCTAGAGCATTTAACATGATAAAGGAAATCCTTCAGTAAACAAACGTATTGTAGGGGAATGTAAATGGGATATTCTCTTGATACTATAGGGAAATGGAAATATGATGATATTCAGAATAGCTATAGAGGAATCATTAAAACTCGTGCCCCGCTAGTCTCTCTAGTATCTGATCCATGAAGGGTAGGGGAAATGATCCTTCCTCATGTTGTCATTCAGCTTTCTGTAGTCCACACAGACTCTCCAGCCTGTGAAAGTGTGTGTGGGGATAATCACATTCTTTTCATTTGAAATCACAGTGATACCACCCTTTTTGGGTAACCCTTATAGGGGACTCACCCAATGACTATCGAAGATGGGGTATATTATTCCTACATCTAGCAACTTGATTTCCTAATTCATCACAAACTCTTTCATGGGAGGGGGGGGGGGGGTTCAGGCATCATTGTGGTTGCCAAGATGGCTCTGCTCCTTTGAGAAGGACCTTGTTTGTGAAAATGGTAGGGATGATGCCCTTCAATTCTGCAAGTATCCACCAAATAGACCGATTCTGCCACTTCCAAACCTGCAGAAGTGCATCCTCCTACTCCTACAACAGTACTGCACTACGTATGATGGGTAATGTCTGATGGTATCCCATTTTCTCATACTTCAGAAAAGATTGGAAGAGGCTTTAGTTCTAGTGTATGCAACTTTATAATAGAAGGTACAAGTGGTTTTTTCACTTCCATCTCCATAATATCAGGAATAATAACATGCTACCATTAGTGGCCACCCTGGGCTTCAAGGAATTGTAGGTCCTCTGGTGCTTCAACAACCGGAATGTCCACAAAAACCAAGTCATATATGGTGCAAGAACATAACCAATCATTTACTTTTCTACTCAAGTGATCATCCATAGTGGTCATTTCCTAACAACCCTCATTCTTTGGTAATTATGATTGCTTGATGGGTTTGAGGACATTGTAGAGGACTCTTTCATCTCCTACTCCTAAAATCATCTCCCCCAGTGTATGTTGATCAATACTTTCCCAGTGTCCAAGAAAGGCCTTCCCAGAATGAGGGGCCCCTCCTGGTCTTCCTCCATGTCGAGGAAGATGAAATCTACAGAGAGTGTTAGCTTCACCACCTTTACTAGATTGTCTTCTAGTAGCCCCTTGGGATATTTGATGGATCAAATGGTAGTATGAAGGGATAATTAGGTAGACTTTATGTCGTTTATCCCTATATTCTTAAAAACTATGAAGGGAATGAGGTTGATGTAGGCCCTTAATTCATATAGGGCCCTCCCAAACTCACATAGTACAATAGTGTATGGGATAGTGAAGCTACCTGGATCCTAGATCTTGGGAAGAATCAAATGTTGTATGACCACTGTGAACTCCTTAGTAACTGTAATGGTACCCATATCCTTCATCCTCTTTTTGTTGGAGAAGATATCCTTCATGAGTTTCACATATGTGGGAATCATAATTAGTTCCTCTACAATGGGAATGTTGATGTCCAGCTTCTTGAATACGTCCATGAACATGCCAAACTAGTGTCCCATATTTATTTGGTTAATCCTCTTCAGGGATGGTAATGCAGGCTCGAAGGGTTTGAAAACCTCTGTTCCTTTTCCCTGTGGAGCCTCCTTTAGTGGGCCATTAGATTAAGAGGGGTATATAACTGTACTTTGTTTGTTAGGAGGGGGTGTAGGGGCACCTGGATATTCTAGTTCCTTCTGTTTTAGCTCCATTCCACTATATAGTGTGATGACATGGGCCTCCTCCCTCGGGTTCTTCTCAGTGTTACCCAGTAGTGTAACGGGCTGCCTCACTGAGACTTGGTTTTCTAGAAGGATCATTTGGTCCTCCATGCTTTGAATGGAAGCCTCCTGATTCTTTAATCTGGTCTTAGCAGTAGATGTAAACTTCTTCATGAGATCCTCTAACCTTAAGGGGTTCTCCTACTGAGGTGTCTGTGAAACTGATGGTGGTGGTGGATGCCTCAAATACTGTGAGTGAGGTTTTTGATACCATTTTTGTAGTTAAGAGCCCTGCTGATGCTGTTGTTGCCTTGGGCACTGGATCTGATACTGGGGATGACTGTAGCCAAGTGGTCGCTGGGGTGGAGGATTCTTCGGTAGTAGGCCCTTTCCTGTGTTCTGGTGATCACACCCTACCGGGTTATGGAACTACTAGTACTGGTTTGGCCCTCAATTTGTACCAACATAGATCACCTCACTCATCGAAGGTCCGACTGTAGTTCCTGGGAATTATTCCATGATCTGTTTGTCAGCACATTCGCTGCATGACATATGGTTCTCCGCATGTACTTGGGACACATTCTTCATGTCACGACCTGTCCCCTAGGGCCCATGTCGTAACTACCCCAAGCCCGCCTTCCATAGGCCAGGGGCTGGAGACTAGCACAAAAGGTGTAAATCCATATAACTTGGAAGGCATTGCCTTTATAAAACGTAAACACACAGACAACCAGAGTACAAGCCAAAGTAAACACTATGTAAAGAAGTAACAGGTGTGCTGAAAGTACAAAGGGGCCGGAAATACAACCCCTAAAAAGGTACAACTACAACTGAAATAAAGTACAACTTAAATACAAACAACTGAATGGTGAAGCAGCTATTGGATCGTCCTCCAGGTTCCTACTTAGAGGGTAGGTAAATATGTCCTCCTCAGAACTCCATGTCTGACTGTCTCCTCTGGGGACCTACTCATCATGAGATCCACCACTGGGTACCGTCCAACTCTACAAGCCTCGACCACGATCAATGATGTCTGTCATCTGCAACCAACACAATGAGGTGCGGGCATAGCCCATGTGGGGTTGAGTATAACGATACTCAGTAGGGACCCCAAGACCCTCAAGGTATCACTAAAACCAACAAGGATAATCCAAAAAGAAATATCTCAACAGAAAACCTTTAAATAGGTATATGCCCATATATATACCTAATTTATCAAGTAACCCATGTCAATCATGAGGTAAACACAAAGGTCATTGACACAGCTCAAACCAGGATATTCATTTTCAAAACCACAACTACTGGAGAACTCCTCCTCTATCGAGTACAGTGGCCCTGTCATGTCTCCAAGGTGGTACCCACTAACCTTAGACTGCTCAGGTACTCCTCCTGTCGAGTACTGTGGGTCTGCTTCCAAATACTGGGTGCTCCGTCCACTGAGGGATTGCCACCAAATACCGGGCACTCTCCCTAATAGCCTACAAAGGTACTCCTCCTGTCGAGTACCGCGGGTATACTGCCAAATACCATGTGCTCTGTCCACCGTGGGTCTTCCATCAAATATCAGGTGCTCCATCCACTGGGCTAATCGAATCACTCTTAGTCTAATTGGTCAAGCAATCATCAGGTCTACAACTACTAGGTCTCCGCACTCTCTACGCTCATCTTCAGAAGGGTCTGCTCCCCGAGCTACTAGTCATTACTTACAGGTGTCACGAAGCCTCACAACGATGTATCAAAAAGGACTGCCTCGTCATAGGGGTCTCAACACAACAGATGGAGCGTCAATCGGATTCCCGATCTGTGAGTTATTATCTTTTCCGTTCTAGGGACCTGGTAGGTTTTTAAGCTAAAACCAACTATAAAATACTCCAATATCATCCTAAACCCACGCAGAGTATGCCAAAAGAGCCGTCTCATCATGAGGAATCCAACACAGTTGATGGAACGTCAATCGGACGTCCAGTCCTCAAGTTATAAGCGTTTCCGCTCTGAGGGCCCGGTTGGTTTCTGGTTCGAACCAACCAATTCATACCCAAACATCTCCAAAATCATAAGTGTAATATACCGAAACAACTGTATTGGTCCAAGGAATCCTACTCAACTGACGGTTCGTCGATTGAAGGTCTGCACCTCAAGATATGTCCATTTAACCGAAAACGTTATGAAAATAGAAGGTTTGGGCCTCATCCAACCGGGTGCAACACCCCCTGGGTCGGCCCGAACCGGGTAGACCCGACTTGGGTCCGGGTCCATCCTGGTCAAGCGTGGCCCGGCCTGACTGGCATGACCCGGCCCGACCGGCGTGGCTCGGCCCGACACAGGCGGCCCGGCCCGGTGGCCAGTTGTCGCTCGGCCGGTTGGCCGAGCGCGTTGCGCCGAGCGGGGGGCGCGACCCCCTGTTGATTGATATTGGTGGCGCCAGCTAGTACTGCCCCACCTCCCGGATCCCGCGTGGCCACGAATTCTGTTGCACCACTGCCACGGCTATAGCCGTGTCGGGTTTCCTCCGGCGGCCCGCCGCCGTGTCGGTGTGGTGCGCCGGCTGCGACTTCCACGGTCCACTGGACGTGCTCTGGTGGTCCATTTCACCCCCTTCTTTCACCTGCATCTCTCCAGGGTCCCGTTATTCACTGCAACGACTTCCTAATGCTGTTACGGTCTCGTTTCAACGTCTCCCGTCAATACATGCACAAGAAAACAATCTACGGAGGGCCAGGTTTGTTCCTCAGCCTGAGCCAACTGCGTTAGGAGTTTTCAATCAATATTTAAGAATTCAAACTCAAATCCAAACCCGAAAAATAACCCCTCATACAACCCGCATGTACGAGCTATCCGTGGATCAATCAGACAAAGGTATGTCCATGCTCGTCATTCTTTCCTAAAAAAGGTAAGGAGAAATTCAAAAAAAAACCCCTACCTCAAGGTTCGTCATTCATTGACGATATCGCAAAAGGGTGGACGTCATCTCATTGACGTCGACGTAAGAGAGGAGATGAAGGTGAAAATGATCATTGGCATTCGTCGCTTCTGCAAAGGCCTTCGATCCCGGCAAGAGCGTCGTTTTTTGGAGATCCTTCATAGGGAGAACCGTTCTTCATGGAGGGAGGGAGCTCTTCTTCTTCACAAAAGATATCTCTCTAATCCTTTCCCAACCAAAAATGTGCCAAAATAAAATAATAGGCTTATCTATTATTTTATTAACACAAGCAATTAAAATTTCGAAACTGAAATCCCTTCATTAATTAAATGTGTTGTAAATTAATTAAGGAAAGGGAGAGGAAAGATCATCATAAATTTGTGGGTTTTCATGAATTAATGGAGAGAGAGGGAGGTGGAGAGATTGGCAATTAATTGGGGGTTGCCAATTTAAATAAGGGGGTTTAAGGAGGTTAGTGAAAATTAAATGGTTGGGGCTCGTGTGGGCCCCACATCTATAACATCCACACTTGGGTAGTTAGGTGGCTGTGGGTCCCACTCTTAACTACCCATGGGAGGAATTAACCTCCTTAGATAAAGAATAAAAATTGTTCCAACAATTTTATTCACTTCTTAAATAAACCTCGATAAATAATTTCTCCTCCCTTGTAAATGCGACTACAGTAAAGGTCCCCTTAAGAAATTACCAGTGTTGCGAGTTCATCGGTGCCCTCGAATTTTAATTCTGAGCACCGGTTCAAAAGATAGAAAAACCCGCTCATTTGTTCACTGAACTTACTTGAGATAAACTTTGAAAATTTATTCTGGGCACACTGGGCCTCAAGATCAATTTCCTTCAGAAGCCACAGACTCGTAAAATTCCAAAGAAATTAGAAAACAAATTTCCTATAATTTTCAAGGTCTTTCCATTACTCCCACAACAGGGATTTACATCCCCATAAAGCTACAACACAAACTAGGGAAACTAAAGGAGGTACCAAGAATGCATCTGAGACTCCCGCTCCCAAGTGCTCTCCTGGAGGTTCCCGTGCTACCGGCAAAAGCGCACAAGAGGAATAGACCGTCCCTGTAGGACCCACTCCTTTCAATCTTCAACCTCTAATGGAACCCCGTGAAGGTCGCCCTGTCATCGATGTCCAGCTCTCTGTGGTTGATGATGATGGATAAGTCATGCACACATCTCCTAATCTGAGATACGTGGATGGTGTCGTGCACCCGATGCAACTGAGGTAGAAGGTCCAGGTGGTAAGCCACCTCGCCTACTCTGCTGGGGACCTGAAAAGGCCCAATGAAGCACATAGATAACTTGCCGCCCCATCCAAATCTCTACAATCCATGTTTAGGTGAGACCCGTAAGAAAACGTGGTCGCCATCCTCGAAATCCAGTGGTCTCCGCCTCCTATCAGTATAGGACTTTTGTCTACTCTATACAGTCTTCATCTGCTCCATGATGATCTGCACCTTATCTCTCGTAGCCTGAACTATATTTGGTTCTACACGTGATGACTCCAACACTACCCACAAAGGATATCTGAAACACAGCCAGTTACTGTCTCGCCACTCCTAACCACTGAATGCAAAATCTCATACTAAGAGCATCTACTACAATGTTCCCCTCCCAAGGAGTATAAACTTTCTCGAAGTCATAGTCCTGGAGGAATTCAAGCCATCACCGCTGTCTCAGGTTTATGTCCTTCTGAGAGAAGATTCACCTGAGACTATTGAGTTGGAGAGATCTATAAACTGTTCAGTCAACTAACAATGGGAGAGACTAGCCAATTGTATAAACTCATCTCCACCCTTCTTCATCTACATTCTACAAGAGATGCTGAGATTTATCCTCTGCCGAAAAGAGTAATATGGTCTCATCCCCTAGATAAACCACGTTCTTTTCCAAATACAGTCAATCCTGACATGAACGATACTATTTCATGCCATAGACGACGTCATAAGGCATCAACGCTACTACCAAGAGATCCAACCATTACTCTCGCCTATTATGGTTGAGTCACACTGTCAGCATCTGTGCGTGGTTACTAGGTCTCCTCCCATAAGAATCTCACAAGTGAGGGTCAAGTCAACAGTTTTAACCGGATCCTCTTAGTATCAACCATACAAAAAGGACAAGATAGTAAACGTCACAATGATAAGTGTCTTTTATTACTACAGCTCATAGTACAAAGACACACAAAAAACAAAACAATGACAACATGGATACTAGAAGCACTAAGAAGAAAGGCCTACATGCCTGGAACTAGTCCCGTTCCTGTATAAATGCTTCCGGATCTCCGTAGTTATATGCTTCATCTGCCTGAAGCTGTGCTCTCCCATGTCCACATGTTCCCTATAGTTGGTGTGGTCCTCCTAGTGGTGGTGGTGGCAACACCTCTAAGTGTCTTCCACCACCAGCTGGATGACCAGATCCTCTTCCACGGTCGCTTGCTCCTTGTGGTCCGCCTTGATCGAACCTCTGCCTCTGCCTGGGAGGTTCTTCATCTATCAGCTGATCGTTTGTATGGTGGTTCAGATAGTCACATACCTTGTGACCAAGCCCACTGTAGGAGTAACACGTCCCGCTCCTAGCACGACTGGCTCTGACTCCACTACGGTTGACCCACACAACTGAACCTGAGTCGTGTAGTCGGCCACTGGTGGGTTTGGTCCTCTTGGACCCCTATGTCTCCTGTCTACTGCTAGCTGCAGAAGACTCCGCTTTAATTCTACTAATGGGGGGTCCTGCTATTGGAGAATGCTCATAAAGGAAACTCTCCACTAGAATGGCTCTCTCCAACACTCCCTTCTGCGTCGAAATGTAGTGAGAAACAACTAAAGCTCTAATCTCCTGCCTAAGCCCCTGCTCGAAGGTCTAGGACCTGAAATACTGGTCCCGTACCATATCAGTAGAGTAGCGTGAGAGTTCTATGAACCTCACTGAGTACTGAGCTACACTCATGTTTCCCTGTTGTAGATGAGGTATCTCCTGTATCTGCACCGCTCAAAGGGTGTATGGTACAAACTCTGCTAGGAATAAGGTTTCCAAGTCTTCCCATAAAAGTGACACCTCATCATGCATCTAGAGCATCAGGCTCGACCATATGCCTACTACTACCTGAAGGAGGCTTACATCAAGGATCACCATGAATTCTGCTGGTGTACCTACTAGCCTGAAGACTCTCCCCACAACCTCCAACCAATCTTCAGCCTCCTGTGGGTCTGTCTCTCCCTGGTACCTGGGTAGCCTCTAGTGCTGGAACTTGTGAAGTGCACATATAATGTGTGCATCACCTGCTGCTGGGGCTGGTGGCATCGGTGGCCCAATCGGTGGTAGTCCCACTAGTGCCTCTGCTGGTGCCTCAACTAAAAGAGGGCCCTGTACTGAGGCCTCGTTTCTCGGCGGGCTGTCAATACTTAAAACTCTTAGGGATCTAGCTGGTTGTCCGCGGGGAGGCATCCTAAAAGAAACAGATGAGACACGGTCAAAAGACTACACATGGTGAGCAGACCTGGTTTGAGCTGACATAAAATAAACCATTGAAAACACAAACACAATCAATGTTTTCGTGCACTGAGTCATAAATCAGAAGTCAGGGTCATGGTGTATGGATACGTCGACCGCCTTCCCCAACACTGGACTCCATGAACTGAGAACCACACTTAGTACCCTTAACACTATTGCTTCACAGAATGAAAATATCAAAGTCCTATGTTCTGCAGTAGAACCGACTCCTTTGATACCAATTTTTCCTGACCCGTCCCCTGGGGCCCGTGTCGTAACTACCCCAAGCCCGCCTTCCATAGGCCAGAGGCTGGCGACTAGTACCAAAGGCGTAAATCCCTATAATTGGGAAGGAATTGCCTTTATATAACATAAACACAAGCACAAATAGAGTACAAGCAGATGTAAACACTAAGTAAAGTAGTAACAGGTGTGCTGAAAGTACAAAGGGGCTGGAAATACAAGCCCATAGAAAGGTACCGCTACAACTGAATGAAAGTACAACTGAAAGACAAGTAGTTGAATGGTGAAGTGGCTCTTAGATCATCCTCATGGTTCCTAACTAGTGATTAGGTTCAGATGTACTCCTCAGCACACCACATCCGTATCTATCCTCTGAGGACCGACTCATCATGAGATCCACCTCCAGGTACCATCTAGCTCTACAAGCCTCGACCATGATCAGTGATGTCTGTCGGCTGCAACCAACACAGCGAGGTGCGGGCATAGCCCGTGCAGGGGTGAGTATAACGATACTCAGTAGGGACCCCGAGACCCTCAAGGTCTCACTAAATCATACAAGGATAAACCACAAAGAAATATCTCAATAGATAACCTTTACTTAGGTATATGACCATACATATACCTAAGTTATCAAGTAACCCATCTCAATCATGAGGTAAACAAAAAGACAATTGACTCATCTCAAACCAGGATTTTCATTTTTGAAACCACAACGGTTGGAGAACACCTCCTATATCAAGTACGGTGGCCATGTCATGACTCCGAGGCACTACCCACTAACCTTATACTGCTGAGGTACTCCTCCTGTCGAGTACTACAGGTCTGCTGCCAAATACCGGGTGCTCCGTCCACTGAGGTTCTGCCGCCAAATACTTGCTGCTCTTCCTAATAGCCTACAGAGGTACTCCACTTGTCGAGTACCTCAGGTCTACTGCCAACTACCAGGTGCTCCATCCGCCATGGGTATGCCTCCAAATACTGGGTGCTCCGTCCACTGGGCTAATCAAATCACTTCGAGTAGAAATTGGTCAACCAGTCGTCAGGTCTACAACTACTAGGCCTCCGCACTCCGTACGCTCATCTCCAAGAGGATCCACTCCACGATCTACTGGTTTTTACTTACAAGTGTCACAACGTTTCACGAAGAAATATCACAAAGGACCGCCTCGTCATAGGGGTCTCAACACAATATACGGCACGTCAATAGGACGCTCGGTCTGTGAGTTATTAGCTTTTCTGTTCCGGGGCCCGGTTGGTTTTTAAGCTAAACCCAACCCGACAATAATACAATATCATCTAAAACCCATGTAGAGTATGCCAAAATAATCGTCTCATCAAGAGGAATTCAATATAGTTGATGGAACGTCAATTGGACGTTCTGGCCTCACGTTATAAGCATTTTTGTTCTGAGGGCCCGGTTGGTTTCAGGTTTGAACCAACCCGGACATACCCAAACCTTGCCAAAATCTTGGTTTTAATATACTAAAACGACCGTATCAGTCCAAGGAATCCTATGCAACTGACGGTGCATCGATCGGAGGTCCGTAGCTCAAGCTATATCTATTTAACCGAAAATGGTCTAAAAATAGGGGGTCTGGGCCCGGTCAGACCCGGCCCAACACCCCCTGGGTCGGCCAGAACCGGGTCGACCCGACCCAGGTATGGGTCTAGCCCAGTTGGGCATGGCCCAACCCGGCCCAAATTGGCCCGGCCTACTGGCTGGTTGTGGCTTGTCTGTTTTTTCGAGCGCGTTGCGCCGGGCGGGGGGGGGGGGGATTTGATTGATACCGGTAGCGCCCACTGGCACCGCTCCACCTCCCGGATCCCACATGGCCGAGGGGTCTGACGCACCGCCGCTGCGGCGGGTTTCCTCCAGTGGCATGCCACCGACGCCGCCGTGCCAGCGTGGCGTGCCAGCGGTGGCTTCCACGGACCACCGGACGCTCTCCGGTGGTCCGTTTCGCACTTACTTGTGCCCACAGCTCTCTCGGGGCCCGTTCTTCACTGCGACGGCTTCCAAATGCTATTGTGGTCCCGTTTCAATGTCTCCCATCAATACGCGCCAAGAAAACAATCTGTAGAGGTTCAGGTTTGTTCTTCGGCCCGAGCCCACCACATTAGGAGTTTTCAATCAAGATTTATGAATTCAAACTCAAATCCAAACCCAAAAAATAACCCTGCATCCAACCCGCATGTATGAGCGATCCACGGATCCACCGGGCAGAGGTTGGTCAGCTCTCATCGTTCTTTCCTCCGAATGGTAAGGAGAAATTCAAAACAAAACTCCTACCTCAAGGTTCTCCATTCGTTGATAATATCGCGAAAGGGTGGACATTGGCTCGTTGACGTCGACGCAAGGGAGGAGATGAAGGTGATGACGATCATTGGCATTCATCGCTTCCGCAAAGGCCTTCGATCTCGGATCGATTGTCGTTCATTGGAGATCCATCAGAAGGAGAACCGTTCTTTATGGAGGGAGGGACCTTATCTTCTTCACACAAGAGATCTTTCCAATCTTTTCTTAACCCAATGTGTGACAAAATAAAATAATAGGCTCATCTATTATTTTATTAACACATGCAATTAAAATTTCGAAACTCAGATCCCTTCATTAATTAAATGTGATGGAAATTAATTAAGAAAATAGAGAGGAAAGATCCTCATAAATTTGTGGGCTGTCATGATTTAATGGAGAGAGAGTGAGGTGGAGAGATTGTAAATTAATGGGGGGTTTCCAATTTAAATGAGGGGGTTTAAGGAGTTTAGAGGAAATTAAATGGTTGGGGATCATGTGGGCCCCACCTCCCTAACATCCACACTTGTGTAGTTAGGTGGATGTGGGTACCACCCTTAACTACCCATGAGAGGAATCAACCTCCTTAGATATAGAATAAAATTTATTCCAACAATTTTATTCACTTTTTAAATAAACCTCAATAAATAATTTTTTCCTCCCGTGAAAACGTGACTACGGTAAAGGTCCCATTTAGAAATTACCTACGTTGCAAGTTCATCAGTTCCCTTGGATTTCGATTCTGAGTACAGGTTCAAAAGATAGAAAAAACCGCTCGTTCGTTCACTGAACGTACCCAAGATAATCTTCAGAAATTGATTCCGGGCACACTGGGCATCTGAATCAATTGCCGTCAGGAGCCACAGATTCGTAAAATTCCCAATAAATTAAGAAAAAAATTTACTTGAATTTTCCGGGTATTTACAATTCAGATTCTGCAAGTCTATAGTTTTGGATACAGTGTCCAATTGGGCAGCAAGCATAGTAGTGGAATCGATATTGTGCATACCTCATATTTGTGTTCCCTGTTCGGAATGCCACTAGAAGCTGTTGGAAGACATGTCTTCTAGTAGATAAAAAAGTATATTGGGGGAAATCCTTATAAAAATACCTCAAGCAGCAGCAGCCACCCCAGACATTGTGTTCTTCGTTAGTCCTCCATAGAAGGTACGGGCCTGTATCTAGAATGGGAGTCCATTATGTGTGCATTTTTTACAACATCTTCTTGAAATGATCCCATGACTCATTCAACGACTTTGATTCATGGTACTGGAAGGTGTGTATTTTGTTCCACAAGGTCACTGTCATCGATGGTGGGAAATAATTTTATAGGATCACCTAGACCAGCTCCTCCAGGGTGAGGATAGATCACTACAGAAGACCTTTTATCTAGTCTTTCACTTTATCCCTTAGAGAGAAGGGAAAGAGGTAATGATGAATGGAATAATTGGACACTCCGTGGTAATGGAACATGTCACAGATCTCTAGGAAATTTCAGAGAAATGCATTTGGGTCCATGCAAGGCAGGCCTCTGAACTCAACTGTGTTTTGGATCAACTACATGATAGCAGGCCTGATCTCAAAATGCTGGGCCTACACTGGTAGCTAGATGATTCCCGTGTTAGCTCCATGGATAGATGTAATGCCATACTCTATGAGAGTATGGTGTGGAGGTGGCTCCTGAGGGAGTGTAGGTGGCATATATTGCTGCTCTTGAGGGGAGAAGTATGACCGCTTAAAAATCTGTTTCATCTTTTGGGACTGGCTGTACTCCGGAGGGGGTTGTTGTGGAAGCCTCTCGTAGTTCCTCAAGAGGAACTCCATCAAGCCTCCTCGTGGGGCTAGCTACAACATACCAGCAGTGGGAGGCTACTGGTCCTGGTACGGTGGCCCCACCACAGCTTCAGTGACCGACTCTCCCTCTAGCTTTTTCTCCATGGGTGGTGAGTTTGGTATGTGCTCTTCCACCAGTTCACGTAGACCTCTTAATAATGTATATTTGATTTCCAGGTCAATTATAATAATTTCCGATTACTCAATGCTCATGGACCGTTTAAGGAATCAGCTCATGCACATGTTATCCTGCACACAAATCTAATACCAGGAGTAAAAGTGAAAAAATATAAACCAAATTGGGGTTAGAAAAATAATTTTTGAGAATTTTTTATTTTTATTTTCACAAAATTAATTAAAATGAAACTAAATTTAACACTCAAATTGAAGTCTCCAGCAACAACGCCCAAATTTGGTCTGTTTTTTCACTGAATGTATTTTATCAGGGTCCCAAATTGATACTAACCACTCTTAAGCTAGTATATAATAAGTGAGAGGTCGATCCATTGGGTACAGATGAGTTCATGAATTAGATTGTGTTTTAAATTAACTCAGTAAAGGATGCTAAAATAGAGTGATTTTTTTAATTTTTACAAAAAGTTTTATTTCTAAAGTAAAGATTATTGTGTAATGGTACAGAAAACAAAAATTGTTTTTAATGTGGTTAATAGAAAAAGGAGCGTGTTATGAATATAGTGGTTATGGAGGTTATAAAATTTGTTTATTAGGTTTTGTTGTTCATAATAACCCAACACTCTGGGATTGAATTGTGACATGGTTCCCTTGGTCTGGTAAACTATGTTCGGAACTAAAGAAACTGACTCCTAGTTTCAATAGTCAGCATTTCACAATTTTTTTAGATCTGTCCATTTTTGAGTCGATGAGTTCTTAAAATGATCATAAAGGTATTAATATTAATTATTCCCTTGAGTCCCTACAAATTCTTCCCTTAGACTAGCTCAGAACATTAAATGATAAAAAGAAATGATTTAAGAAGAATAAGAGTACTTAAATAGAAAAAACACAAACATGATAATTATTACAAATTACAACACTCTTTCAACATCCATATCCCCAACACATGGGGTATTTAGTTACACATGGAATAAAATATGACAATAAAACCCTCGATACCTAATGTGGTCATCGCAGAAACTTCAAGGAGAGGTGAATTCTTTTGTAGAATGATGGAATGGAGTTGTTGCGGAAGATCAGTGGCATAATAGCAGGGAAGCGTAACCTCCATCTTTTGAATATTGAATATTGTCTTCTTAAAACCAGATTCCATGTCCTCAATTTATAGAAAACAATAGTACACAACATGTTCAAAAATTACCCACCATGTAATTTCATTAAAACACTTTTTTTCCAGTTTCTCTCTATTAGGATGCCAGATGAGCCGCCCATGACTTCCATGGCTTTGATAACTGATTGGTGAAGTGTACACAACATGTGGTTCCACCTCAAATTCCATTTAGTCTCTGGAAAATGCCACCAACCACATCTAGTAGCCTGTACAAGACATGTTGCAATGACCCACATAGCGTTTTGTCTATGTTCTGTCAACTTGAGTGTGTAATCGTTCGACTGATCGGTGTCTATGTCTGAAGGTACAAGGCGTGTTGGTATGTACACACCATGTAGATGGGAATTTTTCTAAGAGTTCTCCTAGTTTGTGTGTTTGTCTAGAAAACACCTGAAAATAAACAAGATCACCAAAATCAAATTATTTGTCCACTAAGCAGTAGGTATTTGCGGAAAACATGTTCTTATTTTCAATAATATATGTGAAAATGTAAACAAAAATAGGATGTAGCATCTTCTTCCAATCCCTTACGCATCCTTAAACCTTTTGAAAACATTTTAAAAAATTGTGATGAAGATAAAAATATCATTATGGGATATAAAAAGAAATGAAACCATTAGTTTGGTAAAAAATAAAAAATCAAATAATTTTTCCTTCATCATCAAATTTATCTAAGAATCTTAAATAGAACATTTTCAAATGAATAAAAACACACATTTTTCTTGATTAAAACCATTAAAACCCATAACAATCAATTAAACCTCTTTTTTAACCTAGATAATCATATATATGAAACCTTATCAAAACACTTTTAATTAGAATAACCATATGTCAAACTTCAAACATTATCATTACCCAATGAATTGGAGATCTATAATGGGTATCACAATTAGTATAAGCAATATCATGATCACCCATGAGCTATAATGGGGATCAAACCTTTATATAATCTATATCCGAATAACCCATTTCTAACGAGCTATAACGGGGTTCAACCCTTCATATAAGCTATATTAGGATCACCTATTAGCTATAATGGGGATCAACCATTTGTATAAGCTATATCAAGATCACTCATTTTATATAATTATCACATGCCATATCAAGAATAGAAAATGCCCATCATAAACCCTTTAAAATATCTTTTTAAATCCGCATGAAAACATCTCTTGATAAAAATACACATTTCAGTTGAAATCCAATTTTCAAAACTATGGAACCATTTTCTTTGAAAAATCATTATCAATGAAAAAATAACTAAATAAAAGGATATGGTATTTTTTCATTAAATAAAACATCTTATATGTCAATGGAATGTTGAAATCAAATAAAAGTCACATAAACATGAAATGTCATTCTCACCGTACTTTTAAAATAGGAAATTTTATTTGTTGTTTTTTAAAATGTATTTTTATGATAGTTAAAAAGATTCCATTTTAAAACCTCGTATTGAAATTGAAATTAATCATAAAATTCCCTCTATAATCCTTTTATATCCATAAAAATAAATATTTAAAATAATTTTATCAATATTGACATGGAGAAAATGACTTGAAAATTAAATATTTAAGCAGTAAATAATATCTTCATTATTTATATGGAGAAAAATATTTGAAAATTTAATCATTAAGAAGTCAAAGTTTCCCAAACCACTTTTAATTATTAAATAATAATCCCTATGAAAGTTTAAACTTTAAGAAAACAACAAACAAAACAAGGATAGATAAAATATAGATATATCATGGAAATTTGACTTTATAAACACCTTATAAAAGAATAAATGTGCATATAATCATGAAATGCCTCAGTCAAAGGAGTTTGGGATGAAATCCCAAACAACTGCGATAACATTAGAATTAGAAACCCCAAATATAATAATCATCAAATAAAACATTAAAATACCATGTATATTAAATAATCCAGGATATAATATATAAAATTGGTAATTAGATACACCACACAAAATAATTAAGTGGTGCATATTACATTTATATCAATTATAAAAAAAAGTGAGATGAAAAAACCCTTACCTTGAGTCCAACTTGTCACGAGTTTCCTTAAATTCATGAATAATAAATATATGTAAATTATTTTCTTTATTCAAAACCTTTACAAAATTTACCATTAATTTTTTTTTCAATTATTACAATTCTCTAAACAACTAATTAACAATTATGTTTACATCAGGTGTTTTGACTATATATAACTTATTTATTAAAAATAAATTTTGTAGGTCAACTATGATAAAAGTGTTCATCAATAAAAGAAATCCAAAAAATTAATATTTCCATAATTATCATCTTTATACATCAATTATACTTGGAAAATAATTCATAAAATGCGGTTATGAAAAATTAACAAACATTATAATCATGGAAACGGTAGGTTGTGCGTATACAGGAGTGACATTCCCATTTTTCAATGATCAGTATAAAAGTAATGTAAGTTAAATTTTTATATAAATAATGACACTTTTATAACATATATTATATTTTTTAATCATATATACAAATATATAATTCTATTTTTGTAAATGTAATCACATCACTTTGAGGAGGCGGTAGTCCACACGTCCACAAACGACATTCTAACTTTTTCTTTGTGTGAAAAGGTAATAAATAAAATGATTTATTACCTTGAAATAAAGTTGATTATTTACAAAATATCATATATATGTCATGTAATTAACACATTTTCAATCAAATTAATCATTAATACATTCAATGTAATGCGTGAGTGTATCACATAGCATTGAAGAGGTGGTAGTCCACACGTCAAAAAACAATATTATCGTATTTTCAAAAAATTAGAAAGCATGAAGTTTTATGTTTTATAACAATTAAGTAATTACTGATATAAAATAATATCATATATATCAAATAAAAATATTATGTTCCTCATAGTTACCATCCCTGAGAGGTGGTAATTGAAAAACAAATGACATCTTTTCGTGAGGTGATAGTTTTCTATACAATGAAATGACAAGTTCATTACCCATTTGATGGATGTGTGTATAGGTGTAGGTAGAACCCATAAAATAAAATCATCTTTATATATTTAGTATAATTATGAAATTATATAATCAGGTAATAGAAATCATTGATGTTGTTTGAAAATGAAATAAATCAAAATTGATCATTGAGGAATGCCACTTCTTTTTTGGTTAACTCTTTTTAGTTTACAATAAAGGACATCCTTGAATTTATTTATGACTGAAGTTAGGATTATATAATTAGAGTATGGATTTTGGAATATGTTTTTCAAATTTTATGGATGAGTAAAAGGGATTGAGTGGTATGTTTAAATTGGTAGGGTGAGTTCCTTTTTATAGTGGAGGGGGAGTGACATTTTTGTAAATATAAAAAGGTAAACACTATTGGGATTTTTACCTTATATAATGTGACTCAAAGAAAGATAAAATTTTATAAAATAGAGTTTATGGTATAATTATGGTCATAAAGATTTTTTGGACATGTTTTGAGGTCATTTGGACTCATAAGAGAAATTTTTAACCACTATATAAGCACATTTTACATTAATTATTGTAATTAATTTTAATTAATTTCACTAATATATGTTTGTAAAAAAAATATTTGAACCTATTATATATTATAAAATATTTTTTTTAAAAAATATAATCCATTTTTACTAATTAAAAACACAGAAGTATGAGAAATTAATTTTAAATGAATTTTGTAGACAAGATAACAAAACATGTTTTTTAAAGTAAAAGTTCAAACGTTTTCATTGTTTTTATAACTAAAATATGTGTTAAAGTGTTTAAAATGTCCTAAATTGGTTTATATAATATACGTTTTATCTAATTATACATTATATAAAATTAAAACCATAGTGTGACTATATATTTTAGTTGGAAGAAAAATCGGTTTTGAACTAAAATTCAGTACTATTCGCTATTCATCAAAAAATTAAAGTTCTCAGAAAAATAAAAAAAGTAACCCAAAATAAATTTTGATATTTATATTTAAATAAATAATTTTTTTTTCAAAAAAAAAATTATAAATGATTCAACAATTAGATTTAATATTGGTGTACCATTACAAAAGATGGTAAAACTACCGTTTAAAAACATAGAAATTTTTTATGTTCAAAATTTGATTTATTCTTATTTAAAGAATGCCAAATTTGTTCAATGAATGTAATTTTTTATTATAAATGTGTGTAAGCATAATATATTTACAACTATTCATTATTAATAATAAAATGACTAGGTAATATCTTTCATATTAAATAATAATATTAATAATATATTATTATTATGTATTACTCAGTCTTGCGTGCAATGCATGATTTCAGAGAAAATCATTATTTCATATTGTGTAAGATATTGTACATAGAGTAAATTTCAAGTAAAAATGATTAACTAATTCATAAATATTAATAAATATGAAAGATACCTATTCTATAATTACCTCGGTTATTACATCATTTATATTCAATTAGTAATTGTTTTCATTTATAATGAATTGGTAACTAATGAATTCATCGTATAAACATGTGTAAAATATAATTGAATAATTTATTTAAACTCGTTAATTACCGAAATTCTAACGGATAGGTGATAACAACCATGATAATATAGATTTTATATTTTTCTGGTAAGACTCGATCTTGTCTGTGACATAAGTCATCAATGGAACTCTATGTTTCATGCAATGTAAGATAGACATGGTGTTTTATTTGATACAAGAAAACTATGTTATGGGTGTAACATAATATATTAAAGAATTTAAATAATATTAAAGAATATATTTCATTAAATCTCAGGATGTTACAGTGATTCACTTTAATTGTGATGTTATCATTGATATTATTGAAGGATCTATTTTATTGTAACCTGATGAGATAAGGGTATGCCATATCATTAAACCTTTTAGGAACTTTAGAGGACTCCCATGCTATTCTTTATACCAAGTGATATGGGGTGAATTTCATGTTTTCATGACAGTGATATGTGTTTGTGAAATATACAAGTTGTTTGAGAAAATAACCTTAAAAAAAATTGAGAAGCATGGTTGGTACTTAGAGTTCCCACCATTACCTAAGAAGTGCTTTCCTGATTAGCTACAAATGATGACCTAAGAAGACAATTTTGGCATGATGAGTCATATACCATCGATCACATGGACCTGATTTTGTTATGGTATGGATTTATTGGATGCCATATTTCGGTTCATGTGGTGTATTGGCCCTTTTGAATCAGAAGTGGAAGACCATTTGGTGCAACCATTTAAAGTAAAATCTAACATGGATATGGATTCAAATTGGAAATGGAGATGTTGAAATTGACTTGACATTTTACTATGCATAATGCATTGTCTCGAGTGATGTTTATGAAAATTTATGTCAACCCATTCCTTGCATTAATGGAACTCAAAGGGGTGTAATGTGTATATTGGAATGTTTTTACCTATATGATGTTTTAAACAGTGACCCTTCATTATCAATCCATTAAGAGGCATGAATTTTTAATTGTAGATATAGTACACCATGATGAATTCTAGTAATAAATCAAGAGGGTGTTAATGAAAATACTCCATGGGTAGTGGGCTAGGGGATACTGATGGACCCTTCTATAGTACCACCTGCGACATGAGTGGTTTTATAAGACATTGGTGATAAGGAATATTTCCACACAGAGTTTTTACACTATTTGATGAATTTTTAGGGAGTGTAAAAAAATTCCTCTTATATGATAGAGCCAACACATGTGTTTTAGTAGAAACAACCTCCCACATTTTTGAGGTATGTTGTTACATAGTCTGTTGCTCTATTTCTTGTGACTATACTATCGATTTTAGAGAATCTTGAGAGACCTCCTAAGAGTAGAGTGAAGATCATGAATTATATGATTTAGGGAGTAGTAAAGAAGTACTAGGATGTTTTGAACCAGGCTATTTCACTACATGATATAGTTTAGTGATATTTAAAAACCAAATTTCATGGTTACATTTCTCTAAGTCATTGAGAGTAGAGTTGTACAGAACGTTAATGCATATGGAGAAGGGAATGATGAATGTTATGGAGTATTCAACATGATTTATGGAGATATGGTGTTTTTCACTAATATATGTTTTTGGTGAGTCTTAGAGGGTGATATGATTCATGGAATGTCTTAGACATAATTTTCAATCATAGGTCAACATTTTTTGGTGGACCTCTATTAGTTAAATTAGGGAATCAGAAACTGATCCTAGTGTATATCTTGATGAAAGATGAGGGTACAAATTAGGGTAGTAGAGTCTCTCGGTCTAGTGTTTTAGATTCCAGTTGTAGGAAGGAACGTTTTGAGGCTTCCTGTGAGATGAGCAACGGACAATATTTTAGTGCAAGTAGGTCAATCTTATATCATCAGTGTACAAGATAAGGGTATTTTAGGAATATGTTCGATCAGGAACCTGTTGAGTGTGGACCTTGGGGTAGGAATGTCCACATATAGAATGTTTTTTTTGGACCTTCACTCCATCGATTAGTGGAAGAGGGCCATATTTGACTCTAGGTTTAGGAGCATGTTTCACAAATCCAAAATACATAGGGACATGGAGGATTAGCTGTAGTTTAGGCCGCAATGGTCGTGGTCATGGTTGAGTCATCCATTCACTAGTTGTACTTAGACATTAGACTGGTCTTTCTCTAGTTAGTGAGATTGTATCACTAGGTCATAGTTCAAGAAATTTATATTTTGTACAACCAACCCATGAGGAGAAGAGAGTTGTGAATTATATGGTGAGAGGTAATATTTGAGAAACCTTTACTCTTGTATATGCTCTTTTTGAAACAGGTTCATCATATAGTTTCATATTTGTACCTCTAGTGGAAATCCTGGGGCTCATTATAAAATTTTTTGAAGGCTTCAGGACACATGATACTATATTGGGAATTATAACTGAGATTGTTACCAGTGTAGGGAGTGCACCCTTGATGTTGGTGGGTGTCACATTTTATGTATTTGTTCTATCCTTTAGATAAATGTGTTTGAGGTTATACACAACATGGAATGGTTAGTTACCTACCAAGACTTCTTTGATTTCGATCATGATAGGGTGTTATTCACATCAATAGAGGGATGAGTGTTTGTTAAAAAGGGTGAATGTGATGTCCAAGATAGCCGAGATGGACTAGAGAATCATGGGATGGGTGAGATAACATCATAGATTACTATTTTATATATGGATTATCATGGAGTTCATCGGTAATATATCCATCCAGTGGTTTATCATTTCATGGAAATTTTTCTGAAAGACTTATTTAGTTTACATCCTTATTGGTAGTTTTATTTCTTTATCAAGCTTGATCCAAGATCATCATTGGTATCCATTACTTCTGATCGGTGGATACAATGGAAATTCAGGACCTCAAGAGAGATCTAGAGGATTTAGAGGCAAATGGGTTTGTACAAACAAATACTTCTCCCTAGATTTAGCCAATACTTTTTGTGATAAAGCTAGATGCTACACTAATGTTATGTGGATTATAGGAAATAGAAACAGTTGATGATTATGAGTCAGAATCCCTTTCGATAGATAAAAGACCTTTTTTATCAGCTCGAAGGTGCTCAGGTATTTTATAATGATTATTTGAGACTAGGATATCATCTGGTAAATGTTCAACCTACAAAAATACCTCATATATATATATATTTTTTGGAGGTGTGTTATATAAAAGTATATATTAATTCCATTTGATCTCATGATTGTGCTATCTATTTTAATGTAATTTATAAATGGATTGTTCCATCCTTATCTGGATTCATTTGTGGTGGTTTTTGTGGATTATATCTTGATGTATTCTCATGATTGTCAAAACCTTGAAATAGATCTTGATATCCTTTTGGATACACTAAGAGATAATTAGATATATGATAATATCACAAAGAGTTACTTTTGGATGGGTAATATTTACTTCCTTGGCATCTAACCTTAGATATAGGAGTATCAGTTTACCTAGAGAAGGTGAGAACTATAGTTTCATGTGAGCATCCCAAGAATGTCTTTGATATATATATTTTATTAGGACTAGTTAGATAATACATGCATTTCATACAAGACCCATCATGAATAAAAATAAATTTTATATTCTTGACTAAGAAGGTAATGATATTTTTCTGGACATATACCAATGAGAAATACATTCAGGAGTTGAGAGGGAGACTGAATTCACCGTCATTGATAATTCTTTCAGAGCTAGGAAGATGCAACACACTCTATTGTAACACACCAATTATCTGTCTAGGATTAGTTATGTTGTACAGGGATAGAGTCTTGGTGTATGGGTTATATAAGATAAGGCCATACTAGAAGAATTACCTCACACATGATATTTAGTTAGCTTCATTTGTCAATGGTTTTCACTATTTTAGATACTATTTACTGGTAGATCATTTTTTAGTGTAAGAGGAAAAAAACCATAGAGTATATATTTACATAGTGTGAATTGAAATTGATGAATTAATGGTTGGTTGAGTACCTATCATATTTTGACATAGATATTTTCATATATGCCATGAAAGGGTAGTGCGATGACAAATGCACTGAGTATGAGTATTCAGACGTAGACATTTTAGGAGGCCAGTGGTGAGTGGCAGATTTTGGATTTTTTTTACTATGATTCACATGGAGGTGAATTTTGGAATTTCAATACTTTTATTACATATTTATCTATGAACAATAACATAATTGATATAGTGAGTATGAGAAAACTATCAAATTATAATGGTCTAGTCTAACAGGAGACTGTGGAAGGTGAGGACACACCTCTTTGTTGGTGCATAGGAAAGGATGAGGTTATGCGTATATGTGTTCACATTTGAGTTCTAGTGGACATACATGAGGAGTTGATATAGGGTTTTCATGAATATTTTTGGGGCGTGAATCCAGGTTTCACCAAGATGTATCATGATGTACAACATTAATAATTTTTTCCTGGTACAAAATGTGAGGTAACTAGTTTTATTATGAGGTGTTCCACCTATTAAAGGGTGAAGGTGGAATAAAAGTGACTAGCTAGATATTTACAGCAGTTACCTATTCTTGGGTATAAATGGGAGGATGTCATTATGTATTTCATGACCTAATTGGCAAGGTCTCCTTTAGGCATTGATTCTGTTTGAGTTGTTTTTGACAGGCTCACAAAGGTTTCTCATTTACTACTGATCATGATGACCTTCAAGGTTGATGAAAATGGTAGGCTATATATCTATGAGTTAGTTATGATTTAGGGGGTCCATTTTACAATTTTTTAGATAGGGGAACTAGTTTTTTGTCTTGTTTATGGAATATTTTGTCAAGGTCTTGTGTAAAAGGATGATTTGGAGCACAACAAAACACCCATTAGAATAATGCCCAGTCAGAGAGTTTGATACAGGTGTTTGAGGACATGGTATGAGAATGTGTTCTGGATTTTGAGTGGTATTGGGAGAGGAATATTCCCCTTATTAAGATCACATAGAAAATAACTATTAAGAGATGATATAGATAGAACATCATGAGGCTTTGTATGGTATACCAAGCTAATTTTCCCTATGGTGGTTAGATATAGGTGAGATGGATTTACTAAGACCGCGTATCATGCAAGAAACATATAATCTGGTCTAGTTGATCAGAAAGAAGATGGTTAATACAATATTTGGACATGAATGTTACAACAATCACTATTAAGAGACTATTTACGCTTTCACTATGATATGTTGGGGCCGTTCTAGATTCTAGATTGTGCCTGGCCATTAGCAAATCAATTTTATTTATCTCAGGGGTACCAAAAAATGAATGACACATTCCATGTATCTCAACTATTCTGTTATCTCGTGGACCCGTCTTTCACTCTAGAGATGGATGATGTGGAGTTACAGGTTTACGATTCCTTTATAGAGCATTCTATATGTATTTTTGACCGATGTATGAATGTTCTCCAAGGCTGGTCAGTTCCTCAAGTATGAGTTCTATGGAAGCATGACCATTTATAAGAAGAGACTTGAAAGTGGGAGGATGATGTAAATTCTTAGTTTCAAGGGATATTCTTAGTCGATTCTTGACCACCCACGAGTGAAAAAATCCTAGGTGAATTACTATAGGGTGTAGGTTGTATGATCATAGGACTTTCTATGAGGTTATTGATTTTTTTTCTGTTTAAATGGTTTTTATGGCCAAATGTGATTACCCAATGTGATCTTGGTTGTTTTAGGGGTGAATGAGACTTGTTTAGGGTTCAAACCACAAATTTTTGAAGAAAACAAGCCATTTCACATGGTTATTATAAATTTTTGGTGGCAAGATGTACGGGTTTTCTAACCATGGGTGGCTGGGAATGTGGGATTTTGGAGCCCACACAATTTGAGGAAACTATGCCTATATTCGTGAACTCCCATCAAAGAGACTATATAGTTAGTTTTAGTGGATGCGACATGGCTTTCACATGGTTAGGAAAGTCGTGAAAACTAATCGGGAAATGTTCCCTCTTCACATAGTGAAGGGTCCATGGATGGCACAAAATATATCCAACTATAGGGAAAAACAATGAATCCTATTTTTTTAATGAAATTTTTCTTTTTCCCATAGAAATTATTAGTACAAAAAACCTTTTCTATTTCATTATGTTGGACAACCACTTTTGTTTTGGAGCTATCATTGAATCCAATTAAAAGGTTTATCTATTGTTTCTCCATTCGATCTAAGAATCAAGAGATGTTTGTCTCATTGAAACTGCATAGATGAGTAATAAAATCCTCTTTTTTGTTACTCATTTACTTTGGTATTGTATATTCTATTTAGATGAATGATTATATACTGTATTTTTGGATTCTTCATCCATTATTAAATTTTCATCTAATCTGGATTGAATCAGAAGATGATATTGGATGAGAACTGTACTGTGGACATTGGTTATATGGTTTATAAAATTACATTTTTTCCATATTTGACTCTTCTTGATGTTTTTATGCACTTAAATTTCCAATGGTTCCCTAAAAATTAAATGAATAATTTACTTGAATGAATTATAACATTTTTAGGTTTCCCATGAGTACCTTTGAGATAGATGGAAGATGTTTCCATAACCTAGGACACCTATGTGGTGTTACTATGAATTTTATTATTATTATACCACCCACGGGGTGTGATTGAGCTTATATAGTTAGAGGAATCCCGGTTGTAAATGAATTGAATTGAATTGATGTATTGGAAGATATTCTTATTCATTTTCCATTTGATTGTATGATAATAATTGTTTAATAATTTAAATGTGAATTTTTATATGAGTGGGTAAACTCATGGTTCATGAATGATTTTGAATTGATAAATAAAATGTGATGAATTTTAATTATATTGTATTCTGAGCTTTCTATAACTCAGATCCATATTCGATTGGATTGCATGGATGTTACCTCCACATAACATGATAGTTGTAGTTCATTCATTGCATGACATTGCTCCT
Organism: Viscum album; assembly: GCA_963277665.1. Taxonomy (NCBI): domain Eukaryota; kingdom Viridiplantae; phylum Streptophyta; class Magnoliopsida; order Santalales; family Viscaceae; genus Viscum; species Viscum album. The sequence goes on along the minus strand of OY728129.1, from coordinate 1,265,178,344 downwards.
TGGGTCCTAATTCCATGGGATTCCTTGGTCCTTGAAAACCCTTGGATCAAGATTCCTTGGGCTCATAGTGGGAAAGGTCTGTTGACATGATATGTAGACCCTAATCAATGTTTAACAGAGTTTCCATTGATATTCTCTTTTGACTTGAAAAGGGTGCCTTGGTTTGTCATACCTAGGATCTGGAACCATGGGATCCAACACAACATATTATATGACTAGTCTAAGTTAAATTTGAAACATATGGTTTTATAGTATGGATGTGGTTGATATGAAAATCTTGCAATATGTCATGGATTTGGTTGATATAATAAACTATGTATAGGAAATGGATGTGGTAGTTAATTTTATTTCTTTATAGCTTCCTTATTTTGGAGCATCACCGTTATTTTGGAGGGAGAATTGTTTGGTTAGAAATATTCACTTTCCATATTTTACATATTCCATTGGCACATGTTTAATTTCGGTTATACCTACAATATAAATTTCACACTTCTTTTCTTTGATTTCACATCCTTGAATTTTAATAGACATCATTGGTGGTGGTATAGTGGGATTTTATTTCACACCCACTATCAGGACACCATTGGGTACCTAGAAAAACTATATGGATGCAGGGAGGGACTAGGAAAAGAACCCATATTTTACTTTATGAATTTCTGCCATGCTTAGTATCATGGGAGCACCAAACTAAGCTAAGGAATGTGATGCCAGTAGGGATAGATCCTTTTAGGTCTTTTTGGTATTTTGATACATGTATTGTACTAATTTCCATATAACTACTTTTTCTTACTTTGTAGATACATGAAATGAAATGAAACATCATTTTATATGATATTAATTTTGGAATTTTTTATGTATATATTCCATTTTTGGATGTTTTTTCTCTTGTTATTTATCTACTTCTTCTATTTATTTGTCTGATTGGTGGAACTATTTTAAACTCTTACATTAGGGAATATTCCCCCCATGAACAAACCATATTCCCTTTGATTCTAGATGCAATCCTTTGGAAATTGGGTATATGTTCTCAATGCCATGTTACCTGTAGAGACCCGGAGCTTGATGTACATGGACATTACATCACTTTTGTGGAATAATTAATACATAACAAAAATAGACACACAAGGACCGTAATAGTTTAGTGTCTTTGGAAACGTGGAACGTAATCTTTTAATCATGGTGAAAGATCTTCAACATCTCCCATAAAGATCTTCCACTTTTTGTTTCCTTACCTAAAACCTTTCTTTTAATCCTGGGGGGAAATAGAACATAAAAATTGTGAGCTCAAATGCTCAGTAAGGTTAATAATGGATAAAATAAAACATACCATATACATTTGAACTTAAAAACATGAATATAATGTTTAAACATCAAAATCTTGACCAACGACTTAAAACATGGAAGTACATAAGGCATAAATCATATTGGAACGTAAATCATGATAAAATAGCATGGGAATAAAGCATGTAATTGTGGTATCCATTAATCACATGTAATTATTTCCATAGTAGCCAAGGCATTGCTGCCAAGACCATCTTAGTGGACAAAGTCTCTTTCTGAATCGAGTTCACTCCTCGTTCCAGTCCTATAATACTGAACCAAATTAACTTACCGTTCCATCGATGTCTATCTCATGAGATATAAATCTTTACCCAATGAATTGGAGGGAGATATAGGTCCCACCCATCTCATAATTAAATCATTCTTACTTGTGCCACAAAATAAACATACATAACCCAATAAATAAAATGGGTTTCATAAACATCATCCCATCATCACATAATCCATATAAAAGAAATGGATAACATTTCATAATAAGAAAAGTGAAACCATGTAAATCATAGAGACATGATACTTGAAACATAAACATATGAAATAATGTCATCTTAGATGAAAAATGGTTTTGATAAAACACTTGAAATAAATTCTTGAGAAAAATATCCTTTCTTCTTCAAAATCAAATTTATTTTCACAAAAGGTCATGAAGTTTTGAAAAAAAGAGATTTTGTTGGAAATAGTCATGAAATATTTTGGAGGAATCTTTATGAAAATAAGGCTTTATAAAACTGTAAAAATCTGTTCATGCCGTATAAGTTAAAAATAACAATCTCCTCGTACTTTTGTCGGAAATGTCAAAAAGTACCTCATATGGTAAAAAAAGAAAGATTCCTTCCATACGATGTGGTAGAAGTAAGAAAAGGGTAAAAATGTCTTAAAAATACATGGAAGGAATGTAAAAATTTTATGAAAACATTTTGAGAGCATATGGACATGGATAATAAACATAACCCCCAGTAAATACTTACGAGTAAATGATATCAGATAAGAATGAGATTGGAATGATTATCCGTTACCTTAGGTCCGATTTGATTTGTAAGTGTCTGAACCTCCTATATAATGATTTAAATAATGTTATTGACTTATTAAAGAGTCATATTCATTGTTATGATATCATAAATGGTTCACCTATGACTTTATATTACCCATTCATTTGTAAATTCCATGTTAAAGAGCGTTTTGGGTAAAATCGTTTCATTTGTCGTCCGTTTTTTGACTTGTAATTATTCATATGATTACTTAGATCATTATTTATTAATTCTAGAATATAAAACATGATTTATATATAATATATATTCAGAATATACATATATATAATAGATCGATAAATGGAATGAAATACACCGTTCATGGAGACGGTAGGCCATACGTATGCATGAATGTTGTTTTCATTTCCTCATTGAATTGAATGGAATTAATTGGATGACATACATATATATATATACATAAATATAGTATCATTATTATGACATATATTTCATGACTACTTATTATATATACTTTATAATCATTTATGAATGGTTAATCATTGAGAATGAATCTCATCACGTCGTGGAGCCGGTATTCCGTACGTACGCACGAGCGATGATATCCTTCCCATGATCGTGGAATTTTATTGGAGTGTATGTATACTATTACAGAATCAATATCAATTTACAATAATCATATATAGTTATTATTTACACCATTATACCCATCCAAGTAAGGTGGTTGTGGAAAATAGATTACACCACAGCATGGAGACGGTATTCCGTACATACGCACGCGCGGTGATTTCGTTATCTGTAGGATGGATAGATGGTGAAAAAGGATTTTTTAATACATATAATAACATATCAGTATATGAGTGATACTGATGTTATTACTTCATAATGAAACAACCTAATAAGAATAATTGTAAGAAGAAATAAAGTTGAAAGATTCGGTAACAGACATTACCTCTTCTTTGAAGCGCCTCTTTGAGACCTCCTCTTAGGGTACTAAAATTGGTCTTTGAAGAATACCAGGACCTCTAGGATGTTTATAGGGAAGTTTAGAAGAGAATTTGGCAGGGTTTTTCCGAGATTGAAGGCTCAAATTGGTGTGAGGAGGAGAGGGAGGAGGTGCTTTTTTATAAGGGATGAGAGGGGCACCTTTGGAATTCTAAACAATATTAATTTATAATAAATCTAACCCCACTTAAAAACATCCAAAAATGACTCATATTAGATTATTATATGATATAGGGTTGTAATACCATCAACCAATCAAATTTAGACATGTTTTGATCTTATTTTAAACCTTATCATTTTGATTTATCCTTATTTAATCTATTTAAGTTTATTTGTGGTAATAAACTTATAAATTTTAAATGGTTATAAATAATCACTTTTGTGTTGTTAATTTTACATATTTGGATACTTTATAACATTTTAGACTATATAAATTTAAATTTATAATTTTTAAATATTTTTGGGATTTTTAAACAATTTAATAATATGTTATTTTTATAAAATAACAATAGTGTCAATTTTGACACTATTCATTTATTTGAATTTAAATAAAATCTAAACAGAGGATATATTCAAACTAAAATATTTAATAGATTTATAAAAGGAAATATGTATCTATAAAATTATTTTAGAACATTAAATAGTTCATATAATATGTATTTTATTATTTTTAAAACCATTTATTTGGTTTATCTCTTAATAAAATAAATGCTACAACATTTTTGTATAATTATTTAATATACTTATTTGTTGCATAAAAATTAAAAATAAAATTCTATGATGAATATAAATATATTAAATTTCACAATAATACTTTTACTAAAATTTATCATCTTAAAATCACAATATTTAAATTGTTATATTGATTAAATTATGAAGGTGACAACTTTGGCATCATTTAAAATAAAATAATATAAGTGTCATAATCACTTTTATAAGACACCAAACGGTTATATATTAGGTCATTGTATGATTATGGTGTATATATACACTACCAATAAGTTTTTGTCAGGTGTTTGGGTCTTTTAAGGGGTATTATTATTTCAATAAAAGACTATATTACTGATTTTTAACTTAATAAATAATTTATGCATCATTAATGTATAACTATTAATGACAATTATTTAATCCCTAAAAATTCTAAATAAATTATCATGATGTAGATAATTTTATTATATTTTTGGAGACAATTTATGTTCGATGTTTTATGATGTTTATCACTAAATTAAAATTGTTATACTTATAAGATTTAAGAGAGTGACATGTTGTCACTTTCATTGGTTTTAATAATAATTAAATTATTTTCATGGTCAAAAGTCCATAAAATGAATCTAATATGACCCTTAGGTGATTTGGGTATACATTTAGCCATCCAATAGAATTTTGTCATGTGTTAGGGTAATTTTATAATATTATATTTACCCTTAATTACCGGATTTACCTTTAACTATGGTAAATAAATTTACCGTAGTTACTATTCATAATTCCCAAAAATAAAAAGTATCCTATTAACATAATTTGGACCCACTGATTCCAAATATGGAATCCATTTTTTGAAATTCAATACACATAAGTTGCAGAAATTAAATTAAAATTAATCCCGTTGTCGAATGAAAATGGGTTTTTGTTTAAAACATTGCAAAAGATTGAATTGATTTAACCTACGAATTCAATGTAAAATCAATGATAATGGCATAAATTATATTAAATGGTAAAAATATATTGTATTTATACTTTAAAACCATTCAATATTATTATTTAACCATATTAATTATTACGACGAAAAAAGTTGGTTTTAATTAAAATATAGCGTGTTTTTACTATTCATTAAAATATGAAAGTTATCAGAAAAATATCAAAACTTTATCCAATGTAAAATTTTATATCCTGATTCAAAAGAAGAATTTTATTTTTTCAAATTGAACTTATAAACATGTCAACAACTATATTTAAAGTTGGTGCGCCATCAAAAGGCGGCAAAACTGCATTTTTTGAAAAATACATATTTTTCCCGAAAAAATTATTTTGTTCCTATACCATGTTCTAGAAAATGTGTAAGATGAATAATAATATTATCAAATTCAAAATTTAGTTAATACTATTCATAATGGATAGTTCATAATTTTATTATAATAATATATCGTTGTTTAGTAAAACCCGGTATTGCGTACAACACACGCTATTGAGGATGGTCGCGATTGCGTGTAATGCAAGACAAGTCAGGGTTGTGTGTTGTGAAAGAATACTTTATTATTTCATATAACAGAATCCAACCATATTTCATTTATACATTAAATATATATATATATATATACACACTCAATGTTACGTAAAATGACTATTATAAAACGAACTTGAAATTGTGTGTAACACAATCAAAGAATAGTGTTGTGTATACTTCAAGCTAATACAGTGTGGCATGTAGCACAAGATAATCATATTGTAGCATAAAACACATGACATCAAATAAATTAAAAAGAATACTTATCATAAAATATCGGGTTGTTACATTCTACCCCCCTTAAAATGAATTTCGCCCTCGAAATTCGTCGGGGTTATAAATGGTTTACTACTCAAAAGTTTATTTAATAGAAACCCACATCGTAAAAAGGAATACCAAAACCTGGATTTAGAAACTAAAGTATGAAACATAAAGGTTACCCAAATTAACTCATCACTGGGTTTCCACGTAGGAGAACATTGGTGAAAATATGGATATGGAAGAAAAATATAACCATCACGTTCTGATTGATAGTGGTAGAGGACATGGCTATGAAAAATCCAAAAATCACAAAGCCATAAATTTGTGATGATCTAAGGTACCATCTGATTCATCGGATATAATAGCACTAGGAAAACATTTTTGGTTTTCAATATCATTTCCCTAAAGTTGAAAATTTTGAATTAGAAGAAATACTTGCTTGATTTTGGTACAATCTCACTGTTGTTCATGCTTTGAACAATTTTCCACATCATATCTTAAAGAAATGAAGTTGAATTTTTTATTTGTGAAGTGTTAACATATCATGTGATAGAATGATGGATCATTCCATCTGTTTCAAACAAAAGGTTAGCAAAAGTTATCAAATATACATAAGTCCATCTATGGTGAGATTAATCATATACGATTCCAAAAATGAACTTATACTTCACATATCATACCACTTAATAAAATAAAACTAGTTTCTACTAACCAGGGACTTCCTGTAGGCCAGTGGTATACGATAAAGGCCACTCACACTTCAGTTGTGGGTTCGATTCCCACAGCCTTGTCCGACGCGATGGGTTGTCGCCCGTCCTGCAGGTTGTCCTTTTTCTAAAACTACATTACTATAACATCCCATCAATAATATAAAAAAAATTATATCCTTAAATAATACTAACTTATGTCCAACATAATCCATTCCAATATTTAGGCTTATCTAAAATACTTTAGTCCAAGCTCATAGTATAAAGAAAATGATTACTTGAAATGTCCCATAATAATCACGTGAATGCCATCATTTATCCCCAATATATCATAAGATATATCTTGTTGGTCAAATTACAAACATGTGAATACCTTAATCATGTATTCTCTTGAAGAATGAATACCCATTTAACCTTAGTGAAAACATGAATGTTGTTGAATTTTAACACATTCCACATACCAAAATCCCAAAAATTCTATATAATCAAACCATAATATCACTTAGTCCTTATAGAAGTCATGAGATCATGAATGCAATCAAACATCTCATTATCTTATTATCCTTTCATTATGTGCATATTATCTAATTTCCAGAAATATCTGAATTAAACTTTCATGGTTACCAATACCATTCAACATATGCTTTCAAATACTTTAGGTAAAACAATAGTGTAACAATCCTTAGATGATTCTTTATTATATAGTACCATACATTATTCTTTATAAACATACAATCATTCCACTAACTTCTTAAACCACTGACTGAGCTTCATCATTTCTTTCATCTCATATTTCATTTGTAGTCTCTTTATCATCATCCACATAAATACTACTCATATGACCATGCTGATTCTCTTCATGAGATTTTCCCTTAGGGAATTGGTTTTCATAATGCCCATAAATTCCACATTTAAAACATCTAATCATTATTGATGTCGTAGCAATACCATTATCCTTGTCCATGGTGTTAACTGAACCTTTTTATTTTCACTTACTGGATTTGTGTCCTTCTTTTCAACACCCAAAGCATCTTCCATTTCCTTTGAAAAAATATCCCCGGTGCCTCTTCCCACATGATTTACATGAGGTAAATTGAACTTTCATTCATCTATGATCATCATGAAACTCCATCTTTCTCTTATTATCTGAGTCGGGATACTTACCAAATTTGAGATTATTGATCATATTATAAGATTTATGATTAGGCATAATAACGATGTTTTGACTTCCAAATCCCGTTTCATTTGGTTTCTCATGAAGAATATCATTCCATTGTTCGTCATATCCTCCATTATCGTGAATATTCCAATTTCCAGCCATTTTCTGAAACCCAAAAATAATAGTGTGAGAGGAAAAAATCATGATAGGGAAAACAACATAGTAAAGGGGGAGTACCCTCAATATCTAATATTCTAGGTTAAATTCTAAGATAGTTACCATAGTTCTAGGACTATATCTTATACGTATACTTATCCTTAGGGACATCCCTAGACATAACTTAGAAATATCTCTAGGGATCTCACTAACGTTTTCGCATCCTAGTTTCCAATTGTTAACTAAACCTTTCCTCTGATACCAAATGTAGAGACCCGGAGCTTAACGTACATGGACATTACATTACTTTTGAGGAATACTTAATACATAACAAAAACAGACACACAAGGACCGTAATAGTTTAGTGTCTTTGGAAACTTGGAACGTAATCTTCTAATCATGGGGAAAGATCTTCAATATCTCCCATAAAGATCTTCCACTTTTTGTTTCCTTACCTAAAACCTTTTTTTAATCCTGGGGGAAAATAAAACATAAAAAGGGTGAGCTCAAATTCTCAGTAAGGGTAATCATGGGTAAAATAAAACATACCATATACATTTGAACTTAAAAACATGAACATAATGTTTAAACATCAAAATCTTGAGCAACGACTTAAAACATGGAAGTACATAAGGCATAGATCATAATAGAACATAAATCATGACAAAATAGCATGGAAATAAAGCATTTAATTGTGGAATCCATTAAGCACATGTAATGATTTCCATAGTAGCCAAGGCATTGCTGCCAAGACCATCTTAGTGGACACAGTCCCTTTCTGAATCAAGTTCACTCCTCATTCCAGTCCTGTAATACTGAACCAGATTAACATAACATTCCATTCATGTCTATCTCATGAGATATAAATCTTTTCCCAATGCATTGGAGGTAGATATAGGTCCCACCCATCTCATAATGAAATCATTCTTACTTGTGCCACAAAATAAACATACATAACCCAATAAATAAAATGGGTTTCAGAAACATCATCCCATCGTCACATAATCCATATAAAAGAAATGGATATCATTTCATAATAAGAAAAGTGAAACCATGTAAATCATAGAGACATGATACTTGAAACATACACATATGAAATAATGTCATCTTAGATAAAAAATGGTTTTGATAAAACACTTGAAATAAATTCTTGAGAAAAATATCCTTTCTTCTTCAGAATCAAATTTTTTTTCACAAAATGTCATGATGTTTTGAAAAAAAGAGATTTTGTTGGAAATATTTATGAAATATTTTGGAGTAAGCATTATGAAAATAAGGCTTTATAAAACTATAAAAATCCATTCATTCTGTATAAGTTAAAAATAACAATCTCCTCGTACTTTTGTCGGAAAAGTCAAAAAGTACCTCGTATGGTAAAAAAAGAAAGATTCCTTCCATACGATGTGGTAAAAGTAAGAAAAAGGTAAAAATGTATTAAACATACATATAATGAAATTAAAAATTTTATGAAAACATTTTTAGAGCATATGGACATGGATAATAAACATAACCCCCAGTAAATACTTACAAGTAAACAATATCAGATAAGAATGAGATTGGAATGATTATCCCTTACCTTAGGTCCGATTTTCTTTTTAAGTGTCCGAACCTCCTATATAATGATTTAAATAATGTTATTGACTTATTACAGAATCATATTAATTGTTATGATATCATATATGGTTCACTTATGACTTTATATTACCCATTCTTTTATAAATTCCATGTTAAAGAGAGTTTTGGGTAAAATCGTTTCATTTGTCCTCTGTGTTTTGAGTTGTAATTATTCATATGATTACTTAGATCATGATTTATTAATTCAAGAATATAATACATGATTTATATATAATATATATTCCGAATATACATATATATAATAGATCGATAAATGGAACGAAATACATCGTTCATGGGGACGGTAGGCCGTACGTACGCATGAACGTTGTTTTCGTTTCCTCATTGAATTGAATGGAATTAATTGGATGACATAAATATATATATATACATAAATACAGTATCATTATTATGTCATATATTTCATGACTACATATTATATATACATTATTATCATTTATGAATGGTTAATCATTGAGAATGAATCTCATCGCGTCGTGGAGACGGTATTCCGTACGTACGCACAAGTGATGATATCGTTCCCATGATCGTGGAATTTTGTTTGAGTGTATGTATACTATTAAAGAATCAATATCACTTTATAATAATCATATATATATATATTATTTACACCATTATACCCATCCATGTAAGGTGGTGGTGGAAAATAGATTACACCACGGCGTGGAGACGATATTCCGTACGTACGCACGCGTGGTGATTTCATTTTTCATAGGATGGATAGATGGTGAAATTGGGTTGTTTCATACTTATAATAACATATCAGTATATGAGTGATACAGATGTTATTACTTCATAAAGAAATAACCTAATAAGAAGAAGTGGAAGAAGAAATAAAGTTGAAATAATCGGTCACAGACATTACCTCTTCTTTGAAGCGCCTCTTTGAGACCTCCTCTTAGGGCACTAAAATTGGTCTTTGAAGAATACCAGGACCTATAGGGTGTTTCTAGGGAAGTTTATTAGAGTATTTGGAAGGGTTTGGCCGAAATTGAAGGCTCAAATTGGTGTGAGGAGGAGAGGGAGGAGGTGCTCTTTTATAAGGGAGGAGAGGGGCACCTTTGGAATTCTTAAAACTATTAATTTATAATAAATCTAAATCCACTTAAAAACCTCCAAAAATGACTAATATTCGAATATTAGATGATATAGGGTTGTAATATCATCAACCAATAAAATTTAGACATGTTTTGATCTTATTTTAAACCATATCATTTTGATTTATCCTTATTTAATCTATTTATGTTTATTTGTGGTAATAAAATTCTAAATTTTAAATGATTATAAATAATCACTGATGTGTTGTTAATTTTACATAATTGGATACTGTATGAGATTTTAGACTATATAAATTTCAATTCATAATTTTTAAATATTTTTGTGATTTTTAAACAATTTAATAATATGTTATTTTTATAAAATAACAATAGTGTCAATTTTGACACTATTCATTTATTTGAATTTAAATAAAATCTAAACAGAGGATATATTCAAACTAAAATATTTAATAGATTCATAAACTGACATATGTATCTATAAAATTAGTTTATAACATTAAATAGTTCATATAATATTTATTTTATTATTTTTAAAACCATTTATATGGTTTATCTCTTAATAAAATAAATAATAAAACATTTTTGTATAATTATTTAATATACTTATTTGTTGCATAAAAATTAAAAATAAAATCTTATGATGAATATACATCTATTACCTTTCACAATAATACTTTTTCTCTAATTTATCATCTTAAATTCACAATATTTAAATTTAGATATTGATTAAATTATGACAGTGACAACTTTGGCATCATTTAAAATATAATAATATAAGTGTCATAATCACTTTTATTAGACTCCAAACGGTTATATATTAGGTCATTGGATGATTACGGTGTATATATAAACTACCAATAAGTTTTTTTCAGGTTTGTGGGTCTTTTAATGGGTATTAGTATTTCAATAAAAAACTATATTACTGATTTTTCACTTAATAAATAATTTCTGCATCATTAATGTATCACTATTAATGACAATTATTTAATCCCTAAAAATTATAAATAAATTATCATGATGTAGATAATGTTATTATATTTCTAGAGACTTTTCATGTTCGAAGTTTTATGATGTTTATCACTAAATTAAAATTATTATACTTATAAGATTTAAGAGAGTGACATGTTGTCACATTCTTTGGTTTTAATAATAATTAAATTATTTTCTTGGTCAAAAGTCCATAAAATGAATCAAATCCGACCCTTAGGTGATATGTATATACTTTTAGCCATCCAATATAATTTTTTCATGTGTTGGGGTAATTTTATAATATAATATTTACCCTTAATTACCTAATTTACCTTTAACTATGGTAAATAAAATTTACCGTAGTTACTATTCATAATTCCCAAAAATAAAAAGTCTCCTATTAACATAATTTAGACCCACTTATTCCAAATATGAAATCCCTTTTTTCAAATTCAATATACTGAAGTTGCAGAAATTAAATTAAAATTAATCCCGTTGTCGAATGAAAATAGGTTTTTGTTTAAAACATTGCAAAAGATTGAATTGATTTAACCTACAAATTCAATGTAAAATCAATGATAATTACATAAATTATATTAAATGGTAAGAATATATTATATTTATACTTTAAACCCATTAAATATTATAATTCAACCATATAAATTATTACGATGAAAAAATTTGTTTTTAATTAAAATATAGCGTATTTTTACAATTCAGTAAATATGAAAGTTATCAGAAAAATATCAAAACCTTATCCAATGTAAATTTTTATATCCTAATTCAAAAGAAGAATTTTATTTTTTTCTAATTGAACTTATAAACATGTCAACAACTAGATTTAAAGTTGGTGCGCCATCAAAAGGCGACAAAACTGCATTTTTTAAAAAATACATATTTTACCCAAAAAATTTATTTTGTTCTTCAACCATGTTCTAGAAAATGTGTAAGATGAAAAATAATGTTATAAAATTAAAAATTTATTAAATACTATTCACAATGGCTAGTTCATAATAATATTATAATAACATATTGTTGTTTATTAAAACCCGGTATTGCGTACAAAACACGCTATCGAGGAAGGTTGTGATTGCGTGTAATGTAAGCCATGTCAGGGTTGCGTGTTGTGCAAGAATCCTTTATTATTTTGTATTACATAATCCAACCATATTTCATTTATACATTAAATATATATATATATATACACTCAATGTTGTGTAGAATGACTATTATAAAACGAACATGAAATTGTGTGTAACACAATCAAAGAATAGTGTTGTGTATACTTCAAGCTAATACAGTGTGTCGTATAGCACAAGATAATCTTGTTTTATCATAAAACACATGACATAAAATAAATTAAAAAGAATACTTATCATAAAATATCGGGTTGTTACATTAACCCATGGATCAAGGCACTTTATAGTGGACCTGGTTCAAAACGTTACATGAAAACAATTCAACAAGCATGAAGGATAACATACTACAACCTAGCCAAAAAATCTCATCTCTAATCCATGATCATATATTAGAAAACAATATTGTGGTTAAATCAAAAGAACAACTTGGTAAGTGGAAATAATTAAATAGGGGATAATGGAGAATAAGGTTCTTTAAATAAAGGTCACTACATTCTCCACATGAAATGGGTTTGGGATCCTCTAGAGATACAATCAAAGGGTTTCATAAGGGATAAGGAGATAGAAAATTATTTAATGAGAATAAGGGAATTTAAACAAGTGGTCAAAGACCAATACTTATAAAGGAATTAATAATTGAATATCTATGGAATGGATACAACCTTTAAAGTCCTATTCTAATTCAGAAAAAGGATATTAATATCACCTATATAAAATTTTCCCATTTTTAGAAAGTATAAAATAAGATATTACCATCTACAAAGAATTATTCATGGTGTGTTCCTGAAATGTTGGCTCCATTGAAACTCACAATTACTAGAAACTAGGAATAGAATAAAAACACTGTATGTTTTATAATCACCATTTATAGGACCATGGGGTGGTGTGATCTAAATCCCTAAGTTGCAGATGTAGTCATCCTAAACATCAATCCCAACACCGCAACCTTTTTTTAATTCGCATATTTATCATGGTATATATGGTGACCATCCAAATTTCACACCCAAAAATATGTCCATCAATGTCATGTTTCTCATCGCGGTTAATATGAACACAAAAATAACTAGAAAACCACTAACCAGCATGTTATGGTGACCATATTTGTGTCCATAAATATTAAAAATAGTCAAAAAAACACCAATATCCCTTTCATCACCAACCACCACTGAAAAAATGTAAAGGTATGTTTTTTAAAAATATATCCCCTCACATCCACCTCTATTTCTAAGATGAACTTATTAATCCAAAAAATCCAAAAAAGATTCATTTAAAAGGATGTACTCTCCCTCTACATTTGAGCGAGTTGTGTTGTAATTTTTATAAATCTTTTTCCTATAAACTCCAATATTTAGGTAAGACAAGAAAATATATTGATATTTCATATAATCAATATCTGATTGGATACATATATCTATATAACCCTTTTCAAAATGATTATACCATCCACTAATATAAGAAAAATCCTTACTCCTCTTAAAGTTCATTAGAATTATATTTACATAAATATAACAACTCTCTCAAAGGATGTATTGGTATCTAGAAGTAATTCAATAAGAATAGATGATATCAAATCTTGTACCCAAAAATACATACATGATAAAACCATGGGAGGATGCATACAGAAGTCTGTCCATGCGATATATATCATTAAAATTATATTTATTCATTCTATGATTTATTCTATTTAACACTAATAATGACCAATTCAGGATGTTATCCCTACTAAAAAACTTTACCACATTATTAATGTTTGTGTAATAACTAATTCCTGTAATCCTAACAGATATATCCCTTTAAATTTTCATACCCTATATGCAGGGATATCACTCATGTCCCCCATTAAAATGAATTTACTATGAAACATATTAATGGAATAAAGTATAGTGATGAAATTTCTGATAAGTAGTATTCTATCAACTTAAAATATTAGAAAAATCATACAATCCCTCTAATATATTTAAATAATAAGAGTTTATACAATTTCTTGATGAAACCAATATCATTGATTATATAATAAAATTATATTTTATAAATATGAGGATCTTTCTCCAGTCCATAAATAGATCATTGAATCTTTTATTCCTTAGAGGTATCCTTACAATATTTAAAACCATAGTGTGGTATCATATACATTTTTCTAAACTAAATTAATGTTATGTAAACTGGTTCTTAAATCCATTTGATATATCTCATAATAAAGGTAAAATATATGGTGATAAATATACTAATTGACTTTATCATCACAAATTTTGAAAAGGATTCATAATAGTCAATAACATTTATTTCTTTTTACATTATTAATCCAAGATTGATTTATTGTTAGAAACAATAACATCCATATAAAATTTTTCATGGTAGAACTACTTTAACCCTATGGGTCTCACCACTTTATGTGTATCCATAAAGTTCAAGGATATGTTAATTTAAATGGAATCCATTTTATATTCCATGGCTTTTAATCATTTTATCAAAAGAGAATCCTAAATAGAATTCTGTTAGATAGTAGGTTTATCACCTATGAACATTAGCTCAATATCATTTTCTATGTGAAATCCATATCCCATGATCTCTTGTTGAATCATAAATTAAATTAATGTTTTTTATATTATTTTAATTGGATCTTCATTGTTAACAGTTTTTTAGTGACAACTCAACCCATCCTCAAGAACACTTCTTGTATGTTTATCTTAAACTTCTCTATGATTAAAATTACTCTGACTAACTACGTGTCTAATGTGCTAATTCTAAAGAAACACACCACATCAACCCACAAAAAAAATTTGTTCAGTAAGATTATAAAAAAAATATCCCATTCCTTAATTATGATAATAAAAAAATAAGAATTGGCATGATTTATAATAATTTTTATCAGAAGGAAAATGTTATTCAAATTCTACACATCCCAAAATATTAATAAAATATATAATAGGATGTATACAATGTGTATATTATAAGGTGTCTTGATGACTTCTTTAATTTAAAAATAGTCTAGTACAAACATTTCAACCTCTAGGGCATAAGATAAAATTGCAAAAACATAGTCATATATATACATTATTGATCTAACCTTGTCTAATAATTTATGATTTCACCTCAAACAAATTCCATTATTGTGTTCTAGATAGATTGATTTATTATAAAATTACGTAATCTCTTAGATGATTAATGAAATCCATGATCAATTATTCTCCACATTGATTCAATTAGAGGATATTTATATTTTTCCATGTTGATTCTATACATTGATATGAGGATCTTTAAAATTATCAAAATTTTGATACATGTTTCTTAAATGAAACTAATACCTATAGTGATTAATGTCATCATAGAAGGTAATGAAGTTCCTAAATCTACTAATTGATATAGTATTGAATGGTCTACATAAATCCTTATTTATGAAGTTTAATAGTCCACTATCCCATTCACCATTTCCACTAAAAGGTTGTTTGGTCATCTTTCTTAATAAACATTATTCTAATTTTTTAAATGATTCAGAATAGAATGGTCTTATAATCTATCATTGTTGGGTATTTGGATGTGTTTATCATTTATATGTCCAAGGATATAATGTAAAAGGTAGGTGGGATTAAAATCAACAATGTAATTAATATTCTAAATGTTATAAATGGGAATATACACATCTAGAATTTATATACCACAAATCAAATTTCATATTCCATAAAAAATATCATCAAAACATGTAGAACAACTCTTATTCTTAACAATGAATGGGAATACCTTTTTTCCAAATAGGATATATAAATAAAATTTATTGTTATATCATGAAAATTAAAATCATTTTCTAATTATAGTATTAATCTAGTAGGTAAAATCATATCATAAATTCTAGCTTCTAATGTATCGACTGTTGATCTATTAATTACATAGAGATATATTTCAAAAAATTTCAATTCCCTCATATCATTGACTGAAAAATAAAGTTTTATTTCAAACATACTTTTGAGGAGAAAGTGGGAAACCAAAATGACATTAGAGACTTAAAACACAACCATGCATCCACAACCAATATCATCAAGACTAAATAGAATCCAATTCAAAATCAAGGAAAAGAACCACCCTAGCAACAAAAACAATATGATCATCTTCCACCTTCCAAACACTTCTCGGCAAGTTTTCCCGTGTAAGAATGCATGGGCCCGATACCTTATGGAACAGTCCCCTGCAAATAAATTTGATGTGATGTCTCTTGGACCAAAGCCGCAGTTCCACAAGAAAACACACAAAAATAAAACCACAAAATATTCATCAATTCGCAGAAATATAATCCAAATCACCCTTCACCAAGTCAAAAGAAATCAAAAGGATCATACTTCCGCAACACCTTCTAGACCACTGGCCATCACCAAGAAGATAAAACCACAAAATAATCACCTCAAACCATAATCCTCTTAAACCAGATTGATAATTATCCAGAATCATGCACTCCACTGATCGCTCCTCCCTCCTCCGTAGCACCAACCCCAGTTCTTCACAATTACAAATGTGTGACAAACACTCAATATCCAATACTCAGGAGTCATAGTTTGTGAAATTTACCTCAATAATATTCACATTCATATACATAGGATTATTTTATTCTTTAAGAACACTTCAAAAATTTCGTTAAAAATGTAGGATTTTTATATTGGTTATATGATGAAATGTTTTCACAAGGGTGTCGTTATTTCCTCTGGAAAAGATCAAATTTTGAATTTTTATTTTGGGTCACAAACTTTTTCTAACTACAAAGGTTTTGAATAGTATTAGTGAGGGGTTGAGTCCATAGGGAGACATCCATTTTTGGTTTTGAGGGAATCTAGTTTTCAAAATCGTAAGGGAGTCCTTTGAAAAGTCTTATGTTTAGGAATACTAAGCTATGCTCTAATTTGGGATATCAAAATTTAACAAATGAGGTATCAGGATCGAGTGAGTGTCTTGTTGAATGATTTCTTATTGGTATATCCATTTTAAGATCCTCTGTCTTAGTCTGTGAAGAGAATAGAGACCACTATTTGACTTTGATCTTAGCCTCCTATATTTACCTAGTATATAGCTATTCCATGGTCAACAGATAGAAACATCCCAAGTTCATTATGTTTTTCTTCTTAAGCAGAATGATACCCGAGACAGGGGTCATAGATCATTTTACTTCCACTAAGATAGGTTAGTTTTATTAATTGACTTGTGGTCAGAGACGTTCTCACAATTGAGTTGGTCCTTGAATTTATATCTTAATTACTATTTCAGTTGGAATTTCAAAGTTCAAATTTAATTGTGTATGTTAATTTTATAAACACATCGCTCTATCCCTACCCATGAAAGATTTAGCTACTTATATATGGTTATAATGTATTTGGATAACTAATTTATAGAATATATGATGGATTGATAAACATTGATGAAATCGGGATCGTGCAACAGTTTTAGAGATGACAATTGAAATAATCATCAAAAATCCAATCGAAATTATAACTAGAACATACATGGAAAAAAGAAATAAACTTGAATCTAAGAGGATCATGAATACATTGAAGAATGGAGGTACAAGGATCATGGATTATTGAAATTACAAAAAAAATGTGAAGAAATTGAGTGTTGGAGAGATAATGGGAGAGAGATTTCATAAGTAATCAAAAGGGAGGAATGAAAATCATCCCAAAGTGTCTCAAAATATCTACAAATGCTCTATTAGATAGGTTATTTCGGTCATGAAATGTACATGTGGTACATGACATGTACCATTGATCCATGTCAACCTCCTGTAGATCTCTAGTGTGGCACATGGTTCTCACGTAGTAATAGGATTGAGCAGGTACACATCATGTAACTATTATTCATGACGTGTACCCTACATTTATTATTCTTATGTGCAGATTGTAACGCCCCGACCCTAGTTGCCTAGAGTCGGTGTATTATTACATAACATTGGCATGATCACAAGAAAGATCAAATCTCGAAAGACCGATTAGTTTAGTAGCCTTGGAAACACTAGATATATTCATAAGTTTTACATTACATCATAAAATGAAAAACTTCTACAACAACATAATGTATCCATAATCCATACTCATATCCCCACATAATATCCCTGCAGGTCATTCATAACTTACTTCTTCACTTCCTGGGAAAAATAAAACATAGAAAAGGGGTGAGCTCAAATGCCCAATAAGGATAACAATATAGCGGAAACTTCCATAAATAAGAATAAACATTTAAGGCAATGTATAACTAAAACAAAAGCCTTTCAAACTTGAACTTTAAACATGGTATGGAATTAATAAAATGAAATAATTCCATTTACTTATTGACATGGATATTCTACTAATCGAATAATCACATGCAAAAATCAATAACCACTTTCATAATGTTGGAATGCATAATGCCAGACTATCATAATCACATAGTCAAGGCCTCGTGCCAAGACTACAAATAAGATTTTGTCAAGGCCTTGTGCCAAGACACTAGTTTGTCTCATGAGACCTACCGATGCATCGAGGAGCTATAGCGGGCTCCACCCGTCACTTATTAAGTCCAATGCATTCCCATATGAAAAGGTTTAAACATAACATAAACATTCGTATTAAAACTAGCATACGAAATGTCAATAATTTCACCATAAACTATGAATGGTATAAAAATAGCACATCCATAGTCAAACATATCACAAAACCTTCAATATAATATAGAAGTTTTGTATCATAATAAATCAACTTCTAATAATCTTAAAATCCATCAAAGGATGTTGACATAGATGAAATCAAAATTCTTTTTAAAGAAATATCTCCTTTTATTTTGAAATCATTTAAGATCCATATAAAATAAAACATTTTCTTTGAAAATATTCTTATAATCTTGTAAGGAAAGCTTTGAAGATTTTATAACGGCCTAAAATAACCGCACCCGCCGTATAAGTTAAAAAAACATTCTTACCTCAATTCTGTCGAAAAGGTTAAAAAGTACCTTGTTTTGAAAATGACGGAAAGATTCCTTTATAAACCACTTATAAAAGTCAAAAAGGGTATAAATGACTTTAACTCATATTTTAGTAAATAGTAAAAATGTTTTGAAATACATTTTTAAGAAACATGGATGTGGATGATAAAGAGATCCCAGTAGATTATTACGTATAAACAACCTCGGATAATGAAGAGATTGTTAAATAAACCTTACCTTGTACTTTTCCTTGGTTGGGGTAGGTTAACCTCCTGTATAATGGTGAAATAGTTGTTATTAAATTATACAAGAATCATATATATTAATATGATATCATATATGATCTTTTAACATTGATTTGTCTTAGAATTATCGTCGTTTCGGGAGTTAACTTACTCATTTTATTTTATATGTTTTGTTACATAAGCCATGGTTGTTGTATCTTATTCATATCCAGAATGATATCCAGTCCTTAAACATTATTTTTAAATCATCAAATGATAATTATACTTGAATGGATACGATGGAGAATGAATCTCATCGCGTTCGTGGAGACGGTAGTCCGTTCGTACGCACGAGCGACAATATCATTCTTTTGATATTAAAATAATATATAAATGGATGGTATATCATATATACAGAATCATTAACATGTTATATTTATTATTTACATGAGTTACACATCATTATTATACCCATCCAAATAATATTATATTGAATAACAATTACACCACGACGTGGAGACGGTAAGCCGTACGTACGCACGTATGGTGACATGTTATTCAAAGGGTGGATAGAATACTGAATATGGTTGTACCATATTTATAATAACATTACAGTATATGTGAGATACTGGAGTTATTATTTTAGAATGGTAAGAACAAAGGAAGAAGTGGAAGAAAAAATGAACTTAGAAAAGGGTGGTGAAATCATTACCTCTTCTTCGGGTTCTTCCTTTTGATTTGATCAAAAGGGCTCCATAGGTTGGCTTTCTGATCAAACTAAGGCCTCTAGGTTGTATTGAGGGATGTTGGGAGAGTATTTGGGCAGAGTTTGGCCGAACCAAAAGGCTTTGAAGGTGTGAAGAAATGACAAAGAGGAGTTCCCTTTTATAAGAGGGGTGAGTGGCACCTTTGGAAAAGCTAGAAATATTAATTTATAATAAATTCATGTTCGGTTTCTAAAGGCTCCAAAGTTGATTATTCAAAGGTTAAGGTGGGGATAGGTCGAAAACCACTCAACTAATAGAATTTAGACAGGTTTGTGTACTTATATTAACCTTATCTTTAAGTATTAACTCTAAGTTAATTAGTTTCACTTTTACAATGTCTCTTTGTATTTTTTTATAATATGGTTAATAAATTTACTATATACAACCAAGCGACCCCCAAGTGGTACATTAATGATGAACCTATCATTATATAAGTCTCTTGGCCGAACCTTAGATTTTTAGGAATTTAATATCAATTAATAATATAATATTTGTTTTAAGAACTCTTTTATGTCAATTTTGACACTATTCAATAGTTGATTTTTGTGAAACTCATAACAGATTGATTACTTCGAACAAAGTCAATTAAATCAATTCTAATATATCATATTATCCTATAAAATTAGTTTAATTCATTAAAAGATCCATATTATATTTTTTTGGGTATTTATAATATCAATTATTTTAATTTTTCACTATTATAGTAATTACTGCATCATCATTGTGTCATATATAAAATAAATTATTTAATGTCTAAAAATTATAAATAAAATATCATTATGTATGAAAGCTTTTTAGATTTTTAATGAATATTTATAATCTAAAATCCAACATATATAACCATATGTAACAATTGTTTTTCTAAAAGATATATGCTTGTGTCATTTTTGTATTCATTTTAACTTAATTAAAATAAAGTGTCATTATCACTTACAAGTGGATCCATGGGGTCCCAAAATTGACACAAAGATGCCCATGTTCGACCATGTATCAAAAAATAGGGTTAAGACACGTTTTAAGGTAATTTAGTATTATTATAATATTATTTTTTTAACCCTTATTTACCGGATTTACCCTTAACCATGGTAAATATAATATTTACCGCAGTAATTATTCAAAATGTCTAAAAATAAAAGTTACCTATTTACACAATTTGAACATCCTGATTCCAAATATGGAATCCATTTTCCTAAATTCAAAACACAGAAGTGGCAGAAATTAATTTAAAATTAATTCCCGCTGTCAAAACAAAAAGCGTGTTTTTAAGAGATAATAACTATCAAAAGATTGACACTTGTTTATGTTCGGTTTAATTGTAAAATTATGTCCAATGACCAAAATTATATTAAATGGTAAAAATATATTCTAAATATACTTTAAAACCACTCAAATTCATAATTTATCAATATTAATTATTTTGATTAAAAAAGTTGTTTTTAATTAAAATTTTGTAATTTTCACTATTCATCAAAATATAAAAGTTATCCGAAAAGTACCAAAATTTCACCCTAGGCTAATTTTGATATTCTGAATCCAAAAATGAAGTCTATTTTGAAATATAAAATATACATAATTTCAAAAAGTAGTTATTACTATTCATAACGGCTAGTTTAATTGGTTGATAGAACTCGGTGTTGCGTACAACACACGCTATCACATTATTTAAAGAGAAGCGTACCGTAGAAGCTTGGGATGTTTCATTTTAAATTTTTGATGTCCCCATTTAGTCAAAAAGTTTAAAATATAGTATTTAAAAAGGTTTCACTATTAAAGTTGATAAAAGTGCAATACTGAAAATGAATTTTTTCTTGCATTATATCTAAGAAACTCATAATATGGATTCTAAAATTATAAGGATTATATAAACATTAAAATTTATCTAATACTATTCATAACCTCTTTTGAACGGCTTGTTTGGTAAGTCATGGTGTTCTTGAACTTGGTGTTGCTTGTAGTGAAAGTTATTGAATTATTTTGAAAAAAATAACACACTATGAAATCTTGGGGTGTTACATTCTCCCCTCCTTCAATAAATTGCGTCCTCGCAATTTGAAATTGTTCTTCGAAAATAAAAGGTTGAAAATAGAAAATATATTTGTGGGAAAACCCACATCGGAAATTGGGTTACTAAAATTTAGTCTTAATATGAGGAAAAGAGAAATTAAAGGGTCACCACCAAATTATGATCTCGATTAGGAGAACATTGGTGGCATTTAGAGACATATAATTGGAGGAAAAACGTAAATATTTATAGGTAGTGATTGAGGTCATCAATCACAAACAAGTATAAAATTGAGGTCCTTAAATTCATCAATCTATGATGATTTGAAATACCATCGGTTCAACAAAACATAGGGTATTATGATAACACATTTTTGATGTTTCAAAATATCTTAGTTGAAATCCCACATCGAAAAATGAATTATCGAGGCCTCTATTTAGAATAAAGAGTGGAAAGTATGAAGATTACCGAAAATAACACATACTAGGGTTCCATGTAGGAAAATATGGATATGGAAGAGAAATCTAACCATCAATTATCTGATGGAGAGTGGTAGAGAACATGACTATGAAAAGGCCAACAATCCCAAAGCCATAAATTAGTGATGATTTAAGGTACTATCTAGGACAACATTTTTGTTCTAAGTTCCTTTTATTAATGTTGAGGAATTTATTTATGAGATTGGCTAATATCATAAGGAGATATACTTACTTTATAATTAGAGTTTTACCCATTAATAAATTTCTACCACAAACTCATCTTTCACTATAAAAGATAATAGAACGTTAAAAAAAATTCTATTTATACTATTCGTACAGGGTTCCAAAATAAAGGAATTTATAATTCATCTACAAGATCTTTTAATAAAAACTACATTATTTAATCCAGGACATCTCGTGGGCCAGTGGTAGGTGATACACCCTTGTCGCCCTTCGGTTGCGGGTTCAAGTCTCGCAGCCTTGCCGGACGCGACGGGTTGCCGCCCGACCTCCGGGTTTTCCTTTTATGGAAATCCAAAATAATCCAAACTAGAACAATCCAAAATACTTCTATCCAAACTCACAGTCCAACATTTATAAGGAAGGTAAACATAATATAGATCCTTTTTACCCCGTAATAGCATATAAATACCTTCATCATGTACTACCATATTCCTTATTGATTACATTCATGTTCCCTTATTCCATATAGAATGCTGGATATACTTCATTAATCCAAAAATGTTTTAAACCCCAACAATGATGGAATACACAAATCATTAATCAGCTTCAAGGTAGTCAATAATATCCAATATAATTTATCCAAATCAATCATGTATTATTCTAAAATCACCACCTCGGTATCTGAACCATATTATGGTTTATCTTTCTCTCAACCATATATTTTCCAAACATTTAACCTGCTACTGAGTCACTTTTCTTTGTTCCACACCATCTCAAGTCCTTAATGAAATAGTACTGCAGTACAATCCTTATATACTCTATAATTATTATAACAAGTACATTGTTGATACAACACTCAATTGATATAATCAACATAATAACTCTAATCATTCCTCTCAATCTGTGGTAGTATCATAACTTGATTATTATCCAATAGCATCATTTGCGGCATAGTCTGATGACTGGGACATAGGTTCGCGTAGTGTCCAAACTCCTTGCAAATGAAGCATTGTACATTTGAAACCATTTTCTTACCCTTGCAGTCATGTACTTTGTGCCCTTTTCCTCCACACTTATAACAAACTCCCATTCCTTTCGGACAAGTTCCAGGGTGTTTCTTTCCACAATTACCACATATGGGAAAATTCTTCTTTTCCCTCTTCCCTTTATCCATCTTTCTATCTTCTATCATTTTCTTCTCTTGCTTCCCTTCAAAGCCATAGGACTCAGTAAACTCTTTACTTATCTTATCAACACATGATATTATTTCTTCATATGATGATAATACATGGGAGACTATTTATCTTATAAATTCTAGCTTAAGACCATGAAAGATATGATCCTTCCTTCTCTTTGGATCATGTGCATTTCTGGAGTTCTCATTCCTTCTACTGGGCGCCATTTCTAAACAATGGCATACACTAGATCAGTTTATGAATCAAAATACATAATCCCATACTTATAAAACACTTAACATAAATTGAACTATTTATGGATATAATCCATAATCATAAAAATGTCTCCTTTGAGGATGTATATACTCATTAACCCTTCATAATGGTTTGTAAAGAAAATGAGAATTATCCTAAGCATATCCCCCGGGAGTGTCGTAACCAAGAGTGCAGCAAGGCCCGTTGTCGTGCACCAGTTCCCGTTCGAGTCTAGCTCAAAGCGGTGTTTTCGGGTTTTACCCCTAGGTACATCTGTGCCAGAGCCGCCTCTACATGCTCGTATCCAGACAGGGATGTATTGCTCGGAAAACTCACAAAATCTCTACAATACCAAAATTCTAGGAAGATCTTCTATACTAATCCTCAAAGTTCATCTTAGGTCTATGTGTTCTAATCAGAGTTTATCTAAATCTAGCTTCCAAGGTTTGTACTAAACTTCCTCTGATACCAACTATAACGCCCCGACCCTAGTTGCCTAGAGTCGGTGCATTACTTCGTAACATTGGCATGATCACAAGAAAGATCAAATCTCGAAAGACCGATTAGTTTAGTAGCCTTGGAAACACTAGATATATTCATAAGTTTTACATTACATCATAAAATGAAAAACTACTACAACAACATAATGTATCCATAATCCATACTCATATCCCCACATAATATCCCTGCAGGTCATTCATAACTTACTTCTTCACTTCCTGGGAAAAATAAAACATAGAAAAGGGGTGAGCTCAAATGCCCAGTAAGGATAACAATATAGCGGAAACTTCCATAAATAAGAATAAACATTTAAGGAAATGTATAACTAAAACAAAAGCCTTTCAAACTTGAACTTTAAACATGGTATGGAATTAATAAAATGAAATAATTCCATTTACTTATTGACATGGATATTCTACTAATCGAATAATCACATGCAAAAATCAATAACCACTTTCATAATGTTGGAATGCATAATGCCAGACTATCATAATCACATAGTCAAGGCCTCGTGCCAAGACTACAAATAAGATTTTGTCAAGGCCTTGTTCCAAGACACTAGTTTGTCTCATGAGACCTACCGATGCATCGAGGAGCTATAGCGGGCTCCACCCGTCACTTATTAAGTCCAATGCATTCCCATATGAAAAGGTTTAAACATAACATAAACATTCGTATTAAAACTAGCATACGAAATGTCAATAATTTCACCATAAACTATGAATGGTATAAAAATAGCACATCCATAGTCAAACATATCACAAAACCTTCAATACAATATAGAAGTTTTGTATCATAATAAATCAACTTCTAATAATCTTAAAATCCATCAAAGGATGTTGACATATATGAAATCAAAATTCTTTTTAAAGAAATATCTCCTTTTATTTTGAAATCATTTAAGATCCATATAAAATAAAACATTTTCTTTGAAAATATTCTTATAAGCTTGTAAGGAAAGCTTTGAAGATTTTATAACGGCGTAAAATAACCGCACCCGTCGTATAAGTTAAAAAAACATTCTTACCTCAATTCTGTCGAAAAGGTTAAAAAGGACCTTATTTTGAAAATGACGGAAATATTCCTTTATAAACCACTTATAAAAGTCAAAAAGGGTATAAATGACTTTAACTCATATTTTAGTAAATAGTAAAAATGTTTTGAAATACATTTTTAAGAAACATGGATGTGGATGATAAAGAGATCCCAGTAGATTATTACGTATAAACAACCTCGGATAATGAAGAGATTGTGAAATAACCCTTACCTTGTACTTTTACTTGGTTGGGGTAGGTTAACCTCCTGTATAATGGTGAAATAGTTGTTATTAAATTATACAAGAATCATATATATTAATATGATATCATATATGATCTTTTAACATTGATTTGTCTTAGAATTATCGTCGTTTCGGGAGTTAACTTACTCATTTTCTTTTATATGTTTTGTTACATAAGACATGGTTGTTGTATCTTATTCATATCCAGAATGATATCCAGTCCTTAAACATTATTTTTAAATCATCAAATGATAATTATACTTGAATGGATACGATGGAGAATGAATCTCATCGCGTTCGTGGAGACGGTAGTCCGTTCGTACGCACGAGCGACAATATCATTCTTTTGATATTAAAATAATATATAAATGGATGGTATATCATATATACAGAATCATTAACATGTTATATTTATTATTTACATGAGTTACACATCATTATTATACCCATCCAAATAATATTATATTGAATAACAATTACACCACGACGTGGAGACGGTAAGCCGTACGTACGCACGTATGGTGACATGTTATTCAAAGGGTGGATAGAATACTGAATATGGTTGTACCATATTTATAATAACATCATAGTATATGTGAGATACTGGAGTTATTATTTTATAATGGTAAGAACAAAGGAAGAAGAACTGGAAGAAGAAATGAACTTAGAAAAGGGTGGTGAAATCATTACCTCTTCTTCGGGTTCTTCCTTTTGATTTGATGAAAAGGGCTCCTTAGGTTGGCTTTCTGATCAAACTAAGGCCTCTAGGTTGTAGTGAGGGATGTTGGGAGAGTATTTGGGCAGAGTTTGGCTGAACCAAAAGGCTTTGAAGGTGTGAAGAAATGAGAAGGAGGAGTACCCTTTTATAAGAGGGGTGAGGGGCACCTTTGGAAAAGCTAGAAATATTAATTTATAATAAATTCATGTTCGGTTTCTAAAGGCTCAAAAGTTGATTATTCAAAGGTTAAGGTGGGGATAGGTCGAAAACCACTCAACCAATAGAATTTAGACAGGTTTGGGTAGTTATATTAACCTTATCGTTAAGTATTAACTCTAAGTTAATTAGTTTCACTTTTACAATGTCTCTTTGTATTTTTATATAATATGGTTAATAAACTTACTATATACATCCAACCGACCCCCAAGTGGTACATTAATGATGCACCTATCATGATAAAGTCTCTTGGCCGAACCTTAGATTTTTACGAATTTAATATCAATTAATAATATAATATTTGTTTTAAGAACTCTTTTATGTCAATTTTGACACTATTCAATAGTTGATTTTTGTGAAACTCATAACAGATTGATTACTTCGAACAAAATCAATTAAATCAATCCTAATATATCATATTATCCTATAAAAATAGTTTAATTCATTAAAAGATTCATATTATATTTTTTTGGGTATTTATAATATCAATTATTTTAATTTTTCACTATTATAGTAATTACTGCATCATCATTGTGTCATATATAAAATAAATTATTTAATGTCTAAAAATTATAAATAAAATATCATTATGTAGTAAATATTTTTAGCTTTCTAATGAATATTTATAATCTAAAATCAAACATATATAACCCTATTTAACAATTGTTTTGCTAAAGGATATATGCTTGTGTCATTTTTGTATTCATTTTAACTTAATTAAAATAAAGTGTCATTATCACTTACAAGTGGATCCATGGGGTCCCAAAATTGACACAAAGATGCCCATGGTCTACCATGTATCACCAAATAGGGTTAAGACACGTTTTAGGGGAATTTAGTATTATTATAATATTATTTTTTTAACCCTTATTTACCGGATTTACCCTTAACCATGGTAAATAAAATATTTACCGCAGTAATTATTCAAAATGTCTAAAAATAAAAGTTACCTATTTACACAATTTTAACATCCTGATTCCAAATATGGAATCCATTTTCCTAAATTCAAAACACAGAAGTGGCAGAAATTAATTTAAAATTAATTCCCGCTGTCAAAACAAAAAGCGTGTTTTTAAGAGATAATAACTATCAAAAGATTGACACTTGTTTATGTTCGGTTTAATTGTAAAATTATGTCCAATGACCAACATTATATTAAATGGTAAAAATATATTCTAAATATACTTTAAAACCACTCAAATTCATAATTTATCAATATTAATTATTTTGATTAAAAAAGTTCTTTTTAATTAAAATTTAGTAATTTTCACTATTCATCAAAATATAAAAGTTATCCGAAAAGTACCAAAATTTCACCCTAGCCTAATTTTGATATTCTGAATCCAAAAATGAAGTCTATTTTGAAATATAAAATATACATAATTTCAAAAAGTAGTTATTACTATTCATAACGGCTAGTTTAATTGGTTGTTAGAACTCGGTGTTGCGTACAACACACGCTATCACATTATTCAAAGAGAAGCGTACCGTAGAAGCTTGGGATGTTTCATTTTAAATTTTTGATGTCCCCATTTAGTCAAAAAGTTTAAAATATAGTATTTAAAAAGGTTTCACTATTAAAGTTGATAAAAGTGCAATACTGAAAATGAATTTTTTCTTGCATTATATCTAAGAAACTCATAATATGGATTCTAAAATTATAAGGATTATATAAACATTAAAATTTATCTAATACTATTCATAACCTCTTTTGAACGGCTTGTTTGGTAAGTCATGGTGTTCTTGAACTTGGTGTTTCATGTAGTGAAAGTTATTGAATTATTTTGAAGAAATAACACACTATGAAATCTTGGGGTGTTACACAGATTTTCCATGGATTCATAACCCATTAATTGACTAGGAATCACGTCGTGTACGAGGAGTTCCTGACGTGTAGTGGCTTTTCCCTGCTGGCAGTGTGGTTTGGTCATGACTGGATTAATGACATGAAGTTAGGCTATGAGCTTTCGGTACATGGCATTTATGAGGAGACCACGTTGTGTAATCATTCAAGTTTTCACCTTTTGGCCGTCTCCCTCTTGAAAACCTATAAAGCCTTTATTCCTGCAAAATAAGACATATACCAAGTGCATTATCACATAATTTAATGAAAATCAATGAATCAAGGACAAAAAAACTTATATATGAATTATGCTTATCAAATCTCCCCACACATAAATAGTTTCTTGTCCTTAATCAATAATGTCTCAACAATGATTTCATATAGGGTAAGGAATTTGTAAAGCGAGAAATATACATTACATCCATAAAATTAAATTAGGTGTATGAAGAGAAAGGGTCATGTTCCAGAATCAATCATCTAGAGAGGATCAGTCATGACTCATAGTTCGGATTTATAAAACAAATTCCCATATTTTAATTATAATCTTGTAACTGTTTACTAAGTTATATTCCCAATTGTAATTTACCTCACTATTTCTCTCATCGCTATGCGTGGAAATAAAAATATAGTTGTTCTCATACCCATAGTGCACGTTCCTATCTATATTCTTTCACTAGTTCACCAATCACCCTTGTTTAAAGACAAGTTAAAAAAATTAATCTTGAGGGCTTACATGATTTTAGTCTGATGAATCTGTCATTGTGGGTAGGTAGAAAAGATTTGAAAAATCATGCTCAAAATGAAGGTTAATCCTTGTTGTACAATGAAAAAAGTGTCTGAACAAGTGCAATTCCATTCCTCTTACTGTATGGTCAAATTTGAACTCCATTAGCTCGGGTTGGATCCATATATATAGTAACTAGGTAAATGAAAAATAATTTTGTTCCTTTCCTATTAATTTCCTTTTCATTTTCTTTTTTATTTCATTTTCTAAATTTGTGCCTAGGATAGATCTCACAACCATCATAAAACCACATATGATCCTTTGCAGGATTCATCGGTTTGGCAAATGGTTATTTTTGACCTCCCTAGTACAGAACCCAATATAGTTTTGTTTATTTATTTTCATTTTGTATTTTTAAAAGTTACATAATTAGAATGTAGTGAAAAAAATTGAATATGGATCACAACCTAACTTTTAGGGGAGTTTTTCATACATCTATGGATCCAGAATCATCTTATTCTATCGGAATGTCTCCCCACAATTGTTCAGAGGTGTTTTTAAGAATTGTATTAGGAGTAGGGTATGATGGATAATAGGTTTGTAAAAAATTAATTCTAACAGGTCATTCATGGAATCTATGGGTTGAAAAAGAGATAAATGTCAGGTGGGCCTTAGGAAAATGGCCATAAGAGTGCCTTAGTCATTTGAATTTTATACCTATTTATTCATTGCTTTGATAAGATCTTAGTGAATGTACTAGTAGGTCTACATGACCCATGAATCGCTCAAGAAATATGCTCAGATAAGAAAATGAAATCATAGGCTGAGAGTCCTCATGTCTGATTGAAGTTGAAACTAATCTTGAAATTCCAAATTGAATACATCATCAGTAGTGATTTAATTTATCATAATTTTAGGGTTTTGAATTTGAATTAATCATCTGAACTCATAAATAATTCTATATCGGTTTAGGTAGGAATGAAACATTGTCCATAATAACATTTCAATTATATTTTTCATTAATTACAAGGGCATAAATATTTTTAGGTTTAAATCATGCTAATATCATTAAAAAATGTCTCCCAGACTAGTGATAACAACAGACATATGTAGTTTAACATAAGTGAAACATGAGAGTCCCCCCACCAAACATAGAAAGAGTCAGTGTCCCCACTTTTAGTGAAATACAAGTGGGATTGGTTAAATTTTAATATGAAATAAGTATAAATGTCACTCTATTGAGAGAATTTTAAAAAATTGAAGCAAGATCAGGGGTCCTCATCGAAGATCTCCTCGAGTTTCAGTCCAGGGTCAAGCGTCTTGATCATCTGACCCATTGGAGCAATAGAAGCAGCAGTCAGTGGTGGGGATATAAGGGTGGTGGAGGGTGTGGTAACAGATGAAGGGAGATTGGCTAGGGTAGGTGAATGGGTATTACCGATTTAGATGGGTTCTGTGGATTTGGAAGTGGGATCAATGAATGGTACATCAATTGGTGTAGGATCAATGGAAACCCCCTTTCCACTTTGGCAATGCACTTCAAGGAACTCATGATGAGTGGTAGGGTCTGTGATATCTGTGGGGAGGTCTGACTGGGTGGAATGGGGTGGTGAAAAGGTAGATGATGAAGGACTAACTAGAGTTGGTGAGGGTGATGGGGTAAAATAGGGTGGATCAATTAATGGCAGATGCAAATGTGTTGTGATCTGGAAAATATTTTTCGGAATACACTGGTGAAGGCTTCACAACTCAGTGTGGGTGGGATGGCTGGTAGATAAGTGGGAGGAAGCCTTGGGTGGTGGTCGTGTGGTAGAGGTGGGAGGATGTGAAGGTGGGGATGTTGTGTCTAATCGGTCAACCTGCTCAGGGGGTGAGGATGCCTATACACCTGGCACCCAAATGCACTGATCATCCTCATTTTCCACAATCCTCAACTTGTGGAAGAGGACAAGATCGATCGCTTCCAATGGTCCAATATATTTGAGGGGTAGAAAGGCCTCAAAGACACCGAGAGGGAGGGCCAGTTTAGTGATAAAAGATCCTTCCCTGAGCATGTCATGATTCCTCTGAGTTAGTGCTCGAAGTAGGAGGTGAACTAGGGGGCCATATTGATTGGTGGACCACCCATGGTAGTTGCCAAAATCATGATGTCAATATGGATGATGCTATCATGCCTCTCACCTTGTAAAAACCAAACATGTGACATGGAATGATGTAAAATATTCAAATACTACCACTGGAGATTATTTAACAATCTGAGTCGATGATAATGAGGTGACATGGGGTCATAGGCAATCAATGACCACAAAAGTATAGAGATATAATGAGGTGTCTGGATCTAAAGAATTAGGTAAACGTTGGAATCGATAGACTCCAAAATATAAATATGTATCCTAAATCCATACATAGCAAGAGATTTCTTGTGTGGGTGGCCACAGAGGATAAAGTAGAGAGTGTCTATGCTCAACTTAAATGTGGCCCAAAATTCCAAAAAAAATAATATCATAATGTGTCCACGTTAATGTCAATAATTGTTCCGAGGTGTATAGTGTCATGGAGGCCAACCATGGAATCGACGATGTTCAGCAGGGTGAGTATCCACAGGTCTGAATACATGTTTATTTGTCTAGGGTTCACCTACATCTTCATATGATTAATGCAATGCATTGGATTGGTGAATCATAAGATGGGGTGAAGGTTCATGTTATCATCATTGGATGTTGTCGTGGTGTCGGACCGTGCCTGAGGAGCTTATGCTACACCTGCGGTGGATGGTGAAGATGGTTCGTATGTGGCTGTCCGTATATGATTATAAGTGGGATGGTTATTAGATGGTAATGACGGGAGGTGTATGTTGATGATTATGTCGAAGGTTGGAAGCGTTTCGTCCGTTCCATGGTTGCAGGAGGGGCCCGATGGAGATAAATATCAAAAAAGGGGACGCAAGTTAGGGTAGAATGGTTGGGGAAGAGAGTGTGTTGAGGGTTTTTGAGAGGAGGAAGGTGTGGTGGCAGTTTTAACACAGGGTAAGGGAGAGATGTATGGGGGTACATGGGGTGTAGAGGGGTGCAACGGGAAGGAGGAGCAGTGAGGGGTTGGGGTTTTAGCAGCATGGGTGGTAACTGTTCGGGTCATGACATGAAGTGTTTTAAAAAACAAACTGCCCATGTTCATGACATTTAGAGTGTGGTCATGTCATTTATGGGGCTAAAATATGAAATTTAAGGGGAAAACAAGTCACGTCATGTACCAGTGTTACATGATTTGTACTGTGCTGTGTTTGAAAAACTGTAATAATAATCCTTTATTTGTGAGATTTTTGGATGATGATCTTAATCTAACTTAACTAGAAATTTCTTAATCTGGTTTGCCTCCCAGTTAGGGCTTCCTTTGACATTGGGAGCTTGACTCAGTTGATGGTTCTGTGGAACTTGAGGATGAGGATACAACCTGCATGGAACAGTTCATGCAGGACTTTTAATCTTTTTCCATTGAATCTCAATGATCATTCTCTATCACATTTAATTTCAATGGTTCCATAATAAAAAACTTGGATGACCATAAAAGGACCAGACCATTGTGAATTGAATTTTCATTGGAATAGTTTCAGTATTGAATTGAATTGAAAATCATTATTTCCTAGAATGAAAGTATGCCAGTAAATTTTTTTGTCGTGCCACATTTTCATTTTTTCCTTTGTAAATAATTTTGTTTTCATATGCATCCTTCCTGTTTTCCTCCAATTATATATATTGTAATAATTGTTCCTTTCCATCCTTTTGTAGATCAAGATTCATTTTCTTAATGGACTAGAATGAATGATGTACCAATTCCACCGAAAGATGACATGGTTTTCCATAAACTTTACTAAATGTGCTGGTTCCTATGGGTTTGTTATATGTAGTTCGATATGACCATAATGAATCATCCAGTTTTAGGCACAAATCCCTTTTTCTTTTGTTGAAAATATTTTCTATAATTTTCTTGACCTCCCAATTTGAAAATTCGACTTTAACACTTGTTTGAGGGTGGTAGGAATTTTCAGTGCTGTATAAAATTCCATATGTTTCATGCTTTTTTTGCACTGTCTAGTTTATGAAATGTTTTCCACGATCACTAATTAGTAACCGTAGAAATCCAAAACAAGAAAATACATTATTTTGAAGAAAACTCCTGACTACCATTTTGTTTTATGTGTTGTGGATTTAGCTTCAAACCACTTGGAAACATAGTTGACAACAACTAGAATGTTACTCTTACCTTGTGATGATGGAAATAGTCCCATGAAGTCAATACCCCAAATGTCATAAACATAAACTTCGATAATATTGTTTTGTGGCATCTCATTTATTTTACTGATGTTCACTATTCTTTGGTGTCTATTTTATTGATGGAAGAACATCCTAGCATTGTGGTACAATGATGGCCAGAAAAATCCTCTTTGTAGGATATTTGCTAATGTGCGCACTAGTCTATAATGGCCTCCAATAGGTGATGTGTGGCACATTTCGATCACATGTTGTTTCTCTTACTCTAGGATGCAGTTTCGTAATAGTCCTTCGACAAAACACTTAAATAGGAATGGTTTTTCCCAAAAGTAGTGTTTGGTTTTATACAGAAACTTCTTGAGTTTCTGGTATTAAAGGTCATGATGAAGGTATCCTATGGTAAGATAATTGTAAGTTTTTGAAAACCATGGTTGGGTTCCAACACAAACCAATGTCTCCTCAGAATGTATACATCAATATGATTCTCACTATCTTTTTTAATGATTGTCATGGGTAACTGTGAAAGGGTGTCAGAAATCACATTTCTGGTTCTGTTGGTGTGTTTGATCATGATGTAAAATTATTACAGCAAGAGAATCCAGTGGATCAAACATTATGTTTCATCCTTCTTGCTCACCAGGTATCGAAGGGTAGCAGGATCCATATGGACGATGACTTTGGATAAAATAAGGTATGAATGGAAATTTTCAATGGCATAACCTATGACAAAGAGGTCCTTCTCCGTAGTTTTATAATTGATCTGGGCTTCATTCAATGTGTGGATGGCATTATAGATTGGTCAAAATATGGTGCCTACATGTTTCCCTAGTACATATCCTATAGAAAGGTCGTTGGAATCACACATAATCTCAAATTATTTTTCCCAATTTGGTCCAATGATAACTGGAGATGCAATCAATCAATTGTTTAGTGTTTCAAAAACTTGTCTACATTCCTCAGTGAATTCAAAAGAGTTTTCCTTTGAAAAAATTACGTCAATGGATGTGAAAATTTAGTAAAATCTTTTACGAAGCTTCTATAAAATCCAACATTCCCAAGGAAACATCTGATCACTTTTACAGTTTAGGGTTCTAAAAGATATTTAATGACCTTGATTTTAGTGGGATCAATATGAATTCCTTTTTTCTAGATTTTTTTCCCTAGAAAAATTAATCCTTGCACAATGAAATGAAATTTTCTTAATTCAGTACTAAGATTTTATCCTCACAATATTGGAAAAAAGTTGTAGATTGCATAGAGAGACATAAAATGATCTCCCATAGACAAAGAAATCATCATGGAATATTTTAAGAATTTCATCTTCCATATCATGAAAGATGTGTTTCATGAAACTTTGGAATGTTGTTAGTGCATTACACATACCGAATTACTTGCAGCTTTATGTGGATATATGGAAGGGGAATGTGAAGTTTTTTTTGGTCCATTCAACACGGTCTACTACAATTTGATAGTATCCTGAATAGACATAAAAGAAACAATAAAAATCCTTCCCCTCTAGCCTTTCCCGAATTTGATTCATAAAGGGTAAGTGAAAATGATCTTTCGTTATTGCTATATTCAAACATCTATAATCTACACAAACTCTCCATCCAGTAATGGTGCATGTTGAAATTAATTCATTTTCCTCGGTTCATTTCACTGTGAGTCATCCCTTTTTGGTAACAACTTAGAGGGGGCTCACCCATTCACTATATGAAATTGGAATGATTATTTCAGCATCCACAAGATTTAACACTTCCTTCTTGAGAACCTCTTTTATTGGAGTCGTGAGACGCCTCTGAGGTTGTATTTTTGGTTTTTCATTCTCTTCAAGAATTATCTGGGTGGTTCACTCTGAAGGATTGATTACCATAATATCTACCACTCCTCCGGCAATTTATTGCTAGTGTCTTTTTAGGAAATCAACCAACAGTTATTCTTATTCCTGAGATAGTTCAGCATTAATAATGATGGGTAAATAGAATTACTACCAAAAGTATGAGTACTTGAATGTAATGGGTAAGGTATTTCAGTCCACTTTGGGTGACTGGACGAAGGATGTGATAAATGGTGGAATAGTCATTCTAGTATATGGTTCAATAAAGTTGTATTCCTCAAAGTCAGAGTCTTCCCCCATGTATGATCCTAAATCATCAGTATCTTCCTCAATATCCATGTACTGACATTCTTACTGATTGAGAGAGATGGAGTGATAGTCAACCATACAATCATGTTATTGTGCAACTTTTATTAGATTCTACACCACATTTTCTTCACTGAATTTGAAGATGATATTTCATTTATTAACATCAATAAAATCCTTCCTTGTTTCTCGGAAGGGTATTCCAGGAATGATCAAGGAATCTCTGTCATCTTCCACATCTAAAACTATAAATTCTGTTAAAAAATAAATTTTTTGACTTTAACTAGAACATCTTTAAGAATACCTCATGGGTATGTGACTAACAGATCGACCAACTATAAACCTACTCTTGTTTCCTTAATCTATTTCAGTTTGAGTTTGTGGAAGACACTCATTTACAATAGATTTATGTTGGCTTTGAGATCACAAAGTTTTTTCCAAATTTACCCTCACATATGGTACAAGGGATTGAAAAGATTCCACAATCTCTCATCTTTGGTATGACCTTCTACTACTCAACCTTTGAGTATTATTCATTTAATGAGATGACTATGAGGTCTTCAAAATATATTTTTTCGGTAGAAAATTCTAGAGAAATTTCTCATAAACTAGAATTTGAGTGATTTCCTCAGTAAAAGGAATGTTGATATGCAATTGCTTGAACATTTCGAGGAAAATTTTTTATTGGGCCTCCTACCATCTATTCCTTGTTGTTTCCAAAAATGGAAAATGTGGCCTGTATGGAGTTGGGATACATATGGTTTCTTTATGTTTTTCATTGGATTTATATTTTTCATCTAGAACTATTTTTGGCGATGACGTATGGATGAATTCTTCTTCCCATTCTGATGTTTCATGGGTTTTTCTACATTCTTTCTACCTTTTGTTATGGGATGTCAACACATTTATGCTCCTTAGCAATACTACCTTAGCCTCCTCTCATGGATATTTCTTAGTGTTACATGGTAGGTTACCTTGTAGTCTCTCAAATAAGGTCACTGAGAATTGACCCATTTGAATCTCAAAATTTCTTATAGATGCTCGTTGATTTAGTATCTCAGTCTCTTGTGTCATAATATATTGATTATATTTCTGAACAAAATATGTTAAGAGATTATCTATGTTTTATTGGACTGGTGGAGGTGCATGTTTTGGTATTAGCTGGGTGGGAGGAAACTGTTGTTGAGGACTCGAAAAGAGTTGTTGCAGATATATCTGTTATTAGGGTCTCAGGATAGGGTTTATTGGTGGATACCTTAGTGGTCCATGATTGTGAAACTGTTCTTGACTACTATACTGATAAAAAATCCCCTTTATTGGTCTGGGGATGCTTCTGAGTAGTCCTCTACTAATAAAATGGTTGTTGTTTTTGAAATGGTTGTTTTTTATTGTAATTGACATAATTGAAATCTTTCAGTTCTTCATAGCCATCTTTGTAGTCTTGGTATGGGTGTCGTCCACCGCACATTTGACATGACAAGATCTTCATTATTGGGGAAGGGGAAGGTTGTGTGTTAGGTACTTGAAATGATTTTAGATTTTGAGTAACTTCCTCACCTTGCACTGCTAATCTTGTAGTCTCATAAACTTGGTGGATTCCATATTGTGGTGGTCCAAAATATCTTTTCCCTAGACTGGTATTGTGGGAATCATTGTCCAGAATAGCTCTTCCTACTTCATGTGTTTTAAACATCAGACCTCAATCTGCAGTAGCATCGACAACTGTTCGTACTAATGGATGATGTCCTTGATAAAATGTTTTCATTTGATACTAGGTGTCACGTCCTTGAGTTGTAGTTTTTTATGAGTTCTTTGAATAGATCCCATTCCTCCCATGTGGATTCTCTATCTAATTGGATGAAATTAAGAATTTCATTCCGCTGTTTCCATGTTTGGATCGGTGGAAAGTATTTTTCTAGAAACATTTTGGCGAGTTCATCCAAAGTTTTAATGGAATAGGGGTCTTGGGTTTTAATCCAATCTTTTTCTCATACATGGAGTGAAAATTGGAAGATAAGAAGTCTTATTGCAACATATGAAACTCCCTGGTTTCGAATGGTATCTCCGACTTCCATGAAGTTAGAGATATGTTCAATGGGATCTTCACTTGGAAGACTGCTGAATTGTCCCGTGTTTTGGATCATAAGTATGAGTCCATACCTAATTTCAAATGTGTGGCATTGAATTTGTTGTTATATGATGATTGGTATATCCCCATGTATTGATGGTAAAACATAATCCTTAATGGTCTTTTCTAGTGGTAGCAGGTTTTATAAGAATTGAAATTTTGCAGGTTGGGTCCTATGCTGTGATGTTTCTCAACTATGGTTTACTGGTGAAGTGACAACAATTTCCTTTTGATGATGGGATTGAAGGCCAAAAAATTTTGTTCTTTGAGGATCCTTGATCGAGTCAAGGGACCTTGGTACAAGCACTTGATAGAATGAAGTAGAAGATTAAAAAATAGCATTTGAAAAGAAGATAGAGGATGAGGGAATGGTAATCCTAGTTCAAAAAACTAGAGTCCCTTCTTGAAAAGGACGTTGCCTCCCTGGCAACAACACTAGAAATTTGTTGTAACTTTTCCATGGGGGTTCCCTCACTTCCTCTAGTGTGGATCAAATTTAGAATATATTTTTTTGTCCCAAACTTTTTCTAACTACAAAGGTGAATTATAGTAGTAGTGAGGGGCCGAGTCCATAGGGAGACTTACTTTTTTCCTTTGAGGAAATCTATTTTTCAGACCCGTAAGAATGTCCTTTCTAGAGTGTACTTATTCAAATTATGGGATAAATTATAATTTGGGATATCATAATTTATCCAAATCGGGATCAGTATTGAGTTATTGGAAAGGAGAATGATGTCCTTTAAGTTTAACCTTGGAAAGATCCTCTGTCTTAGTCTGTGAAGAAAAAAGGGATCACTAGTTGACTTTGGTCTTAGTCTCCTAGCTCTACCTAGTAAGTAGCTATTCCAAGGTTAGGAGATAGAAACAGCCTAAGTGCATTATGTTTCGTTTCTTAAGAAGAAATATTCTTGAGATAGTGGTTGAAGATCATTCGACATTGACTAGGATAGGGTCATTTTCTTGATTTCTCATGGTCAGAGACGTTCAAACAAATGAGTTAGGACTTGAATTTATATCCTATTTAATATTTCAGTATGGATTTTCCATATTCAGATTTAATAGTGTATGTTAATTTTATGGACACATCTCTCGATCCCAACCGCTGAAAGATTCAGCTACTCATAGAGGGGTAGAATGAAGTTGAATAAATAATAAAGAACATAGCTGATGGATTGATAAACATTGTTGAAATCAGGATTGTGCAATAGTTGTAGAAATGAAAATTGAAATAATAATGTAAAAATCAATTCAAAATTATTACTGGATCATACTTGGAAAAAATATGGATACTTTAATCCATGCGGAACTTAAAAGCATTGAAGACTGGAAGCTCCACTGCTCTTGGATTATTGAAAGTCAACAAAAAGCGAAGAAATTGAATATTTGAGTGAAAAGTGGCCAGAGAGTTTGTAAGGAATAGAAAGATAGAGATGATAATCATCGAGAAGTGTATAAAAATCTCTACGACAACTCTTCTTATATTGGAGATTTCATTCATTATGTGTACCTATGGTACATGATGAGTACCATTGATCCATGTCAACATCCTATAGATCTTCAATGTGGCACGCGGTTCTCACACATTAAGAGGTTTAACAGGTACAAGACGTGTAATTGTTATTCATGATGTGTCCCCCACATTTATTGTGCATGTGCACAAATTCTCAATTGATTTCTCATCCGATTCTTTGGCTGGGTATCACTTCATGTACGTGGAGTTCCTAACATGTATTGGCTTTTCCATGCTAGTTGTGTGGTTTGGTTAGGACTGCCTTTGAGATTTGAAGTTAGGATTTCCACTTTGGGTACACGATATGTATGATAAAATAACGCCAGGTAATCGGTCGGGTTTTCCTTTTGTGATTCTCTATTGAAAATTAGTGAAGTTTTTATTACGGTAAAATTAGACATATACCACATTCATTATCACATATTTTAGTGAAAATCAATGAATGTAAGATTATAAAATCAATATATGAATTATGATTATCATCATACCTATAAGGGATCCCTATATGATTATTAAGAAATAATACATGACCTATAACAAATACATATCTACATATGGCTATCAGGCATTATATCTTTTAATCAAGGAATTTTAATGAATGTTCTTACACTAAAAATGATGACTACAAACACATGAGAGAAATTAAATTACTCATGATCTAGAATTAGATATGGAGTTATATGAATATAGATGTTAAATTAAATATCATATGGGTGATATGAATTTGTTATAAATGGACCAGAAAAACGTCATGTAAAATATTTTATAAGAAGGACATGTACCTCTGGCATATGAGTTTGGTTTAGTATATGTAGTCTTTCAACTTAGAGTTGGATTATACACTGGGAAAGGGAATTTTTTTCCAATTACTTGAGATAAAACTATATATGGATACATTATGGGAGTATTTAAATAATTATAAAATGATATAACACTTTTTAAACATTCATATAGATGATCATGAGTCACAGGGATGAGTTGCTCTGAATTTGACATTGGATATAACTATTCTTTTGGACTGAATCTAGATAGAAATTTATCGGATCCATAGGGATCAATTCTAAGGGACAATTTATATGGTGGTGAGAAAGCATCTTTATGATCTCTTATTAGTGGAAATTATCTTCTTTCTGGGGATGATTATGGATTTCTATGGGCTTGTGTGAGGATATGATGAGATATTTTCGTGTTTATAGATGGGTGGTATATCCTGGTCTAACGAAGATATATCATGATCATTATAATAATTACTAGTGGTCTTCTATGAGTAAGTATGTAACATTCATTATGGCATGATGTTTTACCTATCATTATGTAAAATTTGAGTATCAGAGGCCATCTGGGTTTTTGTAGCGTATTCCCATTCCGTAGTGGAAATGGTATAATGTCACTATTGATTATGTGATAGGATTAACCTAAACATTCAATAATAACGATTCAGTATGAGTGATCATGGATCGACTAATGATGGATTCCCACATCTTACCTATCACAGAGTCCTTCAGAGTCGATTATCTGTGTAGTCTCTATTTGTGTGATATAGTTCGATTGCATAGTGTTTTAAGGAGTCTCATTTCTAATAGAGATCCGAATTTCAAATCACTATTCAAGAAGGATCTTCAGGAGGCTCTATGATAAACGGTTATTCTATGTGTTACCTATAATAATTATACTCACCATTAATTTGAGTACACCATTCATGTTCTGGGGGATATGTGATGTGCCTATGCTTTGGATTTTGATGGTTCTGGGGATAAACATATTGCACTTCTGGGGTTTTCATATAATAAAATCTTCTAGGAATTGATCCAGATGTCCCATTTAAAGGCTTGTTTTGGTAGGAAGTATCATTATCCTCTTTGGTGGTTAGAGGTAGGTGAGTCATCACATGTTGTGCATAGTCTCATGCAGGGGAAGTCGAATAATTTTTAGCTAATTAGGAGTCATTTTTAGACCATGTAGAGTAGGTAGAAATTGTTTGCTAGCCATCAAAGATGAAATCTTGAGTTTGAGTTTGTTCATCCGGTTTTTATTTTGGGATTCACCTTCTTTTGTGAAACACCATATTAATATCTAGGGAAAAATAGTGCCTTGGTTTGTAGGAATGTTTTAGATAGTGGATAAGGTTGGTTTAGTTTCATATAGACTAGCACTTCCACAGTGCTATAGTTTCATCCCTGATGTTTTTCACTCGTGGAATCTTCTGGGATATTATACTGAGCCTTAACATGTGCTTGACATCATGGAATACAATATTATTTTTGATGAATCATTTGATGAGAATATGATCTAGATTTTGTAACTTAGTAAGAAGTATCTCTAGGGTAGGATTAAACCACTGGTTTGAGTATAGTGGTAGCATGGGCTTGTTCAGGGGGATACCTAGTAGAGGTAGTGTGATATACAAGCATAGTGGCTAGACCTATTTACCTAGACACCAGATTGATGGTTGGACTCACTAAGGAACAAGATATTATATGGATAGGTGGTTCTGATATCCCTTCATTTTCATGTATTTACATCCTAAATTTTTTCATTAAACTCATTTTATTGACTTGTCTATTTACTTTAAGCATTGCTGGTTGAGTCCTATTTAGTGATAGAGCGAATGTTTTGGGGAAATAATGTAAATGTTATTGATGTATGTTTATTTTAATTAATGTAATCTAGGTTTAATGCAGTTAGATGGTATTTTTATGATTTTCAATGTGTTTGGAAGGCATCAGAGGTGGCTTGGGATCTTTCACATTGGCTGGGATGAGAGCTATTCACTAGCCAATTACACACCATGTATATCTTACACAACATGTAACTGCCTCCAGACATGATTTGTGAACTGGTTAATGATGTGAAGTGGTTACATATCATGAACCTAAATCCCATCGTGCGAATTTTTATTAGGATAAATATTAACCATATGAAATAGATTTTTTGGCATAACTCAAAAAAATAAGGAAATACAGGATGAGAAAGGATTACATGCCATGTATTCATCAGACCTTGTAATTTTACTTGGGTAGAACATATGACTATTTTC
Source organism: Viscum album (assembly GCA_963277665.1). Classification (NCBI taxonomy): domain Eukaryota; kingdom Viridiplantae; phylum Streptophyta; class Magnoliopsida; order Santalales; family Viscaceae; genus Viscum; species Viscum album. The sequence continues at coordinate 1,265,135,325 of OY728129.1, read as the reverse complement.
ATTAATTAGGTGCATCCATCTCTTCTCTGAATCATAGAAATATTCAATGAAATTTTAGAGTCTCCTCTCCCATTATGGACATATCGAGTTCACATTTTATCCATGGTGAGATTTTTCTTAGGTTTCCCTCTCCTCATCCACTACTCTCTATCATTTCGATGTTATTATCTAGACCAAATTTTTGGGTTTTAATGTTGATCCAGTGTGATATAGTTTCTCTCTTGTTATATTCTTCACCTATATTGTATTTGGAGATTATAGTTTGATGCATTTCTTAATTTAAATTCAAATTTAGGGGGTCTAGTCCTAACCCAATGGTATATTTTAATCCCAAGATTATTAAATATTGTGATAGAAATAATATAATGTGAAATATAATTAAATATTTAGTTAATTAATGGTAAAATGGATTGGAATATTGTTTGGATCCTTGGGATTCAATTGTTAATGAGACTTATATAATGGAAACCTGATAGGTGAGAAAAACATTGGATAACATTTAATTGGATAATGGTTTAATGTATGTTTTGAATGACATGATGTTGTTGGTAATTTAATGATGTAGCATCACTTTGGTACATGATTATGGAATATTGATTTGGATTTTGATAAATAGATACCTTACTGAAAGTATAGTTGAATAAAAAAATATTAATTTTCATTATTATCCATTGAGGTTTATAATGATATATTGTGATATCCTTATTATTATAATGTGTTTGGTTGATGCAGAAGTGTTCATATATTTGTCTTTTATGAGAGGATGAAATGTATATATAGTGATATTGGTCCCATGAAACATGTTGAAATGAATTTATAGAGGGACTGGCCTAATGATGCTTGTTGCAATGCATACATAGCAAGGTTGTCCCAATGATATATGTTGAAATGATTTTGCAGTGGAGTTAGCCTTGTTGATTTTGAAATGATTATATATAGGGAAATTATTAGAGAATGAAATTATTATTCCAAGGGTTATTCATGGTTGATTAATTATGCCTTGGATTATAGTTATTATTGGTATGGTCGTTCTACATGCTCAGAGACATTCCAACATAGTTATAAATCTGGTTGATTTGTGTATTAAATTAATTAATTAATTAATAAACATGTTAATTTATTTATTGTATACACATATTATCATAATAGTTTTGTTTAGATGTGGTGGTGTTGACCTACTATGTTTTACTGACACCATATTCACCATATACCATCCAACATTTTATACTCAGACATATTACATGGATGCATGTTTTAACACGGTATAAATTCCTCATTGTGGATTTATGATCGATGGTTAGGATTGTGATTGGAGGTGAGACTAACATGGAGTTCCTGATAGGGTTATTTTGAGATTATTTGTGCCAACTGATTCTTTTATTTGTAAATTTTTTCCAGTTTTATATTTTGATATATATATAATATTTTTATTACAGGATTTATCATTATTGGTCTACTGGTTCCTCATTTTATTTACCAATTGTACTATGTATTGTGTCTACTATTTTTTCTTTACACTGATATTTCATATTACAGATTATTTTAATTTATGTTACTCTATACCATGGGTTATACTCTACCCACTATAAAAATCACACCCCCACTACTAGTAAGTTTCTTATATAGAGCAAGGAGGCATTCATAATGTCTCATAACTAACCCATTTTGTCCATGTGAGAGTGTTCCAAATCAAGGGGCATTAGAATGATAAAATTACGATTATGATTTATTTTATTATTACATAAATAAAAATTAAATTCTAATAATTATTTAAAAGTCCATGGAATAAATTTCCTTTAGATTTTAATATTAATCTTTAATCTTTTTTCTTATAAATACACTTTTTCAAAAATTGGGGTTTACATAATACTTGTACATAAATTAAGATTAATTTTCCTATACATTGAAATTTAATTTTATAAAATGATTATTATGCTTGTGATAATAATTTTAAAATTATTTAGTATGGAAAATATCATTTTTAGGTTTATAATTTATATATTCAGGTTTAATGTTAATTACCATGATTATGGTGAAACAAATATTTTAATATTATCTTCTATTAAAGGAATGCAATTTATATCTATTAAATAAAATTTAAATCATTTATGTAATGAATATAATATAATTTATAAACACCTAAATGAAGATTTTATCACTAATTTAATTGTTAATAAATATAAAATAAGAATAGAAAAAAATTATGTTCAAATTTTATTTTTTCTAATAAACCATTTGTTCTTCAAATTACATATTTTAATTTAAAGGTTGATTTTATATTAATTATATTTTAAATTGTATTAATTGCATGTTTATTTTTTTCCATAACACCCAAATATTTTTATGTTGGATACATTATATTATTAGTAAAACTTAAAATCACATTTTTAACAATAATTTACCCTGTTTAAATGGAAAAAAGTAAAATATAAAATCAAAATAGTGAAATTTGTATAACTTGTTTAAAATAAGTGTGGAATCACTTGGTTGTGACTTTATCATCCAAAATAAACCCCCCAAAAAATAATTTCAAATATTTATTTCCTTGGACCATGGGATAATTTCACGGAATTATTAAAATTGATGTGTATTTCTAAAGGTTCCCCTTTTCTCCCCTTATAAAAGGATACCACTACCACCCTTAAAGGTTACACATATTCTATTAATTCCCCCAAAAAAACTATGAAATTTTAATCTCCTTATAAGATTTTCCCAAAAACAATATCCTATATTAACTCATTGTTATACTATTTCCTTAAATTTTAAGGGAACAACCAATGGAAAAAATCATTTCTCTAACATAAGTGGTACCTCCTTCGAAGATTTTCTTATTAACCATACTATCCCTAATATATATTTTAAAATAATAATATATTGAATTAAGTTTCATTGGTATAATTATATGTTTAAATATTAATTTTACAAAAATATTTGACTATTTTAATCAACTTATAAAAAAATTATGTCGTTAGTACATTGCATGGACTACCGCCTCCATAATTCATTGTCATTTATTTTTAGTTAAAACTTTTGATGGATGATATTGGTTGTGGTAAAGATAAATTAACATGATATATATCATATAATGATTATCCTTATATGAAAATTTAACATCCAACTTAACCACCACTTAAGCATTGATAAATGGGAACACTAATTGCGCGTTTATAAAAATTACAACATTCATGATGAAATGATTTTTTTATTTTATATTATCAAACATTATATAAAAATATTAAAATATAGATAACTATCATAAAAGATTAACCATACTTTCTGATGAAGTTAAATCATGTTCAAGTTTGAGTCTGTTTAAGCGCCTATGTGAACAAAGCTATAAAATATGTATCATGGATGACTAGTGAAACATGAAAACTAAAATTATTATAAAAAATTAATGAAATTTTGATTATTATGTGTTTCATGAAATATTATATTAATTATTTATCTTCTTAATAAAGTTCAAATTTCATTCTCTAAAATCAACGAAATAATCCAACAACAATTCCATTTTAACATTTTATACCTAAAAAACGTCTAGAATGAAATATAAAATTTTCAAATGATATAAGTGATATATTAAATAATAATACATGATATATCAAAAATTAAATTGGTATAAAATTATGGGTAATGATATCATAATTATCAATCTCGCACAAAACAGTTAAAGTTACTAACATGTTGTAATCAAAATATGCTATAACTAATTAATGTACTCATGATAAAGAAGTATAATAATGACTATAAAAGGATCACATTTTGGAGTATAGTTTTTAAATGGTATATTATGTTAGTTAAGGTTTTTACAGGGAATATAGGGGTGATCGACTAATTAAGGAAACCATTTAAGTGTTTCAGTCTTAATTTCTATACATTGTGATATGTTTATATGACACAACATGTTTACATTTGTATGGTGAAATTATCTCCCCATATTAGTTTTAATATCACATTTATATTATTGTTCATGATATGAAATGTTTTATTTCATAATAAAAATATCATGGAGTTTTTATTCAAATGTTTCAAAGGTTGTAAGGGGTTTTCATGACTCCAATATCTTCCTTGGGGGAAAATCACACTTCCCTGATTGTTTTCTCTAAATATTGATCTATTATAACCTATTATCATGTCATTTTTTATTGAAAACTTCTTATATTTTGATGTAATGTTTCAAAACATATATCCATACTTGAATATTCATGGTTTAGTGAAAATTATATATTTATAATAATTCTTATTTATTTTAATATATTTTTCTTCAATATACATTTTATTACATTGTAAAATTTTTATCATTTCCCTGATAGAAACGAAATTTGTTTTTATCTCTAATTCTCCTTTTATGTCACTTGATTAATTTGAATTTTTTAACCCTTTTAATGATTTGGGTTCTCAAAAAGGCTATTTAAAAACGTTCAAAAAAATCCCTCCATTCAAAATATATATGTTTCATAATCCATTACAGATTTTTTTTGATAAACATTATGTATTTCTAAAGATTAAATTATCAAATATTATTATAGAATTTAATGTTTTTATTGTATTTACACTTCCCTTTTTAATTTATTTTTTCAATACTCCATTATTATATACTCTCCAAAGTATTAGACATTTTCAAAGTATTTCCTCTTAATTTATTGAAAACATGAAAAAAAAATTCATTTTCCCATAATTAGATATTATTTTTAAAATTAACATTTATTAAAATATTTTGAGACCATTTATTGAAAAAATTATTTATTTTTGAATCTAATATCACTATAGATTCCCTTAAAATATGATATTTCAAATCAATTTCATTTCTATTTTTTGATACATTTATTATTCTTTAATCAATTATTATTAAGAAACATCTATAATAATGTTTTTAAAATTCGTACCATTACCTTATTTTCTTTTTAATTTTTTACTTAAACTTTTTAAAAATGTCTTTTCCAGAAACAATTTTATTATGACTTATATTTTGCCTCCATAGTTTATTTTTAAGAAATTGATTTTTTTGATCAACAATTATAAATTATTATGATATCATATATTTTGGAAAATAAGAGATATGATATTCTATGATTTCTTCTGTTCAGTTTAGTTTAGGTTTTTGAATGTTTTAAGAAACCCATTCATAGTTCTATGGGTTTTTTATAAGATAATGAACATTAAATTTTCATGCGGAATAAAAATGTATGGATTATGAGATAGGTGGGATCTATAAATCTCTCTAATTAATTTAGTAATTGATTATAACTCATGATAAATAAATTTTTATTAAAAATTTGTTTAGCATCTAGATACATTTTGGGGAATGTGATGGAATTATTCTCAACTCAAAATTTTACATTTGAATAGTTTAGAAGGTCAATGGTTCACAATGGGTGAGTGTGGGGAGTTAATCTCTACTCACAATTTTAAATGTGATTTATTTAGTGAGTCACTAGGTTAAAAAAGGGTGAGTGTGATGGTGTTATGATATGTTTAAAATTTTATGTCTGACGACATTGGTGATTAAATGTGTTCACAAGGGAAAGAAATATTTTTTCATGATTATTCTATTTTATCGATGAATAGATACTGGGTGATAAACACAGGAGAGAAAAACATGCAATAAGAAAATCATTATTTAAGAATGAATCTAGAACGAGATTCAGATATACAAAAATTCATTAACCAAAATCTATATGAGGATCTTCATGATTCCTACAAAAAGCATTAAAATCTAAGTTTTTATTCCCTAAATCCCATTTGGGGAAAAAATCTGACCAATTTCTCTCATCAATGGTCTATGTCTCAAATAAGAAGTCACTCGGACTCAAAACCCATGATCTACACAAGATCCAGCCACCACAGCTTGCACTTGATCTTCGACCTCCAAGAGCACTGCAACTGACAGACTCTAGCACCTCAGATCTATCTTGATTGACTTGATCCGTGACTCCAACGAAGATGAAGTCACAACGGTTAATCACTCCAGTGATAGCCTCGACTCCTGAAGACCAACCCTCACTGATCTCTCACATCATCAGTTTCCCTCATCTCAAACAATCTGATTTGAGACCCATACCCCCTTAACCGATTCTCATATTATAAATAATTTTAATCATTTTAAATTTATATAATTTAATTCATTCAATAAAAGTCTACTCACTTTTATTTTATTATATTTATTCATTTTAGAAAAATAATGCATTTTTTTAAAACAATTATGATAATATATATATATATATTAAAAATCCAATTTAATTTAATGATACTCATAAAGATTCAAATATATATATATATATTACCATGAAAATGATAATAAAAATTTTTCAATAAAAAATGTAAAATTTTAGCTATATAAAAGTTTATCATTTATTATTATTTAATATTCAATAAAATTTATAATTACATCAAATCCATTAAATTAAAAATAGTTCTTCTCAATATTAAAATTTTATTTTTATAATTTTATTAATTTAATAAAAATTCATGTTATAATATTTATATTTATATTTATATGCAACATTTTAAATTCATTTAAAAAATGAACAATATTTTTTTTGTTTTTAATTATAACATGTATTTATATATATTTAATAATAATTATTTCATATTAAAAATATTACCATGTTTATAAATGTATTATTTAATCAAAAAATAATTATTTAATTATCATTATAAAAATTTAATATTTTTTTACAATTTTTTTATTATATTTAACATTGTATTCATAAAAATACAAATAACTCAATTATTTAAAAATCGGTGTGTGATATTCTATTCCCCCCATTAAATAATTGAACCCTTGAAATTCACTCACCGAACATAAGAAAATTATGTATTTCTATCTTTATAATTAAAGAGTTTCGAAATGGACATAACTGGCTGAATAAAATTCTATCACATAATTTTTTCCCTAAAAAGACAAAATTTAATCTCCAATGTTTTCTAGAACATTCCTGTGATACCAATTATAATTCCCCGAACCCAAGTTTCCATATTCTATGATATAATTATTTTTTGTATTTTTTATAAAAGATAGCTAAATATTTACAGTGCTTTATACAATAGAAGACCATTTCTGGTATAGGTTCTGGTGGATTATACAACACCTTACATTTATCATCATTGAAAAAACCAAAACAAATGCCTAATATGCTTCCATGAACTCTAACACCATAGATGAGGAAATATAAAATATAACTTCTATGATACCAGTGAAAAATAATTTTAAAGATAAAGGGTGAGTATTAAATTTCACAGTAATGGTTTTTAAATTTTTTTTAAAACTTTTAATAAAACTATTTTAAATAATAAATTATAAAGAATATAAAAATGATCTATATATATAATATTTTAAAATGTAATTATTTTCAAAAAAACATTTATAAAAAGGTTCATTTAAAACAAATTGATTTATCCATTGAAATAATTTTGAAAATAATACTTTCTTTATGGATTGTTTTGATAATAGGAAGATCCTAAGAAAACAGATATGGTCATAAGAAACATCTCTAGTGGAATAATTTTCAATGAGGCTATGGGTTAACCTACCAATGTTCATTATCTCGCATGATACCCAAGTGCTGGTTCAAATTTTTTGAAAGCATTTTCATGGTTCTGTATTTCTCAATCATAATCCATTAAAAAATATATTGGATTCCAACATAAATTATTTTCGGAGAATAATTTTTTTTATAACTTCTACATTTGATAAATAACCTTTTTCAGAATAGTTTGAGTAGAAATCCAATTTTTTTAAAAATATATCATGGATAAACACATTTATAATTATTTAATATGAACACATAAATTTTTTCACAATTTAGTAATTTCTTTTATTTTTTTAAAATAATTTCCTGTAAATTATTATGTTCAAAACATACAGGCATATTTAGAGGCATTATTAGAATTAAAAAATTGATTAAACGACATATGTAATTATAGGACTTGGCCATTTCCTCTAATATTATTGGGTTATACATAAAATGATTCTTTAACATATATATCTTTCTAAATTACATCAACAACTTCAAAATTAAACAATAATGATTTTTTATTGATTATATTTTATAAAATATAAAAATAAAAATAATTTTAAAAAAATAATTAATCCATTTCATTATTAATTTAAAAATAATATTTAATATATACATATATATATTCAAACATTTTTTTTGGAAAATCAAATTTTCTATCCAGAATTATAATTCAATAGAAAAATGATTTTCAAAAAATTCATTGAATAAAAACTAACATCCCATGAGAAAATATAATATAATTGATAAGAATTTATTTAAAAAATAAATACTCCCTTATAGGAAAAAATTTCAAGATGAATTAATTTTTTAACATAAATATTTATCCCAAACCTTAGGTGCTGTTTATTCATTTCAACATAAGCTATGGAAACATATGTGAGAATGCATATAATTTTAAGAAATTTTCTTCTTTTCTTCTTGGCAGAAGACTCAACCATAGTCTATTATACACTATATCTCTCATAATATAAAAATGAAAAAGGTAAGAAAATAGTTCTTTGGCACTTCTATCATACTCCTACTAGCTGCCCCTCGCTCAACCTTATCCACTTATTTATACTTACAAGACCAAATAATTATATTTCAACAGGATGAGATTTTTATTTCCTAAATAAATTATCAGTTCAATTTGATCAGATGAGATCATTTAGTTTTTTATAATGATAGAAACAAGTATTTGTATTTGGATTATCTAGAGAAATGAATTGGTTAATTAAAATCAAGTGGGTGTCAAAAATAAAATTGAAACTATCAGTTTGTATGTACAAACATTGAAATAGTCGGAAAATATCACTTTTGGATCATGATACATTTCTTTTAAAGTGACATATGATCGATCAATATAAACAAAGTGATAATCACAGGATAGAATAAATTAACATCAATACAAATCAGTATTTAAGAACAAATCTAGAATGAGATTCAGATATACAAAATTTCAATAAAAAACCTACATGCGGATATATACAACCCCTTGATAGATCTTAAAAAATGATGTTCAATTTCCCAAAATCTCATTCATAGCTCAGATCTAACCATTGTCGCTAATCATCAGTCTCTCTCTCAATTATGAAGAATCTCATATTTGAAACCTAAGATCTACACTGGCACCTTCCGCCACACCTCTCATCAGAGAATCGACCTCATTGATCACAACAATCACTAACCACTAGACCCTCATATCCATTTTGATCAACACGATCCATGACTCAGATGAAGACGAATTTACAATGGTCGATCACCCTTGCATCATCCTAAAATTATAATTTACAACCCTCACTAATCTCTCATAGTATCAGTTTCCATCTTCTCCAACCGTCGGATTCGAGACAAATACCCTTGATCATATTCTCATATTTTTATTTTTTTAATCATTTTAAATTTATTAAATTTAATTCTTTCTATAAGATCATATTCAGTTTTATTTTTTTATCTGCATTCATTTTAGTCAAATAATCTATTGTTTAATAAAAAATTATGATAATATATATAGATATTATAAATCCAATTTTTTGTAATAAAAATCATACAATTTCAAATATATATATATATATATATATATGTATATATATATTTGAAAATGATTATAATAATTTTTAAAACAAAAAATTTAATTTTTTTACTATATAAAATTATATAATTTCTTAGTATTTAATTTTAAAACAATATTATAATTTTATTAAATCCCTTTGATTTAAAATATTTCATCACAAAAAAATTATCTTTTTAAAATTTTATTAAATTAATATAATTTCATGTTAAAATATTTATATTTTAATTTATATAAAATGTTTAAATTTCATTTAAAAATTAACATATTTTTACTTTTTTAATTATTACATATAATTTTATATATTTATTAATAATAATTTCATATTAAAAATAATACTATGATTTTAAATCTAGTATTTAATAAAAAGTTTTTTAGTAAATTATCCTTATAATAATTTCATATTTATTTAAAAATTTGTTTTATTTTAATTAATATTTAATTTATAAAAATACTAATGTACTTCTATATAAAACACGAGTGTTTCATATCATGAACATCCTATATAAAACCCATTAATGAACAAAAAATATTTGGTTTTCATAAAACAAATGTCGGAAATTTTAAAGGGGGCCTTCATGATTAGATCAACAACCAACCCTCACACTTCCTTAAACTTGAATCTATCAAAAATGAGACTGAGAATGTCAAATCCATTCTTGAGGATATCTCAGATGATTAAATTTTTAGGGATCTTATCTTTACGAATAATAATATAGTGTACTTATTACTTGTTTAAAAAATGTTTCAAAAGAAAAATCTAAAGGTATGTGGTTTATGGTGTGTGATAAAAACCAATTTCTTCAGGAATTCTTAAAATAATGAAAATAGAGTAGAATACCCAACATTCTCAAGGATGTTGCAACAATCACTAGTGAAATTTATGTGGTGGGAGGTATAATTCAATCACCTTTAAAATTATTAATTTTTTATGATAACTTATCCATGCAGTAAGAGTACCAGAGTGTTCAGGACATCCTATCAGATTTAATACCTCATATACTATCTAATCCCATCTGGTTCATCTTAATGATAATCCAAGAGCATAGGGGTTTTTAGTATGAAATTATATCCAACAACCATGATAGATATATCTGTTTATATGGATGCATATATCCATTTAGGTGGCCTCTTGGGATCATGTTAATAGAGAGTTCATTGAAGCTATTAAAATTATTTTAGTGGAGTTTTATTACCTTGGGTCACTTGTATAACCACCATAATAATCATTTTGATGAGGAGAGATCATTTTTCTCTCAAATAGTACAAAACCATTAGTATGTGTATATTCCCTTACAATGTACATATTAGTGTTGTTAACAAGAGGCTCTTAGTCAATCTACATGATGGGGTGTATGAGGAGAATATGGAATTATTGGAGGAAGGTCAACCCATTAATACATAAGGTTATCTCATGAAATAATCTGTAACAAAAAAACCCATGGATCTAACATTCCCATCTAAATTTACATGTGAATGGTGTATGATATATTGTCTTGGGGATTTATTCTCAATATAACAAACCATACTTTACATACATTTTTAATACTTCAAAAATTGAAGCACACTTATTACAACATATGATAAAACCACAAAGGACCGTATAGGTATAGTGTCTTTAGAAACTGGGAAACATAAACAACTGGTTCATAAATCTTCTACAGTGTCTCCCATTTATTTTATCATATCTAGGGTCCCTTTTAGAATATTCTACTTAATATCCATCTTCCTGACCTGGGGAAAAGAAAACATAAAAGGGTGATCTCAAATGCTCAGCAAGGGCAAATAAAGGAAATAAAAATCATATCATATCTTTTTGAAAATCAAAACCTGCAAAAGAGATCATAATATCTTATCATGGAATAATTCATAGAAGTGAAAATGAGATCCCCATAATCATAACATAAAACTTGAAACTTTGTGGCATGCACACATAATCATGGAAAATCATTTCTTGTTTGTCATGACTCATTGCCAAGACTATCTTAGTGGACAAAGTCCCTTTCTGAACCGAGTTCACTCCTCGTTTCAGTCCTGTATCACTGAACCGAAATAACCTTCCGTTCCAGCCATGTCTATCTCATGAGATATAAAATCTTTACCCAATGCATTGGAGGGAGATATAGGTCCCACCCATCTTATAATGAATCCTTTCTTATGTGTGCCACATAATCATAAAACATACATCATCGCATAACACATGTAACAAAAATGAGATTCTTGAAACATCATGACATCATAAATCAATTCATATAAGATAAAGGAATTCATAAAAATAATTCCATCACAACATGAACAAATCAATTTAATAATAGGGATAAAAACAGAACCCTTTATTATCTTAGATGGAAAATAATTTTGATAAAACACATGAACTCCATTCTTGAGGAAAATATCCTTTTTTCTTCAAAAACATTTTTCCTTTCATAACATGTCATACGAATTTAAAATAAAAGAAGTTGATTAAAAATAAACTTGAAAACTTGTAAAGGATGTTTCTTGGAAATAATGTTTTAAAAATCCATTCATTCCGTATAAGTTAAAAAACATTTTCGTACTTTTGTCGGAAAAGTCAAAAAGTACCTCGTACGAAAAACGACAAAAGATTCCTTTCTTATTCTTTACTAAAAACTCACCTAAGGGTAAAATTGGATTTAAACTATTGTAAGTGTATGGAAATAATATTACATATTGTGGAAACATGGATGTGGATGATAAAATACACCCCAGTAAATACTTACGAATAAACAATCTCGGATAAAAATGAGATTGTGATATTTCCCTTACCTTAGGTCCGATTTGCTTTGTATGTGTCCGAAGCTTCTGTATAATGGTTTAAATAATGTTATTGACTTATTCCAGAATCATACATATTGATATGATATCATATATGGTCATATTCTTAGCTTCTTATTAGTAATATTTCATTGTTACTTGTTACTCGGGTCTTTATTGCCTTTTGTTCTTATGTGTGTTTTGTCGAATAAATTCTTATTCTTCTTTTTTAAGTTTATAGATACCTTATATCCAGAATGGTATTAGTGTAACATATATCATATTTATTCATTCAATTCATTTATATAATTACTATGTAATGATGATCATGTAGAACGAGTCGCATCACATCGTGGAGACGGTATTCCGTACGTACGCACGAGTGATGATATCATTCCTATGATCGTGGAATTGTATTGGAGTATATGTATATTATTTCAGTATCAATATTACTTTATAATAATCATAAATAGTTACTCATTACACCATTATTCCCATCCTTGTAAGGTGGTGGTGGAAAATAGATTACACCACGGCGTGGAGACGGTATTCCGTACGTACGCACGCGCGGTGATTTCATTTTTCCGTAGGATGGATAGAAGGTGAATTAGGGTTGTTTCATATTTATAATAACATATCAGTATGTAATTAATACTGATTTTATTACTTTATCATGAAACAACTAAATAAGAAGAAGTTGAAGAAGAAAGAAATTGAAAAGATCGGTAATGGATATTACCTCTTCTTTGGAACGCCTCTTTGAATTCTCCACTTAGGGAACTAAGATTGGTCTTTGAAGAAGACCAGGACCTCTAGGATTATTCTAGGGAAGTGGAGAGGAGAAAATGGCAGGGTTTGGCCGAGCTTGAGTGCTCAATTTGGTGTGAGGAGGAGGGGGAGGAGGTGCCCTTTTATAAGGGAGGAGAGGGTCACCTTAGGAATATCTCAAAATATTATTTTATATTAAAGTCAAAATCGGTTTATAATGGTTCCAAAGGGTCTTATTTTGAAGATAAGGTGGGGATGGGTCGAAATCCTATCAACCAATAGGATTTAGACAAGTTTAGGGTATTATTTTAACCTTATCAATTAGATTTAACTCTAAGTTAAATAATTTAACTTTTACCATGTCTTTTTGTTTTCTTTCACTATATGGTTAATATACTTACTATAACATGCCAAACGAACCCCAAATTGTTTATTATTAATATATATATCCTTATCTAAGTCATTTGGCCGAACCTTAAATTTTTAGGAATAAAATAACAATTAATAATATAATATTTGATTTAAAAACTATTTTGTGTCAATTTTGACACTATTTGATATATGATTTTTGTGAAAGTCATAACAGAATTATATGTTCGAACCAAGTTGATTAAATCAACATTAATATATCATAGTAACCTATAAAATTAGTGGAATTCATAAAAAGTCTCAAATTACATTTATTTTGGTGTTTATAACATCAATTATGTCAATATTTCATTAATAAGATAATTACATCATCATCATTGTGTCATAAATAAATTAAATTATTTAATGTCTAAAAATTACAAATAAAATACCATTATGTAGGAAATCTTTTTATCTTTCTAATGAATATTTATAGTCGAATTTATCTTATGTATAACCCCATATTAAAAATGATTTACTTATTAAACTTTGATTTTAACTATTTTAACCCTTCTTTAAATAAATTAATAATAAATGTCCTAATCTAATCCAAGTGGGCCTAAATGGTCATATTTTATTCCTAAGTTTGTTTTTGGTCGAATTATACTTGTCCAATAGAATTACGACATGTGTTAGGGTAATATTGATATCATATTTACCCTTAGTTACCCTATTTACTATTAACCGCGGTAAAAATAGTAAAAAGTTACTATTCACCAAAAAATTATTTTTATCTCATTGAACCACATTTTACTTACTGATATCAACCGTGTCTGTCAGATTTTTGAAATTCCATTCACAGAAGCGGTAAAATTAAGTTTTATGCAAAATTCAGTTTTTAACCTACCACTTAGTGGTTTCACTATTCATCAAAAATTGACAGTTTTCAGAAAAATACCAAAATTTCACCCGAGGCTAATTTCGATATTCTGAGTCCAAAAATGAAGTCCATTTTGAAAAATAAAATTTATAAAATTTCAAAAAGTGGTTATTACTATTCATAACGGCTTGTTTTAATAGCATATTGTTGTTTAGTGAAACTCGGTATTGCGTACGACGCAAGCTATCGAGGAAGGTCGCGATTGCGTGTAAAGCAAGCCAAGCAAGTGTTGTGTAGAAAAAGATTCCTTTGATGATTTATATAACATAAAAGTCTCAGGTGTTACATTCTACCCCCCTTAAAAAGAATTTCGCCCTCGAAATTCCTCACATTGCAACAAACATATGAGGATACATCTCCCTCATCATATCTTCAAGCTCCCATGTAGCTTCTTCAAGTTGGTGGTTTCTCCATAAAACTTTCACCAAGCGAGTGGTCTTGTTTCATAGGACTTTTTCGCTACGATCCTGAATCTCTATCGGCTGTTCTTCATAAGAAAGATCTTGCTCCAGCGGTACAACTTCTGAGCTGAGTACATGTGAAGGATCTGGTATGTACTTTCTCAGGAGAGATACATGGAACACATCGTGAACTTGAGAGAGATTCGGTGGAAGCGCCAATCGGTAAGCTACCTTCCCAACACGATCCAGTATTTCGAAAGGACCGATATATCTAGGGCTCAACTTCCCCTTCTTTCCAAATCTCATAACCCTCTTCCAGGGAGATATTCGTAAGAACACTTTATCACGCACTTCAAACTCTAGGTCTTTTCTTCGGTTGTCGGCATAACTTTTCTGTCGACTCTGAGCTGCTCTTATGTGTTGTTGAATAGATCTGACCTTTTCTGCCATTTCATCAACGAGATCAGGTCCTAATAGCTTTCTTTCCCCAACTTCATCCCAGCAAGTTGGAGTCCTGCATTTCTTTCCATAGAGAGCTTCATAAAGAGCCATCTAAATACTGGAGTGAAAGCTATTATTATAAGAAAATTCTACCAAAGGTAGGTGTTGATCCCAACCTCCTTTGAAATCCATAGAGCAAGCTCTCAACATATCTTCTAGGGTTTGAATTGTTCTCTCAGACTGACCGTCTGTCTGGGGATGATAAGTAGTGCTGAAACTCAACTTTGTATCCAGAGTATGCTGAAGACTTCGCCAGAACTTTGAGGTAAATCTCAGATCCCGATCAGATATAATAGAAAGTGGTACTCCATGTAATCTTACCACTTCCTTTACATATATCCTGGCAAGCTGATCTAGAGAGAAATCCTCTCTAATAGCAATGAAGTGTGCAGACTTTGTAAGACGATCAACTATGACCCAGATAGCATTATTGCCTTTGGATGTTTTAGGAAGTCCTGTGACAAAGTCCATAGTGATGTTTTCCCATTTCCATTCGGGTATGGGTAATGGTTGTAACATCCCCTTAGACTTCTGTCTCTCAGCTTTAACTTGTTGAAAAACCAAGCATCGAGAGACATATTCAGCAACATCTCTTTTCATGCCATCCCACCAGAAGTACTCTTTCAGGTCCCTATACATCTTCGTGCTTCTAGGATGAATAGAGAATGATGAACTATGAGCCTCATCCAGCAGCTCATTCTTTAATTCGGGGATGGGAGGAACGCAAACCCGATTCCTAAACTTTATTATCCCATCACAATCAAGGTTGAATTCAGGAACATTTCTCACCTTCTTTTGTAACTCGACATTTTCTTTATGTGCCTCTTTAATCTTCACATGTATAGATGGTTGAACATTCATTTGAGAAAGATAAGATTTTTCCCCTTCCATTATAATTCCAAGATCCATCCTTTGTAAATCCATAAATATTGGATCTTTTGTGATCCTCATCATGGATAAACTAGCATGGTCTTGTCGACTTAATGCATCTGCCACCTTGTTTGCTTTCCCAGGGTGGTAATGGATTGAGCAGTCATAATCCTTAATCAGCTCCAACCATCTTCTTTGACGCATATTCAACTCCTTTTGTGTGAAAATATACTTTAAACTTTTATGATCAGTATAAATATCACACCTTTCACCATAAAGGTAATGCCTCCAAATCTTTAATGCAAAGATTACCGCAGCCAACTCCAAATCATGTGTTGGGTAATTTTTCTCATGGATTTTCAACTGTCGTGAGGCATAAGCTATCACCATATCATTTTGCATAAGAACACACCCCAATCCCTTCTTGGATGCATCACTGTAGATCACAAACCTTTCTCCACTACAAGGCAGTGTGAGAACAGGTGCACTGGATAACCTTCTTTTCAATTACTTGAAATTCTCTTCACATTCCTCTGTCCAGACAAACTTAACTCCTTTCCGAGTCAACTTGGTGATTGGATTAGATAATCGTGAAAAATCATTTACAAAACGTCGATAATATCCAGCCAAACCAAGAAAACTTCAGATCTCAGTTACTGTTGTTGGTCTTGACCATCTTTCGATAACCTCTGTTTTTGCTGGATCCACAGATATCCCCTCTTTTGAGATTATATGACCCAAAAATGCAACTTTTTGAAGCCAAAATCCACACTTGGTAAATTTGGCATAAAGCTTCTCCTTTCTCAGGGTCTTCAATATAATTCTCAAGTGATCTTCATGCTCTTCCTTTCTCTTTGAATAGACAAGAATATCTTCTATAAAGACTACCACAAATTGATCAAGATAGTCTCTAAAGACTCTATTCATTAGAACCATGAAGATAGCAGGGGCATTAGTAAGACCAAATGGCATCACTATAAATTCATAGTGTCCATACCTTGTACGGAAAGTCGTCTTTGGTATATCCTCCCTTTTGACCCTTAATTGATGATACCCTGAACGAAGATCAATCTTGGAAAAGTATTGAGCTCCGCGTAGTTGGTCAAATAAGTCATCAATGCGTGGGAGAGGATATTTGTTCTTGATAGTGATCTTGTTAAGTTCTCGATAATCAATGCAAAGTCTCATTGATCCATCTTTCTTCTTAACAAATAGAACAGGTGCTCCCCAAGGTGACGCACTAGGGCGTATGAATCCCTTATCAAGATTCTCTTGGAGTTGCTTCTTCAATTCCTGCAACTCAATTGGGGCCATTCTATAAGGTGTCTTTGAAATAGGAAAAGCACCCGGTACGAGTTCTATTGAAAACTCAACTTCACGATTTGGTGGAAGACCCGACAATTCCTCCGGAAAGACATCATCAAACTCCCGTACAATGGGCATATTCTTAATCGTGAGTTTCTCACCAACCATTTGAGATAAATAACCTTCATTTAGTGGAATCAATACCCATAAGATGGAAGAAATTTCCACTGGAAGGTTATGTTCATCCTTGCATTGATAGACAATCGTAGATTGATCTGGAATATGAAATGTGACTTCCCTTCTGTGGCAATCGATTTGAGCTCCATGTAGAGAAAGCCAATCCATGCCAAGAATCACATCAAATTCCACTAAAGGAAGGATCACAAGATTTGCAGGAAGCACTTTCCCACAAACTTCGATCGGAGAAGAATTATAAACTTTTGATGCGATTGATGTGCCATTAGGTGTTGTCACAGCTAACTCAACATCTAATTGTTGAGTTAATACGGTGATACCCTTAGAAAAGTCTTCAGAAATAAAAGAGTGGGTGGATCCAGAATCAAATAAAACATTTGCTACTTTAGAGTGGATGGTAAGTGTACCTTTCACCACATCATTATCGTACTCCACATCGCTGATAGAAATTGAATGTGACTTTCCTTTGTCTTTAGCCTTAAGAGTTTGTTGACGTCGACCATCATCATCAACCCTTGGATTTGGGCATTGATTGGCATAATGCCCCATCTCCTTTCACTTGAAACATTGAAGTGTAGTAGGTTCATTCTGTGTATCCCTTCCTTTGTTTGCATTATTAGACATCTTCTTTCCATTATCACGGCATTCAAATGCCCGATGACCTTCCTTTCCACATTTAAAACATTTACTTGTCCCTTTAAGACAACTCCCTCCATGTTTCTTTCCACACATTGAGCATAATGGAAAGTTCATCTTCTTTTCAGTGTGCTCTTTAGAGTTTCCTTTGAATTCCATCTTCCTCTTCTTATCAAACCCATGTGACTGATGGGTTACTCCAATCTCCATCTCTACTTTGAGAGCACATCGAACGATTTCCTCGTAGCTATTGAAGTCCCTTATGGATAACGCCCTTCGAAGACTTGGTTTTAAGACACTAAAGAATCGATCGATCTTACTCTCAGGTTGGATAATAATACCAGAAGCATACCTTGCAAGTCTTGTAAAATTTGCTTCATATGTACTAACAGATTCATCATCCCTTTTCTTCAGTTCAAGGAACTCTTTCTCCATCTTTGTTCGGAGAATACGAGGGAAGTACTTATTGAAAAATAAGTTCTTGAACTCGTCCCATTCCATAGACTCAATTTCATCCCTTTTCCTCGTATTCTTAATAAGATTCCACCATTGATCAACATCTCCTTCCAAACGATACACTGCTAGGATGACTTTATCATGCTCAGAACATTGAAGAACTGAAAATATCTTTTCAGTAGTACTAATCCATTGTTCAACAACTAATGGATCAGTAGACCCGCTGAAAGAAGGTGGACGTTGCCTCATGAAGGATTCAACAGAATGTTTCTCCTTCCTTTGCTCGTTTGGAAGTCCTCCATGATTCATAGATTGAGAAAGTTGTGTGAGCATGGCTACAAGATTTTGTATTCCAGCTCCCATATCGTTTGGTTGCTCAGGGGGACAATCATTGCATTGCCCATCGCATTCCGCATTAACACGGTTCCTTCGGGTTCCAGCCATTGACTAAAACCAAGAAGAATAGTGTGAGCAACACTAATTATAATAGGAAAACCACATAATTCAAGAATAAAATTTTCATGCTTAAGGTCTTATCTTAGGTTATTCAAGGCCATTTCTAAAACACTAAGACTGTGTTCTATACTTAGACTTATCCTTAGGGTTCTTACTAAGGCTTTCACATCCTAGTTTCCAAAGGTTGACTATACCTTTCCTCTGATACCAACTATAACAACCCATACTTTACATACATTTTTAATACTTCAAAAATTTAAGCACACTTATTACAACATATGATAAAACCACAAAGGACCGTATAGGTATAGTGTCTTTAGAAACTGGGAAACATAAACAACTGGTTCATAAATCTTCTACAGTGTCTCCCATTTATTTTATCATATCTAGGGTCCCTTTTAGCATATTCTACTTAATGTCCATCTTCCTGACCTGGGGAAAAGAAAACATAAAAGGGTGAGCTCAAATGCTCAGCAAGGGCAAATAAAGGAAATAAAAATCATATCATATATTTTTGAAAATCAAAACCTGCAAAGGAGATCATAATATCTTATCATGGAATAATTCATAGAAGTGAAAATGAGATCCCCATAATCATAACATAAAACTTGAAACTTTGTGGCATGCACACATAATCATGGAAAATCATTTCTTGTTAGTCATGACTCATTGCCAAGACTATCTTAGTGGACAAAGTCCCTTTCTGAACCGAGTTCACTCCTCGTTTCAGTCCTGTATCACTGAACCGAAATAACCTTCCGTTCCAGCCATGTCTATCTCATGAGATATAAAATCTTTACCCAATGCATTGGAGGGAGATATAGGTCCCACCCATCTTATAATGAATCCTTTCTTATGTGTTCCACATAATCATAAAACATACATCATCGCATAACACATGTAACAAAAATGAGATTCTTGAAACATCAGAACATCATAAATAAATTCATATAAGATAAAGGAATTCATAAAAATAATTCCATCACAACAAGAACAAATCAATTTAATAATAGGGATAAAAACAGAACCCTTTATTATCTTAGATGGAAAATAATTTTGATAAAACACTTGAACTCCATTCTTGAGGAAAATATCCTTTCTTCTTCAAAAACATTTTTCCTTTCATAACATGTGATACGAATTTAAAATAAAAGAAGTTGATTAAAAATAAACTTGAAAACTTGTAAAGGAAGTTTCTTGGAAATAATGTTTTAAAAATCCATTCATGCCGTATAAGTTAAAAAAAATTCTTCGTACTTTTGTCGGAAAAGTCAAAAAGTACCTCGTACGAAAAACGACAAAAGATTCCTTTCTTATTCTTTACTAAAAACTCACAGAAGGGTAAAATTGGATTTAAAATATTGTAAGTGGATGGAAATAATATTACATATTGAGGAAACATGGATGTGGATGATAAAATACACCCCAGTAAATACTTACGAATAAACAATCTCGGATAAAAATGAGATTGTGATATTTCCCTTACCTTAGGTCCGATTTGCTTTGTATGTGTCCGAAGCTCCTGTATAATGGTTTAAATAATGTCATTGACTTATTCCAGAATCATACATATTGATATGATATCATATATGGTCATATTATTAGATTCTTATTAGTAATATTTCATTGTTACTTGTTACTCGGGTCTTTATTGCCTTTTGTTCTTATGTGTGTTTTGTGGAATAAATTCTTATTCTTCTTTTAAGGTTATAGATACCTTATATCCAGAATGGTATTAGTGTAACATATATCATATTTATTCATTCAATTCATTTATATAATTACTATGTAATGATGATCATGTAGAACGAGTCGCATCACATCGTGGAGACAGTATTCCGTACGTACGCACGAGTGATGATATCATTCCTATGATCGTGGAATTGTATTGGAGTATATGTATATTATTTCAGTATCAATATTACTTTATAATAATCATAAATAGTTACTCATTACACCATTATACCCATCCTTGTAAGGTGGTGGTGGAAAATAGATTACACCACGGCGTGGAGACGGTATTCCGTACGTACGCACGCGCGGTGATTTCATTTTTCTGTAGGATGGATAGAAGGTGAATTAGGGTTGTTTCATATTTATAATAACATATCAGTATGTAAGTAATACTGATGTTATTACTTTATCATGAAACAACTAAAGAAGAAGAAGTTGAAGAAGAAAGAAATTGAAAAGATCGGTAATGGATATTACCTCTTCTTTGGAACGCCTCTTTGAATTCTCCACTTAGGGAACTAAGATTGGTCTTTGAAGAAGACCAGGACATCTAGGATTATTCTAGGAAAGTGGAGAGGAGAAAATGGAAGGGGTTGGCCGAGATTGAGTGCTCAATTTGGTGTGAGGAGGAGGGGGAGGAGGTGCCCTTTTATAAGGGAGGAGAGGGTCACCTTAGGAATATCTCAAAATATTATTTTATATTAAAGTCAAAATCGGTTTATAATGGTTCCAAAGGGTCTTATTTCGAAGATAAGGTGGGGATGGGTCGAAATCTTATCAACCAATAGGATTTAGACAAGTTTAGGGTATTATATTAACCTTATCAATTAGATTTAACTCTAAGTTAAATAATTTAACTTTTACCATGTCTTTTTGTTTTCTTTCACTATATGGTTAATATACTTTTTATAACATGCCAAACGAACCCCAAATTGTTTATTATTAATAAATATATCCTTATCTAAGTCAGTTGGCCGAACCGTAGATTTTTAGGAATAAAATAACAATTAATAATATAATATTTGATTTAAAAACTATTTTGTGTCAATTTTGACACTAATTGATATATGATTTTTGTGAAAGTCATAACAGAATTATATGTTCGAACCAAGTTGATTAAATCAACATTAATATATCATAGTAACCTATAAAATTAGTGTAATTCATAAAAAGTCTCAAATTACATTTATTTTGGTGTTTATAACATCACTTATGTCAATATTTCATTAATAAGATAATTACTGCATCATCATTGTATCATAAATAAATTAAATTATTTAATGTATAAAAATTACAAATAAAATACCATTATGTAGGAAATCTTTTTAGATTTCTAATGAATATTTATAGTCGAATTTATCTTATGTATAACCCCATATTAAAAATGATTTACTTATTAAACTTTGATTTTAACTATTTTAACCCTTTTTTAAATAAATTAATAATAAATGTCCTAATCTAATCCAAGTGGGCCTAAATGGTCATATTTTATTACTAAGTTTGTTTTTGGTCGAATTACACTTGTCCAATAGAATTACGACATGTGTTAGGGTAATATTGATATCATATTTACCCTTAGTTACCCTATTTACTATTAACCGCGGTAAAAATAGTAAAAAGTTACTATTCACCAAAAAATTATTTTTATCTCATTGAACCACATTTTACTTACTGATATCAACCGTGTCTGTCGGATTTTTGAAATTCCATTCACAGAAGCGGTAAAATTAAGTTTTATGCAAAATTCAGTTTTTAACCTACCACTTAGTGGTTTCACTATTCATCAAAAATTGAAAGTTTTCAGAAAAATACCAAAATTTCACCCTAGGCTAATTTCGATATTCTGAGTCCAAAAATGAAGTCCATTTTGAAAAATAAAATTTATAAAATTTCAAAAAGTGGTTATTACTATTCATAACGGCTTGTTTTAATAGCATATTGTTGTTTAGTGAAACTCGGTATTGCGTACGATGCAAGCTATCGAGGAAGGTCGCGATTGCGTGTAAAGCAAGCCAAGAAAGTGTTGTGTAGAAAAAGATTCCTTTGATGATTTATATAACATAAAAGTCTCGGGTGTTACACTCAAGGTGAGGGTTTTCATTGGGTTCTCTATCTGGGTGATTGACTAGTTTTTAGATGTACATCCCCCCTTAGATTCTAGCTACATTAATAGTTATTAAATAAAAATTCATTTAGTCAGTTTGAGGGATAAGTGAGGGGGATCCCTTTTCACCATGTGTGTTTATTTAGGACCATTACTCCCTTTGTAGATCCATTATTGTAGGCATTCTCAACGGTTCCATAATCCCTTTTTGGTTTACGAATATATTCAATGGTGTATCTGACCTCCTCTATATAGAATACTTTCTATTGTTTGATAATAGAATAACTAGTTCCATTTATGTATTCAACATAATTTGCAAGGAATATAGTAGGTAGAGTGGGAAAAGAATAAATCGTGTGAAATGATGTGTGTGAATATCAATATCATTCTTAGAGGGTACTGAGCACGCATCTGAGCCTCCTGCTCCCAAGTGCTCTCCTGGAGGTTCCCGTGCTGCCACCTGATGTGCACTAGAGGAATAAACCGTCCACGTAGGACCCGCTCCTGTCGATCCTCGATCTCTACAAGGACCTCCGCAAAAGTCGCCCCATCATCAACGTCTAGCTCCCCATGGTCAATGATATGCGATGGGTCATGCACGTATCTCCTCAGCTGAGATACGTGGAAGACTTCGTGCACTCTGTGCAACTGAGGTGGTAGAGCCAGGCGATAAGCCACCTCAACAATCCTACTGGGGACCTGGAACGGTCCGATGAAGCGTGGAGACAACTTGTCGCCTCGGCCAAATCTCTATAATCCACGTTGAGGTGAGACACACAAGAAGACGTGGTCGCCATCCTCAAACTCTAGTGGCCTCCTCCTGTCAGCATAAGACTTTTGTCGGCTCTGAGCTGTCCTCATTCGCTCCTTGATGACCTGGACCTTCTCTGTCGTGGCCTGGACCATCTTCGGTCCCACAAGTGCTGACTCCCCAGGGTCTGTCCAGCACAAAGGAGATCTGCAAGGTCTGTCGTACAACGCCTCGTATGGTGCCATCCCGATGGGGGAGTGGTAGCTGTTGTTGTACGCAAACTCCACCAAGGGTAGGTGGTCCTCCCAGCTACTACCAAAGTCGAGGACACATGCGCGGAGCATGTCCTCGAGTGTCTGAATGGTCATCTCCGTCTGACCATCCGTCTGAGGGTGAAAGGCTGTGCTCAGACGTAGCTACGTCCCAAACCCCTCCTGAAACCCCTTCCAAATCCGGGAAGTAAAGTGAGCATATCGATCGAATACGATAGATGATGGCACACCATGAAGCCGTACAATCTCCTGAACGTAGAGACACCCTATGCTCTCCCCTGAGCCCTGCTCTCTGATGGGTAAGAAGTGTGCCGACTTGGTGAGTCGGTCGACAATCACCCAAATGGAGTTGTGACCTCTGTATGTGCATGGAAGTTGAGTCACGAAGTCCATAGATATCCCATACCACTTCCACTCCGGGACCTCCAAGGGATGTACCAAGCCTGCTAGTACCTGGTGCTCTGCCTTCACCTGCTGGCAGGTGAGGCATCGAGAAATAAACTCTGCCACATCCTTCTTCATGCCCGGCCACCAGTGCTATCATCTGAGATCCTGGTACATCTTTGCCACTCCAGGATGTACCGCCAAAGGAGAAGTGTGAAACTCTCTCAGCACCTCCTCCCATAAAGAAACTGGTACCAAGGTACGTCCTCTGAAAAGGACGTCGTGCTCTACTCCAAAGGAGAAACCATCAGGTGCTTGTCCTGAGGATATCTGTGCATGCCGCGTCTCACAATCAGCGTCCCCACGCTGTGACTCTATGACCCACTACAGTAGTGGAGGGGTGACTGTGAGAGACTGAAGGAAGGATGCACCATCTCTATCCACGAAGGATATCTATAATGAGGCTAGCTGCTATGTCGCCTCCTCAAGTAGCTGAATGCCCATCCTTCTGCTGAGAGCATTGGCTACTACGTTCCCCTTCCCAGGAGTATAGAATATCTCAAAGTCATTGTCCTGGAGGAACTCGAGCCATCTTCTTTGTCTCAGGTCCAGGTCCTTCTGAGTGAAGATGTACCTGAGACTCTGATGGTCAGAAAAGATTGTAAAGCGCTCTCCCATCAGGTAGTGTCTCCATGTCTTCAGAGCGAAGAACACCGCTGCTAACTCCAGGTCATGGGTAGCATATTTATGCTCATGCGGCCTCAACTGATGTGATCCATAGACGATCAATGCCCGCTCCTGCATCTGGACACATTCGAGTCCGGTCTCTGATGCATCGCAGTAGACTATGTACCCTACTCCCTCCTTAGGAAACCTCAAGATAGGGGCACTGGTCAATCTCTGTCTCAGCTCCTGGAAGCTCTGCTGACATCTGTCTGACCACAAAAAGGGTTTACCCATCTTCGTCAAATCTGAGAGTGGTGCTGCAACTCTGGAGAAGTCTGGCACAAATCTCCGGTAGTATCCAGCCAGCCCCAAGAAACTCCGTACCTCTGTCACGCTCCTAGGTGGCTCCAAAGCTAGCACTGCCTCAATCTTCATAGGATCCACTGCAACTCCCGCCTTAGAGATGAAGTGTCCCAAGAATTGGACCTCATGTATCTAGAAATAACACTTCGAGAGCTTACCATAAAGCTGGTGATCTTAGAGTGTGTCTAGCACAACCCACAAGTGATTGGTGTGCTCCTCCTCAGTCGTCGAGTAAATCAAAATGTCGTTGATGAAGACCACGACAAATCGATCGAGGTATGGCTGAAATATCATATTCATGAGGGCCATGAACACTGCTGGAGCATTGGTTATGGTGAATTGAATAACCAAGAACTCATAGTGTCCATACCGAAACCTGAAGGTCGTCTTTTACACGTCCTCGTCCTGAACTCTAAGCTGATGATAGCCTGACCTGAGGTCTATCTTTTCGAACCACCGTGCTCCCTTGAGCCGATCGAAGAGGTCATAAATCCTCGGTAGCAGATACTCGTTCCTTACTGTCACCTGGTTCAGGAGACTATAGTCGACACAAAGTCGCAAGCTCACGTCTGCCTTCTTGGCGAACAAAATCAGGGAAGCCCAGGGTGAAACACTGGGTCAGATGAATCCCTTTCCCTGCAAGTCCTCCAACTGTACTCGTAGCTCTCGAAGCTTATAGGGGGCCATCCGATATGATGGAGTCGATATCAGGGATGTCCCGGGGTACAATTCAATATAAAAGTCTAACTCTCTGTGAGGAGGTAGTCCTAGAACGTCTTCGGGGAAGATGTCCACATACTGATCCACCACTACAGGAAAACCAGGACTCCGCACGTCAACCACTCCTAGGATGAGGCTAGCCAACTGATGAGTGATGGGATGCCCTCTCCTCTGCGAGAGTCCATCCTGTGATGCAAAGGCTCCCTTCTTGCCGGTGAAGGTGAACCTACTCCCGTCGGTGCGTACACATCGCACCTTACGCCTAATACAGTTAATTTGTGCATGGACTATAGATAACCAATATATTCCCAAGATGACATCGTAAGGCCTTGACGCCGCTACAAGAAGATCCCAGCCGAATCTCTCACCTCCTAGAGTAAGCTCACACTGCCGGCACCAGTGCGTAATCGTCGAGTCTGCTCCCATAGGAGTCTCTAGCCGTAAGGATCGAGCCAACGGCTCTGTCTGAATCTCCGAGCTCTGAACAAGGGAAGCAGCTATGAAAGAGTGACTCGCTCCTATGTCTATAAGAACTACAGAAAGG
The DNA here is from genome assembly GCA_963277665.1 of Viscum album. Classification (NCBI taxonomy): domain Eukaryota; kingdom Viridiplantae; phylum Streptophyta; class Magnoliopsida; order Santalales; family Viscaceae; genus Viscum; species Viscum album. The sequence goes on along the minus strand of OY728129.1, from coordinate 1,265,108,566 downwards.
GTGGAATAGACACAAATAGTACCTCGAATCATCTCAGGTGTGTCGTGGTCGTAGGCCTCCGCTGCCTGGAGTTGTGCCTGTCTATGTCCGCCAGCTCCCTGTGGTCGGGGAGGACCTCCTGGTGGTGGTGGCACTACTACAATGTTCACCATTAGCGACCGCCAAAAGCGGTCGCTAATGGTCTTTAGCGGCCTCCTTGCGACCGCTTTTGGCAGTCGCTGTTGCTCCGTCGATAAAGACCAATAGAGACCGCCAATGGCGGTCGCTAAAGGTCCTATGCAGAAAACACGATGGGCACGCGGGGAAAAGGGATGCGTCAAGGGGTGGCGACGGTGGGCACGCGGTGGACTGTGGCCGCCGGCCATGGAGGAACTATGGTGGTCGGAGGGAGGGGTGGCGACGGTGGTGGCCGAGTGTGGTAGGGGTGGCGGTGGGGGTTTTTTGCGGGGAAATTGGAGGTGTCGAGGGGTGGCGACGGTGGTGGACGAGGTAGGGGTGGCGGTGGGGGCGACACCGACGCTGCTGCGGAACGGCATGGGCGGTGGGTTGCAGCGGGGAAAATGATGAAGACAGAAGCAGGGGCGGGAAAAATCCCGCTAAAATATTATTAGTGTTAGCGACCGCCATTGGCGGTCGCTACTATTATCAATAGCGACCGCCTTTGGCGGTCGCCCGTGTCCAGAGGCGCAGAAAACAGATTTTCTGGTAGTGTGGTGGTAGAGCCTCAAAGCGTCTCCCACCACCTACTGCTCGGCCAGCTCCTCTGCCTCGTCTTCCTAATCCCTATGGACCGCCACGGTCGACCCTCTGCCTTTGCCTAGGTGGTCCCTCAACCGTCTGCTGCTCCTCGGCATGGTGGGTCGGGCAGTGACGAGCCATGTGGCCCTGCCCGCCGCATGAGTAGCACTGTCTGCCTCTCGAAAGACTGGCTCCGTGATGTGTGCCCCGCACTACTGAGCCAGTGTCCTAAGGTCGTCTGCCTGAGGGTTTGGTCTACCTGGACCCATGAGTCATCCGTCGACTACCTGCTGCAGAAGACTCTGCTACGTGACGCCCTGCGGTGGGTCTCGGTGCTGGTGTAGACTCAGCAAGAAATCTCTCGATCAAAAGGGCTCGCTCCAGTACTCCTGTGTGGGTCGGAATGCTGAGGGAGATCAGTGATGCCCTGATCTCATGTCTCAATCCCTTCTCAAAGGTCCGGGCCTTGAAGAATGGGTCCCGTACCATGTCGGTCGAGTAGCACGAGAGATCGGTAAATCTCTCCGAGTACTGGGTGACTGTCAAGCTGCCCTGCCGCATCTGAACAAGATCCTAGATGCGCACTGCACGAAGGGTGGCAGGGAAGAACTCCGAGCGGAAGAGGCTCTCAAAGTCCATCCAGAGGAGAGATGCCTCGTCATGCACATGGAACATTAAGATCCACCATCTGCCTGCTGTCTCGTGCAGTAGGCTCGCTGCGAGGATCACCATTAGGTCTCCTGGTGTCTTCACTAATCTGAAAACTCTCACCACTGCCTCCAGCCAGTCCTCGGCTGCCTGGGTGTCCGTCTCCCCGCGGAACTTGGGTGGTCACTGGTGCTGGAACTCATACAGTGCACTAAGGTGACGTGCATCATCAGCGGCTAGGGCTGGAAGCATCGGTGGCTCGGTGAGTAAAGGTACCGCCGGTGCCTCAGCTGTCAAAGGGCCCCACACTGAGGCCTAATCACTCGGTGGGTTGTCGTCACGCTCAACTCTCAGAACCCTAGCTGGCTGTTGTCGTGGGGCCATCCGGAAAAGGAAGTAGGTGCGCCACGGTCAGAACAGTATACCTGGTGAGCTGAAAAAAAGTAATCACAAAGAAAACTTGAAACACACATGCAATCAATGTTTTCATGCATTAAGTCAGAAATCAGAAGTCAGGGTCCTGGTGTACGGATACGTCGGCCGCCGCACCAACACTGGACTCCCTGAATTGATAACCACACTCAATACATGTAACACTATTGCTTCACATAGAAAAATATCAGAGTCCAAAGTTCTGCGTTAGAACTGAACTCCTTTGATACCAATTTTTCACGACCCGTCCTCGGGGCCCGTGCCGTGACTACCCCAAGCCCACCTACCATAGGCCAGCGGCTGGCGACTAGGACCAAGGCATAAATCCCGGTAAAAAGGGAAGGCATTGACTTTGTGAAGTAAAAAAAACACCACAGAGCAAGCAAGCATTAGAAGTAAACCCTAAGTAAAAACTGAGTACAACAGTAAGTGCGGAAATGTAAGTGGGCCAGTATACAAACCCAAACTGAAAATAAAGTACAAATGGAAAGGGGAAAAAACAGCAACTGAAAAGTAAAGCAGCAGCGCCGAACCGTCCACTGGAAGTCCCACCTGAAGGGTGAGTATAGATAGAATCCACAGCTCCTCGGGTCCAGCCATCCACTCCGAGTACGTCCCGCCCAGTGGTCCACCTCCAGGTACTATCCTGCTCCGCAAGCCTCAACCACGATCAACGATGTCCATCGTCTGTAACCAACACAACGTAGTGTGGGCATAGCCCATGTAGAGGTGAGTATAATATACTTAGTAGGGACCCTGAGACCCCCGAAGGTCTCCCACAATCCACAAAGGATAATCCACAAAGGAAAGATACAATCACAAAGTAACATCTGACACTGCTTAGGTATATGCCCATACATATACCTAAGTCATCAATTCTCATTCGACTCTAACATCCGAGCCCAAGTACAACCCAGTCCACACAAGAAAGCAAAAAGTAAATCCACACAGGATAGCACAACACAATCCACATAGGAATGTAGAACGTAAATCCATATAGGATGGCACAACACAATCCACATAGGAAAGAAAAACAGGATTCAGCTCACATAGGTATACTTCTTCAAAAGACTATAGAGATGATCAGATATTACCACTGATTCATCTAAGTCGTCGGACCCACAAATGATCGATAGGTACTAACCCCCGAAATGACCCACATAGGATCTGACCCACAAAGGATCGATAGGTAACTAACCCCCACAAAGACCCACACAGGATCAGACCCACATAGGATCTGTAGGCGCTGGCTCACACAGAACCGCTAAGCGCTGACCCACACAAGATCAGACCCACACAGGATCGGTAACACTGATCCACGTAGGATCGCAGAGTGATGTAGTCGTCGCCGTCGAATCTACTGAGGATCTCTGTACAGTCGTCGCCGTCATCACATTCGTAACGCAGCCAGCTCTAGGGTTCCCGCACACAGCAAGCTCGTTCGGGAGGGTCCGCTCCACGAGCCGAGAGGCTGATACATCAACTGACACATAGTCTAGAGATGATGTATCCAAAATTTCCGTATCATCAACAGGAACTCATCATCACAGACGGTGCGTCAATCGGACGCCCGATCTGAGAGTTATTGGTCTTTTCGTTCCAGGGGCCCAGTTGGTTTTTAAGGAAAAACCAACCCGACCGTACTCCACCTACATCCAAACCTTGGGTGGAGTAAGCCAAAAGATCCTTCTTACTAAGAGGAATCCAACAAAGTCGACGTCACGTCAATCGGACGTCCGGATCTCAAGATATGAGCGTTTCCGCTCCGAGGGCCCGGTTGGTTTCGTGTACGAACCAACTAGGACGAACTCAAAGTATTCCGAAACATTGAGTGCGATATACCTAAACGACCATCTCGATCCAAGTATCGCATCGCAACTGACGGTGCGTCGATCGAAGGCCCGTAGCACAAGTTATGGGCGTCCGACCGGAAGAGATTCGGTATTAAGGGGTTCGGGCCCGGTCCGACCCGGCCCGATACCCCCGGGGTCGACCCGAACTGGGTCGACCCGAACCGGGTCTGGGTCCGGCCCACTTGGGCGCGGCCCGGCCTGGGCACGGCCCGGCTTGGGGGACTGGCCAGGCAGCCGGCCCGGCCTGGGCGCGTCGCGCTGGCCAGGCACTCGGCCCAACAGCCGAGCCGTTGAGGAGGGGGGCGCCTGCCCCCCTGGTTTGTAACCACATCCCCTTTTAATGGGGCTCGCTCTGCTGCCGGCCATGGGTTTGAACCGCCATCTTTCCCTTATCTGGCCGGCCTGCCCCAGCCGGCCGGTTTCTGCCACCACGGGATCGGCGTCGACCGGTCCCCTCCCTGCTCTGACACTAGAGGCCCGTTTCCAGCAGCCGGTTGCCATGCTCTGCTACGGCCCGGAACTGGCCGCGACCTTGATTCGTCTGGCACGGAGTGACGGCGCCGTGCCCCTCCACCACAGCCCCACTCCGGCCATGGTGTCTTCGGGTTTCTCCGACGCGGCGTGATGGCGTCACGTCCCTGTTCGATTTCACGGCGCGGCGCGACGGCGCCACGCATTCTTTGCCGCATGATTCAGCGTGGTGCGATGACGCCACGCCATTCCGTTCCAATCCTCATTAGAAACAATATCATGGAAGGGAGGAGGGTCAGACGTGTTTGTGCGGTCCAGCCCCCTCTCGTTATTCGATAGAAATTGGTCACATTTCATGAAGAACGACAAAGTAGTAATCACGAACAAAATAAATAAATAAACCCCTACCTTGAGCGTAGCTTGAACGGAGGTTCGTCGAACGAGGATTCGTCGCGGAATATCCATCGCGGGAAGAGGCGTCGCGGAAGGAGACGTCGACCTCCGAGTAATCCGATGTTTGTTGCATTCTTCACGTTCTTCGTGTTCTTCGACGAAGAGGATGAAGAAACTCAAGACTCCCTTAACTTGTTCTCCCAAAGCTCTCAAGGCAACAAGACTCCAATAAAAAAAATAAAATAAGACATTTAATTATTTTATTAACATAACATAAGGTTTTAAATTCAAAAGTTTGAATTAAACCAAAAAAATAAATTACACAAGTTTTCATAATTTATGAAGGATTATGGAAGGTTAGGGAAGATGAAGGGGTAGGGTTCGTGTGGTCCCCACCACCTTCATAACCTACAAATGGAAGTTGGGTGGTTTTTCCCAAATTCCACCCAAAGCTTAATCCACTTAAAGTAAAAATAAAAATTTTTGCATAATTTTTATTTTTACCTTCCACATAAATTAACAACTTCTCTCGTGTAAACGCAACTCCAGAAATGGAGTTCCTGAGAAATTACCGGCTCTACGGTTCCATAGGTTCCCTTAGAATTTGATTCTGAGCACCGGTTCAAAAGTTAGAAATTCCTGCTCGTTCGTTCACTGAACGTACCCGAGTTAAACTTCAGATAGGAATTCCGGGCACACCGGGCCTCAGAATCAAATGTCGTTAGAAACTGCGTTCTTGTAAAATTCCAAAGAAAATTATGAAAAAACATTCCTTGAAATTTGTGGGTCTTTACATAGAAGGAAACTTCCCATGGTGTTCCTAGGAGCCCCTATCAATTCTGGTATATTCTACATCCACTATTACATAGGGTGGTTGAAAATATATCCATTCTAATTAACACCTATATGAATAAAAAACATTATTTCAGTCCCCTAATCACCATTTCCAACTACGTCCTCACATCCATTCCTATACAAATTATTTATATTTATATGGTTTAAAAATATACCTAATGAATTTCAAGGATATCCTGAAATACTTTATATGGTATTTCCATATGGAAATAAGGTTCCCATGGTCTTCGTGGTACCATCTTGTGAAACTAGAGGATATAGAAGGACTAAACCTTATAAGTGTGATGAATACAATTTAGCGTCTACAAGAAAAGATGGGCTTGGATTTATTGGAAGGCCATAGTCTCAAGTGATAATTCAGCATGGGAAAATATGGAACATACCAAGATGTTTGTAAGTTTATAATAACATATTTATAGTCGATCTTATGTGGGAACAATCCAATGGTAATGCTTCATTCATGGTTGATCATTGGATCTTGTGGGAATGATTTTTAATAACCTTATTGGGAAAGATATACTATTAGAATCCAAGGGTTCATAACCTCCATCATATAAATTTTCATGAAAATATTTCACACAACCTTCATTAAATAAAAATTAAATAAAAATGCTAAATATTCAGCAATATATTGATATCATATAATAAAGAGAACTTCTTCATCATGAAATATTTTGTGGGCCCCTTCTAGTCTAATGATTACCATAACATTCATCATCAAAGTTATGAACAAGATAATTGGGGTGGGGGTCCTTCTTATTGTAAAAAATATCACAATTAATATAAATTCCATCTTTTGTGTATCTAGGAAAATGATATATACATAGATGAGGAGATCTTAAAGAAATGGATTAATCTTTCATCTAATTTCTTATCCCTTTAAAACTCCAAGGAGGAAACGTCAGATCAAATATTATTCAAAGGAGAGAAGGCGGGTAGTATGTGAAGTATCTTTGGTGACCTCACAAGATTAACTTCTTAGGAAGAATCCTACATTTCATTCCAACATGAATGATTCTATGATGTGGGAAACAATAACAAGGTGAATATGGTGAGGAAGATCCTATTATATGTTCGATTCTAGTGTATATTAAATTCCAAGAATAAATACCTCCATTACACCACCTCTAGATTATGGTAGGACATGAATATTCCCAATAGTTATTAGTGGGGGACCTGGGTTCAGTATTGAAATAGTGGGAAAATTCCTCCACCATGAGTATGAATATGGAAGGAAATATGTAATTTGAATCAGATTTTTGGATTTCTACTCCAGGCCTATGGGTGCACTAGTACCCTTCCATCAATGAACTAAAATTCAACATCGATGGATCTTGTAGTCTTAGCCATATGTGGTGGGGGATGTATTATTTTTTACTCCAATGGTTCAATTTTTGTGGCCTTAAATACCTTAAATGGTCATGGTTATTCACCCAAAAAAAGTCCAATTATCTTATCAATGAATTATAGGTATTACATTCTTGTGGTATCACTCTAGCCACAATTGAAACGAATTCCACAACTATCCACAATTATCATCATGAAAATACCACCACCCCTTGGTCCATCACTTACACAGTCGAATGTTCACATTTTGTATGTGATGATAATAAGAATATTATTTGATGACCGTAGTATCTCTCTACCGTAACCTTAGGCGGTGAGCCTACATTCTTATCCAGTGCGACGAGAACAAAATTCCCTAGGAAATAAACAAAAGTAAAGTTATATGATGAGTATATGTTTTCTAGAAATACAAGAACTAGATTCCTTACATGTTTAATTTGATCCAACTAGTGTGATCATAATAGGACTACTTAGATAAAGATCCCCATCTTCCTTACACCCTTAACATAAGTTTCATGATAGTTATAATGAGATGGCTTATATTTTAAACATGAGATGCCTTATGTCATCAGAATTAAATTGTATTAGAACATCAATTATGGAAGAGTTTTATAGATTCCCAAAATTTGAAACAACATCATCATCACTAACCATAGCCATACTCATTTTAATATAAGAAAACAACATAATTAATTATTTTCCATGAAAATATGTCCCAAGTATTGAGATTCATGAACATGTCATAGATTAATAAAGGAGACCCAAACTATATAATAAAATCTACAGAGGGATTCATGAATGGGAGAGATGAAATCCTACCATCAAATTCCAACCATGTTACTGGTATCATTAATTATAGTGTTGTTGGCCACCTACATTTGGAATGTATGAATTCTTGCTAATGAGTATAGTGAATTTTATATGGACACCAATCCCAATGTAGAAGTGCACCTCAGTAGAGGTGAGAAGAAATGGAAAAGCTTATTCTGAAGGAACATAAATAAAAAACCATAAAGAGTAATTAAACTGAGATCATACTCTATGAAAAAACCACACTATCTGTTAAAATGGGCTAGAAGAATATAAACACCAAATATTTGATAGTCGAGAGCATCACCATCATTGATGCTATGAGCTTTAGAAAGAAACACCCATTGTCTCTTCATGGACAATCGAGGTAAAACAAAGAGAATATGGATCCATTTTGAGATATATAACTCTACAATATATTCAATACTATTTATATAATCAAATATCAATCCACTATAAAATATTCTATATGAAGACCCATTAATTTTACAACTTTTTTCTCTTTCTATAACCGTAGAGATGTACTTTTAATATAACATTGGATTTTATTTTCTATATCTCTCTATCAATATCCACATCTCCTTTTATATTTATTTTCACCCACTAAAAAATATCATGTTCATAGTAATGGAGATATAAATTTGTCATTTTTTTTGGAATTAAAGTAGTATTGGATGCTTGAGTTCCTTCATATTTCAAATTTTATTTATTTCAGTCTAAGTATTCCAATGGAAGTTAAAATGATTATTGTGTGCGACCAACCAGTTTTCTATACTGTTGAGTTCATATTTATTATTTATCAATATTCTATCCCATCATTGTTTGATAAATTCATAATATGTAATATGACTTTAAAATTTTTGTTCATCTAAGTGGTTTTAATTACATAATATTTTATAAATGAAATTCCATTTTGGATAAATAAATGCATTATTATATAATTTAATTATAGAAAACACATGTAATAATTTGGTTTATAATTATTCATATTTAAAAGGTTATTAAAAATCCTAAACATTTATTATATATCCACCATATGATGACCATTAATATTAGTATATTTTGGATTTTGATAAAGTCAAATTGACATAGATGGAAGAAGCGATGTCCTTGACTATTAATATCATACACTACGAATCCCATTTATCAGACCTTACAGGGGATATGGAATCAATTGGATTTTTCCTTTACCTATACAAAGATATTATTCAAGAAATAATTCATTAACACAACTATTTATGGGAGACGTTAAAGCATATCTTGACCATGACTAAAACAATGTTCACCAAACCACCTTATGAAAGTGTCACCATCCCACCCCACACCATTATGGAATATGATTTTTTTATAATAGGTTATATATCTTGTCCTTAAGTTGATGAGTTTCATATTTTTATTTCTAATAAAATAACTCTTATATATATTCATTCAATTAATATTTTATAAAATATTAAATATTGAGTTTGATAAAAATTATATTTTGATACGATGAAACTCAAATTATTTTTTAGGAAATATATAGTTTTAATAAAAACACTTTTGTAATGAATTTAAGAATTTTTTAAATATGTTTTGTTTTGAAAAAATATTTTGTTTAAATAATAATTATTTAAAAATAATCGATAATATAAAATTATGAATTCAAATGAAAATTTTTAAGGGTCCAAACACAATTTTGGATATAGAATTTTTTTCAAATAAATTGAGATATCAGTTTAAAAGTGTACATTTTCATATTCATAGAATAAATATTTCAATTAAATATTATTTTTGAAATTATCATTTTAAAATTATCAAATTGTTTTTTTTTCAAATTTTTATGAGACCATAAAATTAGTGAGTAATAATTATATCCTATATGAATATACATTTTGTATTATGAAATCATAAAATACAAGAAGTTATGTAATTAATATTATAAAGTGAATACATGACCAATTTTATATTTCCCATTTAAAATAATGTGTTTTATAAGTTATTTGATTAATTTTATAAACCCTTAATGAATCCACCCATACCTGTATTATATTTTATGTTGTTAATTTATATTATTTATAAAAAAATATTCATTCCACATCACCAACTGTATTATTTTAATGAGTATAGTACGTGAACATTTAATGTAATTAAATCTAATCCACTTATTTAGAAACCATGGAAAAAAACCTTTTGATGGTTTTCTATTTGTGTTATATTCTCATATATATTACAGAACATATATTTATAAATTAATATGGAATTACCATATCTTTTGCAATATAAATCCTCCCCAACAACCATTACTCCTCACTAAAATACATTTTATAATGAATTTAATATTTTTTTACCACTATATATCCCTCCCATGGTGTTACCAAGCTCTTAAGAAGCACCTCCCATTCTTTTAGAAGAACCCTCTCAAGTTATTGGGTCCTATCCTTGTCCTCTTTGTTCGAGCACCCTCTTTATATAATTACATTTTATATCCAATTATTCGTGTTGGTATAAGTATTTACATTTAAATGGAATTTTTATTATGATTATCAGTTGATTATAAACCCCTTCCACACTCACTTATCCATTCCTTAATATTTTATATACACCCGTTATACTACGGAAATTATCTTACTATTTTTCAAGGAACACAAATTGTGTAGTGAATACACATCCTAATTTCCACCCAAGGGAATTTACCATATGGTAACTATAGATTATTAACTATGGAATTCCATGTCTATAATACAGACTCCTTAATTGTAACACCCCAGAATGATAAAGGGTTAAATGAATAAATGATATGACTCATGTCAATAAGGTTTACCTTCCTTTTCGAGAGCATGTCTGATCAAAACTCTATAATTAAGAGTGTTTGTCCTGGAGTAGTGATCAAGATGGGTGACCTTCTAGGAAGTTTCCCAGGGTGTGTGTGAGTGAGGACAAAGCACTCTGGAAATGACATGTGTTGGCCTATGGGGATAGTCATTAGTCAGATAACTCGTACATGCACGTGGGTGGGCCTCATGGTAGGGACCATGTGTCTGCGGGGCAACTGGTGGTACCTAGAGGGCTAGGACCTGACGACCATGTAATGGTGGGGTGTATGTGTTGTCATTGGGACCCAGTTGTTACATTTGGTATTAGAGGTGGAACCCCACCTTAAGTGTTGCGCACTGCATGGGTTGAGATGTTGGGCCCACAACGAGGACCTTGTGCTCTAAGGGGGGGGGGGGTGGTTATAACACCCAATACTGATAAAGGGTTAAATGAATAAATGACATGACTCATGTCAACAAGGTGCATCTTCGTTTTGTTTTTTTTTTGTCAGATTAGAACTCCATATTTAAGCGTACTTGGCCTGGAAAAGAGATCAAGATGGGTGACCTTCTGGGATGTTTCCCAATATGTGTGTGAGTGAGGACAATGCACACTAGAAAGGACATGTGTTGTCCTGTGGAGATATTAATTAGTCATTTGACCCGTACATGCACGTGGTTGGGCCCCAGGTTGAAAACCATGTGTCTGCGGGGCAACTAGTGGTACCTAGAGGGCTAGGACCCGATGTCAATGTTTTGGTGGGGTGTCTGTGCTATCACCAGGACACAGTTATTACAATAATCATGGGGTTACAAATGATGAAATACATCACCATGTTCAATGATCTCTGTTTAATAATTATGCATGCATATGTTATGAATGGTACAAGTGGGATCAAAATTATATAGCCCCCGAGTGAATAGGGTAATGTTTTTTCCTTTGAGATACAAAATATACTACATGGGAGGTTATCCTATGAACTATATGTTATGATTTCTTCATGTTTATCCTTGACTTTTTTTATGATTTCATGTTTTATGTGGTTTCCACATTCCCATATTTCCTTTATTTTACCATATTATATCATGCTTCGATGGTATATTTTATTATTATAACCCTATTATGTTACCATGATATGTCTACTGAATCAAAAATATTTTTTTCATCATGTTATTATTTTACTATTACCATAGTGGGATATATAACACACTCCTTAATTATGTACATCCCCATGTAATCCTATGTAGTTTTAGAAGATTCAAGATAATTTAAGTTTATGTTATTGTGTGTTAGAATATTTCATCATATTTAAATTGAAATTTGTTATTCTATACTCACAATTACCTAGATACACAAGGCTTAGCGATTATATATGGTTGTATAATTTGTTCCTTTACGTAATAAATCATGAATTATTTTGAACAAAAGATATGGGTTGTCATAATTAGTGTCTATGTAATGTATATTTATTTTAGGGATTTGAATTAGAAAGTAATAGTTAAAGACTTAATGATATGTATAAAAATGGGAAAATATACATACTTTGTTTAATGTATAGATTAATTGGTTTCCAACAAAATACATCCCAAAAAGTATAGTAAAACAATATATGGATTTTTCATAGTTGTACCTAGGGGAAATACAATGGAAAATGGAGAAATTATATTGACTCAATCATCACCTAGTGATTTATAGAAAGGATAGTCCACACACATAGTTTGACACACCTAGGGTATATGATTTATAATTTCAAAAATTTCATACAATTTTTTATATAGGGAAAAAAATTCTTATAATATTTTCAAAAATATATCATCGATAAAATAGATTAAAACCAATAAATTCATTGGTAATGGAATATATGTCATTTATGTTTTATATTTTCAATTGTAATAGTTTATATTTTATGTGTTAAGTAGTTTGAATGTTCCCCTCCATAATATTACCTTTATTTTAGACAATGGACATGAAAAGAGGAATTGAGTCAGAAACCAATGTTATGATCAATATATTTACTACTAAAATAAGATGTGTAACCTGATGGGTGTAAGAATTAGGAAAATTATGACAATATCATCTCCATTAAATGATGTGTTGAATCAAAACATCAAATTGGTGGAAATAAATAACCCCTTTAGAATTTTCAAATTAAAATTAAGACCTTTATGAAACAATGACCTTAGAAATTCAATGGAACTTATAATCCCTTAATTTTATAATAATATATCAAATACATTAAATAGATCTTCTCTATACATTAATGCTCTAGGAAAATGAAGGTCATGATGATTATTTATCATATAGATAGAAAATATTCTCAATGGTTTATTTTGATAAAAAATACAATGAATGAGGAAGCGATCAATATGATGGAGTGGAATGAATTCTGAAAAATGGTTTTTTATAAATATTTTCATTTCACTCTCTGGATACAAATAAAGAAGGATTTCCATAGACTCTTATAAAAAGATGATGAATACTTCAGGTAATATGACTAGATATTCATAATAATTACATGATACCCCTCTGGTTTTTTATTTCCCCTTAAAGTAATATTGAATGATTATTTTATCAGAGAGATTTTAGTCTGTGATGAAATTTATTGATTTGTGACTTTGACAGCTATCCGGAAATTTTACAAAGTAACATCATAGTCAAAATCTATATTTACGAATCTCGTGGGTCTCATGATTTAGGGAAAAATATATAGAGAATAAATTTTAATCCAAGAGTCATGATTGAAGAAACTCATTGGGGAAAGAAAGACCAACATTCCACTTGTCAAACATTTGGAAATAAGCATCATAAAATTTTACTAAAGAGGAAAATGATTTTATTTTAGTGTGAGATAGAATGGAAACAAGCTAGAGATTTTCATAGATAGGAACATACCAATTTTATATAAGAAATGAATTCAATTATAAACACATAACCTACTATCTAATGTTTAAACTACATGAAATACATAATCTATGTGAACTAATGTACTAAGCGAAGGGTTATCAATGAAAACTAAAAAAATGACCTCTATAGCCTAGAGGGAACGGGCGTGGTTAGGATATCACAATTTCATAGGTGGATTGTAAAAATGACATAGAGACAAGTACACTAGTTATTCTGTCAGGGATATAAAATGCATTGTTTGATTCTTGTTTTTGACATTATTTATTTTCATGAATGTATAGTAGAACTAATCAATCACCACCACAAAACATGGAATTAGAGATACTAGTGAAACATCAAATCGTGAAATTATTACATACCTAGTATATAAATTACCCTTACCTTAATTTCATGATAAACATACCACTAAACATTATGATACTTCGAATAGAAGAATCTTATTTTAATGTTGGTATGGATTAGATATCATTATATAGATAAAACATTAATTGTTTAGAGAAGTAAATCACCCTCCATTTCATAAATCGATCTATGATTCTATACAAGTGAATAGAAGATAATGGATATCCTTTGGTATTATCTTCTCAAGTGTGTATATAATTAAATTATGAGAAATCACTTATAAATCGAATGATCATGTCTTAGGAAAATATCACATTTGATGACCTTCAAATTTAAGGGAATATGATGATGTGTTCTCTGATGAATTTCTTTATTTTCCTCCAAGTTGCGAGGTTGAGATATCATTCTAGAATATAATTAAATATATTCCAATATCCCATACTCCAGGGAGAATGTACACTAATAAACATGAGGATCTAAATAAGAAACTGTAGTAGATTATATATAAGTGGTTGATATAACCATGTGATTTATCAAGTGGGCATCATTCCTCTTTGTCATGAAGAAGGATTGATAAATTCAACTTTTCATTGATTATCATGATCTCAAAAAGATCATGATAAAGGACATGCATCCTATTATATATATTAATGAATTGTTCGATCATAAATATTGATCCCAACACTTCACTATAGTGGATATTTTGTTGGGATATTATCTAGTATTTCTAAAGAAGGAGGATATCCTCAAGGATATTTTTTAGTAAATTGTTCAGGCATAATGATTTCATAAAGATGCCATTCTTCCTCAATATTTCTCTATAAAAATTCACACGCATGATGAATTGAGTCTTTAAGGATTATATCAAAAACATTGAGATTGACTTTATAAAAGACATTAATGTATACTCCAAAAGAAAATATGAAAATGATGAGAATTTGAATTTTATACTAAAGACCTCATGTAAGGAAAATTCATATGAAAATAACAATTAATGTGAGTTTGGGATAGATAAATTAACATCCCTATGTATTTTTATCACTAGGAATTAAATATCCATAGATTCATTAAAAAATGGAACTTATGTATGGCCCATATGAATAGATGTCAAATAAATCCGTAGTTTCCATGGATTAGATGGGCACTAAAGTCGATTTGTGGGAAAAATATAATGATTTTCCATGTCAGTAACCAAGATAATTATAATGGGAGTTAATGATTTCTAGGCATATAAATGAAAAAAGTGATTTAAAGATTTGATGTAGAGTATATTCACGGACCTATGCTCACATTATGCACTAGTGGAGAAGGATATGTGATTTACAACGATGCACCAAAAAAGGCCCTAGTAGTGTTATCATGAATGGTGATAAAGTGAAAACTTATGTGTCCCACAAATTAATGATCAATTAATAGAACTACCTAAAACATGATCTAGAATTGAATGTCATGATATTCATGTTTAATATTTTGCGTCATTATCTTTATAGTAGAAGTTTGAAATATATAAAGACCATAAAGGCCTTAATTATATATTCACACAAAAGGTTCTCAACATGATCCAATAATGAATTTTTTAATTGATTAAATATTATGATTGTTCAAACTATGCCCATAATGGAAGGTGAAACCAAGAAGAATATTCTCTGATAAGAAATGATCCCACGACCCTATCGTTGATGTGGATTTGAAGGGATTCGATATTCTTGGGCATAAAATGAATAAACATGGAAATTATAAAATGAAATATATCTCACCATTCTGAAATAAATTCTCTATAATATGATATTTAGAGGACTAAGGAGGCTTAGAAATATAATTTGGTGCTACCAAAACATGTATTGAAATTTCTGGAGTTCACCATTTCTATGTATGAAGTTATATGTTGTGGACCCCAGAAATGTATCCCATAAAAACCAGAGTTGAAGAGGAAAATAATGGATGATGTGCATAGATGAACATTTTATATTCATCTATAAAGAATAATGATGTATACATATAATACAAAAAACTACTATTGAGATAACTGAATAAATAGATATTATAATTTGTATATCAATTATTTCTTTTAAAAAAATCATCATTATATAACATAAGTATATGGGTATTATGAAACCATTACCCATACTAATATTATAAGAACACTGATCTTTATTTAAGTTATCGATCTTGTTTTAGGTTGTTTTCGAGAAAAATAAAGAGAATAATATTTTTCTAAATACACTCCATGAACCTAGAACACCTCGTATAGTCGTGTTTTAACCATGTAATGGCCGAGTATGTAGCAATGTGTTGACTTGGCATACCGCTTGTGTTGGGGGACGATTAAGGATACTACATGGAATGTAGTTTTATGGATCACATAGTTTACTTTTATTTTAATTTGATATTTTAGTGAGGGGTCATTTCTCACATTCATAATCGTTTTCATTTCCCCGTTTTTCATACAGGATCACTCCGGAACAACCGTCATACATTGAAACCCTCCCAATTCTCCATCCGTGCTCTGATTTAGACAATGTCGAGTGCGTTGGAATCCCACCAGTGTGTTTTCAAAAACCCTATATATTTTCTGTCAGATCCATCCTCATTGGTGATTATATATTAAAGATGTTCCATGTTCCCATGTTGTGGGTATTTCTTTATTTGGAATTTAACCATGTTATTACCTGTTATTGTTTGATTATTTTAATAAAGGGTTATTTATTGTTCCTAAGTTAAGATACCTTGTCTAAGAGACACCCCATGGGTGTATTTTCCCTTTATTAACTATTTAGGATTATTTGGACTTGGTTTCCTATGAGGTGTACCTTGTTCTCCCTGCATTGTTTCATTAGGACGAAGTTTAAATGACCACATGAAATTCTTCTGATATGCATTGTGAATGTTTCTCTATGTAGTAGTTAAATATTACTTGACATGATTTGATATTATATTAATTATATTTATTTTTACAATGGACCATGAGAGCCTTGGACTAGGATGACTATTTGGACTTCCAGTTTATTCACACAGGGCTATGAGAGCTTTGGTGTAGATATTTGACCCGAGGGGATTAGACCATGAGAGCTTTCATAGGTGGTAGTTTATATTTTACTTGATGATATGATTTTCCAAAGGGGTTAGACCATGAGATATTTCCCAAAGAGTCATTATTTAAATTAATTAATGCAGTTAGTCCAAATGGGAAAGACCTTGAGAGATTTTATATAGGGTCATTGTGAATAAATGAATGATTATGATTCGTATGACAAGCCAAAGCACATGCTTGGTTTTGATCATACTTGATTACTTAGATGGTCTCATGTGACTTCTATTTTGATACATTATATGGGCCATACAGATCATAGGCTATATCCCATGGTTACATGATTCAATGGTTGAATTATAAATTTTAAATTAATGTAATTTAAAACATTAATATTTCTTACATTTGGGTAATTCATAGTTTATTGATTTATTTATGAATAATACATGCTGTATATATTAAATGATAGATAGGGATAATTATATTGGTGGTTATCTATTAGGATTACTGTCACACCCTGTTTGGGACATGTTTTATGAAAAAGTGGATTATATGATTGAAGGTATAGATAAGGGAAATTTACGGGTACTTGATTATTGTTGGAGCAGGAGAGCTTGAGATCAAGATGAGGCTTGCGATTATATTGGAGTTTACATGCTATTTACTTGTATTGGGTTGTATTGAATTTCAAGAATTGTGACCTATTTTGGCTAGTTACCTAGACAAATATGACATAAATCATTATATATATATATGATATGGCTTCTGTTTAATTTACAATCAGTGTTCTTCTATTAATAATATTTGGTATTATTGCCTCTATTTTTTTTTACAATTTGTGTATGCTATGTATACTCTGGAAATAAGGGAATGGTTTCCCCAATATCATACCTTGGCCCTCACTGCTTTTCAGTAGCCTCTGGTGTTTGGGGAAATGTTCTTGAGGTCATGTGACCAACCGGGTTCAGGGAACCTTTGGGAGGCACTAGGATATGGGATGTGACAAAGTGGTATCAAAGGAATTGCATTCCTTTTTTCACTTACTATTTAGAGCCAATAGACTGTGATAGGAAGGAATACGTTTTTGGTAATAAGAATTCCACATGAGTAGCTGACCCATGTATAGGGGAAAGCAATGATACCTCAAATATTTCAATTTTTCTGGTTTTAAGCTATTACACTTGATTCAATTTAACCATTGGGTGAAACACTTATTTTGTGTTATTATTAATATTATTTTGGTTCTATTTTGTTGAAACATGATGATATAAGGGTATTACATCTCATACATCATATATGAACTTATTATAGATCACATGTCATGCATTATTTTCATGTCATGTCGGGTAAATTACTGATTTCATGCTATTGTGATAGATGTTGTGTTTGATATTAATTCTGTTTTGATAGATGTTATGATAGAAATAATAGATATTTTGATATTGTATTAGTATATGTAACGATTCATTTGGATGGATTCCAATATTTGGTCCCTGAGGTATTATGGACCCTCTTGGGTCAAAATTTGTCAGATCATGTTTGAAAATTAAATGAATATAGTTATGATATTAGAAAAATAAGTATGTAAAACATTAATTTGTGGGGATTATGAACTCCCATGGATAGGAACATGGAATTACTTGGCCATATTTTATGATATTTTTTTCCAAAGATGTTTTGGAGGATTACTATTTAGAAAACCATGAAAACACGACATGTGATGTTATGAACACAAGCTGTGCATTCTTCTATTCTTGAAGAAATGAATTTTCATAAGTACAAAATGTGTACCATATGTACACGTCATGTAGTTTTTGACCATGTGACTGATTGTGTTATAAGAAACACATGGATGGTAAAAATTTTGTAGAACATGTCGTGTACTGTGAGTACATGCAATTTTGAAGTCGACCGTGTGACTAACGACATGGGTGGATGGATATTTTGTTGTACACACCATGTCTAGAGTGTGTGTGACATGTAGTATTACACCAGTGGAAAATTTTAGTTTTAGACATGTTGAAGTACCTAGGAAGGATGGAATATTCAAGTACATGTTATGTCTATGGAGGAAGACGCCTTGTGTATGGGGTGTTTCATGACCTAGTTGGTAGGGGTACATGCCCATGTCAAGGTTTAAGGGGATACAGTGTGTAGTGGTTCTACATGTCGTGTAACTATATTTTGAAAAACATGAATGATTTCCTTCAACTGTTGTGTTCCTAAAATTTTGAGTTTCTATATTCATTAATCTTGTATTGAGGTGTGATCTTGACCATACGAAGTCATGCCACTAAGATGTACTTTAGTTGTACACTAGGTACAAGGTGATGATGAGACACCGAAAATGGTAGATCAAGGAATACCAATAGATCCACCCATCATGTACATATTTTCCCTATATGTTATACCTGACACATGTGACAATGTACAATACTGTGAAGTCTTTATGGGGATGATGCTGACTTTTCAGGTAGCACCACACCCTTCCCCCACTATGACAGAGTTGACGTGGGTGTTCTAGTAGTAGCGACCTCCCACCTTTTCAGGGGATGGGGGACCACATGAGGCAGAGTCGTGGTTGGAGGCCATGCTTATTATCTTTGAGCATCTCGAAATTCCTCCTAAGAGGAGAGTGAATCATGTAACATGCATGCTACCTAATTCCTCAAAGAGATGTTGGGATGTTGTTTCTTAGGAGGGAAACCATTAAGATATGGTTAAGGAAGAGTTTCAGGGGACTTTCTATTATTTCTTCTACCCGAATTAGATGAGGGAGAAATGAACATGGGAGTTCATGTATTTAGAGTAGGGCACTCTTTTAGGGATGGATTACTCTTCTTTCTTTACAGAGCTTCAGTGATTTGAACCTGTTCTAGAGGGAGATGTGTTATCACTGGCTAGGTTATTTGAGGCTGAATTCAGGTACAAAATACAATTATAGGTAACTGTTTTCAGGTTGATATAGGTGATTTATATAGTAAACCAACACATTATTTTTTAGTGCAATCTATGGGATTTTGGAACTGTGTGCCATGTTGGTTCAATATTCAAGGCCTGTACTCCATTGACTAGTAGTAGGAAGCATCACAATGATTCTTTGGATGGTGAATCTATTAGTAGGGATCTATCTTCTGGTATCCATGTGAGGTGTTACTAGTGTGGAAAAAGTGGGAACACGATACCATAATGCCGGAGAAACCCAGTTGTGTAACGATCTTGTTGAAATATGGACTATCTTCAGTGTTATTGTAGGTTGTTTTCCATATCATCTAGTGATATGGGATCTATTAAAACTCCATGTATAGAAGTGAGGCCACTGGTTCCTTATCAGACTGGGAACTGGGGCTTGTCGGGACATTTGGTCCGAGGAGGTTATCATGGCCATGGTAGCCAGATGACAGGTTTTCAACGACAAAAGGGTGGATCTACTTAGGGTTTCCATGTAGGTTTGCATGACTACAGTACATGTTAGTCTTCTACGATGGATCATACTCAACTGGAGTAGGATCTGGGATCCTCTATGGTTAGAGGTACAATTATAGTTTCCTCATTTTTAGCTTCTTCTCTTTTTGATAGAGGAGCTTCCAAAAGTTTTATGTCTCTTTACATTTCACAATGTCTTGGGATCTATATCTTTACTTTTGATGATGTTATGATGCTAAAAACTACATTAGGGGTTTGGATGGTAAGTGTAGGTTAGTACAAGATGAACCCTATTATGATTTGTGGGTGTCACTTATTATGGGACCTCTATGTCTTAGTGATTACATGATTCGATGTCATTCTCAAAATGGACTAGTTGTTCTCCTTTTAGGAATTTTTGGACTGCTATCACCATACGTTGAGCTTCCCATCACCATAGAGAAGATCTTTACAACACAATGGTGAATGAGATGTTCGGGATAGAATATATGGACCATGGCATTAAGGGCTAGGAGGAATCACAACCCATATTGCTAGTATGTATCTGGATTACTCGGGGACTTCGCAAATGGACTTTCCTCTAGTGGTGGGTCATTTCAGAGATGTCTTCCTATATGAATTTATAGGTTTAACTCAAGATCAAGAGGTATATTTCTTGACTGAGCTTATGCCAAGAGTTGCACTGGTGTCCATTCCTCCTTATATATGGATACTCCAAAGTTACAGGATCTCAAGAAGTAGTTTTAGGAGTTGCTGAAAAAAGGTTTCATTATAACCAATACTTCTCCTTGGGGTTTTCAGGACATTTTTGCAAAGAAGGAAGATGGTACCTTCAGAATATTTGTGGATTTTCAGAAGATGAACCAATTTATAGACATGAACCAATATCCCTTTCTAATAATTGTTGATCTCAATGATTAGCTTTGAGTATTTCAGGTGTTCTCGAAGATTTACTTGAGATCCGATTATCATCTGTTTCTCATTAGACCATCAGATGTACCTCTTATAGTCTTTCAGAGTAGGTATGGTCTATACAAGTATTTGGTTTTGTCGTTCAGTCACTCGAGAGCAATGGTAGTTTTCATGGAACTGATGAACTAATTGTTCAATCCTTACTTGGGTTCTTTTGTGGTAGTATTTGTTGATGGTATATTTGTGTACTCTCTCACTCGACATGGCCATGCCACCCATCTTGATGTCATGTTGAGTAAACTAAGAGAACACCAGTTATATTCTAAGACCACAAAGTTCCACTTTTGGATGGACCAGATTTATTTCATGGGTCATGTCATCTCAAAGGCCTAAGTATTAGTAGACCCAGATAAGGTGATAGAGGTAGTTTCTTGTGAGCAACTGAAGAATGTCATTGAGGTAAAATATGTTATGGGGAAGGCTGGTTACTATAGACACTTTATTCCAGACTTTTCATGCTATGCAGCGACACTAACTGAATGGAATAAAAAGGGTGTTAAGTACATGTGGATAGGTTCTTATAAGTCATCCATTTAGTAGCTGAAGGGGAGATTGACTTCCACACCAATACTAATTTTTATGTAACTGGGTTAGAGTTACACCATTTACTGTGACAAATTAGGTATCAGTCTAAGAGTTGTGCTTATGCCCGGGGAAGGAGTCATTGCGTTAGGGTCTCGATAGCTGAGACCATATGAGGGGAACTACCCTATGCATGATCTCGAGTTAGCTCAGTTCTGTATGCTTTTTGGGGTTGGAAAAATTATCTTTTGGGAGAGAATATTTGGGTGTACAAAGACCAAAAAATCCTCATGTACATATTTATTAATAATGATTTTAATTTGGGATAACGAAGGTTTGTTGAGTACCTTCAGTCTTTTGAATTGGAAGTTTCCTACACGCTCAGAAATGGAAACACATTGGATGATGCGTTGAGTAGGAGGATTCAGATACAGGTTGTTTAGAAGGCCAACAGTGAGTGGAGGATTATGGATATGTTATCTAAGATGAATTTTGAGATGCATGATAGATAGGGGAAGACATTTAGTTCTTTTATATCACTTAACTTATCTTTTTGGATTGAGTGCGATTGAAGAAACTATCAGATCTTGAAGGCATAATCCTACTGGTGTGTGTGTTAGGTGAGGAACCTACTCCTAGGTGGACCATAGGTGACGATGAGGTTTTCTGTTTTCAAGGGCATGTATGGGTGTTAGCAGACATACATGAAAATAAATTGCAAGATTTTATTGCCTTAGTATAGGTAGTTCATCCTAGTGTCACCAAGATGTATCAAGATCTACATTGTCAGTATTGGTGGCAAGACATGAAAAGGGATGTAGTTGGTTTTATTATGATATGTTCCATATGTAATTAGGTTAAGGCGTAGTTTTAGAAATTGATAGGGCTATTATAGTTGTTACCTATACCCAAGTGTAAGTGTAATGACGTTGCAATAGATTTCGTGACGGGTTTCTCATGGTAGCCTTGAGGAAATCATGCTATATCGTTTTTTGTTGACAGCCTCACAAAGGTTTCACATTTACTACAAATCAAGGAAACCTTCCACATTGATGAGATTTGAATATTGTACATATGAGATAGTATGTTTTCACAGTCTTCCACACTCCATCATTTCAGACAGGGAATCCTAGTTTACTTCTTGTGTATTTCTGGGACTACATAGGGATTTGGGTACACAAACACTTCTGAGTACACCATACCATCCTCAGATAGATCACCAATCCAAATGCATGATTTAGATTATAGAGGAAATTATTTGGGAATATGTCATAGATTTCAAGGGATCTGGGGAGTGACACATAACCCTGGTGTAATTTTCCTATAATAATAGTTTTTAGAAAACAATTCAGATGGAACCTTGTGAGGATTTTTAAAGTACTCCATGCCAATCAACACTATGATGGATTAGGGTAGGAGAAGAGGATATGATGGGACTACATCTTGTCCAAGAAACTACTTAACATGTAGAGATTATTAGGAATATGATGGATACTACAGAATCATGGAAATAATCTAATATTGATCAATGATGATGACCTATAGAGTTTGAGGTCAGAGATCAAGTTTTCCAGTTCACCACACTAAGGTTGGGATAGATTAGGATTATGAGATAGTGGATTATTTCCCCAAGATTCTTTGGGATGAATGAGGTTTTAGAAAGAGTTTTCCCAGTTTCCAATCGGTTGTAGTTACCTTAGAGGTACTACTATGTTCATGACATCTTTCATTGTTCTCATCTACGACATAACTTTTCATACCTATCTCAAAATTTTCATCCTGAATAGGTTGAGTTAAAGGTGGATGCAACCTTCTAGGAGCACCCTATCCAGATTGTAGATCATATCAAAAATGTTTTCCTTGGATGGTCTATTCATCTAGTATGAGTGCTATGGTTGCAAAAGTGATTACATGAAGATAATTAAGAGATCGAAGTTGAGGTGTGATCGTAGTGGCTGAAGTAGTTCTCATATTCTTCTTCACCACCCATGGAAGGGAAATTTATAGATGAATTGATTTAAGGGGTGATGTTTGTAAAAAACCATATCTTATTTTAAGGTGTGCACCTTGATTTTGGTTGTTTTGAGGAAAAAGTAAGAAAAGATGATTTTTCTAAGTACACGTTGTTTACTGCTAAGTACACACCATATACCAAGCATGCCACATACAACTGCATTTTGACCAGGTAATGGACTAGTATATGGCCATGTGGTGACCTGGTAGACCTATTATGTCAAGGTCCATTTAAGGCTACTACACCACATTCAATTTTAATGAACATGTAGTGTAATTTTCTTTTTATTAGATATATCGGAGTAGGGACACATCTCATGTCCGGAAATATCTTATTCTCCCTGTGTTTTGTACTAGAGCACTCTAGAATGGACAACGAACATTGAACCCCACATGATTCTCTGTTCCAGCTCTGATTAAGACCCCAATTGGTGCATTGGAATCCTACCTTTGAATTTTCAAAACCAATATAGCCTTTATTTATGGTTATAATTCTCTTATGAGTTATTTAAGGTTGGTAATTCTTTGCCATTTTGATGATAAATGCTGATCTAGGACAATTCAAGGGCCGATGTTCAGCTATATCAATCACACGACTTAGTGGTAGGTGGTATATGCCTTTCGTATTTTTTTATCTGGATTATATATATGCTACAAGTACCACATGATCATGTTTTGGTTATCGATTGATTTGGAATTTATCCATGATATTACCTTATATTGTTTTATTAATTGAATGAAGGGTAGTTATTTATGTTTAATGTTAGATAAATTGCCTAAGGGACAAACCATGGTTGTGTTTTCCCTTGATTGATTGTTTATGACCATTTGGTATTTTTTACCTATGAGGTGTACCTTGTTTTCCATGACTTATTTGATTAGGATGGAATATAAATGACTACGTTAAATGACTGTTTTATTCATTGTTAATGATATGAAATGTAGTAGTTATAGATTACGTGAGCTTTATTGATATGATATGCAGGATATTTATTTTTCTAATGCACTGTTAGATCCTTGGACCGGGAATTATATGGGGGCTTCGAGATTATTTACACAAGATAGTGAGATCCTTGGTGTAGAAATTTTACCCAAATCGATTTGACAATGAGAGCTTTCCCAGGTGGTCGTTTACATTTTTCTTGATGATATGTTTGAAAAAATGGGTTATAATATGAGAAAATTCTCAGAGGGTCGTTATTTAATTGAATTGATATTGATAGACCAAAGGGGTTAGACATTGAGAGATTTTCCAGAGGGTCATTGTGAATAAATGAATGATTTTGACAAATCTACCAAGCCAAATCACAAGCCTGGTTTCAGTCTTACTTGATTGATTAGATGGTCTTATGAGACATCGGTTTTGTTACTTTATATGAGGGACACAGAGCTTATGCTAGATCCTAGGGATGCATGATTCAATGGATGCATAATAAATATTAAATTAATGTAATTGACAACTATCATATTGTTTACATTTGAGAAATTCCTAGTTTGTCACATCATTTTTCCATATTACCTGTAATATATATTCACTGACAGATAGGTACATATCGTTTGGTGGTTGCCTAATATGATTATTCTCAAACCCATGATTGGATCATGTTTTTGGGTCCAAGAAGATTATATTATTTTAGGTATAGATATGGGTTAGTTACCTTCTTTGTCAGGTACGTGATTTCAATTGGAGTTGGAGAGCATGGGACCAAGCCAAGGCTTGCGATGCTGTTGGGGTTTATTTGATATTTCCCTATATTGGATTTTATTTTATTTCCAACATTGTGACATGTTTTTGATGCTTTTCGAGAAACATATAACATGCATCATTATATATATGATATGGCTTCAATTGACATTAATTTCTGTCTTCCCCTATTATTCGTTTTTTGTATTATTTTTTTCGTTATTATTTACTATTTTTTCTGCTATGTTTACTCTACTAATGAGGGTACTGTTTCCCCGATTTCACACCTTGGACCATACTGCAAGTCGGTATCTTCTGAAATCGGGTAAATGTGTTTGAGGTCATGTAACCAAGAGGGTTCAAGGCACCATTATGAGACACCAAGATCCGAGACATTACAAGTAACAAAATGGAGAACATAATGATGTATTTCATCATAGGACTCCATAGGATAGCTAATGGAATGAACACCATCAGGGTCGAAGTTGATCACCTATAAAAATCAGTTCAATTAATTACTATCAATTAATATTTATATTTTGACTAAATAAAAATTATATACATAATTGAAGTGTTATGGATTCATGGAGTTCCACACACCATTGTATTATATTGTTATCCTTGGTTTTCCTCATGATTTTAGAAAATAATTCTACAAGAATTTTATAAAGAGTTGTTTTTTTCAATTTCTGATCATCCTCAGATTGATGGACAATGTGAAATGACCATTAAAACTTTGTAAGATAAACTAATATCATTTTCAATATATTTGCAATGGTTTTCGGATCAACACCTTCCCATAGAGGAGTTTGAAAATGAATATAGATTCCATTTTTTCATTCAAATAGAAATATATAAGGGTCTATATGGGAATAGGTTTTAGAATCCAACATTATGGGATAAATTTAGATAGAAAAAATGATGGACCTGATCATTTCTAAGAGACAAGATAGAAGGTTCAAACAATTCTGGGTTATATGAAATATGTAAAAAGTTGGACTAAATATTATGAATACAATCATTGATGATACAGAGAGTTTGAGGTTGGAGATAAGGGTATCCTTTTTATATATACAAGGAATAAATTTAAGTGGTTATAGAAAAATGGAAAACTTAGCCCGAGATTCATCAATCTCTTTGATATCCTAAATCACATAAGATCTATGTCTTATCGAATTTCACTCTAAACAAAACTATCCCAATTAAAAGATTTATTCTATTAACCCCTCTTGAGTATCTAAATTATATACCCCACACATGAATTAATCTAGAGGAGGTAACCTTGTATAAAAATCTTTTATACGAGGAGAATCTCAAGTAATCATGGATTCATACATATAAAGGCCTATAAAACAAAACAAATCACCCAGTAAAAGTTATACAGCGGGGCAATGATTTTGAGAGAGAAACGTGGTTACTTGAAGAGGAATTAAATAAAAAATACTCTCATATATTTTAATGTATGAAATGAATAGTTTTAAAAGTGAAATTTCTATAATGGGGTTGATTATAACTACTCAAACTTTTATAAATGAAATTCTATAGTTGACGAATAATTTATTTATTTGGGAATTTAGTTTTCGAAACCAAATGTAATACTTTATCTTGTTCATATAGTTATAGTATATTATATTTTAATTACTTTTATGCATCATAACCATTGATAATATAGCATTTTATAATGACTATTATGGTTAGTATATTAAGGGTTATAATAAAGCACAATTGACTCATACAGATGAAGTGATGGCCTTGACCTACATGATCTTACAATATGAATAACATTTATTTCAAATTCTAATGGAGATGGAATTAATTTGAATTTACCTTGATAAATTCTAAGATGATATCAAAAAACAAATGTAGGATAAAAATTTATTAATGGGAGAAGTTAATTTTTATTGAATTCACAAACCAAAATATATTTCCCGAACCACCCAAAGAATGCATCACAATACCTCACCTTACCCAAAGAGAATACACTATTGTAATAAGTGGAATAGTATTGATTCCCCAATAGTATGATTTTTTATTTTTTATTATAATGAAATAAGTATTATTTTTATCCATTTTTATTATAAATTTATACAATATTTAATAATGTGTATGATAAAAAATATATATTGATATGATTAATCTATAATTATATTATTGGGAAATATATAGTTTCATTCAATGAACAATTTTTGAATAATTCAATAATTTTAAAAATAAATGTAATTTCAATTAAATATTATTTTAAAATAATAATAATTTAATATTATTGACACTGACAGTTTATGATTTTAAATGTAATTTTTATTGGGGTATGAAAACCTTTATTATCATCAAACATGTATTTATCATTAATGGGATTATGATTAAAAGAATAAATTTATATATCAGAATAATTATTATAAAAAAATAAATATTAATTTTGAAATCATCATGTTGAAATTAGACAATAAGTAATTTTTTCTAATTTTTAGAGATAATCAAATTTCTGAGTAAAATTTTAATATGGTTTGAACATACATTATGTATAATGAAATCATAAAATTAAAAACATTATGCAATAAATAATTTAAATAGTAACCAAGACAATATTAATGTATTGTGGGTAAAATTATATATATATTTTTCATTTATTTTATTATTTATCAAACTCTTAACTAATCCTCTGAAACCTATATTATAAATTATGGTTTCAAAAGAATGTTTTATAAACATGAATCACTTACAAACAAAAAAGGGTATTATTTTAATGAGTTATATTCTTAAAAATATAAATTAATTAATCCTACTCTACATTTAAAGAATACATGTGTAAAAACCATGGTATGGTTTGAGGTTTGGTTAAATATATCATTTGGAGTCCAAAACCTATGTTTAAAAATTAATAAAGAATCCAAATCTATTCATATATCAAATCCCACAAAAACTACTCTTTTTATTCACTTAAAAATATTTTATAATTATTTTAGTCATCCATTCCCTCTATAGATCCCTATAATTTTTTTACCACTCGTCAAAGAAGCTCATATTAATCTTTTATAAAAACATCTTAATGTTAGGGATCCTCTCCGTCACCTCTTTATTCTATAACCTTCTTTATATCACTAGTTTTGAGTTCCAATTTTTCATATTGTAATTTTTTACATATCACTCTTACTATCTATAGTATTACAATGTGATGCTATACCCCTTCCGCAATCCTTTATGTACACCCATTTTGTTGTTCAAATTGTCATGCAATTTTCCAAGCCAATCATTTATGTATTGAATACATATGCCCATTAACACTTAAGGGTGTTCACTTAGTGGTACATATCCTTCATTGATTGGTGTATTCAATATATTTAACCCACACTACATAACCTTTGGGTTAAAAGTGATGAAATTAACCGTTTTGTTCTATGATATATTTAGAAGACTTATATATGTACTTGAAATCCAAATAAACTATAGACTAGGAATTATATAGTCGTCCAATGAATTAGAAAATTTTTTTATCACATTAGGTACAATGTATTGTGAATGAGAGGTGATCCTAAGAAAAAATAGTAATGTTGTCTTGGTGATTATCCTAGACTTCATTTTATGATGTTATATTCTATGTGGTGGACACATTACCATGTTGCCTTTAAGTTATCATATTATATTATGATTTTATGTTCATGTTTTCGATTCTCATCAATGTTTTGTTACCATGATATGTTTATTAACACACATGTATGAAATTAAACATTTTATGTTTTGAATATTATCTTACTGGTCCTTTAGCTCCCACTTTTATAATGTACATCCATATGATATCCCATGATGTTTTAGAAGAATAAATAGAATTTAAGTGCATGTTATGGAGTTTTAGTTTATGTCATTGTTTGTTAATTTCAATTTATTAATGTATGTACCTAACATCCCAAATAAACTATTTCTCATGATCTTCGGGGGTTGTATTATATGTTCCTTTATGTAATTAATCATTAATTAATGTGTATAAAACATTTGGGCTGTTATATGTTCTCCTAGATGCATTTGGGAAACACATTTCCTATGTTGTAGGTATCATTGTGTGGGGTAACAAAAAATTTAAAAAAATGTTTTGAGTGATATTTAATGATCTTAACATTAAAAATACCATGAGTTACTTAATAAAAAATTGTACTATTTTAGAGACACCCCTAATGTAACCTATATTTAATACTAACTTTCTTATGTACGGTATAATTATTTGTTTCATGTATTAATTACATATCATTTACATATTAAAACCACCAAATCATATTAGTATATTTATTTCAGTAT
Organism: Viscum album; assembly: GCA_963277665.1. Lineage (NCBI taxonomy): Eukaryota > Viridiplantae > Streptophyta > Magnoliopsida > Santalales > Viscaceae > Viscum > Viscum album. Next base: position 1,265,079,048 of record OY728129.1, on the reverse strand, counting down.
TAAATTAGATAGTATGATAATAAAATGTTTGTGTATTTTAAGTCACCTCCCTATAAGGTCTACCATAGTACTTACACTATATTTTTTCCCCAGTAAATATGAGTTTACTGACTATAGTATTGGGAATAAATCCCTAAATATCAAATTGTTTTTGTTACCATGAGGGAAATATATTTGACACACTCTTTATAAAAAACATAAAAAATTTCAAATTCATAAATTTAAACTTCATTTAATATAATTTATTTATTATGTTAAGATATAATTTTTAATTAAGTTTTCATATTTTTGGAATAATGTTGAGTCTATGAGGGAAGATGAATTAAAGATGAAAGTTAAAGTGAATTATAAAATGATTGATAGGTGAGAATGAAAATGGTGATACTTTTCACTTTTTTCACAGATAGTAAATATTTATTGTTGTAACAAAAAAAATAAAGAAGAAGAAGAAGAGAGGCTCATTTAAATGACATTAAAATTTAATGAACCCAAGAAGTCCTTGTGTGAATTCATAAAATATCCATTCAACCTTACTCAATCGTTTCATAAATAGTTTTTTAAGTTGTAATTCTAGATAATTATTACATATGATATCTAGAAGGATGGGATAAATAATTTGAAGGCATTATAAATTATAAAAAGGTAAGTGATTTTCCAATATTTATTAATATATAATTACAACCAATCTACCTGTATATATATTTGGAATAAGGAATCAATAATTTTAAGAATTTGTAAGAATGTTTTTCAATAATGACTACATTACTCCAAGTACCACAAGATAACTCCAATAGGCAATGAAAAATGAAGAGGGAACCATACATAGATTACATAGGGAGATATGATTTTCTTAATGTAATTTATTTATGATTTTATTGAAATTGAGTTGATATTTTCCACTCACTGATTTGAATTTTCGTGTTTTTATAATGATTAGATTTACTTGATGGATGGATATGTAGATGAAGAAATACCTTCCAAGACTAAATTACTAGTTTCCATACCCAACAAGATCATTTTCAACCTAACCTAATATAAAGGAAATTCTTTAAAATTGATTCAACTTATTTTAATCATATTCATATTATACAATTCACTAACATTCTATATGATGAAATTTTAGGTAAAAAATAAATGAGTAGGTCTTACGTGATGTTAAGGGATAATACAAAAAAGAAAAATTGTTGGCCATATTGAATGAATAGGACCAATACATTTTCCTCCCATGCCTAGCATAATAAGATAATTTTATTTAGGGGTAAAATGGAATTACTCTTTTAATTAGTTCATCTACAATGAGTGTTAAGGGATGTGAACTAGTATAAATAAGATGTGGTGCTTTAAATCATCAAATCCAAATAAAACATCATATTTTTGGTGACAACTAGAAAATCCAACTGGTGGTAGTAAAAAAATAATAACCACATGGGGTTTTAACCCAAGATTATTTATGTATCCCATTTGTTTTATTTTTATTTCAATAATTTTTTTATTATTTTTCCATGATTTCTTTTAGGTTTTAAATGAGAAAAAAAAGTTTCATAACCCAAATGCTTCCACATTAATGTAAATTCATGATTCATCATTCTTTATGATTTATTTTTCAGTTATTATCTTTTTAAATGAAATTATTAATAAATTAATGGTAAAAGAGTTTTTGTTTTTTTTTTGAGGGATTGAACATTTATTTAAGAATTTTCGTGAATTATTGTTTGCAATCTATAATTTTTAATTTTTTGGTAAACTTGGGGGGGAGGTTAGGTTTATTAAATAAATCTAATAATGTAGAAAATTCAATCCATCTTGTTATTTTTTAAAAAATTATTAATTTCAGTATGTAATTATTTAATTGATAAAAAATGGATTTTCTTCTTAATTTAGAATCCTTTTAGTTAGTTTTTTTATTTTTCAACAAATGTGAAATCACTACTGAAAATATGAACTATACCAACAGTTTGTAAAAACCATTGGTATAGGTCCCCTTAACCAATGGGTTGGCCAAACTGTTGATAAAATCCCAATTTGAGGAAAATTTTCCCAATGGTTTGGCCAAACCGTTGGGAAAGGGTATAGATTTTCCAATGGTTTGGCCAAACCATTGGGAAAATCCTACTATGAGGCCATTTTTCACAATGGTTTGGACAAACCATTGGAAAAGTGTATGGATTTCCCAACGGTTTGGCCAAAACGTTGGGAAATCCCCCTTCAAGGTCACATTTCCCAATTGTATGGATAAACTGTTTGGAAAGGGTATGGAATTAACAACAGTTTTTATAAACCATTGGGAAAAACATACTTTAGGACCACTTTTCCCAATGGTTTTTCCAAACTGTTTGGAAAGGGTGGGATCCCAACTGTTTTTAAAACCATTAGGATAAGTTACCTTATTTGTTATGAGTAAATTTATTGAATATCATCAAATAAATCAATATATAAATTACATATAAATATTTGTAGATATATATATCCAAATATTTTCACAAAAGAAACTCTATGATAGTGGTAAAGTCATTGATATATAACGTGGAGGTTGTGGGTTCAAACCTCCACTGGAATTTGTTTAATATATATACATATCCCAACAGTTTCCCCAAACCATTGGGAAAGACCAATCCCAATGGTTTGGAAAAATGTTTGGATAGGTCTTTCCCCCTGCCAAATCACCCAAAGGTTTACCAAACCATTGGTATAGTATATACCAACGATTTGGGGACCTATACTAATGGTTCTAAACTTTTTGTATGGGTAATTTTCCCATTAGTGAGTATCACCATCAAAAATTAATATCTTGACCAATTGGAAAGGTTTGGGAATCATTTCAACATATTTATTAGATTCGGTCTCTCTTTAGACTCTTATGTCACATCATATGATATAAAAGTTATATTTCTTATATTTGTTTCCATACTATAGAGTTCATAGAATGTATTAAGTATGATTCAATCAGTCTTTTGATACCCCTTTTAAATTTATCTGAAATGTTACCCTACTCATACATGAAAAAATTATTAAGCACTAAGAATCCATTAAATACATTTTTAGTTAACCACATTACAAGAAACAAATCCCTTTCCAACATTATCTATAAGCTTAATGCATGATTATTGGTTAAATAAAGTATAGGGTATGAAGCAGATGAGTTGGATTATAATTTTCTTAACAATAAATTTTATTTATATTGAAGAATCATTTAATATTTTTATTACATTTTTTCAGAGAAAATAAATTATGAATATATGAATAGTGGAGAAAATCATCTATAAAATATAGTTTAGGGGATTTATTATTTATTTTAATACCATAAGAAACTTATATTCCCTAAAAATAAAAATTTTTATCAGAAATTTTAATCCTGATAAGGTGGGAAAACAATTAAAATAAGGAAATAGAGAATATATATTTTTATACTAATGAAATTATAAAGATTGGACAACTCCAGGAGATCAAGAAGTATATTTAGGTTTCTTTTTTTCTTGAGGATTAAAGTGAACATGATTCTTTAGGGAAAAATTTTTCATTCATTTTCTTCAGTTTAGTTCCCAAACCTATTCGTTATACCTATGATGATTATATATTTTATACCAACCACACCATATGAATAGAAAAACACATGTAAAAGATTACATTATTGACACATTTTTTACAATATAACGTATATATACTAGGAAGAAAACAAGGTTGTGGTGACATATATACCTTGGGAATGAGTAATGGTCCATATGAAAATCCTTAAGTGAGGGTTAAATACATTTTCATGGAGGTTGGTATGACATGCACATGGGGAATAAATGATATTTAATGGAAGATTGTCATTAGTAAGGACATAGTGAATTTTTATTCTTTTAAGATGAATGATATTTCTTTTAGAGGTGATAATTGAGTAATGTTTCCATTTTTACCTTAGGATGCATATTTTGAACCAAGTATTAATATCTTCAAGAGAGTGGATATGTTATGTGTGGATGAATATTTAAAATCATATGTTCAAATATTTTATCCTCTATTTCATTAAATTTTCCCACATAATTTTATCAATTTATATGTTACTATCATTTGGGATTTCTTTAGAATGAATTTCACTTAATTGTGAAAATGGATTAATTTATGGATGTTGTGTGTTTTTAATCATTTTTAGAAATAATTTAATAATAATTTTCTATTTTAATTTTATTTAGAAAAATATATTATTTACCATGAAATATATGATTTTTGAAAATTCATGATTCCATATGATTTTGGCTGAAGTCATAAATTTTTAAGGAAGACATGCATTTTGAATAAAAATATTAAATAAACAAAAAATAAATTTACATTTTCAAAGATGTCTTAATATTTTCAATAATTTATATTTTAATTTTCAAAAGTTTTATAATTTTTTACATTGTGAACATTAAAGGGGAATTGAAAATCCAAAATATTCATACATTTCCATAGAGGTGTATGATGTGAATTATAGAGGAGACTAAACAGAAAATAGTCACCTCTATGGGAACGGTGGATTCCTATGGATTTATATTCATGAGTAAATAAATGGATTCATTTTCATGGAGAATTATCACATGTTATAGTTATTAGTAAAAAAACATCCAAATAAACGAACCCTATATATTAAAGCGCATTTCAGAGGAGAGGATCATCAATGAAAAATTATGTTAGCACTATGGGTGCATGTGTTTAGATTATGATCACCATCAAAAAAATATGTGATTTAATTTAATGATAATTTAAAATTTTAATTTCCAGGGGAGTTCAAAAATCATAAATTCATGATTCCTTGTGGAATCTCAATAGAGATAACTATTTTAAAGCAAGTTCCCGAGAAGCAATTTCTTTAAGAATATTCCATTTCTTCTACCACCCAATGGAGGGTCATGTGAATTATGATTTATAAGAAATATATTTTTTATTCAACCAGACCTAGAATAAACCACTGATGCATGCCAAAATCCTTTCATGCTAACTATTGTCAATTTAGTCAAATTTGTCTCCACTGTGAAAATATTTTTGGTGATCAAAACTAAAATATTTTTGTGTTATATGTTTTTCTATAACAATAGTTTTATATTTTATATATATATATATATATATTATTTTATGTCCACTATATACCTCTACGATTCTCTTTGTTTTTTCTTGGATTGTAATTTTTCATCCACATGAAAATGGAGAAAAAATATCATCATTTAATTAAAGGAAAGTAGTGGTGGAATATTGAGTTATTAATCTTTTATGTCTTTATTTCATTATATGAATTTTGATTTTCATAAAATATATTATATCAACATGTATCCCCATTTTATCTAAAACGGAGTTCCCTTTACCTTTTTATTAGTATTCCATCACATCGCAATTTGATCCATGAAAATAGTTGTGTATGATTGGATTAGTGTTGGTTGACGATGAGGTTTCCTTGTTGGGATTAAAAATATTATTTATCCATATTAACATTACTATGCTTGGGGTAATAGAAATGTAATCAAGGATGGTGTTGAGTTATATTTCACAAACTCAATATTGAGCTTAATATGAAGAGTTATTTAAATAAACATTATATAATCACTATGAACCACCAATAATAGAATCCATTGCATAGTAACTACATTTTGTACTATTCTCATTATATAGTAAACAACTTTTGAAACCTCCACATAATATTTGTATATTACATTTAGTAATATATTATACAATTTATAAATAGTTACAAATGAATGTTATTATTGTGTAAGTTTCATCATCCTGAGATTGATCCTAGGCCTTTCACTATATTGGATGATAATTAAAATATAAAATTATTGATTTGGGATATTTGAAAAAATACAAGATAATTATTATCATTTTGAGACCTCTTATAGGTATATCCAATAATTAAATTCTATATTGGTATATATAGTTGGGAAGTATTCTCAAAGAGAATCATTTTGAGAATTTTGATATGAATTTTATAAAAATAAATCTCAATAATTATGAATCCATGGAATTTGATATTGGAAGTGCGTCACACATTTTGGTTCACATACATGTACTATTAAATTAGTGAATTGATGAAAGGTGTGGTAGATCGTTATGTTTTAAATGGGGAAGATTTTAAAAAACACTATGCAAGTACTTCTAATCTATTTACATCAATTGGAATGGTTATGTAATTTTAAAATTGATTCTACATTCTAACCTAAAATATATATTTCATTATTATACACCTTTCCAAAAATAAACGATTATTATTCCTTAATAATATTGAAAATGGTGTTGTTTCCATTAATTTTATATTTTAAATATGGATGAATTAGATAGAAGTAATTTTTCATTCTATCAATAATGGATTGGAAAATAATATTTTTATTAGTATTCTATTCTATATAATTTACGAAGATGTTTGGAGTTTTATTTGTGAAGATTGGATGTATTCCATATGGATTTTGAATTCATCACACCATAGAGATGTACGATATGCCGTGGTGTAAGTAAAATCTTGGAAAACAAGATAATTTTTTTAATTTTGAAGGACAATTTTAATTTTCAGAAATTTATATCCCAGAATACCATAGAGAATATTCCATTGTGGTTACCATTTTGTTTAAGTGAAATCACCCCTTTTTCTTGGAGTTGAGCATTTTGAATATTGAATCCCTTTTAACATAGTGAATTCTATCTTGTTTTTGATTTATGGATTAGAAATAGAAATTCTTTTTTGAAAAGGGAACATCATAGGGAATTTTAATTTTGATAAATCCCTAGGTAAACTAGTGATATTAGAGCTATATTGGTTGGAACATATTGCTATTTCAATGATGTGTATTAATATCTAAAACAAAATAATTTAATACTTTATACAATTTATATATCCACATTGGATTTCTGGTTTCTCAATATTTATTTGAATGTGTGTCAGAAACCTATATAAAGTCATTTCTATGGGTGTTTTATGTAAAAGATCACAATGTCATTATTCTGATGTCCCCATGTTATAGTGATTTAAATAACTATTTTTTGAGTTTTTGAAATAGCCAGAAATCATAGGTGAACCATATAATTATAATGTGGATAATAAATTCAATAATTTAGGTTGACCATTGAAATGCAATTTTAATTTATTTCCATTAAATGATGGATGAAATTTCCTAAACAAATTAAATTCAAAATTATTCAAAAGGAGGTTATTGTTAGTAAAAGAAGATATTATTATCCAAAAATTTAGGTTTGGATTTGATTTAATTACTATAAAACTTTTTTTAAAACCTATATATAGTTTTTTAAAATATTCCTTATATATAATATGAGAGGGTAAAAAAATGAAGAGGAATTCAAGAAAACATAAGAGAAGAATAATCCAAAAGAAGAAGGAACATAATTTTGAATTAAAAAATTTAGAGAATAATATTAGATATGGTGTTCTAAGTGGATATGAGATATATATATATATTGTAGTATGTAATTATTGTTGAGAATATATATTTTTTTGATTATCGAATCTAGAAGATACCACCCTTACTATGTGGTGGTTTTGATCCATTGATATACTTTCCGGAATGATCTATGGGTAACTATAAAAAGTCTTGTATCCTACATAGATAATAGTGAGGGGAAGAGAATGAGATGCAACGTATATTATATAAGAACAATGTTTTGCATAAATATTGTAGTTTTCAACCATCTATGTAATGAATATTAGGAATATCTATAAATTGTTAATATATTCTCCATATATTAACCAAATTTTGGTGAAATAATTTAAATCTTAGATTATGTTCTCTTTTCTATATTTGGAAGTGTGTTTGTGGTGATATATTCCATGTGTCTTTACAAACATAATGATAATATCTAAAATGTAAGGGATATGAAATATTTTTTTTGGAACACATTAAATCACTCACTCTTAGGATGTATATATGAGTCTAAATATATGAAAATTAAAAGCAATAGTATATATTTATATATATTATAATGAAGTGTTTTATAAAATATGGAATATTGTAATTGGTTTATATATTCTGGATATAAATATTTATGTCATAAAATAAAAATATTTCATGTTCAAGGTTGATTCTAACTACACATATCTTTGACACTATCACATTGCACATATAAATGAGAAATACATATAGGGACTCTAAAAATAAGGACTAAAGAATATTTTACTATAAGAAGTGAAAGGGATAGTGGAATATATTATCTAATACATTTTAATATATTTTGAATAATGATTACTCAAGTAAGTGGTTTCTATAATTACTTTTAATCCATTTCATATGATTGTACTCAATATGTTTATGTGTTTCTTATAAAACCCAATATTCAATACATTGAGTTGTTTAAGGTGTATAAATGAAATATAAAAAATCAATAGCAAAAAAATATTACGATTCACTAATCAGATCAAGGAGTTGAATAATTAATATAGGAGTATATTGAGCATATAAGAGATTATATTATTTTTTTAACTCACTACTGTAGAAACACCATTATTGAATGGTGTGTCTGAGAGAAAAAATAGTATTCTATTTCACATATAAATATCAATAATGAGATAATTTCATCGCACTATATCATTAAGGATATATAATCTAGAATCCATGTCTTCCCAAATAAACCATGGTACACCCATGATGTTAAGAAATACACCATATGTGGTATGGAATTGGAATCATCCTAACCTGTATTCTTATGATGATTTGGAATTTTGAATCATTTGTATTCTAACAATCATTTGTCTGATTTTATGAAATTTATTTTTGATAGTAATCCAAAATTATTTGGTATGATTTTAATTATATAATCCTAAAGAATAAAAAACCTTTTTACGAAATGATTTTTTCATTAAGAAGGATTACATTTTTCAAGGTGCTAATGGGTGTAAGTTTGAACATATAGAGGTATAAAACCAAAAACAATTATTCATGAGATGGATAGTTCATGAGATTCATATATGATTATAAAATAAGAACTAAACAACGTTGAAAAAAAAAACCTAAAATGTATTGTTATATTTCTTAGCGTCTAATGTGATATGGATTTATTATGGAAAATAATAATGAAGTATTGCTTAATAATAATGATCCTACAAACTACAGATTTATATTGAGATTTATTATTCTAATAAATAATTAGATGCCATTAAATCTTAGATGTAATCCATGTATACTAACCGTATTTGGAAATTGGTAGATACTCCTATACGGGTGATTCCCATAGAATGAAATTGTGGTTTATTCTATAACATTTAACTGGAATTTAGAGTGTATATGAATAATTATTATCTAGTATCTAAAGATTATAAGAATATTATTGGTATTAAAAATGAGGGGACATCTTCTATAGTTCTCATTATAATTTCCCTTCATATATTTCCTCACACATTATCTCTTTAAGACTGTGACATTTTTTCAATAGATTCCAAAGACACTTTTCCTAAAGTGGATTTTTTTAAGGATTTATATAAAATACAACATAAATATTTTCATGTTACAAATGTGTCTTTAAATGCTTGAATGTTTTGATACACACATTATTAATTGAAACATGCTTCTTGAAGTATGAATATATATTTTTTTGATGTGAGGAGGGTGTTCTTTCTTTAAGAATGGGAATTATTCTTTTTAATACAAGTAGGTTAGTGTGATTATTATGGGTTTTTAGATAACATATATAGTTGATATACTAGTTATTAAAAATTATATATTGACATAAAATTATATAAATATGTGATTTGGAGAGTGTTACATGATGAAATCCATGTGTGAATTATCCTACATACTAAGAATGAAGATCTATTGAGATAGATTGATGAGGATTACTAGATTGAGTCAAAAAAAACATATATAAGTAGAGTTCTAAGGATGGTTACCAAATTTAAACTCAAAAAATAGGGGTTTACTAAGGTTGTATGAAAAAAATCATAGGATGATTTTAGATACTTATAATGTGTTATAAATGAATGATATGACTTATTATGCATCCTCCATATTATATATAATGTTCTCAATGATATTTAATTGACCCAATGCCACTTATTCTTTGAATATAACACGTATATACCTATAAAATCATTCTTAAATTAACTATATTACATTTAAGAATATACTTAAATACTTGAGAAGAATTTAGGATATATTCTTGGTCTCTAGTTGTTTTGGTTGGATCATTGTAAAAGGATGCACTGATGTTATTAACCAAAATGATATGGAATATATGACGTCTCAATATGGTTTCATGATTTTCTATAACAGTTGAGAAATCTTTTGGAAGAGTTTCAAACGATCTACTATGGTGGACCTAAAAAAATGCATAGTACATCATTACAGTAGATTCCCTAGAGGAAATTATTTGGATTAGAAAGTACATTACTGAACGTGGGATATTTTATGACATTGAAGTAAAAATTGATCATTTTTTGAAAACAAATGATGCTATTTTTCGGGACAAGGAATATCAATATCACTATAGTTCTACACACATCCTTCTCAAAAACATCAGATTTAAAAGATCATTTAGTGGGGGGATGTGTGGATCTATTTGGTGAAAAAAGCGGATAAGGTATCAGATCCATTGAAAAATAAATTAATGAAAAATAATAATAAGGTTCACGTGAAGTCTGTAATTGTTAAATTCATGAGATACTAGACATAATCATTATTATTAGTACAATTTTATTGTGTTATTATAATAAATTAAATTTCCATTCGTCGTTTTTGCTACATATTTTACATGAATATTAGAATGATAAAATCACCTCAATGTATGAATTGCAGTTGTACCTTATCGATGATCATCATGGAATATTATGTGTTGTTTTGTTATATTATTATTTAGTCTAGTATAATATTATATTTAAAATAAAATATACTCATGAGGTAATAATTTCAGACTAAGTATCATGAGAAGAACAAAAATATACATCACATGGAGTGTTATTCCATAATTAATATACATAGGTGTGTATAAATTATATGAATCTCTATAACATGAGGTTGAAAATATACATATCATGTGAACTAATTTAAAATAATACCATTATTATTTTATCCTTAAGGCTAAGCCTTTCATCGTATTGTTGGGTTTGTTTTTGGTGATGTTGTCAGTTGTCCAACCACGATTGGATTTTTCCTCTTGTATAAAAATATGACATATGTGACAATGAATGAATATGATTGAATAAACTCGTGGACAGATTTAATAGGGCTAAATGTGATTTTATAAACTAATGGGGTGAATAAATTTTATTTATTCACTCAATGAGGTAAATCTGATTCAGATAATGATGGATTCAAGGGATATAATATACTAGATTAATATATTCCTTGTATAGTGATCAATGAATTTATTATAAAAGGGATTACAAAAGAATGTACATTAGTTTTAGTGATATATATCATGGGATAAATTCTCATATGGTAAATTGATATTATATTATCAACATCACGGTATAGCTCTTTGTATCTTTATTAACATTGATTTTTTATTAGAGTGACTATTTTCATACAATTAAGGAATATAGAATTTATAATTTTTCAAATGAAATACATTCCCTATAAGGTCACACATAATTTCTTGAAATGAATATTTAATTTGGTATTATGTTTTTAGCAAAAATATGTTAGTGTTAAAGAGAAAAACATCAAAAATAAATTTAATAGACTTAGAAACATTTTTAAAGATTAATATAAATATTTTAAGCCTTTAGAGCAAGGGGATATTTTGAAAAATTGTGGTTTAATGATTATAAGTCATCATTTTGATAGTCACAATGTTATGGTTAATTTCCTCACATGGAAATATAAAACACTTCATGGTAAATATGATGTATAATATTTCACAACAATCAGATATTTATCCCGTGATGACAATCAGTTAATGGAGTATAACAATCATATCAATATCTGAGGTTGATACTAAATGGTTTTGAACATTAATTTTTTTATAAAAAATTAGGATTATAATCGGATCATCCATTCAAATATGGTGGCCTATAAAATTAATTTTGTTGAACAAAATTTATAACAAAAGATATCATTCCATGTTTGTTGAATAGTTCTCTAATTATATTATCTCTATATGACATTGTGGAGGATATACTAGCAAAAAATCGTTGAGAAGTGGTCATATATGATAATTAAATGATCCTAATGGATGGTGGACATCATCTAGACTTGTAATCAGAATAAACATTACAAAATTATAAAAAAATCACATATAAAAATTAATTTCAATATCAAAATATAGTATGGGGTATGTTGAAAGGGAGAGAAATCATTTCGAAACTCATCATTCAAAGTGAAAGTTAGTTCTTTAATCATTATTTAGAAACCAATACATAACAACCGTTGTTCATATATTACAATTTTCAACTATAGAAATTTATGAAAAAAAATTGTAATCAATTTGAATAACAGAAAATTGTTGATACATCATAAAAAATTTGTGAGGAAAATTTGATCATTTTAACAAACACATGGTGTGAGGGGTTGAGTAAAACCTATTTAAACCTTATTTTTAAATTGAGGAATTATTTATATTTGAGTTAATAATTATTAAACCCCAATTTACCATTAACATAATCCATAAATATTGTTAATACAATCATTTAATAGATGAAGTATTAATTTAATGACATAAGAAATCATGATTCATGTATTTAAATTCCAATGCAAAGGTAAACCAACCGCAAGTCATTAGAAATATACTTCTTTCATAAAGAACTTTTCTACTCCATAATGAGGTGGTATGAATTATATATAAAGAACCTATCCAAACCCAAATACATAAAAACATTAAATATATATTAATCCAAGTGTTAAACTAGTTTACTGATACAATAACCTTACAATAACAAGGGAGAAGAAATATGAAAGGAGGATATTATAGGTCTTGGCAGAGGTTACCTTAAGAAACCAATATTGAAAGAAAAAATAAACACCATGTAATTACAATTGTAGGAAGAGAGAACCAAGGGGTAGATCCCATTAGGCTATGCGATCTAGGTGGGAATGAATTTCTAGGTTTGGGGTAAAAATCTTGTGATGATAGATTAAGAATTTCAGTTTTTAAAATCCTATGTGGAAAGATAGGAATTCCAAACCACTAGACAAATTTTTAGTGTTCTCTAGACTCACCAGTAACGTCATATGGTTGGTACAAATGATTTTGGAAACCATTCAAAAACCGTGTGAAGTGGTTTAACTAAAAAATGAAGGCTAGAATGAACCATACCCCCAAACCCCTAAATCTAAAAATCAAAAAGAAAAAATACCCAAAAAATAAAGTAAAAAATATTAACATCCCATAGAGAAAAAATATAGAGGAAATATATGGCAATGGTGTGAATACTATGTACACCATAACACTTTCCACCCCCATAATGTCACCAAGTCGCATAATGTTAAAATTGAGTGAACAATTATACCCCAAAGTGAGAAAAATCTTCCAACCAAAACTCAAACCTCTACCAAAATCATTTTAAACATCCAAACACACACACACACACACTCACATATACACATATATTACACTAAGAAGAACTAACCTATCAATAAAACAAATTCTGGGATAGAGACCTATAGTGGGTCCCTCTACTGTTTAATAACTAAGTAGTGTGGTGGATCAACCAAAAAATGAAAATTACCAAGGGAAATAATGATTCACTTACTGAGAATGAATATCGAAAGGATCTACATTTTTTCCCCATGAAAAGAAAGTTACTAAATCCAAAAACAACATACACAATTAGAATAAGGATCATAAACTAATTAAAAACTAATGAAAAATGTGTAAGCATGGGATATACCAAAAAAAGGGGTGACAAGTCACCCACTAAAATAATTCTATGTAAGATAAAAGAGGAGAGGGGAAAAATGAAGAACATGTGCAATCCTGAAATAACATGATTTAAACTTGGGTCCATTGAAGAAGATAAAGGAAAACTATAGCCGGAAGACTAGAGTACAGTCGTGGGGATCCTAAATAAAATTGGTCTAATGTCACCTATTTTGTACACTTGACCTATTCTTCATCGATCATAGTTACCGAAAGTACACTCCCATGTGTTTTTCTGTGGCCATGAATCCCAAAAAAATTATTATGACCGTACACATAAAACACTTTTAGAATTCATATCTACATCACTTGGATATAGAAAAAATAGAGAAACAACAAACCACAAGTTCCATGCCACAATGTAACTAAATTACATACTATAAAAGAATCCAAAACATTATTGATGTGGAAATTTCAAAATAGTATATATGAAGGACCATCTGATATGAAAATGAAAATAGACCTCAAATGGATAATCCATATTTGATAAAATATTCAAATTATATTTAATGGTAATAACTATATTATTAATTCATATACTTTGAAATTGAATATTTTTTGATTAATTGTTGAATTTTTGTATTTATTTAGAATATTCTTGAACCATGTTTTAATTGATATATTAAATTTTGATATTAATTATTTATCCATCCACTAATTTTTGAGAAAAATATAATTGAAATGGATATTTATTTTTTAATATTTAAATAGTATTGTATGAATTCAATCTTGAATTATAATACCTTCCTAGATTTATTTTTGGAGTTTCAATTTGTTCTTTGATTTTTTAATTTCTCTAAAATCTATATATTAATTGTTTTCCATTTATTTTTCAAATTGGAAATAAATATTATTTTTTAATATAACCGATGGAATTTGATATGATTCAATGAATACAATTTTTTTTAGAAAAAATAGACACAATAAATGTTTTTGAAATATAGAATTTGAATGGGGAAATGATTTGAAGTGACAATGTGATGAAATCGATCAGACTATTCAAGTCAAATGAAAATGACCGCAGTACCTTCTCATGATAACTAAATGACTGAAATTGTTGAAAAGTGACCAAAAGGAAATTCCTAGTTTATTTCACCCTAAGAACATAACTAAATGCGGAATACAAAGCATAATAACAAAAATTGAATATCTTATATACTCACTATGTGTGTAATACCAACTAACCACTAATGAGGTACCACACATTCACCTGTAAGCAACCACATTCTGATGAGCAATTTTCAAGTGAGCATGCCCATAAATCCACTATAAATACAATTAACTGAAAAACCACTCTCTCCACTAAAACCTGTCTCAAGCCCTCTCCAATGCCACTTAAGTGTGCATGGATAGCCTTTATCACCCATATCTCAGACCTACATCTATGACTGTTTATTCACTGTAGGATAAGATCCTACAAAAAATAACCTACCATGATAGAAGATGATGAATCATTTCATGACTTACCCATGAATTACTGGATATGTTCCAACTGATCAAGAATAATTATAATAAAGCTTTGGTGAGGGACATTGTATTTTGAATATCATATGTAAATTAAATATAAATCCACCAATCTAGACGATGAATAAAATATAAATGATGTACACCTTCCATTTAAATAACTAAGACTCCAAGGTGAATAAAAACTCATCACACTTCCATGGAAGAAGAAAAATAAATATATATGAGCTCAACCATGAATTTCATTCATGGATTATTAGGGTTTGATGATGGAGAAATTGTGGGATGAGAAATTAAAATACATTTTTCCAAATTTTAAATAAATAAAAAACTAGATAAAGAGCCAACTGGTGCGGAATATTTTATATTTTTTTCTATATTTGTTTTCCTTTAATAGAATTAAGACTGCATAATTTTCAATTGGACAAAAATCAGTGAAAATGGCCTCAGAAAAAGGATTTCATGAACTGATTTCTAAAATGAAATATTGAATTTAGCACCAAAGGAAGGTTGTGATGATGAAAAATCCCCAAAATAAAGTCACCATCAAATTTACCTCTACATCACAAATTACCATCATGAGTGAACCTAATAAAATTTAGTGATTCACTTCTTGAAATCCCATCGATACCAATTCCCTTATCCCAACAATTTCATAAAATCATTAGGATAAGGTTGTAATGGTATGGTTTATGCAAAGGATTTAAAAAACCATTAAGATATAACCCCTATACCAACCGTTTTTAAAACTTTATGGAATAATTAATTCAATAAATGGTATACTTATGGATTTTTATAACCATATGTATAGATTACCCCAATTAAAAATAATTCCACCTCCTTACTTTCGAATCAATCGGCCCACATTTTTCCCTAAACAAGAGATATCCTCTTCTTCCCATCAGGAAACTGGTTCTTCCCAACTGGTGATCCATCCATGATTCAAATCATTTGTTTTCTTCCACTTCAAATTATTATGTTGTAATTGAGTTATATCTCCTACAATAATTTATTAGGGATTTTTTCATTAAGATTTTTCTTTAATATACACACGTTATACATGGAATCTGGGAGAACTGTTATATTTTATTTGTTTTGGAAACTATGTATTATGATCCCCTTATATGACTGGCTGTTGAACTCACCATTCATAAAATGTTATACAATTAAACCAAAAAATTATGTTTGAATCTTATTTTTTTTGGAAAATATTGATACAAGTGATGAGTAAATGTTATGAAATACACCTTTAAATTGAAATTATGATAATTATAGTGGTTAGAATCTATTTATATGAATCTAGTTTGTATTATATTTTTTACCTTGTTACTTTTTAGATTTTTTTGGGAAAATATTTTAATGGTGACAAACATTCTTGATTTAGATTGTGTTTAATAAGATAAGTTGTGGTTGGATAAACATGGGATGTTTTAAGGGATAGTTAGTGATGAATAGAGGATGGTTGTTGTTGTATGATGGTCATGCTGCGGTGATGGATTAGTGTTAGGATGTGGTTCGGGTTATTAAAATATTTTTGTGTTTTTGTGTGGTGGTGTTTTTGTAGTTTAATATTGGTTATGGAATAATATTATTAATAATAAAATTTTAATTTCATTAGAGAAAATTAATAAAGTGTGGGATGGAATAAAATATTTTGTAGATGATTAAAACATTGATTGTTGATAAAAGGGAATAAAATTGATTGATGGAAATAGGAGGGTTTCAATAAATATGGAATTAAATGGATATTTAATAGATCATTGTTGATAAATTTGAAAATATAGAAATTTGATGAATTTTTAAATGAAAGTAAAGAATTATGGGTTGTGTGTGTTTGTTTCGGGTAGTGAGTTTCATTTTGTGTTGGATGTAGTTGGTGGAAGATGTTGTGGAGTGATGAAAAATTGACTGACAATGTATTTAATGATGTATACAAGATGTTTTATTATATGAATAAAGAATAAATTTTTTTGGATCTATAATATTTGTTAAATATGAATAATCTTATTTTTGAAACATGTTATAATATTTTTTTTTACAATGGAATGATTGGGAGAAAATATAGTACTAATAGGTGATGTTTCATAGTTTTGATATAAGGACATCATCCAAAAAATATGGTCTTTAAATAATGAATTTCCATCATATCCACTATGTTTCACATAATCTTACAATTTATTTCTTATTATGAAGACCCACCAAATAAAAAAATTGAAATGAATTGTTCAAACTTTAACAAAATTAAATTTTCCCAAACCAACCTAACTAGTATTGAAAAAAAATTAACTGAATCTATTAACCCTTCACACACTGAAACAAATCCGAACTAAAAAATATTTTCTAAAGAATAACTGATCATTCTTGACCAAACCAACTGAATTGAATTGTAATGTCTTGATTTGGACAAAGCATACTTGAGTATACCCAAACAATACTAAACTGCGTCAAACTAAACTGAAATAAAAAGATGATAACTAAATTGCACATAACTAAAATAAATCTTATGGTAATGATAAAAAATTAAATGAGTTGAACAATATTTAATTAAACACTAATAGGCATGTTGTGACCCAATACAAACAAAATAACCAATCCCTAATAAATATCATGGTACTATATTTACAAATCAATTCAATATCATGGTTTTATATTTATATTATATTGTTATATAAATAGTATTTTATTTTGTTTTATAATATGATTCCCATATAGAATAGTGTTCTAGTTATGGTTTCATATAAAGTTAACAATTATCTTTTACTTAATTATATTTTTGATTTAACATTAATAATACTGGATTGCATTTACTTAATGAATTATAACCTTTTTTACTGATTTATATAAGTTGGATGAATGAAACCAATCAGATCTCAAGAGTGTTTAAAAAATTGGAGATCTTTTTAAATTTTTCATTAGACAATTATTCTGATAGTGGTCACATGCACTGCCCAAGTTATAATAGTGTTAGAAGACCTTGGTTGATACATGAAGATGTTATCTACCATATAACCAAATATGATTTACAAACAAACTACTATGTGTGGTATCACAATGGGGGAGAAAATAGAATCTCTAAATTTTGATGATCCAAATGAGGGGATAATATTCGAGAATTCGTTATATGACTGGTTTATATTTATCCATCATCACAATAATGAATGAATGTTGTTGCATGAAGACGTAGATACAAGAAAATAAGATGCATATAATGAATATGATGATGTTGATGGGGTGAAAAAATTTAATGATGATGGGAAGACACAAATATATTGGTAATGTGGTAAAATAAAAAAGTTGTAAATTTTAATCTGATTGTTTCACAGGAAATCCATGTATGGTATTTTTAATTTTACTATAGATTAAATTCTTACCTTAATGATGGAATTAATTCTACAAGACGCATATGTTCCCTCAAACCCCTATATAGCATTTATGTAAGTTGAGGAACTAGGATTTTAGAAAAAAATCATGCATGGAAGAATGATCAAAACATATATTTGGAGGAAACTACTGAATGAAATGATTTTATAAAATGTGTCACATCCTAATAGAAGCCAAAAGATAATGCAATATAAGCCATTGTTCCATAAAAGTAACGGGTCACTTTCTATTTCTCCCCAAACTCCAAAATCTTTCCATGTCTAATGAAATTACAATTAAAATGCTATGGAATGATACCGGGAGAAAGAAGAATAATGAAGAGTGGGTTCACCCTGCAAATGCATTTTCATGATAGATATTTTATTCTTGATATCACTATTTCATAGTCGACATGTGTAATATAAGACAAGGTCTTTTCTTTGATGGTTTTATTTGGATTGGATAGATGATTACTTCAGACAGAACATGGATGGTTTTCATACACAATTATAACTTCCCCCATGCTTGTGTTGGAAAAAACCATTCACTTTCATTTGTATACCCATATCTGGAGAATCAGATTGTTGAAATGATATATATGTATACATGAAACCATTAATAAAATAGTTGAAACTTCTTTGGGATGTTGTTGTGTGCACATACGATGCATGTTTGAAAGATATATTTTAGACACGTGTTGCACTTATGTAGACGATCAATGATTTTACTACTTATGCAATGATGACTAGTTGGAGATTGAAAGTAAAATTATCTTATCCAATTTTTATAAAGAATAAATGATATAAAAGACTGAAATATCATCACAGTTTTTGTTTTATGGGATTTTGATGATTCTTTCCAATGGACCACCCCAATAGAAATAATCACCAAAGAATTTAAAATACCCTAGATTTCGACAATCCATCGCAGAATATGTTTTGAACTAATGTTCTTATTGAATTGAATTATTTTTTCCCTTCATCATGGAAGGTTCAAATGAAATCAAAAAAGGAGAAGAATTTTTCCACTGAAACCTATTTCAATTGGAAGGAGACAAGTATCTTCTTTGAGATTCCTTATTGGTTGACCAATTTATTATGTGATTTCTTAGACATAATTCTCATTGAAAATAATATATTGAAAATGTGTCCTTTGATTCATCTAAATGTCATGGGAAATAAAAAATTATGATTTATGACATCTGTGTGACTTGGGGGATTGGGGAATCACACCATAATTGTATCCCTTGTTTATTAGTGAAAATAAATGGCATGTCCCACGTGATTCTTATGTGATTCAACCTAAAAAATTAATTTATAGAAGTACTAGATACTTTTAATGTTCCTGATGGGTATTCATGAAACATATCAAAATGGGTCAACAAAAGAATGTTGAAGTTGAAATCATTAAAGACTCATGACAATCTTGTTCTTTTTAATTAGTTGATTCCATTAATAATCCATCATATTTTTCCAATAATGTAAGGGTTTCAGTTATTTAGTTGTGCTATTTTTTATAGATATTTGTAAGAAGAGTTTTTCCAAGTATTTATTGAGAAATGTGTTGATAGAGGAACCATTAATTTTGTGTTAGTTAGAGAAAATTTTTCCTCTTTCGTTTTTCACTTGCATGATGTATCTGACTATCCATCTTCCAAATGGATTATTTATCTATGGATTAGTTTCTTTTCATTGGACATATAAAATATAAATAAATATATACACATTGTAGACTTATGTCTTGAACATGAATCACCCTGGCATTTATATCCTGAACTGTTACTTGGCTCATGAATGTGTGGATTTATGATCAATGTATTTTTCCGATCTTACAATGAGAATGAATAGAACGATGCGAAATAAGGATGAACTATATGCAAAAATTGAACATATTTTTCCATCATTTCTTCCATAAATATGAATTATCAGATCATATACATTAATGACATTAACCATTAAAGGATGGGAGATGGAACATTGCATAGTTTTATTCAATTGTGATTTGTTGGATTACTACACCAATTATGTAAATTGAAAATTCATATATTATGTAATATCATGTAAATTTACATATAAGTTAAAATATTTATATTCTTACCTATAGGAAAAATAATGAAATGATATATTTAAATAATCTTTCCTTATCTTTGAGAATAAGAAAGACTTTTCCAAGCAAAGAGTTTTTTACATGGTTGAAATTGAAGGTGGAAATATTACTCTAATAAATTAATAAAATAAATATTTAATTTAGTTTAATATTAATTTATATTTCAGATATAAAGTTTTCCTACTGAATTTTTCTCTGAGGAAAAAATATTTTTTTATTTTTCTCCTAAGACTCTGGTTTCTGACTGTAAATAAATTGTAGTTAATGGGTACATATTTATTATCACTAAATTATAAAAGAACATGATAATTCAATGTTATGGTGTTATACTAACTTCCACAATAGATTATTATGGAAGTGCATAAAATAATAGACTTAATTTAAAAATGTACCTTATTATATAGTCATTGAAAAAATAAAAAAAATTGTATTATTACTCTCATGATCAGGTAACTAAGATGAAATGTCAGTGGTTTGATGCGATAATGATTCATGTCACATTTGGTGATGATTCTATACTTTTGAGTTGTCCACATGACCCACAATATTGGTACCATTTAACTATTTGTATTATCATCAATGGTGAACCAAATTTTTTTTATGTTAATGATTGTCTTTGACCTGAATTTGGTGTCATTATTAATGTAATCCCAAGATTATTTTTGAAGATGGTGAAGTTGGAATTGAAACCATACCTACTGCAATTGGTCCTGATCAATTTATTAATTATGATGAATTAAATAGCTCTTTTTTCCATATTGTTTATGAACCTGACGTTATGGTGGGAAATATATAGAATCATCTATCCTTGTTCATAGTTCGTTTGGTTTTTCTCAATTTGGGAAGTTATGGTTGGATTTATTCAAAATAATTTACTATAGATTACAAATATTTTGTATCTAAATTGACCATAATGTAAATTTTCAATATTTTTTCTTTTTAGTTTTATTTGATTTTCATTTTTCAATATTATATTGAACTCTATTAAAACCTATGAAAAAACACAAATCATGTAATTAAATTTAAAAAAATGAGTGGAATTGAATTGGACATATTAAAATTATAGATACAAACATCAAAATAAATAGAAATAATGAAATAAATATTTTAAAAAATTAAATAAAAAAATATATGTATAAAATGACATATAATAAATAAAAAATAAAAAATGACATAATCAAATAAAAAAATTGAACAAAACGATCAAAGCGAAACAAAAAAAGAAAAATGACATAATCAATTTACAAAAATAAAAGAAATGATGTAAGGGAAATAAAAATGGAAAAATGACGTAACTAAAATTTAATTGGATCTAATTATAAAATATAAGAAAACTATATCATACATATTCTAAACAAGTTATTTTAGATGTATTTTTTATTCTATGATTTTTTTTGTTTTTTGATATTCATACCACCAAATTTAAAATTGTTTTTGTTATATAACTATCTATCCAGTATTTGATATGACAAGTGGTCTTCCTAAATTAAGTCACATGTCATCTTTATTGTTGATTGGATTACACAGTAGTTATAGATTTATAATTAATTCTATATTTTTTTCAAATACAGGCAATGAATCCTGTTGAAACGATGTGAGAAAAAGGATGACGGAAAACCATCACTAAATAATTGAGATAGAAGTTCCTCCATTATTTACTGTTGTGAGTATTATATTTCAAATATATATATATATATATATATATATATATATATCTGTGTGTGTGTGTGTATAAATATATATCAGTAACATATAATTTCATGATTTGTTTTTCAAATTTTATGTATGATCCACCACATAGGCTCCACATATTTGATGAGAAGCATAGTTGTACCAGTACTCAGGGAAATGATATGATTCTGGGTGGTATTATAGCTAGGCACTCTAGTCAGCAATATGTAATTATACCTTGTACATACCACTGACATACCATCTACCACCCATTCAGATCCCATGGTCTCATTAGGGGCACCAAAAATATTTAGGCCATCCATGTTTTAACCTACATTTACATATGAGCCTCCTCCCCCATCATTCCTATATCTGAATATGATATCTAATCCTAATTTATTTCATTCATTTGGACATCCATCCATTCTATATTATTCACATTATAATTTATTCACTCTTAGATTCTACATTACTTCTTCTTCGAATCCTACTCTGATTCATTATGAGCCTGCAGATTATAGACTTGGACCCACTCCTTCTACATAGGATGATGTTCCTTCAGTGAATCAATATCCAGAGGCACCCATTGATATGACTGCTATAGGTATATTTTTAGAACCCTAATAATTATTTTTACCATATATTATTTTTATTTTTATATGTTTGGATTTAATATTTTTTCTTCTATAATTCCTATATCCACTAGTAGGTTATGCGGGTGTATATGCATGCGTTTGATATGGAACCTCTATACACAGTTGATGGTGGACTACAATGATGAAAAAATGACCAAAAAAATAGTGTGGTAATGTAGGAGTTTTTTGGAGAAGCTTGAGAAATACTCAGACATCATTCTAATCAGTCCACTCACCTAGAGACACATACTGAACAAAGTAAAGAAACATTATTGGCCAAAAATATGGTTAAAAATATATTTTATTTTGTGTTATATTATTATGGTATTATATAAATTATTATTTTGGTTCCATATTAGTTTTAATTTTCCCTATGATGGGGGTGCATGGCCATCACAGCTAATGGGATTAGGTGAGATACAGAGATCTTGTAAGCATGAGTTGTATATTGGCTGGTATGATAGAGTTTTCAAGGATTTTGAGGCCATACCAATCATGGATTGTTGTTCAGTAACATATTTTTAGAAAATTATTAATCATTGGATGATTACCACATTCATGGTATTAATCCTTTTTGAGGATTTTAAACGAAAATATTTTGTTTTCATTAATAATTTCTTTTTTATTGTTGATTTTTTATGAATATTCAATAAAAAATAAAAAATCATTGATTCTAATAAATTCCTCCAAAATTTGGGGTGCACTATTATTTCATACCATTATATGAAGAAGGTATGATAGTCATTTAATTTTTTTAAGACAATTAATTTATATTGTTTCCAACATATTTAATTCTATTTGTAAATTTTATATAGAGAAGTGGATATTTAATATCATTCCAAACAATACCAAAATTAAAGGAATAGAATTAAATTAAAAAAAAACTCAAACTAGACTAAATTAAAAAATAGTACATAAAACCAATAATAACAAAACCATATTGTAATAGACCAAAATGAATTCATCTACCATATGTTTTTCTTTATAGCTTCATTTAAAATTAATGTGAATATGATTTTATTTATTAAATTCGTTATTTAAAACGTATTTTTTACTATGGTTTCCTATTTTTAATGTCATTACAAATATAGGTATTTAATATTTAAGGTCATGTTCCTCGAGCGAAATGGTTTTTCTCAAGTAGAAAGGAAAAATATGGAAGTCTTTTTAACGAACCTACATTGCATCATATTGAATGTTTTACGTTGTTGATTTCATAATTTCAATGTATATTTTGTAACATAATAGTGAATTTATATTTGACACATGATTCTTTGGAGGCCCCTGACGCCCATGAACATGACAAATTTGGTCCAAATTCTGACTTATATTATGTTTTGGGAGATGATTATCATTGCAGAGTACACTGCCAAACATTGAAGAGTATACTCCCAATGTGGTATTCCCCCAAATATCGTACTAGTTGTAGTAGAATCGAGTTGGAAAAGGATAATGCATAGGAATCATAGGATAAGGCTATGGTAGGAAATGATGAAAAAAGGGTCACAGATGTGGAATAATTGGATGAAAGGAAAAATGATGAATTTATGAAACTGATGAATGTTTTATGTCTATAACTTCCATTAGAGACAGCGCGACGATTCCTTCTCGAGCTCGGTGGTGGTGGTGGTTCTCCGCCACTGTGGCATCTGAGTGGTCTCCCCCTCGGGTGCGGAGATGCTCTACGGGCCTTGGTGGTTGCTGGTTCAGAGCCTCGGGTGTAAGACTGGTCTGGTTGACGGCATACTCTTCGGAGCGCTTCTGGCCCGGATCTCGGCAGTTCACCATTTTCCTGGGGTGTTTTCGCGTTGGAGGGTCGCACTCTTGCGTCGGCGGTTTGTTGGGTTCTATCTCCTCTCAGGTGAGTTTCACTAGGTTTTGTTGTTCTGGATGCGGTTGGTTTGTCTGGTGGCGGTAGGACTTTCTGTTCTTTGGTCTGGTTTTTTCTTCTGTGGCGTGGTGATTCGGTAGATGCGGGTTGAAGGCATCGTCGTGACTCGTACCGGCTTTGATGCTCTGATGGAATTAGGACGACTCTCCTATTCTCAAGATGCGATTTTGTTTTGTTTCTTGTGGATTTGAGATCCCGTATTAGGATGCATGGCTGGTCTCATGTTGAGGAGCGGTGTTTATTTTATTTTGCGGTGATGAAGACGATATTTTTCTGGTTGCTTTACCCGCTGGATCTGGTGTTTCTGGCAAGGTTGATGGTTTCGTTTCTGTGTATTTCTTCTGTTCATTGAAATGGCGGTGCGGATGGTGGGTGGTCCGGTCGTCTGTAGGGTTTCGGCGACTGCTTCCATTCTCCGGTGACCTGCAAGATGGAGGTGGACCTGCAAGGTTGGCGATGCGTGATGATGGGTTCACAGTTCGAGGTGCAGAGCGTGGAGTTCAATGCATTGACTACTTTAATTTTCTCATGGCTCGAGTTTTCCTCGGGTCCTGTAACTGTTTGCATTTTGAATTTTCTCCTTTGTTTTCGTATCCCACGGTTGGTGTAACGTTTGGGTGTTGTGGTGCTATGGTTACCGCTTACCCGTAAAGCGGATATTTAGAAAATCAAAAAAAAAAAAATCAGTCAGTCAGAGTTAGTCCCACCGGTGATCAATATGATTTCATTCATTGCAATGGATATGGTGAGGATGATGGTGGGGAAGAGGCTGAGGCTGAGGATGAGGATGGGAATCAGGTTAAGGTCGAGGCAGAGGATGATTCTGAGGATGTGGATTCGGAAGAGGATGGGAATTAGGATGATGATGGTGATGAGGAAAGGGATAATGATGAATATGGGGATAAAAATGTGGATTAGACTTGTGAGGATGGTGAAAAAGGTTTTGGTGGTGTGGGATGGATCCATATATTGCATTTTTAAATGATATTTATAACATTTTATGTTTGATGATTTAGTGTGATTGGATCTATGTGGGATATTTTTTATGTTTATTATCATTAGTAAAAGAAATTAATTATGTTGTTATATTATCATTCATTTCATGTTCTTTTTGTTGAGGATGTTCTTCAATTTTCATTATATGGTGTTATACTTTTATTTGAATGTGATTTATCTTTTCATGTTTTGGTTGCAGGTGTATAACATTGGATGTAGTTATGTAGTTCAGTTTTTTTGGTGATGTTCCATTTATTAGGTAGTTATTTTTTAGGTAGTTTGGATTTTCATTGCAAGCGATGCATTGAATGTGTTGTGTTGTTCTGTTCTACATTGTAACAGGAGCTGCAGGTGTTGGGTTGTTGTGGAGTAGGGGGTATATACCAACGATTTTACAGCATTTAGTGTACATATTTCTGAGTGGTCTAAGAAAAACCATTGGGATTTTCCTTCCTCAATGGTTCTAAACCATTGGGATATAACTATACTAACTGTTACAACAGTTGGGAACATGTAATTTTATCCACAACATACCAATGGTTCTTAGAAAACCACTAGTATATGGCTATCATAATAGCTCCCATACGATGGAATATAATGAGGTCATGAGGTCGGGTTCTTCTTCCTCACTTCATCCCCTCCCGATGACCTAGACCTATGATGTCGGGTTCTTCTCCCGCTACATATCAGAGGGGGGGAGTTTTTCGCTCACTGTCTAGTGTGAAGGAAGACTCACTCCTCGGCCCTTATCCTCCCTTTCCTAAAATCTCCATCGCCCAAAAAGTTTCTGATCTCTTTCGAGAAGTTCCTCAGTTGTCTCTGCTCCCGACAGAGCTAAACTGTTTTGCGGATCTATGTAATCATACCCTGGTGGCTCATTTCCATCCCAATCAGCCATCATTGGAAGCGATTTCCTAGGTTATCTCAAAATCATGGGAGCTTCATGAGCGTCCGGTCGTTGGGTTACTCGATCGAAGACACATTATGATTTGGTTTGGGTCGGAGAAAGATTTGATTATCGCTTGGTCCAGGGATTCAAGAAGGTGCGGCGAATATTCCTTCTATTTCTTCCGATGGGATTTTGGTTTTCAAATGAAGCACGACCCTTCATCGACTGCTACATGGGTATGTCATCCCAGTATCCCCCTTTTTTTTCAAAACCCTTCGATTCTCTGTGCAATTGGAAATATTATTGGATGATTTCTTTTCTCTGATCAACGGACTGAATCTGTGTCTCATCCGGTTTGCCCATGTATATGGGTTGAGGTAGACGTTATGAGACCCCCTGTGAGTTGTGTCTGGATCACAGATGAGAAGGAGTTTAGATGGATGCATGAGGTTGTTATTGAGTCATGGATGAAATTCTTTGTGAAATGCAGACGGATCGGGCATTTGGAGGTTTTTTGCCACAGGGGAGGGTTGGATGCTCACTCTCAAGGGATGGATGGACAAGGTGGGGATGGTTGTGGGGTTCGTGCTGCTTTGAGGTTGACTTAGGTGGATTTGATAGATGGCCCTATAGAAGCAGTTGTGTATCTCAATTCTGGAATTTCACCTGTGCAAGGAGATCGATTAGACTCTGTATGCACTGAAGGTGATATAGCTGATACGAAATCTGTTTGACTTGTAGAGAGGGGGATGAGGCAGGCTCACATTGATGAGGCTTCGGGCCCTGCTGGTGGTTTGAAAATAGTGCATATTCCTATAAACCCAACTATTATGCATGTGTTTGACATACTGAATAGTGATCTTGGAATTGAGTCACGGTCTTTGGTTAAAGAAAGTAATTGCAATTCGGCATTTTCTGAGGGGAATTTGGCAACTTTGGAGGGTGATCAGGAGAATATGGACAGGGATCCTAGTACTGTTGGCCGAATGATGGAGAGTGCTTCCTTGCAGGATGTTTCCATCAGCAGCAAATGTGTTGTGGAAGAGGTGATAGTGAAAGTGTCATCTGTTGATCATGGGTCTGCAAAACAGGTTGGTGTGCAGGTGAAGGATCCAACCGGGCTGTAGTCCCGGTCATGGAAGCATGGGGCTGATC
Organism: Viscum album; assembly: GCA_963277665.1. Classification (NCBI taxonomy): domain Eukaryota; kingdom Viridiplantae; phylum Streptophyta; class Magnoliopsida; order Santalales; family Viscaceae; genus Viscum; species Viscum album. Next base: position 1,265,051,075 of record OY728129.1, on the reverse strand, counting down.
ATGATCTAAAAAACGGTTTTACTGGTTTGGTGATGGAAGACATGGTGTTAGACTGTGATGGGGTTGTGTCTGTGGGTGAAAAAGGTTCGGAGGGGCAAGGTATTGTGGATCCAGGAGGTCATGCTATACCTTTTCAAGGGAAGGAGGTTGTCAAATAAGTTGGAAGAATCTCACTGGAGGCTGTTACTGGTGACAGATTTGGGAAGAAGGGGACAAATTTTGGGTGTGAACTTCCAGGTCATTCAAAGTATCTTGATATGCTAGATTCTAACTCTCAATCTCAGCAGGAACGGGGTGTTGAGGAGTAATATCGTGTTGTGCACATTTCTGTAGAATGGGGGGATTGTCTCGATAGTGACAAATAAAATGAAGGTGGCATCGTCCAGAGTTCCTATAGCGATGTTTTTTAGTGTGCAAAAGAAAATGTGTCTGGAAATGCGGAAGTGACGACAACCCCACCAAGAAGAAGGTTGAGGAGGGATTATTCTTATCTTCCAAAGCCAATGACTACCAGGTCCTATGTTGGGGGGCAAGGCTGGGCTGCACAGTCTTCTAAGGAGATTCTTTATTTAGAGAATCTAAACCTTAGAAAGAAGTACACCAAGATCATGCGACATTATGACAGTTCAGAATGGGAATCGGCTACTGAAGAGGATGAAATTTATCTTGGGTATGGTGATGGGTCAGACTAAGATGATTTGTACTTGTCTTTTCATTTTGGTGTACTTTCTTGTGGAATTTTCTTTTATTTAATAAATGGTCAGAGGATTGCCTTGGACTGAATTTCCTTGTAATAGATCCCATACCAACGGTTCTTAGAACCGTTGTGATAGCCTATCTCAATGGATCTAGGGGCTATACCAATGATTTGGAAGTTTCGGTATTGGTATTGTTTTTATTTGCGATGGCCTCCTCAAATTGGAAGCCTGACATCACAGATCCCATGCAAGACTTACAATACTGCCTGGACATAGTTATGAGATGTCAACAACCATTAGTAGCCCCATATGTTATAACATGAATATCATTATAATTACAAACTATTCTGTACATTTCACAATATCAATTTTTATTTTATTAATGTTTTTAATCATATAATGATAGATTATTTTGTTTTATAGATACATGTTCAAAGGCATTGGAACTAGTTTTTAATTCCTAATTGGCCTAAAATCTTATTCCCATTCCTATTATATCCTTTTTTAATCCAATGTAATCTCGATCATAGTACAATATATCCATCATCTTCTTTCTTAAATAATAGTATGTCATCCACTATGCTTGGAATTGCTACTGCACTTCACCTCAAAATATTACGGAGTACGATAACAGGAGAAGCAAAAATATGGCTGGGATGTTTCTCAATGAAATTAAAAAAACAGTTAAACAGTTATCCTAGAATCCCCTCATGGATAAAAAATTCACTAATCATAGGTATTGAAATTATATAACATTGTTAAATAACTAGATGAAATCCATTCTTCTCGTGTGGATAATTTCACTACATGACAAGGAACATTGATCATTATTCTACAAAAAACATAACATTCACTATGGTAAACTAGAGTTTAATCTCATATGATTTTTTAGAATGATCTCATTGCTAAAAATTTATGATTTCCTTTAATTTATTTTTTTCGTATCTCATGTTATGGTACACTATGCCAAAAGTTGCTAAACTAAGGAGACACTCTCTATTCCCATGTTACTGAATTCTGTATTTAAATTATTTAATATATTATAATTTTATATCTATATTTAGTTTAAGTGTATTTAAATTATGAGAGTTATTATTTACTTTTATTTTAATATATTTTCCCACATTCACCATATTACAAACACAAACCACTTAGTTCTACCCCCATTGCTTGCACTCGTGAGTAGCAGGTTGACATTAGTGTAGTTAGAGATCTCAATATACTGGTCTAATGTATATTGGAGGTGGTATTAATCAATTTATCTACCCATTTAAACCAAAATAAATCTAGTATAGGGGATTAAGTGATATTTTCCTTCATTAGTGTTAAAATTTGAGAGTAAAAAATTTAATAGTGATTAAATAGTATTGGTAAGTGGATATAAAAGGATATTACATTTCTTTTAAATATAAATTAAAAATTAATCATGTTCAATATACTAGATGTAATATATATACTAAAAACACAAAACAATATCCAAACACATACCGAACACTATCTTCTTTGAAGATTAACTCGAGTCTCACTATTTTGACATTTTTTCTCAGGTTAAATTTTTTTGGGAACCCTATTATAGGAGGCTAATCAATTTTAGCACCATATTTAGGGAGTCCAATTTTTTATGTTTTTTTTTGAAAAATTATTTCATCAATATTACCAAAGGAAATTTATATCACCTCATCTGATTTTATCTCTAGGTTGAGTGAAATTTTATGGATAGATATAAAACATCGAGAATCAAAGATTAAGTGGAAAGGGAGTTTGTCACTTTCCCAATGTCTAAATCCTCACCCCTTATTAATTTTCCAATACTGTAACATTATGAATATAAAAAATGGAATATAATAATTCTTAATTGTAATAGAAATTATATTGAATTTTATGATCCCAATTTCAATAACTATAACTGCTAATTAATAATCAATAACAAATATGACTGTGAGATTAAAAATAGAAAACTATTTTACAAACCAATGTTTCGTGGGTTTTTAGGAGAATACCCCTACATGAATCGTTTAGAATTTAGTGATATCAGTAATGGAGTCAAAAATATACAATATAATAAGTCTTATATCAGTTTGAAGGTATTTCCATTCTCTCTTAATGTATCTTCCAAGGAATGGCTCTACAACATCGAAGATGGACTGATCAAAACATGTTATAAACTATTCTGATAACTCCTCAATTGATATTCTCATATGTCATTGTGTTTAAAAAAGAGGAAATATTTTACTACAATATAATAAGAATGGATAGATAATCTTTATGAGTATTGGGAGAGATTCAAGGAATTAAAAAAATCCTACCCACACCAAATCAGGGAATAAAATTATTTTATATTATTCTTTTACCATATATTAGTTAATATTGACAAGAATAATCTAGTTGCCTTCATTAGAGGATATGTAATATAAAAATCACATACTTTTGACAGAGAGATGATTGGATGTTTTTTACAAAACTCTAAAAAAATTTGTATAAGACTAACCATAATCGAAGTACATTAGTTGAATTGTTTTAATTCGCTCCTTTAAAAAATGGTAAACTAGTAAATTAATTTTTGATGAATTTAGATTCAAATAGTTTTAATGATACTTCACCCCCATACTCCCTTGAGTATATCATATTTTTTCCATAAGAAAACATCACTAATTTTTTCCCTCAATTTATAGAATTCTATGAAACCTAATACCGAATGATATAATAGGAACAATCCATCAATAAACAATGGAACAAAGACTGAAAGAACATTCCAATTAGACAAGGAATATATGAACGTTAGAGACCACATGTTCAATAATATTTCAGATAGAATTTCCTACAACCATATTTCAAATGATATAAATCTCAACCTAATATAAGTTATCAAACAAGAAAATCTCAATATTACTTCCTATAGAACATGATTAAAGAAATTATGAATTCAAACATCCAACAACTAATGTTCACCAATTAGTGGAATAAAAATATTTTTGGTAATATTCCTTCGTAATCCATTCCTAAACATAGGGGAAATATAATTTCCATTACATTAAGAAGTGGAATGTAGCTGGTAGGCCGTAAATAATCTCAAACTAGAGAAGAATATTTAATTATAAATCCCACTAAACCAAAAATAATTTACCATTGGAAATGAACCTAAAGAAGAATCACCTATGGAAACACACCTAGTATAAGGATAATTGGAAATCCAATATGGAGGTCACACTTCAACCACAACCATACTCCCCTGTATGAATGTTAGAACCTAATAATTCTTAGGATGAATAAATATTCTAAGATATCATTGAAGTGTTCAAAAAATTGGAAATAAATATACCTATGTAGAAGGTGATCTGAAAAGTACGATGATATGAAAACATTATTAAATCCATGTGAATGAATAGAAGAATAACATGAGGCAATGAAAAGGAAATTCAATTTTTATATTTTTCTACACATGAATCAACACAAATCCCTAAAAAATTTCATGATCCGGGTATATTTATATCCCCAACAGCATAGTAGAGCTTTATTCTTCTAATACATTATGTGATTTATGATAATAAAATAATGATTTTCCAAACAAAATTTATTTTTCTCCATAGATAAGAAACTAAAATCCATTCACATGACTATGTAAATTGATATCAATTACTCCATATTGTCCATAGATTTTCTAGAAGTTGTTATGGTAAGTGTTCACATTTTTTCATTCAATACCAATGTCCAAATCTTTAACATAGATGAATAAAAAGGTAAGAAATATTATCCCATCGTCTTAGGTAGGGAATATATCCCCTCCTCAAAAAAATTAATAAATTTCATTAAATGAAAACTTCTCATTATCTTTGGTGAGGTATTAGTGGCTTTTAATATATTGGATTCAATGAAAAACCCACATGAAGAACAGAATTCATTCACTGTACAAACTTTTAACGTGCCGTGTTTTTTCAGATAAATAATTTATAATTTTGGATGATATAATGTTATTAAAAAATATATTAAAACGTATATATTTTACTACTAAATATATTATTATAAATAATTTTAATTTTTAAAATGAATTATGTATTGTAATATATAAATATATTGGAGAGAAATTATCAGATAATTCACTCAATGTTTTTAATGAACCATTTTCCATACATGTGAAGACTACAAAGAATAAAGAGTTTTTTGTTGAGCTACTCAATTAAACCAATGGAGACTATTTGAAAGTTGACCTAAAATTTAATAATAATGGAGAGAAGAAGATTTTGAAGTGGTTGTTCTTGAGAAACTAAGACCAAAATCCCATGAAAATACCCTACTATACATAATTTCTAAATAAGTATATGAATGAATCACCAAGAAGAGATAATTTCAAATTTGATAATAAATGATAATTCACTTAATAAAAAGGAAGATGAATATATTGGAACTAAGGATATTATTTTCTAAAAATGGGGTTTGGTTTGTGTTTTGTTTTAAATACTCATCACAGACGATCATCGAGTATATGGAATATCAGGGAGATTAAATGAAAAGGAATGATCTTCATGAAGAAGGGATACATGAGTTGTGTTTCAAAAAGTATTTATGATTTATAAGAGTGTGATCCATAATTACAATGAGAATCACAAAATGTAGTTTTATAGAAACAAAATTTCATAAATATAGTAAAGGCATGGATTTCATGAAGCATGAGATTAGGTTTGTGAATATGAATATCATCGTGAACAAATATAGTTTTTCTACGTGATTAGGAGAGGAGGAGCATCATGACTGCATGTTGTTTTGATGGAAGGATCCACAACTGTGACAATCATCACGAACACTGGATTTCATTAAAGGATCATGAAGGGAAGAGAGGCACCACACTATTTTGGGATGATAAAGAAATCACAATGGAGGTAGTGGAGCTTCTTTAATGGCCAATCCTATAAATAAAATTCTAACCATATTAACTTGGGATGAATAATTTCATGAAAATATAGAATCACTATGATTTCATTATGCAAGGGGAGATCTGAAAAACTGGGATTCTACGAAAGCTTGAGAATCGTGAAAAGACAACAGAAATCATGACTTTTGAAAATGATTCTATAAAATGGGTGATTCAAGATTATGGGGTATTCCACATAGACTCGATGATCTTCATGGAGACAGTTGGTTCCGTGAAGGAAGGAAGCATTACAAAGGCAGTGATCTTCATGAACGAGTTTCATGAAAGGTAGAATTGATCATCTTATTTAAGAGGAAAGGGATTTCAGAGTGAATAGACTCAGTTCAATGGTGCAAGAGGAGGATCGTGACAATTTAGGGATCATTAATTTAATTCCAATCCATTGAAGAGACCTTTGAGTCAATAAACTGAGTTAATCTTATCTCAACGTATTGAGTTATAGGGAGTTGATGGAAGTGATCTTAGGGACGAAGTGTCCTATCCATAAGTTTTTTTAAAGGAAGTTCTCTCGACACATAGTGATTGTTTAAAAAACACACGTATTCAACATCTATTAAAAATTATTGGATTTAGTTTTGTCTGAAAACCTATCGGCCTATGCTCTAGGGAAAAGCCCATAGTGGTGAACATAGTAAAAACTAATGTGTTGACTTTCTATGTGTGAATATGTTAATTACATAAAACTATCATTAGAAAGGTTTAATAGGTTCTTACCAATGATAAAAGAAGATCTGTCACTTTAGGAAGAAATATACGACACCTTGATTCCCCCCTCCCCTCTCAGGGTGTTTTGAGGTCCTTTAGATTTATAGTTAAAATCATTATTGGAATACTAGACCCTTTAGAGTGACTAATTTTTTTCTTTACATTATGAAGTTGAATTCAAGACAGATGAATCACACAACCCCTTTAAGAATAAGTGTTAGAAGTTAATTTCCTTGAATATTCTTGTAAAAAAATATAGAGGCGACCAAAATCCTCCATGATTTAATAAAAATAAGGAAGCTATATTTCCACTTTCCTCTATATTTTTATGAACCGTCATTTATTCAATTTAAAATTTCATAAAAAGGAATATTTTACATACCAAGAATGGTGTATGAGTTGTGTTAATGGGAGAGGGAAAATTATGTATTGGATTTAAATAAAAAAATTTATTTTTAATTTAGTTTTTATACATTTAAAAACACATTAAAATGAAAAAAATATATAAATTGGTTTTAGGAATTAGTGTATAGTATCAATGGGTTTCTATTCATTGATTTTTTTGGACTAAAAATAGTGAAATGTGGTAGAAAAATTGAACATTAAAGGTTATCTGTGTAATTAAATTACCATTGAAAATATAAGGAGTCCAGTGATTCAGAAAATAATTAATATGATATATTTATATGTGAGAATAAAATCAGTTATAAAAATATTTTGATTTTAAGATTTGGAAAATAGATTGAAATGAAAAAATATCCTTTTGGGAGATGAATTATAATTATGTTCATTATAATTTTAAACACAATCCCTAGTGGGTTAAATTTTTTAATGAATATAACATCATTGAACATCCATAAAAGTGATTCAAATAAGCCCATTAAAGATGGAATAAGGTGGTCATTTTGGATCCCATAATAAGTTTATAAGAAAATGGAACTGGGAGTGTGATAATGTATATGTAAACATTAAAATGTAACTTTTTATAGAATAATGAACATAAATGAACAAGATATTTTTTTAATATGAATAATGTTATTATATGTAAAAAATTAGCTCATTTATATGAGGGAAATATTGAACCCATGAAGTGGAAACTAACTTATAAAAATTTAATTTTGGTATTATTCTTGAAATATGAAAGGTTACTTTTCTTTAAAAAGATTTTGTATGAGGAATAGATTTAGGAGATAATTTTGAAAATATTAATTCTCCTAAAGTCAATTGAAGTCAATCATAGTGTTGTGAATGATGTAAAATTGTGATTGAAATTCAAACAGGATTCATAACTAGTTAGTGGACGAATTAATTTATTTATTTCAATTCAAGAATTCTTAATTGATATTCGGAATGAAAAAAAGGTTTTTTATATAATTAACATTCGATGCAGTGCAATATTTCATGTCTGGGGGAGTGATGTGAACCCAAATTTTTGAAAAATATAATTTACTATCATTAATAATAACCCTATATTTAATTCAAATACTAGGTAATTAATTCATTTTTATTTCATTGGGAAATTTTAGAATTTATTTATAATTTGACAGAAACATGATTTAATTGGTAAATTAATTTTTCATGTTAATAATGAATCCATGTATTTATTTTGTTGAAATTAAAAATTGATTTTTATTTTTATTTTATAATTGGTTTTTAAATTTTAATATAAAGGTGAGATTTTAAAATGGATTTATTATTTTAGATTTAATTTATTCATTCAATATTGAATTGAACTAAAACCCATAAAAAAAAATTTCTGATTTTTTTATTTTCATTTGGTATCAAAAGGTTAATTTTAATATAATAATATTTTATTTAAATATTTTTTTTTCAAATTAAATTAGAATATATTTTTAATTTTTTTAATTTTAATTATAGTAATTTTATATGATTTAGATTAATGGTTTTTAAAAAAAAATAAGAACTAATAAAATGTTGTTGAAATATATCATTTAAATTTAGAATAATTCAAAAGTGACCACGTGTTGAAATTTAGGTTACCTTGCACGTTGAATAAAAATGAATGCACTGCCATATCACAGTAATTATATTGATCATATGTTTTGTAATGTGATGTTTATGAATTTCCTAGGCGACCGCACCCTGAAAGAAATAATTGACCATGGACTGCTGAAAAAATTAAAAAAATGATAATGTTCTCAAATTAATGTGAGTGAAACACTAATTGGACAAAAAACGAGTTACCACACATTAAAACACTATCAGATTCTCATGGCATATTTCCATGTAACCATTACCATCAATCTATCATAATTTCAAGTGACTATACAAGCATCGTGACCACTAAAACCTAACACAACCCCCTCTCAACCATCACTAATGTTTCACTGAAGTAACTATAGATAACTAAACACACACACATCTCTATAATCCTTTATTTAATAACATATTCAATATAGGAAAAGAATATAATTTAAAAAACCAAATGTTACAGAAGATAAATAACCTTATTCAAGATCACTAGTGAAGAACTGAAACTGCACAAGTTGAGGGTGATAATTGAGCTCCACTTTCCCATTTCATGATAGAGATAACAAAATATGATCTATAACATAGTAAAATTGCTAAATCTATATATTAATATCACACAAATTACCATTTATTTGGATAAATATATGTGAAATGCCTTTCAAAATCCCGGATGGGTTTTATCCCATACTGTTTGTGGGTTTTTTGGTCATTAAATATTTCAGTTTTTTAAAATTCTATTTTTTCATATAATATATGGGAGATATTAGAGACAAGGGATATATCTTTATATCTCATTTTTGAATGGGATAAAATTCACCGGAGGGACTTTAAAAAAATCTAAGAGTAACAGAATGTGGGTTTTAGATATTAATGAGCAGAGCACAACATGGGGTGTTAAGCGATGTGGTGGGTATATTGGAGATCAAGATTTTTAGGGTGTGGGAAGTAGTGGTTAGTAGGAAAATAAATTTTAACAGTGAGGTGATCAAATGATTCCATATGTTTAGTTGTGATCTCTGAAGGGTGAGTCTTGTCAAGAGACAATTATAAGAGAGGTGATTGAGGCGTTTGAGTGTTTTTTTCACACAAATCTTCAATTATCTAAATTATAATTCATGTTTAGGATTATTTTCATATTCATTGTTCTCTATGTCTATTAGTATATTTTTTCAGATTCTCCCCATATTTTTTTATCCACCACAATTGATTGATTTCTATTATTAAAATTATTTTTCATCATTTATTTTATTCTATTTGAGGTTTTTTATTTCTTACATTAGAATGTTTCTCAATTATTTTGTGGAAATTGAATAATTATTTTTTGATCGATCCTCTTTTGACCCAACAACTGGTATGAAAACATATTATCCATGTTTCTTTCAGATTGGAAATTGTTGATTCATGGCATGTGATTTCTATCCACATTTAATTGTTTAATGGAAAAATTAATTGTATTATATGGAATAAATGAGTTAAAATTATATTCCATTAGTAGAAAATGTATAAATTAATGAATAAAACTAGGAAAACTGAAGATGTTGAGTTATAGTGATTGGAAGAATGTGAGAGATATGGAAACATATATGATTCAGTAGAATTTGGATGAAAATACTCTATAGGATGTGATTAAAATGATAGATTTCGAGGATATCTACGAAAATATTTATTGAATGTATAAAAATAAATCCCTCAAAAATTATTTATAGATGAAAAAATGGTTTTAATGTTTCTGAATTATAGATAATGCATATTTTTATAACCATCTTGATGAGTTCTCCAATCTTATAGAAAATCCATCTTTAGTAGAGATTATGATTGATGTTAAAGGTAACATGATACCTATTTAAATTAAAGAAGAAGATGAAGATTTTCTTATATTTAGTTGGTTTTTATATTCATATGATAACCTTATCAAAAAATTTCTATTTGGGAAAGGCACACAGATGTTGGATGATGTCATTTCCTTTTTCTCATGAATGAGTCTTGGAAAAAGCCCAATGATAGAGAATCATTAGGAAATATTGGTATTATGGATATGGTAGATGAATTCAGTAATTAAATATTATAGTGAAATATAAGAATAATGTTCCAATTCTTTTTTGTGACAAGGATGGTCATGTGCAAAAAAATGATATACTTTGAAAATGCACAATGTTGAAAATAATGCGCATGACATCAATTATTAGGATATTTGTGCAATTAATATTTACGGTGAGGGTGATTTACATTCAATTTTAATTGATTTTCCTAGGTCAAATATATACCCCAAATGTGTGGTTGATTTAGAATAATCTTTTTATATTTCATCGAAGAAGGAATTAATTTCTTTATATGAAGAAGGTGAATTTGGTATTTTAAAAATGGAAATAGTGATTCTGCTAATTTCATTGGTGTTTGTGATATTTGAATCACTATGAATGTAGGTTGTATACTATAGTATATGGATGTGCAGCATGTTCTAGGTATATAAGATAATTTTTTATCAATATGTACTATTGATAATGATTATGGTAATGCATTGAGACTTTTAGACAGCTCAGAGTACGGTGACTAGAGGGAGAAATTTAATCCTGTAGGTTCTCTAGATTTTATGATGACAACAAATTATGGGATAACAAGATATTGTTGATTATTTTATTTTTAGTGTAGATACATGTATAATAAATAATTTTTAATTTAGATTTATGTTTTATGGGAGCTTCTATTTTTTGTTAGAGATAAAAATGGGGACATCATATTTTATATAGAGTTTGATAGATTGTGCAGTACAACCCACTTTTCATTGCAACTAGGTTTATTGGTTTCCATCTCAATTTTTTCTGAGCTGAATAGTGGAGATTTATGAGGTTCATCCTTCACCATTCGTGTGATTTTGGGTTTTTAAAGATATCAACTTTTCAAAATCAAATTTGTGGAATGTGAGATATATGAGATATAGGAGATTCATGATATACCATCATATCTCATTTTTAATGGGATTAGATTCATCGGAGGGCCTAAAATCGAAGGCAATAGCCATATCAAGTGTCATGAAGATATATATGAAGACTGTGAATTATGATTCATGCTTATATGTGGTGGGTAGGTTGGATAGATATGTTTTTAGTTCATGGGTAGTAGTGAGAATTGTAAAAATTTGGTTGTGTAATGAGGTGCAACAATAACGTCGAGTGTTCAGTACTGATATTCGAAGAGTGTGTCTTGAAATGAGATGATTATCATAGAGTCAATAGAGGTGTATTGGGGTGATTTTTTTCACATAGGTTTTATTTTCACACATTTATAATTCTTTTTCTGGATTTTACTTATATTTTATCTACTATCTGATTGTTAGTGGATTTCTTCAATGTTTCCCTATGGGTTTTTAATCTTATTAATTAGAGGTATTTTCTTAGTTAATTTATAATATCCCTATTTATTTGTTTCTATTAGTTTTATTCTCTTCATCTGCATTGGTGATTCTCAAAATTATTTTTTCAAAATTGAATAATTATCCTGGGATCAATCTGCCTCTGATCCAACAATTCCAAACACATCTACCACCTAAAAAATAAATTAAATCACCCTATTTACTAAAGTTAACCAAAATCCAATTTTTATACTGCAACACATTATAATAATGTCATTCCAAATGAATACATCCAAAACCAATGTAGGAGCCTGCTGAATATTAAGTTAGATGTGTGTGAACCCTTCTGAGCAGAGTATAATAACTCTCCACCACAGTGCCCCAAAATAAAAATGATTCTTTATATGTAGATATTCACCAAAACATATCTTGATGTAGATGAATATTAATCTTTTTGATAAATTTTTGGGTCTCAGATGAACCACCCAAATCTTATATGTAAATTAAAATGAATCTCACAAAACTAAAGGATAATCAATATATGAAGGATCCAGACTTTCCATTTAAAGAAATAAAATTCCATGGTGGAATATTATTATCATGCCACTAAGGAAGTGGAAAACCTAACACATGGGAGTTTGAACATGAAGTTGATTTATGGGTTCTTAGAGCTTCTGGATGATTTTGTAGAGGAATTAGAGAAACATAATATATAAGAAGATTCTACATGAATGATAAAAAATATGCACAACTAACTCAGACTGAATATTTAAAATTTCTCAAATATTTTTATACCATTAGATATTGAATATGGAAGAGGCCTTGATTTACCGCAAATCACTAGTTTTAGATTCATAAAAATATTCCCTCAAAATGTTATAGGAAAGTCGACATGACAAACCTGACCCAATATGAATCCACCATTTATGTTTACTCTACATTAAAAATTCATATTGCGTGTGAACCCATGAATATTCAATATTTACTACATCATATTGGATTCAAAAAACAAAAGAACCCATGGTAGAATTGGAAATCATAATGAACTTTTTTTAGATTTCATGAACCGTCACCATCCTCATTGGATATAACATGATTTACATGATGATTATAACAAGTTCAATCCTCTAAAAAACACCAATTTTTATTCTATAAATATTTAAAATTAAATTGCTTTTATTTTTTTCTTATCATTTTTGGAAGGAAGTGGCCCTTTTTTAAGGCTCAATTTCTCTAATATTCCAGGCTAATGCTGGGTTCCAATCAACTAGAATCTGTATCTGAAGTCCTATTTTTTCACCATATTCTTCATTATAGCATAAAATGAAATCTACTTGGATGTGAAGTATTGATCCACTTTTATTAAAAATTATTTTCATCTTGATCTTGGGAGGAGCACAAATCAGTTCGGGAAGTTCCTCTATACCGACAAAACAAATACCATAACTCTCAAGCTTGAGACATGTGAAGGATAAAAAATTCACAATATTTAGGCACAACATTTTAATAAAATTAATGCATAACTTGAAGAAATATGTGCTACTCATGTAAATAATTTTGACTTACATAATGGGCCTTTTCTTATTATTTAATATACAATTCACAATTTCCTATTCTAAGAATGAACTATCTCTTACAGTAAATTTTTCTATAATCTCAGGATGATTATTCATTCCCCTTTCAATTAAATTATTTTTTGTAATAACTATGATGATGGTATACTATGGTGTTTATGGATGATCTTAAGAGACTTTACGTATCCCATTGTTTTGGAATTTGAAATTTCAAATGTTTTATCTATTCTTATTTTATCACTAGATGATCAAACTGTATTAACATTAGAATATATCTTATATTTTATACTTTACATTTATCTCCCCATATTTACTAGATCACATGTTCATGACACTTATGTCTTCCCCATTTCCTTTGATAATGGGGAGTGTCTTAACATAAATGTAATTTGAGATATATAATTATTTAGATAGGGGAGATTAGAGGTTACAGTGAACATTTAATCCCTCTATTAAAACAAAAACAATCTATGAGAGAGTAATATAGGTCAATTTCTCTTAATTACACATAAAATAAAACATAATAATTGGAATATTGATTTAACAATAAACATAAGTGGATATTTGAGGTTTGGAATCTTCTTCAAAAATAGTATTTAAAATTAGTACAGTTTAATATACTAATTATTTTTTTTATTTAACCCACCATAAAAAAGGATGAACACATCTATGACATTGTAATATCTAGAGACAATCTTGATTCCCACAATTAGTAAATTTTTGGAGATAAAAATTATTTTTATGAGTACCATGTCACTGGTGGATCAACATCAACATAAATTACAATATATTAAATATAAAATTACATAGTGAAATAAAAATTCTATCACCAAAAATTAAAATAATATAATATCCCAAAACATTAATCTAGAGATCAATATTGAAAAAGGTGAATAAGGAATAAAATTATAACTAGAGTTATTAGACATTCACACCACTCACAGTATGGTAAGAATTATATTTTGGGAGGATACTATAAAGTATAAAGAGATATGGATCTTGTGGAAGCCCTATAGAAATAATCCTAAGACTCATTAGGATAGTTTGAGGACAAATACATCAAATTTAAAAATAAATTGTGATGTGTTAAAGTATCTAATATTTATACCACTAACAATTAAGCGTAAATTAAAACTTTATTAAAAGATCATAAGAATAAATCCCATGACTATGAGAGATCATAATTTCCATTTTTAGTTCATTGAAAAATAAATACCCGTAGTAGTAAATCTTATGTTATATTTTGAGAATAAATTAAATCCACAATAGGTATTTTGTATAGATTTTATAATATTCCCACTACCATAAATGTTTTTTACATTCTATATTAAATATAATATTTATAAGTTTTAAAACTAAAATTTAAACCCAATAATCACTCTCTCAAATCAACCACCAAAATTGGTTCTGAAAATCCAAAAATATCATTTGATGGAAAACATAATAGGAACACTACTCATTAGTTTTGGAATCTACCATTTATTAATAAAACTACTTTAGAATTTTAAATATATCCACCCTTTCCACTCAATATTATGGATATAGAATTTTAATTTTCATTTATTTGTTTAAAACATATTTCCATGATTTACAATAAAGTAACCATTCATTAAAAAATGATAATTAAAACTATCCTAAAAAAATTGTACACATTATTTAGAGAATCTTATTTTAATTTACTAAATCCCATAATAATTAAACTAAATTAAATGAGTAAAACTTTAATATTACCTCGAGTGATATTAAATAACATGGACTAGTATCGTAAGAAAAATCCAATTCAGAACATATAAAAAAATTAGATAGGGCTTCTGGATTTCCATAATTTGGCTATACGATATGTAGAACTATGTGTTAAACATGAAAAATAAATTGGAAGGGCAGGAGAACCAATTTTATGGCCTCTACAAAATTTATTTGCATCCTGGGAAAACTGTGTGCCTAATTTTCTCCCTTCCATTATACTCCCAAAATATAGAGAACTTCTTGATAAGCCATAAAATACAATATTATCTAGATCACCACCAATCTAAACTAAAAGTTACAAAGAGTAAATAAATAAATATCAAAATTCATAACTCATAAATTTATATCCCATAGAAGCTCAATATTTAGTGAGAGGGTAATTTAGAAATACTCTTCCGTCTCTTACCACTCAGGATGTAATGACCATACCTCCATCTACTAGACTCATCCAAATTGAAAGGGGTGGTGCAAAACCTAGTCAATAAAATGAGGCATGGTTTTGATACCATTTCTTCACAAACCATACCTAGGCATACCCTTGGACAGAGATCCCAGGAAAACACAAAAAACTAATCATCTTTTCATGTTCCCTATCTCCCTATTCTCCTGAAATGTTCTACAGAATGGAAATGAAAAAAAAGAAACAATTTTTCCTAGATAAAAATAATAATAAAGGTTAGAATCTTCTATAGAAATTATGGCATACCTCATCCTTATGGTATAAATCTACTTTATGGAAAATAAGTAGAAAATTAATTTTAACTAAGAATAAAATCTAGGCCATCATTGATAACCACTAAAAAACAATCTATAAAATTGTAATAAAATATATCTAAAGACATAAGGATAGCCGTGTTGGATGATATGACAACAATATAAATCAATATATGCCAAAAAAAGCACCCAACCCAATATATTTATGACTCTACAATTCACCATCAAATCTAAAACTCTGAGTGATCCATGAGAGAAAAGAACTAATCCTAATCATGAAAATGATTTGATATATTATGGTATAAGTATATAGTTTAGTAGTCAAGCCATTAAAACCACATTGAAATGAATCAACCATGGATAAAATATTCAAGGAGTGAGTGTTTATAGAAAAATCATGAAGTATGTTTCAAATTATATTTTAAATAAATTAATAAAAAATCATTTTTAATACTTTTATTTATTTCAAAAATGGTTGTTATTAATGTAAACATTAATTATAGAATAACAATTCAAGATGGATCACAAATTTAAGAAATTAAATGTAGTTAAAACTATGTTTGAAATGATACATTACATATTTTTATAAAAACAAGGTATGAATGATGCATATGAAAACACATTATAACTAGAAAATGAAATGATCACAAGAATAATGGGAGCCAAAGATCTTTGTGTACAGTCAATTATGATTATATACCATTACCAGAACAAAATACCCACACCAGAAAATAACTAACCCACCATATCCCTTAATGTATCCCTAACTAGCCTAACTGAGATAAAAAATATCATAAACAGAATAAAGACAATCACAGTGTGAATAGATTGATAATTTTCATGAAATAATTCAATATTTCCCCATAGATTTCCAAACTAAATAGCCATGGATTTTTTTGATAATTAAATGGTTCTGATAAAATTTACATAAAAACTGTAATATAATAAATAAGAAGATTATCCTCATATACTGTAACCATTCATAGAAATATTCCTTATATTTCATTAATAATAATAATAATAATATATAACAAACCCCCTCTAGACAAATTATCTAATAAAAAAAGTAATTCCAATTTACAGATAATCTTTCGGTAATGTTCCGAGGGTGGATTTTCATTCAGAAAATCCACTTCCAATGATAAAATTAGAAGTATATGCGTTCTTTAAATGACATTTAATAACATCCATTTCATGAATCACAATGAACATAATTATAAAGTTAGTAATGAATCAAAATTACAATTTGAATAATAAAACACCTCTAAAAATCATTAGAAACATTTAGAATGACCCTTAAATAATTGTAACAACACTTGGTGTGCGTGGTTGTGTAAATACATTTAGAACCATATTTCCAAAATGATAAATCATTTATATTGAAATGAAAATAAATTGAAACATTATTTTACATTACAAAACACTTATACCAACAAAATAATATCATTTAATAATAACAGAATAAATTTAATAACATAGTAAACAATCATTCAGAAATTTTTAGTCTAATGTAAATAGTAACATATACTAAACTAATAATACAAATATGATTTTCTCCATATTGTGTATATAAAACCAATGAATAGTTAATAATTATCCTTAGAGAGAAAAAGGGAACCAATAAACAAAAAAACAAGAAAAAAATTGATCAAAGGTCTGCACAAGGTCACCATGATCATTATAAGGTATAAGAATAAGATGGGAAAAAAATAAGTGTGGATTAGAGAGGGATAGTGAGAGGATACCATAAGAATACAACATTGGTACTTGAATAAACAACATTAAATCACCATAGGATGAAGGGGAACCAAGTGATATAGCCCTCTAGGCTGATGTAGTTGAATTGGGTAGAATCGGAGGGTTTGTGGTAAACAAATTGGGGATGATATATTAGAAATTTAAAATTATAAAATAACCAGGATGATGTCATGGTTCTCTAAACCATGCTCCAACCGTGTAGTGTATTACAACATGATATTTTAGAATTGTTTTTTCCATGTTAAATATGATGTGTTTTATAGATTTATTTGTATGAAATACCAAATTTAGATTAACCATGTGATAATAATGAAGTATATTTAGAATTTTATTATAAAAAAATAAAAAATAGATTATACATTGATTTTTAATTGGATCAAATTAATGAGAAAAAAAATTGAACGAAAAATAGATACATTTCATAAAAATGTCTTTATTTTGTTAATGTATTTTTATTTTAATAGATTATATTAATAATTCTCTATAAATTACTCTATTTAAGCTATTATATTATATATCTAGTTAAATTAATTAACATTCACTACAATTTATCTATTAGTGAATGAATGAGTTTGAAGTCATATTATTATTTAAAATAAATTTTATAAAAAAAGGTGTTTCATTGGATTTTTTATGTTGATATTATAGTTAATTTGTTCCAATTTTATAAATTTAATTTAAAATATGGATATAATTTTAAAATGAAAATGTAAAATTTATCCTAGAGAAATGTTTTGGGATTTTTCTAAAAATATTTAATTTATAGTGAAATGTAAAATTTATCCTAGAAAAATGTTTTAGGATTTTTCTAAAAATATTTAATTTATAGTGAAATGTAAAAATGACATTTATTTTTCAAAACGCCCAATTGTTTTCATCATATCAAGTAATTTATAAGTTTAATTTCTGAGGATTTTATTTGAAAGAAATATAATAAATTTTTTATTAAAAATAATATAATTAATTCCATAGTAATTATTATTTATATTTTTTTGTATGTTCTTTTTTATGCTTAAACACATTTTTATAAAAAGAAAATTCATTTCATTTTGCATGCTTATATTAAAAAAATTATTTCACATTAAAAAAATTGAATATTAATAATTTTAATTTAATATTTAGAACAAGGAGGTTAAATTTTATTAATTAGTTAAGTTTCATTATTGGTAAGTATGATTAGTAAATTTGGTGAAATTTGTTTCAGCACAATAAAATGGAAAAAGTACTAAATTTATCCTAAATATTTTTGATATGATAAAAAATATCGTATTAATTATTATTTTAGGATTTTATTATGCATATTGTCACCATAAATCTTCATTTTATTTATTTAGTTCTAATTTACAATGAGCAAAATACTTATTATATTTAAATGTTCAGAATAATTACTAGTGTGCCACTGCCTGCACTTAAAAAAGGGAACCACCTAAAATCTATTATAAAAACTACATTAGCCCTTTATATTGACCAATATATTCAAAAATAAACTCCCAATGTTAGTACCCATGAATTATAGTTCATGGTATCTCCCAAAAAAGAAACATAGAAGGCTTAAGGTGTCGTCCAAAAGAGGTTTTGTAATAATATGTATAACACAAAACAGAGTTCATTCATGTTTTTTATTCCATAATATTCATTAAAATAATCACAAACATTGTAGTATAATGACATCAATATTTAAAATATACTAAAAGTTTTATTAATATTATGGATTTTCAACTCCATTTCCATCCTATGTGAAATGAAAACATTTTCAATGTGTACATGTAGACTACTATCTCCAGGAGGTGATGTGTTTCAGTTTTCCTCACATTTTTTGATGGATGACTATATAATTCGATTAAATTAATATATATTATATTTATTATATAACAATGTTTTTGAAAATATGAATTATTATTTCACTTTGTTTTTTCTATCAATTAAAAAAATGAAAACATTACTCATCATCACCTACAAACTACATTGTCCAAGAAATGATGCAATTAATTATTCCTTAGCACCCTATATAGGTGGTTAAAAATTTCCATATAATAAATATATTTGTTATTTGTGAAATTATATATATTCTCAACATTTTTAATCCATTTAAAAGATCTTGAAATGAATCCTTTAAATCAAAATTTTCATGCAAAACATATCATTTTCACACAAATAATGATTTTAATGAAGAATTGATAATAAAATAGTAAATGAAAAGTTGAAGGGAATGATATATAGTAAGATATATATAACCGTTCTTATAAAATATACGTATAATAAATATTAATTAATTTTACCAGTAGCTAATAGAATGTATTAAGAGTGTCAGGATTTATGGTAAGGGTTCCTCATATAAATATTGTTTCATTGAGACATGTTTCTTTATATTCATGTATTTGGGGTTATATAGTGTACACAATACCCATTTAAAAAATTATATCACTAATTATTTTATATTCATACTATTTATTTTTTTATTTTATTTTAGTTTTCACGTGTTTTTTATGATTCAAATGTTTCTAAAGAGGTACGTGTTTATAATAAAATCTCAGATCATTTCGAGATCGCTTATATTAAAATTACATTGTATAAAATTATCTGATAATTATCTAACCAAAAACATACATTAAATTATCAACTATTTATTTATATATATTTTCTATTTTAAACTATTTTAATGAATGAGAATAATTTTTTTATAAAAATTGAACTAAATTTCTCTTTTTTGTTGGAAATCATTTTCTACGATGTCTATATTTCTAAATTTTCTAATGAATGTTCCTATTTAACATTAAATGATTTCTATTAGGTTTTTTCTACCATCCACGAATTCCAATAATATATTTTAAAAGATAATATTTTTATAATTTTCTATATGAGTTTTATTTTAAATTCATTACTAATGTGTGAAAAAAATACTTATTTTAATGCTTATGATTTTTTTTGACTTTCACTTTTATATTTTTAGAATAACTGGAAATCATATTTGAAAATATTAGGATAATGGGTTTATTTATCATAAATATTTCCCCATGTCGAACTTATAGATTTTTTTTAAAATATGAAATATTAGAGAAATAAAAATTGTAACCAATATTAAATGATTAACTTGGACCATGTCAATAAAAAATATCCTTTACCTAGAATTAATGTCCACCTTGATCAGCATAGAGGTGTAAAATTGTTTCATAAATATATTATATTTTAAGATATCACCTATTATATGTTAAAGAGTCAAATTTTCATTCAAATGAATCCAAAATTATATATTCTTATTATGATTATTTGGTAATTCACATAGGGATTATAAATGTTATAATAATGTTCCTAAATCTTTTGAATTGTTTATTTTATAAATCCATCAAAATAATTATAATTGATTTTGTGAATGATTTTTAAATTTATTTCTATTAAAATGATGATCTTGAAGAATTCATTGGTAATGTGTTAATTTAATGAATGATATTAACTATATTCAATGTGGTTTAAATTTCATTTATTGATTATGGATGTAAAATTCCTAGTTCATGTGGTTTAGGAGAAAGGAATATATACTGATCATTAGAATATAAATTTTTACCTATATTAGGAAAAATAAATTTTTGTAGTTAGTAGTTTATGAGGAATAAATAATATTATAATATATTTTCTTGATATTTTGTAGGGTTGGTATCTCGTTTGAATTCATTTGCATGAAATATAGGAATATTTCAATAGAATAATAAATGTAAAAATATTTTTATGAGTTAAACTAGAGATTGATAGTAGATATTTTTTTCACTAACTTATAGCATGTTGACATATATGAAATGATTTTTTATACCTCTTGTTAGGTTTTTATTTCTATTTTATGAATCATTATTTTTTAGTATCTTATACTTCTATATAGTTGTGTAATCCTGAGAAAAAAAAACGCACCCATGAATTTAGATTAAAATTTACTATACATGAATTGAAGTGTTGGAGGAAGTATATTTTTAAGGAGAAACAAATTATGTATATACATAAAAAGAGTATGAAATATAACCTCTATTAGGTGGATAAAAACCATCAATAGAGATGATGAGTTGTGTATTTACATAACATTGAAATAGGTAAGGCTTACACCACAGGTAAATTTAATGTTGTCCCAATTGCTCATATAGGGAAATTTAAACTCTAGGTTTTGAAGAAATATTTGGAGGAAAGATATTTTATGATCCAATTTTTAGTATTAAATGTGTATATTAATGAAAAAGAGAGTTTGATATAAATTTTCATGTGTCAATGACACACCATCCATGGTTGATCAGATCTATTATGTAGAAGTGTATAATTATAAATGAAATTTTATGATTAATATTCTAAATGGGAATGAGATGATGGAATATCAGCCTCAATATAGTTGGGGAAATATTTTTTTGAAATAATTTATGGGATTATATTTCCTTGAGAAAAGAGGTTATAAGGGATAGTCCTTATACTAGTTTGGAAATCCACCATAGTTCCACTTCATCAAACAATGATATTAAACATCAATATTGGTTACCTTAGAAGAGATTTGAAGTTACTGATTATGTTTCTTATCACATTAAATATAAAAAAGTTGAGGATGACCATCTAAATCATGTCATTTTATTGAAGCCCCATCCAATTCCTATATACAATAGGGATGAAAAATCCATTTAATTTGTGATCAGATTACCATGGTAACATCTAAGGATTTATTCTATATGTATGATTATTGATTGATTTAAAAAATCAACCAACATTTTAACATCATGAAATTTTTGAAAGTGGAATATCTTGTAAATAGTTTTGTTAAGAATATAACTAAGTTTCATTAATTTTCATGTAAAATTATAAATAATCAAGATACTCAATTCCTATCATAATTTTGGAAGATTCTTCATAATATTTTGTGTATCACAATGAATCTTAGGCTAATATATTTTCTAAATTTCAATAGTTATATGAAACAAGAAATTTATATTCATGAAGATATTCTTCGTGATTATTCTCATAACATTATAGGTTCAAGGGAGAAAAATTTATCATTAATTGAAATCTATTATAATAGAAACTATCATTCATGAATCAAAAATGATTTATTTGAACAATTTTTTATCATCCATGTTGGTACCCCTTATGTTGGGACTAAGTGGTTTAATTATTATAATTATAAATAATATATTTTTAATAAAAATGAAAATATTTGTGGTTAATCTAGAATCTTATGCTGATGATTCAAAGTCATAAGAGATCTTATACAAATCTGTGTAGTGAAATTTTTTAATTTTTTTATTAGCAGTTATTTCCTAGTGTTTCCCATCGGTTTGGAAATTTGATGTTATAAATGGAATTAAATATTAAATTAAGCTATATAGGATTAATGTTTACTATGGAATGGGTTTTCAGGATGGAATATTGGATATATTTACCTCTTCTATTGATATAGATTCATAGAATTTTCCATGTATCCTAGAGGAAGATGTACCATACTGATATTTTGAATGTAGTTGATTGGAATGATTTGGATTTTGGGTAGGAATAAAATTTTATAATGTATTTTTCTTTAATTCATGATCACCATGATGAATTTTCATAGGTAAAATTACTCTCACTAGTTATTTTGATATTACATAACAGTCCCCATAACCATCAGACTTAGAATTAGGAATTCATGAAGAGGGAGAAACAAACTCATCTTGTGTCTAGAATGGATAACTAATGAATTTGTTGATATAAGAAGTAGTATAGTGGGGGATAATTTATTAATGTTTTACCCTAATTGAATTGTGGAAAAGATGAAAAACATCCAAATTTATTCAATTGAACTTCCTAATCACAAGATATTTGAGGCTATCCTTGAGGTTTTAGATCATGTATAATTTCATAATTAATTAATTATTATAAAATTCCCCACATAGAAAATTTTAATTACCATAACAAACAAAAAATCAATCATTAGTCATCTAATAGAATACCAAATTATTTTTTCTAAAGAACATGAGATAACCTTTAATACCAGACATATTTTGATAACATTATACACAATTTACATAAATTATATTTCACATTAAAATGTTTATTCTAAAACAAATAAACCCAGTTATAATTCAAATATTTTTTATGTAATATTCCCCTATTTTGTTTCAAATAAAAATAAAGTATAATGGGAAATTATTGAGTAAAATAGTCACATTAAATTTCAATATTTTCATTAAAAATGATTGATATTTAAAGTTAACATTGTTATTTTTTCAGATATACTTCACCTGCTTGAAAATTTATTTTCAATTTTAATTTTCCTTTATTAAAATAGTTATCCAAACCAAAACACTAAAAAATATAATAAATGAAATAAAAAAAATAAAATAATAATAATTAATCAGTAGAATAAATTTATATAGTAGAAATAAAACATCAACTCATCTATTTATTTTTAAAATAACAATTTAAACCCTCACAATATCATTAATAATTACATCATCTTCCATTATCTAAATTTAAAATGTTATGTTTTTTAATCATTTAAACATTAGATTTTATATTATGTTCAACATTTTTAGCATTTAATCAAATTATTAAAATAAGAATATCAACAAAAATTAATTAAAAATAAATTCCATATCATTGAAAATAATTTAACTTTCCAAAAAACTTGAATAAATTAGTAAATACTAAAATCCAAAAAAATTGATACAAAATAACTCAATTAAATACCAAGAAGAAAAATATATATCTTACCTCACTCTAAGTGATCAATATACTCTATGATAAAAAGATTTCCTCTATTAAGAATTCACTGAACCATTATAGTCACCAAATAAGAAAAATATGAGATAATTAGAATATGATAACCACTAAACCTTTATTTCTACACATAAAAGGACTATGATCATATAACATATATTTATAAAAAGATAGATCACTTAAGATATCATATTTCAAACAAGAAGTGAACTAGAAAAAATCATTTAATGTAGGTGAAGAAGGGGATTGATCCAAGAGAAAAAATTACATCAAATGATACCCTAGGAATTTGAAATTATTTGTTTTATATAAAATATATATTACTATATATTTATAATATTAATTTATAGACTAATTAATTAGATTATGTTGAAATTAATACAAAAAAACATTTATAAAATCCCATATAAATGAAATAAATCATCATCCATTTCGTGGGAACCATGAGAGGGTCAAAAAAATACCTAAGAAAACAATATTCAATGAAATTCCTCAAAATATCCCTATATATTGGGGATGAAATCAAATGTGACAAAACATTCTACATTTAACATAATAGCATATCATCCCGTATGAAAATTGACTAGTGAGTTTAGTATTTAATAAAAAAATCTATTTTTCTATCACTGGTATAACCATTTATGGTTATCGACTATAAATTTCATCATCGAAGAACCATGAAGATGTTGGGTGTCCCTATCCATAGAATGCATTGATCTCCAATAATAATGAGAATGAAAATCATTATAAACATTTATGTAAAGAATGATACAAACCATTGTAAAACAGTGAAAACCATTTTACCCTAAAATTCAACGCACATACATATAGTTGATTTACAGGAACCCCAATGAGACTCCAAATGAAACATAACACAGGATTAGTAACAAGAGTTTCATTAAATATCATGTTTATGTGATTTAGAATCATTAAGAGTCTAAGAACAACAAACACCAATGGTTCACCTATAAATTTGATTCTAACGAAAATTGAAATAAAAACCCATTCAAATATCATTTATTAACACACCCTATACAACAATTGCAATTATCTACTTCATCTTTATATGAGTATGACACTTTATCGAAGGTGTTATACCTCCTACAGAAACAACTTCATTGATAAACCATACATAGAAACTACCATAGAAGATAA
The DNA here is from genome assembly GCA_963277665.1 of Viscum album. Taxonomy (NCBI): domain Eukaryota; kingdom Viridiplantae; phylum Streptophyta; class Magnoliopsida; order Santalales; family Viscaceae; genus Viscum; species Viscum album. The sequence continues at coordinate 1,265,025,740 of OY728129.1, read as the reverse complement.
TTTGTGAGGCTATATCTAAAGAAATATAGATTAAGAGGAAAACCATTTGGGAAAACAATGAATTTTGAATACCCCAATGATGGAATAAAATAAAACATGATTGAATAGGGGAACCAAAGAGAATAATGAGTAATATTAAAATAACTAAGTAGTTGATGAAAATGTACTAGAGCCTCCACAGATTTCTTCCACATTCATAATCCCATAACACTATAGAAACCATAAATTATGATTAATATATTGTAAATCATGATTATATATATAAATATCATAGAATGATAGTGAAAATGGACTATGATAATTGAAAACATAAATTACCCACCATCTCCGAGGGATAAACGATAAAAAATTACAAGATAAACATGTAACTATAAAACCACTTATATATTAATATATGAGGATTTCTAAAATGATCTATCATATAATTTTTCTAATATCATAATCCCAACATATAATCACACCATTGAGTTGATGAAAATATGGGGAATAAATTATTTTTAGTGATAATGAGTAGAAAACTATGGTAAAACAAAACATGAACAAGAACATGTGGAATTGAATCACTAAAAGGAAGAACATAGAGAATCAAAATTTTAATAAATATAAAGGTGTACATATAATGGGAATCTTGAATGGAAGAAAAAATTATTACCATGCCAAAAAAGATGAGATATAGAGGAATGTGATATAGTTAGGTGAGGCTACAAATAGGGTGGAGGAAAAGCTAACATCCCAAATGAGACGAGTCAAAGCGGAATTCTAAGGAGTGGATCAGTTCCATCCATTTCAACTAAAATTATATAATAGTAAAATATATAATTTACCCTATTAAATTAATATACATGTAATACACTTGGTGTAACGCCCTAATATTTTATGATATAATTTCTAAATAAATTTAATTTCATTGATAGCTTACGATTCACACAACCCCTAATCCAAGTGAGCTTTAATATTTTGAACAATTATAATTTTTTTAAATTTCTTATTGAATTTGAATAATTATATTTTAAAAGTATGTATATAGGTTTAATATAAAGAAAATAAATAAGTACATAATTTTTAATAGTCATTATATGTTTTAAAAATACATTTTTTTAAAAAATGGATTTTAGTGTTTTTTTTAAGAAAATGATATTTGTAATTTTTTTCCAATTTATATTTTTTTTTAAATATTGTAGATAATTTTCAAATTCAACATATAAAATTTGTGATTCATTTTAATTTTTTATAATTTTCTAAAAATATTATTTTATTTAACTTTCTAAGAAGATAAATTTTTTACTAATTAGTGAAATAATGGTTTTTATTGAAAATTTTATTTTTTTAGATAATTTAAATAGATAAATGTTGATTTTAAATGGTATTAAAATTTAAATTATTTAATTTATAATCTAATTAATATAATTGGTTTTAATTATACATGAATTACCATATAAAAACATGTATACATATAGATGCATTTGTTCCCTGAAAAAAACATTTAATTATGTTTTTCTAGTTCATATAAATGTTAATGTATTCCATAATTTGATATTTAATATTACGAAATTTATTAATGATTTTTAATTTTAATATAGAAATTTCATCACAAGTATAATTTTATTTTGTTTGTAATTGGTAGAAAAAAAATTCACCATGATTATGGTTAAAACATGGTTACCTGGGGTGGGGTTGTGAAGCCAAAATATAAAGAAATATTTCCAATTAAAATGAATAACTAATATTTTATATAAATATAGAACCCTTATAATATACCACATTCGAACCCTTGTCCATTTGGAAGCATTTATCACGAATTTGATATTGTTATATTTTATTCTTTAAAATATTTCCATTTGAGTCCTCTCTCCCACATATAAAAGGACACCCCACCATTCACTTATTTACACCACATTGAGACTTGTAACTCAAGATAAACTGACCGAAATATATTCTAAACTTTTATATACATTAATTTGATGTTTTTTTGCTTCTTATAATACTATTTTAAGCTTCTTTATGAAAGGATCTTGGAGAGGCTAACTAAAGGAGGTGTAATAGTCTTACCCGAACACTTTCAATTTATTTCTTCTTCTTCCTACTATAAAAAAATGGAATTAATTATTTGAAAAAAATATAATAACTATTATTAAATATTATTATGGATATGGAACAAAAAATATTCACCTCTATTTTATCAAATGGGATGTGAATCCATCACTTGTGCATATGTGTAGACCACGACATACACATATGAATAAAATTATATTTTCATCACTATCATTCATCGATGATTATTATTATGGGTTCAATGTACATATAATATATTTATTTAATTGTTATTATTATTATATATTTATAATATCATACCTACATTCTTAACTTCCAATCTTCTCGAAAACAATAACCTCTCTCGTGCGTACATGTGGACTACCACCACTACGAAGTGATGTGATACATATTATATTTGTTATTTAGATGGATGATAAAAGGATATGATTAATTTATATTTAATATATATATAATTAAATAATGTTGAATTATTATCTACCTTCGATGCAAAAAAAATTTAAAACAATATTCAAGCATAAGTATAACTATCCATTTCTAGGAATGATGTTATTCATTTTTTAAATCTCTATAATTTATGAATAACATTAAATATTTTTAATGAATATTTGTTATATTTATATTATTTTCAAAATTATTGAGAGAAATGAACAATGATCAATGTACCTGGACCAGAACTATGGAACTGTAATTGTAATGAAAAATGAAACAATTTTTACACCCAAAAATGAATATTTTAATAATTACATTTTAATAATTATGTTGTAAGGGGGTAATATATGATGTTTTATGTATATAAAATATTATGCAATATAATAATAAAAAATTTAAAAATTTTATATAGGATGATATAAAGCCTTCAAGGAATGTTGGACATGAGGAATGTGATTTACATTATAATCCCATTTTTAATCGGAATAGTTTTTTATTATGATTCTAATAAAGAAATTTCATGACCTACCAAAAAATAATATCATGAATTTTTTCACATATAGTTATTTCTATATATTACATTTTTTATTTTATTTCCATATCTTGAATTACTCAAAATATGGAAATAATGATTTTAAGGAAAATAAACTTTAATTATCTATTTAGTCCAAAATACATTTTCTTCCATGACCTTATTTCCACTAAAATACATTAAATAATGTTTTAATGTTATTATATGATTTTTAAATTCATTTTAACCATTTTTAAATTTTAAAAAATTTGCTTTAGTGTATTATTCTTTACATTCTTTGATTTAGGTACATCCAATTTTTTGCTGAAACTGTAAATGAAGTATTTGTTTTAACATAAATAAAGAGAAATAAATTTTATTCAATCAAAAATTATATTTTAATTTAATTATACATTACATGTGTACAAGGTTTTTTTATAGAAAATTATTTTCTTAATATTTGGTAATTTTTTATATTTTAAATATGTTACTTTAATTTAAAAATTGATACATTCTAGAAGAAATGTTCTTGTTGACTTTTAAAGTCACCAGACATATATGATAACATGTATTGATTTTAATTGTGACTTAATGGGTATGTGATCAAAATATAATAAACAATTTCATTCTCTAGATTTCATATGATGATTATAATTTAAGGATGATTCTATGAAACTTGTTTCATTCTTTCAGGATAATTATGCTTTGAACCCAATTTATTTTCCACATGTTAGACTATATTGAAATGTTGAAATGTTTAATAAACATATTTCCTCTTCATGGGTTATTATGTTAGGATTATATTATGAATTAGTTCCATACATATGTATTATTTTCATTATGTGCATGCACTGTATTGTGTATATATGGATATCTCAAGAGATAAAGTTTTTAGGAATGTGGAGTGAACCCAATTAAATAAGAGACTATTTCTAATATGATAGTATTGAGAGTTATAATTTACTAATATGATTGTAAGTTAGTGAACCCAATCAACCATTATAATCTTATTTGTAATCTTTAACTACTAAATAAATGTTTTTTCATTTTTTGTGTATGAAAAAACATATATCTTGAACTAATGTAATGATATTATGACCCATGATATAGTATTATTTAAGGATCAATTTATTATTAAATTATAGTGTTTATGAAAAAATTCAATATTTTTTATCTACGATGTCCATTTATGGTTTTCAAATAATATGTTCATGTTATAATACCCTAAATGTAATATTATTCTTATGTTATTCATGATGTATTGTTTTTTTACCTTTATCGATCATCTAATATCACCACATGTTCTGTTTCTATTTTCCAGGTTATAAAGAAAGGTAATATGTACGATATGTCCTAGAATGGTGATTTTTTAGAACCTAATAGGAGATAATGGAGTTTACTTATTAACTGGATATTTATGTAGCCAATTTTATAAAGATACAAAACCTATATGATTCTAACATAGATATTAATTCTATGTATTGAATTATAGGTCACTATATATGAAAATATTGCAATTTTTAGTAACCATTGGAATATTTGATGAGAAAAATTAGTAATTATTAACTTTATTATAATATTTATAAGATAAAATATTAATTTCTTGTAAAAAAGAGAGTTTTTTTCTTAGAAAAATATATATTTATAGACTTTTAAAGTGATCATGATTTATGTGTAGATATATATGTTGTTAATATTCATGAAACGAGTAGGTTGAGTATACCTTGGCCATAATTATTGGAAATTGTGATTTTTTCTTCATTGCACACCTAGTTTGACATTCCTAGGAGATAGGCTTTAGAGAAATTAAATTTAATTTATGTGACTTAATAAACGATTTGAAAATATTATGATCATGAATGAAATAAGTTAAAAATTGTGTGTCACGAATTAAAAATAATGAGTTAAAATTTATACAACTTATTGTTTTCAGTATTATGTGGTTTCCCATTATAATTATGTTTTCTCACACTATGGTATTTGGGTTTATTAAATGGATGGAACCTAAAGTAATCAAGTTAATGAAAAATATAATTTAAAACGATATTATTTTTCACCCAAGAAACTAAAATTTTTTAGACTAAATTTAAAATCATATTGTTATTATTATGTAACATTCTGAATCTATTATTCATGTTGAAATTTTAATAATGTAATGAAGGGAACAATATTTTGTGATTCCTTTAGTGGGAAACATCAACCCTCTTTCAGTGAGTTTTCCTATCCATATTTTTAGTGATATAGAACAGTACTAGTGAGAAATTATTTTTCATTCTCTACTGTTCAAAACCTGAAATTGTTATTTTCTTTTTTTATTATTAATGAGGATAAAAATGTCAATTGTTTACTCTTATCAACAACACAGGGCAGTGAGAAGATATTTTCTCAATGGAGTGTGATGAGTTTAGGAGTCTATTATTCAATATTTACTATTCTAATATTCTTCATATGAAAATGGAGAAGGAATAACTTAAGATAAAGTATAATTATGTAGAATCTCTCAATACATATGAAGGAAACATTACAAGATTTTCATGGTACTCTTTTGGTATTTTAATCCATTTTAAAAGTATGTTTGATCGATTCTTTAGTAAATAAAAACCAATCCATTTAAGGGATTTATCCATAAGGGAATTCATAAGATATAAATATATTATTTATTGTGATTTTTAGGTTAAAACAGAGATTGGAGTTACCCATAATTTTCTTGGTTTTGATAAGATTAAATAGATGGAATTCAAATAAAATTATAAAATCCATGGAGAAAAGAATTTGATATTTCCTCTATTCTAATTGCGATGAAGTAAACATGGAGAACATTATCAAAAGAGTACATGTAAACTTTTTATGTGTGCAATGGATGTTTATTAATAAATAGAAATCAAAATTGATGACAAGATACCATTAATTGAAATAAATAATGAAAAAGTTCAATTGAATTCCCCACCCACACTATAGTGTTTCAAATCTAAGGAATATAGTAATTTTTATAGCCTCTTTCTAAATTTGTAGGTTAATGATGATGATCGATATAAGTAACCTCTCAAAATAAAATAAAAAGGGAAATCTCATGTGATCACAATTATTTATGAGGGCTATGATAACGACAGTGTGAAATATAGACATATCATCTACTCTGGAATTGTAAATGTCATATTTTATTCTGTATCTAGGTTTTCTTTTATATCAGATGGATTTGAAAAGGGTATCACAATATCAAATCATTGATTAGTTGTTTAATTAGTAGTGATTAACCATAATGAAAAAAAAATTCACATCTCAAGTCTTTGAATATTCTTTAATTGGAGATTATAGTATTGTCTATCCTTCAACTATAATTATTTTCCTCTAGTTGAATTTGATGTTATCCTATGAATGGACAAGAATTATTTATATAAATCCCAAATCATTTTAAAGATTTTTTTTTTCAAGTTTGATAATTGAAATAATCTTACGATCATCTATACATGAGATGATAAATACCAACATTGGTTTTAAATCTCATACATTACACTATTCATGATTCCTATAAAAATTTCAATTCATCTTAGATGGTTTGTGAAAAACTCATCATCAAAGATATTCATCTGTATGATATTTTATTGTTGTCTTTCTAGAAATGTTTCATTGTCTTCCTTTGAATCCTGAACTATAGTTTACAATAAAAATTTTACCTAATGATACAACTAATTCAATGAATCTATATAAAATAGTCCCAATTGAGTTGAAGAATTTGATAAAGATACTGTAGGACAATCATAACATGGGATTAATTTAGAAAACATTTTCACCGTGGGGTGTACAAATTAATTTCATTAATAATAAATTTGGATCAATTTGACTCTACATTTATTATGAATAACATAAAAATATGAAAATATAGAATAAGAATCCTCCTCTCTATATGGATGACCTATTTGATCAAGTATACAAAGCTGAAAAATTTTCAAAAATTGATCAGTGTTATAGGTATCATAAATTGAGGTTCAGTAAAGAGTATAAAATAATAAAACCTTATATATATGGTATGAACACTATGTATTAATAGTGAAACCATTTGTTCCTACTAACTTTGTTTCAATATTCAAGGATATAATGATTATAGTTATCGAAGATTACCTTAAAAAGTTTGGGGAAGTCTTTATAAATGAAATTATTATACATTTAAATAGAAAGTAAGTACATAAAGAAAACTTGAGAATTTTATTGAGTACCATAACAAAGGATAATTTGTATAAAAAATTTTACAAGCTTGAAACCTTACAACCCAATGTTTAATTTCTGTATCATATGAACTTCAATGATGGTATATCAGTTGATCCATCAATAATGTATACTATTGAATGTCATCCAAAAGATCCATTCTAACATAGATCCATAGTTTTCATGGTATTTATAGATTATCATTATTATTTGTAAAGAATATATCATGGTTAACTAATCTGCTCACTAAGAGATCTTGGAAGAGAGTCATGATCCATTGGATAGATAAATGTGACGAAAATATCAAAGAACTAAAAAAGGGATTGTCAATGAACCCATTAATTAATTACTCTATAGCGTAGTATGGGTTGTGATATATTATTACATATTGTATAATGTATTTGGATTCTATCAAATTAATAATGATATGGTGTTAGTTTAGAACTCATGATGATTGAATATTCCTGAGAAAAATTTCTGAACTAATTATTTATTGTTAGCTGTGATAAAATTTCCATTAAAGATATTGAGGAATTATATTTATGAAGAATGGTGTGATATATATACTAATCATAAATTCATGAATTATATATTATCTTATAAATAATTGAATATTCACCAAAGAACTTGGTTGGAGTTTATTAATTATTATGACTACTTAACACATCACAAGCTTGTGAATATGAACAATGTAGTAGATTCTTGAATTGAAAGGATAATTTTACCTTATCTATGAGGAGGATAATAAAAGATCAAATGTTTTGCATATTATCAAAGTGGTAATCTAGAAACATTAAAATATTTAGATAGATCTTATATAGAAAAAATTAATGTTCAACCCCTATACGGGTAAAGAACATAGAGGTAGAAAGGGAAAATGAAAAACTATAATATATATTGGTAAATGATCCTAATAACGTCATTGATTATTATGGAATGATATGTTTTATGAACTATGCTTGTGTAATATTGATACCATATTTTAAGAAGTGGGTATTGGATGATTCTCATAGTTCATCATTCTCTATTCTTCTTATATATACGAAGATGTATAATGACTTGGAAGAGTATTTCATATGGGGGACATGGAGAGAGATATTGATAATTATGTATCTAAATACATTTAAAGTAAAAAATTTACTAAATATGGAAGGAATTATAAGCTAATTTTATACCTATCACACATAAAAAATTAAAATAGGAAAACATCAACATGGATTTTTTCATCAGTCTCCCCAAAACATCTAAAGAAAATAATGCTATTTGGGTTATAATCAATCACCTTAAGAAGTTTGAACATGTCATTGTTAACATATAATAATTTTCCCATGAGGATATTTCTTTAATATAAATTATGGATATGGTAATATGTCATAGAGTACCATGTCAAATTTTATTTTGTTAGGACAGGAGGTTTACATCAATCTTCTAGTTAATTCGTTAGTAGGATTTGGATATAGAGTTGAGATTTAATTCTAGCTTTCATACTCATATTGATGGTCAGTCTAGGAGGACCATTAAATCCATATAGGATATGATGAGTTTCTTTTCTATGGATTTCAAATGCGATTGGGATAAACACCATCCTCAGTTAGAGTTTACATACAAAAATTGATTTCACTAAATATTTCAGTTGAATCCTTATGAATTAATCAATGGAGTGATGTTTATAATGCCTATATGATGAGATAAAGTCAGAGAAAAAAGTCTACATGGACATAAAAAACTGAAAAAAAGTAGGCGAATTCAGATCTATTTAGAAACTGATTTAAAAAAAATTTAGTTGATAGAAATTTTATACTGACAATAGTTGGTGAAATATGGAGTTCAATGTCGACAAGAAGATATTATTATTAATATTTCAATAGGAGGAGGTTATAAGGTATAGAAATAAGGATATTTTGAGCCCTTGGTATATTAGTCTTTTTATGCTTCTTGATTGAGTAAGGATGGTACTGTATCTCTTGGTGGATCAACCGAACCACTATCAAGTTCATAATGTGTTCCATTAATCTATCCTAAGAAAGTACATACACGATCTGTCACATGTACTATATTAATAAGTCATACAAATAGATCATGATATTTCCTATGAACAATAATCAATATAAATATTGTATCATAGTGATAAAGTGCATCCGAAGAAGAATACTGACCTGATTAATGTTCTCTAGAGGAACCCTAAATTAAAAGAGGATTTTTAGGAACCAATGGATATAATAAAATAGAGAAATCCTCAATTTTTTTATCAATATAATAGAATTTGGGGGGACATGAATTTAATTGTGTTGAAATGTAAAATTAAGAAAATTTTAGGATAAATCAATTCAAAATAAATTTATTTTCCTCGATGGTTTGTGAAACAAACAACACTAAGTCTACACGAACCATAATATAGTATAAATCTTCAGCAAAGTCATTATATTATTTGTATGAATATCAATAACCAAATTTATAAAATCTGTATAATTGTTGTAGCATATTTAAATACATTAGTATTTATTTTTTAATAGTGATTATATTTTTTAAAAAATATTTTCAAAAAAAATGTGTAATATAGATTTTCAAAAAAATAATATATTTAATTTTTGACACTTATAGAAAATATATGTGATAAAAATAAATTTATATTTAAAGTCAACATGTCAAAATAATATAATATTTAAATTTTGATAATTTTCTAATCAATTTGAATTTTCGAATTATTTGTGAAATATTCACATTAAAATTGAAATTTGTAGTTTTGTTTGAATAATTTAGAAAATACATTAAAAATGGATTTAAAAGTGACATTGTTTCATTTATAATCCAATTATGGTCAATTGACTTAATTTCATATGAATTTTACTACCAAAACATCATATTTTTTAGAAGTTTGTTTTGCTGGAAAAAAATGTCATCACATTTTGTGAGTTAATTTTAAAAGTGCTCTATACAATTTTCAAAGATTAAATTTAATATAATGTATTATTTATTCATAATAAAAATTTAAAAATATTTTGAATAGATTTTTTTTGTAATTATAAATAGTAAAACCTGTAAAAAGTTGACACCTTGGTTTATGTTTTAACTATTTTATGGGGGAAGGGGTTAAAACAAAGTATTAAGGTTAGTTATCCAATTTAAAATTTCCTATATCCAATTTTTTGCCTATATTTTTACCTCATCCAATCATTCATTACAATATTTTTCTGTTTGGAATCATTTGGCTAGAGGATGACATTATAATATTTTACTCTTTTAATAAATTCCCTGTGTTTCATCTCCCCCACTTATTAATGGAAATCCCTCCTTTATCTACAATAGATGACATTAATAGTTATATATTTATTAAAACATACCCCAATATATTGTAAACTTACTTATCCATGATTTGGAGTTTATGGTATTCTTAAAACACCATTTTAAGGGTCCATGTGAAAGGATCTAAGGAAGGCCAATTAAATGAGAGGTAATCATCTAAACCGACCTCTATGAATTTCATTCTTCTTATACATACTATAATATTGCATTAATCATCATAAAAAAATAAATTTATATTATTCAATATAATTTAATGTTATTATGATTATGGAACCACTAATATTCATAGCTATTCCATCAAATGAGAAGTGAATGTATCACTCATGCATACTTGTGGACTACCACCTCCATGTAGTGATAAAATTCATTTTCCTCCACGAAGTGATGTAATCTTCTTTTCAATTATGATTTTCACAGATTATAATTATTATAGATGTAATTAATATTTTATATAAACATTATATATAAAATATCCTATAATTTTGAATTATAATTTAACTTTTGTATGTTTAGACCATTGGAAACTGGAAAAAATGTTCATGCATACGTACGGCCTACCATCTCCATAAACAGTGTAATTAATTAAATATGTATATATATATTTATTTATTTATGAATGATTATATATATATAATTAATATATGTCATGATTATTATTCTGGACATAATGGTCCCCTAATCATTGTTCAAGGACCAGAACTAACGAACTGAAATTCTCGTGAACATAGAAATAGTTCAAACTTTGAAACAACAAATTCAATAAAAAATTGTTAATAAGTGGGTGTCAAAATGATATAATGTGATGATATATGATGTTTTAATTACATAAATGGTTCTTATATATAAATAAAATACATTTATATTTTTTATTAATGAGGTTAAATAACATTAAATGAATTTAAAAATTGTGGTATGGGATTTATGTTAGAGGAATATATTTATTTTATTTTTCATCTAGTAAATTTAAAAAAAAACATATTTACATTAATTTTCCTTTCATTAAGAACTCAAGATACTAAATGAATATTTTTAAGTAACTTTTACATTACTTCTATCTTCATTTGAAAATCTATTTTCTTCCATGTCCTTGTTTTCAATAAAATGTATTCATGAATGTTTTATAATTCATTTATGATTGATTAATATCATCTACACCAATGTTTTAATTTTTATAAATGGATTAAAATTAACCTTATTATTATTTTTAGAATGAGGTAATTTTAATTTTAAATGAAAATTTTAAATGAATATTTGTTTTTATATACATGTATTGAATATAATTATACAAAATTATGACCTCTCAATACATTGAATATTACATGACATGTATCCCAGTTTCTATAAAAATAAAATGTTGTCAATAATATTTTATAATTTTTTAGAGTGTAAATATTTTATATCAATGTAAAACTATTAGTTTCCACATAAAATGTTATAGTTCTCTATTAATGTCATTTTTCATCTATGATGAATTATATTGGTATTGCATACAAATTGTTGGGGATAAGATCCCACAATACAATCAAATTTAATTCGTTGGATGAATTATTATAAGGATGATTTAATTATGTTTCTATGATTCTCATTTAATTACCAACCATTAATTACATTATGAAGTTTTTGTCTTTTCCCTAGGTTATGATATGATGAAATGATGAAATTTTGTTAGAACATAATTCCTTTTCACGAGTTATGATGTGATTGTAGTTTTAGGATATTTTGGAATTTATATTGATAATAACAATTAAGTGATATATGGGAAAATAATTATATAACCCACAATACATTGGGTAATTATAAATATCTCTGGAGACAAATAAGAGTATAATGGGGAGTGAACCTAGTTCAGTAAGGTAAAACTTCCATCAGGATTTTCGTAAGAGTTAATCCTGACTAATACGATTGCTAGGGACTGAACTAAATCCTCTATCATAGTCTTCGAAGTGATCCTTGATGACTACGTAAATGATTTTAAATAATTTGGTTTACAATATATTCTAATGTGTTGTACATATTTTATACTTTCACAAAACAAGTTACACTCATTCCTTCATGATTACATAAAAGTTATTTTTTTATTAATCAAGGCACAAAATACAATGACTAGGAAAATGTAAAGGGAAATATATTACTGGGTCCTAAAATGATGAATCCAAAGGGAATCACCGCAGAAAAAATCCACACCATCGTGATATATTGATCCCAATATAAAAATATTTGTAACCATCCCCCTTTGAAGATCTATAAATGTTAAGAAGTTAGTGACTATAACAATCTTGCTCTTTATTACACACTTAAACATGATTTTCTTATATAAACTATTCACTTGATACAACATGGAATATTGAGAGGTGTAGTGTCTTTGGGTCTTCGGAAAATTAAATAACTTCTTAAAACATAAAACTCAACATATTATTGAAAACTTTTGTTACATGAACACCATATTCCCTCGTACTTAGCATTGAATTGGATAACCTGAGGATATACATATAAAAAGGGTGAGCTATAAATCCCAATAGGGGAATAAACATGGAATGACATGAGGAATAGAATACTTGTTAAAAAATAGGAATATAAATGGAGCACAAGAGATACATGAACATAAAGGCATGATAATACATGACAATAATAACGTGGAGATGTTGTAACAACATTTAACATGATATTATCAAGAGCCAAGTATCATTGCACATGGAGCATGAGTAAACCCTCATGGCACATGAAGAACGCGTAAACCATCGTTTCACTTGAATTAGAATGATTCAACACTAATTTCAAATGGTGTATCATGAAACTATACTTTATCCAATGCATTAGAGAGCTATTTGGACACACCCTTCTTAGAACATTTCATTTAATGCATAAGTGTGCCACATGGATCATACAATAAGGAATCATTAAAATCATCATTTATTACACAATAAAATAATTTAGATTTCATAAATTTATGTCTATAATCAATAAGTATATTTTCCTAAAGGTGAATACCCTTGATAAGGAAATGGGCATGGTAATCACGACACAATGATTTTGGCTTGGAAAATCGTTGTGATATTTCAGTAGCCTAACGACATGATATAAGAACTCATAAAAATTGTTAATGGGAGATAAAGGGGTGTCTCATCATATGTACATGAAATGGAAAGTAAGGAGTCATATATAAACATGTAACAACATAAGTATTGGAATTTTAGATTCATAATAAAAAAGAATTGCTTGAATGCAAATGAGGAGAGAGAAATTCCTTATGGAATTTTTTCATGGTAACAGGTGTACATGGGAGGAAATAATGTGATAGAAAGTGTTCTATCATTATTCAAACATAAATAGGGAAGTATGGGGGAGGTTCTAAATCATAACCCAACATTTTTAATTGAATATTAAAGTCCATAACAACTTAATATAAATTAGAAAAAATGAGAAAGGATGAAATCCCTTAACTGGAAGTGTGCTTTCAAAGTCCTAGGAGAGGCTTGAGAGAGGCTACATGAGATCATGAGACGCCTTGGGAGGATTATAGATAGAGGATTTAAATGGTTGGATGAACTCCAATGGCTTTGAGTGAAGATAAAGTGGGATCATGGGTGGCTTTATATAAAAAAAGAGAGGGAATTATTTATTATTTTTATTTGAGACACCACCCATTAAATTAATCAAGACCACACACCATCCCATGGGTCGTTCCCATGGTATTTTCCAAATGTGGTTGGAAACAATATTTTATAAGGACAATGTCCAAACTTCTTAATGTTATTGGGTTGTTTATGTGGAGGTGATTTACAATCTCACGGAAATTAATTTAAAAAGTAAAATATTTTATAAGTCTTGAAGGGTCCACTAAATATTTTTAAAATAAAACAAACAAACCTAAACTCACATTATTCAAATGGAAAAACATATATTGGACGAAAATAATTTTTATAGTATTTTATTACATCACTATTTGGACATTATGATGTCATAAAACCCATTATATTTTTACACGGTATTTAATTTTTACCCAAAAATTTGATTGTCTCGTAAAATTATGAAAAAGTCACCATTTGATAATTCTGACATCTTATTCCAAAAATAATATCCATTTTATCTAAATAATTTTCTAAATATGTGAATTTTTACTTTAAAAATAAAAACTTACATTTATAAAAAAAATCGTGGATTTTGGAAAAAATAGATTTCAAACCTGAATATAAATTACAATTGTATTCATAAATATTATCTAATCATTTATAATTTCAAAAATTAATTTAATAACAATAATATTTTATTAAATTATTATTTAATTCAAATATCCATTAATGTACCAAAATAGATTCCTTAGTAGAATATTAACTAAAAAATATTGTTTTATCATTAAAAACTATTTACAATGTAACAATAATAAAGTGAATGTATAATAATTATTATATTCAAAAATATTGCACATAATCATAGTTCTAGGGTCTTGTTACATAACCCCTTATAACACCCACATTTTACTGAAGGGTAAGTTGTGCGAGGGTGACAGGCACATGGGGAGGCTTAGATAACATCACTCATGAGGTAATAATTATCAACTTACTCTTCTCCCATAGGCAGTTTCGTCAAAGGTTCACATGTTGAAGATCAGCTTGGGCTTGGTCAAGAGAAAAACCCAATGACCCCACCTCCAATCTGAGCTCTGACAAATGGGCATCATACAGAGCATGTCTACTAGATCGGGCCATCACTCCCTTTGTCTGAGTAAATTGGATTTGTTAAATCTCAATATTTATACTAACACAAGATCACTGTTCAATGGGTATATTAGCAACAATCACAATTCCTAATTGTTTATTAAAATCCAAAAACATAAAACCAATAATGTTCACATTTTATATATCCATTTTACATAATAAGACATTTAATTAGTTCAAGAGGTATTTTCATCGAAAAAAGTTTGGGTTGTCACAATCAACCCCCCTTTAGAAATTTTTCCATCAAAATGTATTTTTCCCACACCAAAACAGATGGGGGTAAATCTGCTTAATCACTACCTCTGATTCCCACTTCGCATCTTCAAACTTTTGGTTTCTCCACAACTCCTTTATGAGGGGAATTGTCAAATTTAGCCGAACATTTTCTCTATGATATATGATTTTCCCTGGTTTATCCTCGAAATAAAGATTATCCACTAATTTTACAACCTCAGAAGAGAGTACATGTGATGGGTCTGGTATGTACTTCCTTAAGAGGGATACATGAAAGACATCATGTACATTGGCCATAGTGGGTGGAAGTGATAGTCGATAGGCCACACCCCTGACACGATCATGAATCTTCAAGGGGCCAATATGCCTAGTATTTAACATCCCATTCTTTCCAAACCTCATGACCTTATTCCATAGAGATATGTGTAGAAATATTGTGCCTCCAACTTTGAACTCAAGGTCAAATCTATGGTTATATACATTACTCTTTTGCTGACATTGGGCAGCATTAATATGTTGTTGAATGGTTTTCACCTTCTCCACCATTTCATCGACATTTTAACGTCCTAGAAGCTTATGCTCACTGACTTCATCCCAACACACCAATGTTCTCAACCTTTTCCCATAAAGGGATTCATAAGGATCCATTTGGATGCATGAGTGGAAAATTTTATTTTATGAGAACTCAATAAGAGGGATATATTGATCTCATTCTCCTTTTAAGTCAGTGGAGCATGCTCTCAATATGTACTCAAGTGTTTTGATAGTCTGCTCAAATTTCCCATCAGTTTGAGGATGATAAATCGTACTAAAGATTAGCTTAGTATCTAGAGCATGTTGAATACTCTTCCAAAATATAGAGGTTAATCATGGATATTGATCGGATACAATAGATAGTGGTACTGCATGATGACTTTACCACTTATTGGATGTAAATATGTTCAAGTTGATCCAAAGAGAAGTCCTCTCGAGTCGTGATAAAGTGATATGTATTCGTAATACAATCCACAATGACCCATATAGCATTGTTTCCCCTAGATGTCTATGTAAGTACAATGATAAAGTCCATGTTAATGTTTTCCCACATCAATATTGTTATGGGTAGTGGTTGCATCATCCCATTAGACGTTTTTCTATATACCTTCACATGTTAAAATACTAGGAACCTTGATGTATATTTGGAAATATTCCTTTTCATATTTTCCCACCAAAAGTTTTCTCAGAGGTCTCAATACATATTTGTGCTCCCCGGGTGAATAGAGAAGGTTGATCTATGTGCATCATTCAAAATATCCTTCTTTATCTCTAGATTAGATGGTACACATAATCATGATCTAATTATCAAAATTCCATCTTTATCAACCACAAACTCTGGGGATTTACCATTTATGATAGATTCCAAATATATCATAATTTTCACATACTTTCTTTGAGAATCCTTTATTGTCTTCATGAGGTATGGATGAGAAATCATTTGATAAAGGATTGACAATGTTCCTACCTTAATGATTTCCTTGTCCATCCTATTCGAATCTAAGAAGATTAGATCCTTTTCAATTACCATCATTGATAAAGAAGTAGGATCCGCTCTACTTAGAGCATCCACCACCTTGTTTTTTTACCAGGATTGTAGTGGATTGAGAAGTCATAATCCTTGATGAGTTCCATCCATCTTTGTTGGAACATATTAACCTAAATTTGTGTGAACATATATTTGAGGCTCCTGTGAACACTAAATATATCACACTTGTCCCCATAGAGGAAATTCCACCAGATTTTCAACGTAATGATCACAGTTGCCAACTCCAGATCATGCATGTCATAGTTTTGATCATTGATTTACATCTACCTTGAGGCGTAGGCCATCACTTTATAATTATCCATCAACACACAACCTAGACTATTCTTTAAAGCATAACTAAATACCAAAAAAATTATCCACTTATGGGTAATGTGGGAACGGGCGCAGTGATAATTCTCTATTTCAAGTATTTGAAGCTCTCTTCGCATTTATCACTGCAAGAAATCATTACTCTCTTCTGAAATAGCTTGGTAAGTGGGTTGGAAAATCATGAAAAATTTCTCACAAATCGGCGATAATATCCAGCTAACCCTAAAAAGTTATGGATATCCATTACCGATGTTGGCCTTGTCCATCTCTCAAATGCAGTTGTCTTGCAGGGATCCACAGATATCCCACTACTTGTGATGATAGGACCCATGAATGAGACCTCCTTTAAAAAAACTCCCACTTTATGTATTTTTCATAGAGCTTCACCTTCCCCAAGGTCTCTAGTACATTTATGAGATAATCCTCACGATAATCCTCGGTTTTGGAGTATATTATAATATAATCTATAAAGACTACTAGAAATATGTCGAGGTAATATCTAAACACACAATTCATCAAATCCATGATGATTGATAGAGAATAAGTGTGTATGAAAGGAATTACTTTGAATTCATAGTTCCTATATCTTGTATGAAAAGATGTCTTGGGGATATCTTCTTTCTTCACCCAAACGTTATAATATCCCGACCGCAAATCTTCCTTAGAGAAGTATTGTGCTCCACGTAGTTGATCGAATAAGTCATCATTCCATGGAAGATGATAGTTTTTCTTTATCGTGGTTTTGTTTATCTCACGATAATCAATGAAAATGCACATTGACACATCCTTCTTCTTGACGAAGAGGGCTTGTGAAGCCTATGGTTATGCACTTGGGCGTATAAACCATTTATCAGGATTATCTTGTAATTGTTTATTCTGCTCCAAAATTTCCACTACAACCATTCTATATGGATTCTTGGATATTGGCAATGCCTGAGGTATGGGATCAATTGAGAATTCATTATATCTTCTGGGAGGAAGACCAGACAATTCCTCAGGAAAGACATCAGTGAATTCCATCACAATAGGCATGTATTCAAGGATGGTTTCCAAATTAGACTCAATTATCTATGAAATATATGCATGCTCATTGGGTAGTAATATCCACGCTTGATATGATGTAGCTAATGAAAATTAATCGTCCTCCTTGAACTTGTATGGAATAATGGGTCGATTCTCCATATGGAGTGTGATTTCCCTCTCACGATTCTTTATGTGGACTCTATATAGGGAAACTCAATCCATGCCAAGAATTGCATCAAATTCTACTAGAGGGATTATGAAAAGGTTCACAGGGATTTCCAATCCACAAATTATAATATGGGATGAGTTATATTCATGTGATGCAATGATTGTTCCTTTTTCTTTACTCAACGACATCTTTTCTTGCATGATTTGTTGTGGTATTGGGATTGTTCTACTAATTATTCGAGATACAAAAAAAATGTGTAGAACCAGAATCAAAAAGCACGTTGTCTATTATCGAATGAATAACTAACATACCTGTCGCCACGTCGTTGTTGGGGTTCACTTTGGAGGTAGTGACAGAAAAATCTCCCCCTTACTGCCTTGGAGGTTTTTGGTTACCTCTGAAAACCCTTGTCTTAGAGAACTGATTTTCAAGGTTCCCCGGTTCTTTGTAGTTGAAGCAATGAACAATGCGTTGTGAGTTAAACAGAGCGTTACTCTCCTATATCATAGTAGCAGGGTTTTCATATCATTATTTAATGGAAAAGTTCCCTTCTCTTATACATCTAAATAATGTTTTCGTCCCCTTAAAGAATTTTCTAGGGTGCTTCTTTCCACATCATTGGCAAGTGTGGTGCTGGATTTTCTTAGCACTGTTGGATTTATCCATCGGGCCGCAAGGATTGAAGTCCACCTTATGATTATTATCACCATGATACATCTAAGACTCTCTGTTCTCAATTTCGACCTTGAGGGCCCACCATAAAATTTCCTAAAAGCATTCAAAGTCATGGATCTCCGGTGCTTTCTACAGGTTAGGATTCAACCCACCAAAGAATAGTTAAACCTTGCCTTTGGGGGTAACAACAAAGCAAGAGGCATACCAGGGAAGCCTTGTGAATTTTTCTTCATATGATCTGAGGGTTTCATCTTCTTTTTTATTGATGGAAAGGATGTTTGTTTCCATTTTATACTACAGGGTGCGAGGAAAATATTAATCTAAAAACATTTTCCAGAAATCCTTCAATTCCAAAACATTGATCTCCTCATCATACTTTATATTTTTTATCAATGTCTACCTTTGATCGACTTCACGCTCCATATAAAAAGAATTTATAAGTGCCTTCTCTCTTTCAGAACATTGGACAATGGAGAATATATTTTCAATGGAGTTGATCCATTTTTCTGCGATTGAGGGATCAGATGATCTATTACAAGTAGGAGGCATTTGTCTCATGAAGCTCTCGATAACGACATGTTATTTTTTATAAGGGGTTTAACATTACTCTTGAACCATGTTTCTATTCAACACATTAGTTAACTGAGAGAGTGTCGTGAAAATGGTCATGATTCCTTCTCCTATCAGATTGGATATATCATTAGAACATTCATCATATTGGTCTTCACATCATTTGTTAGGCTAATTCCTACTATTACCGGCCATTGGGTCGAATAAATGGAATGTTATGGGTAACACACAAAGGGTAATCCACGGAAAAAATGTAAGACTTATAAATAACGTTTATTTACTTAACATATGAATATATAGGCTTCGATCTATGTTATCCACGATCTAATTTGTAAAATATATTCTTAGGGGATTTTTTTATTCCCTTATTAATTTTTCATACTAAGCTTGTGAATTTTCCAAAGCATATCCCCCGGGAGGGTCATAACCAAGAGTGAATAAAGGCCCATTTCAAGTACCAGGATACCTCAGGTCAAGCCTGAAACTCCTTGTCAGAGTTTTCACTCCTATGTACATATGTGTCAGAGGTTCCTCTACCTGCTCGTATCCAGATAGTGAATTATTTTCTTCATAAACCACTAACTCAATACTAACCATAACATAGGGATGTTTTTATAATACATAGTCTTACCCTTTATGATTTCTGATGGATTATCTAATCTTAATCCCAAAAATGATTATCCTATCCTTGGATTCCAACTATAACAAACCGGCTCTTCATTACACACTTAAACATGATTTATAACATAAACTCTTCACTTGATAAAACATTGAAGATCGATAACATTAATTAAATTCTAAAAACATAAAATGTAACATCTTATTGAAAAATTTCTTTACATGACCACTACGTTCCCTCGTACTTAGCATTTCATGGGATAACATAAGGACATACATGTGAAAAGGGTGAACTATAAAGCCCAGTAAGGGAAGAAACATGGAATAACATGAGGAATAAAATATATTTTATATATTATCCATATCAATGGATCAAAAGAGAAAAATTAACATAATGTAATGAAAAATTGTGATAATCATAATATAGAGATGTGGAAACAACATGTAACATGATATTATCATGAGACAAGGCTCCTTGCACATGAAGCATTAGTAAAACCACATTAAAAATTAAGAAAAAGTTAACCCTAATTGAACATGAATTATCATGCGTCAACACTAATTGAACATGATGTATCATGATACTATACTTTACCCAATGCATTGGAGCGCAATTAGGGAGCATCCATCTAAAAAAATTTCATTTCATGCATAAGTGTGCCACATGGATCATTAAACAAGGAATTATTAAACATAATATTTTATTCCAAAATAAAGTAATGTGGAATTAATATATGAAACTCTATAATCAATATATATATGTGTATAATAGAGAATACCCTTGATAGAGAAATGGGCTTGGTATTCACGACAAAATGATTTTGGCATGGAAAATCACAGTGCAATTTCGGCAGCATAATGACGTGACATAAAAATTCATAAAAATGGTTGCTGAGAGAGAAAGCGGTGTATCATTATATTTAAATGAAACGGAAATTAAGGGGGTAAAATTGAATCATGTAACAATATATGTAATGTTATTTTAGATTCATAATACAAAATAATTTCTTAAATGTAAATGAGGAGAGGGAAATTCCTTATGGAATTTTGGCATGGTAATGAGTGTACATGGGAGTCATTAATTAGAGATAAAGGGGTATATAATAATTAAAAAATAAATAGGGAAGTATTGGTGATGTGATAAATCATACCCCAAAATGTTTAATTGAAAATAACAGGGAATAACAACTTAATGAAAATTAGTAAAAAATGAGAAATGAAAGAATCCCTTAATTGGAAGTGTGCTTCCAAAGGTTTGGGAGAGGCTTGAGAGTGCATTATTGGGAACTTGAGATGATTCAAGAGGATTATAGAGAGAGTAAACCAGAGTTTGGATGAACTCAAAATTATTTGAGTGAAGAGGAAGTGGGATATTGGGTGGGTTTATATTGGAAATGAGAGGTAAATATTTATTATTTAGGTTTGGGACACCACAAATTAAACTAATCGATACCCCAATCCAGCCAATGGTTTTCCCCTTGGGTTTTTCCAAATGTTAGTGGGAAAAAATATTTTATAAGTCCAATGTACTAACTTCTTAAAATATTAGGTTTGCTTATGTGGAGGTGAGTCACAATATCAAGGAAATAAATTTAAAAAGCTAAAATGTTTTATAAGACTTGAAGGGTCCACTAAAGCTTTGTAAAAAAATAAAAAAACATGAAATCACATTATTTTTATGGAAAATCATATATTGTCTGAAAATTATTTTTATATTATTTTATTACATCACTATTAGGTCATTATGATGCCATAAAACGCATTATATATTTAAATGGTAATTATTTTATACCCAAAAATTTGACTGTCTCAGAAAATTATGAAAGATTAACCAATAGATAATTTCAATGTCCTAAGTCAAAAATTAATATCTATTTTATCTAAATAATTTAATAAAAATGTGAATTTTTAGTTTTAAAATAAAAATATACATTTATAAAAAATTCATGGGTTTTGACAAAAATAGATTTCAAACCTTCAAAAAAATTACAGTTTTATTCATAAATATTATAGGATCATTTATTTTTAATAAAAAGTATTTTAATAATAATAATATTTTATTAAATTATTATATAATTCAAATGTCCATTAATTTATCAAAATATAATCTTTAGCTAAATTTTAACTTAAAATTCTATTTGTTCTTTATAAACTATTTATAAAGTAAAAATAAAAAAGTAATGTATATTCATTATTATATAAATAAATAATTCATATAATAATAGTGCTATGGTCTTTTTACATAACCCCTTATAACACCCACATAATACTGAAGGGTAAGGTTTTCGATGGTGACAATGTCTTGGGGTGGCTTAGATAACATCTTTCTGGTGGTAATCTCTATCAACTTCCAATTCTCCCATAGAAAGTTCCATTCAAGATTCACATGTTGAAGCTCAAATTAGGCTTGGTCAAATGTGATGCCCAATGATGCCACCTCTTTTCTGAGCTCTGAAAAATGGAATTCATACAGGGAAAGTCTACTGGATGAGGTCATCACCTCCATTTTCCAAGAAAATTAGATTTGTTAAATTGTTATATTTATACTAATCAGGTGATCACCGTTAAATGACTATATTAGAAATGTTTACAATTCTTAATGGTATTTTAAAATAAAAAAACATAAAACCAATGAAGTTAACATTTTATATAACCATTTTAAAAAATAAGACATTTAATTAGATCAAGAGGAATTATCGTTGATAAACGTTTTGGTCGTTACAGTGACTTTATTACCTTCTCTCCATGGGTGAAGGGTGTCCACACCATTTCCTATGAGTCTCTTGCACTTATGGATATAGTCGGTGGAATTATATGAAATGGTACCATTACCTAGTAGTGAATTTGGGAGAATTTTATAGTGGGATTCTATAGCCGCTAGGGAAATATTATTCTGAAGGAAAAGATCGAGTCACAGTGTCATAGCCTAAGTTTAAGAATGAAAATAATCACCATGGACAAAGGTGGTAGTATAAGAGAGTGGAATACAACCCTTGGAGTCGTAAAACATGCCCCCACCATACATAGTACCCATGGGGCAAGAGCCACCTGTGTTAAGTTTGTTGCCATTACTATGGGGGAGCTAACTAATCCACTGACCATGATGGGTGATCTTAGGAAAAATATATCATCTTCCCCACATCATGGAACTGAATGAGGGAGTGTCCACCTAGTCAAGAATGAAATGGGAAAAATCAGTCAGTATGATTGTGGTTATGATGACCATATCTAGATTAGAAATATTAACTCCTTCATATAGAGCTTTATTTATACCCCCCCTCAAATGCACCAACATCTAATAGTAATGGCTTAAGATCTTTTTATCCTTTCCACTAATTTTTTATCTGATCTCTAGACCCACATGATTAAGAACGAGACATTATAAGCCACCTCAGAGAAGATCCATGTTATATGTACAAATGAAAACCACACCTCACAGGCCCAAAAACCCACACAAAACTAGTATAAAATGGATTCTTCATATGGCCTCTCAAAATATGAACATATGGAATCTAGATGAATTCCCACATGTTTCACTATATCATCGGTTGGAACTGCCTTATTCTAAATATTCCAATCTAGGAAATTCAATTTTGTAGGGATTTAATTACACCAACGAGAGTCACCCTATATGTCTCGCACAACATGATGGTACTGGATATTCCTATACTCATTTCCATAAACATTCCTGAGGATGTACCATTGAAAGAACAAAAATCAGTATCCGATGAATGCTCGATCTGCTCAAACAAAGTACATTAGTTATCAATTGGGACCACCTATGTGAAAAACGGGTGTTTTTTGGATTTTTTTGAAGGGAATTTTAGGTGCAGGGAATCCTAGAAATCCTATAGTGATACTATACTAGTTGTGATGTGGGGAGGTTAAATCAATTATCCCAACAATCCTGTGTGGATGGTGGTGAATGGGTTGCAGATAGGGAAGGACCATGGTCCACAAAGTCAAGGAATACATGTTCAGGACATCATGATTAGTCCCTTATTTAAGAAACATTAGTTTTAGAAATATATTTGGATGATCTATCACCTTCCATGTGTGTTTCACAAGCATCTCAATCACTTCATCCAAGACACTCCTTACGTTGAAACCACCTTCACTGAATATCTGATCCATGGAAGACTGCGACATCCATTTCCATTTACCTTACAAGTGTGAGTACCATAAGAAAACAACCATGATGTTTTATATACTATAAATGACCCTTTTAGGCACCTCAAGAGCCGAGATAATGTTTATTGTTATGGACATGGGGACACTATTAATCATTGCAATACGACCCCCAAAAGTTAAGAACAAAGTTTTCTAATTATTTAAATGGGAAGATATATTGTCCACCATGTATTCAAAGTTATGAATACTTATTATACCATCTATGATTGGGGCCCAAAGGTATTACATTGGGAAAAACCCCATGGTGATGTCAAGGCTTCATTACATAGTGTTGTTATACCTTTCCGAACACTGAAAGGAGATGTAGACACTACTCTTATTTTGGTTCACAATCTACCCACTCCATTTGAAATATTCTTCCAATATGTTATTAATATTACAAATGGATCTTATACCACCATTTATAAATATGATAGTGTCATCTGCATACAAGAGGTGAGAGACTCCAAAAAACTGTTTCTTGTACCTGAAAGAATAAATGATTCCATCCTAAAAGCTTTTTTTAATATACCTACTAAGATAATTTTTCATGAGAATGAAAAGTTTTATTGGTATTAGTTCTCCTTAGGGAAGACACCACACTAATTTGAAGAAGCTACCATTTCTCCTCATGAAAGATATGGACAACCAGGAGGAGCTGAAACATCTAAATAGAGGATCCACAGAACAAGGAGAGAAACAAATGATTTGAGAATGAAATTACAATCTATCCTATCATATGATTTTTCCATATCGAGTTTTATAATGTATTTAGAACCAACATACTTTATCATTATGTCCCTTACATATCCCACTCCATGCCTATATCCCCTTGAATTGACTTCCCTCTGATAAACCCATGTTTCTCTTCACAAAACCATTTCACTAAGGATTAAGTTATCCACATGTTGATGATTCTAGATAGGACCTTATAAGGGATGCTGATCATGTCAATGGGTCTATACTGTTTCAATAATTTTGGCTACTTAACCTTAATAATTAAGACCAGTTTTGTGGCACATGCCATACAGAGGTGGTAACTACCTTAGAAAAACTCATTTATTTTCTGAAATAGATCACTTACCACTAGGTACGTTGATGAAATATAAAAGGAACCAAGGAACCCATATGTGCCTCAGGAACATTTGGGGTTGAGATCCTTCACAACAGCAAGAATCTCTTGATCATTCAGAATTAATTTCTTAAAAAGTGCATTGATTTAGGTCGTATTTGAATATTAGGATCTATGATATTCTGGGTATAGTTTTCAAAATATTATTCCATGATATCATACCCATATGACCATTTAATGCTTCAGTGATCATTGATATCTCACCATCTTACCCTAACAGATCATCTAAGATCACCCTTTCTTATGTTTTCTATCCATATGTTATAAATAATAGAATTATTTATTATATTTCTAGTAAGGGTTCTAGATATGAATAACTTATTGGGATATAATTTAGTTCTCTTATGTACCATGTTTTCAATTATAATAAACCTATACAATTTTGGTATGGATAATATTGTTATGTATTTAATATTTATATATTATGATTATATATATGTATGTATTATAATTATGGGTTGCTATACTCTGTACCCAGTGCCGATCATTGGTAACCTAGTGTCTTACTAATAACTATGTTCCCTATAAATGGACACCCACTAGCTGGTCTAGAAGGAAATGTAACTCTTCCTCTCTATTTGGAGCCTAATACCATTCCATTTGGTTTCTTGTGGACACTATTATGATATTCAATCGATGTATTCTTGAAAACAATTTATTTATACATTCAATACTAGAAAACATTGAATTTAACTCAAATTATATCAAAAAAATTATAAAATATTATTAAATTGATATTATACCATACCTCAAACAATTTAGACATTACAGACCCCACACCAAAGTTATTATCTTCTCCCACTGGTTTCATAAAGAAGTATCAATGAATTATTGGAACCCCATTTTGGATTCTTATTTCCATTCCGCCTCTTTAAATTCCATAGTTCCATATAAAACATACCAGTGAGACACCATTTATTTTTAGTGTCTCTCCATAATAATAATTAATAAAAAAAATTTTCCATATAGAATATTCATCATAATCTAGACCACATCATCCTGATAAATCAATATTGATTGATCTAGGGGGTTTATACATAAATATATGTTGAGAAAAAAATTATAAATTATTCCCTAATTTGGAGATAATTTCAAATGATATGAATGATTGAAAATTTCAACTAATAAAACAAATAATCCAATAAATTGGGGATGTAAATTCAATAAGTTAACAATTCAATGACGTATAAGTTGAGGTGAATAAAAATAAAAAAATGATCACCGACATATAAATCATGAAAAAGAAACATACGACTAACATGTGACTTATTTCATTGATGTGTGTTTTATAAAAACTTCATGATCATTTTCATGTAATCAAAAGAAACTTTCACCAAGCTTGGTTCAATAAAAAATCCATTCACATCTTCCACCCCACATAAGGGAATAAAAAAAGACTTATATATAGAGACTAAATTTTATCCATCTAATTACATACCCAATATAAAATTTTATTGAAAATATGTACTTGATCCATAATATCTTACATTGAAGTTACATGATCATGAATACTTGTACAGATAATTTCCTCATGAATATAAATTGTATGATGAGGTTGGTAGTCTATATATGAATAAAATATTGTGATAAGATTCACATGATATCCAAAATCATTCCACAAACCCTTCATGAATAAATATGTTAATCTGAAATCAATATTTGATTATATTCTTATAGGTTTCCCATGAAGTCACATATGCAGTATGAAATTTTTCACTAAAATATCCATAATAGAAAGATTAAATTTCATTAGATGGAATTGTGAAACCTTAATAAGTCAATAAATAATGGCATAAACTACATGAAGCCTCTTATATGATGTTGGGTAACCTATAAAAAATCTATACTATCAACCCTTCACCCAATACCATCATGAATGTTTCATAACCTATCTGAAAACATTTGATATTATATGATTTATCCCAAGAAATGGGAGGGAGAGTTGATTTTATTGGGAATGGAATGAATTTAATGAAATATTATATACAGGTCGAATGTCACCATATAAAACCACAACCAAACCACTATCTCATCACGAATTAATTAAAAAATAAATATAATAAGAAATGAGGACACATAAACACTATGAAAACCACCAATTGGATAAAAACTTAAGTCATCTACTAAATATCATGTGGATAAAGGATTTATAATTAGGGAAGAAATAAGAAAAAAATAATATGGAATATGATAATGGAATACACTTTATTTTTTTTGTATTAGTTCACTATATTATTAAACTATTGAAAACAAAAAACAAACTAATTTAATCATGAGGTAATTATTCAGTCATACCAAGAGGAATATCATCTAAATTCACTATAATTGATGTATGGAAATGATTTTATAGACCATAGTGGAGAATCCTGAATAACCTAAAGTGATGGGTATGAATTCCATGTGGAAATTATCAATATGGTATTTCTCAATATATCATCCTCAAGATTCATAATAGAGGATTGTTAGTACCCAATAGACCGTGAATTCCATTCTTTTAAAAGGATTAATTCGACATGGAAGCCCTAATGAGTTAGTACATGATTTGTGAGGAGTAATTAATTATAAATATTTATTTAATGTATAACCTCACATTTATAGTTTCCATTTGTATAGGAGATAAATTTCATAGTGAATTGTGATCATTGTGAGTATTCAAGCAGTCCCAAATTATCATATTCCTTCTTGAGTTTAATGTTTATGTTTTCATTTATCTATTCAAATAATGCATTTCTATTCCGATGAAAAATGTGTTGTATGTTATGGAATACATTGTATATAAATGGATTATTTTTTATGGACTGACATAATATTTTTTTAATCATTGGAAGAAATGTGATATGTTCAATATGGTGTGTTAGATTGTGATGAAAACTACATTGAAGGACTAAAAAATGGGGTTGAAGATGTATCTTCTGATTCTATTTATTATTAATATGTTACAACTAAAAAAACATACAATGAGGGTTGATAATTCCTCATTGTACCGATGTACGCTACTTCAGTATGGTTGAATAGTTCCCAAAAATATGGCATCATAATATTGATTTAATTTTTATACTTTAATAATGTTCATTGGGTGAATTTATTTCATTTAATGTGATACGATTGGTTTTATAGTATGTTATGAAATTTTGGCATGTTTATGGTAGGTCGTGACTGAGGTAAAGTTTATGTTAATGGATGACAAACGCTTCTTAAACCAACATTCCTACCAAACATAATATATATATTTATATCATTTAAAGTTATTAATTAAATCATAAATTTAATATTTTACCATAAGAAATATATAATCATATATTTTTTCCTATAATATCAAAAAAATATCTATAAATAAAAAATGTTATCATTTTTTTAATTTAATATAAAATATGATATCTTGATATTAAATTTCCTATAAAAACATATAATAATATGTTTGAGTCACTCCAACATAGTGAAATTATTCATTTTACTTAATTATTGTCTCTTAAAATGAATATTCATTATGAATCAATATCATAACATGTCAATAAATTCATCATTTAATATTATATTGTAAAATATTTATGTAAATCTAAATAAAAAATAAATCCTATACTTAATTCAATGTTATTAATTCCACTAATCCCACTACCTAAATTTAAATGAAAATTAATCACTATATAATTTTTTAGATAATTTAGTTTTTATCTTCTTCAATAAATATTATTCCTCATATTCCCTTCCACCTCCCTAAATAAATAATAAATTATGAAAACATATAATGATTTCATTAATTTTCCCACACATATTCTAGAAAAGATCATAAAAAATCAACAACCATGCCATTTCAAATAACATGAATCCCATATAATTGTTTTTTATAATCATATTTTGGAAAAAAATATTTTGAAAACAAGTAATAAGATTTTAATTTAATTGTATTTATGGATTACATGATTTTTCAAAAACACACACATTGTATTTTATGCAAATATTTAGGGACATCAATTTGGATCCCAACTATTAAAAATACTCCAATTGAAATGATTTTATCTAAAAAAATTAGTGGAATATATTTTTATTTATATATTTATTTTAATTAACATTAATAAAAAAATATTCCAAAAATTCAATCTAGTTATATTTAATTATGATACTATTAAATAAGTTTTATTGTAAAATTCATTTATAATTATTCAAACTAGATAATAGATATTTGATTAAATGAATTTTAGCTCCCAAATAAATATATAACATGATGTACTAAAATTAGGGAAAAATAAAACTCACTTTATTTTAAGGAAAACAAAGAGTGTAATGAAAAAACAAATACAATAAAAGAGGATCAAACTATCCGCACATAATTTTAACCAACCCCATTAACGATTATAAAATTAAAAATAGAATAATATTAAAATTAAATAGTATAAAAAATAAAAAATGTTTGATTTCATAAAAGTGGAATGAGTTATCCCCTTAAATGAAATAATATATATATATTATTTATTTTCATACCTGAAAATTTTCAAATTTACATAATGAATAATAACATGATGAATATTTGAGATTAAATGATGTTTCTATAACTAAATTAGTGTTGTGTATATAATAAATAAAATAATTGATCATTCCCAATATGAGGTTCATGGGGTTTGTGTGATTCAAACCAATAAATGCTTCTTCTTCCAATCTCAATCAAGGGACATCCATTGTGGAGAACCCTAAAGAAAAAAATGAATTCAAACCCCCATAATATATAGTGAAAATGAATGTGAGGTAGGTGAGAAGAGAATTTCATGGTTCTATCTATCATCTCACATGCGGTCCTCATCTAGATAACATATTGTTGTGGGTGATTAGTAATTCAAATGATTAATTACATTTTAGGCGTTTATTCTTCATATTTTATAACTAACTCAGTGGTAGTCTCATCCTCGAATTCTACCTTTATATTCCCCTTGATGGTATAATGTTCCTTACATTATTTATTCTCCAGGGGAAATATT
This sequence comes from Viscum album, assembly GCA_963277665.1. NCBI lineage: Eukaryota > Viridiplantae > Streptophyta > Magnoliopsida > Santalales > Viscaceae > Viscum > Viscum album. The sequence continues at coordinate 1,264,995,072 of OY728129.1, read as the reverse complement.
TACTATAATTAGAAAAAATATAATCAGGGGTAGTTAATTATCTTGTTAAAAAATTTAATGTTTGAAATAATATAATCCAAATTTAATTCCTCTCTTATTTGTTGATTAGCTAGAAAATTGTGTTTTTATAGATTCTCACTACATGAAATAATGAAAAGTGATGTATAGAGGGATCCTAAAATGTAGCTTCAAAATATTTGATGTCATAATTAAATTTTGGAGGATCTATAAGATCATCTAATTCCATGTACCCATACTTATATAATTTTTTTATGTAGTGTTTGAAATCATTGTTCTCCTTAGACATTCTATTTACAAATTACTATTCATGGTGTTCTTTAGGATCATTATTGTGTTTTAAAAAACCATCTTCTTTATGAATTTATATTTATATACACATTACAAAAAAAATAACAATGAAACCATTAAAAAAATAATTTTTGAGTCAAAACGGAAATCTATTTTTTAAGGAATTTAATTGAATTGAAAACTATGGAATTGTTTACTAAGTAAATACTGGATATTTTATTGAATATAATCCAAAATAATTGAGCCAAATATATTAACTTATGTTCTAGGGACTAACTAATTGAAATTTATAAAAATAAAATTAAATATATTGGATAATAACAGATAACTCAAAAATGGCTATCCAATCAATTACTATCGATTAATTATTTATATTTTCCATGTTTTAATTATTTTAACATTGTAAATGTGAAATGAACCTGTATTGTGATGAAAATACATGAAATTAATGTAGAAAAAGACTATAGTTAGAATTAACAAGGGACATCACAAGGTACAAATACATAGGTTCCTTCATTTTCCATTAATAATTTTAGGGATTAAAATTTTTATACAGTCAACATCATTAATGGATCACAGTACCCTTACTAAAATATTAAAATCTAGTTCATTATTGGAGATATACCAGGTACATGAAAATTTTCTACTTTAATAGTGTTAACTGATGAATATGTCATGATTATAGTCATATCACTATTCTCCTCCAAATCAAATCATAAATTTTTTATTTATCAACTAACATCGTGCTGTAGTGATTAGTTACACCAATATAGTGGAGGGAGAAAACATTTCATAGTAAATTTAATAATGTCTAGATAATGTAATAAAAACAAGTAAAATCACCAAAATAGAAAAAAACCCCTCACTTATTCAATTTTGTTTTACTAAAACAAAAAATAAACGTGGACTGGGGATTTGAAAACACCATTAAAACCTCTTCTAAGATCATTCTTTAGGCCAACACCCATCATCATTGGAATAGAAGAGGACCAATTATTGATGAATGCATAAACATATAATGAAAATTCATAGAATTATATATAGAAATATATTGTACGTAAATTTACACTATATTGTAAAGTTATTTAAAAAATATATTGGATGTAAATCCCTAAAATATATTATCTTCCAAAAAATTATAAAACTGTTTTAAATTACATTTATTGGAAAAGTGGAAATGTTTTTATAGAAAATAATTAATATTAAAAAATTATATAATGTTTTTTGGCTATTTTTCATGTGGATTAAAAAATTGAAACATCTCTAATTATGATCATCCAGATTCTTTAATAGGGGGTTTATTCACTAATATTCATTCCTATACATATTATTCTAGGATTAATGACACACATAATGACCAATTAATGATTACTTTATGTGATTGAAAAAATGAATAAAAAATATTCATTTATATATGACTGATTTTTCATTGATACCACATTTGTGGGTGATGAATCCCATGCCCATGGATGTTCTTCATGACCATTTCCGCCTTTCTCTAGTGATCCTGATCATTTTCTATGTGAATCACATAATCTTCCATTTGGATATGAATGTTGATAATATGTTGGGTGATGATATTTGCATTGGAATTATAGGAATACATTACATCATAGTAGATGATTTTGTAGGGGGTTTACATGGTCTTGAATTGTTGGTAGACGTTATTCAAGAAGTTTATGAGTGTAATTTTCAAGAGAATATAGTTGTGTTGGTAGTTAAAAGTACATTTGGAAGATGGTGTAAACAATATTTATCTACTATAATAATATGTTTAAGTCAATAAATAGTTCACCTAGGGTATATAATACATCATTATTCTAGAAAACACTATGTTTTTATGATATATGATTTCCCTAAAAATGGCATCAATAAATTGACAAGATTAAGATGCATTAAACAAATTTATATAGAGCATGATGTACCATTTATTGGGTGATGAATGTAGTATTTGGATGGGATTCAATTCTGGAATGTGAATATATGCGAGAAAATGTGGTTGAGGTTATATCCATGAGATAAAGGTGTCACTTCATCCTAATTTTCTAAAAAAAATCTAATGTATATTTTAAATATATATTCATTATTCCTTATGAAATTTAATCAATATATTATATAGAACATCAATTTTCATTCCATTTCCAATTTAATACCCAAAAAACACCATATCAATAAAATATTTTTAGATTATATTTTTTAAATATTTTAAAGATTTATTTCAATGAGTATTAATACTAAAAATAAATATACATTGAAATGAATCACTACCCAGGGAGATATAAGAATGAATCATAACTAAGACCTTGGAACTCAATTGAAAATTCAAAAAACATATCATCTAAAAACTGAATGTTTTTCACAACATAAGATCAAAAAATTAAAATATATGATCCAAGCATGTGATATAGATATTTTTTGTTTATGGGAAGATAATTGTTAATTGGTGATGTTTACATATAGATTTAGTTATCATGAAATAAAAAATGGAATTTTTTAATGAATTGTAAGGCCATCAATATCTATGTCCACATTGATCAATTGAGACTATAGAAACCTCACTAATCATACAATTCATGGTCCATTAAACTACATAAAAAATATAGTGGATTAAGAAATTGAAGGTCCACATCTATAAGAAATCATATGCATATAATCACCAACAACCGCTTTCTTTTGAGGTAGGTGACTATGTATTATTAAATGAATCTCCAAGATATGTTCACCACCATATTGGAAGGAAATGAATAATGATTCTTCTTTAAAATTGGTGATTCAATATTTTGGAATGTGTTTGGGATATTGAATATTGGTTTTCTATTCCCTTGAGAGGATGTTCGTTGGAAAATTTGTTTCATGAGTCTCAAATAAATAAGTACCATTCATACCGAATTGATTTGATATACACGGTCTATGTCACTCATAAAGCAAATCCAATGTTTAAACATGACGTAATTCATGTTATAGATATAAAAGTGATGAAACTATGAGTAATACATATATATTTGTTATCAATGATATGGAATCATTGACTAAAGAAATATGATACTTGGAAATGAATGGGTTTTATGTTATAATAGTGTCTAGAACTATTCAATGACAACTTCAACCTCCAACATCCCATGAACTAAAATCCCTATATTAGAGAGAGTGTATAACCATTAATTTATGGTAATTATTTATTTTAATATATATATTAATATATATAATGGTTAGGTTTGTCCTCATGTTAGTTTTGATAGATTTTAAGATTTTTTTGGTCTTATAGAGGGTGTAGTGTCGAAGAAAAATTATATGGAAACCATGGGGATACCATATGTAACTGTTCAAGTGTTGGGGAGGGTTTTGGGTAGGTATATGACTGGAAAATGATTTTTCAATAAGGTTTGACAATCATGTGACATAAAAAATTATTATCACTATGATTATTTCATGGTTAGAGAATGGTGTAAAACACCATGAAGATAAATTATGAAATGAAAATAATTAAATCTAATAGTATGATTAAAGTCATAAAAATTCCCAAAATACATTATTCTTCATCCCCTAACATAGGCTATTGAATTACATTTCATCCATTTGATATTATAGTTCTATTATTCCATCTTTCAATCAATTCCAATGGATTTAAGCATGATGGATCTATGAAATGGAAGGTAAGATCAACATTCATCTTTGTTGCCCTTATTTCTCCAGTTATCTCCAAAGAGGAACACTATGCTAGTCCATGTATACATGGATTAATTGGATAGATCATGTTTTTTTTAAATATTATTTTGGATTCATTGATGAATAATATTAGGGAGACAATATCATTATAATCATTGTTTAATTCTGCATGGTTGAATGATTCATATATAAGTATCATTTATTTATTTATTTAATTTCTCTATAAAATGAAGGGTTTATATTTTATAACAATTTTACATTTAATTTAGTTGGAAAATACTTGTCAAATCACTTTTTAATAAATATTTTTTGGTTTATTTTCTAAACTAGAACATTGTTTTATTCAAATAATGTGTTTGATTAAATTATTTAATAAATTTGGCTATCAATATAATTGATTTTAATATGTGAACATGGAATGAATTTGGTGGGGATTTGATCATATGAATATTCGTAGGAATATATGGGTTTGATAAATTCACAGTGCCAATCCTAGGGCACATTGGATTATTCCATCTATTGATGACTTCATATAAGAGGTATGGAAACTACTCGAGTGTTGTATTGTTAAATAGTATCCTTTCGTAAGTGGTTTTATTAGTCGATGCTATGCAAGGTTGTGTGGGTCCATTCCATGGGTGAGTTTTCTATGTGAGTTAATTCACTATCTTGGTATATATATATATAAACTATTATTCATGTTTTTTCATCATTCTATATTTTATTTTAAATAATATTAAAGCTAACATATATCACGTTGTATTGGAAATTAGTGGTAGTATCGGGGTTTCACATCAGGGATGTATAATTATCACCAATAAATACACCTTGGTGCATATTCAAGCACTATTTATCCAAATACATGTAATGGTAAGGTATCACATTTTTTCAAAGGGGTTTTTTGATTCTAGGATTTTTTATTTCATTACATAGATCTTGGGGTGGCTATCACATCTTTGTTTTTAGAGTGGGTCCACCTTGGTTCTTTGAGTATTTATATGTTAAGACCTACATACCTTGAATATTCATGACTTAAAAATTGTAAAATTATGTTTTTTTCCACTTCTACTATTTTATGGTCAGTGTTTTGTTAAAAAATCATATATATTCATTTTTTATCATTGAAAAATTATATTTTTTTCATATGTATTTCATTTAGGGTAAAATTATCCCCCATATTTAGGGAAGCCCATGAAATTAACTATTATCCTTTAGTACATAGGGAATTTCAGCTATGTTTAGTGTAATATCATTCAATTCCAATCTGATAGGATTATTTGGGATGTAAAATGTGGTCGATAAACTAATTATGCCTCTATTATGCAGTGTGTCTATGAAAATAATGATTGGTTTAGATTTCATGAGTAGAATATATAGCCTATTATGGTTTATATTTGTGATAGCCTAATGAAATTTCCAAAATTTCAATAATTTTCACTATAGGTATTGTATGTAAATTGAATAAAAGAATGTGATTGAAATAATTCATCAAAAAATTGAGATAATGAAAAAAATAAAATGATTATAGAAATATCCTACAAAATTTAATGTAATAATAATTTCATGATGTTAAATTCAGTAAATAGATTTATGGATCTAAAATTTATAATTATAAATGATATTTTATCATAAAAAAAGTTCCCAACTTTTTAAAACAAATGTTTTTATTATCATATTTGATTTTTAAATTAATGTTTTACTATTTAAAATTCAAATTTAAAAATTAATTCAATATTATTCATCATAAACAAATATATTCATATTAAAACAATATAGTCTAGAAATATCATCCAAATAAAATTTAAGATGAACAATATTTTTTTAACTACTAAAAAAATATTCTCAATTCTAATTATTTCCATGGAAACACACAAGAATAAAAAATTGTGAATTCTGCCTTAGGATTCATATGTATTTAGTATATTTTAACATGGAAATTAAAATAAATTTTTAAAAAATATATAAATTTATCACTCCAGAACACAATTTTCGTTAAAATATCATGTAATATAGTGAATACAATTATATTAAGACATAGTCCAAAGTATACATAATAAAAAAAAGAGAGAAAATAAATTATAAATTCCTCTATTGTTTAATATATCATGCCTCCAATTTTAATTTAAGTCACGCCTCCATTAAAATTCAAGATAGAGATCGATGTTTAGGAGTGAAATAGAGATATTTATGCCGAATTAAGGAATTAACATGTTCCCCTTCCTTTTTTCTGTTTATCCTATGTTCCATAAACCAGTGTTCCAAATTCCAACACATTGATTCAACTCAACTAAAATTGTTACATCCAAATTTCTCCCATATTAATTTAGTTTTGACATTCCCCTCACATAAATGAATTTTTTTTCATAGTTTGGAACGTAAAAAATTTAAATTATCAATTATTCTGAAAAGTAGTTTGTAAATAACATATTGAATATATATACACATGTAATTTTCTTACAAACATTGTTCCTAATTCCTTAGTTCATACTATTGGGATCCCAATTTACCATTTTACCCATTTTTCAAAGGAATTATATCAATTTATTTTATGTTGTATTATAATGATTTTCTTTTTCACAAATAAAAAAGTTACCATTAATTCTGTAAAATATTATAGCGACCCCATGTTATTATTTATATTCCAGAAAGATCATTTCATAAAAATTAATTTTCCTTCTTCTAAAGTCTTATATCAAATCAAATATTGGGGAAAATATATCAGTAATCATGAATCAAATTTTTTTTGAACAAATTCATTTCATCCACTATAAAATTTAAATTTTCATAGACAAGAATGAATACAGCAAATGTTATTGGACACTCGATTTTTTTTCAAAACAGTAGTAATCATAACATATATAATCATTTTGAAAATAGATATTAGACATTATGAATTAATTTTATTAATCCAAAACTATATGAAAAATGAAAAACTAAAAAAATATTTATATCATAATCTATGTTGTCCTCTCCCCAAAAATTAACTTTATATAAGATTACACTTAATTTCCAAATTTCTTTATCTATGATAATTTTTTTAAAAGTATATATAATACATAAAAATAATGAGACTACATAAGATTCATTTATTTAAATTTTTTATTGAAGATCATGTGATCCTCGGTTTCTACCTTCAAAATGTTTTCATATTAATGCATCATATATTCCCTATTCACATTTATCAGATTTTTTATATCTTATTCTTAGATTGAAACAACACCAAATGGGAAAGTATTTATTATTGTGTATATCCAATTACACTTGTAATGATGTTAACCAAACATGATCCTCAACCATGTTTAAAATAGTATCAATTAATGTATAAAATTTTAAATTACCATTTATTGATGATATTTCAATGAAAAAATCAGGAATTCTCAGTGTATAATAGTTGGTTATCAAAATATTAGCATATGAGTTCATTTAGTTTTATAATATTTAACATCACCTACCCTCTTTCATTTCTATCCTCCATGTTTAACTTAATTATATTCTAATAGGCCTCATGTTTCAACTCAATTTGAAAATGAATGTTATTCAGAAAAATAATTTTATAAGGGGATATACCTGAATGGGTGATTTAGGTATTTTTTTATTCGCATAAGGAATCCTCTAAATTTATATTTCATTCTATTCTAATGGGAAGTTATGTAGTCATTATAATCCTCTTTACATCTATAATAGACACATATTATTTCCCATTTTATATGGGTTGTACATAGTAGAGTTCATGTGATGCAGTCCATTTTTATTTATAAGGTCAAACATGTTCATTTTGGAAACATGTGTACCTTTTTAAATTATAATTTATTAGGGTAAATTTGAAATACAATAATTTTTTCAAAATAGCTATTTAAAAGTAGTTTTTGATTCAACAATTTTGTTGTTTTTATCTTCCATACACATAGAAACATATTCCAATCCTAATAAGTTGTAGGAGAAAATAAATGGGACATGAAATTTACCAAAAAAATATATTCCACATACATAAAATATTTCACAAGAAAATAAATTTTTATAAAATTATATGTATTTTAGAATCTCTATTTTTAAACTGGCAGTTTGGGAATTATTTACAAAATTTATTGGAATCTTCAAAAAAATAAAATAAAAAAACCACTTTCATAAACATTCATATATATTCTAAAAATTATAAAATATATTCCACATGTAAGTGTGTAAAAAATTTAATTTCATTAATGGGAATAATCATATTACTCACATGGTAATTATAAATATTCTATAAATGGGTTTCCTCCCAGAAAATATTTTTTGACACGAATTTATATTTTTAAATTTTTATACTTAATAAAGATGGGGAAACATTGTTGTGACAATAAAATTGAACACATAATTATACTCAGTCACTTGGATGATATTCTATAGTTTTAACTATATACAGACTCATCCATGACTATATTACTAGGTGTTTCTTCCTTGATAGTGTGGTAGAATCAACTCATGTTGCCTATAATATATGTTCCAAAACCATTTATTCCATGGTATCTAATTCAAAATCCCATAATACCAACATCCATGTTACTATACATGGATTTTAATCATCTTTCTTGATCATATACATGAGTGATATATTATCAGAATAATTAATTACATTACATCAAAATTGATAACCTAAAAATATTTATAATGTAACAAAAACTAATAAAAAAAATTTCCCTATCATTTGGTACTTTATTTTGGTTAATTTTAGTGTATGGGAAACTGTAGTATAAAAATTTTAGGTGACCATAAATATTCTAGGTCCACATAAATCATATTGAATTTTTCAATGCAATAGATATTATCCTATATGGTAAATATTATTCTACTGGATTGATTATGGGTTATATAGACAATAATTAACATATATTGTTAAAATATAATAAGTTGGATATATCAAATACAAAGGCAGTTTCATTTTTGAGATAATTAGTCTTCGGAAAATAAGTTTTATTAAATTATCTGACAAATACCCCATATAACCCCACATGTCTTAAAAATTAATAGACTTGTCTCAATTTGGTTGTGTATGTCAGCGTAGATATGACATATATTTTGGCCTTGATCACATCAATCGCTTCATTAAAAATAATTTAGTCCAAAACATTTTATATATACACTATGAAATGGTAATTTACAATGATTACATCTATGTTTTTATCAATTCATTTTTCATTATACATTTTCATGAATATCAATAAATGTTTCAAAATATGTTCTATACATGGTAAAATCATCAGGGAATACCTCCATGTATTTCTCAATCATAACTAAAATAATACTCACCATAGACCACTGAAACTACATGGGGTATTGAAAATCCTTATGTGGATACATTGGTATGAAAATATGTTAAATAGTCATGTGAATATGGCCTCTTTATAGTCATTTGGAACAATCAATACAATAAAATACATATAAAATTTATCATAGAAACATCATTCACCTTTACCAGGGATAATCTATAAAATTTTTCCTATAAAGGGAATGTTTATGATTTCATTTATAATTAAATAATTCTATTTCTAGTAGTCAATGAGAACTCTCCAACAAATAAATATCCATATCGGCACTATTTCAATATTCTAATTTTTTGAAATTGTGTATCCAAATTTTCTTAGTATAATTTGAACAGGACTTTCCCATTATTTTTCAAATATTTGGTAGTTAATTCCATATCTGAAATATATTTCTATTTTATTTTTTACATCTTTCAAGAGGGATCAATTGAGCCACCAATGGGGTCTCATTATTGTTTTAGATATACTTATTAAATAAATACAATGGAAACATATGGTAGTGATAATCCCAAAACTATATATTAATGTCTATTCTGTTCCACTAATGTTCTATTTCAAAATTTTCAAATGTTTTTCTCATCATTTGGTTTTAAAATATTCAAAATTAAGACATTCAATTTCAAATTTTCCATTAGATAATCAAAAATTATAGTGTGTGATTGAAACAAAAAATCTTGTTCATGGGGGTTTCTTATGACGGTGAAAACTATTTTATATCCATGATAATAGATTACATATGTAAAACATATATTTAAATTAGTTTTTAGGAAAATCATTGATATAACTATCATTAAAATAACATTAATTAGTACACATCTTAATTTCTAGATTTATTTTATTTTATAACATAGATTCGTCATAGAAATAAAATGTTTTTGGAGATTATACTAATAAAATAACGTCATAAAAAAGGAACTTTCTACTTTTAGACAATATGGTATCTCAAAATGGTGTAATGAAACATAATCCTTTCATAATGAGTGTATTTCATTGAATCAATGATATTAGAATTCACAGTTTATTCTTAAAAAGTCATTGAATTTGTCACTTAATTAACATGTATTTTCATTTTGAGAGTATTAATAAATATATTTCCTCATATGAAAAGTGGGTTAACATTACCTCATTTTTTGTATCTCTTTCAGCTTATAGAGTTCACCATGGGGAAAAAAACTTATACAGTCATCAATGAATCTTCTAATAATATAACATGATATGATGTGTTTTGGTTAATAAGGTGTATATTAACTTAGGTGGGTTTTAGCCCTCCTATACAAAGATATGAATAAAATCAAAATGGATTATCAATAATCATTTCTCCAAAAACATATAGTTCATTGGAAACATTCATTCACTAATTGTGAAAGGGATGGTCAATATACCTGGACCATGTAATTTTCTAGGTATTGTTGTGATAAAAAGTGAATACACATTTTTAGTGAGGTATAGATTTTTATATACTTACTATAATCTCATCCATGTTCATTTACCATTGATAAATTTCACGTATGATGGTATTCAGTGAGTGGATTCTTGGGAGGGGATATTTATCAATCTCTGTTAAAATTTTCTATGATATCGTGATGTATTGAATAATCACTAATTTTTATGGGTTTGTTTACACTATAATGGAAAAAAGTTTGTGATTTGTTTAGGTTTTCCATCTTGGGAATTACCCTTCTCATATTGAGTAGTTATGTCTCCATTGGCACTTCTTATTAAGGATGATATTTAGTATTTGATACTCTTGGTTCAATGGGAAATCCACTTCCCACATTGCCTTGAGATGTTTGTTCTTAATTATTCTTTATTTCCATGAAACACCTCAATAAAATAGAATAATCATTCTGATTGGTTTTATGAATTTACTGAAGATGTTGTTTACCTAAAACAATAATTTTTAGGTTATTAATGATAGGGATGGATTTTGTTTACAATATTTACATTTCATTTGGTGTCGGTCCATGGGTGTTGATAATAGTTACCTGAGTAGTTTGAGACTCCAAAAGATAGTTCAACAAGTACTTCATTGAAGGTTGTTGAGAATTAAAAAGTTGGTAACATGTAAAAGGTTGTGATATTTATATCTTTTGAATAGTTTTGGTTGGAATGATTTTAGTAAGTTCTACTATAATGGTATAATTTTATGAAATTGGATCCCATGCCAAAATTGAGTATTAAAAAATTCTCTAAATCATGAATTGAATACCAGTTTCAATAGTTATAGTCTATTGAAAATTGAATCATATATTTTAGTCCCATGAAATTGATGGTATCCATTGTTATATTGGTTATAAGAGTTATAATGTCTGAAGACCCTTAGAGTGGCTAAGGGTGATTCATATACCTTATTAATAGATAACTACCTCACAAGATATGTTAGGTTATAAGTTTAAATTTCAATTAATGGAAAGTTGAAACATGTTACGTCATGAAATCCACATGTGGTATTTCTTATATTGAATTATTTCGAATTTTGGGAGATCATCTCCATAATTTATCTAACATAAGTAGGAATATTTTTATCTTAGTACTCCTATAGATCAACCACGTGATAGGTTATAGTAATTACCCTTAAATACTTTTTTGGAGAATATGTTCAAATCATGACCATAAAATTCTTAATTTCGGTATGAGGATGTCATGTACATGAATCTATACCAAAATTTATATAGGATTCACACTCTATATGTAAATACCCAAAAATTTCAAGGATTTTTTTTAAATACTTTGAAATTTTACAGGTCTGCGATTTCTGACGACATCTGATTCCGAGGCCTGGTGTGCCCAAAATCAATTTCTGATGTTTTTTTGGGTACGTTCAGTAAACGTACATGTGGGTTTTTCTATCATTTGAACCGGTGCTCGTAATTGAAATCTGAGGGCACCGATGAACTCGCAGCACCGATATTCACTTAAGGGGACCTTTACCGCAGTTGCGTTTGGTCGTCAGGAGAAGTTAATTTTTTGGGGATTTATATTCAATTCAGTAAAATTGTTGTACACAATTTTATTGTTTGGAGGTGGTTATTTTCTACAAGGGGAAGTTAGAGGTGGGTCCCAACCCACATAACCTCCCATGAGAGGATAATGTGTGGTGGGGCCCACAAGAACCCCTAACCCTTCAATATCCCTTAAACTCCCCATTAACACCCCTTTATTATGACCACACATCTCATTTATTATGGTGGAGCCTCTCTACCTCCCACCCATTGAATGTGCCAACCTATCTAGTTAACAACTTCATTAATTAATTGGCACCTCTTTTGAATCAATTTGAATTGCATGGAAATTCTATTGAAATTGGGGAGACTTAATATTATATTGTCTTGGAAAATATTTGGTGGTGGAGCATTTGGAGATTTGGAGAAGAGCTTCATCCCTCACCAATGAAGAACATGAGGAATGATATCCTCTCGATGACCGAGGCAAGAACGTGAGGAGATTCTCACGAGGAACTCTTTCATTCTTCTTCTTCCTCCGCGTCAAGGGAGGAGATGTCGTCTACGAGGAAAAATTGACTACGCTTCCTCCATAGAAGAACCCTGACGTCAACAAATCGACGTCGACTTCAGATCTTCTTCCCGCAACACAGAAAAGCAAGCATCAAAATCAAGGTAGGCGTTTGATATAATTTTAAGTGAATGAAATTATATTCCATCCTTGGTGAATGATTGTATTGTCTTTGGCCAATTGATATCGTTAAACGCGGATGGTAAGGGCCAAACGAACACAACCTGACGACCCTCTGATGGTTCTTGAATATTTTGGCAGCGTCAACCGGAGGCGGCGGCCGCGTGGAGGAAAACACGGCCCGCATCCGTGGGCCGATCAGCAGATGAACCGAACCGGCCGGCCACCTACCGACCGGGTTTAAGGAGGTCGCCGCACCCGCAGGTGCCGCATGGGAGAACCACGGCCCGCCCATGAGGCCCGCTCCTGCCGGGAAGACCGGCCGGTTTCGGCCAGCCGGACAAGAGGGGAGGCGCCGCCAGTTCGGGAAATTGGGGGGGGGGGGGATCACCCCTGGACCGGCTCGGCCAGTCGTGGGTTGGGCCGCCTTGCTCGGGCCAGGATGCCTGACGCGCCCTGTCGGGCCAGGCCTTACCCTTGCGCGGGCCGGGCTGCCTACCACCAGGTCAGGTCATGCCCCAACAAGCTGGGCCGCACCCCATTGGGTCGGGCCGGGCTGACCCCCCAGCTGAGTCAGACTCGCCAAACCAGGTTGGGTCGGCCCGCCAGCCCACTGGTCTTGACGGGCCGAGCCCGTTTCACTAAAATGTGAATAAAATTAAGACCATGTGTCTGATTGATGCACCTTCTACGATGATGGGACCCTCTGTACTAAGAGGTACTTTTTCGATACACTATGTGAGTTTTGTACGACTTTGGAAAATGGCTGGGTTTGGAATGAGCATAATTCCAACCGGGCCCCTAGAACGAAAAAACTAATAACTCTTAGACCGGGCGTCCGATTGACGCATCATCTATCGCGTTGGGTTTCTTTTGACGATACGAAAATTCAAGATACATCATCTCCGGGCTTCGTGACAGTTTATTTATCAACCCCGTGGCTTGAGGAGCGGACGCTTTTGGAATCGAGCGTGCTATGTGCGGGAACCCTAGAGCTAGCTGCGACTGCGATGACTACCGTACTGGAATTCTTCATGGGTTCAATGATGAAACCAACTATACTTGAATCCTCCATGGGTTCAACAACGATTACTACTTTACTTGAATCCTAAGTGGGTCCGACAGTTTGACTTATGTACTTGTATCCTGAGTGGGTCCGACAGAGTAGCTGGTCTAGTATCATATGTGGGTCCGACAGCTTAGCTGGTCTAGTATCCTATGTGGGTCCGATAGCTTAGATAAATCAATGACTACATCTGATCATATCTATCACTATACGAAAGATGTATACCTATGTTAGTTGTGTCTTGACTTTAAATCATTATCATCGATGTGATTGTCTTCTTTCCTGTGTGGACTGAGATGTGCCTGGGCTCGAGATTTCGAGCCGAGCTGAGATTGATGACTTACGTATATGTATGTGCATATACCTAAGTAGAGTTGGTTGATACTTTGTGATTGTATCTTTCTTTTATGGTTTATCCTTCGTGGATTCTGGGAGACCTTTGGGGGTCTCGGGGTCCCTACTAAGTATCATATAATCACCCCTACACAGGTTATGCCCGAACTACGTTATGTTGGATTCAGATGACAGACATCACTGATCGAGGTAGAGTCTGGTAGAGATGGACTGTACCCGGAGGTGTACCACTTGGTGAGATGTACACGGAGCAGATGGATGGACCTGAGGTGTTGGGGAGGCCATCTGAACCCACCCTTCAGGTGGGATTTTCGGAGGACGACTCAGTAGTTGTTGTTTTGTTTTACTGTAGTTGTACTAGCTTTTCAGTTGTACTTTACTTTACTGCTGGGTTTTTATTTCCAGCCCCTTTCCTTTCAGCACTTAATTTTTTAATCAGTATTACATTTTTCATACTTCTGTTTCATACTCTATTGTGTTTGATTACTTTTATAATTGAAATTCACTCCCTTTCTATCAGGATTTACGCCTTTGGTTCTAGTCGCCAGCCCCTGGCCTATGGAAGGCGGGTTTGGGGTAGTCATGACACGGGCCTTGAGGACGGGTCGTGAAAAATTGTTATCAAAGGAGTCGGTTCTACCGAAAAACTCAGGACACATATCATTCTTTTCTGTGAAGCAATAGTGTTAAGAGTATTGAGTGTGGTTTTCAGTCTAGGGAGTCCAGTGTTGGTGCGGCGGCTAACGTATCCATACACTAGGACCCTGACCTCTGATTTCCGACTCAGTTCATGAAAAAAATGATTGCATGTGTGTTTCCCATGTTTTCATTGTGATTACTTTGTGTCAGCTCACCAGGTATACTGTTTGACCATGACGCACCTGTTTCTTTTTAGGATGGCCCCATGAAGGCAGCCATCTAGGGTTATGAGTTACGTACAAGATGTTAACCCACCGAGCAACGAGGGCCCAGTGCAGGGCCCCATCACAAGGGAGGAACCAACGGTACCACTACCCGCTGGGCCACCGATACCACCAGCCCATCAATAGAGACTGCACACAGCTTGAGTGTGTTGCACGAGTTCCAGTGATAGTGGCCCCCCAGGTTCCGCGGAGAGATAGACCCACAGGCACTTGAGGATTGGCTGGAGGATATAGTCATAGTTTTTAGATTGGTGGGGACACTAGAAGACCTTATGGTGATCCTTTCCGCGAGTCTCCTACACGCAGAAGCAGGTAGACGGAGGAGCCTGATGCTCTAGGTGCATGATGTGGCATCTTTACTTTGGACAGACTTCAAGAGTTTCTTCTACTCAGCGTTTTTTTAGCCACCCATCGTGCGGTGAGAATTTAGGAGTTACTTCATCTACAGTGGGGTAGCATGACAGCAGCTTAGTACTCAGCGAGGTTCACCGAACTCTGATGCTACTCCAAGGATATGGTGCGGGACCCATTCTTCAGGACCCGGATTTTTGAGCAAGGACTCAGACATGAGATCTGGGCGTCAACAATTCCCCTCCGCATCCCGTTGCTGGAGGGGGTTCTAGAGAGAGCCCTTCTAGTGGAGAGATTTCTTGCTGAGAAGTCACCAGCGACGAGACCCACCCAGGGCGACACGTAGCGGAGTCTTCTATAGCTAGCAGTAGACAGATGACACAGAGGTCCAAGTGGACCAGGCCATCAGGTGGGTGATCTCAAGATACAGTTTCGGTTGTGCGGGCCACACAAAACAGAGCCAGATATAGGAGGATCAGGCAGTGCTATGCATGCTCCGGGCATGGTCACATGGCTCAAGACTGTCTGACCCGCCATGCAGACGAGCAGTAGACAGTAGAAAGACCTCCCAGGAAGAGGCCGAGGTTCTACCGAGGTTGTCCACCGAGAGTGGGTAGACGTAGAAGAGGATCTAGCCCAGCATCATGTGGTGGAAGATGTTTTGAGGCCCTACCACCACCACCACCAGTAGGTCCACCCCGACCACAGGGAGCTGGCGGACAGAGGCGGGCTCAGCTTCAGGCAGCCGAGGCCTACGACCACAGTGCACCTGAGATGATTCCAGGTACTATTAGTGTCTAATTGTAGAGACCCAAAGATTGACGTACATGGAAAATACAATACTTTTGCAGAATACTTAATACATAACAAAAACAGACACACAAGGATCGTTATAGTTTAGTGTCTTTGGAAACTCAGAATAAAATCTTCTAGTCGTGGTGAAAGATCTTCAACATCTCCCAATAAAGATCTTCCCCGTTTTTATTACTTAAAACCTTTCTTTATATCCTATGGAAAAGAAAACATAAAAAGGGTGAGCTCAAATTACCAGAAAGGGAAAACATAGAGAACATAAAACAATCCATAAACATTTGAAAACAAAAGCTTGAACATGAAATCTAAACATTAAAACCTTGAGCAAAGACATAAATCTTGGAATTATGTAAGGAATATATCATAAGGGAACATAAATCATGATAAAATAGCATGGGAATTAAACATGTAATTGTGGAAACAATTAAGCACATTATATTATTTCCATCGTACCCAAATAATTGCTGTCAAGACCATCTTAGTGGACAAAATCCCTTTCTGAATCGAGTTCACTCCTCGTTTCAGTTGTGTATTACTGAACCGATTTAACTTTCCGTTCCAGCCATGTCTGTCTCATGAGATATAAATCTTTACCCAATGCATTGGAGGAAGATATAGGTCCCACCCATATCATAGTGAAATCATTCTTACTTGTGCCACAAAATAAACATACATCATTCATAATAACCCAACAAATAAAATGGGTTTCATAAACATCATCCCATCATCACATAATCCATATAAAAGAAATGGATATCATTTCATAATAATAAAATTGAAACCATTTAAATCATATAGACATTATACATGAAACATACACATATGAAATAATTCCTTCTTATATGGAAAATGGTTTTGATAAAACACTTGAAATGAATTCTTGAGGAAAATATCATTTTTTCCAAAACCATTTTCTTTTCAAAAAATTCCATGAAATTTTAAAATATAAGGATTTTGTTGAAAAAAATTATTAAATATTGTAAAGGAAGCTACATGAAAATAAGGAGTTATAAAACTATAAAAATCTGTTCACACCGTATAAGTTAAAAATAACATTTTCCCTGTACTTTTGTCTGAAAAGTCAAAAAGTACCTGGTAACGTAAACAAAAGAATGATTCCTTACATACCATGTGAAAAAAGTCAAACTGGGTAAAAAATACATTAAACATACATAAAAACACTTTTAGAAAACATGTACATGGAATATAACAATAACCCCAATAAATACTTACGTATAAGCAATCTCAGATAAAAATGAGATTTTCAGAATTATCCCTTACCTTAGGTCAAATATGCTTTGTACATATCTGAAACTCCTGTATAATGATTTAAATAATGTCATTGACTTATTAAAGAATCATATTCATTGTTATGATATCATATATGTTTCACTTATGACTTTATATTACCCGTTCTTTTGTAAATTCCATGTTAAAGCAGCGTTTTGGGTAAAATCATTTCATTTATCGTATGTGTTTCGACTTGTCGTTCTTGATATTAATACTTACATCCTGATTTACAAAATTCCATAATGTAAGACATGATTTATATATAATATATATTCATCCTATACATATATATATTATATATCGATAAAAGGAATGAAATACATCGTTCATGGAGACGGTAGGCCGTACGTACACATGAACGTTGTTTTCGTTTCCTTATTGAATTGAATAAAACTAAAAAGATGACACACATATATATATATACATAAATCCAGTATCATTCATATAATTAATTATTATTCATTATATAAACTTTATGATCATTCATGTATGGTTAACATGGAGAATGAATCTCATCGCATCGTGGAGACGATAGTCCGTACGTATGCACGAGCGATGATATCGTTCCCATAATTATTTAATAGAATTGGAGTGGATGGTATAATAAATCATAATAATTATGATGTTATAATAACCATATATATTTATTCTTTACACCATTTTACCCATCCATGTAAGGTGTTGGTGGAAAACAGATTTCACCACGGCGTGGAGACGGTATTCCGTACGTACGCATGCGTTGTGATTTTGTTTTCTGTAGGATGGATAGATGGTGAAATAGGGTTGTTTCATAATAATAATAACATATAAGTATATTAGTTATACTTATGTTATTACTTCATAAGGAAAAAACTAATGAATAATAAGTGGAATAAGAAATATAGTTGAAATAATCGGTAACGGACATTACCTCTTCTTTGAAGCGCCTCTTTGAGACCTCCTCTTAGGGCACTAAAATTGGTCTTTTAAGAAGAAAAAAACCTCTAGGATGTTTCTATGGAAGTGGAGAAGAGAATTTGGCAGGGTTTGTCCGAGATTGAAGGCTCAAAGTGGTGTGAGGAAGAGAGGGAGGAGGTTCCCTTTTATAAGGGTGGAGAGGGGCACCTTTGGAAAAACTAAAAATATTATTTTATTATAAAGTCATATAAGGTTTTTGATAGCTCCAAATTGATTTATTTTAAATCTAATGTGAGTATGGGTCGAAATAATCTCATCCAATAGAATTTAGACAATTTTAGATTTCTATTTTAACCTTATCATTTAGATTTAACCTTAAGTTAAATAATTTTACTTTTACCATGTCTTCTTGTTTTCTTACACTATAAGGTTAATAAAATTACTATAACAAGCCCAAAGAACCCCAACTTGATTAGTATTAATATATAGAACCTTATATGAGTCATTTTTCCAATCCTTAGATTTTTTGGAATAAAATAACAATTAATAATTTAATATTTGTTTCAAAAACTATTTTATGTCAATTTTGACACTATTTGGTAATTTATTTTTTTGAATCTCATAAAAGAATTATTAGTTCAAAAAAAGTAAATTAAATCAAAACTAACATGTCATATTAACCTATAAAATTAGTTAAATTCATAAAAAGTCTCAGATTATATTTATTTGGGTATTTATAACATCAATTATGTCAATATTTCATTAATAAGATAATTACTGCATCATCTTTGTGTCATAAATAAATTAAATTATTTAATGTCTAAAAATTATAAATAAAATACCATTATGTATGAAGTATTTTTAGCTTTATAATGAATATTAATAGTCTAATTTATCTTATGCATAACCCTTTATTAATAATGATTAACTTATTAAACGTTGATTTTAACTATTTTAAACCTTCTTTAAATAAATTAATATTAAATTTCCTACTCTAATCCAAGTGGGCCTAAATGGTCATATTTTATTCCTAAGGTTGTTTTTGGTCGAATTAAAATTATCCAATAGAATTAGGACATGTATTAGGGTAATAATAATATCATTTTTACCCTTAATTATCCTATTTAATTTTAACCGTGGTAAATAAAAGTAAAAAGTTACTATTCACCATAAATTATTTTCATCTCATTGAACCACATTTTAGTCCTTGATATTAACCATGTCTCTCTGATTTTTGAAATTCCACTCACAGAAGCGGTAAAATTAAGTTTTATGAAAAATTCAGTTTTTTAACTACCACTTAGTGGTTTCACTATTCATCAAATAATGAAAGTTTCCAGAAAAATACCAAAAATTAGGCCTAAGCTATATTTGATATTATGAATTCAAAAATGATGTCTATTTTACCAAATTAAAAACATATCAGTTGCATTAATTAATTTAAAAATTAACTGTTGTTTTCAAAACAAATAGCGTGTTTTTAAGAGATAGTAACTATAAAAAGATTGACACTTGTTTAAGTCTGGTTTAAATGTGAAATTACATCCAATGACCAACATTTTATTAAATGGTAAAAATATATTCTAAATATACTTTAAAACCACTCAAATTAATAATTTATCACTATTAATTGTTTCGATTTAAAAAGTTGTTTTTAATTAAAATTTAGAAATTTTCACTATTCATCAGAATATGAAAGTTATCCGAAAAGTACCAAACTTTCACCCTAAGCTAATTTCGATATTCAGAATCCAAAAATGAAGTCCATTTTGAAAGGTAAAATTTATAAAATTTAAAAAAGTGGGTATTACTGTAACACCCCAGGTAAATAAAGAGTATGACATTTTCACATTTATCCATATTTGTGATTAAAATATTAATATAACTTTAAAGGGGATGCTATGCTCGATGGAGTACCCAACACGCAACAACGAGTTTCTTGGGAATCTTACATTGTACTCTAATGATAAAATAATATTATTTTAAATGGTAGTTAACGCCTAACTTTTGTGATGGCGAGAATGAATAGAACTAACTAAAAAATGATTATATATGTTTGTCAAATATTTTTACTTTTTACAATAAATGTTAGAGGATTAAAAATGCGAATGAATCCAATTTTAAGCGTAAACATTCTTATAATCTTTAAAAAGTCGATTAACCGCCTTTTGATGGAGAACCTCTTTTAAATCCACTTTGTGACAATTTTATGTGTTATATTAGACAAAATAAAATTCTTCTTTAGAATCGGGACATCAAAATTTACTTTCTGTAAATTTTTGGTATTTTTCCGAAAAAGTTCAATTTTTAATGAATAGTGAAAAATGTTGTATTTTAATTCAAAACCTATTTTTAATATAATTTATTTATAGGATTATATTATCTTTTGAATTGGTTTTAAAGTGAAATTAGAATATATTTTTACCATTTAATCCAATAGTGGTCGTTGGAATTAATTTCACTTTGAAATCAGACTTAAACTAGTGTCAATCTTTTGATACATTTTGTTTCATAAAAACACTCTACTTGTTTTGACAGTGGGAATTAATTATTAAATTAATTAATGCAACTTATATGTTTTTTATTTTTTAAAATAGACATAATTTTCGAATTCTGAATATAAAATAGAGCTTAGGGTGAATTTTTGGTAATTTTTTGAAAAACATCAATTTTTGATGAATAGTGAAACCACTAAGTGGTACTTATAAAATCTGATTTTCCGTTTAAATGAAATTTTTCCATCTTTGTGTTTTGAATTTCAAAAATCCGACATACATGGTTTTCATTTAGAAGTAATATGTGGTTCAATGGGATTAAAATAATTTTTTGGTGAATAGTAACTTATTATGTTTTTAATCGCGATTAGAGGTAATTAGTGTAGTTTAAGGTAAGAATAATGTTTTAATAAAATGAAATGACATATACACATGTCCTACCCTCATTGGATGTGTCATGGCTGACCAATAAAATCCATGGTTCAACTTGGGGACCCCATGGAGCCACTTTGGTTGGAAAATGACATAAATAACTTTTTATTTAATGTTAAAGTAAAAATGACACAAACATGAGATGTTTTAATTAAACAATTTTTACATGGGTTTATAGAAGTCATATTTTTTACTATGAATATTCATTGGAAATATAAAAATATTTCCTACATCATAGTATTTTTTTTATAATTTTTAGACATTAAATGAATTAAATTATTTATGATATCATGATGATGTAGCGATGACCTCATTATTTAATGATTTAAATAAAATAGAAAGATAATGTAAAATCTAAGACCTAGACATGTCCAAAACCTATTGTATGGGTGTATTTCGAACCCTTATCACCTTATCCTCTAAACAAATCAATGTGGGACAATTAAAATCCGAAACTCATTCTAAAATAAAGTAACATTTATTTACTTTCCAAGAGTGTCCCTCCTCTCCTCTTATAAAAGGCCCCCACCTCTACCTCCTTAACCACACTTCCAAAGCCTTTGTCTCGGCCAACCCCTGCCCATTTTGCCTTTCCACATCCCTCTATAACTCCTTGAAGCCTCACTTTGGGAATAAGTCTTCTCAAGGAAGCCTTTGATCTCAAACCAAAGGGTGTTACCCGATTTTAAGGAAATGTCTTCACTTTAGTCCTTTTGTTTTATTTTGCTTCTCCAACCCCCTAAACACTTTTTATTCATTTCTTTTGTAACAAATCCAGTATCTTCAATATACTATGATGTTTTTATAAGATATATTCTAGCTACACTTACACACTCCTTCGTCTAATGGTTAAAGAACATACTGTTTCTGTGATTGGCGATTTTCTGTCTCACGAAACGATGATTGTTTCATATTCATTTAACACCTTAAAAGGTGGCCATTAAGATGTAAATATATTTATATATTATATATAATATTTTTATGTTTTACTTAAGCTTCTGTATTTTTCTTTTATGAAATATCCTTTATGGTTACCATTATGAGTAAACGCGATATCTTCATTTTAGGAAGTGCGGACTACCGCCCCCTCAAAGTGATTTGATTCTTTAATGACATATGTGGGATGTATAAATTATGTAATTAATGGTATTATATATTATATTATACTGGAATTATAATATACCTTTATATCCTTATGATTCCATTCTATAAAATACGAAATAGAAATCAAAGTAGCGTTCATGCGTACGTACGGCTTACCGTCTCCATGAACGGTGCATTTCATTTCTTACCCCTAAATGATTATGTAATATTATAAATACGTGTATATTATGGATATATATGATATATATGATACCCAAATCATGAATATCATTCTGGATATAATGAACCTTTGATCACATTAACAACATGTAATTGTAAGAAGTCCACTTTCGACTTAAGAACCAAATGTCGACAAAACAAACATTATTAACTTAAATGATTACATAATGTTTATAAAATGGTAATAAGTGATATAAAAGTAATAATGAACTTTAAAAAGTTTCTTAAGAAATTATAAATTAAATCAAGTTTATTATTCAGGACGTTAAAGAATGATCGAGTCAAGTCGGACCCGAGGTAAGGGATCCAACCTCTCTAATTCTTATTAAGTACTCTCATTTATGTCATTTCTTTTAAGACCATCTTTCTTATGTTTGGGGATGTTATTTTATATTACTCATACTTTAATTTTAATTTTCATATTATGTTATACCCTATTTGATCTCATAAATACATTTTTGGAACTTTTAAGTGGCGCTGTTAGGCTGCCGAGTTTTCGTAAGGGATTTTTCATCTCACTTTTATTCCCGTGACATTTATGCTATGTTTTCCATTATTTCCTTTTAGTGGTGTATGTACTACCCATTATTATACACTTTTTTTAGTATAATTTCATTTATGGGTATTTACATCTTCATTGTATGACCCTTCTTCCATGGGGTGTACTTTTCGAAAGATACCCAACTCGGTAAGGGGACCTTTCACCCTCCTTTTTTTAAAAGACTTCTTTTGTTATGTCTTTTAATTCACATACTATTATGTTGGGATATTTTCTTCTATATCCTTATTTATGTATATTTTATGTCCATGTGATGAGATCCCCTTTATCTCTCTCATCAACCCTTTTTATAAAATTTTATGTGACGCCGTTAGGCTGTCGAATTTTACCAAGGGAACTTCTTAACCCAATTTCGATTTCTTTGGGTTCAACATGTAGTTATTGAATATGTCATCCTTTGAATATGTTTGAATGAAATTTGATTGTTTTACACTTAATATCCACTTATATTGGGTGTATTTATATTTTTCACACATAATTATGAGATTGATTTGTCCTTAATTTAATGATACCTTCTTTATAATGGGTTTCATCTCATTTTACATTTCTTTTGAGGCTTCATTGTTGTTATGCACCAATTCACTCTTATATGGTGTGTATACTGTCCTTTTACATATTATATCATGAATACCTTTATTCTTGTCATATTATAAAGTTCAGATTAAATTTTATTCCACTATTATTTGTATTCAAGAGTCTCTCATTTTGTTAAAAACTATTCAACAATAATATAGTTTTAAATGTTTTAAAGATTTATTATTCTAAATATTTATCTTTAATGACCATGTTTTCAAAATGGGTTTTAGTATTTATTTATATGTACATTAATGTTTTAAAATTATAATTTCATTAAAAGCTTCAAAGTGGTATGGGACACTTTGATTCAAAAATCTCTTTTAAATGGTTTTTGAAAATGGATTGATTAATTCAATATCTAGGAATTACTTTTTGTGATTGCAAATGAAATGTTGTTATTGAAATGTTTATATTTTCAATATTTTATGTGTAATGATGGTACATGGACATTTTACTGGTGGTTACGTGATAAACCATATGACGGGTGGTGTCGTGAATACCAGGACGGGTGGTTACATTATAACCTCTAATGCATTGGGTATGGATGTCAGCCGTATGTCTATTCCATTAAGTATGTGTGGAAGTCGACCGTATGGTTATTCCATTTAAGTATGTTTATGTCCCAAGTTTCCTTTATATGTTATGTGTTCTTTATATGGGTTTTATGGTAATATTTTGGTTACAAAAGGGTAAGTAATGATATTTTATTCAGTGAAGAGTTTTTACTACTTCATAAAGGTGAAAAGTATTACTTTGGTAAAGTACTCATGGTTTACTTGTTGTTTTTGAAAAACTAACAGTTTTCCTTCCTTGTGTATCCTTTACTGGGATTTTTATGCTCATCCCAAGTTTTTTTGAAATGTTTTTCATAGGTCAAGGGAAAGTTTCATGATGTGATGATAGTGTTAAGGAAGTGTCAAGAAAGAATCCATGTTTTATTTTAAATATGTTTCCGTTGATGGGAAGAATGAATACTGTCTTTTATGTAACCACTTTTTTTTAAAATGTGGAATGTAATGACAGTTTCATGATCTAATTCTTTAAAACTCTAAACCTAAAAAGATCCTCAATGTGTAATCTTGTAATAACTCAAGATTAAGTAAGGTTTAAGGCTGGGGCCTTATAGTTGGTATCAGAGGTCGGTTTAGATAACTTTAGAGGTTAGGGTATTCTTTAAGCATAAGTGACATTACCATAATGGTTAGGAATTCATAAAGTGTCCTAGTTTTAGATAAAGTGAAAGAGTAAGTATATCTTAGTGTTTATCTTCCTCATTAGTACATGATGGTTTTGTCGATATACTCACATTGACCTTTTTGGTTTTAGTAAATGGCTGGATCTAGCAGGCACCAAAGTAAAAGTGGATGTGAAGGAAACTGTGACAGTTTTTGAGCAAGCAACTGAATGATATGGGAGCTGCAATTAGAACTCTTGTGTTTATCCTCAACTAACTATCTGGATTCATGATTAACCACATAAACCTTGGTGACTTATATAAGGCATCATATATGCGAGAAACAAATCCCTACAGAACTACGGGTAATAATCATAAAGGTGAGTATGTTCAAAAACATGTGTGTCAAAGATGTGGAAAGAAACACCTAGGAAAATGTTTCAAAGGGACAGAAATATTCTATAGATGTGGAAATGAAGGTCATAAAGTAATAACCTACCATGGAAAAAGGAAGCATCCAGTTGACTCGAGGAAAGGGAAAGAAGTTCATTCTGAGGGATCAATTGAATGTTTTAAATTTGGTGTGCATGGTCATTATGCAAACACATGCCTTGTGAAGAAGTTTTGTGAATGGGATCACCAAGATCGTACAAATATTCATTTACCAATACCTAATTCCATTCTTATTGAGGATGAAGAAACTGACAATGACCAATCAAAGGTATGGATTATTTCATAACTTTTGTTTTCCTATTTTGGAATCTTAGGATATGATTCATGATTTTGTTTGTAGGAAAGAATTATTCCAGAATAAGTTGGAAAGGAATGGTTAATGGATCATGCAGAATGTTGAATGAGTAAGAAGTCAACATATAAGGGCTTCAAGAGTTATGGTGAAATTCTTAAGATTATTAAGTCTATTTTGATGATGGGGTTATATTAGAAGACTTTTTATATTATGTGTAACCCTGATGTTTAATATATGAAAATTTTATTCAAGGAATAGTTATCTGATATTTTTTGGACATAGTTATAAAGAACCATTTGGGTTTATATGATCCTTATTTTTGAGGTAATTATGGGTTACTATATGTTATGATAGAATTGAAAGGCATGAGATTAAATTGAGGTTAAATTATGTTATGGTTATTTTTGATTATTTTATCTCTTTTTGGGAATGATTTGAGAATTATATAGTTTTGGAAAAAGGAAAACATGCAGACTGTGTGACAACCCGTCGCGTCGGACAAAGATGTGGGAATATAACCCACAACCAAAGTGTGACTGGTATTTATCACCTACCATTGGACTACGTGAAGTCCCTGGTTATTTTGACTGATTCTTTTTAGTTAGATGATTTTATGAATTAAGAGTAAGTTGATTTTGGGTTATCTATGGAAATTTATTAACCTATCTCGGAGGATATGTGATTAGGTTAATTACTTTTCAATACGAGACATTAAGAGCAACTGATGTTGTTTGGAGATAAATTTTACGATTTAACTTGGAAGACTATGTGACTAAATCCTTCAAATATTTGGGTTTCAATCTTAGTTTGGTTTACTTTGAAGAATTTTTATGGAAAAATTGTTTATCGAATGGTCCTCGTTGAACTTTGGGTTTTGTTAGAAAAATTTTGGAGATTAAGAATAGATTTTCTTTTTATAAAGTGTTATCCTTTTATGGATTATCTGATCTTGTACTAACCTTTTTGGTTTTGGTTTTTTTAGAGTCTAAAGACATGGGAAGTATATTGTTCTCTATTGTGGATTAGGTGATTCTCTAGAAATTGATTATAGTACTCTTAATGCGAACAAGTCTTCTTAAATACTCGTCTTTTGGAGAAAATATGAGTTTGATTAAGGAATCTAGTAAAAGTTGAAAGTCAACATGATAAGTGATTATGTTTCCTTATGAATAAATTCCTCAATAAAAAGTAACTTAAAACAGAAATGTTGTCTATTAACTTTTCCTACTGGGGAATCGAATAACGTTTAACCCATCACAAGTTTGTGATTTGCTTATGGTTAACTTTCTCCTAGACATGTTTACTATCACTCTCCATCAGAACATGACCCTTTGTTTTTTCTTCCATGTACATATTTTCATACTTGGAATCCTAGTATGGGTTAACTCGGGTGACCTTTGTACTTATCTTTCTTTATTTTTTAATGTGATTGTTTTAAGGACTCTAGTTCCGATGTGGGATTTCCAATGAAGTTTCCAAGCCCAATTTTAAAATTGCGAGGACAAAATTCCCAAAAGGGGGGAAGGATGTAACACCCCAGGTAAATAAAGAGTATGACATTTTCGCATTTATCCATATTTGTGAATAAAATATTAATATAACTTTAAAGGGGACACTATGCTCGATGGCGTACCCAACACGCAACGAGTTTCTTGGGAATCTTACGTTGCACTCTAATGATAAAATAATATTATTTTAAATGGTAGTTAACGCCTAGCTGTTGTGATGGCGGTAATGAATAGAACTAACTAAAAATGATTATATATGTTTGTAAAATAGTTTTTCTTTTTACAATAAATGTTAGAGGATTAAAAATACGAATGAATCCAATTTTAAGCGTAAACATTCTAATATTCTTTAAAAGGTCGATTAACCACCTTTTGACGGAGAACCTCTTTTAAATCCACTTTGAGACAATTTTATGTGTTATATTTTACAAAATAAAATTCTTCTTTTGAATCGGGACATCAAAATTTACTTTGTGTAAATTTTTTGTATTTTTCCGAAAAAGTTCATTTTTTAATGAATAGTTAAAAATGTTGTATTTTAATTCAAAACCACTTTTTTATCTAATTTATTTATATGATTAGATTATCTTTTGAATTGGTTTTAAAGTTAAATTAGAATATATTTTTACCATTTAATCCAATACTTGTCGTTGGAATTAATTTCACTTTGAAATCGGACTTAAACTAGTGTCAATCTTTTGATACATTTTGTTTCATAAAAACACGCTATTTGTTTTGACAGTGGGAATTAATTGTTAAATTAATTAATTCAACTTATATGTTTTGAATTTTGTAAAATAGACATCATTTTTGAATTCAGAATATCAAATATAGCTTAGGGTGAATTTTTGGTAATTTTCTGAAAAACATCAATTTTTGATGAATAGTGAAACCACTAAGTGGTACTTATAAAAACTAATTTTCCGTTTAAATGAAATTTTGCCATCTTTGTGTTTTGAATTTCAAAAATCCGACATACATGGTTGTCATTAAGAAGTAAAATGTGGTTCAATGGGATTAAAATAATTTTTTGGTGAATAGTAACTTATTAAGTTTTTAATTGCGATTAGAGGTAATTAGTGTAGTTTAAGGTAAGAATAATGTTTTAATAAAATGAAATGACCTAGACACATGTCCTACCCTCATTGGATATGTCATGTCCGACCAAGACAATTCATGGGTCAACTTGGGGACCCCATGGAGCCACTTTGGATGGAAAATGACATAAATAACTTTTTATTTAATGTTAAAGTAAAAATGACACAAACATGAGATGTTTTACTAAAACAATTTTTACATGGGTTTATACAAGTCATATTTTTTACAATAAATATTCATTGGAAAGATAAAAAAGATTTCCTACATCATAGTAGTTTTTTTATAATTTTTATACATTAAAGAAATTAAATTATTTATGACATCATGATGATGCAGCGATGACCTCATTATTTAACGATTTAAATAAAATGGAATGATAATGTAAAATCTAAGACCTACACATGCCCAAAACCTATAGGATGGGTGTATTTCGAACCCTTATCACCTTATCCTCGAAACAAATCAATGTGGGACCATTAAAATCCGAAACGCATTCTAAAATAAAGTAACATTTATTTACTTTCCAAGAGTGCCCCTCCTCTCCTCTTATAAAAGGCCCCCACCTCAACCTCCTTAACCACACATCCAAAGCCTTTGGCTCGGAAAACCCCTGCCCGTTTTTTCTCTACACATCCCTCTCTAACTCCTTGAAGCTTCACATTGGGCAGAAGTCTTCCCAAGGAAGCCTTTGAGCTCAAACCAAAGAGTGTTACCCGATTTTAAGGTAATGTCTTCACTTGAGTCCTTTTGTTTTATTTTGCTTCTCCAACCACCAAAAAACTTTTTATTCATTAATTTTGTAACAACTATAGTATCTTAAATATACTAGTATGTTGTTATAAGAAGGATTTGATCTACACTTACACACACCTTCGTCTAATGGTTAAATAACATACTGTTTCTGTGATTGGCGATTTTATGCCTCAGGAAACGATGATTGTTCCATATTCTTTTAACACCTTCAAAGGTGGCCATTAATATGTCACTATATTTATATATTATATATAATATTTTTATGTTTTACTTAATCTTCTGTATTTTTCATTTATGGAATATCCTTTATGGTTACCATTATTAGTAAACGCGATATCTTCATTTTAGGAAGTGCGGACTACCGCCCCCTCAAAGTTATTTGATTCGTTAATGACATATGTGGGACGTATAAAGGATGTAATTAATGGTATTATATATTATATTATACTATAATTATAATATACCTTTATATCATTATGATTCCATTCTATAAAATACGAAATAGAAATGAAAGTAGCGTTCATGCGTACGTACGACTTACCGTCTCCATGAACGGTGCATTTCATTTCTTACCCCTAAATGATTATGTAATATTATAAATATGTGTATTTTCTAGATATATATGATATATATGATACCCAAATCATTAATATAATTCTGGATATAATGAACCTTTGACCACATCAACAACATGTAATTGTAAGAAGTCCACTTTCGACTTAAGAACCAAATGTCGATAAAACAAACATTAGTAACTTAAATGATTAAATAATGTTTATAACATAGTAATAAGTGATATAAAAGTAATAATAAACTTGAAAAAGATTCTTAAGCAAGTATAAATTAACTCAAATTTATTATTCAGGATGTTAAAGAACGATCGAGTCAAGTCGGACTCGAGGTAAGGGATCCAACCTCTCTATTTCTTTTTAAGTACTCTCATTTATGTCATTTCTTTTAAGACCATCTTTCTTATGTTTGGGGATGTTATTTTATATTCCTCATACTTTAATTTTTATGTTCATATTATGGGAGACCCTATTTGATCTCATAAATCCATTTTTGGATGTTTTAAGTGGCGCCGTTAGGCTGCTGAGTTTTCGTAAGGGATTTTTCATCTCACTTTTATTCCCGTGACATTTATGCTACATTTTACACTATTTCCTCTGAGTGGTGTATGTACTGCCCATTATTATACACTTTTTGTAGTATAATTTCATTTATTTATATTTACATCTTCATTGTATGACCCTGATTCCATGGGGTGTACTTTTCGAAAGTTACCCAACTTGGTAAGGGGACCATTCACCCTCCTTTTTTTTAAAAGACTTCTTTTGTTATGTCTTTTAATTCACATACTATTATGTTGGTATATGTTCTTATATATCCTTATTTATGTAAATTTTATGTCCAAGTGATGAGATCCCCTTTATCTCACTCATCAACCCTTTTTGTAAAATTTTATGTGACACTGTTCGGCTGTCGAATTTTACCAAGGGAACTTCTTAACCCAATTTCGATTTCTTTGGGTTCAACATGTAGTTATTGAATATGTCATCCTTTGAATATGTGTGAATGAAATTTGATTGTTTTACACTTAATATTCCTTTATATTGGGTGTATTTATATTTTTCACACATAATTATGAGATTGATTTGTCCTTAATTTAAGGATACCTTCTTTATAACGGATTTCATCTCATTTTACATTTCTTTTGAGACATCATTTTTGTTATGCACCAATTCACTCTTATATGGTGTGTATACTATCCTTTGACATATTATATCATGAATCACTTTATTCCCATGATATTATAAAGTTTGGATTAAATGTTATTCCGCAATTATTTGTATTCAAGAGTCTCTCATTTTGTTAAAAACTATTTATCAAAAATATCGTTTTAAATGTTTTAAAGATTTATTATTCTAAATCTTTATCTTTAATATCCATGTTTTCAAAATGGGTTTTAGTATTTATTTATATGGACATTGATGTTTTAAAATTGTAATTCCATTAAAAGCTTCAAAGTGGTATGGGACACATTGATTCAAAAATCTCTTTTAAATGGTTTTTGAAAATGGATTGATTAATTCAATATCTGGGAGTTACTTATTGTGATTGCAAATGAAATATTGTTATTTAAATGTTTATATTTTCATTATTTTATGTTTAATTATGGTACTTGGACATTTGACGGGTGGTTACGTGATAAACCATATAACGGGTGGTGCCGTGAATACCAGGACGGGTGGTTACGTTATAACCTCCAATGCATTGGGTATGCAATTCGGTCGTATGGATATTACATTAAGTATGTGTGGAAGTTGACCGTATGGTTATTCCATTTAAGTATATGTTTATGTCCCATGTTACCTTTATATGTTATGTGTTCTTTATATGGGTTTTATGGTAATCTTTTGGTTACAAAAGGGTAAGTAATGATCTTTTATTCAGTGAAGAGTTTTTACTACTTCATAAAGGTGAAAAGTATTACTTTGGTAAAGTACTCATGGTTTACTTGTTGTTTCTGAAAAACTAACAGTTTTCTTTCTTTGTGTATCCTCTACTGAGCTTTTTATGATCATCCCAAGTTTTTTTGAAATGTTTTTCATAGGTCAAGGGAAAGTTTCATGATGTGATGTTAGTGTTAAGGAAGTGTCAAGAAAGAATCCATGTTTTATTTTAAATATGTTTCTGTTGATGGGAAGAATGAATATTGTCTTTTATGTAACCACTTTTTTTAAAATGTGGAATGTAATTCCAGTTTCATGATCTAATTCACTAAAACTCTAAACCTGAAAAGATCCTCAATGTGTAATCTTGTAATAACTCATGATTAAGTAAGGTTTAAGGCTAGGGCCTTATTGTTACTATTCATAACAGCTAGTTCATAATAATACTATAATAATATCTCGTTCCTTGAAACTTGGTATTGCGTACTACACACGCTGTCGAGGAAGGTCTTTATTGCGTGTAATGCAAGCCAAGTCAAGGATGTGTGTTGTGAAATCTCCTTTTGGTGTAGCGTACAACACAAGACATTAATGACATTAAAAAGAATATTTTTCATAAAATCTCGGGGTGTTACATTCTACCCCCCTTAAAATGAATTTCACCCTTGAAATTCATCAGGGTTATAAATTACTTACAATTTATAGAAACCCACATCATAAAAAGGAATACTAAAACTTAATTTTAAAAACTAATGTATGAAATGTAAATATTACCCAAAGTAACTCATCACTGGGTTTCCATATAGGAGAACATAGGTGAAAATATGGATATGGAAGAAAAATCTAACCACCAAATTCTGATGGGGAGTGGTAGAGAACATGTCTATGAAAAAGCCATCAATCACAAAGCCATATATTTGTGATGATCTAAGGTACCATCTGATTCAACGGATATAAGTTCACTAGGACAACATTTTTGGTTTTCAAGATCATTTCCCTAAAGTTGATGAAATTGGAATTAGAAGAAATATTTTCGTTATTTTGGTACAGTCTCACAGTTGTTCATGAATTGAACAATTTCCACTTCATCTCTTAAAGAAAATAAGTTGAATTTGTCATTCGTGAAGTGCTAACAGATCATGTGATGGAATGATGTGTCATTCCATCTATCTCAAACAAAATTTTAGAAAAGCTATCAAAAATTCATGAGTCCATCTATAGTGAGATTAATCATATAAGGTTCCTAAAATGGACTTAAACTTCATATATAATACTTCTTAATATAGTAAAACTAGTTTCTACTAAATAGGGACTTCCTGTAGGCTAGTGGTATGCGATAAAAGCCAGTCACACTTCGGTTGTGGGTTCGATTCCCACAGCCTTGTCCGACGCGATGGGCTGTCGCCCGTCTTGCAGGTTGTCCTTTTTCTAAAACTACATTACTATATCATCCCATCAATAATATCGAAATAAGTTCTATCCTTAAACAATACTATTTTATGTCCAACATAATCCATTCCAATCGTTATCTAAAATACTTCGGTCCAAGCTCATAGTATAAAGAAAACGATTACTTGAAATGTCATCAACCAACCATCATTTATCCCCCAATATCTTGTTTGTCACATTCCAATCATGTGAATACCTTAATCATGTATTCTTTTGAAAAATGAATACCCATTAAACCTTAGTGAAAACATGAATGCTATCAAAAGTTAACTATTTCCACATACCAAGATCAAAAAATTATTTATACTCAAACCATGATATAACCTTATCCTTATATCAGTCATGAGCTCATTAATACTATCAAACATTTAATTTTCTCTTTATCCCTTCATTATGAGCATATCATCTACTTTCCATAAATACTGGTACCATTCATCACACACTGTCAAAACTTAAGGAAAGAAAACAGTGTAACAATCCTTAGATGTCTCTTTATTCCATAGTACCATGAGATTACTTATACAACATTACACTTGATAAACATGTAATCATTCCACTACCTTCTTAAACCATTGACCGAGATTCAACAATTCATTCATCTCACATATCATTTGTAGTCACTTAATCATCATAAACATAAATATTACCCATACGAACATACTGATTCTCTTCATGAGACTTTACCTTAGGGCATTGGTTTGCATAATGCCCGTACATTCCACATTTAAAACATTTAACCATTGTTGATGTCATAGCAATACTATTATCTTCATCCATGGTGTTAACTAAACCTTTTCCTTTGCACTTACTGGATTTATGTCCTTATTTTCCACACCCAAAGCATCTTCCAGTTCCTTTTAAACATTCTTCTTGATGCCTCTTCCCACATGATTTACATAGGGGAAATTGAACTTTCTTTCCTCTATGATCATCATGAAACTCCATCTTTCTCTTATTAGCCGAGTCAGGAAAATTACCAAATTTGAGTTTATTGATCATATTATGAGATTGATGATTCGGCATAATAATGATTTTTGGACTTCTAAATCCCATTTCATTTGGTTTCTCAAGAATAATATCATTCTATTGTCCATCATATCCTCTATTATCGTGAATCATCTTGTTTCCAGCCATTTTCTAAAACCCAAAAAGAATAGTGTGAGAGGAAAAAATCATAATAAAGGGGGATTAACTTCAATATATAACATCTTAGGTTTAATCTAATATCGTTACCATAATTCTAGGACTATAACATATACTTATACTTAACCTTAGGGACATCCCTAGACATAACTTTGAAATATCTCTAGGGATCTCACTAAAGTTTTCGAATCCAAGTTTCCAAAGGTTAACTAAACCTTTCCTATGATACCAACTGTAGAGACCCAAAGCTTGACGTACATGGACAATACATTACTTTTTAGGAATACTTAATACATAACAAAAATATACACATAAGGATCGTAATAGTTTAGAGTCTTTGGGAACTCGAAATAAATTCTTCTAATCGTGGTGAAAGATCTTCAACATCTCCCAATAAATATCTTCCCCTTTTTTTCTTACCTAAAATATTTCTTTATATCCTAGGGAAAATAAAACATAAATGGGGTGAGCTCAAATGCTCAGTAAGTGCAAACATAGAGAACATAAAACAATCCATAAACATTTGAAAACAAAAACATGAACATGAAATCTAAACATTAAAACCTTGAGCAAAGACATAAATCTTGGAAGTACATAAGGCATATATCATAATGGAACATCAATCATGATAAAATAGCATGGGAATAAAACATGTAATTGTGGAAACCATTAATCACATGATATTATTTCCATAGTAGCCAAGGCATTGCTACCAAGACCATCTTAGTGGACAAAGTCCCTTTCTGAATCGAGTTCACTCCTCGTTCCAATCCTGTATTACTGAACCGGTTTAACTTGTCATTCCATCCATGTCTATCTCATGAGATATAAATCTTTACCCAATTCATTGGAGGGAGATATAGGTCCCACCCATCTCATAATGAAATCTTTCTTACTTGTGCCACAAAATAAACATACATCATTCATAATAACCCAACAAATAAAATGGGTTTCATAAACATCATCCCATCATCACATAATCGATATAAAAGAAATGGATATCATTTAATAATAAGAAAAATGAAACCATGTAAATCATAGAGACATTATACTTGAAACATACACATATGGAATAATTCCTTCTTATATGGAAAATGATTTTGATAAAACACAAGAAATGAATTCTTGAGGAAAATATCCTTTCTTTTGCAATACCATTTTCTTTTTACAAAATTCCATGAAATTTTACAATAAGAAGATTTTTTTGAAAATACTTATTAAATATTGTAAAGGAAGATTCATGAAAATAAGGAGTTATAAAACCGTAACAATCCGTTCAGGCCATATAAGTTAAAAATAACATTTTCCCCAAACTTTTGTCAGAAAAGTCAAAAAGTACCTCATAACGTAAACAAAAGAACGATTCCTTACATACCATGTAGTAAAAGTAAAAATGGGTAAAAGGGAATTAAACATACATAAAAAAACTTTTAGAAAACATGCACATGGAAGATAACAATAACCCCAGTAAATACTTACGTATAAGCAATCTCAGATAAAAATGAGATTTGCAAAATTATCCCTTACCTTAGGTCCGATATGCTTCGTACGTATCTGAAACTCCTGTATAATGATTTAAATAACATCATTGACTTATTACAGATTCATATTCATTGTTATGATATCATATATGTTTCACTTATGACTTTATATTACCCGTTCTTTTGTAAATTCCATGTTAAAGCAGCTTTTTGGGTAAAATCATTTCATTTATCATATGTGTTTCGACTTGTCGTTCTTGATATTAATAATTATATCCTGATTTAAATAATTCCATAATGTAAAACATGATTTATATATAATATATATTCATCATATACATATATATATTATAGATCGTTAAAGGAATGAAATACACCATTCATGGAGACAGTAGGCCGTACGTACGCATGAACGCTGTTTTCGTTTCCTTATTGAATTGAATGAAACTAAATAGATGAAATAAATATATATATATACATAAATCCAGTAGCATTAATATATTTCATTATTATTCATTATATAAACTTTATGATCATTCATGTATGTTTAACATGGAGAATGAATCTCATCGCGTCGTGGAGACGGTAGTCCGTATGTACGCATGAGCGATGATATCGTTCCAATAATTATTGAATAGAATTGGAGTGGATGGTATAATATATCAGAATCTGTATTATGTTATAATAACCAAATATATTTATTCTTTACACCATTATACACATCCATGTAAGGTGTTGGTGGAAAAACGGATTTCACCACGACGTGGAGACGGTATTCCGTACGTACGCACACGTGGTAATTTCGTTTTCCATAGGATGGATAGATGGTGAAATAGGGTTGTTTCATACTTATAATAACATATAAGTATATGATTTATACTAATTTTATTACTTCATAATGAAACAACTAAAGAAGAAGTAGTGGAAGAAGATATAAAGTTGAAAGAATCGGTTACGGACATTACCTCTTCTTTGAAGCGTCTCTTTGAGACCTCATCTTAGGGCACTAAAATTGGTCTTTTAAGAAGACCAGAACCTCTAGGATGTTTCTATGGAAGTGTAGAAAAACATTTTACAGTGGTTGTCCAAGCTTGAAGTCTCAATGTGGTGTTAGGAGGAGAGGGAGGAGGTTCCCTTTTATAAGGGAGGAGAGGGGCACATTTGGAAAAATGAAAACTATTATTTTATTATAAAGTCATATTCAGTTTTTAATAGCTACAAACTGATTTATTTTGAATATAATGTGGGAATGGGTAGAAAGAATCTCATATAATAGAATTTAAAGAAGTTTAGGTTTCTATTTTAACGTTATCATTTAGATTTATCCTTAAGTTAAATAATTTTACTTTTACCGTGTCTTCTTGTTTGCTTACACTATAAGGTTAATAAACATACTATAACAACCCAAACGAACCCCAAGTTGTTTATTATTAATAAATATAACCTTATCTAAGTCATTTGTTAGAACCTTATATTTTTAGGAATAAAATAACAATTAATAATAGAATATTTTTTTAAACTATTTTATGTCAATTTTGACACTATTTGGTAATTGATTTTTGTGAAACTCATAACAGAATGATTAGTTCGAACAAAGTTAATTAAATCAAAAATAACATGTCTTATTAACCTAGAAAATTAGTGAAATTCATAAAAAGTCTCAAATTACATTTACTTGGGTATTTATAACATCAATTATGTCAATATTTCATTAATAAGATAATTACTACATCATCTTTGTGTCATAAATAAATTAAACAATTTAATATCTAAAAATTATAAATAAAATACCATTATGTAGGAAATATTTTTAGATTTCTAATGAATATTTATTGTCGAATTTATCTTATGTATAACCCTTTATTAAAAATGATTTACTCATTAAACATTGATTTTAACTATTTTAACCCTTCTTTAAATAATTTAATATTAAATGTCCTAATCTAATCCAAGTGGGCCTAAATGGTCATATTTTGTTACTAAGGTTGTTTTTGGTCAAATTAAACTTATCTAATAGAATTAGGACATGTGTTAGGGTAATAATATTATTATTTTTACCCTTAATTATCCTATTTACTTTTAATCGTGGTAAATACAAGTAAAAAGTTACTATTCACCAAAAATTATTTTCATCTCAGTGAAACTCATTTTAGTCCTTGATATTAACCGTGTCTCTAGAATTTTTGAAATTCCACTCACAGAAGAGGTAAAATTATGTTTTATGAAAAATTCAGTTTTTTAACCACCACTTAGTGGTTTCACTATTCATCAAAAAATGAAAGTTTCCATAAAAATACCAAAAATTTAGCCTAAGCTATATTTGATATTATGAATTAAAAAAATGATTTCTATTTTACCAAATTCAAAACATATCAGTTGAATTAATTAATTTAAAAATTAATTCTCGTCGTCAAAACAAATAGCGTGTTTTTAAGAGATACTAACTATCAAAATATTGACACTTGTTTATTTCTGGTTTAAATGTGAAATTACATCCAATGAAAAACATTGTATTAAATGGTAAAAATATATTCTAAATATACTTTAAAACCACTCAAATTAATAATTTATCACTATTGATTATTTCAATTAAAAAAGTAGTTTTCCATTAAAATTTAGTAATTTTTACTATTCAACAGAATATGAAAGTTATCTGAAAAGTACCAAAATATCACCCTAAGCTAATTTCAATATTACAAATCCAAAAATTCAGTCCATTTTGAAGGATAAAATTTATAAAATTTCAAAAAGTGGGTATTACTATTCATAACGGCAAGTTCATAATAATATTATAATAATATCTCGTTTAGTGAAACTCTGTATTGTGTACTACACACGCTATCGAGGAAGGTCTTTATTGCATGTAAAGCAAGCCATGTTAGGGATGCGTGTTGTGAAAGATCTTTTTGGTGTAGCGTACAACACAAGACATTAATGAAATTAAAAAGAATATTTTTCTTAAAATCTCGGGGTGTTACACTAATCCACCCTTGCTGCAGTACTTATAGAAACAGGTGCAATTCATTCTTTTATTGTAGCTTCCTTTGTTCAGTATTCGGAGATTCCGACGGAGCCTTTGGCTCAATCCTTATGTATAGAGACTCGTACAGGAGCAGACTGGATGATTACGCACTGGTGCCTATAGTGTGATCTTACTTTAGGAGGCGAGAGCTTCAACTGGGATCTTCTTATAGTGGTGTCGAGGCCTTACGACGTCATCTTGGGTATGGACCGATTATCAATAGTATATGCCCAGATCGACTATATTAAGCACAATGTGCGGTGTGTTCGCATATATGGGACCAGGTTCACCTTCACCGGCGAAAAGGGAGCCTTTGCAGCACAGGATGGACTTTTGCAGAGGTGAGGGCAGCCGATCACAGATCAATTGTCTAGTCTCATCCTCAGAGCGATTGATATGCGGAGTCTGAGTTTTCCTATTGTGGTGGATCAGTATATAGATTTTTAACCTGACGATGATCCAGGACTACCTCTTCACAGAGAGGTAGACTTCTACATAGACTTGAACCTCAAGAAAGCACTGATATCTACTCCTGCATATTGGATGGCTCCCGCTGAGCTTTGTGAGCTATGGGTACAGCTGGAGGACTTGCAGGGAAAGGGATTTATCCGACCCAGTGTTTCACCCAGGGCTTCATCGATTTTGATCACCAAGAAGGCGGATGTGAGCTTTTCACTATGTGTCGACTACCGTCACCTAAATCAGGTTACTGTGAAGAACAATTAGCCACTGCCGAGGATTGACGACCTCTTTGATCAGCTCAAGGGAGCACGATGCTTCTCGAAGATAGACCTGAGGTCAGGCTATCACCAGCTTAGATTTCAAGAAGAGGAAGTGCAGAAGACGACCTTCAGGTGTCAGTATGGCCACTACGAGTTCTTGATTATTCCCTTCGGCATAACCAATTCTCAATTGGTGTTCATGAGTCTCATGAACATGATCATCCGGCCTTACCCCAATCGATGTTTCATAGTTTTCATCAACGACATACTGATTTACTCGACTACTGAGGAGGAGCACACCTACCACTTGCGGTTGTAATGGATACACTCCTAGAGCACTAGCATTATGGTAAGCTCTTGAAGTGTCAGTTATGGATTCAAGAGGTTCATTTCTTGGGACACATCATCTCAGAGACTAGAGTTGCAGTCTAGCGAAGATCGAGGTAGTACTTTCTTGGGAGCCACCTAGGAGTGTGACGGAGGTGCGGAGTTTCCTGGTTCAGGCTGGGTACTATCGGAGATTTGTGCCAGACTTCTCCAGGGTTGAAGCACCGCTTTCACCCTTAACAATGAAGGGGAAATCCTTAATGTGGTCAAATAGATGTCAGCAGAGATTTTAGGAGTTGAGGTTGAGGTTGAATAGTGCACCCATCTTTTGGCTACCAGAGGAGGGAGTTGGGTACGTAGTGTACTACCATGCATCAGGAACCAGAATCGAGTGTGTCCTGATTCCGGAGTGTGTAGTGATCGCTTATGGTTCTCCTTAGCTGAGACAACACGAGCAGAACTATGCTACCCATGACCGGGAGTTAGCAGTAGTGGTCTTCTCCTTAATGATGTGGTGACACTATGTGATGGGAGAGCACTTTACAGTCTAATTTGACCACCAGAGTCTCATGTATATCTTCTCCTATAAGGACCTGAACCTAAGACGGTGGTGATGGCTCTATTTTCTCCAGGAATATGACTTTGAGATAGTTTATACTCCTAAGAAGGGGAACGTTGTAGCATATACGCTCAGCAGAAGATCGGGCATTCAGCTACTAGGAGAGGCGACATATCATCTAGCCGCGTTGCATATATCCTTTGTAGATATAGAAGGAGAAGACTTTCTACAGTCTCTCATAGTCACTACCCCACTTCTTCGGCGAGTCTGATAAGTGTAGCATGTGGACACTGACTGCGGGACACGATGTGCTTAGATATCATCAGGGCTGGCACCCGAAGGATTTTTTGAAGGTGGGGAGCATGTCATCCTCTTCAGGGGACATACTATGGTACCAGTTGCACTACAGGAGGAGGTGCTGAGGGAGTTCCACACTTCCCCTCTAGAGGTACATCCAGGAATGGAGAAGATGTATCAGGACCTCAGACGGAAGCACTGGTGGCCAGGTATGAAGAAGGCAGTAGTAGAGTTTGTTTCACGATGCCTCACTTGTCAGCATGTGAAGGCGGAGCAACAGGTACTAGAAGGCTTGGTACAACACATAGAGGATCTGAAGTGGAAGTGGGATAGAATATCCATGGATTTTGTGACAGGGCTTCCACGTACATCTAGAGGACACGACTCTATCTGGGTTATTGTCGACCGACTCATCAAGTCGGCCCACTTTTTACCGATCAGAGAGCTGGGCATAGTAGAGAGCTTGGGATGCCTCTATATTAGGTAGATCATATGGATTCATGGTGTGCCATCGACTATCGTCCCATATTGATATGTTCGTTTCACTCCCTCAATTTGGAAGGGGTTACAGGAGGATTTTGGGATGCAGCTTCGCATGAGCACCGCCTTCCATCCTCGGACGGACGGTCAGACTGAGAGGACCATCCAGCCTCTCGAGTACATGCTACGTGCATGTGTACTTGACTTTGGTCGTAGATGGGAGTATCACCAACCATTTTTAGTGTTTTCATACAACAATATCTATCACTCCACCATCAGGATGGCCCCATACGAGGCACTATATGGCCATCCTTGTAGATCACCTCTATGTAGGACTAACCCTGGGGAGTAAGCACTTGTAAGACTAGAGATTGTTCAGGCTACGATGGAGAAGGTGCAGATCATACAGGAGCAGATGAAGACTGTACAGAGCAGACATATGTCCAATGCTGATAGAAGGTATAGAACACTGGAGTTTGAGGATGGCGACCACGTCTTCTACAGGTCTCACCTCGATGAGGTCTGCGGATATTTGGCCAAGGTGGCAAGTTGTCTCCTCAATTCATCGGACCTTTCTAGATCCTCAGTAGAGTAAGCAATGTGTATTTCCTCTGGCCCTTCCACCTCAGTTGCATCGGTTGCACGACGTCTTCCACATATCACAGCTGATGAGATACGTGCACAACCTGACCCACATCATCGATCACGGGGAGTTGGACATTGATGACGGGGCGACATTCATGGATGTCCCGGGGGAGATCGTGGATCAATAGGAGCGGGTCCTACATGGATGGTTGAATCCTCTATTACGTGTTCTCTGGAAGCATGAGAACCTCCAGAAGAGCACATGGGAGTGGGAGGCTCAGATGCATTCTCAGTACCCTCATTTGTTTCCCTAGTGTGTGTTGCAACTTTATGGGGACGTAAAGCCCTGATGAGCGGGTAATGTAAAGACCCAAAAATTTAAAGGAATTTTTTTAAATACTTTGGAATTTTACGAGTCTGAGGTTTCTGATGGCATCTGATTCCAAGGCTCGGTGTGCCTGCAATCAATTTTTGAAGTCTTGTTCGGGTACGTTCAGTAAACGTACGTGTAGGTTTTTCTATATTTTGAACCGGTGCTCAGAATTGAAATCTGAGGGCACTGATGAACTCGCAAAACCGGTATTCGCTTAAAGGGACCTTTACTGCAGTTACCTTTGCTCAGGAGGAGAAGTTAATTTTTGGGAATTTATATTAAATTAAATACAATTTTTGTAGAAAATTTTATTTTTTGGTGGTGGTTATTTCATATAAGGGGAAGTTAGAGGTGAGACCCACACCCACATAACCACCCATGAGGGGATAATGTGTGGTGGGTCCCAGACGAACCCCTAACCCTTCAAATTCCCTTAAACTCCCCATTAACACCCCTTTATTTGGACAACACCTCTCATTTATTATGGTGGAGCCTCTCCACCTCCCATACATTGAATGTGCCAACCTATCTAATTAATAACATCATTAATTAATTGGCACCTGTTTTGAATCAATTTGAATTGAATGTAAATTATTTTAAAATTGGGGAGCCTTAATATTATATTGGCTTGGAAAATATTTGGTGGTGGAGCCTTTAGATATTTGGAGGACAACTTCATCCCTCACCAATGAAGAACACGAGGAATGATATCCTCTCGATGACCGAGGCAAGAACGTGAGGTGACGCTCACGACGAACGCTGTCATTCTTCTTATTCCTCCGTGTCAAGGGAGGAGACGTCGTCTACGAGGAAACATCAACTACGCTTCCTCCTTGGACGCACCCGGACGTCAACAAATCGACGTCAACTTCGGATCCACTTTCCGAAACATAGACAAGAGAGAATCAGAATCAAGGTAGGCGGTTTGATATAATTTTAAGTTAATGAAATTATATTTTGTCCTTGATGAATGCTTGTATTATCTTCGGCCAATTGATATCGCCTAACGCGGAGGGCACAGGCCGAACGAACATGGCCCGACGACCCCCGATGGTTCTTGAATATTTTGGCGACGACAACGAGAGGTGGGGATGACCAGAGGGGTCGTCGAACAGAGGCGAAGACAACCGGAGGCGGTGGATGCATAGAGGAAACCACGGCCCGCATTCACGGGATGCTTGGAAAACGAACCGAACCGGCCGGCCGTAGCCGAACGGGCTGGAGAACTGCGACGCCTCTAAGGCGATGCGCTGCTGAGAACTGTGACCCACGCACCACATGTCACTTTAGGGGCGAACCGACCGGACTCCTGTCGACCTCCTTGAAGGAGGCTTGGGTCGGGAAGACTGGCCGGCCACCTGCCGGTCACAAGTTCCGCGCGGGGGAACCATGGCCCGCCCGTGCGGGCCGCTTGGTTCAGGAATACTGGCCGATTTTGGCCATCCAGACCGGAGGGGCAACGCCGCTCGGTGCCATAGGTTCAGGAAATTGGGGGGGGGGGCATCGGCTCGGCCAACCGTGGGTCGGGCCACCTTACTCGGGCCGGGCCGCCTGCCGCTGGGTCGGGCCGCACCCCTCCGGGCCAGGGTGTTCCCTTTTGGGGGTCGGGCTGCCTGCCACTATGTCAGGCCATAGCCCACCTAGTCAGGCCGCACCCCACTGGGCTGGGCGGACCCCCCAGCCGAGTCAAACCCACTGAAGCAGGTCGGGCTGACCCGCCAGCCCACTGGGCTTGACGGGCCGCACCCATTTAACTAAAACGTGAATAACATTAAGACCACATGTCCGATCGACGCGCCGTCTGTGAAGCTGCGACCCTCGTGATGAATAGGTCCTTTTTTGATACTCTAAGTGAGTTTTGGAAGACTTTGGAAAACATCCTGGTTTA
This sequence comes from Viscum album, assembly GCA_963277665.1. Classification (NCBI taxonomy): domain Eukaryota; kingdom Viridiplantae; phylum Streptophyta; class Magnoliopsida; order Santalales; family Viscaceae; genus Viscum; species Viscum album. The sequence goes on along the minus strand of OY728129.1, from coordinate 1,264,951,025 downwards.
GAATGAGCATAATTCCAACCAGGCCCCTGGAACAAAAAAGCCAATAACTCTCAGACCGGGCGTCAGATTGATGCATCATCTACCACGTTGGGTTTCTTTTGAGGAGACAGAACTTTGGGATACATAAAATTTAGACTTCGTGATAGTTGATGTATCGATCCATTAGATCGAGGAGAGGACCCTCCATGAATCGAGTGTGCGGTGTGCGGGAACCCTAGAGCTGGCTGCGACTGCGACGACTACCGTACTGAATCCTCCATGGGTTCAACAATGACGACAACTATACTTGAATCCTCCATGGGTTTGACAAAAATGTCTATTGTACCTGTATCCTAAGTGGGTCTGACAGTTAGACTTCTGTACTTGTATCCTGAGTGGGTCTGACAGAGTAGCCGGTCTAGTCTCTTATGTGGGTCCAACAACTTAGCTTGTCTAGTATCCTACGTGGGTCCGACAGAATAGATGAAGCAGAGACTACATCTGATCATATCTATCTCTATAAAAAATATGTATACCTATGTGAGATGAGTCTTAACTTTAAATCATTATCATTAATGGGATTGACTTATTTCCAGTGTAAACTGTGTTGGGCATGCGATCGAGAGTGGGAGTCGAGCTGGGATTGATGAATTAGGTATATGTATGGGCATATACCTAAGTAGAGTTAGCTGATACTTCATGATTGTATCTTTATTCTTTGGTTTATCCTTCGTGGATTCTTGGAGTCCTTAGTGGGTCTCAGGGTCCCTACTGAGTATCGTATACACACCCTTTCACGGGCTATACTCGCACTACATTGTGTTGGATATAGACAACGGATATCATTGATCGAGGTATAGTCTTGAAGAGCTGGACAGTACCTGGAGGTGGACCACTTGGTGAGATGTACACGGAGTAGACGGATGAACCTGAGGTGCTAAGGAGGCCACATGTACCCACTCTTTAGGTGGGATTCCCAAAAGACGACTAATTAGTTGCTATTTTACTTTAAAATAGTTGTACTAGCTTTTAAGTTGTACTTTACATTACTATTGGGCTTGTATTTCCGGCCCCTTTCCTTTCAGCACTTACTTTTTTATTCAGTATTAATTTTTTCTTACTTCTGTTGCATACTCTATTGTGTTTTTTTACTGTTATAAAGGCAATGCCTTCCCTTTCTATCTGGATTTAAGTCTTTGGTGATAGTCGCCAACCCCTAGCCTATGGAAGGTAGGCTTGGGGTAGTCACGTAACGGGCCCCGAGGACAGGTCATGATAAATTGGTATCAGAGGGGACGGTTCTACAGCAGAAATCCAGACTCTGATCATTATTTTCTATGAAGCCATAGTATTAAGAGTATTGAGTGTGGTTTTTAGTCCAGGGAGTCCATTGTTAGTGCAGTGACCGACGTATCCATACACCAGGACCCTAACCTCTGATTTCCGACTCAGTGCATGAAAACACTAATTGCATGTGGGGTTCCAAAGATTTATTTCTGATTACTTTCTGTCAGCTCACCTAGTATACTATTTGATAGTGGCACACCTGTTTCTTTTCAAGATGGCCCCATGAAGGCAACCATCTAGGGTTCCAAGTTACATACGAGATGGTAGCCCACTGAGCGACGAGGCCTCGGTGTAGGGCCCCATCACAACAGAGGCACCAGCAGTACCACTACCTATTGGACCACCGATACCACTAGCCCCAGCAGAAGATAGTGCAAGCCTCCTGAGATCGTTGCACGAGTTCCGAAGACAGAGGCCGCAAAGGTTCCACAGAGAGTTGGACCCCCAGGAAGCTGAGGATTGGCTGGAAGCTGTTATCAGAGTTTTCATATTGGTGGGGACACCAACAGACCTTATGGGGATCCTTTTCACGAGTCTCCTGCACACAGAAGCAGGTAGATGGTGGAGCCTGATGCTCTAGGTGCATGATGAGGCATCCTTAATTTGTACAGACTTCGAGAGCCTCTTACACTCGGAGTTTGTTCCAGCCAACCTTTGTGCGGTGTGGATTTAGGAGCTACTTCATTTGCAGCAAGGTAGCATGACAGTAGCTCAGTACTCAGCGAGGTTCACCTACCTCTCACGCTACTCCATGGATATGGTGCGGGACCCGTTTTTAGGGCTTGGACCTTCGATCAGGGACTCATACATGAGATCAAGGCATCGATGATTCCCCACAGCATCCTGACACAGAAGGTGGTGCTAGAGAGAGCCCTTCTAGTGGAGAGCTTTCAAGCTGAGCAGTCACCAGCAGCGAGACCCACCGCAGGGCAACACATATCGGAGTCTTCTACAGATGGCAGTACACAGATGACACAGAGTTGCAAGTGGACCAGTCCATCAGGTGGGCGATCTCAGGATACAAGTTCGGTTGTGCAGGGCACATGAAACAGAGCTAGCTCTACGAGGATCAGGCAGTGCTATGCATGTGGCGGGTAGGGTCACAAGGCTCGAGACTCTCCGACCCACCATACGGAGGAGCAGCAGACAGTAGAGGGACCCCCTGGAAAAGGTAGAGGTTCGACCATGGTGGTCCGCTGGGAGTAAGAAGACGTGGAAGAGGTGCTAGCTGAGCAGCAGGTGGTGGCTGACATTTTGAGGCCTTACCACCACCTCCACCAAGAGGTCCACCCCGACCACAGGGAGCCGGCGGACAGAGGCGGGCTCATCTCCAGGAAGCCGATGCCTACAAGCACGGTGCACCGGAGATGATTCTAGGTACTATCTGTGTCTACTCCACCCTTGCTGCAGTAATTATGGACACAGGTGTGAGTCATTATTTTATTTCTGCTGCCCTTGTTCAGAGCACATAGATTCCAAAGGAGCCATTGGCTCGATCCTTACAGCTAGAGACTTTTATGCGAGAAGACTCAATGATTACGCACTGGTTTTGGTAGTGTGAGCTTACTCTAGGAGGCAAGAGCTTCGGCTGGGATCTTCTTTTAGCGGCCTTGATGCCTTATGATGTCATCTTGTGTATGGAATGGTTATCTATAGTCCATGATCAGATCGACTGTATTAGGTGCAAAGGGAGGTGTGTCTGTACGGATGGGACCAGGTTCACCTTCACTAGTGAGAAGGGATCCTTTGTAGTACATGATGGTCTTTCGCAGTGGAGAGGGCAGCCAATCACAAATCAGACGGCTAGTCTCATCCTCGGATCGGTTGATGTGCGGAGTCAGAGTTTTCCTGATGTAGTGGATTAGTATGTGGACGTTTTTCCTGATGATGTTCCAAGAGTACCTCCTCATAGAGAGGTATAATTCTACAAATACATGTACCCCGGGACAACACTGATATCTACTCCAGTATATCAGATGGCTCCCACTGATCTTCGTGAGCTGCAGGTATAGTTGTAGGACTTGCAGGGAAATGGATTTATCTGACCCAGTGTTTCAACCTGGGTTTCTCGGATTTTTTTCGCCAAGAAGGCGGATGGAAGCTTGAAACTGTGTGTCAACTACTGTCACCTGAATCTGGTGACCATGAAGAACAAGTACCCACTCCTGAGGATTGATGACCTCTTTTATCAGCTCAAGAGAGCACGATGGTTCCCGAAGATAGACCTCAGGCCAAGCTCTCACCAGCTCCGAGTTCAAGAAGAGGATGTGCAGAAGACGGCCTTCAGGTGTCGATATGGCCACTATGAGTTCTTGGTTGTTCCATTTGGTGTAACCAATTATCCAGCGGTGTTCATGAGTCTCATGAATAGGATCTTTCAGCCTTACCTTGATTGATTTTTCCTAGTTTTCATCGACGACATGCTGATTTACTCGACTACTGAGGAGGAGCATTCCAACCACTAACGGGTTGTACTGGATACACTCTAAGAGAACCAGATGTATAGTAAGATCTCGAAGTGTCAATTCTATATTTGAGAGGTTAATTTCTTGGGACATGTCATCTCGGAGACTGGAGTTGCCGTGGATCCAGCGAAGATTGAAGCATTACTTACTTGGGTTCCAGTCAGGAGTGTGATGGAGGTGCAGAGTTTTCATAGGTCTGGCTGGGTACTATCAAAGATTTTTTCTAGACTTCTCCAAGGTTGCAGCACCAATTTTATCCTTAACAAAGAAGGGGAAACCCTTTGTGTGGTCAGATAGATTTCATCAGAGCTTTCAGGAGCTGAGGTAGAGGTTGACCAGTGATCCCATCTTGAGGCTACCGGAGGAGGGCGTTGGGTATGTAGTGTATTGCGACACATTAGGAACCAGAAGCGGGTGTGTAATGAAGCAGGAGGGAGCAGTGATCGCTTATGGTTCTCATCATCCGAGATAACACGAGAAGAACTATGCTACCCATGACCTTGAGTTAGCGACAGTGGTCATCGCCTTGAAGATTTGGCGACACTATCTGATGGGAAAGCGCATTACAGTCTACTCTGAACACCAGAGTGTCAGGTTTATCTTCTCCCAGATGTACCTAAATTTGAGATAGCTACGATGACTCAAATTCCTCTAGGATTACGAATTTGAGATAGTATATACTCCCGAGAAGGGGAATGTTGTAGCAGATGCTCTTAGCTGGAGATCAGGCACTCAGCTGCTAGGAGAGGTGACAGAGCAGCTAGCCGCATTGCATATATCCTTTTTGGATATAGATGCAGCAGCCACTCTACAGTCTCTCATAGTCACTCACCTACTTCTTCAGCGAGTCAGAGAGGCGCAACATGGGGACGCTGACTATGAGACATGACGTGCTCAAGTATCCTCAGGGATGGAACATGAAGGATTTTCTGAAGGTGGGGAGCACATCATCCTCTTTAGGGGATGTACCCAGGTTCTAATTTCACTACAGGAGGATGTGTTGAGGTTGTTCCACACTTCCCTTCTATCGGTATATCCAGGATTGGCAAAGATGTATCAGGACCTCAGACAATAGCACTGCTGGTCGGGTATGAAGAAGGTAGTAGCATAGTTCGTTTCATGATGCCTCACTTGTCCGCAAGTGAGGGTAAAGCACCAGGTACCAGCAAGCTTAGTACATCCCTTAGAGGATCCAAAATGGAAATGGGACGGAATATCCATGGATTTCGTGACAGGGCTTCCACGTACATCCAGATGACAAGACTCTATCTGGGTGATTTTCGACCAACTCACCAAGTCGGCCCACTTCCTACCGTTCAGAGAGCAGGGCTCAGTAGAGAGCTTGGGACGCCCCTACATTCAGGAGATCATATGACATCATGGCGTTCTATCTACTATCGTCTCTGATCGAGATGCTCGTTTCACTTCCCAGCTTTGGAAGGGGTTATAGGAGGCTTTTGGTATGCAGCTTCGCTTGAGCACCGCCTTACATCCTCAGACGGACGGTAAAACTGAGAGGACCATTCAGAATCTCGAGGACATGCTCCGTGCATGTGTCCTTGAATTTCGCCGCAGCTGGGAGGATCAACTACCCTTGGTGGAGTTTTCATACAACAACAGCTATCACTCAACCTTAGGGATGGCCCCTTCGAGGCACTGTATAGCTAACCTTGTAGATCACCTCTGTGCTGGACTGACCCTGGGGAGTAAGAACATGTAGGACCATAGATGGGTTATTCTATGACAGAGATGGTGTAGATCATCCAGGAGCAGATGAAGACTGCACAGAGAAGACACAAGTCCTATGCTGATAGGAGGTGGAGACCACTGGAGTTCGAGGATGGTGACCACGTCTTCCTACGGGTCTCACCTCGATGAGGTCCACAGAGATTTGGCCGAGGCATAAAGTTTTCTCCTCGATTCATCAGACCTTTCCAGGTCCTCAGCAGAGTAGGCAAGGTGGCTTACCGCCCAACCCTTCCACCTCAGTTGCATTGGGTGCAAGACGTCATCCACATATCATAGCTGAGGAGATACATACACGACCGGACCCACATCATCGATCACGGGGAGCTGGACATTGATGACGGGGAGACATTCATGGAGGTCCTTGTGGAGATTGAGGATCGACAGGAGTGGGTCCTACGTGGACGGTCGATTCCTCTGGTGCGCGTTCTCTGGCAACACAGGAACCTCCAAGAGAGCACATGGGATCGGGAGGCTCTGATACGTGCTTAGTACCCTCATTTGTTTCCCTAGTGTGTGTTATAGCTTTACGGGGATGTAAAGCCCTGAGGTGGGGGTAATGTAAAGACCTGGAAATTTCAACGGATTTTCTTAAATACTTTTGAAATTTATGAGTCTTTGGTTTCTAACAGCATCTAATTCTGAGGCCCGGTGTGCTCAGAATCAATTTACGAAGTTTTGTTCAGGTACATTCAGTAAACATACATGCAGGTTTTTTATCTTTTGAACTGGTGAACAGAATTGAAATCTGAGGGCACCGATGAACTCGCAACACCGGTATTTGCTTAAGGGGACCTTTACAGTAGTTGCGTTTGCTCGGGAGGAGATGTTAATTTTTGGGGATTTATATTAAATTAAATAAAATTTTTGTACACAATTTTATTATTTGGTGGTGGTTATTTTATACAAGTGGAAGTTAGAGGTGGGTCCCACACCCACATAACCTCCCATGAGAGGATAATGTGTGTTGGGGCCACACGAACCCCTGACCCTTCAAATTCCCTTAAACTTTCCATTAACACGCCTTTATTTTGAAAACACCTCTCATTTATTATGGTGGAGCCTCTCTACCTCCCACCCATTGAATGTGCCAACCTATATAATTAATAACATCATTAATTAATTAGAACTTCTTTTGAATCAATTTGAATTTCATGTCAATCTTATTAAAATTTGGGAGCCTTAATATTATATTGGTGTGGAAAATATTTGGTGGTGGAGCTTATGGAGAATTGGAGGAGAGCTTCATCCCTCACTAACGAAGAACACGAGGAACAATATCCTATCGACGACCAAGGCAATAACGTGAGGCGACTCTCACAAGGAATGTTGTAATTCTTCTTCTTCCTCTATGTCAAGGGAGGACACGCCGTCCGCGAGGAAACATTGACTACACTTCCTCCTTGGATGCAGCCTGATGTCAATGAATCGATGTCGACTTTGGATCCTATTCTAGCAACATGGACAAGCGAGCATCGGAATCAAGGTACGGGGTTTGATATAATTTTAAGTGAATGAAATTATATTCCATACTTGGTGAATTCTTGTATTCTCTTCGGCCAATTGATATCGCCTAACACGGAGGGCGCGGGCCAAATGAACACGGACCGATGACCCTCTGATTGTTCTTGAATATTTTGGTGGCAGCAACGGGAGGCGGTGGCAACTGGAGGCAGCGACAACTGGAGGAGGGGGTTGCACACCAGCTGCATGGTGGAAACAACGGCCCACATCCACGGGCCTCTCGGCAGACGAACTGAACCGGCCGGCAGTAGCCGACCGGGCTAGAAACTGCGGCGCCTCTAAGGCGCCCCTCTGCGGAGAATCACAGCCTGCACACCGTATTCTGCTTCGGCGGCAAACCGGCCGGCCGCCTACTGGTTCGGGAAATGGGGGGCACAGGCTCGGCCAACCGTGGGCCGAGCCGCGCCCCGCCGGGCCGAGCCGTCTGCCACCGGGCCGTGCCCCACTGGGTCGGGCCATTCCCCCCTTGGGCTGGGCTGATCCCCCAGCCGGGTCGGACCCTCAAACCATGTCGGGTCGACCCGCCATCCCACTGGGCTTGACAGGCCGGGCCCGTTTCACTAAAACGTGAATAACATTAAAACTGCATGTTCGATCAACACGCCGTCTGCGACACTGGGACCCTCGTGACGAAGCAATTCGTTTGAAATACTCTAAGTGAGTTTTGGACGACTTTGGAAAATGGACATTTTTGGAACGAGCGTAATTCCAACCGGGCCCCTGGAACAGAAAATCCAATAACTCTCAGACCGGGCGTCCGATTGACGCGCTGTCTGTCGCGTTGGGTTTCTTTTGACAAGACGGAACATTAGGGTACATCAACTCCGGACTTTGTGATAATTGATTTATTAACCTCTTGGCTCGAGGAGTGGACCCTCCTGGAATCGAGCCTGCAGTGTGTGGGAACCCTAGAGATGGATGCGACTGCGACGACTACCATATTGGAATCCTCTATGGGTTCGACGATGCCGACAACCTTACTAGAATCCTCGGTGGGTTTTATAGTGATGACTACTGTAGTTGTATCCTAACTTGGTCTGACATTTTGACTTCTGTACTTATATCCTAAGTGGTTACAACAGATTAGCTGGTCTAGTATCCTACGTGGGTCCGACAACTTAGTCGGTCTAGTATCCTACGTGGGTATGACATCTTAGATGAACCAGTGACTAGATTTGATCATCTCTATCGCTATACGAAATATGTATACCTGTGTGAGCGGAGTCCTGAAATTAAATCATTATAATCGATGTAATTGACTTTTTTCCTGTGTGGACTGGGTTGTGCCAGGGCTTGAGAGATGGAGCCGAGCTGGAATAGATGACTTAGGTATATGTATGGGCATATACCTAAGTAGAGTTGGTTGATACTTCATGTTTGTATATTTATTCTTTGTTTTATCCTTCATGGATTCTGGAAGACCTTCGGGGGTCTCGGGGTCCCTACTGAGTAGTGTATACTCACCCCTGCACGAGAAATTCCCACACTGCATTGTAATGGATACAGACGACAGACATCACTGATTGAGGTAGAGTCTTGTCGAGGTGGACGATACCTGGAGGTGGACCACTTTTCAATACGTACACAGAGAAGACAGACGGACCAGTGGTTTCGAGGAGGCCCTCTATACCAACCCTTTAGGTGGGATTCCCAGAGGATGACTCACTAGTTGCTATTTTACTTTACTACAGTTGTACTAGCTTTTCAGTTGTACTTTACTTTACTATTGGGATTGTATTTTGGCACCTTTTCTTTCAGTACTTACTTTTGTATTCAGTATTACTTTGTAATTACTTCTGTTTCATACTCTATTGTGTTTGTTTAATTTTATAAAGGAAATTCCTTCCCATTCTATAGATATTTACGCCTTTGGTGCTAGTTGCCAGCCCCTGGCCTATAGAAGGCGGGCTTGGGGTAGTCACGGCACTGGCCCTGAGGAAGGGTTGTGACACTATAGTTCTTAATTATATAAATAACATTCCTCATTTTGAAACTCCTTGGGGAACATAATTATTTACAGAGGAATTTCATTATATCTCATCCCATGTGGTAACTTTTATAGGATGTATGTTATAGGTCCATTGTATTAAGATCATTCCATAGATAAGTGGAATGCCTTCCTGCTATCATGAGCCTCAATGAATCATCTAGTTTAAAACCTATTAAAAATCTCCCCAACCTTATTCAAATTTATACTGGCATCTTCAATTTTCAAAAAATAAAATTTATGTATTATACTAATCACTATAGTTATAAGGTCACAACACTATTTATAATTATATAGTTTAAGCGATTTATTGCTATTGAAATTGGTTGCGTAATGTTCTCATAATGTTATATTATATTGTGAAAATTTTAATCCATGTATTAACTTCTTACAGTGAACATAGTGGTATAAGATTATGTGGAGTAATAATTTAACAATGAGATAGTAAAAAAATTGTCTTTCCTCATGTTCAATTATTTTTAAGGTCCTATGTTTTACTATCACTATTCATTTGACATCTAGATCAAATTCATAATGGAGAGATAAACTAACCCTTGTCATGCATTGAATTTATTTTTAATCAAAATTAAAAACTAAACACTAGCCTCATATGAAATGATGTCCGGTTAATGAGTGGCATGTCATGGGCCCTCATCAATTGAATTTAATAAACCCACATTTAATCTATAAATAGTACAAATTGATATTATTTGGTTGGGATAGTGTTTAGGATATTTATTAATCTTTTTAAATTGGATCATTATACGATATATACAATTTAGTCGAATTGGATTCACTTTAGTTTAAAAATGTTCCCTATATTTTAATATCCCATCAATTTACTTATTAATTAATAATTATAATTTCAATATCCTATTTCATCACTAAATAATTAAATTTTAAATTAATTATCTTTCAAAGGATGCTTTGGATTCATTTTATGTATTTAATGGTAAATAAATTCTATGAACTCACATGGACTAGTGATATGAAATATCCATTCACCCATAATCAACCCACAAATTTTAATTTCTCATACTTGAGATAGCCTAAGTGACTTTTTTATTAGATATATTGAATTAGGGAATTTTAATTTCAATTTTAGAGAAATATATAAATATTATAATATAATAATAGTTCAAATAAATCCAAGAAAAATGAAAATTATAGACAAACAATTAAAGTGGTAAATTAATTAAAATGGGATGGATGAATTGCCTCAATGCATCCATTAGGGGTATTCTATGAAACCTTCTATGTATTAATGAAAAATAAAATGATAAAAATATAAATATTAGAGACTCATATATCAATATATAAATCAATGAACTAGACACCACAATAGTGAATAGTTGTGTTTCAAGTAGATAAACTAAGCGTTCTCACATTTAGAATCTCTACACCCTCCATTATTTCCAATAAATCGTCTCTTTCCTCATATTTTGATCATCTATAATTTACAAGAATTCACTATAATAAATCTATATGATATTTTTTTCAACACATGTGATGTTTGGGGGTTTATATTTCTCCATGTGAACATAATTTGAATATTTATACTGAAACATTGTAATTCAATGATCGAGTTTCATATTTACTATAGAAGAATCATTAGTGAAATGATAAGTTGTTTCCTAGTTCCAAAATAAATCAACTCTGCATGTTGAGATGCTACGGGGAAGAAGGGGATTACCATGCTTGGTGTTATGGTACATTATTAATAGGGATTCATATATGTAAACATAGGATTTATATAATGGGATTTAAAAAATATAATACCATCAATGTACATGGTATGTAATGAGAATTCCTAAGACTAGTATAGTTTTAGTGGAGATTTTGAACTCAGGTACTAAATATAAATTCCAATGAAAGGACCAATTTTGTTTAATTTAGATAATTCAGTGGAGGAAATTGGGTTTGGAATTTTGAGGTTTTACTTGAGATACAGATAATGATTTTTTATGTTGAGTGCCTGAAGAAGTTCGGTTGAGGGATATGGTTCCATGTGTATGGCTGGTCTCTGATGATTGGATATATTTAGCTGTAGCAACATGAGATTAGAGCTATTAGTGTACTGATGTGATTACTTTTATATTTATAGCTTTATAATAATTCTTAAGGGGATATGTTTTGGAATAGGTTTCAAGGGTTTGATTTGGGATTTGAATTAAAATTTATATAGATGTGGTCCAAGTAATAGATTTAGTTTTTCATTGGTTTGAAATGGTATCTTATTTTGTTCAAGTGGTTTAGACTAATGTGTTCATTTCATCAGTGGTTTGATAAGTTATTTTAGATGAAAAACTATTCAATATTGAAAAAAATGACCACAAGTATGTATCCTCCATATTTATTAATTTTCTTATGCAACAAACTAGGATTCCAAATAATTATGTAATCTTCTAATAAAGGAGTCATTAATTTTGGTCCAATTTCATGAAAGAGATTGAATTGACCTCAACTCTTTGTGTATTATTTTACTTTATTCAATCTTTTATGGTAATACCTTGATCTAATGAAACAATATTTGGACTCCATTCTTATTCAATAATTGTTTTTATCTCGAGTAGTCTTAATATGGGTTTTATGAAATCTAAAAATATTATATTATTCAATAATTACATCATGGAATTAATTCCATGGATTTTAGATAAATTTTTAACCTATATCCTTGTCATATATTGGTTCATTTATCATTTCCCTCAATAAATAATGAACCCCAATAATTTCATAATCATGTCACATGAAAATATAAATCTTCACTAGATCTCTATTTTATACTCATCAGCCCTCATGTTCATCGAATATGAGTCAGTTTATGTGTTTGAAAATGATTGGTAACTTAGATGTGATGAGTTCATTCAGTTTTAATGGTCTGGAATGGTATGTTGACCTTTCATTTTGTGTTAGTTTAAGGATACAGGATTTCAGGTTGATTGTATTGGGGATTTCATGTTATAGTTTTAATGGGGGATAGCGGTTGGTCGGGAATGAGGCATGATAAGATGAGGCATGAAACTTATAGTAGATTGAAGATTCTATTCAAGTGGAGTTCCTTGAGGTGTGGTCAATTGATTTAATGTGATAGGATGTGATTGATTATAGTAGCCATAAAAGGGAAGAGTAACATGAGCATTTTATGACGGTAGGATGAAAGTAGACATTTCGTTGCTTGGATTTACTGCTTGTGGTCTCTTGACATTTCTATTGGGGTAGATCATAGAGATGTGATTTATCAACTGAACATTCCTACTTAATGTAGTATGTTTTTAACATGTTATTGTTGGATGATATAAAATGTGTTTATGATACATTCCTAATTTAAAGTAGTTGTTCTGGTATTAGTAGAACATTTCAAGGTTTTCACCCAATGTCACCTCAAAAATTATATATAAATCGACCTCAAGCATAGAAATATACACAATTCATCACAAAATAGAATCACTGAAAAGATAAAATGATTGAAGAAAAATTATCCAAAATTTAAATCAATAATATTTATAAAATCTTATCTTAATAAATGAATTTGGGGATCAAGAGTTTTAAGTTATAAATACTATTTTATCATCCATAATTAATACAAGATTTTCTAAAAATAGTAAATTCTAAACACAATTGAATTCAAAATAGATTTTTCTCTATATAAGATTCACATTTTAAATAATATTATAGTTTTTCCATTAAAAGTATTATTCGTAGATTGAAAACATATATTATCGAAAATTTCCATCCAAATGAATTTTCTTAAGATGATTTTTTTTGAAAACCACATACTATGGACAATTAAAATTCCTTACCATGAATGACATGATGATACCATAGTTTTAATTTTAACCTGGCTATAAATTGGTTTTATACTAATTTAACATTGAATTGCAAAATAAATTTACAATAAAATATAATTTTATAACTATTATTCAACTAGAATAATATATGATTTAAAATTAATAAAAAATGGCACTCATATATGGAAGATATCAACATGTTCCTAAATATGTGACCATCAATCCATCCTGATAATCACATCAAAACCATTTATTTAAAAAATTATTATGTCTCATAGGTATTTAGATATAAAATTATCTAGAGGATTCACATTTACTGATAGGGGCCACTCTTATTTAGAAAAGGTAATTCATAAATTTAACTATAGAAAAAAAAATTAACATATAATCATATGCCAGATGATTAAAAAGTTGACTGAAATGAAAAATAGAATAAAAATCAACTTAAATACATTGAATATAAGGGAAAAAATATTATACCCTAATATGTGGGTGAATTTTTTCCATGATCGACTAGTGCCAACTCAATAGAAAACAACTAACTATACCTTTCACCTCCACCTAACCTAGGGTAACTACAACCCATATTAAAACATTTTTAAATTGATGTTAAAATTGATAACCTCAGCATCCCCTAAGATTAGATATTCTAGATGTCATATGAATAAAACTAAGTTGTGGTTCAGTAGGATATACATGATATTACAACCTGAAAGATGAATAACATTATTCACTTCGATAATATCCATTATTGTGAAACATATGACGATTTTCCAAATTTTCAAAAATCGTGACACTCCAATAACCAATTAGGATAATAAGTATAAGTTTTTCCACATTAACAATACTCAGAAAATAAAATGGAACATTTCCTCTAGATGATGATGATGAAGTATTTCCCTGGATAACTAGATGACTAGAAACATGTGATATTAAATTACCTTCATATTAATTCCACTATAATATCTACACACTCAAACTAAATACTTCCCCTCATTATCAATTCCCTTTTATTCCTTGAGACCGTTGTTTACCACTAGTTTGTAGGTAGGTAAACAATAGAGATAAACATTTTATCAAATATTTAAATGTTACACATAGATGAATTGTGATGAAATAAAAGTATAATTTCCACCCAATGATGTAGAAAAATGAATTAGGTTCATAAATTTTTTGGTAAAATAAACAATATATAATCCCCTATATTTACTCCATATACTCAGGAACACTATCCCTCATAATATGTTTCAAGTTAAACTAGTGAAATAAATGTAACCAACCAAATCCTAATAAATGGAATTAACTTTTTTAATGGAATATACATTTTTATGTAATATAGTAATAGGAACCACACACACTATATCAGTTATTTTAGACCATCATCTGATCTATATGATATAAAAAACCATTAAGAATCATAACCATTAAAAATAGCATATTAAGGGTTATGATAAATTCCAATAGGCATAGATAATAGAAGTGGTGGCCTAAAATAGTTGGATAATTCTATATTAATCCCTTTTATTATAACTTTTGAGGGAGATAGCATAAATTTAATTTTATCATGGCCATGACCAATTTTATATTCAACAACTAATTCTATACTGAAATTTTTTACGTGAGATGTTCAAGCTCCTCGAGATCACGACCCATACTATGTTCGTCGAACCACCCTAAGAAAGTATCACTATCACATAACTAACCCTTAAGAAAATCACTGGGGTAAAAATGAGTTATGTATGACGACCATAACAATATGAATTGGTATTTTTTTATTTTTAAAATAATCATTATATTTTTATTTTCTTATATTAAATTATAAATTATTAAATAAATAGTATGATAAAAATATATCTTTATATGATGAAACATAACATGTCATTTGGGATATGTATTGTATAAATCAAGGAAATTTTTGTGATGAATTAAAATATTTTTTAAAGAAATATTATTTAAATAAAATAATATTTTTAAATAATATTTAGTAAAATAAAAATTTTAACACAATATTATGATGTCAAATATAAATTTTATATTATCCAGAATATGAATATTATAAAAACCAATCTTATTTTTATGAAATGAGGATTTTTAATTTAAAAGTTTACATTATAAAATTTATATTATTATTTTGACAAAATAAATATTATTTTTGAAATCGAAACATCAAAATTATCTAGTGGTAAATTATTCATAATTTTTTGAGACATTCAAATTTTTGGGTAATAATTAAATATGATATTAATAAATGGTATGTATTATGACATCATTAAAGGAAAAAATGAATTAATAAATACTATATAGATAATCCTGGGAAAAAAATCATGTTTCCCCTTAAAATTTATATTCTTTATGATAATTTTTTTATTTTTTAAACCCTCAATGAATACTCAAGAACGTATATTTTATTTTATTGATTGAAAATAAATACATTATAAATATGAATCTCCTCCATATCACGAAGCTTATAGTTTTAATGATTTTTGTTCATGGAATTATAAAACAATGAAACACACACCTCTTTGGTAGAAGACATTATGAAAAACCGTATGATGTTTTTTGGATTGGTGAAATTTATAGTACAAATTCTAAAACCTATGATAAGAAATTTATAATAAAGTAATATAAATTTCAATATTTAAACCCACAAAAACACCCTTTCCTCTTCACTAGAAACCCTTGGATCAGGATGTTACCCTAATATTTCCTCTATAAATACCTCATAAGGTTCTCCAGGCTATTCAGATGCTCCTCAAATGATTTTAGAAGCATCCTCTTAAGGAAAGAGACCCTCTCCTCCTTTTATTGAATAATCTACATTAAATTATACCCTTTTTCAATTTTTTATATATGTATATTTTTTAAACATCCCTCTTACTATCATAATGATTCCAAACTAATGATAAAATCATTTCATTATCATTTAACAATTAATTTAATCTTCATGTACTCCTATTATGTTGTCAAAATTATCCCATGATTTTCAATGTGAAACATATATGTTATGAATACCCATATGCATTCCCATTTAAAATTATTCACCTAGATGTAATTATCCTTAATTGAATGGGGAATTACTTATATATAACCCACACTACATAATTATGATATTAAATTTTATAATATATATCCATATGTTGTATGATCCCTATTGTACTCTTATGCATGTACATGTTGTGAATGTAATGGGTGGGTCTGAAATAAAAAAACCATCCCATACATTTAGTAATTTTTTTGTCTCATGTGATGTTATGTATGGGATGAGAGACTGAACCTAATCAATGATGAGACTCTTTCCACCATGTGATGTAGTATTGGAAGTTATTCTTGACTAATTGTGATGTATCGTTTTATATTGTTTCCACGTTTATATATTTCTTTCAATTTATCATCTTATATCAGGTTTCAATATAAATCCTTAGAATTATCATCCCATTTATTTCTCATTGATATATGTATTTTTTAACATATATTACATTATTTGTGTAGTGATATTACTATTACCATATAGGTATTTTTAGAACACCTATTTCTTATGTACATCCCTAGGTTATCTATTGTAGGTTTAGAAGTTCCATGGAATATAAGAGCATCTTATAGAGCTTTAAAAAATGTTTTATTTATATTATATGTTGTTATGTTATGTATCTATTTACCCAAAAAAACTATTCCCCGTGATCTTATGGGGTTATATTAAGTGTATCATTATGTAATAACTAGTGAAATAAAGTGTATTAAAGATTGTGTTTTCATAGTTGGTATCAGAGGGAAGCCATGTAATTATTGGGATTAGGAATAGAAATCCCTAGTAAATGACTTATCGATAATACTAAACAAATTAAAAAATCCCTAAATAATGATAATCTATAGAGTATGTGGTTTCCAAAAAATACATCCCTTTTTGGAAAATACAACTATATGTGGCCCATGTATAGTTATACCTAGTGTAATAACCCACAAAATAGCTCCTCGAGTTTGATTTCATCATTATATTGTGCATTGAAAAAGGCCTTGTTACACACCTGTTATGACATTACTGGGGTATACGGTTTGGAAAACTCACAACCTCTAACAAATCCCTTATAATGGGAATCAAAATACCCCAAAAATTTTATTTTAAGAAATAGATAATGGAAAAATTAGATTGAAACCGGTAAATTAATATGTTGGAAGTATTGGACACCTATGATTTATCCCTTTAATGTTCATTGTTTCCCATTAATGTGATTAATTGTTCCAAAATTATCATCCCCAACTCTATTTTCGATTAAGTAAATGATATGAACCAAAATAAAATAGAGAAAGGAATTGTAATCTATTATTCATGAACAAAATATGGCATATGTGACTATATATCTATAAATTAATTCATATAAGATATGTTTATTAGAACTATTCAAACTCTAATTCAAAAAATTGAAGCCAAATTTTTGGTGAAGAAAAATAATTGGAAAATTGTTCCATTCTATGAATATATCACATCCCACGTATAAATTATTGGAATTAATATCCTCTAAAACATTATAATTCAAATTTTCATGTAATTTTTTGATATTCTAGGCATTAATTGGCTTTCTATGCATAGAGACAACATAAATTTCGAAGTGAAAAAAAACCATACTCCACATTATTAATCTTACTCTAATTCAATAAAACATCCCTAAAGAGGACGAATATCATTTATTATCATTATCTCAACAATGTATACTCTTACCCATCTATCAATCGTATCATGAAAAAATGATTGAGATTAAGGATATGATAATACCCGAAGATATTCCCACTATTAGGGGATTCAATGATGGGATTATTGATGAATTTCTATTTCTTTACCCTACCTGAGAGTTATTTTCTCGATCAAGATTATAACTAATTACTCTCTAATTTCCTTAAATAAATAGATAGTCTCCATTTTTGAACATGGATAGATAAAGAAACAATTAAAGTATAGTTGAGATAAAGGGTTTATATGACCTAGTGGTTCACTGTGGGGTAAACTATTCCCTTTTTCAATAATGAGGGATTCTCTAATTTTCCTTTTAATTTATTTTCATGAGAATAATAAGATCATGAAAAATTAAAAGTATTCTCTTCCACATGTTGATGACTAGTTTGAACATATCTGTGGAGCCCAATAAATATCCCAGAACATCTTATATCATGATATTAGTAAGTAATAATTATGAAGGAGGATATCACCATGAAAATGTTTTTACAAGGAACGAGAACTATATGTTTATAGTGATTCCATTTCGACACAAAAATGATCTAATAATTATTATAAAAATAATGAATAGATTCATTATAGATTAACTTAAATAATTTATGGTTGTTCTTATAAATGATAATATTATCTACTCCAAAAATGATAATGAATTTTAGGAGAGTTCAGATACTATGTTAAATACCATACATAAAGAAAATATGTATTCACAATACAAAAAAAATGATATTTTGATTGAGAAAGTAAATTTCATGGGTAATATAATCATTGGAAAAAGGTTTTAAGTGGGTTATATAAAAATAGGGTAAACTAATGATGTACCAAACCAACATCTATTACAAAAGGCCAAATTTTCTTTGGATTAGTTTTCCACTGTCATCATTTTTTGAGAAATTTGTCATGATTTTCGAGAATACTTTCCAAAATAACTCAAAATGGTGTCAATATTTTTGTACCAATGAATGTGAGTAAAGCGTATAAGAGTTGAATAAGAATCTAATTTTTGAACGTGGTCTAAAAGTACCCACAATTGGGGAATGATTTTTGATCTAAAGTGGTGACTCTAATAAATGATTGGGTTTTTACTCATGTGACTGAAAATACAATAGCATATACCACCAATTAATATAGTATTCATGATAATAACTCCCCAAATAATTATATTTAATTGGATAGAATGATATTCACTTTTTATTTATTAGAATATCATATATATTAAGAAAATTATGGAATATATATATATATATCA
The DNA here is from genome assembly GCA_963277665.1 of Viscum album. Taxonomy (NCBI): domain Eukaryota; kingdom Viridiplantae; phylum Streptophyta; class Magnoliopsida; order Santalales; family Viscaceae; genus Viscum; species Viscum album. Next base: position 1,264,932,217 of record OY728129.1, on the reverse strand, counting down.
TAGTAGAATTAGGTTTATATTCACATAATTGGAGCTCAATATGACCCAACATAGGTGGTTAGTTTTAATCAAGGATTCTAGTTATAAAATCAATTACAATCCTTATAATTAATACAATGTGGATGATTCTTTTAGAAGAAAATATCTCAAAATTCTATCCATGATTAGGATTAAAATGGATCCAATCTTTTGGAAATGAAGGAAATTATAATAATATAGTTATATTAATAATAAATTTATCAAATATCTACTCAAACATCCATTCATGATACGATCAAGGATTCCTTGAATGATGAAGAGGTGTTATAGAAAAAAATTTCAAATATATAAAAGTTTAATTTTATTAAAAATAGAGTTATATGTCTTAACACAAAGATACATATCCCAAAAAAAACTAGAATTTATGAGGGAACATATTGATGGTGATCATTGATAATCCTTCTCTATATATCTACTAAGAAGTGATATATATATATATATATTTAAATAAAAATTTATGGTGGTATAACATGAAGAGCGAGATTAAAATTTGTTGTCCTGATGATTGGGATTCTGAGAGGTTAATGATTAATGATAGACGTATAATGGAATGATACTACTATTTACCCTAAGAATATGGAAATGGGGAAATATTACCATGGATTTACTTGTAGGACTCCCCAGAACCCCTAATGGAAATAACACAATTTGGGTGGTAGCCAATCACCTTCTAATGTAATTGTATTTCATTTCTATCAAGGAATATATCTCTCTTATAAAATAAAAATTATATTAGTTATATATGTGGTAAGATTGTGTGGAGTGTTACTCTATTATATCTTATTGAGATCTGTAGTTTACCTCAATGTTCTAGATATTCCATTGACAATTGTTGTATATAGAGATGAGTTTCGATATTTATTATCATCGTTAGATGGATGGCCAATCATAAAGGACCATTAAAATTCATTATAATATGATGATATCAAGTATCATGTATTTCCATATCTGTTATGATCAACAAGTTATACCATTGAATTTATCATATAACAATATTTTCCTTTCTATCCATCAAATGACACCTAATGAGGATATGTAAGGGAATATGGGTTAAACATTGAAATTATTGGATGAATTTAGAGACAAAATGATGATGGATCCTAATCATATCTAACAGATTACAAACAAGGATCAAACCATTCTATATCATATTAAATCATTGAAAAGTTGATAGAAAGGATATTCAGATAATCATTAATGAGACCTAGTGTTTGAGTTCTTAAATAATGTGTTCATTCATATATCATTGTGGATGAAATTCTTGAGGTTTTTGGAAGAAGGGAAATATTATTCGATGATACATCAGCCTCTTTGAGATCCTTTATCACATTCAAGTGCTGACCAATTAAATAATACTACCATCTAACTTATCCTCGGTACCTATTGTGTTCCATGTATCCCTCTTTTAGAAGAACATACTAGATCCATCCCATTTACTGAATCTCTAGGTTGGGACCATGAAGAATTATATTTCATATGATGAAAATCTGGTTAATATCATCAATCATAGATACAATATTCTACAAAACAGGAAAACTCCCTTGGTCAATGTGTTGTGGAAGAACCAGAATATTGGAGAATCCACATAGGAAGTAGAAGTGGTGATGAAACATAATAACCCCAAGTTGTTTTAGTGTATGAAATGAAATTTTTTCAGCTAGCATTCAAAATGTGGGAAAAATATAATGAACATACCATTTATAAATGAAATTCTAGTTTTTAAGGAATAAATAAATTATTATGAAATGTATTTATAGAAAACAGCTTTATTAAATCGTCAATTATGGGATTTCATTTAGTCTTATATATTTACAATATCATTAATCATTATAACCATTGATAATAAAACCTTTTAATGTGAACATTTTTAATATTATACTAATGTCTATGATAAATTCAAATTTACATAAAAAATGAAATTAATGGACTAAATTAGTAGGATCATATCATGTGAAGCCAAATTATCTGACCCATCAAGGAAAACAACATCACTGGAATTTGCCTTAACCAAGACCAACCATGATTCAACATTTAAATCATGATAGAAACCAATTTTTGGAGATTTTGAGCTCATTGTGATAATGAACCAATCCTTGTTTTTCGAACGACCCAATAATAATATCACCCTTAAACACCTTGCCCTTAAGAAATTCACTGGTGTAATATGAGGTTATGTATAGAGACCATAAAAGTATGAATATGTGTATTTCCATTTTTAAAATAATGATTATATTTATCTTTTTTATTAATAATTTTAAATTATTAAATAATTTGCTTGATAAAATTTAGATTTCGATATGATGAAACATTAATTTTATTTTTGGGAAATATATAGTTTCAATAAAGACCCTCTACAGGATGGATTCTGTTATTTTTGAACAAAATTTTATTTTAGTGAAACAATAGTTTTAAAATATATTTATTTAAATAAAAATTATCACATACTATTACGAAGTTAAATGTAATTTGTATAAGGGTCAAGAAATTGTTGTCATCATAAAAACAAGTATTTTTCAATAAATGCTTTTTTTATTTATATGTTTAGATTAAAAAATAATATAATTACTTTTGAAAAAATATATATTATTTTTTAAATAAGCACATTTAAATTATCCAATGATGAAATTTTTATAATTTATAGAGATTGTAAAAATAGTGTATAAAATTTAAATATTGTATAACTAAATAGTATGTATTATTACACCATAAAAAACCAAAAGTAATTATTGATATATTATAAATACTATAAAGAATAGAAATTATGTTTCCCCTATTTGGAAGAAACCATGTAAAAAATTGTAATTTTTTTGATTGGAATAATTAATTATATATATTCTAAAACAGAAGTTTAGAAATTAACAAATAATTGAAATCTATTTTTCTATATAATCCAAACCTTCACCCATTACCCTTAATTAAAAATCATTGGATCATGATCTTAATATTCCTTTCCCTATCTAGAGTCTTCCTAAGGTTCCCATAGTTCTATAGAATCTCCTACTAGGATTTTATAAGCACCCTCTCAAGGTATGGGATCTTCTCCTTGTCTTCTTTATTCATTAAACATCATTATATTACACATTTTGTCTTCCAATTTTTCATATTGGGATATTGTTTTACATGAAACTCTTTTTGTACATATGATTTCCTAGTGATGATAGACCAATTTAACTCTTATCTAAAAATTCATGTATATTAATTTATCCTCATTATGTTGACATAATTATTTAACTATTTTCCACGAAAAATATTTGTGTAGTAAATAATCTTCCCCATTCCCACTAAAATATATTTTCCAAGATATTATTATCATTTATTGAATGTGGACATCCATTTATGTCACCAAATGTCTTTGATCATGGGTTTAATTTTTCTGAATGATATCTTTACGTTGTATCATCAATGTGGCACACTTAGCATGTACATCATAGGAATTTGATAGGTTATCCCAATGTTATATGTCCCTCCACCCCATTAGGAAATGTTTTTTCACAAATGAAGTTATGCATAGTATTATGGAGTGAACCTAATCAATAATGGGATTCTTTAAACCATGTGATGTTGTCTTGGAATTTAGCCTTTACTGATGATTATTTCATGCTTTATACTATTTCCTCATTTTCTAATTGTATTCATGTTATAATGTTATATCATTTTTGGATATTAATGTTATTAATTATCAATCCTTTATTTCACAATTATATTTCCACATACTAAAATTTACTACTTTATCCATTTTTAACACTCAATGTTATCACATATGATAAAAATATAATGTAGAGTACCCTTAATAGTTTTGAGAGATGAATATCACCAAAAATAAGGATTAAGGTATCTTTATTAAAACTTGAATGCATGCACCCAACCCGCAAACTAGAAGGATCATGTACCCCCTCGGTAGCATAGATGGAATGTACACCAATGAACAAGGGACTAGTGTGAGGTAAATTATTAGAATAGGGGTGCAATGTTTTCATATAAATAGGAACCTGAGGCTCCCTATTTGTAGGGTTGAAAAAAAAATTGAATCCTCCAAGATGTAGTCTCACATCCCCTTAACCCAGGTCCTACAAAATCCCACATGTAACTCTCCAAAACCTAAAATAATAGGGAATTAAGGTGTATAGTGAGGTCTATCTCCCTTCATGTTCTTAAACACAATACCCTTGTTAGAGTAACCCTTTAACCGCAGTCAACATCCAATAGTGAGAAGTTCCCTTCCATAACCTTGAACATGTGAAAAAACCTTCCAGGAACACCTGAGGAGAACATTATCACCTAGAGTAAGGGACCACCCTTGTGTTTTTTCACCACTGGTCCATTACCCAAGGCACCTCAAGCTCACCCAAGCCTACCCCCATACATGATGAAATTCTAGATCCTCCCATACCAAGTGAAATGGAAATCTTATCCACCAATCCTTAAATAGGGTGAGACGCCTTCAAGCCCTATTTCAATCCAGCAATGGTCTAGAGCCCCTTACTTTGGATCCCTCAATTGAGGGGTACCAAATATAAGAATATTCTATATACATAATACTTTAATGGCCATAATCAGAGTCACCCCAGTGTGTCTCCCATTAATATATGAATTTATTTGATCATAGGTGTTTTTTACTTTACCCACCTACTGAGTAGGGTCCATAGTGTGAATGTAGGTATGAATCCCCTTAGTCAGGAGGACCCTGACATAGAGAATAGTGTTATAGATTTTAGGATATCAGATGCGAGGAATGTGGACATGTCCTTACCTAATCCTATCTAATACTAGAGACCTATAATTACTTATGGTGAGGGATAATATCACAATTTCATTTTATTTTTTATTTTAGTTTCTTATCCACATATCTTCCCCCAAAACAAGTAACTTATGGATATCCCTACTAGAGTAAGCATGTAATCTCTCTTGTTGTACCTATACTTATTCATTCCTTTCTCATACTCCATACCCAATGACTATATGTGTATGGGTAGTCAAACATGACTATATATGGTACAATGATGGGAGGCAATGGGAACTAGATCCCACTCTCTTTCCCTCACCCTTTGGGTCTTGGCCTTATCCACCTCCAAACAAATAATATTGTGTGGTTCCCCTAATGTACCCCATGCACTGGTTTATCACTCCATACCTATCTGACATGGCCTTATAGTTTTTTGGTGATCATGAAACCCACATGTTCCCAAACCCATGGGAATCCCCTTGATTGAAATTCCCAACCATGAGCTGGGGAACCATTTCACATGTAAGACCTAAGAAAATATTGGGACACCAACTTGGTATAATCCCAAAAACCATCTTACTATCCTCTAAAAGAGCCACATTCCCCAACAATATGTTCCTTATGATGGTCTCCATAGGTGTGGATCCTAAATGCGACTAAACTATTTGGTCTTTAACTACCATACTAATAGGCTATATTGGGAGCCTCTAGGATGTCCAAACCCAACATCACCAAATGAACCCTATGTATCTCTAGGATATGATCCCAGAATAGTAATGTCTATCTTTGGAGCCCATATAAATTCTAGTTTCTCTGGTATTCTACAAAATAATTTCCAAAACATGCCTTTACTTGGAATATATAAATGAGATATCCTTGTTACATGACGTTAAACTGCATTGTTATGTCTTTATCACGTGACCTTAGAATGTTTGATGTGTCCCATTACGTGGAAACAAACCCCTTTGGGTTTGATTATATTCATGAGGATACATATGAAGGCCATCAATTGGGTTAGATATAGACATAATAACAAATTCCATTTCACGGGATGATGACACACTCAAGAGTTCTCAGCTTCATGGATAAAAATAAGAATTGAAAATATAAATAAATATATATATATATATATATAATCCAATCCTAAAAGGAACCATTAATGTAGAACCTTGGATAAATATAGATATCTCCATCAATGAAGAACATCAGACACATAGAATATGATTCTATGTTCCATTCAGGTGAATAATTTATAATTATGTATTGGGTTACCTATGTCATACATTGGATTTAATGAAGGATTCAACAATATACCACAAATTTATAATTGAGTCCCAATGTAGGAAACAATTCCCCCTAAATTATTGTAACTATCCTAAAATAAAATCCTCTTTACCAATATGATTATTTATGTTTTGTTGGGATATTACTCAACAACCATATGCCCTTGGAATGTTGGTTCATGATCTTGAATAAGGGAACCACTGTTTGTTTATATCTCCATGAACAATTTGTGAACTCAATTCGAAAAGAATGATAAACCTGACTTATGTGATTGTGATAAAATAAAACAACCCAAAATCAATCACAAAGAACCTTAGTTTCCTCAAAAAAATGGTGAATCTAACATGAATCCTTAACAATGATTGTTCTGTCACCCACCTGTTAGGCCTCTTTCTTCCCTCAAAATATAATAGGGCCTACATGACTATGAATTGCAGATGTGTTTATTTATAAAGACAATGATTTAATGGGATTTCAGATGTTGTTTTTGTAAACTATATTACATGAACTGTCAAAAAGATACCCCTTTAATCCAAATTATATCACACCATCACACATTGATGTATACACTGGATACCATTCCAATGATGTCCTCATCTAAGCAGACGACACCATCAAAAAACTAGCATCTTAAATATTGGGTCCAAAATTCACTGGTTTGGGTGTACAACAAAAATGATACCATCATTATCATGGAGGATTAATGACAAGACCTCTACCTGAAAATCATAATTATTCATCCACTCAGTTATGACCAATGGTACAGAAGTAGATGAAACCAATTTTTATACCAACATTTTAGGGAATTATCCTCAAAATGAGAAAATTAGATCCTCCCTTTTTTTAGATAGCTAGATCAAGAGGCAAAAGATAACCTCACCTATAATTCATACGGTTCATTTCCAGGGGATCCTTCCAGTAATCACAGTCACCAATTCCACATGAATGTGAACTCTAATCATGATGAGGGTGAAGTCCTCGTGAGTTCAGTCGGGGTAATCTATACATGGGCACACAGGATAACCCATCGAGGGCTCCAGATGGTCAACATGGAGCAAGGACACACCATTACCCACTCTACAAAGTCCCACCAATTTATGTTTGTGGAAAATAGTGAGAAGGAAAAAAACTTACTCACAAAAATAATGCTGACCAGCTTTCTCTTCTAGCAGCATCCAATGAATCCTTCCGATCAAATATGGTGTCACAACAGGAGGTGGAACAAATACCTTCCCTCACTAACCAATACTATCGGTAGACTCATCTAGTATTATTCAAATCCCTACAGTAAAACATGGGGAAAATATAGAGAACACACACACACCTTTTCATATTTATCAAGCATTCTAGTAGTCTCGTTAGGTATCTTCTAGAGAAGTCGTCCAGAATGTCCTAGTGACAAATTTGGGGAGACCCAAATATCATCTACTAAACCTCAGTACATTTAGAATTTACTATCAGAAAATGGAGTATAAAATCAATTACAAACCCTTGTCTAGGAACGAATGGGGAATATATCATCATTCCATCCACTAAATCACCCCATAACATTCTAAAAATAGAGAATGGGAATAAAAAATTCCATCCCACATACAAAAAATGTGTCAGGTAGTCATAACAATAATGAAATTTTTAGAGGGGTGGATACAAAACTATATACCTAAAAATGGGCTAACTCATTAGCATGTCACATTGGAGTATCTACACACCAATGATCTATTCCAGGAGGGTCGTGGGGTGGAAACTCCACCATGATATACAGACAACCATATCAGGTCTATATCCCCATTCCAACTAGAGTTAATTATACTACTCCAATGGCCACTCCTAATAAGAAAAAACCAATGCCAAAATTCTAGAAGCCTGTTATAAAATTTTTGTAGCAACACAAGATCTATTCAAACAGGTTTCTATACCTAAAAGCCACTTTCCCCCACAATTGTACGTAGTCTCTCTCAATATGGCATAAAAAAAAGCCTCGCTAGTTTTTGGAATTTAAGACCTGACCAATGATCCATATCTACATAATGATAGTGTCATTGTATTTATTTGACTATTATACGTGGTAGATGAGGAACTTACTCTCACATTCCCAAATTATATGAATAGTAGTAATAATTTCTAGGGTCTTCCCCAGACACATCACCAAGAAGGCTTGATTCATGTTCATAATCTTACTGCTCTTTAGAGTCCATATCAATATGAGAGTCGTGATAACCCAATGCATGGGAGAAAGATCAAAAAATAAGATTTTATTATACATGTTGTTGTCCACCCCGATGTTCAACCCCAAGGTATATTCTGCAGGAGTTATCCTTGTAGTTAGACATCAATCCATTCTTGATGTCCTCCCCATATTGGTATTCACTGTGAAATTTCTGTCCACATTAGTGACTCACTTCATTAAAATGGTCATCCCCTTGGAGATTTAATAATGAGAAATCCTTCCAATCATGATTCCATTAATAAAATGTGTCATGTCACATATGATACCTTATCATGAATAATAGATATAATTCTTTATCTATAAGACTACCTGAGGTGAGGTACGTTCTTTGAACCAAACTTGGATTTCCTTCATTCTAATTTTTTAGAGGAAGTACGAACAAATATTTTATTATGATAAAATTTCAGGGAAATTTCCCATTTTGTCTGACCTTGATGATAAACCTATAGAGAAAATATGAATATGACTAATTAAACTAGGGGAAAAAACTCACTAAATATGACATACCTATCATGTTTTGGCCTTTATCCACTCCCCAATACAACTTTATAGTGGAATTTTTGGATGATTTTGTGTAAGACATCCACCTAGATATACGGAAAATCTTCATCATTTAAGAGAAAATAAATTATGCTATAATGAGTATCAAAGTCATGTTAATGTGATATATGTGATACATGTCCAAAGTGACATTGAGGATCTCCTGGCTGCATGACATAGAAAATTAGAGAAATAGAATGTATCCCTTTTCCATGCATGTCTCAGTGCATTAAAATAATTATGTTTGATGAGTATAGCTAACCAATCTAGTTATCATATAATAGGATGAGGTTAATATGGAGAATTGAATTTCACTGTCCTCTCAAATCAGAAATGTCTACCAAATATGACATAATGAAATGTCATAGAATCATGATGACTTCAAGAAATAGACTATCTTTATGAACAATGACAATATAAATAGGCCATGAATGACTCTCACCTACATCATTCCAAAAAAGAAAAAGCTATAAAAAGAATTTTCTATATGTCATTTTAATGTTGATCAGGTATCCCGCTGAAGGGAATTCAGTCACCATATAGTTAAAATGTCACAAATATAATAGATTTATTTAGAAGTAGGTGGTTTGGGTGAACCCCCAATGATTCTTCCATCCCATGATATAACACTACTATGTAAAATCAACATGGATACCACATATATAACAACCATGGTAATCCAAGAGTAACCACAACCCATAATCATGGGGTATTTTTTTAACAAAAACAATTACAGTCAGTAAATATGGAATAAATAATTGTGTGCATGGAATAAGAAAAAACATATCCCTAAAGATAGGGTAATTTTTAACCAAAACAATCTCATCCTCTATTGAATCTAGTTTTCTCTAGATTATGGGGAACAATGTAGAATGAATCAACCAAGTTTATACCATAACATGATCAATATCATCATTGGTAATGTGCACGAACCAATTATTTGTTGATTCCATTCACATTACCATCTGTATAATGGATCCAAGATAACTAGTGAAGAAGAGGACAAGACCCCGTGGAGGGTGAAAACATATGAATTCCTCTAAAGACACAGATGAATCACTTTCAATGAATTACACATCAGTGAGTGTCATTAAAACCACCCATGTATACTCTAAAGAATACAATACAAACACAGTGGATTAGGATTAGGATGTTTGGGTACATAATACAGTACAAATGAATTAATTTAATGATGTTTTCTTATCCATAACTAGAGATTTTATATGAATTTTGACCTTCCCCCATCCTATCCATTATTACCTTCCAATAGAGTATCCACTAATTAAAATGATACAAGTAATGTTGTGAACCAACCACATCCACAAGTGGTTGAACCCCTTTCACATGAGGAAATATTCAATCATTATGATGAAGAGATGAAGGAATTGAGATCGATCATTACAGAAATACTTCACGAAAGCACCCCATATATGTTTTATAAACATAGTCAACTTACAATCCCATCCGGTGCACCTCAATAATGATCATTCTCCACAACAACCGAAATGGATCCAAAACATCCACTCATTATAGGCTACTAGAAACCAATATAGTTGGATCCCATATTATGACATCAGGAGTTCCCTTTATTGGTAACACGACTAGAACATGGCCCGGAGTATCCTTACACACCATCCATAATAAGTTACCCACAACATATACTATAGGGGTCACTATAATTTTCCCTGTCTTCTTCTACCCCAGTTGAATCTCTATCTTGGATAACAATTGATTTATGGATCATTAATATAATTGAGTCTCTAATGGATCAATTATAAACTATGGATGAGTGTAATGTGCAAGTACAGTTGGAGATGAATCCTTACCCTGAATGGGTTTACCTGATTCTTCCCCAACATAAATTTGGGAAACATACCTTTCAATTTTTATTAGGTTTTGTGGACCCAGGTCATTATTTAACACATTTCATGTCCCACTATGATCCCATAATTAGAACCCATACTCAATAGGATGAGTGAAACATCAGCTCTTCATATAGAAATCAAAAGGGAAATCTGTTGTGTGGTCCACCAGCTTTCCCAGATGGACAATTATAGGGTAAGAAGAATTGTCTTGGACGATTCTCTTATAATAAATCTCAATAATAATAAAGTAAAAAATCATTGACCTCTTAAACTAAAAATAATTGTTGAATGAGAGGGTTTCAGATTTCATTTCTCAGTGGAAGGGGTTGAAATACTCATTAATCCTACAACTTCCCCATGATTTTATGTTATCCATTTATATATAAAATATTTGAGACGAGTTTCACAGGCCACTCATTTCTATAAAATATATACTGTGATTTTAGAATCTTTAAACAAATTTTTAAAGAATGGAAGACTCCATTTTACATTAAATTTATATTTCTTGATTTATTCTATCATCTCAATGAATGATATTGGGGAAAACATAGGCTTCCACTGTTACACTTATGCTGGCCCCTAGACCCGCACCAACTCCAATGCATGCACCATATCATGCAGTCCCTATCTTGACCAACATCAAAAATTCTAGAAATATAAATTTGAATAGAGGGAGCATATGAAAAAATAGTTCAAGTCTATGAATAAAAATGGCTATTCATTATAAAATTCTATCTACATAGATATTTTATCTTGGTATTGGAGAACCAATTTTCCACGTTTCCAAATCCCTTGAAGTCCATGAAGAAAAACCAAGATTGTGAATAAGGTCACCCAAATTTCTTCCCCTTCCTATGAGTATAGTGGAACACTATCCAAGATTTTTTTTGTTTTTATGGACATCATGCATAAGATGTAGGAATTTAGTAATGTGAATTTGGGAAAGCTACTTGTGTATGTAAAGTGAGTTTTTTCCACTACTCTAAAGGAGGAGAATGACTGATAGGATGTAAAAAAGGGTGTAATTTTTTTCAGTGACTGAATGGTTATAATGATGATCAACCAGACTAATGAAGTATCATCTTGTGAATTTAAAAGAAAACACAATGTTTGATAGCGTACATGATACACCACATCGAGCATAAATGATAAACTTAATATTATTATTTAGTATAGTAGTTATCACATAGCCGTTAGAATGGAGGGAATTAATTTTTTTAACAAAATTATGAAAATATTCTTTACAAATATTTATATAATGATTCATTGGTTAACAAATTAAGTTTAAATGAGACTAAAAACCAATATAATATAAATAATGTATTTTTATGAAAAACTATTTAAATGTCAATAATTGGGATCATAAAATAATAAAATCATTATTCATTTATTATATTAGTGAAATATTACTTCAATATAAATTTTAAAATTCATCTTATTTGTTTTCTAATCATTATATACGAACAAATACAATTTTACAGATAAAATGAGTGTTTTAATAAAAATATTGTTTTCCGCATTTTGATGGAGAACCGATTTTAAATATTTTTTAAAAACTTCTATACATCACATTTAATAAATTAAAATTCTTATTTTGAAGTTGTACATCAAAATTTACTTCAGCTGAAATTCTGGTATTCTTCTAATAAAATTCATATATTAATGAATAATGAAAATTAATGAATATTAATTCTAAACATCCTTTTCATTAAATTCATTTATATAGTTATATTAACTATTAATTATTTTTATAGTGTAATTAAATAATTTTTTTGTCATGTAATAAAATTTTGGTTATTTTAATCAATTTCACAAACAAATTGAATATACAAACTATGTGAAATGTAGAACATTTTACTAAAACAATCCATTTTCTTATTCCATCAATAGGATTAATTTTGATTTTATTTTATCTTATTACTTTTTTTGAATTTGGAAAAATAGATTTTATATTTTTAATGAAAATGAAAAAATTATATAAATGTTATGCTCTTTTTGGATATTATGAATAGTAACATTTGTAATTATTATTATTACCAATGTTGGATATAAATCAGGTAATTAAAAGTAAAAATAATATTATAATAATATAATATTACCACAAAACATGACCTATTATTTTTGTATGAGTGTTTTCATACCATTATCATCATTGAGTCAATTTTAGGACCACTTGGATCCTCTTGGACGACTTTAATGAATTTATAATATCATATTCAATGAATAGTCTTTTTTTACAGTTTTGTTTTAAAAAAAGTAATTTTCTGTAATAGGGAGTTATAAAATGGATAAATTCTACTATAAATAATCTCTTAAAATATAAAATTATGACCTATATTGTGGAAATTTATTTATAATTTTTAGGAATTTAATAATTATATTTAACTATGACACACAGGTGATGTAGTAATAGACTTATTAAAAAGAGAATCCAATAAATAATATTATTAATACGAAAATAAATATATATTGATATATTTGATGCCATAAAAGAATTTTTTGGATGAGGATTACATTTTTCAATTGAGTTTATTTGGTTTTTTAGATGGAATCATGTTGTTATTATTCTTTTAAAAGTTCAAGTGATTAATAGTTTCTAAATTGAAATAACTCATAACATAAAATATAAAATATTTAATTAAATGATATAAAATTTCTAAAAAATTAATATTTAGTCAAAAATCATAGAAATTACTAAAAATACCTTTAATGATATATTAGTTGGTCATTTTGTATGATTTGGTAATTATTTTAACCATCAAAGTCTAAATTACTTAATAAAACTGGAAGTGTTCAATGGGATTAAAACAAAATGATATTCATTAAAAAATATTACAAATATTACAAATTTTAATTTTATGCAATTAAATCAACCAAAAATCATACCATAATCTAAAAAAACTATTTGGGACTATTTGGAATCAAAATTGAATTTATAATCAGTTAATACTTTTAATAATTCCAAGGGTGACCCTCCCCTATCCTTTGAAAAAAAACTCATTCCTCTCTATTAATGACACTTCAAAAACGTTTTTTTTTTCAATATCTTCCAAAAACCATTAATAGAATCCATACCAACATTTTTTATTCCTTATTTTAGGCATAAGTCCCTCGTTAGATGTTGTATCATCTGGAAATGGGGATGAACTTGTTGGTTTAAGGGTCAAACATTCCAAGCAGTTTATAATAGTTTTTTTCATAGAACCGAAAACATCTAATGATTCTATATTCATTTGGACCTACTTTCCAAAGGTAGGTTCTTATTAGTTGTGAATTGATAAGGCTTAAGAATTTTCATTGGTCGAGAGGATGGGAGGTCGGACTCATCACACCTTTTTGAGGGGAATTATTGTCTACTCCGGGACTCTCTTTATAGATTTAAGTCATTTTCATGAATCCTTATTAAATTACCCAGTATAAGAATGAGAATTCCATTAGAACTTGCAATCAATGATTGATATGTAGGAAATTTATAGAATTTTTTTATATGTATTCTTGGTTCTTTGTCCATAGAGAATCATATGTATTTGTTAGGTATTCTTAGTCAATGGTATCCTTCAATACATTATATAAAAGTCTCTTAGCCATTATGATGACCATACTAGTTTTAAATCCACTCAGTGGGGAACTTGAAGTTTATGGTCATTTAGAAAGACATGGATTATTTCAGAGTTGGGATCGTACCCGCAGATGTGCTACCTACGTATCCTTGTTTAGAAAAGGAATCAGAACCCACATAGTTCGAGAAAGGGAGTATGATGTTTATGCATGATTGATGGATCAAAGAAAGATGTCATAATTACTTTTACACTCTAATATCATGTGAGTCATGCTCGGTGTGAGAAACAAGAGGTATTGGTAAAACCAGACAATTGTGCCACGGATGATGCAATCATAAGAAATGATGTGGGGATTATGTATGTATGACTTCCGAAATAGATAGAGATCGTGACTTATTTTAGCAAAGAAGTCCAGAAACAGGGTCCATAAAGGTGTATGTGCTTTTATGGAGATTTGGATACTCTAACTTGGGGATTACTCCTAAGGAAGATTCCCAAATTAGGAGGGGACTTATGATTGGGTTTTACTCCTGAGAAGGAAGCCCAAATTGAAAATTAAATTAAGACTGGTTAAGAGAAATTAGGACTGGGGCTTATTCCTGAGAAGGAGGACCAGGTTAAAGAGAATTATGACTAGGGATTACTCCTGAGAAGGAGGTCTAGGTTAATGGGAATTATGAAAAGGGCTTACTTCTAAGGAGGAGGCCCAGGTAAAAAGAAATTTAGACTGTGGCATACTCCTAAGAAGGAGGACCAGGTTAAAGGGATTTGAAAATTGGGTTTTACTCCTAAGGAGGAGGCCCGAGTTAAGGGAATTTATTATTTGGGAACATATGGCTTACTCTTAAGGAGGATTCCCAGATTTTGGAAATTATGACTGTGGATTACTCCTAAGGAGGATGCCCAGGTTAGGGGACTTGTGACTGGGGATTACTCCTAAAAAGGAGGCCCAAATTAAGGAATCTCTCATCTTAAAAGAATATGTTGAATGAATGAAATATCTAACCTTAGTGAAATAAAGATATGTAAATAACTAGGTTTTGAGAAATGTTCCACATAATTCCTTTTAGATAAGGAAGCCAACAAGGGAGCCATGATAAAGGAAATGGCTTTAAAGAGGGTTTTGAAGGATGAATCTTGAATAGGAGAGGTATATAGGCATAAGAGAGGTGAAATAGGCAGGGGGAATTCAAAAAGAGAGAGGCATGCAAGTCCTGTGTGGGCGCGCAAGTCCTGAGCGCGCAGGTATACCTGGGTGGCACATGGGTACTTGCGCGATGGTCAACACATGGGGTAATACTTGGGCGAGACTTGGATCAAGCACTTAGTATTATCCCTAATGGCATCCAAAGGGGTGGCGCAGAAGTTCAAGTGAAGGGATAAGGTGGCACACAAGTGTGGCCATTTCTCTTAAGGGTTGACCACTTAGTTGTGCAAGTTTTGATGAGTTTCAACACTTAGGCCTTACTCAACCTCTTTAGATCTTACATTATTGGATATAAATTACCTTAGATGTGTTTGGAAGTTTCGAGAAGAGACTAGGGCGACGAGAGCTCAAATCTGAGTTTCTGGAATTTTTTCCTTTTCAAATTGGGGTCCCACTTAGGGTATTTATATCCTGCTAAAGACTCTGAGCGAGAATCATAGAGGGCATGCAAGTCACCTGTGCGACCACTAGGAGGCGATCAAGTCTACTTTCATGGCCATGAGGAAACTTTCACGACCCAAGTTGGAAGGAATCCTTATTCACGCCATTGTCGATTTTCGATGTTTCTTCAAAGGATGAATCACTTTGGACTAAGGTTATCCCTTTTTTCTTTCATTTAGACTTTTTGATGGAAACGAGAATCAACAATAGTCCCCCCTCATAGTTGGATACAAAAGAAATGATGATGTGACTCTGAGGAAAAAAGGAGAAAACCAAGGAATTACGGCGTGTAGGTGTTGAGTGTGCAGCTGGCGTCACGCAGGTGAGAGTCCCGCAGGCGTTGGCGCGCAGGGGTGTGTCCTGGACTATATATATGCTGCCATTCTTGCGAAAAGCACCCGACATTGAACAGTTAGAGCTCTCACTGCGTAGCTTTCTCTCGCCGTGCAGGTTGCTGATTTTCTGCTGTTCTTTGCTTCTATACATGTCGTGTTGCTGCAGAGGTATTTTGACCTACGTGGTGATACCCGCGTGACACAGTTACACTTGCATGCTAAAATTTCACTTGGGTGCCTTAATGCCTTATCCATTTTATCACTTTTCTTCAGAAATTTTATGAGAAATCAACTCAATTAAGAGTTAATTATTCGACCTTTGTGCAGATTCAATGGATTCTAGATAAATTGGAATGGCTGAATAACTAGCTAGGAAGCAGATTGATGAAATGATGAACATTTTTGGCCATGATTAATATGATATATGCAACAGCACTATCCCAGATTTGGCTAAGTACGTGAAGAAATATCATCTTAATTTCCCACAGAGAATCTACCTGCCTCTATATGGTCATGGTCATCTGCAAGGAGTCAATGTTCCAGATTCAAAGAACTATATTCCTAAGAAAATAGAAAACCCATGGGATGAAATATTTTCCATTTCCAGTGTGTGGAGAGAAGAAAACCATGGCATTAGAGAAATATCTGAAAAGAGTACTCTATCCAAATGGATCTTTACTTCTAATGCTTCATTCTCAAATCCATGTATCCATCATCCAAGTCTCTTGGACAGAAATAGAGCCACTCTTTGATTAGCAGAAAATTTTCTCAAACCGCACTCAAGAACATTATTTTACAATTTTTCCAAGAAGTGTTGGTATCGTAGAATCTCTTATTGTACGTAGTTGAATGAATGAATTCCAGGAGGCTGCTAATGAAGCTCAAGATGTTGTAAATCAAATGAAGAGTTATGTTGAAAGTATTTTTCAATTCAGGGAAAAAAGAGGAGACTCTAGTCTGTGGATGTCCTTATAACTATTGTGCATCCATTAAAAACCCATTCATATTCAATCAATTGTTCCTACATTCTTTTGCTACCTGCTTTAAATTTTACCTAAGCCAATGGGCTTAGTAAGAAAAGTTTTATTTTTTCTAGTATTATTATAAATAACCCTAAACACTTCGAATCTTTTAATTTCTCAATATTACCTAAATCATATGAAAATGTATGTTTAGTGAGATGGGACATGACTTTTGTTCAGAGTTCCCTTGACTTTTGTGGGAAGTTTATAGTCATGCACGTTGGACATAAAAAGGATAATGTTTATGGTAGAAATAGCTTTGACCAAATGAATTAAAATTGACTCAATTCCTTGAAACTTTGTCTGAAAACATATTACCAAACTCAAGTATGAAAGAAAATATGTAAACTATGACTTATGAAAATTTTAATCTGAGGAATGATATGAAAATGGGATAAAAGGAATTAGAATAAGTAGTTCCCAAGAATGAAGTTACCATTATTTAACAAACCCGTTATGGGGTTGCATTATGTAGGTCCACCTAAGGGCATTGGCTGCATAGTCAAATAATAGTATCTTTTGGCTGAAAGGTCTGTTATGTAGACTACTTCAGCAAGGCTGACTAAGGGCATGTGCTGCATAGTCAGGAAAAAGAACTCTCAGAAATTTACTTTTCAACAGCTAAAAAGCCAGTGAATGTTTATGGAGATTCAAATTTTCAAAATCATATTGTTTTTTGTATGGAGAGAGGTACTTGAGTATGGAGAAGATATTTCCAAACAAGATTTTCTAATAACTGGATGAATGTCACTCCTACGAAGGTCTGACCCAAACGTAGGGAATGGAAATATAAACCATAGACTTGAATACTTTCAGATAATGAAAAAGATAACCTGTGACAAATATGTTATGGATGCCTATTTTTGTGGATCCCTACAGATTGTCATTAAGTCCAAAAAGAGGTTTTCTTCCCAAGAATGAAGTTACCATTATTTAACAAACCCATTAGGGGGTTGAATTATGCAGGGCCACTTAAGGTAATTCCCTTCATAGTCAAATAATAGTATCTTTTGGCTGATAGGTATATTATGTAGACTATTTCTGCAAGGCCACCAAAGGGCACATGCTACATAGTCAGGAAAAAGAACTCTCAGATATCAGACTTTTTGTAACCAAAATTCAAGAAAAGG
The DNA here is from genome assembly GCA_963277665.1 of Viscum album. Lineage (NCBI taxonomy): Eukaryota > Viridiplantae > Streptophyta > Magnoliopsida > Santalales > Viscaceae > Viscum > Viscum album. The sequence goes on along the minus strand of OY728129.1, from coordinate 1,264,913,844 downwards.
GTTATAAAGATCTGGAAGTATTTAAGGTTAGGAGTATGACACATGAAAAATGGGTATTTTTTAATGCATGAAAGAGATACATAGACCAATTCTAACCATAATCATGTCGTGGATGGGTCCTAAATTGAGATGATGGACTTCACTAAAAATCCCACAAGGATGGGAATCAATCCATACATAGTTATTGAAATACCATTTAATGTCATGTCGGGCAAGAGTGTAGGAAATATTAGATTAGGTTCATAGAGCTCATACCATAATAATGAATACACAGTGTGTGTTTTCAGAGGGACTATTCAGTCAGGGGACTGAAAGTGGAATTTGGGGTTAGGACCAAAAGTCATGGGGCTGGAATCGAGGTACACTCGAACATTCCTACGTATCCCATAAGGATGGGAATCAAGCCCATGTAGTTATATAAATACCCTCTGTACAGATTTGGTTCATACATGTGATGGATGAAAGGGGACTTTAGTGCAATGATGGTTTGACCCAAGATAAAAGGTTCGACCATTTCCATGTATGCATGTAGTATTTGGAATATAACATGATTGGAGATCAATGTAAATAATGATTCCCTCTCAGGTGAAGGTATCAAATAATTTTGTAGTTTATTATCATATAGGACAAAATTATTGTATAGTTTACCGTCATATAGCAAGGACAAAGGTGAACCAATGTGAAGAGATTGATTCTAGGTGTGGATTCACAAATCAACATCGTATGAGATGGAGGTGAACTGATGTGAAGATTTTGGTTTTGGTCTTGAACTTTGGGAGGTTGCCTACATACCCAGCCTAGAAGTCATGGATCATAGTCCGCATAGTTCAATTGAAGAATGAATTAGTGATCAAGTTGTTTTTGAGAACAACGACCTAAAAAATGGTGTTGGGACTTACACATGGTTAGCATCCCATAGAGGGTGTTATGGTTGAAGTTTACTCTAAGATCCTGTGAGTCATACTCGGTGTGAGAAACAAGAGTTAGCAACATCCCTAACGATGCACAATTTAATGTCATGTAGGACATATGTAGGGACTATGCAGTTTAAAGTCTTGTAGTGAGAACTATTGGTGCTGCACAGTTTGGTGTCATGTAACATGGAAGAAATACAGTTTAACGTCATATAGGACGTATTAAGGGACTTCTGTAGGGTTTAGCTTCATGCAGCTAGGACAATGGGGACAATAAAATTCAATGTCATGTTGGACGAAAGGGGGACTGTGCAGTTTAATGTCAGGCAGTAATGACAAAAGAGGACACATTTTAACGTCATGGTGGAGATATTAGGAATTTTTTTCACAGTTTAACATCATGTTGGACGAGGGTGCAAATAGTTTAAGGTCATATGCATAGACTAGTGATGGTGCATTTTTGGGACATAAGGTACTATGCAGTTTAATGGCTTACAGAAAGGACAACACAGTTTAACATCATGTTGGATGAGAGAAATGAAAATATTTTAAGGTCATATGCATGGACCTTCGATGATGTGTTTTGTTTTTATAAAAAATAATTATTCATAAATCATTCATTGGTTGGAGTAGTGATGAGTTCTTTATCCATTGAGATTAAAAAATATGCTCCATTGGATTTGACCATATGTATTGAGTAAGGTCCTTCCCATTTTGGTTCAAGCTTGGGAGGTTTCATTTTTGGTATCATTGGAGTTCTAAGAAACAATACCAATTCTCCCTAAATGAATAAATGAAGAAAAACTTTTTTGTTGAAATCTCGTGATATTTGATTCTGATAGACATCCAAGTGGTGCAAGGTGCACAATAATTTCTTATCTAATCGTTCCAATTCATCCAATCGCTTCTGAAATTTTTCATCTGTAGATGACTGATCACAAATGGATAATCTGACCGAAGGTAATTGAACTGCAATGGGCAAGACTGATTCTATTCCATATACTAGTGAATATGGAGTTGACCGCGTTATAGTGCGGGTGGCGGTCTGATAAGCCCATAAAGCATGAAAGATTATATCAGGCCATGATTTCTTATCTTTATCCACCACCTTTTGTAGTATGTTTGAAAGAGTCTTGTTGAAGGATTCTATCTGGCCATTGGCCACTGCATGATACCGAGATGAATGGTTGGATTTGATGTTATACACTTGATACAACTTCCTCACCTCGGATAAACAGAAGTTGGTGCCATTGTCCGTCAATATGGTATGAGGGACACCAAATCTGGTAATGAAGTTAGACTTGATGAAGCTAACAATGCTTTTAGAACTATCTTCTTTGAGAGGTATTGCCTCTACCCATTTGGAAAATAAGTCAGTAGCAATAAGAATATACTTAAACTACTTGGTCGTAGCAGAAGGGCAATGTACCACCACATCCATTCCCCATGTAGTAATTGGCCATGAGTATTTAGCTGTATAAAGCAACTCTGGGGGTTTATGAATGAAGGTGGCATGTTCTTGGCATGAATGATACTTCTTCTTGAAATCAACAAAATCTTGTATCATTTAAGGCCAAAATTATCCAAGCCTTCGAATTTGATCAGATAGTCTATGTCCAGTCTAGTGTGCACCACAGACTCCTGCATGCACTTCTTTCATGACAACCATTGTCTCTTCACCATCAATGAATCTGAAGAGAATTCAATCAAAACCATGCTTGTAGAGAATTTTCTCTATGTGATCTAGGCTGTCATAAAGAGTAAAATTGACGACACATCTCCAGACTTGTTCTTTCCCAGCTCTATCAGTTGTAAGTGTTCTATTTTGAAGGAATTTCCTGATAGGTGTCATCCATCCTATAGTATGACCATATGGTTCAGAAATGGGACTAATTTCATTGATTTCCTTTGTTCAGGTTTGAACATATGGTGAAATTGTATGACGGTGTGCAATACTGATGGTTGTATCGTCCTGATTTAGATCTGCCAGAGATGTGGCTATATTAGTTAGTACATCAACTTGGGAATTTAGTGATCGCAAGACATAAGAAAATGTTGGTTTCGTAGGAAATTCCACCATTAACTCTCTAACGTAATCATACAAAGGGATTATCTCTTCTTTTCTTTATTTCATAATCCCTATTGAATTGTTTGATAACAGATCTGAATCACCTTTCACCTTTAAGTGATTTACATGTGCTTAAAGCGCCAATTCTAATCCTGTGATGAGAGATTTGTATTCTGCTTCATTATTTGTCCCGCCTCCCAACAATGAGAAGGAATAGAGTAGCACTTCCTTTTCTGGGTAAATTAGCACTATTCGTAACCCAGCTTTTTTGATTTAGGATTCTCCATTTTCTTCTATGTTGGACATCTGGAAGCACCATCAAAGTACATTTCCCATGTTTGGGGACTATCTTGAATAGAGAAGACTTCCTCACCAGGGAGTTCAATATCTAAAGATGTATCTTCTACTGAAGGGTGTTCAGGAAGGAAATCAGCCAGAGCTTGGCCCTTTATTGCCTTTTGAGACACATACTGAATAGCAAATTGCTGCAAAATAACTGCCCACCATGCCAGGCATCCTGTAATCATTGGATGACTAAGGATGAATTTGAGCAGATTATTACAAGATACCAATTAGACCTCCTGATGTTACAGGTAGTGTCTTAACTTCTGAACTGCAAAGTTTAATGGTAGGAAACACTTCTCAATACTTGAATATCGGGTTTCTGCTTCAAGCATAGTCCGACTGAGATAGTAGAGGTTGTTTCATTCCCAGTATCATTCTTCTGAGCAAGAAAAGCACCAAATGATCACTCTAAAGTTGTCACATAGAGGATAAGTGGTCCTCCTTCAATAGGTGGCATTAATACCAATGGACTCGAGAGATATTTCTTGAGAATATAGAATGCTTCTTGACATTATTCAGTCCACTGGTTAGTGACTCCCTTCATCATCAATTTGGTGAAGGATAAACTTTTTCCTGCCAAATTGGCAATGAAACGTCGAATATAGTATAAGTGTCCTTGAATTACTCTTAATTCTGTCAAATTTAGTGGAGGTGACATACCAAGGATTGACTTTGTCTTCTTAGGATTGACTTCGATACGACAATGGCATACAAGAAAGCTGGGAAAGTTTCCTGAGGTTACCCCAAAATCAAATTTTTAGGGGTTCATCTTCAAATTATGTTTTCGAAGTTTGTGGAATATGATTTCCAAATTACCCAAGTGATTAGAACATTGCCTGGATTTAACCACCAAATCATCCACATAACCTTCCACAAAATTCCCTAAAAAGGGTTTGAATATATGATGCAAAACATGCTAATATGTTGCGCCTGTATTCTTTAGGCCAAAGGGAGTTACCCGATAGCAGAACACACCCTGAGGTGCTCTGAATGCTATAGATTATTCATCTTCTGGATCCATTCAGATTTGATTATACCCGGAATATCCATACATGAAGGAAAGTGCTTCACAGTTAGCTATTTCATCAATTAAGAGTTCTGTGATCGGAACTTGGAAATCATCCTTAGGAAAATGCCGATTAAGATCTCTGATGTCAATGAAAACTCTAATTTTTCTATTTTCTTCTTCACAGGGACAATATTAGACAACCATTTGGGATAATGAACATCTCTGACGATGTTAGATTTGATAATCTTATCCACTTCAGCTTCAATTTTGGAAGCATAAGTTGGGTGTGTTCTTCTTGCAGCTTGCTTGAATCCTCGATGTTCTTCTGGAAAACCCAAAAAATGAGTAGCAATATCAGGATCAATCTCGGGCATCTCTTTATAGTTCCAATAAAATATATCTATATTTTGATTTAAAAATGAAACGTACATCTCTTGATCTTCTGGTGTCATGACCACAATAATTAAAGTGGGGTGTGGATATTCTTTTGTACCCAGATTTATTTCTCTGAGTTCATCCACGGTGGTAGAGATACCATCTTCAAATGCTGGAGGAGAATCCCTGAGATCTTCCTATCCTTCTTCAACATGTGTCATTTCTTCTATTTCTACTTTCATTGTAGATGATGAAGCATAATTTCCATGATCAGAAAAGATGATAACATTTGAACATATTGAAGAAGATACTTTCATTTCTGACCCGATTGATGATGAAGGGTCTTCCTTGGGTATTAAAGAGGAGATGATGGATTGAGAATCGACATCATCGTTCACCTCTGATATTTCTATAAATTCATCTGTCCTAGTTGGTGAAGTATAGACTTACTGGATTTCAGTAGATGAAATGATGACATCCCCATTTGAGCTTTCATCATTTCTTGGTGAATCACCAATTTCTCCAAGTTGTCTGGCTTCATTTCCCTAATTTTCCTTATGGACGTGTCCATAAGAGTATTTTGATTTGGGTCTATTTTGTCAATTTGATTGATAGGAAACACATTATCTGTACTCACATGTGTAAATGGATTTTCTGGAATCTTTTCCAAACCAAATGGAGCATTAACCTTGGTAACCTCCCTTCCTGTGGATTTCTCCTTACCCTTCATGTGATAAAATTCCACCTCAATATATTGAGATTCAAATGTCTTGAATGGGGCTTTATCACCATAAAATGTCCTAATTTGACCATTGAAAAAATATTTGAGACATTGATGGTATGATGAAGGGATAGCTGCATGTTGATGTAGCCAAGGTCTTCAAAGAAAGATGTTAAAGGTTGTATCGTGATCAACAACCATGAAATATGAATTGGATACAAGGTCTCTAAACCGAGTTCTGAGTGAAATCTCGTCCAGTGGTTCTTGTTAATTTTTATCATACCCTTGTAACATCAAAGTAAAAGGAGATAAATCAGATTCTGTGAGGCCCAATCGATGAAGTGTATGAATGGGGATGAGGTTGGCTCCTAAACCATTATCAATGAAAACTCTTCAGATGTCTACACCATTGACCTTTCCATATAAGTACAAAGGTCAAACATGCCCATGCACGACATCATTTTCCTCTTCATATGTAAAGTTATCACTGCATGCCATTCACCAAGATTATTCTCTACATGGTAGACTTCAGCTATAGTAATTTCAATTTCAAACTCCTGATGACTTGACAAAGCCACAATGAGTGCCTCTCGAAGATCCTTTGATAAATTTAAAGCATCCAGAATTGATAACTTGGCCGGAAATTGGGCCAGGTGTTTCAATACATTATACTTCTGATCAAAAGGTCTGTGTTTCCAAACATGAACATGTGGTTTAGCAGGTGCCTTAGAAGATGATGCTTTGGATGTAGATTCTTCCTGCTGAGAGGAAGAAGGTGGAACTTCCAACTGATCCTCCAGAATAATTTTTCCAGGACTGAATCTGCTATTGGTGGAAGAATTTTCTTGTTCTTGTTGAGCCAGCTGAATGGATCTACCATGAGTTTCTGCTGCATACACAGTTCTGGCAGGGGTAGAATTGGAATAGTGATTTCTGGGATATCCATGTCTTCCTCTGTATCCCAGACCTCTTAAACTCCCTCTGATTCCTCTGTTTGATATAGGGAACTCAGGCTCATCAAAATCAAAATTGCGACTAGCATAAGGATTTTTTAAGTGAATCATGTTAACAGAAACAAAGATTAATTCTTCACCTAAAGAAGACTCTTCCTGATTAGCCAATTTAGGTTGTGTCGTTTGGTGGGGTGGTGCCCGTGGCTTCGATGTAGATGGCATAAAATCTGCCAGATTCAAAGACAACTTGGGCTTTGACACAATCTCATTTTATTCTGATTGATCCTCTTTCTTTTAATTATGCCATTTCTTTGAGGATTTTCCCTCTGATGATGGGGTTTTGTTGTGGCGTTCATAGCAGAAGACACAATTGGTTTATTCAATTGCGTTCGCAAAATAGAATGAGTTCAGTTGATTTTTTTCTGACCATCCAATTATCATATTTCTGCGTATTTTTTTGACTTCTGCCACTCACCTTCTTCCTATGAATTTGTAGTAGTAACACATGCTACATGAACTGAAGAACAATTCAATTTGAATTTTCTTGAGTCGACCATTTTTTTCAGGAGGTCCTTGAAGACAAAACACTCCTGAATGGGATGCCCCAACATCTAATGAAAAGGGAAATAATTTGGACGGTCTTCATCTCCTTCCTTGTTCAGCCTTTTGGGCCTTGGCAGTTGAACCAAATTATTTTCTAGATCCAAAATGAAGTTGCCAGAAACTTGTTTATTTCAGAAAGAGTAAACATTTCTCTTCAGATCCTAAAATTGTTTTCATCTTTGATCTCTTTGATTATATTGATAAAACAGCCTCTGTTGTTGACGCTCAGGAGGTGGATCCCTTCGGGAAGATGAAGGATTTGAAGTAGAAGCAGGTACAGGTTCTTGTTTAAGCATAATTGTATCAGCCTCTGCTCTACCCATTCTCCTTCATGGATATGATGGAATTACACGATTTTTACCCTTATTCTTTATAAGAGAATCTTCAATCTGTTGAGAGATTGAAGTATGATCTCGAAAACCACCTGTGTATTTCACAGGGATCAATGGTGTGTATAACTCATCACGCAGATGTTCCACACAGATTGGCAACAATTCCTCTTGAGGGAGTGCTATTCATAAGGAACATGTTTATCTCTTCCAGCGAGAAATGAAATCTAAAACCCTTTCATTCCCCCTTTTCTTACAGTTTGTAAGATAAAAAACTATTGCCTTTGTAAAAGTTGAGCTTAATTAAGGAAGTAATCATTGACGGAGATCCTCCCACCCAGTAATTGACCAGGATTGCATGCTTGTGTACCAGACAAAAGCAGGCCCCTGTAATGAATGTACAAAACACCTAAGCTTAACTACTTCTTGTTGTTGAGCGGGTTCCCATCATAGGATCGCAACGAGAAACAAAATCTGTTAAGTGTTTCTCTGGGTCTCCGGAACCATTAGTGATTGGGAATGTGGTAATTGAAAAATTTAATGGGGGAGGAATTTCATCAACCCATTCAGTGTAAGCTCTCTTTTCTAGTTGAATTTGAGTATGCTTTCCCTCCATTTCTTCCAACCGATATGTTAATGACTCAATAGTAGTTATTAACTTTTGAGAAACATCCGGTTGAGCTTAGACCTCAACAGGTGCACTGACTAGAGCTTGGATAGATGTGGCGGCTGGTACTGCAACTGATGGTAGCACCGCCGATTGTTGTTGCACCTGACCCGTAAGATTAGACCTGTGAGGGTGTACTGAAAGAAAAGGATATTATTGATCCATCTCAGTAGATGCAACAAAATCCCTTGGCTGACTGACTCCAGCATTCTTAGGAGGAAGACTACTATGAAGTAGTTCTGCATTCATCCTCTTCAATTCCTTCATTTATTCCTCCTGTTGTGCAAATCTTTTCTCTAGTGAGAGCAATTGGCCTTCTCCAGAGGAAGGGTATGTGACCTGATTCTTTTCTTTCCCCTTGTTGGATCCCTTTCGGAGAGAGGTAAGTGGGTTATTTGAAGGAACACCCATATTTTGGGTAAGCCTTTGATTTCATGTACACACACCTTCTTCATTTGTGTTTGTGGATACAACCTCTTGTACAGGAACCTTTTCATCTGATCCCTCTGAGTGAGCCTCACCTCGTGGATCTGAAACAACGACATTGATGAAATTAATTGATGAATAATGCATTGCATCCCTTCTATATGAATTTCTATGATATTGTCTTCTTCCATGTTTCTGATGAGACATTGCCTTTTGATGATTTGACCCCTCATGAACTTCTTGACGAACCATAATTTGGAGGGAATATCCAGATAATTTGGATCTCTGTTTCTCTTGGGGATTCTTCCCTCATCGAGAGAAGATGGAATTTCTCTGAGGAAGAGATTGAGGATTTGAAAAAGACCCCAGTCCGGTGGACTGGTGCTGTTCCTACTATTCCTGCTCAACTCCTCGAATCCTATTTGTTGATTCTGAGGGTTGGGTTAAAAGAGTCCCCAGTCTGGAAAGATGAGGTGGTTATTGACATGATATATTTGATACATTCATCAAATATCTCTTGATCTTTTAGAATTTAGTCCGGAAATTGGCTGGAAGCATCAACCTGCATCCATATTATCACCCGACTCAAAAGAACGTTGGATGATTTCTGACATTTCTGTCACTTGATGATGTGCTTTCTCCAAATGAGAGGCATGTTTAATATTCTCATTTTCTTGATGTAGGAGCAATTCAACAACGTTTTCTTTGTTTTCTTGATTTTGAGAAGAACTAGTTGAGGCCTATTATTGGGATAGCCTTTGATTACAAACAAATCCAATTGACTATGGTAGGCCATGGGCAATAACATTGCATGAGACCATTTTCAGCCAGCTTTGCTGACTGGAGAGCATAGTGAAATGTAGTGCTCCATGAACAACCCATCCTCTAATATGAATACCACATGGGGAAATTAACTAGCTCAATATTCTTAGTGTGCCAAGGCATGAACACTAAAGGGCTCTCTGGTGCTTTTTAGCCTTCAGATATCAAGAAACTGAGAGAGATGGCAAGTCAATTTGGCGTTGTAACCCTTCTATTATCTTGACATTATTTTCATATTCATAATAATATGATATTTTCTTTTTATACTAACAAAGTGTATTCCATATGTTGAGACGAATATCTTGAATTACATATTATATCAACATCTCTGGAATGTCACACTGGGAGTCAGCCGAAGGCCAAACCATGACTGCCACATCACCTTTTTCCAGTTGTTTTCTCATATTCAGTACTTCCTCTTTATCATTCAACAAATATTCCTCTACCTGATTAGACCAGAGCTGGTGTTTCCTTGTTTCTTCATCGGATTCAACAAGATTGGTATAGAATTCACTAATCAAACTAAATGATGAACAACCCCGGGGTAGTTCGGAGAATGTCCTACATCCCGTGATATCTTTTGATTGAGAAAGTATTTCACCTGCTAATGATAAAGCATCAGACATGACTGGCTTCACATTTGCAAGTGCCTCAAGATAATAGGGCTTTATCATCACTACAATGTACATTAGAGCATTTTACAGGCAATGTAAATTACTAATGCGGAGAGTAATTTCGTAGATAAATTCATCATCATGGGGAGGACCACCATGGGGGGTTACAGAAAAAGATGAACCATTTTTCTCATTGTTCTTCTGGCCACAAAGAGGGTTCTTGTGGCTCTCATCTGATGATGAAACTTCGAGATCGACCTAACTGTCATGAATAAAGCCTTCATGAGAAAGTGTCTGATGAAGACCTTCAGAATTAATGTTCCCACTATTGGGAAATGAGGGATTAACATCTTGAATTCCAATAGATAATTGTCTGAGGGCTTCAAGAACTCCAGCATCGAGCAACGCCTTATTACATATTCGCTCTTGATTTCTTGACTGTGCTGGGCTGGTCTTCTTTTTAGACGCCTTCTTACTCACATTAGGAACCACTGGATGATGAAAGTGTCCATTATGGGTAGTTTTATGTGCCTTCTTAGGAGAAATGATATGGTTAGGCTGATTATCTCTACTCAAATAACGTGTATATGCTTGACTTGGATGTCTGCATGATATGGGGGAGTATTCCCCCACAAACCTCTTGGAATGGAACAGAGGTGTGTGTCTATTCTGGAGTGATATGTTGATGTGTCACTCCACTGTTAGGGATAGATTTGTGTGTCATTCCATGTGATGCTGCTGAAGCTGTTATAATATCCTGGCAGGAATCCAGAATATGAGCAGGGATTTTTTTTCTGGTCCTCCACCATTGACAGCATATGCTTGGTGAATTTAGCTGCCGGAATAGGGATATACGTCAATTAAGTACTTATTGTAGGTGTATGTGCCTTCTCATGTCATCATTTTCCTATTAGTGAATTTTGACAGTACTCATGTGTTGGGGCAGAGAGTTGAGTCTGCCTCATGTTTGTCACTGGAGCTTTCCGACTGACTTCTCTGGATGCTACCAAATGAGACTGTTGGTAGGCTTGATCAATACTAGCAGGTGTATATGCCTACTGATTACACTCCACCAAATGTGGTTGATGATCATCCTTCAATACTGAAAGACGAGGCTACTGGCAGGATTGATGAGTGTATGCAGGTGTATGTGCCTGTTTACCATTTTTCAATAGATTGGGTTGGTGTACTTCATCATATGTAGTTAGAAGAGCCTGCTGACTAGATGATGATTTATAAATAGGTGTATGTTCCTGTATATAGTACTCCGCCAGAATTTCTTGGCGGGATTGAAGTGATACTTCCAGACGAGTCTACTGGATAGTAGAATTAAACCGGACGGGTGTGTGTGCCTTCTCGTTGCTTGCCACCAAGTTAGGTTGGTGGACTTCTCAGGAGATGGCAGAGATGAGAACCTACTCACTGTTGACCGGATTTCACCTCTGGCGGTTTGTCTTTCCTACTCTAGTTCGAGGAACCTGAGCTGAACACCTGAAGACAATACCCTCATCATGTTGGGGGTGCAGTGTCACACGAGTCTGGCATCGATTGTTGATGGGATCCCTCAGGAAGGACTCTTGTCTCTTTGAATTAAGGCCCTGAGGGAACTACTCATTCAAATCCCCTGAATATGGGTGGGAATAGTGATTTTGTTCTAGGGATAATGACCCTAAATGGTTAGAGACGGTGGTTGGCACCACCTACCTTTTGATTGCTGTTCGTCGCTGTCCGGACGACCAGTGTGAATTATTGACATGGAGGGCTTGTCGAGTGGCCTCCAGAGTCGAAATAGTACCGTTTTGACATTATTCCTTAACCAGTTCATTTGATACCCAGCATTGAAGACACTGAGTAGTTGATGTCATCCTCAGAGCGGACGACGATCAAGCAGGAGTAGCAGCAGAGGCATTCACAGCAGAAGTATTCACAGAAGAGGTGTTCACAAATGTGAACTTAAGAGAAGCCATTACTGTAACATAGAAGATCTTTGAAAAGTGTGTTTGTTTGATATAACATACGTAATCAAGATAAATCTATACACTACATATTTTGGATGAGAACATATGTTATTGATTGTTTTGTTGGCCCTCTCCATGAGTTTAAGTAGGGGCCTATCAAATAGGTAAAACATAATTTTAACTTGGTTAAGGATTCACGTCGGGTTCACCATTTTTTGTTTCCTCTGGAAATGTGGATGACCTCGTTGGTTTAATGTCCAAACATTCCATATAGCTTCTAACAGGTTTGTTTGTAGAACCAGAAACATCCAATGATTCTATATTCATTTGGACCTACCTTCCAAACGTAGGTGTTTATCAGTTGTGAATTGATAAGGCTTAAGAATTTTCATTAGTCGAGAGGATGGGAGGTCGGAATCATCACACCTTTTTTAGGGGAATTATTGTCTACTCCGGGACTCTCTTTATTGATTTAATTTATGTTCATGAATCCTTATTAAATTACCATGTATAAGAATGAGATTTCATTTAGAACTTTCAATCAATGATTGATATGTAGGAAATTTAGAGAATCTTTTTATATGTATTCTAGGTTCTTCATCGATAGAGAATCATATATATTTGTGAGAGATTCTTATTCAATGGTATCCATCAATACATTATATAAACGTATCTTGGTCATTTTGATGAACATACTGGTTTTAAATCCACTCAGTGGGGAAATTGATGTTTATTGTCATTCAGAATGACATGGATTATTTCAGAGTTGGGATCATACCCGCTGATGGGATACCTACGTTTCTTTGTTTAGAAAAGGAATCATAACCCACGTAGTTCGAGAAAAGGAGTATGATATTTATGCATGATTTATGGCTCAAAGAAAGATGTCATAATTACATCTTCACTCTAAGCTCGCGTGAGTCATGCTCGGTTTGAGAAACAATAGGAATTGGTAAAAACAGAAAATTGTTCTATGAAAGATGCAATCATAAGAAATGATGTGAGGATTATGTATGTATGACTACCCAAATAGATAGATATCGGGACTTATATAATATAAGAAGTCTAGGAACAAGGTCCATAAAGGTATATGTGATTTTATAGAGATTTTGATACTCTAACTTGGGGCTTACTCCTAAGGAAGATTCCCAAATTAGGAAGGGACTTATTATTGGGTTTTAGTCTTGAGAAAGAAGCCCAAATAAAAATTTAAATTAAGACTGGTTATGAGAAATTATGACTGGGGCTTATTCCTGAGAAGGAGGCCCAGGTTAAAGGGAATTATGACTGGGGCTTACTCATGAGAAGGAGGCCAAGGTAAAAGGGAATTATGACTGGGGCTTAATCCTAAGGAGGAGGCCCAGGTAAAAAGAAATTAAGACTTGGGATTACTCCTCGGAAGGAGGCCAAGGTTAAAGGGATTTGAAAATTGGGGTTTAATCATAAGGAGGATGCCCAAATTAAGGGAATTTAGAATTTGGGAACTTGGGGCTTACTCCTAGGGAGGATACCCAAATTTGGAAAATTATGACTGGGGATTACTCCTAAGGAGGATGCCCAGGTTAGGGGGCTTGTGAGGGGGTATTACTCATGAAAAGGAGGCCCAAATTAAGGATTCTCTCATCTTAAAGGATGAGGTTGAATGAATGAAATCTCTAACCTTAGTGACATAAAGATATGTAATTCACTAGGTTTTGAGAGATGTTCCACAGAATCCCTTTCAGATAAGGAATCCAACAGGGGAACCATGCCAAAAGAAATGACTTTAAAGAGGATTTTGAAGGCTGAATCTTGAATAGGAGAGGTGAATTGGCATAAGAGAGGTGAAATAGGAAGGAGGGGCACCCAAAAAGATATAGGCGGATGAGTCTTGTGTGGCGGCGCAAGTCCTGGTTTTGCAGGTATACCTGCATGGAACATGGGTACTTGCATGATGGTAAACCCATGAGGTAATACTTGGGCGAGACTTGGCTCAAGCCCTTTGTATTATCCCTAAAGGCTTCCAAACGTGTGGAGTGCATGTTCTGGTGAAGGGATAAGGCGGCGTGCAAGTGTGTCATTTTCCCTTAAGGGCTGGCCACTTAGGCGCGCAAGTGTTGATGAGTTTGAACACATGGGTCTTACTCCGCCTCTTTATATCTTCTGTTCTAGGTAAGAAATTACCATAGAAGTGTTCAGAAGCTCCCAGAAGAGACTAGGGCACTGAGAGATCAAATCTTAGTTTCTCGATTTTTTTTATTTTCAAATGGGGGGCCCATCAGGGGTATTTATAGGCTGCTGGTGAATCCTAGAGAGAATCATAGAGGGCGCACAAGTCACCTGTGCGACCACTATGCAGCGTGCAAGTCTACTTGTGTGACCATGAGGAAACTTGCACGACCCAAGTTGTAAGGAATCCATGTTCATGACTTTGTCGATTTTTGATGTTTTTCAAAGGATGAATCACTTTGGACTAAGGTATTATCTTTTTTCAGTCGTTTAGACTTTGTGATGGAAAGCAGTGTCAATAGACATGTTGAAGTGTTCATTAAAGGTGATCAACGGAAGAAGAGGTATCATTTTATTTTAGTATTTCAATTTTATTTATTCTTCCACATCCTTCAAATACCCTAAAAATGATTAAATAATAAATCTAGTATTCTCAATATAAATTGATGTTTTTATATAAATATCATCACTAAAATCCATCCCACATCAATTATATGGTAATGGAATTAATCGTACGTGCGTAAATTCGAAAAATCATCTCCAAAAACCTATCTAATTCATTTTCCCCAAATATCTCTCATGAAAGGATATAATATTTAATTTAATGCCAATATGTGGTATTAATGACATATTAATACTAATAAGTTAATAATATTCCAATTATATTCTTAATTTCTATTCACATAAAAATGATAACATTGTTTTTGCGTACGTGTGAACTATCACCTCCCTGAAGCGATGTGATATGTTTTTATTCACTACATCACTTGTGTGATATATATAAGTATATTTAAATGATTAGTATTATATTAATCATTCTCAGGTAATTTTTTAAATATAAAAAATTACTTACCTTCTTTCAATATCTACCATAATAAATAAAGACATTACTTATTTGTACGTACGACCTATCGTCTCTATGATTATAACATTGTTCGTTTTGAATAACCATAATTAATGGTTTGATTTAATTTTTTAATATATATTTTTAAAGGCTGTTATTATTTCATGAATATTATTCTGGGGATGATGGAATTATGAACACATGGACTATTGTCATTGCACAAAGTTTATTTTCGACTCAATTACCGAATAACGACAAAACATCCGATATAAACATAAATAAATAAGTAATTGTTATAGCATGGTAACAAGTGATAAAAATGGAATAATAAAAATGAAAAAGGTTTTAATTAAATTATAAATAGACTTATGTTTATTATTCAGGATTATAAATATTGTACCTAATGAATGAGATTCAATGTATGAGATTTTTTAACTGAGAACCTCATTTTAATGTTTTAAAGATTTATTCTAATAAATATTTTAACTTAATGTTCTGGTTTTCAAAATGGATTTATGGATTTATATATAAAAACATGATTAAAAAAAATTAATTCCATTCAAAATATTAAATGTTTTATGGGACACATAAATTCAAATATCATCTTTTTTAATGTCTTAATTTTGTATTAAAAATTCATTGGATATTTCAGTAACTTTGAATGTTTTTTAAAATATACAAAATGAATAGAATTTCAATATTTGATTTCTCTATCATGTATTGATTTTTACTTTATGATTTTACAAATTTATTCTTTAAATATTTGTTTTCATTAATGAGTTTTCAGCTTGCAAAGGTGAAATATTATTTTAATGTTAAAATGTTTTTTTTTCATCTATGATTGTTTTATGTATTATGATTATGTTATGGTTCTTAGACATTGTTTAATTATATGGGTGGTTCTATGAAAAAATGAGGGATAGTGATCCAATGATATCACTCCCAACCATTGGGTAATGAGAATGAGTTAAATGATAAGGGTTATCCTAAGAGATCTAAGGAATATACTGTGATGGGTATTCCAAACATAACTATGAGGGTTAGGCCCTATGTAGATGTAAAAACTACAATGGAATTAAGATATGGTTTCCATAAGTAACCATTATGTTTTATAATTTCCAGTATGTTTTATAGTAATCGCATTATTTCATGATGTAAGATAAATATATTATGCTGTATGGGTGAAGAGTATGATTTTATTAAAATGTTTTCATGATTTTAAAATATTCATATACTAATGGTTTCATTTCATATTTTTTTACCTTAATGAGATTTTGGTTCTCATACCAAGTTTTTGAAATGTTTTTAAATGTATTTAAGGGTTGATAAAGTCAGTTATGAGATCAGGGAAAAGTAATGATGATTTAACATTAAATGTAACCATGTTTTATTTAAAAAGTTTCTATTTTATGTATGAAATAGGTACTGTTGGAAGTGTCCACCATGTATTTATATGGGTTTTTTTGTATAATTTATAGCATAATTATCTATAGGTATAAACTTTAAAAGATCCTAAATGTGATATAAAGCCAAATTGTTTACTTAAATCAATATTATGTAATGTTTAAGGCTGGGGCATTATAATTGGTATCAGTGGATGATTTAGAAAACATGGGAGATTAGGATGTTTTCTAAAGAGTTAGGGATATCATCAGGAGATTATAATTTTCAGGTTCATTATAAGTTTAATGTATTAAAAATAACTTTTCAGGATTTGTGTTCCAAAATTTTAATGTGATTATTAGTATTTTTAGAGACATTTATTTTTGAGGTAATTGTGGGTAAAAACATTTTGGGATGAAAAATGAATGAAATGAGATAAAACATGATGTTAAAATATCTTGTGGTTATGTTTTATGATTTTATCTAAATTGGGAATGTTTCATTAATTATATCATTTTTGTAAAAGGATTTCCCATTGAAATAGTGTCATCCTGTTGCGTTGAACAAGCTTGTAGGAATCAAAACCATAATAAAGGTGTGATAAGGATTTATCAAATACCAATAGCCTAGATGAAGCCCCCTGTTAGTATGAATTTATCTTCTTCATTAAAGGAGTTGATGAAATAATAATTTTTTTATTTTGGGAACTAATGTTTTATCCAATGGATATCCTTGGTAATAGAAAATGATTTTAGAAATAAGTGATAAATCTTATTTTTGAATATGTTCACTAATTAGGTAACTTATTATGATTAAGGTAAATAGAATACAATGCAATTTTAATTAATTATTAGTGGTTGAATTATATATTGGAAGAATATATAATTTCATTTTTGGACTTATGGGGAATTATGTTATATATGGAACTTATTAACCTATCTTTAAGAATATGTGATTAGGTTAATTAATTTTTGGCATGAGACACTAATTGTGATTTCTATTATTTGGGGAGAAATGTTAACAATTTTCGTGGCAGACTATGTGATCAAAGTATTCTGAATTCTCAGTTTCAATCTTAGTTTAGATTACTTTGATAAATTTTAATAGCAGTTATTTGTTGTATGTTCTCTTTGGAACATTGGAAATTAATATTAAATTTTAAAGGTTATGTGTAGTCTTTCTTATTATAAAGGATTTTCTTTTGGGGGAATTATCTTTTTTTATCCTAAAAATAGAGAATTTGGTTTATTTTTTTTGACAAGAGAAATGGACTGTTAATATTTTGTGGATTATGTTATTCAATAAATGTTGATTTAAATTGAATACTCATTTTTTAGAGAAAAAGATGTGTTTTTGGTTGAAGTACAGTAAATGATGAAACTGTAAAGGTCACGTATCTATGTTTCCTTATATTGTTAGTGATGGAAGTAAAATAATTCCTCATCTTTATAAAAAGTATGATAAAAAATAATTTTCTGTCTATATTTCCGACTACGAAGTCAATGACCTTTTATCCCATCGAAAATCTATAACCTTCTGATTGTTAACTTTTTTTGAAAAATGTTTTCTATCACACTCCATCAGAACATGATAGTTAGTTTTTCTTGCACATATATGTTTTCCAACATTTAATCCAATTATGTGTTATATTAGATAACCATTATATTGTGCATTCATTGTTTTAAAGTGGATGTTTTATTAATCCTTTTACCAATTTGGTAATGAAATAAAGGTATTTTGAAGACTCACGGCTTAGTTGAATATCCCAAATTCAAATTATGAGGATAACATTTCCATGGGGGTGGGTATAATGCAACATCATATGTTTCTAAAAGGAAATATAATGTTTGATAGTGTACCTGATACACCACATCGAGCATAGATGAACAAAAAAATATTATTTTTTAATATGGTTGTTATCACATAGCCATTAGAATGGAGGGAATGAATAGTGTTAACTTAATTATGAAAATATATCTTACACATTTCTACGAAATGATTAATTTGTTACCAAATTAACATGTAATGAAACTAATAACCAATTGAATATAAAGGATGATTTTTTTGAAAAACATTTAAAATGTGAATAATAATGGATATAAAACAAAAAAAATCACTCTTATTGGATTATATTAATGAAATTATAATTCAATATAATTTTTTAAAATCATATTAAATGTTTTATTGAAATTATATTAGAAAAAATAAAATTTTACAGATAAAATCAATGTTTTTCTGAAAATACATTTTTATCACCTTTTGATGGAGAACACATTTTAAATATAGTTTTTGATGATTTTATACATTATAAATAACAAAATAAGATTATTATTTGGAATAGGAACATAAAAATGTACTATTGTTGATATTTTGGTTTTTTTTGATAAATATCATATTTTAATGAATACAAAAAAATACTTCATTTTAATTAAAAACTGACTTTTAAACAAATTTATTTATATTATTGGATTATCATTATAATTGGAAATAAATTATAATTAAATAATGTTTCTATCATTTAATACAGTTATTTTTCATTTAACTTAATTTCACAATGAAATTGAATATAAAAACTATATTAACTTTTGAATGTTTTACATCAAAAATCAATTTTCTTATTCCTTCAATGAGATTATTCTTCAATAAATTTATTAAAATTATTTGTTTTTAAATTAGAATAATTTTATTACATATTTTTAGTGAGAAGTTAAATATTATATAAAAAGGACCATTTTTTTGGACATCATTAATAGTAACATTAGTAATTATTTTTATTACAACGGTTGAAGGTAAATCATGTAATTGAAGGGAAAAATAATATTATAATATTATAAAATTACCATACCCCTAATATGAATCTTATTAGATGTGTTTAATATGAAAATGATAATCCTTGAGTCTATTCTATTACCACTTGGATGACATTAATGCATTTATAATATTATATTCACTCAATAGTCATTTTTGTCACACTTTTGTATTTAAAAGGTAATGTATTTTAATATAGAGTTATATTGGTGATAAAAAAGACTATAAATAGAATTTATAAAGATAAAATTATTAAATAGTGCATGGTGGTTTATTTATAATTTTTAGAAATAAAATAATTAAATTTAATTGTGACACAAAGATGATGTAATAATAGATTTATTAATGAATGAATCAGATAAATGATATTAATAATACTCAAATAAATATAATTTGATATATTTTAACCCATAAAATAATTTTATATATTCCTATGATATTTTTGGATATTTTTAATGTAGTTTTTTCAAAGTAATCTTGTTTTTATAGGTTTTTAAAAAAAATCATTTGATGTATAGTATCTAAATTGACATAATTCATAAATTAAAATATAAAAATATATAGTAAATGATATAAATTTTATAAAAATGTAAGATTTCGTAAAAAGTGTAGATAATTATAAAGATACCATTAATGAAACATTCATTGGACGTTTTCCAAGATTTGATAGTTATTTTAACCCTTAAAGTGTAATTTACTTAACAAAACTGTAAGAGTTAAATGGGGTCAAAACAAAAAGACAATGATTTAAAAATATTCAATGCTTTTATAATTTTACTTTTATGATGTGTATTATACAGAAAATAATATTATATTATAAATAAATCATTTTGGGATCATTTTTATCAAAATTAAATTTATATTAAATTTATACATTTTTAAATTCCAAGGATGCCCCTCCCCTCTCCAATAAAAAGGCACTCATTCATATATGTTAATCACACATCCAAAAAATTTTAGTTCATACAATATCTGATAAATACCCTTAATATAATATATCCCCAAATTCTATAGGCATTATGTTATTTAGACACCATCCATTGAGGTGATAAGTTGTTCTTTAAAGATGATCAACTGAAGAAGATGTATCGTTTTCATCAAGTATTAATATTTTGTTTCTAGTTCCACATACATCTAATCTCCAACAAACAAGATTAAATAATAAATCCAGTATCAAAAGATACATAGATTTTATTTTGTTAATATCATCACCTAAATCCATATCCACTTCCATTAAATTGGAACGGAAGTAATCAATCATGGGTACATGTTAACTATCACCTCCACGAACCGATCTAATTTAATTCGATAACTATCTCTAATGACTAGTTATAATAATGTAACTATTTTTAATATGTTATATTAATGACATATTAATCATTATATGATAATAATATATCAATTATGTTCTTAATATCCATGAACATAAAAAATAATATGTCGTTCGTGCGTACATGTGAAGTATCACCTCCACGAAGCGATGTGATTCTTTTTTATTCACTACATCACTTGTATGATATATGTAATTATATTTAAAATAATAATATGATACTAATTATTTTATGATTTCTTTGTAAAGTGAAAATATCACAGAGCTTCATTCCCATACGATCATGGAAATATGAAGGCATTACTCATGGCTATGTACGACCTACTATTTATATGATTATGACATTGTTTATTTTTCATGACCATAATTATTTTTTTGATTTAAAATTAAAATGGATATATAAAATTGATCCTCATTTAGGAAATATTTTTTGGTAGATGATGGAAATCTGACCACATAGGCTATTTAAATCAAACAAATATCATTTTCGACTAATGTAGCGAATAACAAAAAAACATCCGATATTGACTTAAATAATGATGTAATTATTATAGAATGGTAATAAGTGATATTAAATAAATAATAAACAATAAAAATTTTATCAATAAATTATAAATTAATCTATATTTATTATTCATGATTATAAAAATTGTATGTGACGAGTTGGATTCATGGTAAGGGACTTTTTAACTCAAAACTTCATTTTAACGTTTTGACAATTTATTCTTATAAATATTCCTATTTAATATCCATGTTTCCAGAATGGTTTTAAGGATTGTACTTTATGGACATTTTTTAAATATGTTAATTCCATTCAAATGTTTAAATGTTGTATGGAACACATTGATTAAAAAATCATATTTTTAAATATTTTAATTGTGTTTTAAAAATGGATTGATTATTTCCAAAACATGGATTGTTTTTTAACAAATAAGACATGAATGGAATTTTTCACTTTTAGTTTTTTTATCATGTATTTATGTTTAATTTAAAATTATATCATTTTATTTTAAAAATTTTGTTTTCATTTATGAGTGCAGGGCTTGTAAAGATGAAATTTGATTTCAAGGTGGAAATGTTATTTTAACTTTATTCATTGTTTTATGTGTTATGATTATGTTATGGTTATATATAATTGTGTAATTATATGGGTGTTTCCATGATAAATCAATGTTGGGTGAGACTATGATATCTCTCCAATGCATTTGGTAATGAGGTAGAGTTAAACGATAAGGTTTATCTTAAGATGATTGAGGAAAATATTGTGATACGTATTCCAAACGTAAGCATGAAGGTAACTCCCTGTGTAGCTATGAAATATACAATAAATGTATGATATTCATATGAAAATTTACAATTATTTTTATGACTTTTGTGATGTATTATCTGAATCATATGATATCATGAGGTAAGCTAATGAATTTATGATTTGTGGGTGAAAATTATGATATTTTTGAAAATGTATTCATGATTTTAAAATATTCATGTAATAACGGTTTGATTCTTTATTTAATATAATTTATTGATAATTTTGTGCACAACCTATGTTTTTGAAATGTTGTTCATAGGATTTAAGGGATAATTGAGTTATGGATGAGATCCGGGAAAAGTTATTATAATTAAACCTTAAAAGAAACCACATTTCATTATAAAAGATTATGTTCTATAGAATAAATAAATACTATTGGAAGTGTGAAATATGTATTTATATGATTCATTTATGCACAAGATATGGCATAATTTTCTAGAGATCTAACTATGAAAATATAGTCAATGTGAAATAAATTAAAATTATTGAATTAACACATGATTATGTAATGTTTAAAGATGGGGCCTTATAGTTTGTATTAGATGATGGTTTAGACAACTTTGGAGATTAGGATATTTTCTAAAGAGTTAGTGATCACATCATGAGTTTATAATTTTAAGGCATATTAGGAGTTTAATGTCTTAAAAATCCTTTTGGGGATTTATGTTCCAAAATTTTATGGTGATTAGTGATATTTGTTGAGACATTTAATTTTGAGGTTGTAATGGGTTATTACATTTTTGGTTGAAAAATAAAATGAATGGGATAAATGTAGATGATAAAACATGTAAGGTTATTTTTTAGTATATTATCTCATTCTAGAAGGTTATAAAAATTATATAGTTTTAGAAAAAGGGAAACTCATAGGAAGGGTGAAAACCTATTGAATTGGACAAGGCAGCATGAATCAAAACCATAACCGATGTGCGAACAAGGGTTTATCGGCTACCACTAGCCTATGTGAAGTGTCTAGTTAGTATAAATGGATCTTTTTATTTAAAAGAGTTAATGAAATAAAAATATGTTTGTTTTGGGAACATGTGATTATCAAATGGATATCTTTGTTATTAGAATATGATTAGTAATTTAAGTGATAAATGTTATTTTTGAAGACATTCACTAATTTGGAAACATGACATTATTAAGGTAAATAAAATAATATGAGATTTTAATTGAGGGGTAGTGTTTGAATTATACTTTGTAAGAATCTATGATTTAATTTGTGGTCATATGGAGAATTAGGTTTTTTTTAAATGATTAACTTATCTTGGAGAACATGTGACTAGGTTAGTTACTTTTTAATTTGATACATTTATCATGATTTATGTGATTTGGTGAAAATTTTAAATTTTATCCTAGAAGGCAATGTGATCAATTCCTTTTAATTTTTGGGTTTCAATCATAGTTTGTATTATTTTTATGAATTGTAAGAATAATTTTTTATTTAATGGTCATTTTGGAACATTAGGTTTTATTGTTTAATGTGGGAGATTAAAAGTAGTATTACCTCTTACAAAGGATTATTGTTTTTGGGTAATTATCTTATCTTATCCAAAACATATTGGTAATGTTAAATGTTACAAGATATGAGAAATGGATAGTTAATATTTTGTGGATTATGTGAATCTATAGAAGTTTATTTATCTTTAATACTCATTATTTGGAGAAAATGATAGTTTGTGTTGGAAATTTATTAAGGGATGAATCTCTACATTCCAAGTAAGTATACTTCCTTATGTTATTAGTAAATTAATTAAAATAATTCCTCAAGAAATATGAATAGGATCATCAAACAAAAACATTTCATGTTTACTTTCATACTATGAAGTCAAAGACCATTTAATCCATCGTAAATTTATAGCTTTGTGATTATTATCCTTTTTCATGAAAATGTTTTCTATATATATTCATTAGAACATGATTCTTAGTTTTCAGACATATCCATGTTTTCCTACATGTAATCGTAGCATGGGTTATCTTAGGTGAGATTTATACAGTCGTTTCCTTCTTTTAAAGTTTAATTTTTATTATTCCTTTTTCTAATGTGGGAATGTAATAAAGGTATTTAGAAGAGTCATACTTTAGTCACAAATCAAAATATCAAATTTGGAGGACTCAATTTCTAGGTGTTGGGGTGGGGGATAATGCAACATCCAGAATTTTTAAAAGGAAACACAATGTTCGATATCATACATTATACACCACATCATGCTTAAATGAACAACTAAATATTATTATTTAATATATTAGATATCACCTATCCATTAGAATGGAGGGGATGAATAGTTTTAACTAAATAATAAAAATATGTTTTAGATATGTTTATATAATCATTCCTTGGATAGAAAAATATCTTGAAATGAGTATAAAAACCAATTGAATATAAAGGATGTTTTTTATGAAAAAAATATTTATATGTGAATCATTGTGTTTAAAAAATAAAAAATCACTCTTATTGGACATTATTAATGAAAAAATAATTCAATACATTGTTTAAAAATCATCTTTGGTGTTTTATAGACATTATATAAGAACAAATACAATTTTATGTATTAAATTGGCGTTTTTCAAAAAATACAGTTTTACCGCCTTTTGACGGTGAACACATTAAAATATTTTATTGACACTTTTATACATTTTATTTGAAAAATAAACATCTTTTTTTGTAATCGGAAATCAAAATTTACACTGGTTGAAATTTTGGTAATTTTTTGATAAAATTCATATTTTAAAAAATGGTGAAAAATAAAACATTTTATTCAGATCTGTATTTTCATCTGATTTATTTATATAGGCATATTATCAATTTAATTTGATTTAGAGTTCAATAAATAATGTTTTATCATTTAATAAAATTTTGATCATTTTAGTAAATTTCAGAATGAAAATGAATATAAAAACTATTGGAACTTCTGAACATTTTACATAAATAACATGTTTTCTTATTCCATCAACAAGATTAAATTTTTAACTAATTTCTACCAATTATGTGTTTTGAATTTGGAAAAATGGAATTTTTATTTTTAATCAAAAGATCCAAATTATGTAAATAGGTCCCATTTATTTATATACTTTTTTAATAGTAACATTATTAGTTATTTTTATTGCAATAGTTGAAGGTACATTTGGTAATTAAAGGTAAACGTAATACTAAAATAATATATAATTACCATAATAGTTGTCATAATATTATTTAATGAGTTTATTCCAACACTTATAATCCTTGATTCTATTTTAAGACCACATAGGGACAATTGGATTACATTAATGCATTTATAATATTATATTCAATGAATATTCATTTTTGTTACACTTTTGTTTTTAAAAAAGTGAATTTATTAATATAGTGTTAAATAGAGTTCCATTAAAATATTAATAATATTTAGAAATATAAAATTATTACCTAAATCATGGTATTTTATTAATAATTTTTAGAAATTAAATAATTAAATGTAATTGTGACACAACGATGATGTAAACCATCAAAATATTTGGTAAACTATTGAAATATTTAGGTAATTATATATTATTTTAATAAGATGATATACGACCCACTAAAAATTGAAAAAAAAATTCCCACCAAAACATTTGGTAAACTATTGAAATATTTATTCTTAGTAGAGACCACCGATATTATTAGAATCCTAGGAAATATCTTACAAGAATTATCTTTACAGACATGGTCCAGGACCATTACTGAAATACTTTTCTCAGGTTATGTTTCAGATTAAGGAATAAGGAAATTGGGACTCCAAATTCCCCCTTGGGTAGCTGAAGAATGTTAGTGAATTATTGGTCAACATATTTTATTGTGGACATCATTCCAAAACACATCTTTTACGATTTTCAATCTAAAATAAAAGTCATATTTTTCTATATTACATTAATTTTAACTACCTACAAAAAAGGGCCATTGTACTGGCAATGATGAAACCCCGCAATGGGATCCTTTAGAAAAATTTGAGTCTTGTCACACTAGGATTATGTTCTACATGGTTTAGGCAAGAATCGAACAATTAAAAGATAAAAGGATAAAAAAATATTAGGCAGAATACCAAAAAATTGGGCCTAAGAGAAATCATAGTCTCACCCTACATGTATTATCCATTGGACATAAGGAAACAATTCAGTTGATGACACACCAGACACAATGTTTGTATCAGTGTCCATATGACCTTATCAACAGTGGAACTTTTCACACTATGACCCATGGATTAGGAAAAAAATTGGAGCCCTCCCACAACCTTATAATTTTAATTATAACATGATAAAATTAAATCAAATGGATGAATTTCATTTTTATATTATGATTTAGGAACAGAAGATTAGAAAGAAAAATATTTTTCATTTATGTTCTAAAATGTAGTGTATATTCCACATGATGGAGTCTTTATACTAAATTTTATAGGTGTTCCATGATATAGTTATTTCTATGTTAAACTATGTCTTTTTCAGTTCACATGGTTTGTTTAATCCCATTTAGTTGTGTTGTGAGGCCTTCTTTTCCTTGGAAAAGCTTCTTGTTCTCTATAGCCATTGAGTATCCACCTTGTTCAATGATCATGTTCATGGATTACTGGATTTCAAAAATGTACTCCTATATTGATTTTATTATTCTTGAAAGCATAGAATTTGGAGTGATTTTTTATTTAGATGGTGCCAATTCTCCTCTACCTCCTTGGTATGATTCGTCTCAAAATGGGACACATCAGCCCTGAGATCTTCAAGATGGGCTAATAACATACCATATCCCACTATGACATTCATTCCTCATACCTTTTATGGTTGATTAAATTTTAAAAACATTGGATCTTTCATTAATGAAAACAGTTATACCCCAGGAAGGAAAAAAGGATCACAAGCCCATTAAATTATGATTGAGGATCTTCCAAAGGCATATTTGTAACTACATTCCAGATAACTTTCAAAATGATACATCATGTAGTGAGAAGAGCATATGACATCTCCATGTCTGAGTTAGAACTAATATTTGAGGGAGAGATGTATTATCGCATTAGTTCTATCATCATGTCACCTTGTTCTGAATCCTACAAGGCATTGACAATTTATCCTACTAGTGTTGAAGGAACTGCATAGATGCCCCAACCTCATGACTAACCACTGATGTTGATGGAACTGAATTACAGGAAACACCCCTTAGAATCATCATTAGGTTAATTGATGGATAAGGAAGTGAATTGAAATATAAAATTAATAAAACTCACCCATTATTAGGCAATGTATTGGGATTGATTCCTCTCTATAATTCCTAACATCAGATCTTGTAATAAGAACCTCTTAACAATGAGAATCCCCTAAGATTTTCATAGTAACTAGGATCATCTGAACTCCATAATCATTCACTTTAGGATTCTCTACTATCACTCTTTTAGTAATGGGATTAGGACTGACTTGGAGGCCTAATTCATGAATTTCACTAGACACATTCTCTATATAAAAAGATATATTGATAGAGCTCTTACGTGAGACCTCAAATGAAAATAGACTGACTAAATTTAAAAACCTACATGAAAAAGAGATGTCACATCTATCAAATAACCTAAAAAACACCCCGAAATCTATTAGAGGGGTAGGGATATTAATGATTTCAAATCTATCATCACAATACATTAGTTCATATACTATGTCCTAATATAAACCTTTATATCATACAACATACTCTTTATTAGGGGTATCTAAGACATTGGGTCATGAACCAAATTATCATTGTCATTGATTATATCTACCAACTTTTATCTGGGCACAACATATTTGAACCCCGCATGTCTAGGATCAACACAGAAAACTTCATCAGACCATCTAATATCCCTATCAACCTATTCAAGAGTGGATACATGACTATTGGTGGTCATCGTAAGGTCCTCCAGTGTGTGTGGATGATCAAGAATACCACAAGGAAGAATTTTAGTGACTATAACATGGATGATTTTGATAAATATATGACATTACAATGACACTACACCTATATAAATTAATGGGGATTGATTGACTACATATCTTGACACATTTTCCTTCAGGGGTACATATTCATTAGAACAAGTTTGTTCCTCCTTCAGGGTATCCCCTCAATCCATGAAGGACCCATGATAAAACCATTGAGGGTGGAAAGCAATGAAGACTTAGTAAATTGAAATCATAGAATGAATATTATGTTGGGAGTTTCAGGATATAAAATGATAATATAAATACTTAACTAAGAACATAATTCAGGCCAACTTCTCCCCCCTATTTTGTTTCTTATTCTCTTGAGAAACCAAGGTTTTTGTATCAATCCTATTAGTAACAGACACTTGTGGTGGTGGTGGCGAATAACGTCCTTCAATTTACACTATCATTTTCCTCTAACCCTTTATTTTTTAGGGATCTAGTATAATCATTCAATAAATTGATGGGGATAACTATAGGACAATATTTTGGTGACCCAATCGACTCTTCAAATGGATCTTCTTCTCATTCTCCAAGTTTCATGATGGACTCACTAGTAATATATGATTTTGATTTATAGAGTAATAATATAATGGAGAAAATAGAAATAAATCATTATGATCAATGAATTCATTCCATTCCTATTTGGTGTTACCAAATACCCCCACAAGTTTTCATTGATCCAACATGTCAGGTACTCACTTAGTAGTTGGGATCTAATCATCAGTGGAGAATGTCAACATCTCTACCTCCTGAATATATTGTTCCACCATAATAAAATTAATATTGGTGTGGATATAAGAGGGTAATCACATATCCTACAGCTCCAAATGTGTAAACTAGAATGGATATGTACCGACATGTCTCTAGTATTGTGATATTTTACCTACAAAGCATGGGTTGCCAAAGAACACAAATATCCTGGTGTTAATGTTGATGATTATGAGAGAAATAAATTGTACATTGACTTTGAATCCATTTAAAGTCACTTTTATCTCATAGAGGACTACTTAAATGGGACCTGAGTGTCCTCCAACTAAGGATTAATTGATCAACATAGCCTAGAGGATGCTGTTCTCTCATCTCGAGCCTGAACAAGTGTCTTTTCTAAAGATCACCATGAAGACTTCTGGGATTTGGTATCATGGAGTTTAGTTTCAACCATTATAACATCAATTCCATTACTAGAAGTATTTGAGGTCATGATCTAAATAATGATTTTCTTTAATACCCCTTGATGGTATGAATAAATCCATGCATTGTTTAACCATTCTTCGAGCCTAATTGATGCACTAGACAGAGGAGTCTTGATTGAAATTTTTTACACCTCTATGGCCATTAGGATCCATAAATACTGTGACACCATCATGTGTTTTTCAAGAATGAATTATCTATGGGGGGAGATGCTTTTATGATATTGACATTTGAAATTTAATGTGAATCGATATGGATCATATGCCTCTAAGATGACCTCGATACCAATGAGGGATTCCAATACATTGTCTCTAAATTAAATCATTTATCCCTCAATTATTATTTTGAATTTCCATTTTTAGTGAATTTCTGGGCTAATATATGTTTTTACTGAAAATTATGTTTTATTTGATTATCAAATAACTTTACAAGGAATGTGAGAAACTCCAACATCCATCATACCAACCAAATAAAATTACAAATAATTCCAAAGAAAATACAAATTCTGCCTCTAACTAGAAGTTGCATAGTCTGAAGTTCCTCCACCATAGAATGAGTACTCAGCAGTCTTGTGAAAAGGTGCATAGGCACAAAAAAGATGTCCAGGCCATACCCTCTCAAAATCCAAGTGCCATGCCGAAGTGGTGACCTCATGCTCTAGACCCCATCTGATGTAGAACTAGATAAACACTGGAAACTGAACCCTAAATTCACCTTGAGACCCACTGATTGAAAATAAATCCTCATAATAAAAAAATTAAGAAAAGTGATAGATCAAGAATTAGTCAGAAAATGGTAGAATAGAATCATTGACAGAAAATTTAAACCTACCAGAGTCCATATCCCTAAACAACTTCCGTGATATATCTTTTACCTGAGTGTGAGGATCTTCACTTATCTGGACTTCTAAAGAAGCAAACAACTTATCCCATAACTGTTTGTTTTCCTTGATCTTTAACAACCCTTTATTGAATCCCCAAACTAGAATAGTGTCCTGTTAGTCAACCTAATAAAATTTCTTCTCATTAATGTTCACTTAAATATTTCGGCCCATCATATTTGATTGTTCTTATTCATGAAAAAATATGTGATAGCGGCCCTCAGGGACTTTAACTCTACTCAGCACAACTTAATAACTGATGTTTGATTCAATCCACCCCAACAAAATTGATATGTCCTTGATATTCTATATGGGGCCTTCCTAGTGTATTAATAACGAAACAATGGTAGATCATCTCTAGGACAGGGGTATCAAACCCTATATTTTCCCCTTAATTCAATTTGGATTCCATAACAATGATCCATGGATACACACTGTTGTTGGAACTACACACGGTAAATAGATTGATAATCAGCCACATTGTGGAGAATCTAACCAAAAGGCTCCCTAAAGAAAATTTATTATTGAACACGTAATCCCAATGGGTATACTATCCTTACTTCAATATAGGCCAGTACATTCTTGGAGTGCCCTAATTTTCTAAGGTGGGGAATTTTGTTGGGTGATAGAAAGTGGCGCCATATTCTTTCTTGACAATGGATTTCAACCAAATTTCAGGATAAATATCACCCCAGGGGTGATTATATTTATTTTTAATCCTTTGTGCCATTTCTAAAACCTCATGGGATAAATATGGGGTCCTCTCAACATCATCCCACATTTCCTTTAGTGAGATAAAATCATCATTAAAATTCCTACGAATAGGGGATCACAAATAGATGTTCCAATGGATAATTCTAACCTCAATATGCATTATATATAAAACATTATTATGATGTTTCCATTATCTTAGTATCGTATGGATGATATCATTATTATTGTACACATATGTTTTCCATACCCAAATAACCTCATAAATTTGAAAGACTTGAATCTCGTTCTTGAACTCTACAAAATTTTGGAACACCAAGTATTCCCACATCCATTTAGGCATGAATTTACCACTCAACTAGATGGTGTATTCCTCCTTTAATCCTTGAATATAGTATTCCTATTTAGCATGAAAGGATGAATCATTATAACAAGTCTTTTACTCGTGGATATGGGACATTAGATCTAGAGTACAACATCTATGATGCCTAAAAAAGGTAGTGGGAATTTTTCATTCCTTGACGCAGACACCGTTGGAGGAGATATTGGGAGTGGGACAATTTATATGTTCTAGGAACCAAAACATTTAAGATTAAAATTTTCCGTTTGTGATGAGATATTCACTTAGTAGTCTTTTATAATACAAGGGAAGAGAGTCTCCTCATGTATACTCACATTGATACTACGTTAGGTTATTTTGGAAGTCTATGAGAGTGGAATCACACAGTACAGAATAATCTCACCAAACAACCTTGGAAATATTTATGACACATTATGTATCCTGTTCATGAGAATCTATAATGAAATCAATTGAAATCCTACAAGTATACATCATGATTTTCCATTAAGTAAAAATATTTATTTTGATAAAAATTAAAATTTTATAACGGGATGGGAATTTGTGTAGCCCCTAAATTAGTTTATTCATGAAGGACCCTTGATACAGTCTTTCACACATGTAAATTGATGATATTTTCCCATTCAGGCTTCTCGGTATGGTGGTTCCATTCATATTTTTCTCTCTGGGGTTGTAGTATGTATGTATGCAAGGATGTTCTTCAGGAGACCTATGAAAAACAATAAGCATGGTATGGGTTAGTGGACAATCTATTCAATGAGTGGAAAATGTATGAATGTGAAATGAATAATTCATTGGGGTGTTAGTGTTATTTATAGATACAAGTGGCTTTCATGATGAACATATGATGCACTGTGTATTATCACACATGGATAACACCGTTCACTTACAAGGGTAACCTACACTGATAAAATACACTGTATTCATCATCGTTCCCACCCAATAAAATAGGTCAAAACCCTCTTCCTTCAATTTGATCCAACCACGAGGGGGGGGGGGGTTGAAACTCCATTCTAATACCTTGGATAAAAATATTATAAGAAATTATTTAATTATGATAGAGAGATGAAGATCCTAAAAAATAAGGTTTAAGGGAATATAGCTAAAATTGGTTTGCGCACAACAATCATGTAAACCAGATGTATTATGACTCCCACCTGCATGGAATTAAAGGACCATCCACCCCTATGAAAGGTAACGACATGGGGAAACTCTTATGACTAGGGTCACATTTTTCCATAGAAATATGACCCTAGGGATCCACATTTTCTTGTTTGTAAAAATAGAAGAATCCATCAATCTTTGGTCGCATGTCCCTTCAACCCAGGTCCACCAAAAACCCCAATGATTCTATAAAAAACCTTAAAGAAGTGAGAATTAGGGGGGAAGGTGAGATCCATGTCCCTCATATATCTAAATAACAAGGAACTTTTGTGAGGACAACATTTCCACCTAGTCCAAAATCATAAGTGTGGAGGTCCCATCCCTAACTCAGGGACCCATATAGGGACCCCTGTGGAGACCCATAACACCTGATGTAAAGCCTCACCCATGAATTATTTCACAGTTGATATATTTATAACCAAACCTTATACTTGCACTTGCCCACCCCATATGAAATACACATCAATCTAGTCACTTGTAATTCATATAGCACCACTTTCTCCCCAATCCTTGACCCATACGAGATACCTTCAATCCCTCTTTCAAGACACTAATAGTTGGACTCCCTATCCTTTGTATACCTCATTTGATTGTGGACAAATAGAATCCTCCACCAGATCCACCAGACAAGAATGAATGTAGTAATAAGCACA
Source organism: Viscum album (assembly GCA_963277665.1). Classification (NCBI taxonomy): domain Eukaryota; kingdom Viridiplantae; phylum Streptophyta; class Magnoliopsida; order Santalales; family Viscaceae; genus Viscum; species Viscum album. The sequence continues at coordinate 1,264,881,252 of OY728129.1, read as the reverse complement.
CTAGTGTGTCTCCCATTTGGATATGAATTCTTTTGGTCAGAGTTTCCCCACACTTTTCCAACCTGAATTGTATAGTTCTCAGTGAGAATGCATATATGAATCCCTTCAGTCATGAGAACCCTTACCCTAGGGATAGTGTTAGGTATTTCCCAATCTCAGATGTGAGGGATAAAAACATGTACATCCATAATCGTTACTATGAATATGGACCTCATATTCCTAGTGGGTAGGCATAGGATCAGGCATGCCATTATATTTGAGGTGTAGTGTATTATCCACATATCTTTACCAGCATCTAAGTCTTTATGGGAGTCCCTCTTGAAGTAAACCCATAATTTCCCTTCCATGACCTTTTATTCGTCAATCATTCCAATGTCTACATACAATTTTGGTGTATTTGGATGCATATCCAAACATGCATTTTCTGGGTACATTGATGGGAGTTGATGGGAACCTCATCCTACTTTATTTCCCCATCCATTTGGGTCATGGCCTCATCCACTAGTACAAAATGAATAACATATGGTTCATTAAATCTAATACTTTACCTTTTTTCTCACTGCGACCATGACTCATATGGTCTTAGTGGTTGACGGTGATTAAGAAATCCCCATGATCCCAACCTTATGGGAACACACTTATGTGTAATCACAACCATGAACCAAGGAATCATTTAAAGTGAAAGACCTAACTAAAAATTTGTCTACCAACTAGGTATAAGACCCAAAACCATGTCATTGTCCTCTCAAAGGGCCACATTACACTATGAAATTGTTTTATAGAGGTCCCACATAGTCATGTGTACTCTATGTAAGAAAACTACATGGGATTTGATTCAATTATAAATGGTATGTATATAAAGCCTCCATGAGGTCCAAATAAAACTTCCAAAAACCAACCATAATTCTCTATGGTCCACATTATTAGAAGGCTCAGGTCTAACCTAGGAGACCACATCCGTTCTCGGTTCCCTGCACTACTTCAAAATAAGTTTGACACTAAACATTTACTAGGAATCATTCACCAATATGTCCTTTCTACAAGATGTTAAACTGAATAGTTTGGTCCTAATCACATGACCCTGAAAGGTATGATTTTTCCCATTAAGAGGAACAAATCTATGTGGGTTCTATTTTTTTCATGGGATAACATACAAAGACAGTCTCATTTGTCGTATATGGACTTTGAAACAACTCACATCTCCAACGATGATGAAACACTCTAGATTTCCCCACTATGTGGTTCAAAACCTGCATCATAATAATAATGGACAATAAAACATATAATCCAATAATAAAAGGGTACCATTGAAAGAGAACCTAGGATACATACATATATATACATAAATTAATAAACTCATATAAAAATATGTTTCTATGTTCCATACATTAAAATATTTGATTTGTAATTTAAGAATGACATAAATCATACTTGGGTATTAATGATGTATTCAATGACATATATAATATCTATAAGAGAGTCTTGGAGTATGAAAAAATTATGATAAAAGGGTGTGATGATCCTGAAATCCCATCACCTTGACCAATATAAGCACATACATTTTTTTGGTCCATTCCTCAATAACACACTACTTTTGGTATATAGGTTTGTGATCAAGAAAAAGAGAGTAGTTGGCAGTTTTTGGCTGAATGAACAACCCATTAGAAGATGTTATTAACTAATGGTAAACAATACTTGAATGATTGTAAAAAATTCAAAACCAACATATTCAATTTCTGGATGCCTTGTTTTTGTGAGAAACAATCATTTTAAGCCTTAATTATTCCCTTACCATGATTTATATCTCTCCCAATTCTTAAGTACATCCCCATGTTATATCATGTAGTTTTATAAGATCAATGTAATGTAATATTATGATATGGTGTTTATAAAAAATATTAATGTATTTTTGCTTAATGTTTTTTATTTTTGTACATAATTACACAAAAAACTAGGCCTCATGATATTTTTCTGATTTTTTATGTGTATCATTATATAATAGGCCCCTGAAATAAAGTGTATTGAAATATATATTCATGTAATAAAATCATCTGAAAATAACCCCATGAAAACCCTCATATCTTCCCCATGTAGACCATTATATCCCTCCAATATAAAAATAATCCCTCATGTATAAAAATTGATAGGTTCACCACCACCCCTTCCGGATCATCGATCTACTCAACTATTTACTCTAATCACTCTAGAAACACTTTATCTAATTGAATGCAAATATATCCTTTAAATAATGAAGGATGTTTCACATAAAAACCCTAATGACATAAGAAATTATTGTATGATAATGAGGTTATAGCCCTTTAATGTTAAAAACATTATTAAAGATGAATTGGAAATATCTTTTCTCTAATGGAGTCTTAGGATCACAATCTAAGGGATCATTTAAAACACCCCCTTGAATATTCCCCAATATAAACATCTCATACTAAGCCTACATCTCATGATTCTCAATAACATGCGTCATATGTGAAATTGTTTCAAAAATATTATGAATGAAGATAAAAATCAATTTAAAATATTTCAGTAAATATACACATCATGAATGACTTGATATGGGAAATTACAATGTAATTATTAAAATTAATTGACCATGTTAATCATTATTATTAATTCAAAAAATATTTGTTAATGTTTTTATAAAGTAAAATTTATTTATAAATAATACTATAAATTATATAAACTAGATCTATACCAACTCACCTATAACATCAGTTTGAATGAATGCATCATCATAAATACTTTTTAGAGACCCTATACCAATGGTTTTGAAATATGAAGTGGTATATATCCCTTATAGAGACCATATGAATTTTTTTATGAAATACATTGGTATAGATCCCTTCTAGAGAGTTTATAGAAATGTTTTTTGAAATTTATTTGGTATGGGTCCCTTGTAGAGACCCTATATAAAATTATTTGGTCAATAATATTGGTATAGATAACTTATAGAGACCCTTTACCATGGGGGTTCTCAAAAACATTGGTATATGTCCCAAAATGTTGGGTACCTATACCAATGGTTTCTAGAACCATTGGTATTAATTCACATATTTTTGATGAATTATTTTATCAAATAACTATGAAAACAACAAAAGTAAAATAATTTATAATTATAAAAATACTTATTAATAATATTATGTGTACAAAATTCATCAAATCTTAGTGCATAGGTTGTTTGAATATAAATTGGAAGTACTCGGGTCGAAACCAAGTAGAAATTTATTTTTAACATTGCCTATGGAAACACCAAAAGAGAAAATAACCCTCACTACTTTTATTATAATATATACCAACGATTCAGAGACCTGTACCAATGATTCCAAACCATTGGTATAGATTTTTTTCTAGTCTTTTAATTGGTTTATTTAAAATTATGTTATTTAATTAATATTTTAATAACCAATCAATCACAAATAAAATAGAACACACATGTTTCATATCCCTATGAGCCAAAATGATGTATGAGAAACCCATTACTCACCCTCAATTGAGTGTGAACATTATCAAAAAATTTATTTTAAAAATTGAACAAATAAAATACCATATATCAAATTTAAATTTAATTTATACCAGAATTGGGTTGGATAAGACCACACACACACACCATTTCTATAAATTAATAGCTTCTAATGTAAAATCTACAATTATCCTAATTCTCATGATCATAATAAATTGTTTTTATAATATTATGTATCATCCAACCTCAACATGACTACACTATAAAAGATAAACACCACATAGCCTTAGGTGCAATCTCCATCAATAGAAGATGTACTTTAGAGTGACTGGAAAAATAAGATTCCATATGCAATTAAACATCTCAACCACCAAAATTTTCAAGGATTATTTTAAGCCCAAAAATCCATCAAAAAATCTTAAGGGAGTAAACATAAATATCTTGGGAATAATTTCCAATGATATAATAAAAATAAATAAAAATACTATAACCTTGAACACATTATGATCATTCCATACACTGGATACATCATGCCTTTGAGGAAAATAGTAATGAAATAAATAGATAAAAAAATGTAGGATGAAATGTAAAATTAATTAAACAATAAAAAAAATAATACTACAAATATCCATAACTTTTATTTATATCTTTATATATGTAATAGTCCCAAAATTAAATAAAAATTATGGAATATTAATCAATATATACCTAAATAAATAACAATTAAAATATAAATATTTAAATTTGGAAAAATAAATCTATAAATATAGAACCACTACCATAACCTAAAGAAGAGAAATGAACATATCCTGACATGAAGAAGATTCATTCTATTATCTACATCAAAGGCATCCAAGAAATAATATACATAATGTATGTATAAGGCGTAACTCAACAATCCCTATAATATTTGACCACATAATTTATGATTAACATTTATGAAATAATATATTTCATACTCTTAGAAAAAAAATGAAGGTACCATTATATATTTATTGTAAAAACAAATATATTTTTTATATTTTTTATATTTTTTCTAAATGAAACATAAAGTGAGGTGACTAACAAGTGGAAAAGTGAATCAATGTGAACAAATAAATAATTGAAAACATTTACATTTATAAGTACAAAATAATGAAAAAAAATTATAATTGGAGGATATATATAAGATTTAAAAATGAAACATAGGACACCCTGTAATGGTCTGTTTCTTCAGGTTTTGGTTATAGTATTTTCAATCCATGAGAGTGTCATGTCTACATAGTATCATTTTATTTGGAGTAACATGTCAAAATGATTTTATTTCCATGAGTGTTAAATTTCTAGTATTTGAATCTAGAGGACATAAATACTTACCCGGGATGAGTCATATGAAAAAACAGATGATTTTATTTATCTCAATTTATATTAGGATTATATTTGAAGAACTAAACCATGTACCAATGTTTCTCCAATGAGGTATTCCGATAGTAAAGTAAATTTAATTAATTTAATACAAAATACATGAATCAATTCATTGAAAAGAATCCATTTATTAAAATAATGATATATGGTAACATATCATAATAAAATGGGGAATAAAAATAAATGGGAAGCAATTCCAAATGAAAGTATGTCATACGATAATAATTTTGAATATGATAAACACCAAATTATCCTTTGAAAACATTATAAAAAGCAATTACTTTTTATTTATAAAATTCATAACAAAATCATTTTTATTTTAATAATTTCAATTATTTATTGGTAAAAAATATTTTACAATTAACTAACAACCTTATGTGAATCATTATAGGAATAAGTAATGTTTTACTTTAAAATTGTATTATTCTCCATTACTAAAGAAAAACTAGAAATAAAAACATAATAAATTGAAAATTTTCATTATTAATATAAAATTTTATTTTATATTATTTATAATATAAATAATTTTTTAAAATATAATTTTTATTGATTTAAAATGGGAGTTACAATGTAACACCTACCATTTATTTTTTTTTCTAAATTTAAATTGGGTTTAAGTTTATAATACCACCTTTAAAGACATATATAATAATTATATATATATTATAAAAAATGAACATAAAAAATAAAGAAACATTTGAATTCATAGAAACTAAAAAAAATTAATAGTTATCCAAAGATTGAAATTGATACCTGAAAATGGTCTGAATTGACACAAAAAAGGATTTTCATACCCTCGTAAAAATAGCAATATTGATTCTGGGTGATTATAAATTATAGGGAGAAACCAAATCAACCAAACCCTATGATCCATAATTATGAAAACCCACTTTTATAGGATTACGTGTGATGAAGTAGAGGGAGAAACAGTTAAAATGATAAAGTGAATTAAATGAAACTACTAGAAAATAGATTTATAGCCACTGTTTTTGGAAAACCGGGGCATTATGTTATTATTCATTGAATATATATAAAATTTTATAAAACCATGGATATAATTGGGGACTATTTTAATTTTTTTATTGAACTGTGGTATATATTTCGTTGGGAAAAAATCTGATGGAAATTTGGTGGAAAATCTATAGCCACAGATTTATGAAATAATGGTTATAGACCATAACTAAAATAATAGTTTCAAATAAACCATGGATATAGGGTCCCAATTTATTGTCTATAGACATTGTTTTTTACTTTTGTCTATATATCATACCTATAGCCTTGAGATTAATGAATTTCGGCAATAGAGTTTCTATCTATTGGTTATAGCCATTGTTTTATGAAACTATGGCTATTGACCATTCCAATAGCTACAGTTTCAAATAACTACGGCTATAGGGTCTCTATATATAGGTTATATACACAATTTTACTCTTATTTACAAAAGTGTTAAATATTATATATATATATATATATAAATCAATTACTATTGATAGAATAGTGGTTAAGTGCCTATATGTCGGTAGAGGAGGTGCATGGTTGAAATAATGGGGGTGTCAATTTATTTTAATTATCTAAAGCCATGGTTTCAAGAATGATTGTTATTGATTATATTTCCATGGTGTAAAACTATGTAAATATCAATTCCAACCATGGAAATACCCCTTTTAATTGTGAATAACATAGAAGCATACTTCCACTAGTTAAAAAAGAGGTTATAGCTTCTATTACCACCGTGGAAAAACATCGTAATAGCCCATACAACCATGGGTATAGTCTTTTCCATGTTGGAGAGATACTTCCATAATTTTAAAAACTATTTCTATATATTCTATGGCCATAGTGTAAAAGATGGAAATATACCTTGCAAGCATTGATATAGACCTTTCCGTAGTGAAAAGAGTATCGACATAGTGGAAAACCATAGAAATAGACCTCACAACCATGGCTATAGATATTCCTAATTACCATGCCAATAGGTGATCCACACATACCGTATCCATGGCAATAAGCTATTTCCATTTGGGGTACTATGTAATATTATATGATAAGATTTATTCCCACGTTTTTATGCCACATGTCTTAAAAATAATGTCATTCTTAATTTGGTATATATATATATAAACAAATCTATAATAATATATTATTAATAATTTTAATTCCATATTCTATATCACATTCATTAAGTTTATATTTTAAATTTTTATTCCATATAAAATTTGAATTCTAAGAATATATATATATAATAATAGTATTAGTAATAGTAATTATAGTAAAATATACAAAACTATACAAGAGATTAAATTACACAAACATTTTGTACACAATAACATAATTTTTTTAATTATAATTCTTATTCCACACAGAAATAAAGAATACATAAAATTACATAATAAAAATCTAATAGTTAGTTATAACAAATCATAGGATATAAAGATATGAAAATTTTGGTTTTGAGTAAATAATCAATGGAGTTATAATTAACATGAATTATTCATAAAAACATGAACCTAACCATATGTGGTCCTATCCTCCACAAAAATCACCATAATTTATTGGTATTTCACAACTTCCAAGACCAATCTTCTAACCACGATACATATCAAAAGTATAATATTTTTAATCAATTATTTTAAAAAATATATATAATATAAAAATATTAAAAAAATAAAATTGGCGGTGATATAATTATCCCCTTTATTACACCATACTCCGTATATAGGATCCCTAGAACTATTGTTTTTACCAAAACCCATTTAATTGGTTGAAATTTAAACAAAATATATTTAAAAATATAAAAAAATGATAAAAATACACATGATTTACTCCATAAAAAATATTACATCACCACATTCAATATAAATTTTCCAATTCTTTCCAAATGGGAATGCTCAAATTGAATATATTTACAAGTGTATTATCTTTTCAATATAAATTACATGTCATCCATATAAAATCAAATCAATTTCCCATATAATAAATGTTCTATTTTATCCTTTTATCTATGTAATCTTATTTTCTTCAGTAAGATAATGCTAATAATAAAATGGAAACCTTTAAAAAAAGAATTAAATTAAAATTCATAAATAAAAATAGATTAATTTTATTTTGATTTAAAACCAAATAACAAATTCTAAAATTATAGGAACCTTATTAAAAATTCAAATATTCCACTGAAAAAGTATTTTTTTACTCCAAATAAAAAGTAATATATTTTTTCCATCTGCACATATTTGATCAGAGATAAAACAAATTCAGGATGCATTAATAATATATTTTATTGAGGTATTCAGAGGTGTTTCTTTTATAGGTCATTAAGCCCAAATATATAGTTTTATAAAATTTTATGGAGGCTTCAAATTCATATCCTTTTTTAACCTTTCGTTAAATCTTTTTATATGTATATGAACCATAAAAATAAATAAAAGATATCCCCACATATGAGTAGTAATAAAAATATAATTCCCATGAATGTTTTAAATTAAAAGGACTCAATTAACTATTTATAGACAATAAATTACACTATAAAACACATTGAGACACCTTGTTAGACATTCATAGTTTTATGCATGAACTTGTAGACCACCATTCTACAAACTACCTCAAGAAATTTTTTTCTATATATAACAATAACGTGTTTAAGGATACATATATTGACTATATATTGAATCCAATAAACCCCTAATTTGTTAATAACTCTTGGGTTCTACTATATTTTTATAATTTTATCCCTATACATTCCGATAATTTTTTAGATACTAACATCACCATATTAGTTATGCGAATTTTCCTTGGAATGTTTTTTATGTGAGTTTTAATTATTCCATTTCTTATTTATATAGGATATATAAGCTACTTTATGAATACACAATAATAAAATATTCCATGTTTAAAATTCACAAGGAAGAAAAATTAGACCATTTCCCTACATGATTATTTATTTGAGTTACCCATGGAACAAGAATGAGTAATGCTTTTTGTATCAAATTGTTTCTTAAACTAATAAATAACACTTTAATCACAATTAAATAGCCATGGGGAAATAACATATTTAATTATTCATCAGTCCAATTGGCCTTATCCAAAATATCACCACCTAACATAGAATTACAAATCAAAATGTTCTGAAATCAATGCAATTTGACAAATCAGAACATCAAAACTGAATAAAACAAATTACTACTCTACTCTTTTTAACTTTAAAACTAATATCAAAATATCTTCCAAATCAAAACTTAACTAAAATTTTATTAACATATTTCATTATATTATATTTGGATTTCTATTAAAAATCACAAATAATCATACAGCATTAAAATAATATTATTAAAAAACAATATGCTCAAAATAAATATATTTAGAAGTTATGTAACACAAAAAATAAGATATTACACTTTAAATAGGATAAAATTGATCAACTATTATTCCTAATGCATGAAAAAAATAATCAATTTATTCATAATTAAATTTTAATCGAAGAAATATATTCCAAAATATTTATTTTTTTCAAATATAAACACAAATAGTGATATTAAAAATCTATTCATTTTTTAAAAAAAATCCACAAAATCAAAATAATATATAGATTAAAAATAATTTCAACAGAAATTCATGTATAATTATATATATTATACAATTCATCCAAAAAAATGATGAAACAAAAATTTGTTTAATATTGTATCACAAATATTTTAATAATCACATTAAATGAAATTTATCAATATAAAAGAATAATAAGAAATTTAACACCACATAAATAACTTATATTTTTGTGAAAACGATTGTACATTGTGATATAAATATTAAATTTAAACATATCGGGATGCACAAATTAATTGTTCCACTAATTAAAAACTATAAAATACATGATCAGATAGTTCAATAATTTTTTAGGACTTTTATTGTCAACAAACAATTTTCTAGAAACAAAACACAAGAAAATATATGATTAAAAAATATTAAATGAATAATAAAGTTACACTTAATCAAAATAAAATTTTAATAAATATATCTAAATAAAAAATTATTGAACTTAAATTATTCAAATTAAATAATATTTAAAAAAATTTGTTTTCAAGATAGTCGTATTTATATCTAAATTATTGTAAACTTCAACAACTATCTCTTTAAAATAAAAAATGTCATTTTTTTCTTATATGATTATTTTTACTAAAATTCATAATTAATATATATATATATATATATTAAATATAAAATTGATGTTTATCAATTAATATTTGATCATAGATATACATATTAAACTATAAATGAGAATTAATTACTCCATTATCATATTACAAAAAATACAATTTACTGAAATTGTAACAAAACTATTTTAAAAGAATATCTCAAAATAGAAATATCTATTCATTTGAAACACAAACCAACCAAACAAATGACCTTGTAATTGTTTTATATAAATATATCATAAATCATTAAAGGGATATTTTAAATTATGTACACCATATTTCTTCCAATACCATATGAACATAAATACCCATTAAAAATGGAAAATCAATTTAATGTAGAGTTTTTTATTTTTAAAAATATGAGGAAAGTCAATATTTGAAAAAATAGGTTGTAATATTTGGGAAACGCAGTTGATATATTGATAACCTCATGATTAGTGATGTATTTTTTATAAAGGTAAATATTGACATGATCTTATATATATATTATTATAAATTATATAGAATTAATGGGAATCGGTAAAAAAATTTATGGATCATGAGATCATTGTATTCTATAATATATTGATAATGTTATTTAGATTACGTAGTTATGTTTTTTAATAATGAAAAATTATTTTTAAATTTGAAATATATGTTTATGATTTTGATGAAATTGAGTTTGGAAGTGGAATTTTAATAAAGAATAAACATAGTAATGTTATATAAAAAATATAGATACAGGTGTATCTAAAGGGTGATTACAGGTACACCACATCTATAAAAAAATAATGACACCAACGTAAATATCCTAATATAGTAACTTTAGATTGATAAAAGTTTTCAAAATGATAATATAATAGAATATGAGTTAAAAATATATATTGAAGTGTTTTGAAAATATGAGTTACTAAGAAGAATAAATACTAATAAGACATGTTGAGTTTTATATAATTAGATAATTCAAATTATATTTCCCTAGGATTTTTTAGAAATATATTATTCCAAAAGCTGATAGGTGTAACCCATTAATGAGAAGGAAAAACTGAGTCTGGATTATTCATAAAACTCTTAAATTAGTGACAAATGTTTTATAATTTATATAATTCTAAATATTCTTTATGTGTGATGAATGTGAAGAAATAGTTAAGTCTGAAGAACACTGTAAAGGAACAGAATTATAATAAAAGGATATAAATTTCTATTTTAAAAGTTAAATTTGAATTCATCAAGTTGCGAATTATCCCAAGGATAAAAGTGACATATGACATATGATTACCTTGAAAATGATTTTATAACAAGGTATCTTTAGAAGCTGGAGATCTAGAGGAATGGTTATTGAGTAGGCTGATCGTAAAGATAATAAGTAGAAGAAAACTATGAGTTCTGTGTTCTAAATTTTTGTTTAGAGTTAATTCCTAATTTAGAAAATTTAAAAAATTAGAAGTAGTAGAAGATGAAGTATAATCTAAAAGGAATAAAATTTCATAATAATAACTCTGAATGTTTCAATGAAACTTTTTTAGTTGAATAATTTGAGTATGTTATGTAGTATAGATTGATGAAATTGAATGTTGAAGAATATTAGAAGTTAAAGAGACCAAAATTTATGAAAATATGTGATATTCATAATAATATTGAGATGAAAAAGGCTTTATAATAATGATTTGGATGTTTTGGATGGTAATATTGGTGATTCTAAATATTGCTTTCAGATGTTGATGCAATAAATGTGATTATTTTTCAATTAATATAAAAAATATTATTATTATAAAGTAGTGGTTCAAGATTAAAATTATTGATGTGGTGATGATATTTTAGAAATAGTTGAATGAGTTTAATCCATATTAAAACCATGTTTTTCAAAATAATTATAGAATACAAACAAAGTAATGATGAAATCCAAAAATTCAAATAATATAATTCAAAGATACAGCATTCCGATACTATATATTTATTTCAACAATAAAATTTTTTATAGTGTTAAGGATTCTCATTCAAGAGGGAGTTGATGATATTGAAAATATACTAAGGAGATTAAAAAAATTACATTGAAATTCTGGATGATCATTGAGTCAATGAATTGGGTCTGAATTATATCTATCAGAATATTATTTTATGTAAATAGTGCTATTTTTCAGACTATCATTTTTCAAAGGATATGTTATGTTAAGGAAGGGTGTGAGATAATAGAAATAATAATTTCATATATATTAGGGGAAAAATAATATTTTATTTATTTGCCAATGGATTAACAATCGAGAGTAGTTTTAGATGTTGATTTGATTTAGAAGTTATCTATATCTTCCAAATATACATATATTGGATGAATATGTCAGAATTGGGATACTTTATTATTATTAAGTTGATCATTACAGTGTTTTAGTGGAAAACAATTACATGATATCCTTTTAATACATTAATTCATTTGAAATCAAATACAAATTGATGAGGAGGAAGATGATTCAATTATAATATGGATACATCTAGGATAATTCTGAAAATAATTTCAAAACATAATAAATGGGAATAATTGATTAAAGGAGGGACTAGTATATAAATAACCTGTTAGGAGATATTTGACTAGAGGATATTTTAGGAGATTAAATAGTATTAATAGAATTTATTCAGTCAATAATTCTTGCATCCCATGGATTATGGATGATTCGTTCCTAATAATTTTAAATGTTAATTTAATAAAGATACCCTAACATATATTGTAATAACATTTCAAATTTTGATATAAAATCCAGGTCTCATACTTGATTGAAACATATTAATAATTCAATACCCACATTGGAATCAAATATTGTAAAACTCCTACGTATCATGCTTGATTTTCTTTGTTTCATGTATGTTGGGTGAGTATGATTGTTTATTTTTATGAGATTCATTCATAATAAATGATAAAAATCATAAAATAGTTATATTTAGAATATAATTATGAAAAACATGTGTATTGTTGAATCATACTGCTTTCAATGTGACTATTGTAGTGCACTTAGTGATTCAATTATCATCATATACCAATTTTCCACCTTTAATTAGACATTTTTACGTCGAATTTTTTTATCTGTTAAACATGAAATATAGATTTGATGAAGTTACATAGATTCCTTAGTTGAATAATAAAATTTTCCTTATAAATATGTATGTTTTCATCATAAAATTAAAAAACAGGATGTAAACATTAGCTACTATTTAAAGAATGCTAACAACTCGAATATAATAGAAATAAAGTAAAACAATAGTTTATGTTAATAAAAGTGGAAATATTACTTTCAGATTCATTAATAATCACACTCATGAGAAATTAGGGTCTGTATTTAAAGAGTATGAGTCCCTCAGTTAGCTAATAATGCCTACTCTGAAAGTAATTTTTATTTGAATAATGTTAATATTGAATTTTCTTATTATATATTTGAGTTTATAATATAATTAAAATACCTAAAAAATTAGATTTAAATAGTAAGGGAATACATTTAATGTAGTTTATTAATAAGTATTGGGAATTAAGGACTGTCAACCAATATTTTGAAACCATAGAACAAAATAAATTTTTATTTAATGAATGGATCTCCATGGTCAGTTATTAATTAAAAAACGAAAATTGATGAGAATGATTAGATTAATAAAAATATCTAATATAAATGATTCATAAAATTGAGAAATATATTTATGATTATAAAAATAATCATAATATACTATTTCAGGAAATATAAGGAAATTTGATAAAAAATTAAGTAACATAGCCTAAATCTTCACAATATGATAAAAGGATATATTATGGTATTAATATTTTTAAAATGTATCATCTATAAAAAATAATTCTATTTGATTTATTATCATAAATTAATACAGGGATAAATTTATAACTAGATAAATAAAAAATGAATCATTTACCATAAAAACATTTCGGTTCACTACTAAGTTTTTAAAGTAAAGGGAATGTCACAACCTAAATTATTGACTTATATGGCTTGAAAAGAGTTTTCAGAAAATGAAAACATTTTTCTTAGTTGATGTGAGATATAGAAAAAAATTTATTTCCCATAATATATCTCAATAGTCATATATATTTATATAAAAAAACAATGTACTCATATTGTCCATATTTTTTCACAATTGAATAAAATTACATTTGAAGATATTGTGTGTATAGTGATTATTTCGGAAAAAAAGGGAATTATTATTGGTATACCATATTTATCATGCTATCCCAAGTAGGATAAATACCCTGAGATGGTAGGGGTGGGGGAGAATCATGGTATGATATGTTAAAAAAACATCCCCTTCAGTTATTCTTTCATTATTAAACAATAAAATATTTTCCATTATTTTTGTAGTTGTAGATGAAAAAAATGAATGCATGAATGAGAAATGTAAATTTTACATTGTTCAACCTCACTGAGCTATGACCATTGTGCATGCAATGACAATGTGCTGATGTACCAAATACACTAAAAGTTCACACCTATTTATAATGTTTATAGTGCACTTATTGTCTATCCTAGTTTACAATCAACCAAAATATGAAAAGTCACAACTTGTCAGTTGATGTGTGCCCACTGCTTCTTCAGAAAATTCGCATTTGATTACTTGAATCAAAATTCATTACACCTCTATTAGTGTAACATTATGTTTCTGTTTCATCTACATGATTAAGAGCACTTTACAACATATTTATTAGGTAATCCTTTTTAGTAACCAATCAATCATCCACACAACAGTTGAATTCCTCAAATGGAACATTATCACCTTGCACATAATATTTATCACTGGCAGAGGAAAACAATTTTTTCACAACCTTTATTTTTTTCACACAACCCACATTTTTTAATGAAACTATATTTTTCTTGAAACTACCATTTCCCACACTTCTTAGGTGATATAGATCCTTGATTTTCTATAAGGGTCAAGCTATTTAATAAGGGGTTGGGGTAGATGATTATTTATAGAAATTTCTGATTATGAGTACATATTTCAGTATAGTTGATCGCCTTGCACACAACATTATACCTGATCCCAAAAAAACAATGACATTTTATTGGGTGTGTAAGCCTATTTCATGCCATATCAAAATATTAATTTAACAGATGCATGTAACTCATCCTTTATTTTGAAAACCCATCTTTCATGCATATTCAAATATTTATTGCACTTATTTTCTAAGAATATATAGATAAGATAATCCTAAAACATAAAATTTGTGAAAAATTGATATTCACCTTTAATCTTTAATGGAACATCCTTATCCAAAAACATGTTTCTCCATTCTCCAATTTTTAACCCCAAAAATTCGGAAAAATTTTGGAAATTGTGTAACCTTTAATACAAAATTTGTATTCCACCGTCAAAGCATCTATTACTTTGTCAGGTAACATTTTAAACATATATTCTCAACAATATATCTATAAATCCACAATTGATGATGGAAACCTACTTTTCCAATTAACAAAATCAACCCAAAACAATGTAATGTTACCTAGATGTATTTTATTCCAGATAGATCATTTAAAGATTTATTAGTATTACATTTAATGGGATAAAAGTAAAAGTCAATAAGAATCCTACCATGTTCAAGAAACATTTAGAAAAATTGGAAATTTTTTATTCATCTAATTTATTTGAATGTATCTAGAACTCCTTTGTATGTTATAATAAAAGTTTTCATTTTTTAATGAGTAAAAGTTTTCACATAAAAATATTTATTAATTTGACATTAAATAAAAATGAAACAGATATGAACAAATATGAATGGAATAAATATTTTGTGTTCACCATAGGATGAATGAAAAGGAGTAGGATTAAAAAACACATCTAATAAGAATATATTAGAATATGATACACCAAATAAGTCATGCATGTGTTGTTGAATAAAAGATCAAATTAGGGATATTTTAAACACATGAAAGAAAATTTATGTTAATAGAATAATTTTGAAGCATTAAATAATACTAATCCCAAAATGAAATAAAATTAATGTTTTGATGGAAAACAATTATGATGACCATGATAAAATTCTTATGAATTTGAAAAAGGGGGTGACATAATTTTTGTTCAAAGACTATATGAATTATATATATAATGGAAATAGTTTTTAAAATACCAGGGAATTACTACCTTATTGGGAATTTTTGGTGAATGAAATGAAAACATTAATCATTAAATTCATGTTCCATAATGATTTATGTGAAGAAATGATTTCCACACATCATGGAATATTAGCATGTTCATAAGAAATTCATGGTTATATATTCAAAATAATTGGAGAAGGAATGAAAGCCTAATCTATAAAAAGGAAATGATTATGGCTTAAAAGATGTTGTTAATTAATAAACTCTATATGATAACAATATTGAAGAATGGAAGAATGTTGTGCTACCAAAGAATCATTACGTTTGGAAAATAAATGGAAGATCATGCATTGTGTGTTTTCACAATGATGAATTAGAAATGATAGGATTATTTTTTTGGTTGAGGATAATCTCCCAGCCTTAGTTATCATACTAAAAAAAATTAGAAATCATCTTATTAGAAAATATATTTTAAAAATTTAAATTTTAAATAGAACTATATATGATGAAATATAGGAGGGGGACATAATGTGAACTAGAAATCTATAACCCCTAGGTATATAGATGAGATATACATCATGGATGACTTTTATTGGTATTATGTTGCCTCCTAGTACCACATAATTGGTTTTAGCTATGATAAATGATATGGAGAGAGATTACCCAATGATGGGGAAAAATATTGAACAAAAACTATATATCAACATATTATATAAATCAATAACAATTGTATGTTACAAAATTTATTCTTCTGTAAATGTATTAAATTTTGGTGAAATTTTAGAGATTCTTGAAAATCATAGAGAATTTATCTAAAAAATTGGTTTTCTGTATATTGAAATAATAGATATGCATATTACAAATGGTATAATTTTTATATGATGAGAATTTTTTATCACATTACCTTATCCTTTTATAAAAATATTTAATTCTATTATTATGATGGAGATATTGATAAATAATGATTTGAGAAATGTAACATGAATGTGGAGAAACCTACATGGATTTGAATGTTTTACATATGTTTGTTTGAATGAGTGCAATAGATTATGTAAAAATTCATTGAAAACCCCATTATGTTTGATTTATATATTGATATAACATGTAGATATCTTTTCAGATAACTTTATTTTATGGACAATTATTTCATGTTTTTATACCCATCAATGCACAAATAATCCTAGAGTTAGTTTATTTATGGATAAATGATTAAAAAATAGAATTCAACATTCACTCAAATGGATCATGTTTTTTCAATTAAAAGGATGTTGAAGGGGATAAGATGAATTTAATATCCTCATTGAATCATGCAGATGATGTTTATTATCCCATTCTATAAAACCATTATATTTATTTTCAATCATTTGACATAAGAAATTCATAACGATTTTTTGATGAGTATAATATTTGAATGGGTGTTGATAAAAAAGAAAAATGGAAATATTTATGTTCCAAATACATTATTATGAGGACATTTCTTATTTTCCATCAATAAGACTAATGTTAATAAAAAATGAGTTCAGATGAAAAATTATGAGAAATAAGTAAATAGATTGATGAACCCTAAGATTAGTAATATATTTCATTCAATGTTGAAAATCAATAATGATGGATGACCTATATTTGAATAAGAATAAGTAATTGTTAAGATGATTTATCTAGAAAAATTAATGAAGTAATTTTTAGTAATTATGAGTATATAAATTCATCATGAGTGATTCCTAGACCCTAGACTAATTCATTTCCTAGAGGTTTCAACACTATACACATGTTATAAAAGAAGGAGATGTCATTTGTGAAATATTTGATAATCCTGAGAATTTAAAGAGAAGATAAAGAGAATCTAGCCAACCTATTATAGAAGACTATCCATTTCAAGAGGTGTATCTTACATGCACTTTATAAAAGGTTAATTGATTTCAATAAAGAAAAAGGACCAACCTACTTGTTTTAAAGGATATATTGATTTAAATAAGTTCCTGAGATTACTAAACTATGTATTCCATATATTAAAAGAATCACATAAAATGAGGATTTAAAATTAATATGACTGAGAATAGATCATAGTTTCAAAATATGATTTTATTTAAATGTTATCAACAATTATTGAATATTCAAAATGTCTAAAAAGATGAATTTATTTATAAAATTTACTATTATTAATTTGATAATTATGAATATTGAGTAAATATATATGAAGTGAATTTAGTTAATTGATTTCAATAATTAGAGTCTTAGGAAGACCATAGATTAAAAGATGATGATATGTGATGCAGAGAAATCCATGAAAATACAAATCATCTTATTCAAAAGTGTTAAAGAATAAGTATAGGATATTGAGAGTATAAGAGTTAAAAGAATATATCTATACATAGAAAACATGAGAGATTCTAATATAATGAACCCATAGAGAGATAGATAATGATGGGTATATACTATTGGGTCATGTGTGGTCTATTTCCATGTGATAAGGATTATACCACACCACTATGTGATTGTTTTAGGTTATAGATGATACCCAATCACCTATTTTTAAAACATTTTTATATAAGTGATAAAATATATATGTATATTTTTACCAAATATATAATATATTGGATATACACCTTAGTATATAATCTTAGAAAAATATTCTGTGTCATGATCACATTTGTTTCTATGTTTCATATAGTGTGCATGTGTTTATTGATTGACATGAGATCTAACAACCATAACACATGTAGTCAAAAAAGAATTTGATAAAAATTAGATCACATTGATTCACATCCCTATCATCATGGCTACATTAGACCTATAATCACTTCACCCATCATTTCAAATAACCATCAATCCTAATGAATACATATAAATATTGACATTAATAATAAGTTAATATGATGAAAATGCTATTTTAAATGTATTATTTTTTAATTGGAACACATAAGAACCTTTTAAATATACAAAAATTGAGAAAAAAACATAATTAATGAATTTTTAAGTGATATTATTTTTATATATATATTATTTTTCTAAATATAATATATTCAAAAGTATCATAGAAAAATAATCTAGTCCATATAATCAATTGGAGGAATTTTTCCAATTGAATCACCACTAAAATTAGCAATTTTATAATTTTTAGGTATCATTTTAGGGACTTTTAAATTGACCTGTAGTATCATAAAACAAGAATATAAAATTAAAAAATTAAATTCACTTTATATATAACAAAATTATAAATGATAAAACACATAATTAAATTAATTTCAATGAAAAAATCACAAATGAAAGGTATTCGATGGTATTAATGAACATAAAAAACTATTATACATAGTGGATAGTATAGATACACCAAAGTGGTGGTTGTGGTATAAATTAATTTTCATATACTTTTTAATAATTCCCATTTTTCTTTAAGATATTCAACCCCCTTTGGTAATGAACCAATTTTTTTACTTTAGAAAATTGGATAATTTTTTACATATCTAAGATAACAATAATATACTATGTATTAAGGATATGTAAATTAATATAATTAAATTAAAATGGTTTATACCTTTATTGGAATCATACTTCATTTCATTATTGGGACACCCAATTTATGGTTTCTCCAATATAGATCTATTTATCAGTACAATTTTCACTGGGTTGGTATAACCCATAAACCAAAGATTATCATGGTCATTTGGATTCTACAATTTATGGATTCTCCTACTATTTAATTTATTTTTGTCTTATCATGTTAGTTTGGATATATCACATGTTTTTGGTAAAAATAGTGATTTTTGGTTTGACATCAGCTGTCACACTACTGGAATCCAATTAATAAGAACTGTGTGCCACCCTAGAGTAGACCATGCACCCTGGACAATTATACTATTCAAGTTGAAAATCCTTCCATATGGGAGTGAGTTATAACAATGAAATCAAACCAGTTTGACATTTTGAGGCGCACTTCAAACCCCACGGGTGTGCTCCCTCTCTTAGAAAAACATATGGCCTTTCCAGAGCATTAAAAATGTTGATTTTCCATTTACCAATTCAATTTAATACCCAAAACACTCTAACACACCCCATTTAGGATTCTCGGTCCTATAAGTGCCACCTATTCCTCTAGTATCCCATAGAACTCAATGTCTTGGTGGGTTTGGAATTTTAACTTCATGAAATCATTATGTGATCCGCTTTTATACTCTTTTTATTATTATTATCCCAATTTCCATTCTTCTTTCTTGGGATCACTAGTGGTCTGGATGAGTCAATTTGGGTTTAACATTGTTTTTTGGGGTAAATATTTATAGGTTTTGTATTTTTTTCCATTATAGGTTATCCTTATGGTGGGTTTGTTGTTTTCCACCAGTTTTTAGAGGTTTGCATGAAAATGGAAGGTGTTTACATGATCTATAATTGATGAATGATTTTAGTTTTATATTAATTATTTTAAAAACAATATTATTATTTGTTTTAATGGTGATAAAAATTATTTCAAATGGGTTTGGTGTGTTTGAGGTTTTTAAAGGGGGTTTTACTATTGAAAATGGTTTTTTAGGGGGTGGGGGTTCTATTTTTGGATTTGTGTGTATCTGTAATAAGTGGTTCATGTTACATGGGAGAAGGATTTATGAATAAGTTAATTATTAGTATCTCAAAGGGAATACTATGTCTTGTAAGATATGTTTTACAGTATGGTCAAGGCCTAATTCCCCTAATTGGATTGACACTACAACACTATGTAAATATATAATGATGATTAGTTACCAGTAGACCATGGGATGTGATTCCCCTATAGTGGATCATGCATAAGGATTTTGTGGGTTTATGTTTTTACACTACACTGAGGTACGAGGATCATAGGGCCCTGCTAACTCTAGTACCTTAGTGATTACCCGTGGTGTTCATGTGATGATCTACTCATTGTTTGACTAATTTGTGTGTTTAAATTTTGTTATAATATTAAATATTGTCTTATTTACAAGGTTTCATATATTTTTCCTAAAAACTAGACTCTTTATTTTACTTATAAGGTTATAGATTAGATTCTCTTTAGCTTGTATCCTATATGGTATATTAACTCAAATATTACATACACAATCAGATTTATGTAGGCCATGTTGTGTTTGAACTAGTTAAAGGTGATTTGTTTTGTAGCATTTATTTTGGATCCAGTTCCATGTGTACATCTTTAGTGGGTGTCAGTAGAGATGTCTTCAGGGTGTAGGCATAATTATAAAATGGAGGTTCAGTTTTGTAGTTGGTTTCCCTCTCCATTTTGAATGTTTTTTATTATTTTATAATATAAAATATCTAACATTTAAGAGTTGTATTTATCTTAGTTATAGATATTTGTTATTATGTTATGTATGATTTTTGTTGTTGTTTAGTGTTGATTATTTTGGGTGAAATCATTCCCAAAATTTGAAATTTGACGCCCTTGTATTGGTTTCCAACCTGTGGGGATCAGGAATACACTTCAACCATACCTTGGGTTAGGTCAGGTGTTGGGATAGAGGTCGTGACAAAATGGAATCATATGAGGTTTCACACTTCCATTGGTTCTTGATATTTGGCAGTGTCTAGATAGACTATAGCTAGGATTTATGGGGAATTAGGTTTGGGTTGTGAGTGGGGTATCCAGAAAACACACCTCATGACAGGCCTTAGGTCACCATGGCATGATTTTTATTTAGTTTGAAACATCTTCTAGGTGATATATACATGATGAAAAATATTCTTGGACACTGATTGAGGGTGGAGTTTGTTTATTTTTAATATACTTTATATTATTTCCATGGTTTATTGTGATATTTTTAGTTTATGGTTTCTGAACGTTTTCTAGATATTTTTTATTGGTTACCTTGAATTTTGGATGGATTTTGTATAATGCCTCACTAGAGACATCATGTGAAACTATATGAAGTGTATAATTTCTCCCTCACCATTTTATCATAGAATAGTAGAAGTAGTGGTTCATGATTTTTGGGCATTGGATTTGGGAGTGGGATTTTATCCTTCTCATGTTAAGGATGAATATCCATGTCTAGAAAAGGACAAGGTTCAAGAGTTACAAAAGAACTATCGTCCTTCCATCCGAGGTTTCATAGTACCACATGAAGTGTATGATTGGATTTAATTGATTGAATGATATTTTTGTTTCTTAATACACCCAATCCAGTTAAAGTAATGTGTGCTCGATTCTTGTTTGATGGTCCCAGTTAGAGGTGGTGGGACTTAGTGGTTTTGGATGGGAATCATGATAAAATGGGTTTGAAAAACTTTAAGGTCATTTTAAATGAGAATAATTACTATATTAACTTGTTCTTTTTCAGAAACCCTAAGTGTTTAGATCACCATTATGGGGATCATATCAAGTTGGAGGATACCAACTACATTTCCATGTTGGTTCGGTTCACATTTGAAGTTGTTCTTAATGAGAACATAAAGTCATAATAGTTTGAAATGGGGCTATTCAGATACATCAAGTCCCATGTTCTATTGATCAATTTGAATACTATTGTTGAGGTGTTTATTAATGATCTGATGGTTGAGATTGATAAGAGTCCAATGTTTGGTTTTTTTGGAGTAGTTTCAGTAGTGGTCCAAGGTAGTGGTGTTTTGTCTAAAATAAAGTTTAATCATGAAGAACAGTAGTATATAAGATGTGGTAGCTCAGACCTCCATTCCCTAAAATCTTCTTAGGTGGCTTCAGATATTGGATCAATTATATTCCATCAATGTGTGGGGTCAGGACATATGTAGTCATCATGTTTAGTCCCACATATACCGTTCCATTAATGTGGAATAATGGTGAACATGTTGTGGTTTTGTAGAGTTTCATGCCCATATTGAGGTTGTTTGTGATCTACAACCTCAAAGGGAAAAAATCTAAGTCAGATCCATCCAATATAAAAGGTTATCAATTTGGTCATGGATTTATGGATGAATATACAAAGTTACAGGGTCATATTAATTTAGATACATAATTTAGTATTGATTATCAAGCCTAAGAAGAGAAAAGTCACATTCATGCAATATATCAGGAACTGAAAGAATCAAATGTTGTAATTTCAACAATTTAGGTTCAATTTTTAACGAATCATCTTTACATGTTTCTTCAATTGATATGGGTGCTTCAAACACTTAAATTTATACCCATATGATGGGTTTTTAGAAATTACCAGATGATCTTATTCATTATGCGATGGAGATGGTGTCTCTCCAAGGAAAAAAGATAGACTAGTATATCAGATGTCCATATCATTCTCTATGATTTTTAGGGGTTGAGATTGAATTGGATTTCCTAGTTTGAGAGAAGGAAATCATTTATGTGATCCACAAAATAGACTAGATGGTGCATTTGGAGTGGAACATCGATTACTATCATTAGAATGTGATCTGTGGGTAACTCAATGAAAGTACTTAGGGTTTTCAATGTGAATGGTATCCTCAGTTAGGATGTGATGAACCTACACTATTCGGGATTGAAAATTTTGTTTTTTAGACGTCATCACTCATGTTATAGGATGATTATAGGGGTTCTGAAGGTGTACTACCTCTTACGATGGATGAGTTTCCCGATGTGTTTCTAGATGACTTCTTATAGTTTCTTATAGTGTGGGAGTAGAGTTCACAGTCTATTTGGAACTAAAAAACCAATATTAATTCAACAATATCATATGACCCCACCTAGATGATGTAATTAATGATACAACTGGGAGATTTAGAATCCATATCTTTCATTCCCCAGAGAGTCTTTCATTGGACTACCCCAATTGTATTTTAAAATAAGGTCAATGGATATCTTTAGTTATTCATAGATTAATGTAAGATAGATAAGGTATTTATCATGAATTAATACCCCTTTCTCTATATTGATGAACTCATTGATTAGATCAGGGGGTCAAGGTGATTATCCATGATTTACATTCCATTGAGGTATAACCAGGTAATATTTAGAGATGAGGATATTCATAAGATAGCATTCTGAAGTAGGTTTAACAACTTTGATTATTTCTTCATGTTGTTTGGGTTTAAAAAAATACATAGTGGTCTTCATGGAAATCATGAACGATGGGTTCCATTAGTACCTCAATCCCTTTGTTTCTGTGCTTTTCAATAAAATCCTAGTTTACACTAGGGCTAAGGAAGAGCATGAGCATCATTTGAGGGTTGTTCTAGGCACTCTTCAAGATCACTGTATCTATTCTAGGCTATCTAAATGTACTTTTTGTATTTGAAATGTGAATATTATTATACATTTTATTTTATAGAATGGGGTTTTAGTGGACCTCGACAATATCAGTTTAGTGATTTCATGGGAGCATCCGTTGAAAATCTTCAAGATTTAGAGATTTTTGGGCCTTGTAGGTTATTTCATGTGATTTTCATAAGTTTATATAGTATTACATATCCCATGACTACAGTAAACTGTAAGGGGGTATGTTTTTACAGTATCCCTATTTGTCAGACCTATTTTTAGGAGATTATATAATAGTTGGCCACATCCCATTTTTGGATCCTTTGGAATTCAAGAATGGAATACATGGTCTACTATGAGGCCTCAAGTAGGACTCCTGGTTGTGTGTTGATGTAGGATAACCATGTTGTGGAATATGTTTCTACCTAACTATGATGACAAGAAAATAACTATCCAACACACGACATGGAATTATCAGTAGTGATTCATACATTGAAGACATGGAGTCACTATCTCTTTAGGGATATGATTGTAGTATCTTAGATCATAAGAGTTTGGCTAACGTTATCACTCAAAAGGATCTAAATTTGAGGTAGCAACGTTGGGTTGAGTTCCTTCAGAGGTTTGATTTTGATATCATGTATACCCCTGGAAAACTTAATGTGGTTGAATATGAGATTATTATGAATGTAAAAGTAAATTATTTGAATGATTATAGTAATGAGTGGAAGTTGATGGGCCTTTTTTCCTAGATTCAACTAGAAGATAGGAATCATAGTTGAGGAATTTTATTGTCCAGTGTTTATCAGACACCCTCCCTTATAGAGATGATTCATGAAGATAATCCTGTTGATGTACTATGCTAGTTGTCTATGATGTTTCTAAATGGTAGGGAGGATCCCAGTGAGTGTTTATTGTCTCATGAGGAAGATCGGTGATTTATAGGATACCTTGTAGTGTTGTTTCCCTTACTGATGGTGGTGATAGATGTTATCCACCATTCAAAATGGTCGATTACTCCAAGGAAATCAAATATGTTTTATGATTTTTGTATTCAGTTTTAGTGGCCATGTATGAGATGGGATATAGCTAACCTTGAATTCAAGTGCTATAATAGTCTGTAGGTTAATGCTAAGAACTATAGTCCCTTTTCATTTCATTAGCCACTACCCACACCTACCTTGAAGTGGGATGAGGTCGACATGGATTTTATCATTGGAGTAACTCACACACCTCAGGGAATGAATTCCATATAGGTGGTGATTTATCATATGAACAAATCACTCCATTTCATTCCAATTAGGGACATAACCGTGGTGGATGAGTTGGGTTGGTAGTAAGTTCATGAGGTAGTGAGACTTGTAGGTGTTCCATCAACTGTCATTTGAGATAAGCCCCCTCATTCACCTATTATTTTTTGGATGGACTTTAGAAGCAAATGTTGTCATAGATGCGGTTTAGCATGTCATACCACCCTAAAATAGATGGCCAGATGGAGCTAGTGTATCATATTCTAGAAGACATGCTACAAGAATCCATTTTGAATTTTGGAGGCCTCTATGATAACATATTAGTATTGGTCATATTTGAGTATAAAAATTGACATAAATATTTAATAATAATGATTCCCTATGAAGTTATTTATTTTCAACCATGTCGATCATATTTTTCTTGGATAGAAGATGGTGAGACTTTTTTGTTGGGGTTGGGCCTTATATTGAATATGTATAACAAAGAATGGATTATTTGGAAGAAATTTTTTCTTCATTGAGTTTCCAGAAAACCTATATCGATTTGAAATTCCATCCATTGGATGTTTTTGTGGGTGATCATGTATTTTTTATGGTGTCCTATTTCCTAGGTCACCGGCGTCTTGATAAGTGGGGAAAGATAATTCTAAGGTATGCAATTCCTTTTGAGGCTATCAATAAAGTTGGTCAGTTAATGTTATGCTTATATTTTCCATCCCATTTGATGTCAATTCATGACATGTTCTATGTATCCTAATTGAATAGGAATAATGATGACCAGTCTCACGTACTGAATTTGGAGGAATTAGAGTGGGAGTTTGATTTTCTTGTGTTAAGTGGTGAGTGTGGATTGTGGAATTCCATGAAATTGTTCTCAAGGAGAATTCCATACTATTGGAAAACATTATTTAGTATCATGGGAATGAATATAATGATACATGGGAGAGAAGATCTTGGTATGAGTAGATGTACTTATTATTGTTTTATAATAATACTTTTGAGTGACTTTCCATGGGAGGATATTTTTCATTGTTGGGATAATTTTCACATATGTGGTATCATTATGATGTAATGTTTGTTTTATTTTTTCTCATCTTGGACCATTGGATTTCCAAGGAGTATTTTTGTAAAAATTGTTATTTTTTGACTGATGGAATGTGGCACACAATTTGTGCATGGTTAGTAGAATCTGTTAACCAATCTAGAGGAGACAGTGAGTCCTAAACAGTTTCTCTCTTTAGGCTACATGACCTACTACACAAGCATGTAGTCTAACCATGTTCCATGACCAGTGGTATTATTTAAGGTACATGGTTGACCGCACAAGAATACTCCCACCCCAATAAAATTGAGTGACCTATTTTCCCTTTGAACATAGGTGTTACATGTTTGGAACACGGTATGGAAAACTATGTGGCCTTTCTAGAGCATTTTTTATATTTTAACATTTTTCATAGTTTTATTTTAATACACTAATCACCCTAACTCACCCCATTCAGGATTCCTAGCCCAAGGAGCACCCCTTCCTCTTGGCTCCCTTGGACCGCAATTTGTTTATTGTATTGGACATGGATCATTAAAAATCAATAATTTATTCACTCATCGTCTCTTTTTATATCCCTTCTGGGTATTCTATTTATTATTTTCTGGGTTATATTCTCTCTATAAGTTATATTGACTTAATGTGGGTACAAACTTATTTAATGGGCCAAATATTGATTGGTGTGGTATGCTCTTTCGTGGATAGGGCATCTTTATGGTGCATTTGTGGGTTTCCAACGGTTTTTAGAATAGTATAAGGTAAAGGTAGTTAGTTCCTTGATATGACATTGTTTTTTGATATTGGTATTCATGAAATTATTTCTAAAATATATCTATGATTTTTGTGACTGTCAAGAAACATTAATCATAAGGTTTTAGTGTGTCTAAGGGTTTGTAATAAGGATTCCTATTGAAAATGGTGGGTTTTCAGGTGGGTTTCAATTTTTGGATGTCTGTGTATGTGTATTAGGTGGCTAATGTGACATGGGGAAAGGAATTGAGGACAAGTGAATTTATCGTGCCACAATTCACTGTGTCATTTTCACCCTTAAACCAATCTATTAAACTGATTTTTTATTGTAAATTATAAAAATAATAACAAGTTTTATTACATGTTTGAATCATTTTTTAGTGTTTATCACTGTTAAAAAGGTAAATGTTTCTTGTTTTGATGATTCCATTGTAGGAGGAGGTGATTTGGAGGGCCCACGATGATGTCCAAGAAAAATGGGCCAAACTGCACTAGATCCATGCACCCCAGTGGACTCGTGTACAAACTAATCCCGAACCGTGCATCCAATTGGGCTGTAATTTTTTGGTTTGGTCCAAAATTTATTGGGATAAATTTCATTTAAAGAAACCCAAGACACATTCGGCCATCTATTTTACCAACCGACCAGATATGTCTAGCACATTGCATCAGCACGAAGTCAAAATTGGAGTGCTATGATCTGTCTATATATCAGGTTATAGGTGTCCAAATTGCACCATCATTTCAATGGATATGGCCAAGATGAGGGGATAAAACTTAGTTATTTTCTACAAATATAGATAAGTCTGTCTATAGGTCGAAACACATGTGACAAGTGGTTTTATAATTTCTGGGTGCTCAAAACCACCTTCCCATTTTTCTATAAAATGGAACCTTGGGATCCTCATTTGGAATTTCGGCTAGGAGGAAAATCTTTGGTATTTTGGAGACCCATAGAATTCCTACCATTAATATAAGGAGTTATGGAGGCCCCTTTTTTCATAGGGTGATCATGGATGAAGGCGAAGTTCCACCTGAGCATCTTCCTCCTATCGATGGCGAGCTAAACGGTGGACGATCATTTCGCGTGAGCTACACACACTATGGAGGGAGTTCCAGCACATGTACTTATAATAGTTTTGTATAATTTGTTTGATTAATACTTCACTTATTTTTTATCTTGACATGCTTCTCCCACGATTACATTTCATTTGATATAATTGAGTGGGATGATTTTTATTTCAACACCGATTGGGTGGAGATTTCAAGTGGGAATCTTGGGTTGTTATGATTGGAAAACACAAAAATACTATTTATCCCACACATACATAAGAATTATGTATGCTTTGGTAGACATTTTATTCAATTTTTGATAATCAAATCTTTCCAACATGGTTGTTGTGTCAAGGGGTGGTTCTTTAAGCATCATTTGAAGAGGGCAGAGGGGAGTCAAGATCTTGAAAACCTTTAACCAAAGAATTAAACAAAACCATGTTAAATTTTCAGAATAATGAACTATCCAAGATTTTTATTTATCTTTAAATGATATTCTTCTCTCATAACTATTAAAACACCACCTTTTATTTCCATGTATTAAACTCTTTAATTAAGTTATTTCATTCTAAAACTATTTTCAAAACCACCCCTATTTAAGTACATGTTATTAAAAATACATACTAAAACCTTTCAATGCTCCTTGAGATACAACCTAGGGTCTTCCCTAGAATTTAAATAATTCATAAAATCATAATCAATTTGATGTGTCATGACAGCGCGGTCAAATTTTGGTGCAGTTTCCGGGAAGCGCTTTGGTTTTTAGTGCATGTTTTTAAAAAAAATTTCTAAATTTTGTGAATATTTATCTAATTTATATTGTCCCTCTACCTATATTTTTTATTCTGATATATTTGTGGGGTAGTTTTGGTGAATAACATATTCTCATTCGGGAGATTTACCTGTTTTTGAACCCGAACTAGAGAGGATCATACGTCTGCAACCCCTAGATACGCAAGAGAACCCATCAAAGGAGGACACACAAAACATCAACACTATTCTTGTTCCTTCCTCTTATTATTCAGGAACCAATATAAAAATAGAAATAAACTTGAATTATATTTCATAAAACAACCAAACACTTAAAGAACTATCCTCTCCTGATGTTGATATCTAACCCAACTATATTCAATTACAGGCGAGGTACCCAATTTTGAACTAAAACCTTGTTTAATTCATCTATTACCAAGATTCCATGGACTTCTTGGAGTGGATCCACAGTATAATTTAAAATCATTTCATACTATGTGATCTATATTAAATCCTGGAACTGTGGATGATGAACAAGTAAAGTTAAGGGAATTACCTTTTTCATTAGAGGACAAAACAAATGATTGGTTATATTATGTTAATTCGCCAATAATTGGATGGGCAGACAAGAAATGCCTTTTTCATGAAAAATATTTCCCAGCCTCTCGAACTGAAAAAAAGGAATGAAATTTCCGGGATAAGACAATATCAAGGGGAAACATTACAAGAATATCGGAAACTCTTTAAAAGGTTATTTTCATGTTTCCCAGAATTCTAAATAAGTGATCAACTTTTAACTCAATATTTTTATTAAGATTTAATCCCTATTGATAGAAATATGATCGATGCTGATATAGGTGGTGCACTAGTTGATAAGATGAAAATGGCTACAAGAACTTTGATTGATAATATGGCGCAAAACACAGAACAATTTGGTTCATGTTCTAATGTACCTATTCGATGAGTCCATGAGGTGCAAAGTACTGAATTCGAGAAGAAGGTGGACACAAAGTTCAAAGATGTAAGTACCCTTCTTTGAAAAATTTCTATTTCCCAAGGAAAATCTCAATATCCCCATCCTATCCATTGTGGTATATGTTCTTCTGAGACCCACTACTTTGACCAATGTCCTCAATTGAGGGAAACATCTGAGAGTTGTGAGGAAATATTTCTAGGCCGCCCCTATAACCAAACCTTTAGGAAAGATCCTTACTATCCATCCAACCCTGTGTGGAAGGAGAACCAAGCCTATATGAAAGGTGCATATTCAAACCAACCTTAACAATAATGGAACCATCCCGCACAACGTAGTCATCCACCACCACCACCCAGAAACCATCAATCACCCAAAAGTCCTTTAAACAAACCCTTCAAAAACCGAGTCTAGATTTGAAGATATGATGAAACAAATGGCTACCAACAATATCCAGTTCCAATAAACCACTTTGGCAGTTATACAAGACCTCAAAACCCAATTAGGCCAACTAGCTAACTGAGTGGGTGAAATTCAAAGTCAGGGGTCAGGTAAACATCCCTCTCTACTAGTAGTTAACACTAGGGATAAAAGAAATGATAGTGAAATCCCCCTTAGGAGTGGAAAACGATTATAAAGTAAGAATAATCCTCTAATAGTGTCATCACCTCATGAGGAAACCTCCATCCCAACCATTAAAAATGTTCCAAATCATGAATAACCTTGTCCTGAGAGAATCTATTCCAAAGAAAAGAGTGTGTATATTGATGAGTCTTCTAGCCCAACCACTTCTCTTCCATTTCCACAAAGGGCCACCCAACGAATAACACAAATGAATCTGAACTTGATAAGGAAGAATTGGAAATTTTCAAGAAAATGCAGGTTAACATCCCATTTAATGATAATGTGAATCAAATTCCACGATACACCAAGATTCTAAAGGAGATGTGTACACAACGATGGCGACTTCAAGGATATGAGATGGTGAGCTTGTGGAGTAATGTTTCATCATTGATAGAGACATCACTTCCCACCATGTGTAATGATCCTGCAACACTCTCAATTCCATGCACCATAGGGTAGTATTATTGTTCTAATGTTATTCTTGATTTGGGTGCCTCTATTAATGTGGTGCCTCACTCCATTTACTCATTATTATAGGTTGTTGGACTAAAGCCCACTGGAATTGTAGTTCAACTAGCTAATTGGAGTACCTCATACCCCTCTGTTGTTTTGGAGGATGTTCTTGTGAGGGTTAGAAATTTAATTTTTCCTGCTAACATTTATATTTTTAAAATGGAGGATGATAGGATGAATAGACATGCCCTTAATATATTGGGTAGAACCTTCTTGAAAACCGCCAAAACAATAATCAATTTCCATAGTGGTCCATTATTTATGGAATTTGGTGGTGAAATAGTCTCTTTGAACATCCTTGATTCCATGAAGAACCCCTTAGAATAAAATTTACCTCTCTCTATTAATTCAATTGATGTACTCCCTACACTTGAAAAAACAACTTTTCATTCCCTTGACCCCCTTTCGGAGTTTTCATCATTAATTGAAATTCAAGGTTATTATTCATGCATTGATTGTTTTAGTGGTCTAGAAAAGTTCCATTCATGTTTATTGATGGGTTTTTTCTTGAACACTGAGGATCAAATGGACATCAATATACTAAAATGCTTTTAAAATCTCATTCCTCATCCGAGGATGATACCATTGAGCTTTTAGATGAGATCAGTGACCTCTAACATTCACGCACACTCCCATCAAAAAAAATATACCTGAATTAGAACTAAAATGAATTCCTTTAGATTTAAATTATTTATATCTTGTGAATGGAAACAATTTTCCCATCATCATTTCGAGTTCACTCCCCCATGAGCTTGAATTGCGACTAATTTAACTTTTATTGTAGTATAAACAAGCTTTGGGGTGCACACTTGCTGAAATTTCTTGTATTAGCCCGTAAATTTGTACACATCATATTTTATTAAATGATGAGGCTAAACCAGTGAGGCAGCCACATTGTCGACTTAACCCAAACCTTTTAGAAGTTGTGAAAAATTAAGTAACAAAATTATTGGTATCTAGATTCATTTACTCCATCTCTGACAGCCAATGGCTTAGTTCTGTTCAAGTAGATCCTAAAAAAACATTCCTTACAGTAATTAAAAATTAAAACAACTAATTGGTTCCAACTCGTGTGCAGAATAGTTAGTGTGTCTGCATAGACTATCGCCGACTAAACCAACACTCTAGGAAAGTCTGTTTCCCTTTTCTATTCATTGACCAAATGCTAGAGAGGATTGCAGGTAAGTCCCACCATTATTTCCTTGATTGGTATTTTGGATACATTTTAATCCATATTTCTCCTGGGGATCAGGAAAAGACAACCTTCACTTTCCCCTTTAGCACATTTTCCTACAGAAGGATGCCATTTGGTATGTACAAAGCTCTAGGTACTTTCCAACGATGCATGGTTCATATTTTTTCAGATTACATGGATAATTGCATGGAAGAATTCATTGATGATTTCACTGTTTATGGATCTTCTTTTGATGAATGTCTGAGTAGTCTTTTTTCAGTCTTATGTCATTGTATTGATATGAATCTTGTATTAAATTACGAGAAAATGCCATTTCGGGGTGCGACAAGGTATAGTTTTGGGGCATGTCATATCTGGGGATGGTATCTAAGTAGATAAATCAAATGTGGATGTCATTTCTTCCCTTCAATTCCACAACAATGTATGGGATGTGAAATCATTCTAGTTCATGCTGGATTTTATCGTCATTTCATTCGTGACTTTAGTAAAATTTCACCCCCTCTCGCGATTACTCCAAAAGGAAAAGGAATTTGTTTATGATAATGAATGTAAGGAATCCTTTAATAAGTTAAAATGGAGTCTCATGTCACCCACAGTAATCCAACCACCGTGGTGGGATTTACCATTTGAGCTCATGTTTGATGCCTCTAACTATGCAGTTGGGGTGGTTTTGTCACAAAGGGTCGACCAAGCTCCATATGTCATAGACAATGTCATAGGTAATTTGGACCATGCCTGAGAAAACTACACAACAACTGAAAAATAATTCTTTTCCATTGTGTTTTCCAGGGACAAATTCAGGGCATACTTTTTGGGCTCCAAATTCATTATGTTCTCAGACCGTGCATCCATCTGGAATCTCCATAAAAAACTGGAAGCCAAACCATGTCTCATTGTTTGGATACTCATTATTCGGGAATTAAATCTAGAAATTAGAGATTAAAAATGACCGAAGAATGAAGTGGCTGGCCATATCAGTGTGATTCTCCCATCCTCAGACATTGAATCATCCTAAGTATTCCTATAAATGGTATGTTTCCTGATGATAAATTGTACCGAGTGCAAGATGTTATTTCTTGGTATGTCGAAATTGTAAATTATATGGTAGAATATTGAATTTCTATTGATTTCAACAAAACCAAAGACAGTCATCTTAAACATGATTCTCGTTGGTACATTTGGAATGACCCCTACCTTTGGTACACTTATAGTGATCATGCCCTTAGGAGTTGTGTTCTCGATAGTGAGTTTTAGTCCATCATTAGATTATGCAACACACTTTCTTGTGGGGGCCACTTCGATCCCCAATAGACTGCTTGAAAAATCCTTGATTTTGGTCTCTTTTGGAAAACACTAATTCGGGATACCCATGATTTTTTTAAATCTTGTCCTCTATGTCACTGAATGGGTAAGGCCTCTAAAATAAATGAAATGCACAAACAACCATTTATCTTTCATGAAATTTTTGATGTTTGGTGTATTGAAATTATGGGGCCATTTCCATTTTCCTTTGGGAACTTGTACATTCTTCTGGTAGTTGTTTACGTGTCAAAATGGTTAGAGGCACGAGCTACAAGGACTAATGATTCTAATGTAGTTGTATAACTTTTGGGAACCCAAATTTTCTATAGGATTAGTTTACCTAGGTTAATCTTAAGTGACCAGGGTTCTCATTTCTACAACCGAACAATGAAATAACATTTACAAAGATATGGAGTTAGTCAACGAGTGTCTACTGCATATCACCCATAGACCAATGGTGAAGCTGAGGTGTTAATTAGTGAGTTAAAACAAATTATTGGAAAATTGTTCAACACAATAGAAAATATTTGAGTCTTCGACTTGATGATTCCTTATGGGCCTACTATACTACTATCAAAACTCTCATTGGAATATAACCCTATCGTCTTGTGTTTGGAAAGAGTAGTCATCTCCCTATTAAGATTGAGCACTAGGTCTACAAGGCCATCAAACAATGCAATTCTAATATTTCTGGTGTGGGTTCCCAAAGGAATTTGTAGATTCAGATGTTGGAAGAAATGAATATATAAGAATATGAAAACTCCAGGATTTAAAAGGAGCGAACCAAGGCTTCCCACGACCATTTTATACTTCATCATTACTTCCACATTGGGAAATAGGTCCTCCTTTATAATCCAAGGCTTATTTTTTATCTAGGTAAGCTTCATTCCCATTATTTTAGACTGAACATTGTTAATAATGTCCCTCCAGTTGATGTTGTCCAGGTTCAAAATGAAGAAACCAAGAAAATCTTCACTGCCAATGGGCAGCAGGTGAAGCACTTCCATGAATCCATTCCGAAGTCCCAGATGGAGGAACTCCATGTTGAAGAAGCAATATATGAATTAAACTGACCTGGTTTTATTCTTCCTTTCCACATTATCATTTGTTACAGTGAGGATACTACAATCTTTAGCTATGGGGGGACGAGTATATTCCTATTACAGTTAAGAATTTTCCTCATTTTTCTATTTTCTTCACTTTTTAGCCTTCATTATGGTATTTTTATTTTTCCCCATCAAAAATACCAATGTTCCATGATTTGGCAACAATAAAGGGGGGAATGTAAAATTACCAAAATGAAGCCCAAAAAGAATATTTGTATAAATCAGGGAGTGATTTTTAGTGAATTTGTTTTTTTTCAATGATATAAATAGTTGTATCTATGTGAATCCTTTGAGATGATTGATGCCCCTTGTGTGAGTAGTTTTTCGGAAACCTGTGTCACTAATATCTCTATACAATTTTGCACCAAACCAAAAAGTGTGAATATTTCTTACATAATATAAGGTAAATATATTTTAGGTTAATATTTTTCAACATTAAATGATATTTCCATACGTATGTTTTTTATCTGATATGTTTCCTTACTATACCAGATTGACCTATTCATGTGTACCTAATGTCCAACTATTGTATGCCCCCAAACAAAATTGGGTTGTGTCTTGGGAAGGTCAAAACCTAATTCTCCTCAGGCATTGATCTTGTTATAACTATTGCAATTAGTGTCGTGAGGAGATCAAACAAAGGTGGAGAGATGAGTGTGAGATTTTTTCCAAATGAAACTTCTAAAAAAACAAAATAAAGTAGTAGAGTTATGAAATGTGTAACATATCAAGATATCTAGGTCAGAAGATTATGGTTTGACATCTGAGAATGTTTATTTGAGTGGTTCTTGAAATATGATTGCAAAGGATGTGGGGTAGGTTCGGTGGTCAAAATCGTTTAAGATGATTAAATGTTAAAATAACCTATATTTATTAGATAGCATGTTGAAATAATAGCATGGAATGGTTTGTAGTAAACACATAGAGGGTTTTTGACATTGATGGATTTTTAATTTTTTTCTTGATTTGGTATCATGAATCTTTTTGAATTTCACTGTGATATGATTTAGGAGACATCTTTTTCTATTTTCACTAGGAAGAACTCCTTGGTATGGTTTGTGCATTGATCATATTACATTAAGTAAAATTTCTTCAAATGTTAAATTTTCATGATGTTGGGAATATATATATGAATCATTTTATTTGGATATGTGACATTACCCCGGAGTGTAAATGTTTAGGTGTGGGGGTGTGATCGTACCCTGATTCACTGTCAATTTCACCCTTACACCATTGTATTAAACTAAATTTGTATTATAAATTCCAAAAATAATAACAAGTTTCATTACAAGTTTGAATTATTTATTTTGTGTTCATCACTGTTAAAAAGGACAATGTTACTTGTTTTGATGATTCTATTGTAGGAGGAGGTATTTTGGAGGGCCCTGACGTTGTCCAAGAAAAATGGGCAAAATGCACAAGATCCAGGCACACCAGTTAACTCATCCAAACAATTCTCCTGAAACGTGCATCCAATTGGGCTGATATTTTGTGGGCTGGCCCAAAAATCATTCGGATAAATTTAATATGGAGAAACATGAGACTCATTCGACCATCTGTTTTCCCCATTATCGTGATATTTCTAGCACACTGCATCTGCATAAATTCAAAAGTGGTGTGCGATGATCTGTACATATCTCAGTCTATAAGTGTCAAAATTGCACCACAAATTTGGTGGAGGTAGCCAAGAGGTGGGGATATATATTTCTTATTTTCTCCTAATCAGGATAAGGCTTTATAGAGGTCTAACCACATGTTTCAAGTGGTTTTAATAATTATGTGTGCTTGAAACCACCTTCCCATTATCTTATAAAATGGAACCTTGTGATCCTAATTTAGAAGTTTTGCAGGAGGTAAAGCACTGGTATTTTGGAGACCCAAATATGTCCTCTCATCATAAAAGGAGTTATGGAGGGAACTATCCTCATAGGGGGAGTAAATATGATGACAAAGTTCCACCCGAGCTTCCTCAGTCTCTTGATGGAAAGCTAAATAGTGGATGGTCATTTAGAGGGAGCTATACACACATGGAAGGGAGTTCCAGCATATGTTTTCTACTAGTATTGTATAATTTTTGTGCTGAAAATTTCACTTATTCTGTATCTTGACATGTTTCTCCCCGGATTACATTTCATTTGATATAATTGAGTTGAACGCTTTTTATTTCAACACCGATTGGGATGAGATTTTAAGTGGGAATCTTGGCTTGTTCCGATTGGACAACACAATAATCCTATTTATCTCACACATACATAAGATTTAATTATTCTTTAGTAGACCTTTTATTTTATATTCAATAAAAAAATCTTGGAAACACGATTTATGTGTCAAGGGGTGCTTCTTTAAGAATCATTTGAAGAGGCAAGAGGGGAGTCAAGATCTTGACAACCTTCAACCAAAGAATTAAACAAAAACATGTTAAAATTTCAGAACTGTGAACTATACAAGACATTTAGTGAACATGAAATGATCTTATTCTCACATAATTATTAATACACAACATTTTCTTTATAACTATTAAACTCTTTAATTAATTCATTTCATCCTAAAACTATTTTCAAAACCACCCCCAATTTAAGTACTTCATAGTATAAATACATACTAAAACCCATCAATGCTCCTTGATTGATGACCTAGGATCTTCACTAGACTATAAATAAATCTTAAAATCATAATCAATTTGACGTGTCATGACAGCACCGTCAGGAATACTTGGAATCAAGGTGGGAATACTAGTTATAGTACTCTACTCAATCAGGTATAACTAAGCCCTCATTCCACTAGAATGTTTTTTGGTACAACTCTAACTAAACATATGATGATAATAAAAGACCACATGACCTTGGTATGTGATTACCCTATAGTGTCTCATGCCTAATTAAACTATGGGTTTTGGATTGCACTCTTCAATGAGGTACATTCATCCTATTTCCCCATTAACTATAGTGCCTTAGGGATTACCTTTTTTTATCAAGTGATGTTATTTACATTGTTCATCTTATTGATGTGTTTACATTATTTTTTGAGTTCAATGAATGTATCATTTACAATCTTTCCTTTATTTTACATATAAAATAACATGTTAATTTTTCATACAATGTTATTCCATGGAATCTATTTAGGAGGAATTTCAAGTTCCATGTTATATCACACCCTAGATACACCCTTGTGTGTATTTTGACCTTATTATTTTTTACTATGGTAAAGGAAATATATTCTATGATGGTGATAGAGGATCAGGATTATATTTATCCTCTTATTGCAGGTGGAGGTGGAGGTGGCTTGAAGGTTTTGTCCCTCCAGTTGAATGGATGATTAGTTGTGTAGTTTGTTCCCTTAACAAAATTTGCATTTTGGTTTGTATATATAATTAAAATGTTTATATTATAATAGTTGTATTATATAAGTTATAGTTATTTCTTATGATGTAATTTATGATTCTTGTGGGATGTTTATGGTTGATTCTTATGGGAAATAGTTTTTCAAAAATGTGATGTCAGATGCCTATGCACTATTTTGATGCTCGTGTGGATAGGAAATGCCCTTCAATCAATCCCACGGGTCGAGTAAGGTGGAATAAAAACATTGTTCATGGAATTATCAATGTAGTATCCCACAATAATTATTTAAATTATCATCCAAAAAGTTACACTTTATAACTTACACAACCTTTTGAAGTAGATCATAATCTGTACAAGGACGTCACAATACCCAAAATACTATTTCACTTCTACAATATAGAGAATCATTCATTTCCCCAAAATCATCAAAATGAAAAAAATTCAACATGGAATCTTCATCAGTAAATCATATAGTTCCTATAAATTTTTTAGTCGAGCAGTTATTTAAAAACTTTTATTATGATAAATAATATTATAATATTGAGAAAATAAATATATCACAACTTTGTTAAACATATATTATTTTAATTATTTATCCACTTCCTATTTTAAGTCATGTTTAAAAACTATATAATTTGTCCCATTCCAAATAGAATTAGATTTAAAATATATTTTTCACTAAAACATTAGGTGTGTTCTTCCTATTATTTTTCTTATTCCAACAGAACTAATTTTCTCGACACACTCACATAAATAAATTTTTCTTGCAACAAAACGCAATTATTTTTCTATTTATTCCTCCTTTAAATTATTATATTCTTACATGCATAAGAAATTGAAATATATGACTGATTTCATTATAAATTTACACAAATGGTATTTATGTTATTAATACAAGACACTAACTCAATAGTAGTATTATATAATATGAATTTATAAGTTCATATTATTTTCCTTATAATGACTCTTGAACTCAATGGATATTGAAAAAAGACACTTACTAAATGAAACTCATCTAGATAATCATTTTTCTAAATTTTTATTATAAATGATTGACTTTATTTTCCTAAAAATATAACTCTATTAAAATATCCAATTTGACATATCATATTTTGTGAAAGTTATATAAAAAATACAACTAATAGTGCGGAATACTCTCAAATAGTGTGATATATTCACATGAAATTCTACACATAACAAGGGTTGAGTTTACACATAGTAGAAGACATTAAACAATCTATTTTCTTTTTTTCTTTTGAAATATCAATCTTCAAAATGAATTAAGATATGATGAGAAATCTGATCATTGAATCTTATACATTTACATTATATCTAAAATATCATTAATTTCTTTGAACACATTTTATATTGTAGACATTTCTACATGATTTTATATTATTCTCCCACTTCTTGAAAATAAAATCCCCGATCAATTATATATTGTATCAAATTTAATTTATGATTTTTCCTCTTAATATTTGGAAAAGCATTATCACATTTAATATTTTTGGAATTTAATAATTCTAGAATTATTTATTTCTCTCCAAAAATAATTATATAATTTAAATATCATACAAAACATGGAATATAATATGTGTTTCAAAGAATGTATAATTTCTAGGTCACAGTCATTAATTTTAAAAATAGTTGATCATTTATATTATACATGAATCTATTCAAATACTCTATGTAAATTATTCTGTTTTAGTTTTTAGAAAAAATAAATGTTATATTTTCTACAAAAAAATTAATACATGAGGCTCATAAAGCACAATTGACATAGTTATACGAAAAAAAATATTTTATGCACAACACAAATATCCTCTACACAGAGCAAATTAGTATAGAATTATGTAGTAAAAAAAATAAACTATACGTGGATAAATTATTTTATGATTAGGAGTAATTAATTATGTATTATCCAAAATGAATTTAGATATTATGTAATGTCATCCATGACAGATAAATTCCTTTCAAATTTATCAAATTTTCATATCCAGAACCATAATTTCATAATTTATTGAAACACAATCATAGAATATTATAATCACTTCTAGTCCATGTCAAACATCTAAAATCACACTAGGGAAACTCTAAATAATTACAGAATTTTTTTAAAATTTTAAAATCTTTTGATCATGTTTTAAATACTTTTAAGATAATAAATACTCATAATGGTGTATATCTATAAAATTATTCTCTTTCTCATTTTTAGATTCATTCTATCCATTTTGAAAATCCATCCTTGATATATAAAATGGGTAGTTCAAGAACTGATATAATATAGAATCTAATGATGGATTCACCATCATTGGTAATCTCTCCAAATACAATGACCCTTTTTAACACTATATATATAAAAATTATACATGCGGGCCAATTTATGTTCAACCACTAGGTAATAGTTTTATTTATTAATGCCTATGGTTCCATTGTATATAGTAATTCTACAATATTTAGTAGTTGTATTTCGATTTAACAATATCTCAACAATTTTTTGATTTACTGGGTTCCATTTTAATCTCTCTATCCATGTATTCAAGGGATCTGAGTTCATTACATAAAAGTCAATTGCCAAATTCTCAACATATCTATGATAATATATGTCACTTACTCATTTACATATCTAATAGTATTCCTGGAAATTATTGTCACCCACATATTAAAAACAAATACGATTTCATCTTTATATATCCAAGGGAACATCAATACCAACCTTTGGATTTTTTGTAAATTATAAATTTTCTAAATAGTCTATAATCATTCTACCACTAATTAAAAATAAATTCAATGAATTCTAGTGTTTCCTACCCTTAAACACAATTTTAGAGATAGTTTTTTTATGGATATTAATCCCATATTATTTTATAAGACACATGATATTCCCATTTCATTTTTATATACAAAACATGTTTATTAATTAATATCATTAGAGAATTGGGGAAGGGTAACTATATTAAAACAATTTCTTTATCTATAATTATATAATTTATATATATTTTAATAAAAATAGAAAGAAATTTTTGAAATTAAATATGTTCATTTGTTCACCACATGAGATACTGACTTCTATCATTAAATTATTAGGGACTTAATCCTAAATTTTTTTTAGAAATCTAATGATGCTATGTTCAATTAAAAACCCACTTCAAATACATTCATTTGAAAGCTATCTCTTCCCATTTTTTAGATAATTACTTCATATATATAATGATAATGAATATTAGTTATAAAACTTATGGGATAATGAGAATCATAGAAAATACATACATTTTGAAGTGGCTATCCATATTACCAAATTCAAAAGTTTTTGTTAAAACTCTAGAATCCTTGCATTTATCCCATACAAGGGAAGATTTATAACCTTAATCACCTTAAATTACCATAATTTATGATTTAATATAATAGAAATGGGAATATTATAGGTATATTTATATTATAAAATGATGTAGTGGGGATGATACATGTTTCTTAACACATTAAAATTATTTTTATCAACTGAAAGGATTTGAAATTTTCACACATTGTCATCCCTTGATTTTCAATGATTGGATATTTATGGGTTGAATAGAATTATTCAGGATTTATATATTCTTATAAGATTAATTAATATTTTAAAATTTATTAATAATAGATATTTCATTCTTTATGGAATACTCCAACTTATGAGCCTCTTTTAATTAGTATGTTCATAATTTCAAGCCTTACATTCTAATATAGTAAACCCTTACATTATATTTTTACTCTTTCATCACTAAAAATTTCGTGTCACTTAAGGTCGATGGTGATTTTACTCTATTTATCAATTTTACTAAAAAATGGTAATACATTTTGTAGCTACATACCCAACATTGTAATACCTCTAACACACCTTTTTATCCTTTGAAAATCCCTTTTTCGGTATCGTTTATTACTCTTCATCTTGGATGTCTAATTCCATTCCATCCCCACTATCCTTATCATGGATTATCTCTTTCATTTTGGATTCCAGGTTTCTTCCATTTACACTGATGTTTATGACCATACTGTAATGGTCCTTGATGTGGCCTTTTATTCCTTAATTGAACCACATCTTCTCTATATGTTAATAGATCTTATTATATTTATCTATTGAATTATTTTCTACATACCTATTCTTTGATTTATAATAATTATATCCCATAGAAATACTTTTCTATTTCATTTAAATAGTTTTATATTGATGTTTTTATTTCTTCTCTTCATTATATGAATGATACGTTACGTGGTTGTAATAAAATCAATTGTAGGAGTGACCAAAAGTCAACAAATTTTTTACAAATTCTTTAAGTGATTGAAATCTATTCTTTAAGGGTCGACCTTATACATTTTGTAATATTTCTATTTTTCTAGTATATTTTCTTCAAACATAATTTTTTTTCCAATATTCATTCCTTTTATTCATGAAAATACTCTCATAATATTTCATAAATCCATGATCTTCTCTATAATACTCCAACAACCTTAACATCTTACAATAAGTCTATTTATATTTTCATTATATGTTGTCATTCTATATTGTATTATATTCCTTTTTTAGATATTTTGATAAACCATTTCACTTATATTTGTGGGAATATATTTAGAAACATTCCAAACTCCATTGATAATACATTTTATGGTTTCTATTAATTTTTACACCATGAAATTTACATCCCGAAAAAATATTTAGTTTCAAATTAATGAATTGGGTTTTATTATAACATTTTGGATGTGCTCATGGTGGAGTCTTATCTATATGATATAAATAACATGATTTATTATTTTATTCTTATTTAACTCTGGAGTCTTATATAATATTTTTTGTGGTAGATTATTAGATCAGAACTGATTGTAAAGGAATTTATTTTTTAGATTCTTAATTACCCAATCTAACATTCAAATAAAACAATTTCGGATTGAGTGCATTATTTTTTTCCCAATTGGATATCAATATATCTTTAAATGAAATCATATTCTTTACAACATGATCATTGTGAATATTTTATATGTAATTTAAATTACTATCCAACTAATTTATCCATTCTATTTTTTTCATCCAACTATTCACTTTTGAAAGTCTAAAAGACATTATGATGTTTTTCAAACATGGATAAACTATTTATGAAAATATAAAACTCTTATTTCTCAAATAAAAACTATTCAATGATTTATCATTTTTTGGATATAATTCAATTAAAAGGGTTAAAAATTATACTCTAAATTTAATATGCCTTATGAGACAGTCATTTCAACTCATTTTGAATGCCAATGATTCTTCCTATGCATCTATTTTTAAATCCAATTTTATAACCCGATCCTGAAAATACCTGAGGATTCTATATATATATATCGACATGTAAACATGGATATTATTTATTTAGTCTTTAATGTCAGTTTAGTTTTGTATCTAAAATTCAATACAAATTGACTCAATTAGTATGACTTATTTATTTGATGATTTAAAAAAAATAAATTAAATGAATGACTCGAAACTTGACTATATTTTTTAAGGTTATATTTCCCTTTAAATTTTTTACAATTTAAAAGCTTCATGTTTTACATATTTGTCTACTTTCTTAGAATGTTTCTTTAATCCTCTTCTTTAGATGAAATATTCTGGATATATATTTTACCATTTAAGGATATTTTAAAATAAAATCAAATATTCCTTTCTAATATATCTAGTAAAATAGCTATGAATTTTTTTTACAAGTTACTAATTTATTTTACTTGGATATCAATTTTGATAAAACCCAAGATACAATTAAAAGTAAAATATTATATGATAATACTTATTATACTCAATTTTCTATAGATAAATACCTCAGATGTGGTTTGATGAATTAGTTGTTATGATTGTTTT
This sequence comes from Viscum album, assembly GCA_963277665.1. Taxonomy (NCBI): domain Eukaryota; kingdom Viridiplantae; phylum Streptophyta; class Magnoliopsida; order Santalales; family Viscaceae; genus Viscum; species Viscum album. The sequence continues at coordinate 1,264,837,196 of OY728129.1, read as the reverse complement.
TTATAAATATCATTTTTTATTCAATCATTTAAATCCCTTTTGAACATAGACATATATTTTATCTTAAAAAAGTGGAATATTTTGATATTCATCCTAACATAAATATTTATTAAATAAAATTTATGAAGGTATTTTGGCTCGTGTATTTTTGAAAGATTCATAACCTCTTAAGTGTCATAGAACATTTCATGATCCAGATATCTATATCATGGATTCTACAATACATATCATTTTTTAAATACAAGTGGTGTTGGAACGATAACATTCTAAACCAATGGAATGCCAAATTATAATGGTGTGAGATCAATATATTTTAAAATTTAATAATGCAACAACCAAACAAACATTTTTATAATGTAATCCAACATATTTATTTTCACCCATTTATTCTCCTCTTAATGTAGATCATAATCATTTAAGGGATATCACAACAACAAAAATACTAAACTACTTCCTCAATATAGTGAATCCTTGATTACCTATAATAATTCAATAAAAAACATAAACAAATTGACCCCAAATTTGTATAGATTCTAGTTATTCTGATTAATGTTTTTGAAAAGAATCTTCAATCTACATTTATAAGACCCATAAAATTATTATTGGGAATGAAAATATACCATACTTAACTAAACATCATTATGAAGAAATATTTCTCATTTGAACCATATTTTTCATCTTCATTGACACCTTGATGATCATTCCAATCTTATATAGTTTCATATTATAAGCCTTTTATTCACAATATATTGCATCAGGTTCTAATAAATCTTTCTTTATTCAAATTAACATGTTATCTGCAAAAAAATAACTTGATCACATTCCTAAAATGGTGAAACACGCATATTTTTCTATTCATACCTAAAAAATATTCTCATATTCTCACATGCATGAGTAGTTGCAATAAGTGATATCTTTTTTTTGAATAACCCCAATGAATAGGGTGATTTATAAAAGTATCCTAATGTGATAAAAAATATTATATTCTAAAAATTTGTTAACTCACATGAGTTAACTTTTAATTTTTTATCAGGTTAAATGTTATTCAAAAAAACCCTTAATAAATTAATTATTTATGGCTAAATATATTTGGAATTTATTATAATATAAGCACAGATATGACATTATAGAATTTTACCACTGTTAAAATCCAATGATCACCCTCACTAGTGGTATGAGTGTCATTGAAAACGAATATCATATGATATGACACATTCTCTTATTGCGCGATAACATCACATGAGTTTTTATATAGAACATAGGTTGTTTAGGGACCTAATTTTTTGATACATTATTTGTAACATAATTCTTTAAAAATATTACATTTATAAAAATAAAATATCATTTGATTTTATTAAATTTGAAAATAGGTATATAATTTATGAATAATATAAGGAAAACACAATGATAATTTTCTTTTTATTCTATTGAAAATGCATTATTATTCTATCGTATATCACCATAAATAATGTGATTTCATGGAGACTAAAATAAATAAAAAAGGCATGAATAAATATCACTAAGGGAAAAAGGAATGGAACACAAGATCTCATTTTAGATAAAGAATAACACATTACATGAAAAAATAATAATAGTTATATTATTCTTAACATGCAATTGTAGAAACAAAATAGAAATGTGACACTTATAAGCATATCACCATGGATCAATACCAACCTTTCTGAGAACATAATGCCACAATCATTCTCCATTGTATCATATATCATATCATATCTCGATATTAATTCTTTACCAAATGCATTGGAGAACTATTTGTGTGCAAATGTCTAATATCTTATTTCATTAATTCCACATAGATCTTAATTAAATTCTTCAATAAAACATTATTAATAAAAAATAGGTTTCATATAAAATCATTGAGTATATAAGTGTTTAATGATTGAAAATATTTACCATTTTGACACTAAAGATGGGAATATGAGTTTCATACATGGTAATCACCAATAAACTAATTATAATTACATCCATCTCAAAACAATTTAATTAAAATAATTTTGGGTATTCACAACATTAAAATTCGCTGCATGAAATAAAAAAGGATACTTTTTTTCCCATAACGAGTTTAAAATGTCATTATCAAATGGAGCTTAATGAGATAGAATATAAACATATCATTGAACTAAAGAATTAGGATAAAAATGGAAGGATCAAAACTTTATGAGAATATAAAAACACTGAAATTAGAATACTAATAAAAGTGTAAGTGCTTTGATATAAAGGGAGAGGAAGAGAATCCCACACATATTGAGATAGATTCTTAAAGATTTTAGAGGGTCATACAGAACCTTAGAAACTCCAATGAGAGGCACTAGAGAGGTAAAAGGAATGTAACATAATTATTAATCTATTTGGAGTGAATAATATGAAGAGGATAGTGGGTATTTATAGATAATTTGGGAGGATTATTTATGAATTTTTAAAATATAGGCCTTGGATATCCAGGTGGAGGAAAATTGAAAACCATTAGCTTACATATGGTTTTAGATCATAGTTTGACAAACTAAAAAGTTAGTTTTTGAAATATTTGATTTTTCTAAATTAACGTAATCATTTTAAATGACATTTTTCATGAGAAATTAATATTCCTCCCAAATAATATTTCTAAAAACTAATAAAATTTTAGACATTAGAAATTTCATTTTAGGTTTTCTAATTTATATAAAATAATTATATTAAGATATAGAGAAAAAATAATTTATTTTCAGTAATGTATTATTTTTTTAAATTATTACTTCTATATAAAATATTTATATTTTGATAAAACTAATTGAAAATAAAAAAACATTATTTTTAAAATTAAAATATTTTAAAATATTATCCAAATTTCACCCCAACCTATTTAAAATACGGTGATTTACTATATAATGTTTATTTCATAAGAATAATTTTATAAATATGATAATTTTATAATCTAAATAAATAACATTATTTATTAAAAAATAATATTTTTTATGAAATAGTCAACATTGTGACCCTTAAAAATTACATAAGACATTATAAAATTATATTATATTTTTTATTAAAAATATGTTTTATATGACTTTTTAATTAAAAAAATTGCAACAATATGGCCTCACTGACAACACAAACACCCTTCCATGACATATCCATATGATGTTGGCCAACCAGGTACGACCAATTTCCCCGCAGACATGTAGTTCCCGACCTAGGGACCACACATGTTACCAAACGTGTAATCAAACTAATGATTTTACACATAGGGAAAAAAATTTCTCTTAATTATTCTTTTTCCTCACTCACAAATACCTTGGGAAAATTCACAAAAGGTCACCAATACAGATCACTAATCCAAGACAAGCATACTTAATTATAGAGTTCTAATCAAGTGGGCTCTTGAAATGAAATGTTCTCTTATTTAAATTATTCATATATGTTTGTAATCTGGCCTTTCATAATTATGGGTTGTAACATTAACCCCCCTAGAACACAACTTCCATGGTTTGGACCCCACATGTTATCTTAGATAGTACATCACACTTATGGATTGGTTTTACACTAATATGTAATGTAATAACTCGGCATAGTTAATGGAATATACAACCCACCTTAAAATTGTCATCATGTCCTAGCCCACCAGGCACCATCGGTTTCCCAACGAACATGTGTTCACTTAATTGGGGGCACACCCAATTCCCTGAATGAGTCATCATTCTAATTAAAATCCCCCCTTTTCAACACATGTTCTTTATAGTGTGATTGGTCCTCACATACACACAGATAGGGAAACATCATAAAATGTCACCCATTGAGATCACTAATCCATGCCAAGTATACTAAATTATAGAGTTCTAATGATGTAGGATCCCTAAAATAATGGTGTTCCATGTTGACATAAGTCACATAATTTATTCATTTAACCCTTTATCATTCTAGGTTGTCAAAAAAAGTTTAGAACAATACAATTTATCATAAGATTGAATATATTTTATAAAAATACAATTTTATTTTATTTATATCAAAATACCTATTTATCATATAAATATTAGATTCACATATTTTTTCTGAATCAAATTATAATGAAATATAATTGAAGAAACCAAATTTTAATTTCTAAATACAAATGTAACCCCTTATTATAGTTTCATATTCCCTATGGGTAAAGTGAGAGATTGTGGTACTTTAATGGGGTGTCTTAACTAACTTCGAGCTAGTTGTGATCACATAGAACATGAATTTTTCTAATATATTAATCCAATCGAGCCTTAATTGGTTAATATCTACTTGGTGTTAGTCAAGGTATAATCCCATTTCTTCTAACTACCTCATATTTTCTAATAAATTTGTTTCAGAATGCTTGATGAAACTAGTTGAGCCCATTGTTTCTCCCTTATTTATAAACTATCATTAGTTATTGGCCTTTATTTGTTGTGACCTTAATAAAAAAATTATTACCAATCGTCATAATTCCCATTGGTCATCTTGAAAAATTATTATACGAACCAACGATCATAATGACAAAATACTAAGTAACAATTCCCAATGATCAGGTCAATATTCTTAAAAGTCATATTACAATTCCAATAATTATATTAACTTATATAGATAACTCTCAATTCCCTAAATCATTATTCAACTCAATTATCCTCATGGATATCAATTTCCAATATTTACATTTAATTAATAAATTTTATACTAAAATTTATTGTTTTATTTGCGGCTATAGTGATTATAGGGGATCAAGATGATCCAAATTTTAATATTCTTATAGTTATATTATTTTTAAATTTATTTACCCACTATAATATCATAAATTATCATGGATAATTTTATTATACTAATTTAATGTTCTATATTAAGAAATAAATCATAGTGGTTTTTATCGTTTTCATTTTTGTGCAGCTTATGTATGGCAGAGTATCATCTGTTAAAAAAGAGAATAAATTTTTCAAATTTAGGAAATTAAATTATCCTTTCATAACAAATTTCCTCATAAATATTTGTCCCTATCCCAATGAATAATTTGCGTATTTTTTCTTCAACGCTAATTCAATATCCTAAGTCACTGATTCAAAATTATGAATTCTAATCAAGATTTTCATATCATGGGTCTTCTTTTTCGAAAAAACATTTCCCTTTCATCATGAATCTCCATCGAGTATTATAAATATGTTAGGTCAGTCTATAGTTCAATATAATGTTTTTCCAGAAAATGTGTTGGGTTTGACATTTACTTTTATTACAGGGTCACCTGGAATAAATCATTGAAATTGGAAAGATTTGGTTATAGTGCTACCCGATAAGAACATGCTCTATAATCTTAGAAGTTAAAATGTAACGTGGAAATATTTTCACATTAATTATAAACAAAATGATATATTTCTATAGTTATAGTTAGGGGGATTCATTATCTACTACATTAATCTATTATTATTTATTTCGATTCTTAGTATATTTTTTTCAAATCTTAGTTTCCTTGATATGATTTATATCATTTGTATCTTCTCCATAGTTTAAATCACAATATCACTTCCCAAATATTTTCCTCCTCCATGTTCATTCCAACATAATAGATTTTGAATCCTATTTCTATATATTGCATCATTAGGATTCTTTTGAACAATTTAGTGAAAAATATTGTTATATGAGAATTCAACAAGTGAAATAAGTCAATCCCTAGTCCCATGAAAATAAATATAGCTATCTCAAAACAAGTCATCCAATATATGAGTAGTTTTATAATACACCCATTAGTTTTTGTATGATAGGATGTGATATGGTTTATATCTGTGTTAATATCTATTTCAAGGCTCCTCTAGAAGAAATATGTAAAACATTGATTGTAGTATGAAATAATTAAAAAATGATCCCCATGGTGTCTTACCACTTCATGAATATACAAATGAGATAGGGACACATTTAAGAAACCTTTTCATATGGTGATAAAATGAGAATACGTTGTTAATCGATGAACTTTTAAACATGTGGAATTATTTCCCTTAGATGACATAGAAAGTGATGTCATGAACCCCATCATGTTATTTTCCCACATCTGTACAACCATGAGTAGTGGTTGTGGTACTAATTTATGTATATATTACTCAACCTTAACATAATAAAATAGAAGCAAAATTGGATCATAATAAAAAATGTCCATTTTATAGTTATCCATCCCATAATGGTCTCTCCTAATATTATATATTGTTCTTCCAAAATGTATAATGAATATAAATACAAGATATTCATCGATCATATATTTATTTAAAATTGAATCAATCAAGAAAAAAAGTTTTATGTCAATCATTAGTACCCCCCTTATTCTATGTATATCATAGAAATCTTCCCATATATATATATTTTATCCTATTTTGTAACAAAGGATCTTCAAATTTGAATTTCTTGATCTTCACTAGAAAATATGGTTTTCAAATAATTTGGGATAGTAATGATATTCTTATTTCACATATAACTTCATTGGAAATATATAACATGTCTTTCATGAATGTGCCTCATTCAGTCCTCATCATCACAAGAGATCTGAGGTTATTCCTATCGAACAATTTATTTTTTTATTTTACTAGGTGATAATGGATAAAAAAACATAGTCCATATCAATATCTGGTAATCTCATTCATATATTTTCTAGTTCATTTTGTGTGAGTATATACTTTAGAATCTGGTAGAGAGTGTATATATTCAAATCACTCCTAAATACATTGTCTATATTCCTTTAATAAAATAATAACTACAACTAAATTAAAATGTTGAGTAGGATTGTTCTTTTTAGGATATTATGACTATTTCAATGTATATAAAATCACTTTTATATTTTTAAGGAGTAAACATACATGTAAATTCAAGGATACATCACTATAAATGAAAAATCCTCACATAGTTGATGGAAAAGTGATAAAAAATTATCTAACCAACAACTCATTCTATTCTTGGAAACATTCATCACACTAATTTATCTATAAAAATTTAAATCCTTATTGAGTTATCGTGGTTAATTGATTTCAAACAAAACTTTTTTCACTTTACTTATATTGTATCCCACTAGTCCAAAGAAAATTATAATATAAGTTATAATTGTATGGAATAGATACCATTCTTTCAAAATTTATTTTTTTATATTCTTTTAGATTCCATCAGTAGTCATGTTTTTCCCCATGAATGTGGCTTCTTCAAAATCAGACATAAAATTAATAAATATAATAAAAAAACCTCACATTGATTAGTGTTATTAATACGATACATATATAAGCTTATTCCTCATTTTGAATTTTGTTATATATCATAATACCATTAATAAACTATACCAAACAATTATTCTGGAAACCCCTAAAGTCTCAATTTAAAAATCCCATTAACATTTCATGAGAAAGAGTCAATCAAAAGGGAATAAAAAATTCATAATCTACAAATATTGTATAGAGGGTAGTCTATAAGATATAATATTTCATCACCATCAACAGAAAATACCATTATTATATTTCAAACATGGAGAATAACAAGGCCTCATTAAGTTGTTTGAACAAATCATAAATCCTTATAAGATGGTATTTATTCATAAATATATTACATTTATGTAAAATATAATGATTTCAATGCCGCAATTATCATTCCTTCTTCTTTAAAATTTCAATTTTTCCCCCAAGGAGATACACATGGTGAAATACAATTCTCCCCAAAAGAACCTGATGTTGCTTCATTTTTTCCACTAACTCGGCAAATTCCATTTTTTATAGGGTGTTTAATATGGGATGGGATTCATACTTTAGTTCAATTGAGAAATCTACATCTATTTCTCTGAATGGTCTTGTTAACTATAAAAAAATCAATGTATTCCCAAAAAATGTGTATATCTCTTGTATATATAATTTCTACATCTTCTTCTTCTTTTTATCAAATATTTTCAATAAAGAAGGTAATATGTTGCCATTTGTTTGAAAAACTCATACTATCATACCATATATTTAATTAAAACAACGTCTTATCACATTAAGAAAACTGAAATTTCATTACTTATAATTTTTTTTAAAATATTATACATTAATAAACACAATATCCCATGTATTATATCTAATTTCAATCATCTCGAGTTTCTATAAAAGAACTATTCAATACTATTTTAAATAATTCAGTGTTTGTAAAAATAATTAATTTTTTTAAAATGAATATTAAAAATATTAATTATGATATATTAATTAAAATTTATTGAATTGGATTTGATATTAAATAAAATTGTAAATATTTATTTTATAAACATGGTTCTATTTAGATTAAAATGATATATTAATACTTGATTTTTTTAAATGAACTAAATATTTATTTAAGAGAATTATAATATTTTTATAAAAAATTATTTTCAGTTACATTTAATACTTATAACATTTAAGAAACAATTTTACAAACTACAATTTAATATAATGTGATTTAAATATATGAAATAAATGAGGTTATAAAAATAGTAATACATATAATTTATGAATTTATTGTGAATTTTTAAAATCAAGAAATTTTATTATTAATTATATATTATTTTAAAAGAATAAATATTAATAAAATTTATTGAAAATAAAAATGGTAATGTATAAATAATTTAAACATAATTACTTTTAAAATTAAGAATTAAATATATTATAACTACATGCATTGTTTTATTCATTATATACGAATACAACATATTAAAGAAACTATCTAATTGATAATCATAGTAAAAGTTAATTTATTTACAATAAATAATCTTTTTTGCATTAAAAAATGAATTTTATGTTATAATGTTTTATAATTATATTAAAAATACGAAATTATATGAAAATTGTGATTTTGAATTATGAAATATATATTTTCAAAATTATGAAAATCTGTTTTATAATACATTGAAATTATAAATATATTATTAAATATAATTAAGATAAATATTTTATTATAAAATTTAATTTCAATTATATATCAATGAAATACAATTTATATTAGATATCAGATATTATATGTGAATTCTAATTTCTAAAAAAATGGAATTTAATAAAAAAATGATAAATAGTATTTAAAAAATTAAAAATGTGATATGAATTTCGAAATGAGGATAAATCCAAATTTTTAGAAAATTAATTGTAAGGTATTGGGAGAGTTTGACATGAAGCAGAGGAGGAGGCCAGGAGAAGTCAACAGACACAACCTGGTTCATCTACATGATGAATCAATCATGAATCAAACACCATATGTAGACCTTAGCTCGATCGAGGAGATTCATGTACGAGTTTCATTTCATATCTTTTTGAGTACTAGAAACTTTTTGAAAATGAGTCCTAATAACATGAAGTTGAGTGGTATCAACTGATAGATGAGGTTCTAGTAGAATTGATATCTCCTCACCATCATCGTCCTATTCTAGGATTTTCTGATCTATAGTTATCTATTTGAATCTTTACTAGGTTATTAAATTTACATTTTTTATTTATTTTTTTATCTTCAAAAGACATTATATATTATATATTATATGTCTTTTTAGAGTTATTGTTCATCAATGATCACCATTTATTTCCTGTTTCTCTCATTCCTGTGTAATTTTATGGTTTGATCATGGTATTTACTAGATTTGTGGTCCAATGAATTTGATTTTGGGACTATATGTCTCTAAATCATCATGATAAATCCATGAAATTAACTTATAATTTGAAAATAGTCATAATAAACTTTTTTTTGACATATATGAAATATTGACAAATTAATATAAATTATACCTCCTCATCTTGCACCTGAAGCATCGAGATAGAGGTCTATTTACATTATCCATCATTATAGAAGAATCAATCCACGATGATCTCTTTGAAATTTTCTAAATGCTAGATATCGTATATTTTAATATTTTAGAGTGAGTTTGGATTTATAATTTTTTTCTAGGTTGGGATAAATATGGAGCACTACATGCACAGTAATTCCCTTTTTCTGCATTTTCTAAAGAGGAAAAAGATAGTGGCCTTGTTTTATTTCATTTTATTTTTTCATTGAGAAAGGTTTGGCGAGGTAAGTGCCATATTCACCATTTTTTTCTCATTGGGTATGAGAGAAAAGTAGTTGAGGGATCTTGAAGAAGAACAAGTAGTCTACATGAGATATATTGTAATGTAATTTTTTTTATTTTTTTTATTTTACTTTGAAAATTATAATTCATTTAAAACATAATAATTATTTTTGATTATTTAATTATTGAAATGATTTTTTTTTCAAATGATTTTTTATTCTCTTTTAAAAGACCTGTATATTATTTACACATGAATAAAATTTGGTATGGAAGAAATATATTAGTAATTTATTCAAATATTTTTTTGTTTGTCATTTAAAAATCAAAATTTTATTTATTTTGTGGTTTATTTTCAAAATTTTATCATAAAGGATAATTTTTTTAATGATATTATTTGTTTCTTAAAATAAATTAAAAGGGAATAATAATATTTGATTAATTATTTATTCAAATTACACGAAGAGATTATTTATTCATTGTGTAAAGATATATTTTTGTCCGGGATCATATTATGCATATGATATGTATGAATATAATTTTTCAAGGCTGTTTGTTAGGTTTTTACCATATTATTTAAGGTTTTTTATTTTTATTTAACTGAAATTATTTTATATACTAATGTATTCTATTTTTTTAATTTTTTAAAACCTAATTATGAGAAATGGATAAAGATTATTATACATATATTTGACTATAAATTTTATGAATCATGATAATATTTTTCATACATATGAAATTTAAATAAATTATGAATCTATCTCAAGAGTTTTTATTTTCAATTTTTATGTTTATAATTTAGTAATTATATTTTTTAGAAAACAATTTTTGACATTATTAATTAATAACAATCGTTTTATGTGTGAACACCATTTATGAATTCATTAATGTCATTTAAAATATAATATATGGACATTAACTCTAATTTGTTACATTTCATGTATGTACCAGTTTAATTTTTATTGATTCATTGATTTATGCGTCGAAGTAAAAAATTAATTAATATTTTGCAGGTTCTATTCAATGTAGATGCTAATTACATTTTAATTAACATTCCACGTAATAAAAAAATTCTAATTAAGAAGATATTCAATTACATCATGTCTTTTTATGAATGTATATATAAATGTATACATAATTGTATATTAATGTAATAATGTTTCCATGTTTTTAGAGATAAAACTCAAGTGATAGTATATATATGTAAGGAAGATAAAAATGATTTTATAAAATCCAGAACAAGAATTAGGTAACTATGGTATGGAATTAGGTAGTGAACCCATCCTTTGATAAGAAGTTAAGACCAAGATAACATTTGATGTTTCATGCGACCATAGTGTTTTTTTAAAAGCATTCATATTGTATTCCAAAAAATCACATGATTATTTCTAAAGCATTTGTAACATAATTAACTTTATGTATTAATGTATTTTCATATGTGTTAGACTTTTAAATATTATTTTCATGATATTTCTAAAATAATTTAAAGGTCATTTCTCTAATGTTTTTTTTTCAAATGATGTTTTCTTAAAAGGGGTTTCACTATGTTATATAACATGTTACTAGAAAATTTATTTATCATACTATGTTTGAATTTTTTTTCATAGATATCATAGATTTTTTAGAATGACTGTCTTCTCTTTGGGTTCAGCACACTCATGAAAATGAAGATATTTATATTTTATTTTTGTTAAACTTGGAAAATACGTAACCTCATTCATAATTCTATATATTCTAGATGAGAAAAAGGACTCGTATTGTATTAAGTACTGTGTAATTTTCGGTGGATTTTATAAAAAAAATTATCGAAAATTTTTATTTGTTGAATATAGAATCATATATTTGGGGTGTTATAGAATTCCATTACAAGAATGAGCATAGTTTTTTCGAGAGATTTTACTCCCAAAATTTTATAGGGTAATCACAATGTTTCAATAGTTTATATATATATATATATCGAAATAATTATAACTAATAACTCCACCACAAGTTGTTTAGGGATTAACAAGATGTTATTTCCAAATATTAATTTAAAAATAATGTGTAGAACCGGATTTTTTTTTCTATTATTTGTTGTATGATGAGTTTACTAATGAAAACATTAGTTGGATCCTTAGATAAAGCCTCCATGATTGGATAAGAAAAAAAATTCTTCCATGACATTTTTAGGGACTGATGGTAGTTTTCCTCTATTATCATCTCATTTTTAAATTGATTTCTGAATTTTTGATTCTCGAAAACATGAATCATCAAATGAATGGTGTTAATTTAAATATCATTCATTTCTAATTATAATTAAGATGGTGATGATTTATATCCCCATGATGGTTTTGATATATGTGGACATATCATTCACACTTGTATCACATTCCACTTCTTTATAAATAATTCCATGAATGATTCACCCAAAAAGTATTAAATATAGATAGTTATTTATTCATTACATCTCTTATATGATTGAAATTCATTCATAAATTTCGATTTATTATTACCATGTTTTCATTATCTCCAAGAGTCCTTAGGGAAACTCCAAAGACCATTTTACCTCTATGAGAGGATCAGTATTTTTTCTTTGCAACCCTAAAAGAATCTAAATTATAAAAAATTACATTTAGGGGGTCTCAATAAACAATGGAACAATTAAATATTAAATTCATAATCATTTATAATTCTTAATGTGTAACATTAATTCCAAGTGATGTATATCTCATAATACCACACTGATTAATTTTTCCATTTTTAAAACATATATAATTCACTCTATATCTTGGTTTATATTGTATGTTAAAAATACTTACTAATGAAATTATTTTTTAATTTATTCATATTAAATGGTTTCCACAATAATCCCTTGACATTGTGTTCTTGGCCAGTTTGAACCACTGATCAACTTCTCTCTCTTTCTGAAATATTTCTAACACAACATTATCTTATTTAGAAAAATTGAGTACTAAAAATATTTTCAATAGTGCTGATCCATTATTCTCTATAATAAATGCATAAATGTTTCTAGTAAAAACACTTGGTCATTGACACATCAAGAATTCTTCTACTAGTTGATCTATCCTTGGTGAAATAGATGCTCCACATGGTGTGGGATTTTGATCATGACCCAAGATAACTACTTCATCATCATACTGATTTTTTTACTGCAGATTCTTTAATATTTAGCAGACCATTTTTTACTTTTCCATCACATTTATTATTTACATGATTCCTTATATTATTTCAATTTATAATAATAAATCCTAATTGATTATTTTTTAAATATTTTAAATCTTACAACAAAAAATCTAAAGAAAATATTAATACTAATATTTTCATATGCTTCCATGATAGTGTACTTCAATATTATTTTGTCATTTTATATATTTCTAATATAAATGTCAAGAAAAAACATGATATTTGCCAAATAATATCTCATAATGGTGTAAACAAATGTGAGAAATAGTTCGTATTTTCTATAAACCATGAAAAAATTGAGTTAATAACCAATATACCCTTTTTGGGTTACTACTTTTATGTAAAATTATTCCAAATCCGGATCAATTTGCAGTGTCCTAATGGGGATTTATTTTCCTCGAAATGAATAACTCTATACATTAATTTTTTATTGTTTTTCCCTATATTTAGTAATATCCCTAAGGTTCCTACTATGGGTTTCTAATCCTATTTCATACATATAACTAATTCATAACTTTAATATCAACTTTTGTAAACGAAATTTCAAATATATGATTTTTAACATAAATCCACAACCTAATATTACAATAAAATATACAAAATAAATTTTTAGTTTTAGTGTCTTTAAGGAAAATGGAATATAATATATGAATTACATAAGTCAATTATTAGTTTAAAAAATATTTAATCCCCTTTAAATATATGTTAATTATTCTATCCATGGTCACTTCATTATAAGAGAATTTTTGGGTACATGCATCAACTGAAATGGGTGACCATAAGGACATTCAAGGGATAAACAATAGAAATAGAACATGAGAAATCCTCAAGGATATCAAAAGATACATAATATTAGAGGATAATCATAAGTATCTGATACAAAACGTTAGAATGAGGAAACAATATAAAAATTATGCATTCATAATAATATCATCAAGGTTCAATACAATGGTTTCAAAAAACACATTTACATGTTTATTCACCAATTTATCATTAAACATGTCATATATAGAGAATTATTCATTGCACTATTCCTTAGATAACTATCAAAGATCCCCATTAATGAATCATAATTTGTATTTTCCAGATGGATCATAAAAAATTTCATCAATAATCCATAGATAATGAATATTGGGTTTCATTTAAAATAATTGATTTTATAAGAAATTAATGAATTTAAATTTAATTAATTTGAAAAAAAAGACAGGGTTATAGGTTTCACTAATATTAATCCAAAATAAATGAATTATAATGACATATATTTTAATAATATTTAATAAAAAATTGGATGTGTATTAAAAATTTTAAAAATTGGTATGTTAAATAAAATGAAAATTCTGATAGTGTAAAATGAATACAATTTGTTTATATAAGAGGATTAATGAGAGGGAATAGAAGAATAAATTTGAAATTTGTATATTAGTATATTAAGGAAAGGATCAAAAGTTAATGAGAACAAAATAATGTTTAAATTATAAGACCAACTATAATGGAAGTTCATATATAAAAATGGAGAGGAAGAGAACCACTTACCTTGTGAGATAATTTCTTAATGTTCGAGGAAAGTTTTCAGGAACCATATAAACCCCTTTGAGAGGATATATAGACATAAAATTATTTTAAATTTTTAATAATGGATTGTTACAGAAATAAATGGGAGTGGTTGGTTGGTATTTTTTGGATGTTTTGGAGGATTGTTCATAATTTTTTTAAATATTGGACTTGGAATTCTAGGATCAAGAAAATGGAAATACATTGGATTGTAGATTGTCTTTTCTCATGTTTTATTTCCTTTAAAATGTGGTTCAATTTAAAAAAAATTTAGTCTGATAACCAATATTTAAAATTTCATACTTTTTTTGGCATGGGAAATGTTTTTTCCAAAAAATAATGGGTTTTAACTATAATTTGTATTTTAGAACTTTGGAAGTTATAAATGGGATATAAATGTAGTTTTAATTAATTATTATAAAAATATTTTAATATAATTAAATTTTCATGGTTATGGATGATTATTTTTTAGCTATTACATTGTTATAAAAAATTTATTAAATAATTAAACCTACTGAAAACCAAAAAAAAGAATTTTTACTATTCTGTAAAAAAATATGTAGTTTGTAAAATTCAAAAAATTAAAACCTAACATAATTACAATGCATAATTTACAATATAATATTTAATTTATCAAAATATTTTTTTAAATTAATATAATGTTATCATTTAAATAAAAAATATTATTAATCAAAATTAATAGTTTTTAACATCGAGTCATATTTCTAAAACTAAAAAATTACCTAGGTCATTTTAAACTTATATAATCATTAATATTTAAATAAAAAGTTTTTTATTATACTTTTTTATGAAAAAATCTAGACAACATAAATAAATCATAAAGGTGTACACATTTTCTAAAAAAGAAATTATGTTTTCTATGTATCAAAATGTCTATTTATAAAATTTATCATATATTAATGTTAATTTTTTAAATATAACAGAAATTAAATGGAATTTATGAAACCCAAATTTCATTTCCAAAAATATAATTACACTTTTATATTATTAAGGTATAGATACATAACCCATTATTAAATTGACATGAAACATAAGGCTATGGTGGGAAACGTGGGTACATTTATGGGGTGTATCAAAAAAAATAAACCTTTTGGTGATCTCCAAAAACTTGAAATTCTCCAATATTCAATTCCACTATAGAATTACATTTTGAATCTATCGTTGGTTTTTTTTTCATGAGAAAATGCTAGTGATTCTACCTCACAACAATGCTCTAAAAATGGGCATTAAAATGAATGATCATACTAGATAAGGTCATTATTTCACCTATTTCCATCTATTACATTCATACATTAACCATTATATATAATAATTTAAAGGTAATATTATTACCAATAGTAATTATTATAGATGATTGTTTTTAAATAATGGTCATATTGACCAATGATCAAGTTAAAATTCCTAATGATTATGATAGTATTCATAATGGTAATATAATTTGTCAAATGATAATATTACCTATTATAAATACCTCTTTGTTACATCACTCCTCATTCACATAAATTTACCTCATGGGTCTACATTTCTAAAATGTATATATGATTATTAATGTTTCATCTAATTTTGATTTTTTTTTCATTATTAAAGGGGATCAAGATGATCCAAATTTTATAATTATTATAATATTTTTTTTCTATTTATTTACCCATTGTTATATTTTTAAATTCTCATGTAAATTTTATTCTATAATTTTAATATTACGAATTTATGAAATAAATAATTTTTATTTTCATTATTAGTTTCTTTGTGTTGAATTTTTATGATATTATTGTATATATATAAAAAATCCATTTATAAATTTTTTTTCTGTTAATGGTTGAGTGTGTACACAACATCAACAACACAACACCATTATTTCATTATTCTTCTTCTCAGACATGTCACATTATAAATTATTTATATCATGTTAAATAGGTTGAGATTAGAATCCTCAACAAATGAATTATTCATAAAAAATTTATAAATTAATTTCAGTACATTTGTGGTGGTATACATTTAATTATATTTTTTTTCTTGTTCTCCCTATGTATACAGATTAATTACTTAACCACTCATAAATTGAATAAAATTTATTCTATGATGGTTTTTTATTTTAATATCATCCCATGAATTATCAAATTTAACAGCAGTACAAATTTCATAACTATATATTGATTTTTCAACAAGAATAATCATATATTTTTTTCTCTGCCAAATATTTTATATGGAATATTATATCTTATGATTTTCACCGAGCATTCTACATGAAATATTATTATTTAATTTCCCTTATAAATAGATTGTTTCTCATATATGAAACAAAACTATTCTACCCATTTTAAATTTATCCATTATCAAATTTTTTAAAACTCAAATGTCATATGGGTTTAAAAATTGTGTTATGGGTGGATCTAGAAATCATTTCAATTATGTATTTGAAAAATATCATACGTGTAGAAAGAAATCATATATGTATAGAAAAGGACATTTCCATTTTTTAGATCAATAAATACTCTATGTGTGGATTAGTTTCCTCACGCACATGGACAATTCCTTATTATCTAGCCAGAATATCTTCCACAATGATCAAATGTATTATTCATTGGATAATAACATTGACAGCTGTCCAATACTCACATGGAGAATAATAATTCCATATTTCTAATAAAAAACTA
This sequence comes from Viscum album, assembly GCA_963277665.1. Lineage (NCBI taxonomy): Eukaryota > Viridiplantae > Streptophyta > Magnoliopsida > Santalales > Viscaceae > Viscum > Viscum album. The sequence continues at coordinate 1,264,819,784 of OY728129.1, read as the reverse complement.
TTTATATAAACAAATAATCCCTAGGATATCTCATATATACAAAATTACATAAGAATATTTCTTTACAAGTCTAGGAATTATTATAATATTTCAAAACAGTTTTAAGTGTGTTTTATAGACAAGAAGAAAAATAAATATGCTTGGTATAATAATTTCCTAGACTCTTATATATTCTAAATTTTATTTTATTTCCAATAATTATAAATCAACATCCAAGAGGTATAAAACACATAACACAAGAGTTGATTTATTTAAAACACAAAGTATTGATTCTCCATCATTTACTAGCTCTACACAATAGTTTAAAATAGGTCAACACTTGCTAATTAAAACTTATAGAACATATATAATAAATGATTAGTAGTCGTCTTCTCATTTAACAATTCATTTAAAATTATACCATTGTTTGAAATTATTCTCCAAGCATTGATAGTTTTATTTTGATTTTCTTAAATGATAAATAACCACCCAACTATTTGGATTCACTTTGATTCTATCCATCTATGTATTCAAGGGTTCTGTTTTCATTACTAGAAAATCCATCTATAACTAATTTAGTTTTTATTCCCATATTAAATCACATACAACATTGAATGTTCAATGTAATTTATGAAAATATTGTCTCTCACTCACTAAAAAATATTAATTATCATCGTCATAAATATAAGTGAAATTAAAGAAAATCTGAAAATTCATATTGAAATTTCATAAAAATACAATCAATTCATTTTTTATGAATAATACAAGGTTCCCAAAACACATTTATAAGGACTAATTAAAATCATTTAAATTTACATTTCAATGTAAAACAAAAAAAAACTATTTTTATTTCTGTAATGAAATCCATTTTGAAACTATTACCTAATCATATATATTTCATTATAATTAAAAACTAAATCCAGTATAACTATAAACATTCTTTATTTAAAACAATTATCATATTTTGAAATCTTGAAATTCCCATTAATTTTAACTAATTTTAGAAAACTTCATATAAAAGTTAAACATTAAATAAATTAAAAATTCTGAGAACACCTATTAGTAATATATTAATATAAAATTATATTAAATGAAATCATTATATTTTAGTCTCTAAATAAAAAAACCTCTAACATATATCCCTAAACATTGGAGGAAAACATATCAAAATATATCATGAAATGTTCAATGAACTATATTAAAACCACTACCAATTCGATAAAAAATAATGTTTCATTTGGGTCATGAAATCATTCCAAAAAATTTGTGGCGCATGGAAAGAAATATCAAATATCATTCCTCATCCTGAATGTATATTTTTAATACACCTTGCCACATAAAAATAAATGAACATGATTCGTAATAATGGGTTATATGACACTAATAAAAAATATAAATCATTGAAAATTGATATTCCAACATAAAAAGTGATATATATGTTTTTATTAGTTAATTTTCAAGATTAGACAAACCTACATCCTCCTAGAATAGATTTATTTTACCATTAAGGGTGATTTTTTATTTTATTCCATTACATGTGGTTAAGGTTCAATAAATTTGATATTACAAATGTTATGGAAGTGGGTTATTGAAATTATTTATGATGGTGTTTGAAGATTAACTTGAGTCACTTGAAATGATTTTAAGAAGTTTGGTGTTGATTGGATGAAATTTTAGAAGGTTAGAATTCATATTACTGAACAAATTTGAGTTTTACTTGCGATATATGAATAAATAAATGATATATAAAAATAATTCAATGAAAACCTTAAGGTGAATAAGAGTAACATTGGTTTTATAAATTCTATATAACATTAACTGACTCTCATATAATATTTAGTTGAGGATACATATGATAAATTATATGATTTATGACATTTTATATGAGTAATATTTAGTTTAATAATAATAAATGGTGTGATAATTTAACTAAACATGAGTGACCCTAAATATGTGTAAGTGTATCACATAAATTTTGAAGTGAATGTAAGATTAACTGATATTATGTTTGAATAAATTGATGCTCCATAGGATTAAATATAAGTGGTTCTTTGTTTTATATGTGTAATAAGAGTGTTTCTAGGAAGAGTTTAGTAGTTCAAAGGCTCTATAAGATTAAAACATTACCACATATGAATAAAACATATGATGCATAAAAATATTGTGATGTCTATAATGAAAGCACAAGAATATTTTTCATGTCTTATAAGATTAATATGTGTTATTAGGTGAATCATATGAAAAAAGAATAATATTTTCATTATTGATATTTTAGTCATAAAAATTTCAATGATTATAGGTGATCAATATATAAATAAAAAATTCATAGATATCCAATGGAGGATATTCATATATGATATGATACTTCTTAGTAAAATATTATTATATTCATGCATGAATGAGAATCTGTGAATAATAAATATGATTTTTTGGAATGTAAAAATAATTATAAGGAAAGAATGTTGGAGAATTAAATGAGGAAAAATATTGAATACTTAAAGTAAAATTTCGAAAAGACAATGTTTTAGGAAAATAAAGAGTTTCAAAATTATATCTGGGACACTTTTATGAAGATTGATATTTCAAGGATTTAAATATTGCTGATTGAACCAATTTAATGTTTAATTATAATGATGCTAGTTTTGATGGTAATTTATACAATTTGAATATTGGAATATTTTACATTGTAGTATTTTGACAATCATTAAACATGATGAATTTATGAAAGAATAGATAATAATTGAGAGGATAGTAAAATAATTCTACTGAAAAAGATATATTGGATACAAAAAATAATAAATCTAAATTATATTAGTTATCAATCATTATTAGGGATAATTTTTTAGTTTTTTTTCATCTATTGAAATATATTCAATGAATAATAAAACATGGATGATAATTAAGGAGAATGTGACAGCTCAACTGAAGATAGTGACTGTTAAGGCCATTAATGAAGGAAATATTTAGACCAGTAGCTATATAAGAATCCCATATATTATGACACTATAAATGTGGGTATTTATTGGATAAGGTAATAAGAATATAGGATTCTTATGATTTCCTTAATTATTAATAATTAAAAAATGTTTAAACTCATGTTTTACATAGTGTTTCATTCTAAGGGATATTCATCGAACTATTTTGGTATGATAGAATTTACATGTCTATAAGTCATGTATTGGAATGATAGGTGTCTAAAATCTATAGGTATATATGTTATATGTTATTAATATGAGTTTTAGATGATGAACTGAATTTTTTTTAGAAGATTATATATGAATAAAGATGCACATTTATATGATATTATGAAGAGAAAATGGGAGGAAAATTCACTACCAGAAGATGAATAATGGTTTTTTGCTTTTTTAAATTTTGAATTTTAATCCTTGAGAAATATTTTTGAATTTTATAAAGAAATCCACACATTTTAGTCTTTAGGGTGATACATAAGAGTAATTTGGGTATTCTAGATCATTAGATAGGGTTCATTTTCTCATAAGTAAGAGTTAATATTATGAAAAGGTAATGTGTCAAAGGGTTATTTCTAATCCCATTATAATATTTATGGGTGACACATAAGGGTCACTCCAGTTCTGATTTGAAATAGGTTTATAAAATCAGAAGTCATTGAATGAAATGACTGATATCTAATGTAAAACCCTTTGATTTTTTGGTTTTTTCTCCCTATCTCTCTATAAATTATTACTATAAATTCTAATACCTTCTACACAAAATATATGAAACCAAAAAAATTTAATCTTACATTATAAATAGATCTATATAAAAATACTAAAAAAAGAAAACCATTAAAATGTATTAAATTTGAAGGATAAAAAATTTATAATAGATAATATTGAAAATGGTTATTTTAATAAAAAATTATTTTGTTATATATTGTATTTTATTTTCAAAACTAAATTTGAAAATTTAAAAGTTTTAATTTTATTAAATAAAAATCATTTTCGAATTCAGTTCAATAAAATTTATGTTTTATGGAATTTTCATTTTTTTTCTGAAATGAATGATTTTAGTAAAAAATTATGGATTTTGAAAAAATTATAATTTCTATTATTTAATAATTTTGAATATTTGTAATAGATGTTTATAAATCATATTATATAATAAAATATGTTTTTATGGAAAAAAATTTATTCATTATAATATATTATTTTAGCATTAAAATCATATATCTATCATTTTCAGAATTAAATAAAATGTGAGTTTAATAGATACTACAATCAATGTTTTCTCTGAAGAAAATATTATCAAGATGATATTCCATTTTATTATTCCATGAAAGAATAAAAATAGTTTTTTGATTATTATAATTTTATTGTCTCATTAAAATCATTTAAAATAAAAATATTATAGTATATAAAATTTTAAATCTACAAAAATTACTTCCCAGAAAACTATTATAATTCAATTATGTGTTTATTTTAAAAATAATATTTCCCAACTCAAGTGAATATATTAGATAATTTTATTTTATAATTTGAAACCATATGGTTCAAATTTGGTAAAAGGATTAATATAATTAAATTTTCATTAAATATGATTACTAGGTAAATTGTTTTTACCAAAATAAGAGTAAAATAATATAAAAGTTAATATGATAAAATAAAATAATCCATAAATCACTCTGTGTTTCCACCAAAATGGGGGTGGATTTTTGTTTAGAACATTAATCACATTCCCTACAATATTTTCCATTTTTATACACCGAATGTTGAATAGTAATTTACATTACTCAAAATGTAATGGTTACTACCAATAATATTGTCTCTTCAATTATAAAATTCCAATTGTCCACCAATTGAAGACTCGTATTACATTAAAATTTAACTTTGAAAAACTGGAATAGTTATCCTCCTAGAATACTATCCCACATTAAACATCATCATCTCTACATTATTGTGTTGAAAACCTTCATTTCAAAGGCCAATTCATTGAAAAACATTATTTCCAAAACATTAGTATCCAATTATTCTTAGTGTCTCTTTATTAATATTAACATTCATAAAATTGTACAAAATTATTAATATATTTAAATAATTACTATTATTATATATAGATGTCATTATATTTATTTCACAAAAAAATATTAAATCCTTTCCATCAACTATGAAACAATATGACATCAATCATCTATATGTGCGGATTACCGTCTCTACAAAGTGATGTTATTTTTTTCATCACCCCTCTAAAGAATTGTATCAATGATTGACCTAATGAATAATGGGTTTTCAATATAGAAAATAAAATTTATAATTACAATTTGTTTCATATACATTCATTTCATCCAATCATTGGAAAATTGGATCATTAATCAAGAGAACGCCGGACAACCGCCTCCATGAAAAATGATGTTCATTTCTCATTACTAACAATAGTGTCATTCTCATAGAATGGAATTTGTGAGCATATATGATTCCAGTACCATTTCTATGTTTTTTAATATGTCTAATTATCATTATCTAATAGAATTACCTTGTTCTTGGGTTTAACTGGTCATGGATCCGCAATCCCCTGGCCCTCTCCTCTTCGTCGCTCGCTCTCCCTCGCATCCTTCTCCGTTCTAGGGTTTCTGGCGTAATCCTTCTCTGCTCCTGGGTTCTTCTCTCAGTTTGTCTTCTTCGGCTCTCTCTGCCCCTTCCATGGCTTCTCCTAGGGTTCATCCCCCCCTTTTCTTTCGCTGCTGGATCGCTACCGGTCTTCCCTTGGTTCTGCTCCTCGCTTTGGCTTCGGCAAAGGCATTTCGGTTTCACCCTAGGGCACCGCTACCACTATCTGTCCTTGTGTTCCATTGCTCCCCTCTAGGTCGGATCTGAAGTTATGGAATCACATAGGTTTTGGGTTTGAGGTTCGGCGGCTGTGGGTCTACTCGGTGTCTTCCCCGTTTCCTCTTGCTCGTGTTCCCTCTAGGGTTTTATCCCCTTTTTTCAACTTTCTCTTTCGTTTCCTTCTTTCTGTCGTTTTTGTGTTCTCTGGATTCTTCGGTGTCGCTTATGAGTCTGTTGGGCGGCTGTCTCCGTCGGGGGTCTGAAGTTGAGTTCCATCGAGGTCTCTGCCCGCCCGCCCTGCACTGGCTCCAGGTCTCCTCCAAGCTTTCCGAGGCGGATTTGCGTGGGGGTCTTCCCGGTGCTTTGGGAGGTTGGTTCGAGCGGTCTCTAGCATCTCATGGTGGGTTCTTCTTTATGATTATATAGTTTTTTATATTAAATTTTTATTAACCACAATTCCCCTTCGAGTTAATTGATTTTTATTTTATGTCGGTGCTTTTACATCCCACCAATGTTCTCCTTTACCAAGTGGAAAATTAAAATTTCTAACCTCTTCTGATACTTATTTTACACTTAATTCATTTTAAGAATATGTTTTAACTGTCTTTTTAATGATGTGGGGTTTTTTGTAATGGAATATAGAAATAGTATAAATGTTTTTACATTTATGATCTTATATATTCTTTTATAATTCAAATTTTGACAAATGTTAATAATTGTGGCCTCTTTAATGGAAATTTTTTGAAATAATTTTCTATGAAGTATTATCATTATCTCAATAAAATGGTTTTTGGATTGTGGCTTTAAAATCATATCTTTTTAAGATGATATTAAGAATCTAGTTTTCATTGAAATTTATATTATGATTCCTGTACCATTTTTAAGGAAATTTTATACAATTATATAATGGATAACAAATCATTCTAGAAGTCATATTATAAAAACTCATTTTTGGAGAACATATTTTTGGTATCAAATTATCATGAATTATTTTATGTGAAACCTTTAGGAAATGTTTTGAAATCTATTTTCATTTCATGGATATTAAATGATAAGATGAATTATTTTATTTTATGTGGAACTCAGATATATGGATTATTTAGGGTGGGGTAATACATAAACCTTGAATAAATATTTTAAGGTTTCATATTACATGAGGTGATGAAATGTTTCATGAATAATATGAGGTAAGTTTCTTCCAAAACATTATAGGGTGAATGATATACGAGAAGTATTCATACCAATATTTTTTTTGAGAAAGAGAAATTAAAATATTTGTTTAAAAGATGTTTTGTGAACTTTATATTTAAATCATTTTCCATGTGACTTTTTATGCTTATCATTGTTCAAAATATCAATGTTTTTATCATGTTTTCGAAAATTTTGATAATACCTTTTATTTTTAGGAAATAAAATGTTTTCATTATTACACCATATTTTTTAAAAGTATTACACACCATTATATCATGATCAAATATTTTTTTATTAATGTGCAGTTGTAGTCACTTCATAAAATTGATTAATCATTAAATATATTTTTATGATATGATGTTTCACTATCAAGCATTACAATTACTATATGTGGTCTTATGATCACTAGTTAATATATTCATTTCGTCGACATGTCATCATTCGTGTTTGTGATATGATAATTTATGATATTATTTACCCTTACTGAGCATTTGAGCTCTCTCCTTAATTATTTCCAATATATTGGTTATAAATATGGTTATTTTAGATGATATATCTAGAAAAGTCTTTATATGTGTATGATAATGATGTATTATTTTAATGTTTGGAAAAACTAATTTCTATATATAAATAAAAAATCCATTTAACAATTAGTTCATTTGGTTGTGAGACTATTTGTGAGATACATTATTTAAATAACAACAATAATATATTATTTAAGATATGTTTAACTTATGAGAACAAATTTAGTACCATAGAATGTTATATATATATATATATCAGTTATTTTATAGATTATTCAAGAGAAATATCGTGAAATACCTATGGAAATTTCTAAATGATGAGCCTATGTATAGGGTAACATCTCAATGTTTTGGATATATAGAGATTTTGTTGTTATAATATAATGTATTTCCCTTCCCAGATAATATAATTGGATGCAAGTTATGGTATATATATACCTTGGGGTAATTACCCTATAGATGGTGTGTTGGTTATTAACATAACTAAGACCTGGTGAAAGAAAATGATTCTTATCTTAACATATTTATTGAAGCTCTCATTGGATATTATTTTTTTAATTACATTTTGTTTATAAAAATTTATAATGTATTTGAATATTTTTAAGAAGACCAGTTAGAATGATAACTATGTATAACTTTTACTGAAACCTTGAGATACAAAGGCTAATTTAAACTTGTAATTTATGAAATCCACCCTAAAAGAATATATTACCATTAATTTATAATCATTAGTTTAATTATACTCATTCCCAATAATTATTTAGTCAGTGTAATGGCTTGGATTTAAATGAATAGAGTTAATAACTGATGGAGTTGACTTGAAAGTTAACATTTTCATTAAAACAATAATCCCAATACAAGGAAACAAGTCATGGGGGTCTAAAGTAATTCAACCTCAAAGCATCATTTATGACAAACTTCAAACCTTCAGAAGGAAAAGACCCCAAATATAAGAATGAAGAAAAAGTACTGCTTGATGTTTCTGTCAACGCCATAAAGTCTGCCACCATGTTACCCTCCCTCCAGGTATGAGAGATCTCCATGAATGCCCTTATTATAGCTTGACATTGCCCGACTGTATAAATTATGCTCCATGGAATCCTACCTCTGTTTTGTAGTGCATTGAACATCACCAAGGAATCTGTTTCCACCAAAGACACCACCAAATCCCTGCACACACACATCCGCAAACGTGCTACCATAGCCCGAGCTTCGGCTTGAAGCGCATCGCCTCACCCAAACGAAGCAATAAACGCAGCATAAAAATAGCCATTCTGGTCACAGATGACGCCCCCTCCTCACATCTCCCCTCTAAGCAGCGAACCATCAAAATTAAGATTCAAACCATGTGCTAGTGGCTGCCACCTCACCCACTGCCCCTGGTAAGGAGGGTCGGCCCGCTGATCTGCACTGCTTCCAGCAGGAATGACGCACATGGAGAAAGTAGTTTTTGCAGTCTGAGCACATCTGTAGTAGATCCAACATTGTGTTTTTCAACCTGATGTGTATACTGACCTGAGAAACCGAGCCTCTTCCTTGGCGCTTGTTATTCCGTTCCTGCCAAATAGTCCAGCACCCAGCAATGAGTATGAGCACCCTTGTTTTCCTTTCATTACCATGGTTTTCAGCTACCCTAAACCAGGAATTAAGGAATTCCTTTGAGTTACCAACATATCCATTCCATCCAAAAGAATCCCCAAAGGTCTTCCAGACCCGCCTTGCCCATTCACTTTCATAAAACAAATGTCCCACAGACTCTGTGCTTAGAGCCCTACAACACCAGCACCGAGAAACCGTTGGAATTCTCATTTGTTGAAATTTAGCATCTGTTGGTAGAGCCTTGTATCGCACTCTCCACATCAAAAAGTTGAATTTGGAAGGGATCATTTTTCACCACAAAGTCTCCCCCCACATTTCGATGTTCACCACCAACCACGTCACATTATCGAATCCTTTGATGGAGAAAGCACCCGATGATGTACCTGTGAAAATTAACTGATCATCATCATCATTTGGGACTATAGAATTAAACACCTCCATTTGGTTGTTGTCGCGGATGGCCTTGAGGAACCTCATATGGAATGAATCTTCTTTGAAGGTGATATCTGGAGCTGGACAGCCCGGGAACCATAGCCTCCCTGCCCCCCAATCCTGCTGCAAGAAGTTAATGTTCCCCCTTCCGATAATCCATCGAGAGTGTTGTTGCAGAGTGTCCAGATTCGGTTGAACCAGGTTCCATATCTTTGAGGGTGCCTTCTCTGTCTAGTCCCATTAAGGATGTAGAGGTTATGCATTGTTCTTCCCTATAGAGTTTGGCTTTCCAGGACCTCCCAAGCGAGCATGGCATGCAGTCCTTGGATGGTTGAGGACAAGCTCCGTAAATTAATTCCCCATTCAGAAAGGGGTATAGACAACCGTTTACTTGACGCCCAATGATGACGACCTTCCAGCTGCCCATCCCTTATGAAGGACATCATTATTCTGTCTATGTTTGAATGCACAGTTTTCGAAACCTACAAAGTAGACAAAACATGCATCACCATGGAGACTAACACACAATTAACCAGGGTGATACTGCCTCCAAAGGATAAAAACCTGTTTTTCCAGTTCTGAATACGTCTAGTAATTTTGTTAATGAGATTATCAAAATGCCTCACCCTAAGGCATGATGGGATGACTGATGCTCCAAGGTAATCCATGGGAAAAAAACCTTTATTCATATTCAACATGGATCTTAGGTCCTGATCTCTCCTCGGAGAGGCACTCCTCGCTGTGATGAAAAGGCTCTTGTTAGAATTCACCACTTGTCCGCTCCAATTGAAATATTCCTTAAGAACCCTCTTCACCCATTTCACTGATCTTATACTACCATTAATGAATAAGACTGTGTCATTGGCAAACATCAAGTGTGAGATGCCTCTCATGGGTTTCCTATTATGGTAGGGATGTATTACGCATGTGTCAATGCCCCTGTTGATGTAGCAGCTAAAAGGATTTTTAGCAAGAATGATGATGGTGGGAGACAAAGGATCCCCTTTCCTGAGACCCCAAAATTCCTTGAAGAAGCCAAATTGTTTACCCATGAATGAGGTAGATATCCACGCTGAGCTGAAGCAGCGAAAGAGGGGATCAATTGTCCAGTTAGAGAATCCCATGCACTTTAAAACTTTTAGGACAAAGCACCATTCCATTCTATCATACACCTTTCTCATATCCAATTTGACCACAATATTTCCCCCAAAGGACTTATTATTTATCCCACTTGTCATTTCTTGGGCAAACCAATCGCACCCTGGAATGACCTACCTTTAATGAATCAATGCTGCTCAGGATTAATCCATGAATCCAAGTGAGTGGAAATTATCCTATAGAGTATGCTAGCCAAAATTTTGTATGATGAGTTACACATGCTAATGGTTCTATATTGGTCAATGGAATGGGGATTACTCACCTTAGGAATGAGAACCAATTTCTTTGCACAGGAAATACGAGGAAGAAACCCCCCCTGGAAGAAGTCCTGGATGGCACGAGAAAGATCACCTTTAATAATGTTCCATGTCGCCCTGTAAAAAACCCAGGAAAGCCATCAGGACCTGGAGCACTATTTGGGTTCAAGGACCAAACTGCCTCATGAACAACATCCTCAGCTGGAAGTCCCCTCATTCCCTCATTAAAGACCCCCGACACAATACTAGGAATACCCTAAAAAAACTCCTCCTCCCCCCTCGGGTATCCCTCTGCCATGCTCGGATTTGGACATGCCATAAGAAGCTGAATCTCTGCATTTTCTAAAGCCCCAATTTCCTCACGATCCGAAGAAAACGACATATCACCCCTCTGAATGTTGGGCCTCTGAATTCTCCGGTTCTCTTTAATGCAGGCATGGAAGTACCCTGAGTTCTAATCTCCCTCCTGAAGCCATCTCACCTGATCACTGTCTCTTGCCACCCTTTCCTGCCTTATTAGAATATCAGTTAAGGCATATTTCTTAGCTCTAATTTTAGTAATGGACGATTCATCCCATGCTTGTTCCAGTCTATCTTCCACTCTGTCCACCTCCTCACTGATTCCGGCAATATTGTGGTCATGATATTGAATGGTTTTCTTCCATTCTTGAAGCCTATTCTTGACCCGCCGGAGATTTTTGTGAAAAGTAATCTAAGGATTCCCCCGATGTTGCATGTCCCAAGCTCCCCTGAACTCCTCCAAAAACCTCGGTTCTTGCACCCATGACTCTGAGAAATAGATATAGTCCTCTCGCATTGAACCTGCATGAAGTGAAATACGTAATGGATAATGATCTGAGAGACTCCACGTCAAATGAGTGACTTTGGTATCCAGAAACATAACAATGGCCACTTCATTCATCATACGTCTATCAAGTCGACCATAAGATCTTCTCCCCACCTATTGATTATTGTAGCAGCTGAAGATACTACCCTCATACCCTGAATCTAGAAGGCCACTCCTATCTATGAAGGAGACAAAATCCTGACTAGAATTCTTGGGAAACACTCTGCCCCCTTTCTTCTCCTCTAAACTAGCCATGATGTTAAAATCCCCCCAGACAACCCAAGGAGAACCCTCTGGGTTGAAACCTTCAAGATCACCCCATAACACCTCATGATCCTGCGGGTTGCAATTGGCACATATGAAGGAGAAGAAGAACTCATGAATTCCCACATATACCTTGGTATTCAGTGCCTGTTCGGATGCATTATTGAGATCCACACGTATGTGATCCTTCCAGAAGATCCAAATGTGAGAATTGAGATGATCCCCATGTAAAAAACCATAGAGCCTAATCTTTTGGGCATATTCAGAAATCATGCAGGGAGCATGTTTTGGTTCCAAAAAGGCCACTAGGGAGACCTGCTGGTTAACCAATTCATTGGAAAGAAAGTTGGACTTGACCCTGGCTCCAAGACCATGACCATTCCACACTAAGGATTTAAACATTAAACAAGATCCTTCTGTCTTTGTCCCTAGACTCCCGACCCTTTCCATCAATAGAAAATGATGCACATAAGTTAACATCAGCTTTGGCTCTTTCTCTAGTAGTAACCCTCGACACCGCCTGTGAGAAAGGTGGAACAGAAAAGGCACCACCCCTTGCCGGTACCCTGCCTATGACTTTTGGAGAATCAAACAAGACAATTGGCCTAGTACTCTACTCATGAGACATATCAGGAGGACTAGGGGGTGAGGCAGTGAGTGTTGAGAACATAGTTTCATCTGGGTGAGCCACAAGACATGACAAGAAGGAGGAAACCACTGGACATGAACCAAGAGGTAGTAACTTCAGCCTTCTTGATTTAGAAGACATGAAACCCTCCTGCTCCTTCCATCCATAAATAAAGGTAAAAATAGGAAGACATGGATTCTTGGGAATGAATTGTTCTTCCAAAAAAATTCATACGAATAAGAATCCCTAAGAGATCCAAACCTTGTATACGGAAAGCAGCCACGAAAGTCTTAAGCTGATCACCACTAACAGAGCCCCGCACTAGAATGAGATCAAACTTGGAAAGGGAACTCCCCTCCCCTACCTGGATAGAATAAGAAGAATCCACAACACCCTGATCAAGGGGCCCCGAGTCCACTTCTCCTTGAGAGTTCGTAGTGACATCTGAAGGAGGCAGCTCAGAGGACCTCAAACGCAAATTGTGATCTGTCCCCTTCGAGCGAGACTTACGAAATACATGTAGGTAATGACAAGAGATGAGGAAAAAAGAACAGAACCTAGGGTAGACCAGATAAACAAGAGGTTGCTGAAGATCCCCCATTCCCTCTATACTGAGCACCAGATGATGGTGAAGCGGTCGACTGAGATCCATCTCCACACACAACCGAACCACCGAAGCCTCAGACAGACGGATAGTGCGAAGATCCGTACATAGATAGTGGCCCAGCAAATCCCCAATACCCTTGAGAAAGGCCTCATTAATAAATGGGATATAGAGGCTAGGGAGAGAAATCCACACTGTAGAAGTAGATCTCTCACGACCATGGTGTGCATCCATTGACCACCGCGAAAGGGAAAAATGCCAATGCCCCATAGAGCGGGGACTCCTACACCACGCATTGACGATGTAAGTTCTAGATTCCAGGACGATGTAGAAGGATTTACGACCCAGATGAGAAACCGAGGCCGGCAGATCAAGTCCCCAATGACGAAGACACTCTTGATAGAGCGCTAGAGGAGGGTTGTCCGTGCCAAACCGCACAAAAAGCATCCATTAGAGATCCATAGCCATAACTGCAAAGGAAGACGCAGAAACCTCTATCACTGGGTTTTCTAACTCCATGAAGGATGCCGCCACCTCAGGGGCCGCCGCCACACCATTCTGGCCCAGATCTGCGCCCACAGTGCGTTGATGAAGGAGCACCTCCTTGTAAGAGAGAAACAAGGGCCTAGACAAGCCAAAACCAGTCGCCGGAGGATCTGGATCGGAGGGAGGAGCTTCTTCTGGGATCACCAGAATGACAGGTGGGAGCGTATTTGAAAACTCCATAACTAGAGCATTAAATATGATGACAATATATCAATGGAAATCCTTATGAGACTTAGCGTGGAGTCTAGAAACTCATGCAAATGATCACTAAACTTTTACATATTTTTGGATGATATCCCAAATGGAATTGAGCTCTTGAATGTACTAATAATGTAAAAACTAACAAACATGACATTTATGTGAAAATATCCACTTTATTTTAGAAGATATAAAAATAAAATGGTTGTAGAAAAGTTGTTCAATGTGATGTAAAATGAAATTTTTCATTCTCTAGTTCATTGACCTTGGAACGATTGTTTTGGTATTCTATTTTCTTGAATTTAGTGTGTACTAGTGGTGGTTCATCATTAATAATACAATGGAAATAGAGAAAGTATATTGTATTTCATGGGATGAGTTTAAGAAGATATTTCACTATTTATTTTCATTGACTCTACATGAAAATGGACTGATAATTCATGGAATGAAATAAAAATGTGGATGAATATATTGGATTATTTGAATAAAATTTCACAAGACTCATAAGTTATGCCTCTAGTTTGATCAATAACACCAGAATAAATTTTTTTCTACTTTAAAGGATTAATGTCATTCCATTGAAGGGTATTATCAAAATGAGTATTCAGTATCTTTAAATAGATTTTCTAATGTTCACTTAATACATGAATGAATGATAAAACACTCATTATTCTAATGGTTCTTGATATATGAAAATATAAATTTATTCGCATGACAACTCATGTATAAAATCCCCTTGAAGGAAGAAGGATCAATCACCTACATGAAAAAATGTGGTAATAATGATACATGATCATTCCAAAAGTAAAAATTTTAATTTTTAAGTATAGGAAGAAGGGAAAAAAATCTAATGTTTTTCATAAGGATATGTGATTCATGATGAAGAGAAATGGGGACTTAAAGTTCAAATAAAATGGTTAGGGAATTTTTCTAATTATATTTTGTGGATTTTGGTTTGTGGTGATGATTGGGGGATGATATGAGGAAGATGTTGAATTTTAGATTAGAATAATTTTATGTAATAGAGTCTAATGATGTGTCATAAATCTGGTTCTTATGGTATGAAGATTTTAGTTGTGGTGTAGGGAATTGTTGATGTGGTCTATGTGGTTCATCCATTTTCCGCATAGCGAAGAAATTGAGATATAGGTTGTGTCTTGGAGTCTTAGAGGAGTGATTCTTATATTTATTTTCTATCTGTGGAATCATTACCATGGATCTGGTTTGAGAAATAGGTTGTGTCTTGGTGTCGCTTGGATTCTTAGTCCTGATATTGACCAGCCCCACTGAGTCATGGTCCCATTACCTTACGCCATAACTCTATCATATGTTATCACATTTTCACTATAGTAAAGTGTGTTTCACTGTGTTCTTCAATTTTATAGTTATCCAATAAATACAAAAACTCCCTCAAATACCCTCAAACCCCATTATTTTTCCATGTTTTATCTCACACTATGGGATATCCACGAGTATCCAATTGAGGTTTTTCCACACATTTTGATTGAATTATAACTGCAGCCTTGGTAGACCAATCCTTGGAAATCCTTATTGATTTCTCTTCCATAAATTATATATTAATTTTTATATATTATAAAATTATTAAATTTATATAGTATACAATATAAATTATAATTTAATTTAGAATATATATATATATATATATATCATTTTATTATATTATTGGTTTCCAATTATATCAATGCATCTAGTTTTGTGTATATATATGGGATATATATATCTATATAATCACATACAAAAATATATAATATAAATGTATTTATTATAACATATTTATAATATAAATCATAAAATATATTAATGTATAGTTTTTATAAGACTAACAAAAAAAATTTATAGTTTAAAAAATATGTGCAATAAAAATAAAAATAATAAATAATATTATTGTTACACACAAAGACATATATACAAATATATTAAAATTATTACATAAATATATATAATATAATTATATTATATCTATAAATATTGTATAAATACATTAATATACGCACACAAAGATTAATGTATTTAAAAATATATCTATAAATATATAAATATATATATAAGTAAATATAATATATATATATATATATATATATTATACACAAATATATTTTATATTATAAAATATTTATGTATCTAATATGTAATGACCCGAAATTTTGAATAATTTTTTTCTTAAGTTTGTGTGTTATTTTATTTTATACTCAACAAAACTACACTCTTTAATTAATGACGTGAGTATAATTAAATGATACGATTTGGTTTTAACTATTATATCACCGTTGGTCAATTTGACAATTGGAAAATAAACCCTTAACATTATAATTATTGTTTATTAATACATGTGATCTTGGTTAATTAATACAGAAAGAAGATTTGATGGACTCATCCAGTGGACTAAGGCCATTTGAAGCCCATCTGACCGTTCTTGGGAATGATGTAGCACCATTGGTCTTTTCTCTGGACCTAGTGCAAGCTGAACTTCATCATTTGAAGCTTGAATGGAATTTCCTATGAGAGAAGTTTAAGCTAATAGAAATCACCACTCGAACAATGTTGGCAGAGCCGCCCCATAATTCTATCACCACAGCACAACTTACACTTAGGTCCCATGATGGTGTTATAAGGGGCTATGTAACGATACCTAAGATTCTTTGTGTAATCCTTTGATATAAATAAAAAAGTTATTTCTTATTATGGAAATGTTTTTAAATTTCTAATGTTTGGATATATATAAGATGTATATTATTGTTGAATTTTGGAAAAAATGGATTTTAAAAAATATTTATGTAAACCATAAATAATTAATAGTGTGTAATGATTTTCAAAAAATAGTCTTCAATAGTTGTGTTCTGTAAGAAATTTAGAGTATAATAAGATCAACTTAATTTTTTGGTGAATAGTAAATTATGAATAGTAATTTTTCACTTATGAATAGTAATGTGATCAAATCAAATAGTAACCTCACTTAAGAAAGTTTTAATATATTTTAGGCACCTTGATTAGGTAATTTGATTCAATAAATTATGTAAATATCTTTTTCAGAATTTATTAGTTAAGTATTAGTTTTTTTAGGCGAATAGTGTTTTTATTTAAAAATTAAATTAAAAATATTTTGAAATTTATTTTCATAAAATGGAGTTCATTTTTGAATTCAGACCATCGATATTATGTAAAGTTTTATTTTTGGTATTTTTCTGAGACAATTGAATTTTCAGTGAATGGTAAAAATACCGTTTTGAGATTCAGGTGTTTAGTGACATCATTAATGGTGTAACAATTATGTTACCATGCTGGTGGAATTATGTATATTATGATATGCTATGAGGTCTCCCAAATTTCCAATACCATGGTATAATACCACTGTCACTCCCATGGTTTTTCTTATACCAACGATAAGGTGTCCCTTGGAAGTTAATAATTTATTCCCTCCCTTATCCTATAAATACCAAGCTATACCCTCATCCATTTAATTCTAATATACTCCTCATCTATGTTCTAGTATTTTTACCTCTCAAGGTGTCCTCACAATGTGCCCTCAAGCTTCACAAGTTCCCGACATTCAAACTTTCGATGTTACTCTTATCGGTAAGGGAAACTTTCAACCTCCTCTTTTAAGTCATGACTTCCTTTATTTTATGTCTTATAGTTCCATTTTATTTTGAGGGGAATTTTTCTTATATATCTTTAATACAATCCATTTAATTTCCAAAGTATGAGGGTCCATTTCTTCTCTCATCAATTTTTTTTCTAAATTTTTAAATGACGCTGTTAGGCTGTCAAATTTTCGTAAATGAAATCGCACTTTCTCTTTACTTTCAAGTTCCCTTTTCGTGATGTGTGTCATTACAATGTCCACAAAATGATCTTGTTTAATTTTATTCGGTCCCTATACTAAAAAATTAATCATTTATGGATGGTATACCCTTTTCCCCACTCTTTTTATTATTTTCTAAAACCAATTTATATAGTCGTTATGCTGCAGAATGTTCATCTCAAAATTTATCTCTCTTTCTCTCAAGAAATTTTCTTGTTTTATATATGTGAAGACCCATTCCTATTTTGTATCTATGGGTGTTAATAGATATAAAAATGATATATTTGAATCTATAATTGACATACATGAAACCCTAACTCCCTTTCCATGGGTTGTAAATGACAAAAGAATCTTATTTTTAAGCACTTTCAAAACATCACAATTTTGAATGAAACCCATTTATTTTTTTATTTTTGGGTTATTTATGAAATGTTTGATTGAGATAAATGTGGATCACATTAATATAAAGTCATATTAATGGTGTTCCTTGATCGCTCTCCAATTCATTAGGTAATGAATTAATCTCTAGAGATGATAAGTTTCACGATAACTTGGTGAATAACCATCATAATTTTTTTGAACCCATGGGGATGAAACATGGTGATATGTTCATGAATGTCTAAATGAAATTTTTATTCCACATATTTAACTTATGAGTCATTATCTATTTTATATGATATGGCTCTTTTCCATTTCTCATGTCTTATGGTTTTCATGAAGTTCTTATTAATATCACAAGTGAACTAATTCCCCTAATTTCCTTATAGGGCCTTCAGCTCACCCATTGTTTTGAATGTATGTCTCTAGGTTATGAGATGCAGTAACTGTAAATAATATGAACTATTCAAGAAGCATATCAAGGGGATTTAAAAGATTCTTTTATGTTTTCATGTTTTATTGTTTCGGATTTCGAAGACACTAGACTTAAAGATCCAATGTTTGTAAAAATATAATGAAAAGTTATGTAATAATGAAGCGGGATTCCATTGTTGGTATCAAAATGATAGTTTAGTTATTTATGTAAATTATCCTATGAAATAATTATCAATAACCATATAGAAAATTATAAATATAGTAAAACATTCTGGTATTTTGGGGTGTATTGAGTAAGTGGTTTATCAAGTAAATACATCCCTATCTGGATGCGAGCTGGTAGAGGTGGCTCATACACAGATGTACATAGGGGTAAAACCCGAAAACACTGCTTTGAGCTAGAATCTAACGGGAACTGGTACACAACAAGGGCCTTTCTGAACTCTTGGTTATGACACTCCCTGGGGATATGTGTAGTTAATCGCATTCTTTTTATGAATCATTATAAAGGTATTATAGTGGAATATAATTGTTTAAGAATGATGTTTTAAAATATAAAATATTTTATTGTTAAAATATTTGTAAATCAAATAAGTTACTCAATTAGTTTTTTTTACAAAATGGCGGGAAATAGGATGAACCGTTCAAATGGTCACTGCAATGGACCATGCGCTGACGACCCTTCGATGGAAGCCGAAATGGAAATATTCATGTGAATGATGAACCAACTGACTCAAGTTATGTGGAATAACTCGAATCAAGATGAGGGATAGATTAACTATGATGGGAAAAAATTTCTGTTATATCCTTTATGTGTCAATGACCACAAACATTCTATGGATTGACTGACCCATTGGTTGCTGAACAGTGGATCTGCTCTATAGAGAATATATTTTCTATGCTCTGTTGTTTAGGGCAAGAGATGGTCACCCTGGATGTCTATCGCTTATAGGGAGAAGGTGATCAGTGGTGGGATCTGATTAAAAACATGAGCCCAAGATTGGAGGTAGAATATATGGAGTGGGAATAGTTCGTGGGGATATTTTTAGTAGGAATTTCCTTCATTCCATGAGTACATGAATGGAGTTTGAGTTTCTCGAGCTGAAGCATAAGCAGAACAAATATATCGGAAGCTATGAGATGAACTTCACTCAGTGTTCGCATCATACATCATGCTTCATCATGGATCCTAGTGGTAAGGTTGATAGATTATTTTGTGGATTAAGACCTCATATGTGGAAGAATCTAGCCAACTGAGACTATGATATCTATGAGGAGATCGTGCGGAGTGAGATGAAAGTCAAGATGGAGTTTGCTGAGACTCAATGGTCTCATAAATCAAACGATAGGAAGAGATCTATGGAGCCCAAAATTGGGAGGACACTTGATCAGGGATGACGAGGCAAGCATGTAAAACATCCCACATGTAATAAATGTGGGAAGATGAATTTGGGGAACTGCCAGCTTGGGAGTGGAAAATTTTACAGGTGTGGCAGAGATGACCATTTTCGGAGGAATTTTCATAGTAAGGTGAAACATAATCTTCCAAATTAAAATGAAAAGGGGAAGATGGTTCAACCCATACCTAATGTCCAGTGCTTTATGTGTGGAAAACTTGGGAACTTTTCCAATCACTATCCAAATTCGAGGGCAGCTGAGGGGAACCACCATCAGCCTCAGCAACAACCAAGGGAATATAGTCGTACTTTTTTACTCACTACAACTAAAGATGAAGTGACAAATAATGTGGTGGAAGGAACTTTGTTTCTTCTCTAAAAGCTAGAAATTACTTAGTTTGATTATATTTCTACGCATTCCGTTATTTACTCCAATATTGTGATGAATTTAGAATCCACCTCGAATTTTTAAAAAGTATAGTTATCAGTCAAGACTCCCGGTGGGATTATCCAAGCATCGTCAGTGTTTATAAATTCTTGTATTTATTTTATTGAGCACAATCTTATCACAAATCTAGAAGTCATTCCCATGCTGGAATTCGACGTTATACTAGGGATGGATTGGCTCTCAATGTACAATGCTAAGATCAAATTCATATGTATGTAAATCTTAGTAGTCATGAATGGAAAACCTATAGTTATCTTACAAGGAGAGATATCTCAACCAGATCATTATCTAGAAGAACCCCCTATATAATTTTTTATGGTGTTGATCAGTGAAGAAGAAGAAGGAGGTGAGAGTTTAAGGATAGAAAACGTCTTTATCATCCAGGAATACGTTGACGTATTTCCTAAGGAGTTAACTGGAACTCCCCTAGAATGATAGGTAGAGTTATCCATTGAACTCATACTTGGATCTCATTCAAAATCAAAGACCCCATATAGGATGGAAAATGTCGAGCTAAAGGAATTAAAGAAAAAACTCCATGATTTTTTTGAGAAAGGGTTTATCTAACCAAGTGTGTCTCCGTGTAGAATACATGTTCTCTTTGTGAAGAATAAGGATAGATCAATGCGGCTATGCATTGATTATAGAGATTTGAATGGGATCACAGTAAAAAAATACCCTATTCCAAGAATTGAGGACTTATTTGACAAACGTTAGGGGAAAAAATATTCTCTACGATAGAACTTCAATATGGTTATCATCAATTGAGGGTGAAGAAATATGATATTCCAAAAACTTCCTTTCGATCAAGATATGGGCATTTTGAGTCTGTTGTTTTTCCCTTTGGACTGACTAATGCACATGCTATTTTTATGGATTTGATGAATAGATTCATTAAGGACTACCTTGATATGTTTTTGGTTGCTTTTATTGATGATATTATGATATATTCCAAAATTAGAGAGGAGCATGAAGACCATCTAAGGGTTATATTGTAAACTCTATGGTAGGAGATTTTTTTTGGGAGGTTCAGTAAATGTGAATTCTGGTTATAACATGTTTCTTTTGTGGGGCACATTGTAACCAATGAAAGAATCATTGTTGACCCTACAAAGACAAATGTTATAGAGGAGTGGAATTAGACTAACTCATGCCTCAAGTAGATAAGGATTCATTATTTTTAGCGATGCATCGCTCAATAGGCTTAGGAGCTTCCTCATGAAAATTGGAAAAGTAATTTCTTAAGCATCTCGATAGTTTAAGACTCGTGAGCAGAACTATCCTACACATGATCTAGAGCTATCTGCAGTCATTTTTACTCTGAAGATATAGAGGCACTATCTATATGGGGAGAAATGTGATATATACACAAACCAATAAAGATTGACGTTTATTTTCAAAAAAAATGAATTTAACATGAGACAAAGGATATGGTTGGATCTTTTTAAAGAAAATGATTATTCAATTCATTATCATCCCGGAAGAGCAAAAAAAATAACTAATTCATTAAGAAGAAAAGACCAAGTTGTTCATTCCATGATCAGGATTCAAAGAGATCCATTGATCAATAACCTAGTAATGTTAGAAATTGAAATTATAAAAAAGGAACCTCATCCACCCAAACCCAAATGATTTATCAACCGTCGTTAATAGAGAAGATCAGAAAATCTCTCAAAAAATATCCTTTGTTATAGAAGAAGATTAAGTCTGTGAAGGATGAGACATATCCTCAGTTCAATATTGATCATGAGGGTTTACTAAAATTTTGTATAAGACTGTGTAAAATCTATTCCAGAAAAAAAAGATGGATCTGATTGATAAAGCTCACAGTTCTACTTTCTCTATACATCATGGAAGCACAAAAATGTATAGGGACCTTTGTGATAATTATTGGACAGATAATATGAAAAGGGAGATTGCTGACTACACTTCAAGGTTCCTAGTATTTCAGAAAGTAAAGGCTGAGCAACAACATCATCTAGGGGTATTGAAACCACTACCCATACAAGCATGGATGTGAGAAAATATCACTACGGACTACATCACTGGTCTCTTGAGAACATCCAATGGAAACAATGCGATATGGGTTTTTTTGGACCGTCTCACCAAGAATGACCATTTTATCTCTATTCGGGAAGATTTATCTTTTGATCAACATTACAGGATTTACATAAAGGAAGTAGTAAGGATGCATAGAGTTCCACTTTTTATCGTATCTAATCACGATCCAAGATTCAGATCAAAATTCTGGAGAAGTCTTCAACATTTTTTAAGTAGAGAATTGAATTTCAGTACGGTCTATCACCTCCAAATAGATGGCCAATCTAAATGGGCTATTCAAACACTTGAGGACATGTTGAGAACGTGCTCAATGGAATTTAAAGGTGGATGTGATCAACATCTTCCTTTAGTTGATTACTCTTAAAACAATAGCTTACACTCGAGCATTAAAATGGAACCCTATGAAGCTCAATATGGGAAGCGATATTGAAATCCAACGTGTTGGCAAGAAGTTGGTGAGAGAAATATTCTTGGGCCTGATCTTGTGCAAGTAATGACAGAAAATGTCCATTCCATCCAACAACACATTAAGGCTTCATAGAGTCGAAAAAATATCTATGTTGACAACCGTCAAATGGAGATGAATTTTGATGTTGGTGACATGGCCTTTCTTTAAATTTCTCCTTGGAAGATAGTCATGAGGTTTGGGAAGAAAGGGAAGCTTATCCCTAGGTACGTTGGCCCCAATGAAATCGTTGATCATGTATGAGCAGTGGACTATCGACTTTCACTTCCTACAAATCTTGCACAAGTTAATGATTTCTTCCACGTATCTCTCTTGAGGAAGTACATACCCAACCCTTCATATGTACTAAATATAGAGTTAGTAAAACTAGAACATGTCCTCCCTTTTGAGGAGCAACCGGTGGATATCGTCGATCCTAGTGAAATGGTTCAATGCAACAAGACTACCCACCCTATCAAGGGGATGTGTTGGAACCACAAATGTAAAGATTCCATGTGTGAACTAGAGGAGTCTATGAGGTAGAAGTACCCACACATTTTCTCTTCTCAGGGTATGAGTTAAAATTTCGGGGATGACATTTCGTAAGGGGGGAGGAATGTAATGACATGAAATTTTGAATAATTTTTTTTCTTAATTTTGTGTGTTATTTTATTGTATACTCAACAAAACTATATTCATTAATTAATGAAGTGAGTATAACTAAATGATACCATTGTGGTTTGAATTTTATATGACCATTGGTCAATTTGACCATTGGAAACTAAAATCATAACATTAAAATTATTGTTTATAAATACTAGTGATCTTGGATAATTAATATAGAAAGAAGATTCAATGGCCTCATCCAGTAGACTCAGGCTGTTTGAATCCCATCTGATGGAACATGGGAAGGAGGATGCACCACTGAGCTTTTCTCTAGACAAAGCCCATGCCAAAGTTCATCATTTGAAGCTTGAACGAAATCACCTGTGGAAGAAGTTCATGTTGATAGAAATCCCCACTCGATCAATGTTGGAAGAGCCGCCCCAAGATTCTATCACCTTAACGCACCTTACATTTAGGTCCTACGCTGGTGTTATATATGGTTTGTAATGAGACCTTAGCTTCTTTGTGTAGTCCTTTGATATAATTATAAATTGTTATTTCTTATTATGGTAATGTTTGTAAATATGAAATTTCTGGATAAATATAGGATGTATATTGTTGTTGAATTTTGAAAAAAAGTTATTTTAAAATATTTATGTAAACCTTACATAATTAATCATGTGTAAATATTTTCAAAAAAAGTTCTTCTACTGTTGTGTTCAGTAAGAAATTTATTGTCTAATAAGATCAACTTAATATTTAATTATTAGTAATTTATGAATAGTAACTTTTAGCTTATGAATAGTAATGTGGCAAAATGTAATAGTAACCTCATTTAAAAAAGTATTAATATATTTTAGGAACCTTTATTTGGTAATGTGATTCAATAAAAGAAATAAATAACTGTTTCAAAAAATATTAGTTAAGTATTAGTTTTTTCGGTTGAATAGTTTTTTATTTAAAAATTAAATTAAAAAATATTATAAAATCATTTTAAAAAAATGGAGTTCATTTTTGAATTTAGAGCATCGATATTAGGTTAAGTTCAATTGTTTTTATTTTAATGAAACATTTGAATTTTTAGTGAATAGTAAAAATACAGTTTTCAGTTTAAGGTGTTTAATGACATCATTAATGATGTAATAATTATGTAACCATTGTGGTTGACTTATGAATTGTAATATATTCTATGAGGAGTTCCAGGTGGCCAATACCATGATAAAATAACATGGGCATGCCCATGGTTTTACCAATACCATAGATGAGGTGTCCATTGGAAATTAATAATTTATTCCCTCATTCCACCTATAAATACCAATCGATTCCCTCATCCATATCATTCCAAAATCCTTATCAACGAAGTTATAGTCTTTTTACCTCTCAAGGAGGCCTCCCAATGTTCCACAAAATCCTCCCAAGGTGCCAACCTTCAATCTATCGATGTTACTCTTCAAGGTAAGGGAAATTTCACCCTCCTCTTTTAAGTCATGACTTCCTTTATGTTATGTCTTATAGTTCCATTTTTTTGTGAGGGATCTTGTTCATATATATCTTTAATAATTTCCATTTAATGTCCAAATTATTAGAGACACTTTCTGATATCATCAATTGATTTTCTGAATTTTTATGTGACGCTGTTAGTCTGCAGAATTTTCGTAAAAGAAATCACGCTTTCTCTTTCCATTCACATTTCCTTTTCATGTGGTGTGTAATTCAAATGTCCACACCATGATATTATTTATTTTTAATCTCTCCCTATACTGAAAAATGATTCATTTATAGAGGGTGACCCTTTTCCCCCATCTTTTTATTATTTTCTAAAACCATGTTATATAGTCGTTCTGCTGCAGATGTTTCGTCTCAAAATTTCTCTCTCTTACTCTCAAGAAATTCTCTTATTTTATATGTGTGAATACCTATAAAAAATTCATTTCAATGAGTTTTCATAGTTACACAAAAATGATATATTTTAATTTGTAATTGACATACATGTAACCCTCCCTCCCTTTCCATTGGTTACAAATGACATAATAATCTTAATTTTAAGCACATTTAAAACGTCACGATTTTGAGTGAAACACAATTCTTTTATTTTTTTGGGTTGTTTATAAAATGTTTTATTATGAGATTTGTGGATCACATGAATAAAAATACTTATTACAGGTGCGCTCTGATATCACTCCAATGCATTGGGAATAAAATTAATCACTAGAGACGACATGTTTCATGATACAATGGTGAATAACCTCATAAAGCTTTATGACACCTTGGGGACGAACCATGATGATATATTCATGATTTTATAAATGAAATTTTGTCTCCAAATATTAAATTTATAACTCATTTTATTTTTGTTATGATATCCCTCTTTTCCTTTGCTCATGTCTTATAGTTTTCATCAAGTTCTTATTAACATCACAAGTGAACTTATTCCATTTCATTCCTTACTGGGCCTTATGCTAACCCTTTCCTTTGAATGTACGTCTCTAGTTTATGAGATGTGGTAATTGTACATAATATGAAATTTTCATGAATATTTTAAAGGGGATTTAAATTATTGTTTTATGTTTTCATTTCTTATTGTTCCTGATTCCCAAGACACTAGACTTAAAGATCCTCTATTTGTAAAATTGTAATGAAAGGTTATGTAATAAAATAATGGGATTCCATATAATACATTATATAAGATTTGTTATTGAAAAATATTTTCATCATATATTATAAAAAAATATATTATATATATAATACACAAATATATATATATATATATATATTATACAGAAATATATATTATATATAAATATTAGACAAAAATGTATATCATATATACATAAATATATATATTTATATATTTATTTAAATAATATATATTTGAATCACCTTTTTAATATATATAAATATAAAAAGTTTTATATAAATAAAAAAAATCCATTTTCCGTTGTTTCAAAGTAACGTGATGTGTATATAGGTTGTCTATGGTTTAACTATCATCAGGTAATAATTTAAAAAAAATGGTTTGGGGAAGCACATCACAATGGGGAACAAGAGTAGAGAGAAAATGAATTAGAGAACATAAGGAAAGAGAGTGTTCTATGTGTAACTGGAATGTGAGGTCAAGGACATGTGCATAGTGGTATCATAATGGGTTGGTGCACATTAATCAAAATGTTTTGCAAGGCTAGTAGTAGTGGGGTTTCAGTACCGGACCTAGTCAGAAAATGAGGGAAGGGGCGGAAAAACACAAGAACTAGACGGAAGGTGTGGGAATAATAGATGGAGGTGTTGGGGGTGGGATACTAATTTTTTTTTAAATATAACTGATTAGAGGAGGTTATGAAAACCGCCTATAATATGTCCTCCTGTCTTCAATTAGATGGGGTTAAAGCCCCCATTAATTGAATCTAAAATAGAGGTGGTTTGAAAAATAGCTCTTATTAGAGGATATATTATTCAAATAGTAGTAATTTCTAACCATAAATATTATAGAAAATATATTGGAGGGGGATAATTTCCCCTCTAATATTAGATTCCATGATGAAATTATAGGGGGTTTTAACCACTTCCAATCTAACAGCTGCTAATTTTCCTCTTAATTTACCATCTGTTCTTCATAACTACCTATAATAATATTAGGTGGTAAAATTAGAATTGGTTTTAAATTAAGTCATCTTATGTTATTAGAGGGGTTTATAACACTTCCTAATCTAAAAAATAACACCATTATAATTGGTTCATTTTTGTTGTGTTAATTAGGTAACTCCTTTTGGTTTGTGCCAAAATACATCCTTGGATTTCATTCTATCCAGAGATAGGATTCTATATGGAAGGGAGGGATTTTAGGAAGTGTATTGGGATGATATTTTCCAACCCTATATGGGTTGATAGGTGTGAATAAGATATAGAGAGGTGGTGGCCATTTATAGGGATGGTAAAGGACACACCTGGCATTTTTTAAGACAAGTTTGGAATGCCAACATTTTCACAAAAAAATGTGATATAAAACCAAAAAAACTCAATAATGGAAGGTGAATGGATGGATAATGTAAAACCAATTGGTGTTGGACCTAATTCTATGTCATGTGTGACTTAAATTTAAGGTTTAATACTTTGTTAACCTAATATTTATCTTAATCATTGTAATTAATTTTTATCACTTTCAATAATATTTTGTCTAAAAAACTATGTAAAACTTATTAGAAATTAGAAATTATTATTATTATAAATATAGAACCCATTTTTTCAATTTATAATCATTGAAGTGGAAGAAATTAATTTACATCTAATTCAGATTATGGGACAACAATGCATGTTTTTAAAATAAAATGTCCAAATATTTAGTTTGTTTTTATATCCAATTTCAATGTAAAATTTATTCCAATGTCATAAATTGGATTAATTAATAAAATTATTATATAATTATAATTTTAATAAAATGTAAATTATAATTTATTATTATAAATAAGTTATATTTAAAAGTTATACTGAATTAAAATCAGTATTTTCACTATTTATCCAGAAATTTTATTTCTCATAAAAACATCATAATCTAATATAGATATTCAAAATTTAAAAATAAATTTTATTTTATAAAATTAATTTTATAAATGTCTCTAAAATTAATTTTATTTTTTTACAAATAAGGACATGAAAATTAGTTTATTTGAGAAAATAATATTTATAAAACATATAAGGACTTTACCAAAAATAATATATTTTGTTATCAATAAATTTTAATTATATAAAACCACTACGAAAACTATTTTTAAAGAATTTATTACTATTAATAGTACTATTTTTAACAACTAGGTTACAACTACCTAATTTTGATGATTATAACAACAAAATTATGTTTCATAAAAACATAGTATTGCAAGTAATGTATGCCAAGTTAGTGTACTATGTAATATACGCCATGTCGGTGTTGAGTTTAACATATTCCATGTCAATTCCATGTGAAAGGAATGCCTAACATAGATCAATACAAGATATTAATGAAAAGTAATTCATCCAAAAAAATGTTCTCAAAAAGTATAGGTGTTACATTCTACCCTCATAAAATTAATTTGGTCCTCAAAATTTATAATTAAGGAAAAAAATGAGGATTATTATGCTATATAAAATCCCCAAGTTCCCATGAATCATACTATAGCAAGTTATTTACACACAATACTTTAACTATGTGAGTGGCATTTTTTTCATATAAATTCCTCTTATCAGTCCATATTTTCAACATGTTTTTCATCGTAAGAATGATCCTAAACCAGTAGTATGACCTTTGAGTTCTGTACTTGTGAATGCTTAGGTAGATAATTCCATAGGAGAGATATATGGAACACATAATGAAATTGAGATACATTTGGAGGATGATCCATGGGACAGGCTACCATCCCGATATGATCAAGAATCTAAATGGGATTGAAATATGTAGTTCTTATATTCCCTTTCTTTATTATCCTCATAACATTCTTCTAGGGAGATCAATGTAGAAAAAATATTTTGACAACTTCAAATTATAGATCATGTTGTTAATTATCAGCATAACATCGGTGCTGAATTTGAGTTACCTTCATATGCTACTGAAAGGGTCTAACATTGTCCTCCATTTCTTCAACAATCTCGTGCCCTAATAGCATTCCTTCTCCAAATTAATCCCATCACATTAGAGATCTATATATCGTCCCATTTAGGGATTCATAATGTTCATTATGAAAGCTTGGGTGAGAGATATTATTATAATAAAACTCAACTAGATGAAGGTGTTTACCCCAACCACCTTTGAAATATAGAGAAATGATTTCAACATATCATCTAGGGTTTTAATTTTTCTTTCTACCTGACCATTCATTTGAGGATGATAAGAAGTGATGATACGAAATTCAGTTTCTAGTTCTTTCTATAGACATTTCCAGAATTTTATTTTAAACCTTAGATCCTCATCAGAAACAATGGAATGTGGTACACCATGTATCCTTACTAATTTTTCAATGTATATAATTGAAAGTTAATATGGAGAGAAATATTCTCTAATAGAATTGAAGTGTGATGAATTTTTATAGTGATATACTACCACCCACATAGGATTAAACAATTTAGAGGTTATGTGTAGTTCAATGACACAATCCTTAAGGATGTTATGTGGTTTCCATTTTGGTATAGGTAATGGATTAAACAACACTTTGAATTTTTTTCTTTTATCCTTAACTTGTTGGCATACAAAGCACCGAGACAAAAACTCTACGATATCTCTATTCATTCCATTGCACAAGGTGTATTATTTAATATACCTATTCATTTTCGTACATGAAGGATGAATGGAAAATGAATAACTATGAGCTTTCATTAAAATATCA
This sequence comes from Viscum album, assembly GCA_963277665.1. NCBI lineage: Eukaryota > Viridiplantae > Streptophyta > Magnoliopsida > Santalales > Viscaceae > Viscum > Viscum album. Next base: position 1,264,789,831 of record OY728129.1, on the reverse strand, counting down.
TTCATCAAATTTGGTATGGGAGGAACACAAACACATCCTTATCATTCCATCCTATCCTATTATAAACTTCATAATATTTAAAATATTCACTTATAACTCTATATATTAATTATGTACCTCCATAATCATCATATGGATAGATGGTTGAACATTCATTTGAGAAAGATAAGATTTCCACCCTTCCTTTAGTATTTCTAGATATATTTGTCGAAAATATTGAAATATTGGATTTTTTTAGAATCATATCATAGGTATGATTTCATGTTCCTTCTAATTCAATTCATCAAAAACCTTGCTTTCATTCCCATGGTGGTAAAATGTTGAGATGTCATAATCTTTTATCGACTCTAACCATCATCTCTGTCACATTTTAATCTCCTTTTATTTTAATATATATTTTATACTTTTATGATTGGTATATATATCTCACATTCCTCTTTAAATATTATTCTTATATATATATAATGGAAAAATTACAAGTGCTAACTATCAATAATGAGTTGGTTAATTTTTGTCATGAATATTCATCTTCCATGAGGTTAAAGTAATAACTTTTTTATTATGCATAAGAACACTTCTCTAACCCTTCTTGGATGCATCACTATAGATTACAAACCCCTATCCACTACATGGTAATGTAAAAAGAGGTTTAATCTCTAACCTACCCACCAGTTCCTTGAATTTTTCCCCACGTTCATCATTCCAAAATAGAATGACACCCTTCGAAGTTAATTTGGTTAAAAGATTAGATATTCGTGGGGAATTACCCTCAAACAGTCAATAGAATCTCGCTAAACCAAGAATATTATAGATATCTTTCATTGTGGTTTGTCTAGGCTAGCCTTCATTTTCCTCAATCATTGATGGATCTACTATTATACTATTTCTTAACATTAGGTGACCAAAAAATGAATCATTTTTGTACCAAAATTAACACATTATAAATTTTAATATAGTTTATCCACCCTTAGGGTCTTTAGTAAAATTTTCATGTGATATTCAGGACTTTCCCTGAACTTTTAATAGATAAAAATATCATCTATAAATACTACCATAAAATAAATGAGGTAAAATCTATAGATACTATTCATTAAATCATTGAATATATAAGGGGAATTACTATGAACCAAAGGAATTACTATATATTCATAATGTCCATACCCTAAATAGAATGCCGTATTTGGTATATCCTCCTTATTGAACCTCAATTGATGGTATCTAGAATGAAGGTCAATTTGGGAAATTATTGATCAGCATTTAATTGATCATACAAGTCATCAATATGAGGGAGATGGTACTTTTTATTAATTTTGATCTTGGTCAACTCCTGATAATCAATATAGAGTCACATTGATCTGTCATCATTTTCCCAAAAAATAACTAGTGCACCCCAAGGTACACACATGTCCAAATTATTCCCTTATCAAGAATTTCTTGTGTTTCCATCATTAATTCCTATAACAAAATTAAGGGCATTATATATGGAGTATTTTAAATAGGTGTGGAACCTGTTATGAGTTTTATTGAGGAATCAACTTCACATTTTGGTGGAATTCTTGGAAACTCTTTCGGAAAGGCCAAGACAAACTCTTGAACAAGAGGAATATCATCGATGTCAATTTTATCCCTATCCATTTGATATAAACCACCTTCATAAATGGAAATTAAGACCCATACACATGATGTAATCTCCATAGGATGATCATGATTATTGTAAAATTTATAGATAATCATAGGAGGGTTTGAAATATCAAACATAATATCATTTCCTCCAAAATTTATGTGGGATTTATACATATAATTTCAATCCATACATAAGGTGACATCAAATTCAATGAAATGATGAAAGATAAGATTTTTCCAAATAATATTTAGATAAACCTCTACTGAAGAGTAATTTTAGATTTTAGATGAAATCATTGTACAATTAGGGGTATCCAATACTAATTAAACATCTATTTATTTCGGGGGTATTGTTTCCAACTATTAAAATTATTTATATATGAAAGACTGGGATGATACAAAATCAAACAAGACATCAGCAGTTTTAGAGTCAATTATAAGTGTACCTTTACACACATCATTATTGAACCACTTTTCAGAAATTGTGATTGAATTAGATTTCCCCTTGTTCCATAGCTTTTGAGGTTCATGACATCATTCATCACCACCATCCCTTTCGTTAGGGAACTAATTAGCATAATTACCATTGTCCTTAAACTTGTAGCATTGAATCATGGGATGTCTATTTTATGATTCCTTTTATCATTCGTACCATTAGCTAACTTCTTCCCATAACATCAGCAATCAAATTCCTGGTGTCATACCCTTTCACACAGAAAACATTTATTAGACACATTTAATAAATTTCATCTATAATTCTTCCAACACATAGAGGATAAAGGAAAGAACAAATTACCCACTTCATGATTTTTCTAAATTCCATTCAAATCCATCTTAAATTTCTTATAAAAAGCATGAGATTAATAAAAAACTCCACCCTCCATTTAAACCTTGATATGAGAACATAAAAATCAAAGTAGATATTGACGTATATTATTTCTAATTCCCATCTAAGTCTTGTCTTTAATAAAATAACGAACTTATAAATATTAATTTTCGGGTGGATAATAATTCTTGTAACATACATCACTGCTCTTGTGTAGTTAGGATTGGTGGTACTAAAAAAATCATCATCCCTTTGCTTCATCTCAAAGATCATTTTCTATATCTTGGTACGAATGATCTGATGAAAGTACTTATTGAAAAATATGTTCATGAACTAGTCACAATTCATGGATTGAATCTTATATTGATACTTCATATTGTTTAGTAGAGTCCACCACAAGACATCTTCACATTCTAAATGATAAACAATCCGAATAAATTTCTCATTTAATGAACATTAGTGAAAAAAATATCTTTTTTGTTGTAAAAATATGTTTTTCAGATACAATTGGACCAGAAGACCGTTTGAAATATGGTAGAAGATTCCCCATGAGTTTCTAAACATAATGTTATTCCCTACATTTATAATGAATATTTCCAAAAAAAATTAATAACTTGATAGATCTGTGTGAGGATTACAACATGGTTTTCCATTCTTGCTCTGATAGCTTTCATCATCTCAAGAGGAAAAGTGTTTCCTTTTCTATCACAATATCCATTAACACAATTCATTTGGGTTCCATACATTGGCAAAAACCAAAATTTATGAGTAAGAAACAATTATAATAATTAGTAACCACATAATCATGAAAAATCACTTATAATATGACTAAATAATGACACCTTACTTAATATATGACACCTTAGGATTGACATGTGTTATTCATATCCTAATTATATTTAAATAATTCATAATGGTTCATGATGATTTTTTTAATTCCCAATATATATCCTTCGGGAGTGTCAAACAAGGTATGCAGTAGGGCCCTTTTTCATGTAATAGAATACACGTAGTGAGGCCCAGAACATCTTGTCTGGGTTATGACCCATAATTACTTATATTCCAGAGGCACATCCACTAGTAGTATTGATACATGGATTTATATCTTGGAAACTAATTGATCTATCCTTTATCAAAAATCAAATAAATTTTCTTATAATTTTATTTATCCTTAAACATATTCTTACCCATGTTGGTAGGGTTCTCACTATTTTTTTATCATCCCATATTCTATTATTTAACTAATACGATTATATAATACCAACTATAGATAACTTCAATTTTCATAAAATTAAAGTTAATAAAATTTGTGGAATACTTAAAACATTATACAAATTGATAGAAAAAGATTGTTTTAGTCTAGTGCATTTGGATATACGAATACATGAACACTTTTATTTAAGTGAGCAAATTTATCACCCTCTATGTTTGTCATGACCACCACCATTCTTATATACTTCAATCATAATACATATCAGCATTACATTAGGAAGGAAACATAAGAAACAGGTGATCTCATATTCTCAATAATGGTAAAAAATGGAGATATATTAGTATATTCGCAATAATAATGCTATGAGAAGATAATCATGAAAATAAAATGTCATACTATTCATATAAAATAACACATACATATATCATAGAATAAATCATGGTAGATTATAATACATGAATAATAATGAAATAAATAAGATAATCCCTCAAATCATAACATAGGAATAAAAATAAAATTGGGGAAATCCCATAATCATAGAATATAATATCCATATTTGTCAAGGATTCACTGAAAATTCCATATTGGTAGTCTGGTTTCACTCCTTATACCTTATTGGTAGCCATGGTTTCACTCCTTATTCCATATTGGTAGTCTGGTTTCACTCCTTATTCCATATTGGTAGTCTGGTTTCACTCCATAATTTCATTGATTGAGATTATGTTTCACCTAATCATAGAGGAATAAAAATCTATGACTTCATTTAACTGGATAAAATCCCAGTATGTTCATTCAAATGATTAACTAAATCGAAAAAATTTGGATTTTTTTATAATGATATTAAATTTCCTCTATTACTATTTTATAATCCTAGTTTCCTCTATAGTCAATAGACATTTATTATTCACCATCAGATGAGGGGATTTATTATATTATAGTTTTATTATAAAATATAGTGATTCAATTTAACTTCTCTAACTATATGTGAGATGAAATATATTCTAACAATGATCTATTCTAGGATGCATTAAATTAATTCTTCAATGATCAGTTTATTTTTTCTCACAATTTTAATTTTCATCAAGTAAATTTTTTTACATTATTCCCTTATAATCTTATAATTATTTTCACTTAATTATACCATATTTAAGTAGAATATAAGAGATTATTTATTACCCTTTATAACCATTTCATATGAAAAATCTCTCAATTGAAAAAACTACACCCACTGAAGAGTATATTTTGTTTATAATCGATCAAATTTCTTCCCTATTAAAATTTCTATTTTTAATTAAAGAAAATAAATTATTTATTTATAATATGATCATTTAACTATGTTTTAATAATTATGTAACTAAATAGATTAATATGATTCATGTTAGTTCATGTTTTTCTGAATAATTACAGAGGAACATATGTTTTTAAAACTAGTCAAATTAGGGATAAATTAATTGTACTTGAATATAATCCCAATACACATTAATTATAAATTATAGGTTGAGGTTGATTAAAAATAGAGTTAAATAAAGAAAATTATTTTTTAATATCATAAAATAAGGTTTCCACAATTAGAAGGCTCAAAGTCAACATATGGAACAATTCGTCCTATAATTGAGGGCGTTGTAATTTTTATATTTTTTAATGGATGAGAAATTTAATAAATCATAAATAAATGGATTTATATAAAATATAATGATGAATGAATAATATATGGTTATATTTTTTTATTTCAATTTTTTCATTTAGGTACATTTAATGAGATTATTTTCGTTACCCCTTCCTTTGGTCAAAAAATAAACATTTCCATTATTTTTTCAGTTTTAAATTTTAGTGAAATTAATTTTTTTTTCATGTGTTTGTTTTATTTATTTTTCACTTACATTTTATCTCATTCCATTTTTATTATAAGAAAATAGAAAATATATAAAATAAATTAATTTGTTATATAATAATTATTTATTTAAATCATGTATCCTCAAGATAAATAACCTTAGACTGCATGTATATTTTACATAGTTAATATTATAAAATATATGTGTTTTGTTCACATGATAGAACCAAGGATCATAACTCAAATCTTTCACTGTCTATAAGTCTGTTGATATAAGTTCTTAATCCTATGATTTTTTACTCCCTAATAATATTTTCTCATGAAAACATAATAAAACCTTTTAACATAAAAATAGATAGTAACTCATTAGGTCAGATAGAGTAGTATAAATCTCATTTGATTTCATTTTATGCTATTATTTGAATTTTTGGAATATTGACCTTAATTGAAAATTTATTATCAATTTTATCATTTGAATTTTTTATGAATGTTTTGAATTTAATTTTATGAAATTTATTCTAAATGTTTATTCAAATTGAAATTTCTTTGGTGAATTTTACCTTCAAATTATTTTATGATTAAACCAATTAGTTAAATCCAAAAAATGAAACATAGAGCCAGATTATATTCCATATCCTATGTAGTATTATAATCCAAAATGTTTAAATTCATTATAATAATCATTTCTTAAGATATGAACAGTTATATTTTTATTTATAAATATCATGGCATCATATCAAAGATATGATTGGACAAAATCCACTTTCAAAATGATCATTGAATTTTATTTTTTATCTCATTATACTTGGACATATCTCAAAAATTTAATCATACTTTTCCCATAATATCAATGAATTACCTATGATAGGAATAAAAAACACTAAAATACTATTGTTTCCATCCTAAAATACCAACATTATTGTTTCATAATTTTTATTAGTATATATAGGGAGGGTTAATTTTTGGTTGAAATGGATGTTTGAAATTGAGGAGAAAATTAGAGGAGCTATCATTCTTTTATTGGATGAAATATTACTGATTCTTTATTTTAATTTATATTTCACCCATTGTGGAGAATAATATAAAAAATTAATTGAGAAAATATAAGATAAAATTAAAAAATAATAATAAGGGTCATGCCTATGGTATGTCAAAACAAACCATTTATAGACTGATGAAATTATGAACATATGTTGTTAGATAGTGAATGAGATATGTGTTATAATTTTTAATTTAGTTAAAAATTAAAAAAGGAAAAAAGAAGAAGTAGTTGAATAGTACCTTATGCTTTTATGTATTCATAAGATACTCTGTGTTTTAGGGAGTTGAGAGATGACATTTCTTATTTGGAGGGTTAATATAATTATACATATTTCTTGAGTATTTTTATTTTTAAAATGTGTCCATTATCATTTTTATACATTATAATATTTTCCACATTATTTTCCATCATCATAAGCCCTTAGAGTTATTGTTTCATTCATCAAAATCCCTTATAATTAATTTTGATCTTTATCTTTAGGGGGATGATATTTAATATTCCTTGTAATCCTATAGTATGTAATAACTACATTATGTCTTATCACAACTGTAGAATAAAATTACATTGAGTGATGATTGAAAATAAATTCCAATTGAGGAATGTTTTGATTTGGATATATCTGGGTTTTTAGGTCGATGATGTTTTTACATATTCGAGAAAACAATTAAAATGAATTTCTTTCAAGTATGAGACATGGGAAATTATATTTTGTAATAGATCAAGTAAATTCAGTCGTTATTGACTTTTTATTATATATAAATTATATAAAATATACTAGGATTAAAATTTTTATCTATCGGGTTATTAATATTGTTGTATTTGTGTTAAATTTAAAATGAATTTCAATAGATTAAATCCAATTGATTTTTCTTGTTTAATGGTAACTCCTGAATAGTCGAATTAAAGTAATAATCTATATTTAATTTTAAAAAACTATTTATTAATTTATTTCTAATTTATTTTATTTATATATGATCATTTTTTATAATGTTACATTATTTAATGTGTTGATTCTATTGAAAATTAAAAATAAAACATGATTTTTAACAAATAATAGAAATTCAAGTCCTCACTTAGAGATTTTTTTAGTATTTAAATTTTAAAAACATATATACAAATATTTATAAATTAAAATATCTTCAAAAAATTTCATATATAATTTGTTACAAATTTTTATTTCAGTCCATGAGTTGGATATTTATTTTAAATGGTGGCAATGCAAATTGACGACAAAGAAGTACTAGATTCAAAAATCTGGACACACCATAAATGATTGGGCTATTACCCCTTCATTCATTCTAGGACTAAGATAATATTTTGTATAATTTTATATGCATAAAAACCAATTATATCATTCAAATGAAGACACATATTGTTTGTTCAGTTTGGTGGTCAAGCCCATGACATAATAGTAGGTATTTTTGATGACTCATTTTGTTAACTTTTATTATAAGGAATTATTTATTCTTGCCTCCCCTACATAGTAGTAAAATGTTTTACACATAATTTCTAGCGGGGTTAAATGAATTTGATATTTCGAATCCATTAGTTTGTGTTCCATTCCACTTTCCTAAACAATTGGGAGGAAGAATGAATTCACATAAGGATCTTACGCACAAAGCCATTAATTTCATATTGCACACTCGTTTTCATTGTATTCAAAATATTAATATCATTTTCATATAAAAAATTATTATTATTTTCTCTTCATTCTCATTTATTTATATTCATTGGGATGAATCTATGATTACAGACCAGATTAGGATTTACCCTTTAAAATCATTTCTTACACAAATCGTATTGATGATGAATAATCTACCATATAAACTGTAATATCTATTTATGGTTAGTCATACATATAATTAATTAACATATATATATTTAATCAATGAAAATTATTTAATTAATTATATAATCATCAATTAATTAAGTATTATGAATTTGAGAAGTCGTTCAATGAACATTTAACCTATGAGGCCAAGTTTGTGTGAATCGTCAGAGTGAAACAAACATTTTCAAAAATAGTCATCATAGTGATCAATTCATATGGTTAAAATAGAATATACATACTTAATGATTCTCATATCCATATTTTATATTATTCACTAATTGACCATAGACCATAAGTTTTATTTTATACCACAATCAAACTATAGATCCATTATTGTAAATCCTAAAATCAACCAAAGGATCAATTAATCATATGGTAGTGGTTATGTAAATTATCATAGGGGTTGAGTGCAGAGAAAATTAGGATTTCATAATTAAATTGTATTATATTATGGTATAATGATGAATCAATAATATATTTTTAGATTTTTTTTATTATAATTTATCATTTATGTATATTCATAACAATTATTTTCTTTATCCCTTCATTTAATCAAAAAATAATCCTTTCCTTTCTTTTATCTAATTTTCATTTTGTAACTTTAATTATTTTTATTATTTTTTAATATTTAAAAAAATAATCCTGTTCTGTTTTACAAAATAATAATAATATAATAACATGAGTCGGAATGTTTTATAAATCTTCTATTTTATCCTGGTAAGACTTTGAATTATAGAAGCAGATATATTTAGAGAGAGGTAATGATACAACGTGTGATTATGAGGCCCGATGTGTCCAAAAATAATTTTATAAAAATATATAATATATTTTATATCAAATTCTCACTTTTTTTATGAATAATATGATATATCTTAAAAAGATTCCCTGATCAAAAATCTGAGACCATGGTTTAATCCAGAGCATGGCATTTACCCAATAGGTGACATATAATTTTTCAATATTAGATGTTTTGATAAAATGGTTGTAGGAAGGTACTTTAATTGATTTACTAAACTAATTCTTTTAATTAAATAATTTAATTACCTAATCATATTCCCTCTATTTATATGATATTATTTATAATATAAATGGTGATCTATAGAAACCTAGCTCTACTGAGAGGAGGATTATACAATTCATCATTAGTGAATCTGGATTGGATGGAAACTTAGTTCTTGATCCAGTTCAATTGAGATATAACAGACATAATGAGTCATCTCCTTTGTGGGCGATTTCATTCATCACCAAAAATCAATTATAATTGAGATATTGCTCTAAATTTTTGGATTTATTACCTGAATATTAAAAACAATTATCATGATAAAAACACTATTCTTTGATATGTGATTATATAAACCCTTTCCATGAGCCCATGAATAGTATTTATTTTGTTATTTGATACATTATGGATTATTCCTTGAAATTACCCAAGTCAATACATGGTTATGTGATCGTTGGAAAATAATATTTTGAAAATTGTGAAACCACTTTGTTCTTATGACTTTCCCCTAACCATTATTCAATTTATTCATTATTTACCATAGGGTAATGATTTTAGTATTTTTAGGATGGTATGAGATTGATCGAACCCCCAAATTCATGGTAGATGTGTACAAAAGGACTAAATTAGTGTTTTGATTATTATTCAATGATGATTTTTGGCATTGGTGATTGATTCATAGATCAGGGACCTGAAGTGTAGATAGTCATGGTATAGAAAATGTGTCGAAACATGAAAACATCAGGAGAGGTGATCATATTTTTATTTCTATCCATCAAAAGACTATAATAAATGGAAGGTGGAGTTTTACATCATTTTCATGGGAGTAAAACAATATATTTAGTAATATGAGAAACTGATTAGGGTTACATGGAGTATATGTAACTTTTTGGAAAAATGTATACTACATGTCATGTAGTCCTATGAAAAATTAACTTGAAGTCTCATTTATGTGGTAACTAGGGTTTCACAATGATGTTAAATATCAAATTATATGTGGAGGGTCCATATTCCCTGTGAAACATAATTTTAATACTCAACATGTACATGGAGTACATTCCAAAGATCCCATGGAACCCTACAAACCATGTAGGATGGGGAACATAGACACATGGCCAGTGTACATAGACATGTCTCGAAGGACATGGTCACGAAAATGAGAACATGGGATGACACTAAGTTTCCAATACATTTCAGGTCACACCCTCACACTCCATCTAGTAACACATAGATATTTTTTTTTGTGCTGGAGAGGACATGGAATGACAGATGGGCAGTGACAAATGTCATGTGGACCGCTTATATGTCGTTCACCTCCTTTTTTTCGAAAAGATCTACATCCCATTTCTAAATCATTTGGATTCAATTATTATCCTATGAGTATCCCATCCGGATCGTTTTTCATGTAAAATTTTTTGGTGGACATTATAGTATATTTTGAGATATAGTGTGAGATGTTTCAAGATTGATTCTGCTTTAGGCAACACATGAAAATAGTAGTTACAAGACAAGATCATCTGGGTGGAATCCTCATGAGAGGAGATGTAATGGGCCATATGTCCGCAGAGTCAAACCCCTTGATGGTTGTGGGTATGTGTCCTCTATTTATCTATTTATTAGAGCCATACTATCATAATATGGCATGGTTTATCTATATATAGAGTTTAATCCTCCATCATAGTCAGGGCATGGGTCCTCTACCTACTAACTATCTCCCTTCTATTTTACCTGGGTATTTTTCGTCCACCTAGAGACTGTTTTGCCTCGAATTTGTGGCACAACTATAAGGTGTGGCTCCAAATGGATAACTCTTTAGACAGAAATGTGAGATATTGGGCATCGATGATAGAGCCTTGGAATTGATGGAAGTATATTTTATAGGTTGGGTTGTGATATGGAGATCCCCTTTCTCCCTCTACTGGGATTTTTTATGAGAATATATATCTCTATTATGGTATTTCATTTATCACTTTATATGGATTGAGTTATCATCTTCTACCATGTCATTTATTTCTCCATCTCACCTTTTCTGAGCATACTATAGGGTATGTATATACTGACCCCTGAATGGTATTTTCCCACACGTGTCATGTCTTCTGTAGATGACTAATTGGTCAACAGTAATTTTTGAAATCATAGGGATACAATATTTTATTTTACCATGCATGGTGGTAAGATATTAGATATTTTAATCTTCATTCTCACGACATTCATTTATCTAGTTACTATTTTGTTCTGACATCTAATCTTGTGGGGAATTTATTTCCCTTCTGATTTTTCGATTATTTTACAATTATATTACCATGATGTTGTTACATGCATGATTATTACTCTAGATGTTACTTTCTTTTTTCATTATTCATTATCATTTATGAATTGATATGGTTAGTTGAATACATAGAGGTACATTATTCAAATTAAAAATACATTTATTTTGGTTTTGAGTGCTTTTTTCCATAACATAGCATAATGAGGGGAGATTGGGGTTGTTGTGGCTCAGCTATCCAACAGACTGATTGTTTTTAGTGGGTAATGTCGTGAAATGTTTCTATCAATGGTGTTCCAACCTTGAGATGATGTTTGTAGTTATGCCCCCTTGTGAGGTTTGGTGTGGAACTTAAGGAAACCTTTTCAAAGTGTCTAGATTTCATATTTTTGTCTAAGGGACATATTGTTGGTGTGGTGGCCAACATATCCATAAACTAGTGTTGTAACAAAATACATGTCGACTTCTCATACTGAGACATTGGTTTTAAGGAAAATTATAATATTCTTTATAGAGGATTGAAAATTTTCAATTTCCTTATTGAGTAACATCACCATAAATTTATGTCATATGAGTGTGGTATGTACTGATTTAATTTTTTGGTTTCCTCCATAAAGATAGCCATCATTATAACGAGCTTATGAATGTGATGTTGAACTGATGATTAGTGAGGCCATAGTTCAATGTACCTGACAAGACATATTTCCTAAGGTTAGGTAGGTATTTGAAACCCCAACTGTTGAGCTATAGATTTTTCTAGAGTAACATAATGATGATTAATATAGATTTATTTCACTCTGTGAGTTATCTCACTAGAGTTAATTGGGGTTCCTTGGTGTGGTTGTTCCCCATATAGATGTTTATTGTCTTGAATAAAAGATCCAAGTATTAAGTATTATTCAACCACTCACTCACTAGGTTATTTATCTCAAATCCATTGTTTTCAATGATGCAATTTGTTGTTTGTTGAGTCTATCTATGAAGATGCATGATGGGTCGATAATCTCAATGACTGACTTCTAGAAATAGTTTGGTGAGGGGTATTACCCTTCCTTCCTATGTACAGTTCAGATTCAAGAGCTTCAAGAGTTCCATCATGGAGGGATGATAGTTTCTGAGTATGCTCTGAGGCCTACTACCCATGCACAATACTCCATTGATAAAATTCCAAATGGTTTCATCCATGGACATAATATTTAGTAGGATCATCACATATAAATCTAGGCTATTGTGGCTTCCCTATGAATTCCCATGTATTTTATATTTCTAGATAAGGCATTGGTGATGGAGAGAATCATATCATGGGGATTTTGTGTAGCATTAGATAGCATTTTTTCCTGATAAGGTTGAGTAATCTGTAGTAGCAAATAGGCAGCTGTTGGTAGGATCTCATCCAAGGAGATCTTATCAAGACCAAAATCAAAAAAGTGGTTGTGTGGGAAATGCACTATGAAAAAGACTAGGGAATACCTGCGAGTTTCAGTGTTATTCATTTTATGGGAAATGTAAATTAGCCAATGATTTCCAGAATAGATGTTTTGAGGAGGAAGGACATATAATGGATAGACCCCCACAACAGATGTAACACCATGATCATGGATCTCCCAGGTGAGGCAAGGTTACCTAGTGATGAAGTGATGGAAAAAGGAGGATGTGGGGATCCAAGGGGATTATATATATCTGGTGGAATACATTATAAGTTTCTTCCACCCCAAATACCTGGCGTGCCACCTCAGGATCTGGGAGTCGACAGTTCAGGTCATGTGTAGCTATAGGGTATGGAAGCATCTAACATTGCAGCTCATGGTATGATTAGAGGTAAGATATATGTTTATTATACTATATCTTATGTACAAGTAGATTTAGGTTTGTGTCATTTATTCTTATTATTACACATTTTTCAAGTGTTGCAGCTCCATGTTGAGACTTTAGACCAACATATTTGTCATCGGGAACCAACATGGAACACTTCTTTGATATATTTTATTAGTAGATAGTGTGATATATATTGTGGTGGAGAGATTTTATTGTGAGGATTTTTTGGTTATCATGATTATTCTTTATGATATCATTGAGGGTATGATCTATTTTTCCATGGAATATTCCCATATCGACTATCTTTATAGATGTGTCAGATACCATCAGACACATGCGATGAGATTCTACGATGTTGGTGAGAGATATCTCATGGAAAGGAATATGTGATTTTGGAATTATAATCATAAACTCAACACCCCTAAGATTGATATATTGGATCATAGAATATGTTTCTCTTCAAAAAACATGATTCCTTAGGTAGTAGAGGATTATATGGATGTATTCCCAATGAATTTATGGTACTAACTCCAATTTAGGATATAGTGTTTTCCATCGTGTTACACCATAGTACCACTAGGATATCTTATGAGGCATATATGATGTCCCCTACTGCGCTCTAGGAGCTAATATTGTAGTAGGAAGACCTTTGAGTGAAGGGTTTTATCAGACCACATGTGTCTCCCATAGAAAGCTTTGATGATGTTCGTGAAAAAGGCAGATATGAGATTTTGTATTTTTATTGATTATCATCAACTAAATATGGCCATAAAAATTAATAAGTACATATTTCCATTGGTTGAAAAGATATTTTATTAGTCATGTTGTGATGGGATGTTCTCAAAAAATGATATAAGGTCCTGCTACCACTAATTGACTGTTCATGAGTTTAATATTTCGAAGCATGAATTTTTTTTCGCTACATACATAATGAGGTATTAAGGATTAATTTCGATGTGATAAATTCCGAAGCTATGTTTATGGGATTGATGAAAATAATTTTCCATCCATACATGGAATGAATTGAATTTTTCTTCATTTGATACAAACTCATCAAATCCTCTTTAGTAGAGGACCATAAATAACACATGAGGATGGTCTCAAAAATTATTTAGGAGAAATCCATGAGAATAACTAATGAATCTGTCTACAGTTTACTATAGAGAACCTGAGTTGTTTAGGATGAAGATTATGAGTGCTCAAATTTTGATATTATCGAAGGTGGTCGTGGAGTACGTAGTGTATTGTGATTCATCTTGAGCTGGGATCGACATTCTGTTGATGTAGATGTAGGATTTTATTGCATATGGGTCATGTAAGTTGTTTCTCCATGATAATAACTACATGAATCTTACCTAGATTCAATTTTAGTGGACTTATCACAAAGTATGTGTAGGAACTATCTTCTAGGATATCACTTTATTGGATATTCACACCAGTAGAGTCCAAGGTATGACATCATTTAGAGAGACCTATCCCAGATACATAGACGCTAATTAGAGTTCATATAGGAATATGACAGTAAGGTAGTCTATACCCCAATGAATGGAAATACGGTGGTAGATTCACCAAGGATGATTTCCCATTCTCACATGATGGATGAGGAATTTGAGAAGTTGGAATTTTTTCTGGTGACCATTTTTGCGGAGGAGGGTACAAAACTTATTTAATCAATTATGTTGACTCCATTACATCATAAACATATGGGGGATGCTCAATTTTGATTCATCAACTATGATGTCATATGTGATTTGATATCCATAGCTTATTCTGCATTTGTATTTTCTTAAGAAGAGAGTCATTCAATCTTATTCGAATGATGGATGGTGGTCAATGTCATGATTCTAGATGAGTTTTTCAATGATTTTCACACCTATACTCAGGATGTACATCCATGTCTCAGAAAATGTACATAAATAATCTTTGGTATTGATATTGTGATTGAATGCTAAATAGGATTTTTGATCTAATCTCTCATTGCATCACCAATCAGTGAGTGAAGGTTGATCACCAGGTTCCAGAAGGTTTGTGATAACCGCAGGTGATCTTCAATTAGAAATGGGACGGAATATCCATTGAATTTGTGATAGAGATTCCATAGAAAATGAGAGGCAATGTCACCATCTGAGTGATAGTTTACAAACATTCAAAGCCACCTCACTTCCTTGCAATCAAGGAGAAGATTTCTGTTTGGGTCCTTTTTATATATGAGGGATTATACACGATCATGGGGTTACCTTGATAATTTTTTCTGACCATGATGTATGAATTATTTCATATCTGTGGAGACACCAGTAAAATGCATTTGGGACCCAAATGTGGATGTGTACAACCTTTAACCGCTAGGTGATTTGAAAGAATGATCACACTATCTAAGTGTCTGAGGATACATTGAGGGATTTCCTGTAAAACTATGTTCTAGGCTAGGAGGATCACTAACACTTGGTAGAGTTTTCTTATAATAAAAGATATCACTCTTATATTAGCATGGAACATTTTAGGAAACTATATGGGAGACCTTACAGGTCACCCTTATACTGGACTGACATCATTTAGGCATCTTGTTTCGGGATAGAGATACTACAAGAAATGAGGTATATGGACCAGGTTATCCATGCACAGATGAGGACTACTGAGATTAAGTATAAATATTTTGTAGATCAATGATGTAATCCATTAGAGTTCGGGTAGGGAGAGAATTTTTTTCAGAGGGTATCCCCACGATGATCAATGGGTAGGTTTATATAGGGAGGAAATATATCCTCATGATTCATCAGAATTTTTGATATCATCTAGAGGTTTGGTGGAATTTCATACTACCTCACCTCACCCCCATAGTTGGATTTATTTCTAGATGTCATCAATGTATTACAACCGAGGATATATGTTCATGAAATAAAAAACAATATTGACAAGGGAGAGATAGTAATTGAGTTCTCATCAACATTTAGGTTTCAAACGGTGGAGGTCAAGGATTGGAAGGATAGGATCTTGCATCGATGGTCCATTCAATTTGGTTTTGTGATATAGAACCATGGGAGCATGTCGGAGAGATCTCGGATGTTGAAGAGCAACATGCTGTTTTAGAAATCCCATTTTTTTAATAGATTTTTCTTTTATTGGATGAAATTAATGAACAAAGTAATATTGTAGAGACCCAATTTTTTACATTTAATATTTTGAACTATATCAAGGAATATTTTATGATATAAATTATGAGACGAAGTGAAATTATTGGTCCCACTATTCCCATTTCTATTTTTATAAGAATGTTAATTATATTTTATATCCTTCACTCATAGTTTTTCAGATATAATGGGATATATCCTAAATAGATTCATTTATTCATAATATGAGACAAAAAATGAATCTAGACACATGAATGACCCTAGGTGTGATGTAAATTTGGTATGAATCAGAAGATAGGATAAAGTGGACATTAGTGTGTATGTTATGTTATGTAATTACTAAATTAATTAAATGAACTAAACATATCCCCTATACTTATAAAATGTTATATAAAATTATAAGGATTTCAACATAATTCTGGGACTATTGAGAGGAGGATTTCACCATTCTATATTTGTGAATCATGATCATATAACAACCGACATCCATATCCTGGTGAATCAAGGTGCAGACAATGGAACATGTCATATCCTTCATAAGAGATTGAATTATCCACTAAGAATAGATCTAAATTGGGGAAGAACTAGTCATTTTTTTGATTTATTAAATTTTTATTAATATATTTATCATGATAAGAACTTTATTCTTTTATCTGCATTTACATAAATCACTTTTCATGTGCATGTGTCTCAAATTAATTAATTAATTCGATCTATCATTGATTATTCCATGAAATCACCCCTTTCAATCCATTATTATATTATCATTATATAGTAAAACATTTTAAAATGTGATATGACATTTGTTATTGTTTCTTTCCACCACCATTTCTTCATGTTATTCCTCATTGGACCACAATGTCACGATTCAACATTTTTTCAGTGGGTTTGAGAACAATCGTACAACCATATTCATGATGGATGTGAACACAATTAAATTATTTAAGCTTAGTGGATGAATTTGAGTGTATTTTGCGAAGATTTTATGGCTTTCAAAATTCATCATATGAAGCAGAGATACCAGTGGCGCCAGATACGAATTGGTGTTTGAAGACATCATGTGGGAGAAGTAGATTCTGATTGTCGTCCAACTGTGGGCCAGAATCTATGGATGATGGTGTCTTCCAACATTTTTATGTGGTAAACTGGTGGAATTAATGAAGGGAGAAACAATGATTCAACATATAGTGAAAATATAATATTCTCATAAAAAATCAACTACATGCCATTTAGTCAGAAGAACATATGTCGTGTAGTCTAATTTCTATGGTGGCTAGAATTTCATGATAGAGTTAAATATAAAATTACATGTTGAGGGGCCAAACACTTTGTGAATCCCTATTTTAAATATCATAATATACTATAAATACATAACCAAGAGCCTATGTGGCCCAGCATGCTATGTAGGGTGGGATACATACCTTGAACATGTGCATGACTAGTTGTAACATCCCGGACCCGGGTTCCATGCAACGGGTGCCCCGATCCCGGTTCGCCACGTGACCTCAAGCACATTTCCCCAAATTACAGAGGCTACCGAGTAGCAGCGAGGGCCCAGGTCTGATAGTGGGGAAACTATGCCATCATTTGTCAAAGTATAGCACAACGGAATACAAAATAAACTTACAATGACAGCGGAAGTAGTAAACATATACAACTGAAATAAACTACAGAAGTGGGTATAACCAATAGTATATAAATTATGATGCTACATGTTTCATGTTCTATGAAAATAGCTAGAACATGTTATACATCAATACAGTACAACAAAATACTGAGTACATCAAAACAAGCAAAACAGCTGGCGGCAGTATCGCGAGCCTAGCCACGGTCCCCTGCCCTCCTACTCCTCAGAACCAGTAAAGTACCTGTATAGGGACTATTGCCCCTATCTATACCTGCAGAAATGTAATCTGTTTGGGCCGAAAAGCGTGACCCAAACAGGGTGTGAGAAATATATCTCAGAAGGCACCCACCAAAGGCCTGTGCCCAACTGCGTGTAAGCATGCAACAATAGTGTGTAGAAATAAAATGCAATAAATTAAGAAGTACTCAAAAGTACCAAATACTAGTTATATTTCCATTTTTACTATTCATTTAATTCCTTTAATTTAGTAATATTTTTGTGCTCAACAACACCAAGCCCTCAGGCCAACCAGTACCGTGCCCTCAGGCTAAAATAATAACCACGCCCTCAGGCCTTCCCTCAGGCCATACAGAATCCAACCAGTAGGTATTGATTTCAAGTGTAACATAAATTGACCTCAGGAGTAGGAAGTGTCACCCTCAGGCACGGAAGTCAAGCCCTCAGGCACGAAAGGTTGCCCTCAGGTGAAATACTATAGCCCTTGGGCTAAACAGTGCAGTGACCTCAAGCCAATCACAACAACTCCCTCAGGCTAAATACAATAACGCCCTCAGGCTAAACAGGTAACCAGGCCATTCCCAACAGGTAAACAAGAAGAAAAAATAAATTCATCTCAAGGAAATTCTACAATTACTACTTTGAAGGCATACCCTCGGGTATCCTGGCCAAACAGCTAAACAGTGGAACACACCCCCAGGGTTGATCCAGATCCAAGTAACGATCCCAAACAACATTTTATTATCACAATTTAATCACCTATGCAATTATAGGCATTAAATATGGCAATGGCCTCAGCCCCATGACACCCCAACATGGGTTCGTGGCATGAAAATTCACAAAAACGCATGACAGTTGGAAAATAAACACTAATCCATTTACCTTAGATACCAACGAACGTTATACCCGAACGCCGACTCCAGAAAGGCCCAAGAACATCATAGATCTGGCAAAGAACAATACACATTCAAACTTAAATAACATATGTAACGAGAATAATTGGTAAGCAACACGCTTGGAGAAGAGAGGGCTTACCCGCGCGGTTCCAACGGGATCGTCCGAGGTGGAAACCGATTCCAGATGAACCCTCAGAAGATCTTCAAAGGTCTAGTCATCCTCCTTGACTCCAAAATGGCTCAAACGCTTCCTCTGCCGAATTAGGAGGCTACTTCCTGTTTTAAGACGAAAAAAAGTACATGGGGTGTACTTCTGAGTACACGACCTGTACTTCTTTTATTTAACTGTTCATTTGGCGGCACCGCGACACTGTTCATCTGTAGACATGAGTACATGACATGTACTCCCATGTATATGGCGTGTACTGTCGCCCAGCTGGCGGCGAGTCCACCGCCTTACTGTTTATTCGTGCTGACTGACTACACGGCCTGTAAGGTACCACTACAAGGTGTGTAGTCAGTTCCTACACCCTTCGTCGTCGGCATGACTATACGCTCCGTGTACTCATCCCAACGCTGCCAAAATTACACGACGTGTGGAAAAGTACATGGCGTGTAGTTCCAAAATTTATGATTTTACCCCATCTTCCATATTTTCTCAAAACATTTAATAAAAAGGAAAAAGAAGAAGCCCGTACCTCAAAAATAAGAACCGAGTTCTTACAAACTTCCCCCATTATTGCAATTCATCCCCGAATTTCCCTTCCAAGGGTGGCGAAGATAAAGCTCAGAACAGCTCTAGCCACTGAGCACGTACATCGGCCTCCTACTCCCAGGTCTCATCCTGTACCCGGCCATGCAGCCATAGCACCCGTACGAGAGAAACTGACCGGCCTCGGAGAACCTTCATGCTCCGGTCAACGATACGGATCAGATGCTCCTCAATGGACGCATCATGCTGAAGCTCAACCTCCTCTGGCTGAAAGATGTGAGACGGGTCTGAATGGTAGTGACGCAACTGAGACAAGTGGAATACGTCGTGCATGGCTCGGTACCGCTGCGGTAACTGCAACCGATAGGCAACCAACCCGACTCTCTCAATGTAACACCCTGAGATTTTATAAAAAATATTATTTTAATTTCATTGATGTCTTTTTTTGTAAGCTACAACAAGATTATCTTGTGCTATACGCAACACAGTATTATCTTGCAGTATATGCAACACTATTTTTATATTGTGTTACACACAATTTCATGTTCGTTTGATAATAGTCATTCTACAAAACATTGAGTATATATATATATATTCATTGTATAAATGAAAAATGGTTGGACTCTATTATATGAAAAAAAGGAGTCTTGCACAACACTCAACCCTAACTTGGCTTTCATTACACGCAATCGCGACCTTCCTCGATAGCGTGTGTTGTACGCAATACCAGGTTTTACTAATCAACGATATATTATTATAATATTATTATGAACTAGCCGTTATGAATAGTATTAACTAAATTTTGAATTTGATAACATTATTATTCATCTTACACATTTTCTAGAACATGGTATAAGAACAAAATAAATTTTTCTGGTAAAATATGTATTTTTCAAAAATGCAGTTTTGCCGCAATTTGATGGCACACCCAAATTAAATCTAGTTTTTGACATGTTTATAAGTTAAATTTGACAAAATAAAATTCTTCTTTTGAATCAGGATATAAAAATTTACATTGGATAATGTTTTGATATTTTTCTGATAACATTCATATTTTAATGAATAGTGAAAACACGCTATACTTTAATTAAAAACAGCTTTTTTCATCGTAATAATTTATATGGTTAAATTATAATATTGAATGGTTTTAAAGTATAAATAGAATATATTTTTACCATTTAATATAATTTATTTCATTAGCATACATTTTACATTGAATTCTTAGGTTAAATCAATTCAATCTTTTGCAATGTTTTAAACAAAAACCCGTTTTCATTCGACAACGGGATTAATTTTAATTTAATTTCGGCAACTTTTTTGTATTGAATTTGAAAAAATGGATTTGATATTTGAAATCATTGGGTCCAAATTATGTTAATAGGCTACTTTTTATTTTTGGGAATTATGAATAGTAACTACGGAAAATTTTATTTACCATAGTTAAAGATAAATCAGCTAATTAAGGGAAAATATAATATTATAAAATTACCCTAACATATGCCAAAATTCTATTAGATGGCTAATAGTATACCCATATCACCTAAGGGTCGGATTAGATTCATTTTAAGTAATTTTGACCACGAAAATAATTTAATTATTATTAAAACCAAAGAAAGTGACAACATGTCACTCTCTTAAATCTTATAAGTATAATAATTTTAATTTAGTGATAAAAATCATGAAACTTCAAACATGAATAGTATCCAGAAATCTAATAAAATTATCTACATCATGATAATTTATTTAGAATTTTTAGGGATTAAATATTTGTCATTAATGGTGATACATTAATGATGCAGAAATTATTTATTAAGTGAAAAATCAGTAATATAGTTTTTACTGAAATAATAATACCCATTAAAAGGCCCAAAAAATAGCCCAAAACTTACTGGTAGTGTATATATATACCATAATCATCCAATGACCTAATATATAACTGTTTGGAGTCTTATTGAAGTTATTGTGACACTTATATTATTTTATTTTAAATGATTCCAAAGTTGTCACCTTCAAAAGTTAATAAATATAACAATTTAAATATTGTGATTTTAAGATGATAAATTCGATTAAAAGTATTACTATGAAAGGTAATATATTTATCTTAACCATAGTATTTTAGTTTTAATTTTTAGGCAACAAATAAGTATATTAAATAATTATACAAAAATGTTGTAGTAATTATTTTCTTAAGAGATAAACCAAATAAATGGTTTTAAAAATAATAAAATAAATATTATATGAACTATTTAATGTTCTCCATTAATATTATAGATTAATATTACCTTTTATGAATCTATTAAATCTTTTAGTTTGAACATATTTTCTGTATATATTTTATTTAAATTCATATAAATGAATAGTGTCATAATTGACACTATTGTTATTTTATAAAAATAACATACTATAAAATTGTTTCAAAATCACAAAAATATATAAAAATTATAAATTTAAATTTATATGGTCTAAAATGTTATAAATTATCCAATTATTGACAATTCACAACAAATAAGTAATTATTTGTTATAATTTAAAATTTAAAATGTTATTACCACAAATAAAATTAAATTGATTAAGTAAGGATAAATCATGTTGATAATGTTTAAAATAATTTACTAACATGTATAAATTTTATTGGATGATGAAATTACAACCCTATCTCATATAGTATTCGAATATGAGTCATTTTTGGAGGTTTTTAAGTGGGTTTAGATTTATTATAAATTAATATTTTTAAGATTTCCAAAGGTGCCCCTCTCCTCCCTTATAAAAGGGCACCTCATCCCTCTCTTCCTCAAACCACATTGAGCCTTAAAGCTCGGCCAACACCTGAATAATTCTCTTATAAACTTCCCTAGAAACATACTAGAGGTCCTGGTCTCCTTCAAAGACCAATTTTTGTGGCCTAAGAGGAGGTCTCAAAGAGGCGCTTCAAAGAAGAGGTAATGTCCATTACCGATTATTTCAACTTTATTTCTTCTTCCACTTGTTCTTCATTAATTGTCTCATTATGAAGTAATAACATCAGTATCAATAATATAATGATATGTTATTTTATGTATGAAACAACCCTATTTCACCGTCTATCCATCCTACGGAAAACGAAATCACTGCGCGTGCGTACGTACGGAATACCGTCTCCACGCCGTGGTGTAATCTGTTTTTCCAAC
This sequence comes from Viscum album, assembly GCA_963277665.1. NCBI lineage: Eukaryota > Viridiplantae > Streptophyta > Magnoliopsida > Santalales > Viscaceae > Viscum > Viscum album. The sequence goes on along the minus strand of OY728129.1, from coordinate 1,264,766,617 downwards.
ACCACCTTACTTGGATGGGTATAATGGTGTAAATAATAACTATACATAGTTATTATTACATCATACTGATTCTTATATATTGTATCATCCTCTCCAATTCAATTCAATAATTATGGTTACGATATCATCACTCGTGCGTACGTATGAACTACCATCTCCACGATGCGATGAGATTCATTCTCAATGATTAACCATTCATGAATTATTATAAAGTATATATAATAAGTAATCATGAAATATATGAAATAATGATACTGGATTTATGTATATATATATATGCATGTCATCCAATTAATTCCATTCAATTCAATAAGGAAACGAAAACAACGTTCATGCGTACGTACGACCTACCGTCTCCATGAACGGTGTATTTATTTCAATTTATCGATCTATTATATATATGTATATTCTGAATATATATTATATATAAATCATGTTTTATATTCTGGAATTAATTAATCATGATCTAAGTAATCATATGAATAATTACAAGTCAAAACACGGACGACAAATGAAACGATTTTACCCAAAACACTCTTTAGCATGAAATTTACAAAAGAACGGGTAATAAAGTCATAAGTGAAAAATATAAGATATCCTAACATTGAATATGATTATGTAATAAGTCAATGATATTATTTAAATCATTATACAGGAGGTTCAGATACATACAAAGCATATCGGACATAAGGTAAGGGATAATTTTGCAAATATCATTTTTATCCGAGATTGCTTATTCGTAAGTATTTATTGGGGTTATTGCTATCATCAATGTACATCTTTTATAAAAATATATTAATGTATAAATTACTTTTTACCCATTTTTACTTTTACCCCATTGTATGGAAGGAATATTTCTTTTATTTACCCTACAAGGTACTTTTAGACTTTTCCGACAAAAGTACGAGAAGAATGTTTTTTTTAACTTATACGGGATGAAAGGATTTTTACGGTTTTATAAAGCCTTGTTTTCATGAAGCTTCCTCCAAAAAATTTCATGACTATTTTCAACAAAATCATTTTCTTTTAAAAATGAATGACATTTTGTAAAAAGAAAATGATTTTGAAGAAAAAATGATATTTTCTTCAAGAATTCATTTCAAGTGTTTTATCAAAACCATTTTCATCTATGATGACATTATTTCACATGTGTATGTTTCAAGTATCATGTCTCTATGATTTACATGGTTTCACTTTTCTTATGATGAAATGTCCATTTGTTTTATATGTATTATGAAATGATGGGATGATGTTTATGAAACCCATTTTATTCTTTGGGTTATGATGAATGTTATAAGTTTATTTTGTGGCACAAGTAAGAATGATTCATTATGAGATGGGTGGGACCTATATCTCCCTCCAATGCATTGGGTAAAGATTTATATCTCATGAGATAGAAATGTATGGAACGGAAAGTTAAACCTGTTCAGTAATACAGGAATAGAACAAGGGGTGAACTTGATTCAGAAAGGGACATTGTCCACTAAGATGGTCTTGGTAGCAATTCCTTGGCTACTATGGAAATCATATCATGTGCTTAATGGTTGCCACAATTAAATGTTTTATTTCCCATGCTATTTTATAATTCATAATGTTTCTTTATTATCTATGCCTTACATACTTCCATGTTTTATGTCATTGCTCAAGATTTTGATGTTTAAACATTATTTTCATGTTTTTAAGTTCAAATGTATATGGTATGTTTTATTTTACCCATGCTTACCCTTACTGAGCATTTGAGCTCACCCTTTTTATGTTTTCTTTTCCCCATGATATAAAGAATGGTTTTAGGTAAGAAAAAAAGGGGGAAGATCTTTATGGGAGATGTTGAAGATCATTCCCCATGATTTGAGGATTACGTTCCAAGTTTCCAAAGACACTAAAGTATTACGGTCCTTGTGTGTATGTTTTTGTTATGTATTTAGTATTCTGAAAAAGTAATGTAATGTCCATGTACATCAGGATTTGGGTCTCTACAGTTGGTATCAGAGGAAAGGTTTTGTTAACCATTGGAAACTAGGATGCAAAAACGTTAGTGAGATCCCTAGAGATATTTCTATGGTATGTCTAGGGATGTCCCTAAGGATAAGTATACGTATAGGATATAGTCCTAGAACTACGGTAACGATCATAGAATTTAACCTAAGATTTTAGATATTGATGGTACACCCCCTTTACTATGTTTTTTCCCTAGCATGATTTTTACCTCTCACAGAAAGTTTTTGTGTGTGTTTTAGTCAATGGAGGGAACCAGAAGGAATTCAGTTAACATTGAATCCAATGGCAAAATGGTGACTATGAGCAATAGAATTGCGTAATGCCTAGAGAGAAAGATATTGTGATTATGTCGAATCAGTCATCGCGATATATGATTAACAAGGTGAAATTTAGTGGTATGCCTAATTCATCAAATAAGAGGAAGGTGGACTTTTATGCTTGTTTGTATGCTGAGGAGCATAAAGAAAGGAAGATTGAGATTTCTAAAGAAGTGAAGAAGAACCTTGAGGAATACCTCAAATGGAGGGGAAGATGTTATCTGTGTGGAGAAAAGGGTCATAGAGTGATAGACTGTTATGGAGTTCAATGTATTATTTGTGGAGAACATGGGCATTACCCAACTCAATGCCATGACCTAAAAAGTTACTTCTAAATCAAGGAAGGACTTATTCTAGGACAATCATTGAAGAGGATGGACTGATGTGTTTATGTATTGGTATTCAAGAATAATGTTATTGAGGTACTTTTATGGTGTATTAGAATATATTTTGTATTAGTCTATTGTGGTTTTCAATAATTTTATGATACCGGTAAACATGAAAAGTGATTCAAATATTTTGGAAAGCCGATGATATGTGCATAATGAAGGGATAAGGAGAAAATGAAATGTTTGAAAGTATTCATGAGCTCATGATTGATATAAGGACTAAGTGATATCATGGTTTGAGTATATAGAGTTTTGAGGATTTTGGTATATGGAAAGTGTTAACTTTTAACTGCATTCATGTTTTCACTAAGGATCAATGGGTATTAATTCTTCAAGAGAATACATGATTAAGGTATTCACATGTTTGTAATTTGACCAACAAGATATATATTATGATATATTGGGGATAAATTATGACATTCACGTGATTGTTATGTTACATTTCAAGTAATCATTTTCTTTATACTATGAGCTTGGACCTAAGTATTTTAGATAAGCCTAATGATTGGAATGGATTATGTTGTACATAAGTTAGTAATGTTTAAGGGTAGAACTTTTTTCGATATTATTGATGGGATGTTATAGTAATGTAGTTTTAGAAAAAGGAAAACCTTCAGGATGGGCGACAACCCATCGCGTCGGACAAGGTTGTGGGAATCGAACCCACAACCGAAGTGCGACTGGCCTTTATCGCCTACCACTGACCTACAGGAAGTCCCCGGTTAGTAGAAACTAGTTTTATTTTATTAAGCGGCATGATATATGAAGTATAAGTTCATTTTTGGAATCGTATATGATTAACCTGACCATATATAGACTTATGTATATTTGATAACTTTTTCTAACCTTTTGTTTGAAACAGATGGAATGACTTATCATTATATCACATGATCTGCTAACACCTCATGAATGGAAAATTCAATTTCATTTCATTAAGAGATGAAGTGGAAATTGTTCAAGGCACGAACAACGGTGAGATTGTTCCAAAATCAAGTAAGTAGTTCTTTTGATTCAAAAATTCTTCAACATTAGAGAAATGATCCTGAAAACCAAAAATGTTGTCATAGTGCCCTTATATCCGATGAATCAGATGGTACCTTATATCATCACATATCTATGGCTTTGTGATTTTTGGCTTTTTCATAGCCATGTCCTCTACCACTCTCCATCAGAACTTGATGTTTAGATTTCTCTTCCATATCAATATTTTCACCTATGTTCTGCTACGAGGAAACCCAGTGATGAGTTAATTTGGGTAACCGTTATGTTTCATACATCATTTTTTAAAATTAAGTTTTAGTATGTGGGTTTCTATGAAAGAAACTTTCAAGTAGTCAACCATTAATAACCCCGACGAATTTCGAGGGCGAAATTCATTTTAAGGGGGGTAGAATGTAACACCCTGATATTTTATAAAAAATATTATTTTAATTTCATTGATGTCTTATGTTGTAAGCTACAAAAAGATTATCTTGTGCTATACGCAACACCGTATTAGCTTTCAGTATACGCAACACTATTCTTAGATTGTGTTACACACAATTTCATGTTCGTTTGATAATAGTCATTCTACGCAACATTGACTGTATATATATATATATTTATATATTCAATGTATAAATGAAAAATGGTTGGACTCTGTTATATGAAACAAAAAAGGAGTCTTGCACAACACGCAACCCTTACTTGGCTTGCATTACACACAATCACGACCTTCCTCGATAGTGTGTGTTGTACGCAATATCGGGTTTTACTAAACAACGATATATTATTATAATATTATTATGAACTAGCCGTTATGAATAGTATTAACTAAAATTTGAATTTTATAACATTATTATTCATCATACAAATTTTCTAGAACATGGTATAAGAACAAAATAATTTTTTCTGGTAAAATATGTATTTTTTAAAAATGCAGTTTTGCCACAATTTGATGGCGCACCCACTTTAAATCTAGTTTTTGACATGTTTATAAGTTAAATTTGATAAAATAAAATTCTTCTTTTGAATCAGGATATAAAAATTTACATTGGATAATTTTTTGATATTTTTCTGATAACTTTCATATTTTAATGAATAGTAAAAACACGCTATATTTTAATTAAAAACAACTTTTTTCATCATAATAATTTATACGGTTAAATTATAATATTGAATGGTTTTAAAGTATAAATAGAATATATTTTTACCATTTAATATAATGTATGTTATTATCATTTATTTTACATTGAATTCGTAGGTTAAATCAATTCAATCTTTTGCAGTGTTTTAAACAAAAACCCATTTTCATTCGACAACGGGATTAATTTTAATTTAATTTCATCAACTTATATGTATTGAATTTGAAAAAATGGATTCCATATTTGGAATCATTGGGTCCAAATTATGTTAATAGGCTACTTTTTATTTTTGGGAATTATGAATAGTAACTACAGTAAATTTTATTTACCATAGTTAAAGATAAATCGGGTAATTAAGGGTAAATATAATATTATAAAATTATCCTAACATATGCCAAAATTATATTGGATGGCTAAAGGTATACCCATTTCACCTAAGGGTCGGATTAGAATCATTTTATGGACTTTTGACCATGAAAATTATTTAATTATTATTAAAACCAAAGAAAGTGACAACATGTCACTCTCTTAAATCTTATAAGTATAATAATTTTAATATAGTGATAAACATCATGAAACTTTGAACATGAATAGTATCCAGAAAGATAATATAATTATATACATCATGATAATTTATTTAGAATTTTTAGGGATTAAATTTGTTTTATTAATGGTGATACATTAATGATGCAGAAATTATTTATTAAGTGAAAAATCAGTAATATAGTTTTTACTGAAATAATAATACCCATTAAAAGGCCCACAAACCTGACCAAAATATACTGGTAGTGTATATATATACCATAATCATCCAATTACCTAATATATAACCGTTTGGAGTCTTATAGAAGTGATTATGACACTTATATTATTTTATTTTAAATTATGCCAAAGTTGTCACCTTCAAAAGATAATAAATATAACAATCTAAATATTGTGATTTTAAGATGATAAATTCATGTAAAAGTATTATTGTGAAAGGTAATAGATTTATATTAATCATATAATTTTAATTTTAATTTTTAGGCAACAAATAAGTATATTAATTAATTACACAAAAATGTTGTAGTAATTATTTTATTAAGAGATAAACCAAATAAATTGTTTTAAAAATAATAAAATAAATATTATATGAACTATTTAATGTGCTCCGCTAATTTTATATATGCATATGAACTTTTATGAATCTATTAAATCTTTTAGTTAGAACATATTTTCTTTATATATTTTATTTAAATTCATATAAATGAATAGTGTCAAAATTGACATTATTTTTATTTTATAAAAATAACATATTATAAAATTGTTTAAAAATCACAAAAAATATATAAAAATTATAAATTTAAATTTATATGGTCTAAAATGTTATAAAGTATCCAATTATGGACAATTAACAACAAAAAATTAATTAGTTGTCATAATTTAAAATTTAGAATGTTACTACCACAAATAAAATTAAATTGATTAAGTAAGGATAAATCATGTTGATAATGTTTAAAATAATTTCCGAACATGTCTAAATTTTATTTGTTGATGAGATTACAACCCTATCTTATCTAGTATTTGAATATGAGTCATTTTTTGAGGTTTTTAAGTGGGGTTAGATTTATTATAAATTAATATTTTTAATATTTCCAAAGGTGCCCCTCTCCTCCCTTATAAAAGGGCACCTCCTCCCTCTCTTCCTCAAACCACTTTGAGCCTTCAAGATCGGCCAAACCCTGCCAAATTCTCTTATACACTTCACTAGAAACATCCTATAGGTCCTGGTCTCCTTAAAAGAACAATTTTAGTGGCCTAAGAGGAGGTCTCAAAGAGGCGCTTCAAAGAAGAGGTAATGTCTGTTACAGATTCTTTCAACTTTATTTCTTCTTCCACTTGTTCTTATTTAGCTGTCTCATTGTGAAGTAATAAAATCAGTATCACTCATATAATGATATGTTATTATAAGTATGAAACAAACCTATTTCACCATCTATCCATCCTACGGAGAACGAAATCACCGTGCGTGCCTACGTACGGAATACCGTCTCCATGCCGTGGTGTATTCTGTTTTTCCAACACCACCTTACTTGGATGAGTATAACGGTGTAAAGAATAACTATACATAGTTATTATAACATCATACTGATTCTGATATATTGTATCAATCTCTCTAATTCAATTCAATAATTATGGGAACGATATCATCGCTCATGCGTAAGTATGAACTACCGTCTCCACGACGCGATGAGATTCATTCTCAATGATTAACCATTCATGAATGATTATAAAGTATATATAATAAGTAATCATGAAATATATGGCATAATGATATTGGATTTATGTATATATATATATGTATGTCATCCAATTAATTCCATTTAATTCAATAAGGAAACAAAAACAGCGTTCATGTGTACGTACGGCCTACCGTGTCCATGAACGGTGTATTTCTTTCCATTTATTGATATATTATATATATGTATATTCTGAATATATATTATATATAAATCATGTTTTATATTCTGGAATTATGTAATCATGATCTAAGTAATCATATGAATAATTACAAGTCAAAACACGAACGACAAATGAAATGATTTTACCCAAAACACTCTTTAACATGGAATTTACAAAAGAACGGGTAATATAAAGTCATAAGTGAACAATATATGATATCATAACAATGAATATGATTCTGTAATAAGTCAATGATATTATTTAAATCATTATACAGGAGTTTCGGATACATACAAAGCATATCGGACATAAGGTAATGGATAATTTTGCAAAATCTCATTTTTATCCGAGATTGATTGGGGGTTATTGCTATCATCCATGTCCATGTTTTATAAAAGTGTATTCATTTATAAATTAATTTCTACCCACTTTTACTTTTACCCCATGGTATGAAAGGAATCTTTCTTTTATTTACCCTACAAGGTACTTTTTTACTTTTCCGACAAAAGTACGAGAATAATGTTTTTTTAACTTATACGGCATGAAGGGATTTTTTCGATTTTATAAAGACTTGTTTTCATGAAGCTTCCTCCAAAAAATTTCATGACTATTTTCAACAAAATCTATTTCTTTTAAAATTGAATGACATTTTGTGAAAAGAAAATGATTTTGAAGAAAAAAAGATATTTTCCTCAAGAATTCATTTCAAGTGTTTTATCAAAACCATTTTCATCTAAGATGACACTATTTCACATGTGTATGTTTCAAGTATCATGTCTCTATGATTTACATGGTTTCACTTTTCTTATTATGAAATGTCCATTTTTTTTATGTATTATGAAATGATGGGATGATGTTTATGAAACCCATTTTATTCATTGGGTTATGATGAATGTTATATGTTTATTTTGTGGCACAAGTAAGAATGATTCATTATGAGATGGGTGGGACCTATAACTCCCCCAAATGCATTGGGTAAAGATTTATATCTCATGAGAGAGACATGGCTAGAACGACAAGTTAAACCGGTTCAGTAATACAGGACTGGAACAAGGAGTGAACTCGATTCAGAAAGGGACTTTGTCCACTAAGATGGTCTTGGCAGCAATGCCTTGGCTACTATGGAAATCATATCATGTGATTAATGGTTTCCACAATTACATGTTTTATTTCCCATTATATTTTATCATTCTTAATGTTTCTTTATGATCAATGCCTTACATACTTCCATGTTTTCTATCATTTATCAAGATTTTGATGTTCAAACATTATGTTCATGTTTTTAAGTTCAAATGTATATGGTATGTTTTATTTTATCCATGCCTACCCTTACTGAGCATTTGAGCTCACCCTTTTTATGTTTTCTTTTCCCCAGGATATAAAGAAATGTTTTAGGTTAGAAAAAAAGGGGGAAGATCTTTATGGGAGATGTTGAAAATCTTTTACCACAATTAGAGGATTACGTTAGAAGTTTCCAAAGACATTAAACTATTATGGTCCTTGTGTGTCTGTTTTTGTTATGTATTAAGTATTTCGCAAAAGTAATGCAATGTCCATGTACATCAAGCTTTGGGTCTCTACACTCCAGAATCTCGAATGTCCCCACATGCCTCGATGAATGTTTACCCTGTCTCCTGGTCCGCTTGTGTCCCAGCCTCAGCAAAACACATAGAAAAACCTGATCCCTGAACATGAACTCCAAAGGTTGTCTGTGGCGATTAGAATAAGACTTCTGACGAGACTGCGCGGTAGCAATCCGCTTCCGAATCAACTGGACCTACTCAAATGTCTCCTGCACGATCTGTGGTCCCAGTAAAGCTGCCTCACCTACCTCTAACCAACATAAAGGTGATTGGCATGGCCTACCATATTAAGCCTCATATGGTTCCATCTCAATAGTCGCATGAAAACTATTTTTATAGGAAAACTTGACTAAGGGTATATGCTTCTCCCACAAGCCCCCAAATTCTAGGACGCATGCGCGCAACGTGTCCTCTAGCACCTGTATCGTCCGCTCTGACTGGCCATCTGTCTGAGGGTGGTATGCTGTGCTCAGAAGCACCTGTGTACCCAGCACCCTCTGAAACCTCTGCCAGAAACGAGACGTAAAGTGGGAGTCCCTATCCGAAACGATAGAACGAGGGACCCCATGAAGACGTACGATCTCTCGGATATACAGCCTTCCGAGCTCGTCAACACCAAAGGTCTCCTTGATCGGCAAGAAGTGAGCTACCTTCGTGAGTCTGTCTACAACAACCCACACGGTGTCATTGCCTCTAAGTGACATCAGTAACCCAGTCACAAAATCCATCGCGACATCATCCCATTTCCACTCTGGAATAGGCAACTACTGTAACAGCCCAGCTGGCCTCCCGTGCTCTGCCTTTACCTGTTGATAGGTGGAACACCTCGTAACAAAACCAGATACATCTCTCTTCATACCCGGTCACCAGTACTGACAACTCAAGTCTCGATACATCTTGGTAACCCCGGAATGAACTTCCCATGCTAAAGCATGAAAATACCACATCAGATCCTCAAGTATATCCCATGGAACCCATACTCGTCCATGGAAACACAAAACATCATCATTGCCTATCATCCAACTGGGAGAAGGGTCCCCACTTGCCACCGACTCCTGTAGAAGTAGGCCTTATGAATCAGATAGTTGCATCATCCTTACTCTATCTAGGAGGGTAAAAGTCATAGCTAACGAGGAAATATATGTCTGCCCCTGACTGTCATACACCTCTAGATGCATCTCAGAGAACAAAGCCATGAGCTTCCACTCACCACTGGCCTCCTGCACTGCATGTATCTGAGTCTTCCTGCTTAGTGCATCATCTATTTCATTACCTTTACTAGGTTTATAGGCAATCTCATAATCGAAGGATTGTAGGTACTCGACCCACATTCTCTGCCTCAGATTCAGGTCATGCTGAGTAAAGATATACTTGGGGATTTTGTGGTCGGTGTAAACCACAAAATGCTCTCCCAAAAGATAGTTTCTCCAATAGCACAACGCATGAACAACTACAGCCAACTAGGGATCATGTGTCGGGTAATTCCTCTTATGTGGCCTCAACTACCAAGAACCGTACACAACAACTTGGTCATCCTGCATCAAAACGGCTCCCAGCCCAATCCCTGATGCATCACAGTAAATTATATAGCTCTTCCCCTGCTCTGGGAGTATTAGGATCAGTGTTGATGTTAACCTTCCATTCAGGTCTTAAAAATCTGTCTCGCAAGCTTCTGACCAAAAAAACTTCAGACCCTTCTTAGTTAGACCTGTCAACGATGCTTCTAAGCGGAAGAATTACTTTATGAAGCGTATGTAGTAACCATCTAGCCCTAAGAAACTCCGTATCTAAAACACTTTCTTAGGATGCTCTCAGGAAACTACTGCTCTCACCTTCTCTGGTTCTACTGCAACTCCTGCCTCTGAGATAATATGACCCAGGAAGTGAATCCAGTCCATCTAAAAGTGGAACTTTGAGAGCTTAGCATATAGTCGATGCTCTCTCAGTGTACTCAATACGATCTCAAGATTGGTGGCATGGTCATGTCGAGTGTGAGAGTACACCGAGATGTCATCCAGGAATACTACCACAAAAGAATCAAGATTCAGATGAAACACACGATTAATCAGAGCCATGAAAACTGCTGGTGCGTTCGTGAGTCCAAACAGCATAACTAAGTACTCGTACAGACCATATCTGTTCCGAAAAGCTATAAGAGGTATATTTGATGGTGCACAACTGATGATATCCGGATCTCGATTCAATCTTCGTGAACACTCGTGGTCCACGAAGCTGATCAAACAGATCATTTATCCTCAGCAAGAGATATCGGTTCTTAACCGTCAACTAGTTTAGAATCCGATAATCCACGCAAAGTATAAGGGTACCATCCACATTTTTCACAAAAAGGACTGGAGAACCACAAGGAGAAGTACTGGGTCGGATAAAACCCTTCACCTGTAGCTCCTATAACTGCCTCTTGAGCTCCTAAAACTCAGGCGTGGCCATCCTATAAGGTGGAATGGACACCGGAGCTGCTCCTGCTCGATAGAGAAATCCACATCACACACCGGAGGTAGACCTAAAAAGTCATCCGGGAAGACATCCCTAAAACGATCAACAACTGGAGGGAAACCTGTCTGAATATTCCCCTGATCATCTAGATATAAACTCGCAATCTGGGCTGTGACTCCACCTCACCCATGATGCTCTGGTCCAACTCAACTCTCCTGAACATCCCACTCGCCCTTGTATAGAAACTCCCCGCCCTCTGGAGATGTGAAACACACCCTACGATGGTAGAAATCTACGAAGGCTTGGAATTGAACCAACCAGTCCATCCTGAGAATGACTACATAGCTCATAATCTCCAAGAAATAGAGGTCCTAAAGGAAGTGACACCCTCCAACCTCAAGGGGGCACTCCTGGCACAGACGCACACCAACCATCCTAGTCCCCAACGGAGTGTCTAGTGTCATGATATTAGAAGAAGAAGAAACACCGAGCCCAAGGCTCTCCACAATGGGTACAGAGACGAAACTATGTGTATCACCTATATCAAAACGTAATGAAGACAAGACAGAAGCTACTAGAATAGTACCTCTGACGGTAGAAGGTCTGGGATCCTACTCCTGCTGGGTATGTTGTACTGCATATGCCTGCCTAGTGCCGCGGCCCTGCGACACAGCCTGGCTACCCTGAGCTGTCCCGCCCTGCTGCCTCTGAGATCCTGGTGTCTGGATACCACGACCACGACCACCATCTTTGTCTACACGCCCTGACGTATTCCAGTTCCATGACTGGTAAAAAGCCACTGGTCCTGCTCCCGCACACAAAGTCTACACAGAACCCCTCTCACTAGCCACTGGTAAAAACGCTCTGCAAAAGCGCTGTAGATGACCCATCTTGCCGCAAGCTCGGAACTCCATTGGGTCTCGTGGACACTGCGGCCTCTTGTGCCCCTCTCTGTCACACTGGTAGCACCTGATCGGGCCACCTGAAGAAGCTACCTGGCCAGTACTGCCACCCTGAGAGAATTCCATCTGTCTCTTCCTCTTGCCAGTAGAAATAGTACTAGTAACTGGTGCTGAACCGCCCTGGCCCACACCACTAGATTCCCGCAGGTTCCTCTTTGTAATCAGCGCCTGATTCACAATCGCGTATATAGTAGGTAACCTGAAAACATTCACCAATGCTTGGATTTCATACCGAAGACCATCCTAAAAATGTATAGCTCTCAACGTCTCATCACCCACTAGCACGGGTGAAAAATGCCGAAGCTCCATAAAATGAGAAGAATAGTCCATCACCGACATAGCGCTCTGCTGCAGATTCATGAACTCTCAAGCTCTATCTACCCTCAACGTCTCTTGAAAGAAGAATTCATATAAGACTACCTGAAAATATTCCCACGCCATGTCCCTGTGATGCTCTGTCTGGGTGGTAACATCCCACCACATCTTGGTGGAATCATGCAACATGTAAGTCGCGAGCTTGACCCTCCACCCTGGAGGCGTCTTAAGATGATCTAAAATAGTCTGCATCGACCCCATCCAAGACTTTGTATCCCACGGCCCGCCATCCCCTGAAAACGTAGGCGGATGCTACTGCTGAAAGATACGTGTTAGATCGACCATAGATGTGGCAGCCTGTGGTGCTCCCTGAAAGGTCTGTATGAACCAAAAAAATCCTTCACGGAACTGTGCCTCTGCGCCTGTGTCCGGTATAGAAGCTGGCGCTACATCTGGCTCTACTGGTGGATCAATTGGTAGCCCATGACCCACCATCTCCGGAGTATAATTGTCGCCGCTCTCCTGGAGAACAAATCGCAGTCGTCTAGGCGACATGACACTACAAGGTCAAAAGCACGTCTCGGATTCAATATTATTATGACCGAAAACTGAAGGAACCACAAAGGAACAGGAGGAGGAAGCCATTTCAAAATTTGCAAAACAAGACTACACGGAGTGTACAATGACTACACGGCGTGTAATTAACTTTCCTTTCCCTGTCCGGGACCTTCTACATGGCTAATCCACACGACATCTGTTCAACAAAACTACACGGCATGTACGGTGATATTTCACAACTACCTGTGTTGTCTGTGACACGGACGATTACTCAGCTTGACACTACACGGCGTGTAACACCCGCACACGGTGTGTACACCACCCCTTTTCCCAGCCACACGAATAAATCCACATGATCTGTCCTCGAACAAGACTACACGGCGTGTACCATAGGTACACAACGTGTTCAGGGAAAGGTGAAACCGGCCTGTGTTGTTAGTTACACGACCGAGTCCCCAGGTCACACTACACGGCGTGTCTATAATTGACATGGCGTGTTCTGTCAAGGAGTTCACTGACCCGTGTTGTTAGTTACACAACCGAACTCCGGGTCACACTACACGGCATGTCCATTCAGTACACGATGTGCTTTACCAAAGCCTTTCCCTACCCCGTTTCTATGCCGACATGTTTTTTGACACAGGAAGAGACTACACGGCGTGTACTCATGGTACACGGTGTGTACTCAAAAAGTTCATTTTTCTTCTCGAACAGAAGGTCATACACGGTGTGTATAAAGATACTACTTGGTGTGTATACTGGGTTTCTGGGAAGTATGCCTCAAAAACATCCCCAGAACCCGGGAAATACTAAAAACCAACACCTAAGTGTCAAATTCTGATCCGTGAGAGCCCATACTCCCCACGAATCAATGTTTGACATCTTATCTATGTTATAACCAATAAATAGTCAATGATCCACCAAATTCCGGTCAATGGGTGCCTTTACTCCCCAAAAACCAAAGTTTGGCATCCATTCTATAAACAAGCTCACACAAGATAATAACCTATCACAAAACATGTATTTATCAAACATCTATCACAATAGCATGATTTATTAGCACAAAAACTATCACAACAACATGGAAATTCTAATGAACCTACATGGCATGGAAACTATGCATGGCATGTGATACCTAGAATGTTCCTATATGATGCATGAGTTGGCATACCCTCATCTCATTGGGTTGAAACTAAAGAGAACCCACATATAAATTATAACCAGAACAATCTCAAAGTGCATCACCCAACGGTGATAACATATCAACCATAAAATTTCAAAATCAAAAGAATGAAAAATACGAGGTAGACTGGATTTTCCCTGTACACGGGTTAGCTACAACCAAGAACAACTTATTACCAACTACCGTTCTGTCATATCCCTGACTATGGATCCAAATAGTAAGTCAAAGAAATGAACCTTCCTTTGATACCACTTTGTAACATCCTGGACCCGGGTACCAGGAAACGGGTGCCCCAAGCCCGGTTCGCCTCGGGACCTCAAGAGCATTTCCCCAAATGCCAGAGGATGCCGACTAGCAGCGAGGGCCCAGGTCTGATAGTGGGGAAACTATTCCCTCATTTATCAAAGTGTAGTGCAGTGGAATACAAAATAAACTTACAATGACAACGGAAGAAGTAAACGTACACAACTGAAATAAACAACAGTAGTGGGTATAACCAACAATATATAAATGATGATGCTACATATTTCAAGTTCTACGAAAATAGCCAGAACATGCTATACATCAATATAGTACAAAAAAACTACTAAGTACAACAAAACAAGCAAAACAGCTGGTAGCGGCATAGCGAGCCTAGGCTCGGTCCCCTGCCCTCCTACTCCTCAGCACCAGTCAAGTACCTGTATAGGGACTCTTACCACTATCTATACCTGCAGAAACGTAATCTACTTGGGCCAAAAAGTGTGACCCAAACAGGGTGTGAGAAATATATCTCAGTAGGCACCCACCAAAGGCCTATTCCCAACTGCATTTAAGCATGCAACAATAGTGTGCAGAAATAAAATGCAATAAAGTAAGCAGTACTCAAAAGTAACAACTACCAGTTATATTTCCATTTTAATATTCATTTAATTAAATTAATTTAGTAATATTTTTGTGCTCAACATCACCAAGCCCTCAGGCCAGCCAGTAACGTGCCCTTAGGCTAAAACAGTAACCACTCCCTCAGTCTTGCCCTCAGGCTATACAGAATACAACCCACAGGTAGTTCCCTCAGGCGTAACAGAAATTTCCCTCAGGTGTACGAAGTGTCGCCCTCAGGCACAGAAGTCAAGCCCCCAGGCACGAAAAGTTTCCCTTAGGCGAAATACTATATCCCTCGGCCTAAACAGTGCAGTGCCCTCAGGACAATCACAACAACGTCCTCAGGCTAAATATAACAACGCCCTCAGGCTAAATAGGTAACCGGGCCATGCCCAACAGGTAAACAAGTAGTAACAAGAAATTCCTCTCAAGGCAATTCTACAATTACTACTTTGAAGGCATACCCTTGGGTATCCTGGTCAAACAGAAAAATAGTGGAACACACCCCCAGGGTGTTTCCAGATCCAAGTAACGATCACAACCAGCATTTTATTATCACAATTTAATCACCTATGCAATTCTAGGCATTAAATATGGAAATGGCCTTAGCCACACGACACCCCAACTTGGGTTTTGGGGCACGGAAACACACAAAAACACACGACCGTTGGAAAATAAACACTAATCCACCTACCTTATACGCCAAAGAATGTTATACCCGAACGCCGACTCCAGAAATGCCCAAGAACAGCGTAGATCTAACGAAGAACAAAACCCATTCAAACCTAAATAACTTATATTAGGAGAAGAATTGGTAAGCAACACACTTGGAGAAGAGAGGGCTTACCCGTGCGGTTCCAACGAGATCGTCCGAGGTGGAAACTGATTCCAAACGAACCCCTAACAGATCTTCAAAGGTCTGGTCATCCTCCTTGACTCCAAAATGGCTCAAATGCCTCTTCTTCCAAATGAGGAGGCTCCTGCCTGTTTTAAGGCAAAAAAACAATGTACACGGCGTGTACTTCTGAGTACACATCGTGTACTTCGTTCATTTAAATGTTCATTAGGCGGCACCGCCACACTATTCATCTGTCAACATGAGTACACGACATGTACTCCCAAGTACACGGCGTGTACTATCGCCTAGCTGGCAGCGACTCCACCGCCTTACTATTTAAGCCTATCAACTGACTACATGGAGTGTAAGGTACCACTACATGGTGTGTAGTCGGTTCCTACATCCTTCTTCACCAACATGGCTACACGCCCCGTGTACTCTTCCCAACACGGCCAAAAGTACACGGCGTGTGGAAAAGTACACGGCGTGTAGTTCCAAAATTTAGGATTTTCCCCATTTCCCATAATTTCTCAAAAACACTTAAGGAAAAGGAAAAAAAGAAGAAGATCGTACCTCAAAAATAAGAACTGGGTTCTTACACTAGTGCACACAGACACAACCCAACTGATTTGGGCATGACTAAGAGGACACATATTAACATCAAAAGGCCAAGACATTCTAGGTCATACCCTTACACACCATGAAGTACTATAAGGATAGTGATCTATGTAATGGGGAGGAAATGGCTAGGAAGAGGTGTGGGGACACCCACTATGTACATCATTTTTTAGGAAACTAATACCTCCTAAAATTGCTTTGTTTGGACTCAGATGTTGTCTCATGAGTATCTTATCGCAAGTATTTTCGAATATAAAATAAAATAATCATATTAATAAGTTATTTTTATATATTTTGAGGGATTTTATAATATTTAGGATTAATTAAACATCACTAGAGGATGGTAGTGATCAGATAAGATCATCATAATATTACCGTACTACCAAGAGAGGTCATGGGTCCACGATCCATAGAGTTGAATCCAAATTAAGGATTAGGGTGTGGGTTTCAATAGATACATTTAGGGGAACCCTACTCTCATAGTATGGAATAGTTCAACTATGTATAGTATGGATCCCCTCTTTTGGGATAGGTCATGGGTCCTTTATCTACAGAGTGAACACCACTGCAAAATTAATGTGTGGGTCCTCTATCCATATACTGAGAACATGTCCTATATATATAGAGTTAAACCATCCTACAAGGATTGATTTGGGGTTCACTATATATTGAGTGTAACCACCAAATGGATTATGTATTGGATCCTCTATTTATCTATTTAGTGGAATTCTCCACTCATAATAGAGTATGAATCCTCTATCTACAGAGTGTAACCCTCCTGTAATGGTAATTTGTTCCTCCATTATAGAGTAACATGTTATGGTTCATCCACATAGAGATTATGTCCACTAGGCTTTTCAGAACATTGGTGAGTTGTGTCTTCACATGGATACCTCTTTGGAAAGACACGCGAGCTACTGGGCATCGATGATGTACCATTAGTACTATTGGAAAACACTTTTCATGGGATGGGATATGAGATAGATGTCCCTTTTCACTATCTTATGGGATTATTTTTTGGAATATATTTCTTTGTTATAAGATATCATTTATCTGTTTTTATATATTGATATTTATATTTCAATAACGTTACTTGTTTCAACCCTGCTAGTTCTGGGGAATCGTCCCAGTTATGTATATACTAACCCCTATATGGGATTTTCCCAAATTTTCATGCCATCTGTAGATGTCAGATATGTTGGATTTTATTTAGGACAATTATATGGATATCCTAGGGAATTATACCATGTATGGTGGTTAGATCATATAAATATGGATTTAGGATATCTAAACATTTAATTTTCCTATTATTGTTTTGATAGGAAATCTATTTTTGTTGGGGATGTATTTTCCCTAATACTTTTTTGAATATGCAGTCATACACTTTTATTCCCTAGAGATTGTTACATGCAGGATTATTACTTTAGATGTTACTATCATTTATATTTATTCTCTTCACATATACATATATATGACTGGGTGTATGTGTAAAAGTATATAAGGAAAAGGCCCCCCATATTTTTCATTTCTATTTGTTCATGTATCTATCCCCTAGCCAATGGAGGTGGGCTTGGGGTAATTAAAAAACATATCTGCGTTGTCCAGGTAGTCTCTATTAGGTGATTTTGTGAAATAATTATTGACTGATGGCAAGTGTCATCAAGAGATATGACATAGGTAATCCCCCATAACACAGATAATTAATAATAATAATTTATTTTGATAGTTCCCTTGAACCAATGGAACTTATCTCAAGTATTTCACTATTAATAATTGAATTTGTATTGGTCCATTCTCCCATGAATTGTGTATATCCTAATCAATTTAGCATGAATTATTGACAAAATGATTTTTTACTAAAAAGGGGTTTTAGTTGGATAAGTGTAAGGAGGTGGTACCAATCACTTTAGTATTCCATGTTTTTGTAGCATTTATATTTTCATATTTTTTTTATGAACATTAGATTTATAGAAAAATAATTATAATTTTTCACACTCGAATGGATGTCAATTGAATTAAATTATTTTTTGATGAAATTTATTTTTAAATAATTATTGATATGATAACATTTTCATGGAATTTTATTTTGAAAAATATTTGTTGAGTTTAACATATTTTTGAAATCCATTCATATGAACCACGAAACCAAATTATAAACCCCATCCAATGATATTTTTCTAAAAAATATCCAATTTTTTATAGTACTCAATTATTAAGAGATACAATATTTTTATTTTGTAATGTACTGGAAATATATAAATTAAATTCCCTTTTGGAATGAAATAATTTATTATTATGTAATGTAGTTATAGAAATATCTTACAAAACATTGGTTAGTTTTGAAAATTATAAGTTATGTTAGGTCAGATTTTAGAAACCATTATGAATAAAACCCATTGATAATATATTAATTGTACATGGACCATTAAGAGTAGTAAATTAATGTCTATGATAAATTATAATTGGATTTGATTGGAGGAGTGATGAATTCGACTTTTGGTATTGTACACTATATAACCCATTATTCAAAATATTTTAGGGAGATATCATCACTGTGACATGAAATTGACCATTCCAAATATGGGATTCAAAAACTAAACCATGAAAGAAACTATTTAAGGTAGAAGTTTAAGCTCATTGAAATCACGACCCCAACCATGTTCACCGAACCACACTACTGTAATATAACCATTTGACACCTTTCCCTTAGGTTATTCTATAGTGTAATAAAAGGATATTTATGTAGACCCTAGAAGTATTCTTTTTTTTATATTATTTTATTTTTATAATAATGATTATATTTATCCATTTTAAATATTATTTTTTAAATTATTAAATAATGAGTGTATAAATTAGATTATTTTATGATGAACTTGAAATAGAATTTCATGTAAATTATATAGTTCAATCAAGATACTATTATTGTGAATTCAAGAATAGTGGAAATAAATAATAGTTTATAAAAATAATATTATTATATAATATTTAATAATTATATATTATTATATAATTTCACAATGTTATAGGTGTTTTTTATAAGGGTCAGAAAACCGTTTATTTAAAATAAACATGTAATTTTAAAAAAATGGGATGTTTTATTTAAAATATTGAACTCACACACATATATATAGAACTATTTATATAAAATAAATATTATCAATGAAATTAGAATGTTGAAATTATACAATAGTTTATTTTTTCAGAATTTTATGGTATTGTCAATTTTTTTTAGAAAAATTAAAATATGTTATAAATAGACCGTATTTATTATGAAATCATAAAGGCAAAAAGTGTTATGAAAAATTAATAAAAAGTGTCCAAGACAAAAATTATTTTTCCCCATTAAAATAATGAGTTTTTTATATTAATTTCTTAATTTTATATAACTATAATTAACCCTCCACTTCCTATATTTTATTTTAATATTTTGAAATCGCTTTTTTATAAAAAAAATACTCACATTAACAACAACAACGAAATTATTTTAATGTTATATATAATCAGATGTATAATATGAAAAAAAATAAACCACATTTGGTTGAAAAAATAGTTAAAACCTTTGGAAGGTCTGTGGTTTGGAATATTTTATTATATAGAGCCCAAAACCTATGTTTTGAAATTAATAAAAAATGTCATATCTTTTTATATATAAAACCACCAATACACCAATCCAAATGCAGTCAAAACCATTTTATAAAAATATTACATTGAGTTAATATATATATGGTCTTCCCAAGGTTCAATAATATCTTAAGAATCTACTCCCATGATTTTTTATGTTTCATCTCACGGTAAGGCAACTTCTCTATATCATCTTTATTCATTATCCATCATTAAATTATGAGTTTTGTAATATAATTTTTCATGTTGGTATTTTTTTTCACAAATCCCTCATACATTAAATATAATTTCCCATTGAAAAGAGACCCATTTGAATCTCATATAACCCTTCAATGAATCTGTATGTACCCTATTTTTGCTTCAAATATCATCCTCCGATTTTTCATTCCAAACATTTTTATAGTGAATACCCAATCCCATTTCCACTGAATATTATTAAACTATTTGTAACAATCCATAACTGAATATGGATTTAGTTTTATAAAACATCAACTCCATTGTGGTTTGTTCAAATGTGATTATCTATATGATTATTTTTTATGATCTATGTGGTACACAAATGCATATACATGATTTCAACATGTATGGTGTTCCAAGAATTATATACCCATAAAATTATTTTGATAATTTTTTTAATCTGATTATATGTTATATATTATGAATGGGGGGTTATCCAATGAAAAATATACTATGATTAATTAGTGGTTAGTATTGTAATTTGATTATTATTTCATATTTTATGTTTTTCCACATTCTATTGTGGCATCTTTTCTATAATGTAATATCCTAGATCATTGTACAATATTATGATTTTAACCCCTCTTATGGTACATTTATATTCCAATTCGATAGAATGTACAAATTTAACTTATGATATGATTTATTTATTCCCCTACTGGGCTTTGTAGCCTAACATTATATATATCATACTGTAATCCTGTGAATGTTTATATGAATGATTGAATGTTTGTAGCATTTTACGAATGTTTTCAATTATTTAAATATATTTATATTATATGTTTCTCATATATGAAACCAATTACAAAAAGAAACTAGGATTACCAATCATCTATGGTTGTATTATGTGTATTATTATTGAATAAATTGTGAATTGTGGTTTATTAAAGAATATGAGTTGTCATAGTTGATTTTAGACAAAATTACATTTATTTATGGGATTAGGATTATAAAAATATAGTGAACGATTGAGGGATAACAATGAACATAGTAATACAATTATATATATTTATAAAGTATGGTGTAATTGATTTCCACTAAAAACATACCTTTTTGGATACTACAAGTTAATGTTGCTTGATAATCATTATACCTAAGGGAAATAACCCTAAAAAGTGTTCATTGATCTAGACTCAATCATCACCTCATGTATTAAAATAATCCTCATTGCACAAATTGTTTCAAACTCTTGAGGGATATGATTTAAAAATTCATAATATCTATATTTATGAACCATTTTGAAGGGAATAAAATGTCAATATGATATTATATTAAGAAATAGATCATGGAAAAAATGTTATGGTTAAAACATATAAATTAATAGGTTATTATAATTTTATCACTGATGAATCATCCATTTAATGATCTTACTTTACCATTTATTTATTTAATAGTAAAATAATTATCACCCAAAATCTTCACTTTATTTTTATAAAATGGTTTGAAATATGATGAATTTAGACAATAACCATTACAATGGGAAATTTTATTACGTCACAAATGAGATTCCTAACCTAATTGGAGAAGGAATCATGGAATTTTTTAGAAATTATTGTCAGTTAAAACATGTTTTGAACCAAAACAAGAATCATGTGGAACACCCAAATCTCCCAAAACGGATAAATTTTCAATTGAGACCTTTATACGTCAAAGCCCTCAAAATTTCATCATATCTTCTAATCACTTAATCATGGGGAAACAGATATCCATTGAAAATTTCATCTCAATTATAAAACTATCAAATAATGATGAATATGTTTTTGGGTTTATATAATTTTAATGGAGATTAAAATAAACGGTGGATGTTGTTAAAAAATATGAATACCTAGTAGGTGATCAAAGTGATGGAGTGGAAGGAATTATTGAAAAAAAATTTAAATAAATATTTTCTTTAGATTTCCTAACTAGAAATGGAGTGGTACTACTTTATACTCTTGAAAAATGATGATGAATCTATATGGAGGTATGAGTAAAATTATACTAGACAATAATGTTACTCTTATGACTATGTCATTACCCCTAAAAATAAATATGATAACTTCTTTGGTGGGATAAATTTGAGTATTCCCAAAATCCATAATCATTAAGGACATTGACTGCTACGTGGATGTTTCTTGATGTTCCATCAAATTCAAGATGGAGATCGTCATTTATAAAGGGTCTCATAGATCTTGATATAGGAAGCAAAGAATGGAATTTAATTTGGGATATTTGATGGATAAATCTCATGAGGGAATGACATTTGAACACCCCACTTGTCCACAGTGTGGGAGGAATCATTCCATAAACCACTTCATGAATTTACTAAAGTGAAAACAAATTGATTTAGGTACAATTAGGAAGGGAACAAAACTAGTGATTACTGATAGGATAAACCCACTAATGTAATAAATGAAATGAATTCACTCGTCAACCATCATCCTATTTTCCAATGTTTGAACAACATATATTAAAGAAAATATGCGATCTAATTCCCTTATACAATGGTTTTTGATGAAAATCGATGATAATAAGTTACAAGGAATAGAGGGAAAATGATATATTATGAAATAAATATTGACACGGTGGATCCCAAAACTTAAGTGGTGATAGGTATACTCATTATTCATTCATGAATAGAGAATTTACTTTTTGATTATGGTTCCAAAAATTATTTAATATCCCAAATGTTTAGGACAACTAATCAAACATCACCTATGAACATGGAACTCAATTTCATTGTGAAGACAAAAAATTAATAAAATTTTGAATCCCTACTAGATTATTCATCCCATATAAATATTTGTTAGATGAGATTCCTAGTGAACCATATAATAAAATATTTAGCAGAATTTTATTCAAGTCGGTGAATTGATTGTAATTGCTTGTATAATGAAAACATAAATTATGGATAGAAGGAAATAATCCTTTATATCATGATTCTTAATATAATCATATTTATTTTCATTCAGGAAGATAATATCTCTTTGTATCATCATATCTGTAACAAACTGATATTTTAAATGAGGAGAATCATATTCCATTGTATACATAACACAAAACACATAACTTAAATGACCATCCAAATATATATCCATTATATTCTACCTATTAAACTTCATGATAAAAATTATCCTACATATATATATATATATTCCCTTCTCAAATTCAATTATTTATAAATTATTATTAAATAATAAACTAATTATTGTTACAAAAATTTTATTGTTCCAAAATATGTTTTCAACAAAAATACTTTTTACTGATTTTTGAAAGAAAATATTTTAATTAAATTTTTATGATGTTTATAAACATTTTAATTAATATTAGTTTAATTTTAAACTAATAATATCAAAATTTAATTAGGATTTCTTTTTTATATTTTTCAAAAAATACTAACTTTTTGGTCTACAGTCAAAAATACATATTTTTGTAAAAATGTTATATATTTCAAATATATTATGTATGCTAAAAGTATAATTATATTTGGAATATGATTTAATGTAACAGATGTATTATATAGTTTTATTTTATCCACTTAACTAATTTTTAATCAAATTTATATTGGATTTTATTTTAAGTTTAGTTTTGGGTTTAAGAACATGATATTTTTTAAATCTATTTTTAATTGTATAACAATTCTACTTTTTAATTATTTATACCCACACCATTTGAGAAATTTTGTCAATGTAATTTTTTATTATATATACAGAAATAGTAATTTTTTTATCATACAATGATAATTAGTTTTCATAGATTTATAAAAATTCATCATTTTCATAAAAAATACACTTCATGAAAACCATCTTCTTTCTTGTATCTATGGGATTATTATTATATTAAAAATTTCAACATATATTAATATAATTTATTAAAATATATTTCATAGTTGTAAAGTAATATTTTATATAATTGAATATTTCCAACATAATTATTACAATAGATATTAGTGAAATCAGTAAGAATTAATTACTATAGTTAAGGTTAAAACAGGTCTACTGGGTGTTAAAATAAACAATAAGGTTTAAAAAGACATAAAAAATTTATAAAATTTATTCGATTGGAAAAATTTACAGTATATAATGTCTTATAATCTTTAGATGTCCAATTTTTTAGACTTTCTTCATTTGAAAAATATGGGAGTCACTTTATCTATTCAAAAATTACATGTGTCCCAGTCATCTCACTTACAAAAGAACACTTGAACTTTTCTCCTATATACACTATCAATGAATTTGTATGTAAAAATAAATCCAAATGACTTCATATCTTCCCTTCCTATTAATTAGTTCCCTTTTTTATTATAAATCTTTCCTATATAGTATTTTGGTGATAACCTAAGGATGTTATATGAAGAAGAGTTATTCTGGTTAACCGAGCATCATTATTTTATATTTTTGTCATACTTGTTTATATATTATTAAACTTTTCTGATATAAAAAAATTATATCCAATATAAATAGATGCTAAATTGTTCTATTTATTAAAAAAACCCATCTTCGAATCCATCAAATGTGATATGAAATCATCATTCCCGTGTTTAGAGGACTAATGCCTTGCAAAGAGATATCCTTCATTTTCCATCATCGCCATTTACCGAATGTAATATTGGAGTATTTGATTTATATATATATTAAAAATTTAATGAATTTATAATTCCAATATTATTATATAAAATATAACTTCTTATTTTAAATTTTGTGGGGAATACTATAACATCGTATATGTGGACGACAGACTACCATCTTGCAAAGCGATGTTATTATTTTTCCACTAACACATAACATGGAAGGTAATAAGGATAAAGATAATAAATATACCAGATATAAATTAAATAATTATTCTTTTAATGATTAATTTATCATTATTAATATATAATATATCATTTTCTAACTTACACTTAAAAATGATAACAGTGTTCATGTGTATGTGTGGACTACCACTTCCACAAAGTGATTAGATTGTTTATTCTTCACCAAAACACATTGATGATATAAATAAGTACATTATTTTAAACAATATTATATTATTATATAATTACCATTATTTAATGATAAAATAATACTTACCTTTTTTCATACAGATCTTTGAAAAAAGGGAAACCTTACACTTGGATACATATAACCTAACTTCTTCATGATTGTAACATAGTTTACTTATGAAAATGAAAATTCATGATTGAATTTTAATGTATAATTAATATATAAACAAGATAAATATTTCATGATTATTATTTTGTATATTTAGAAATAATGACCACTTTCACCAGATTCAACACACCAAATCCATTTTGAAATAATGAACCAAACTTCCTCAATACACTTTATATTGACATAAAAAAATAAGTCTTTAAGTATTCCATTAATAAATAAAATAAATAAAATAAATTTATTTTATTTATCTTGATAAGTTTTCTTGATAAATAAAATAATTTAAATAATTATATTATACAGCTGTTAAATGAAACACATGGAATATATATACTCGAGGGTAAGGGTTTCAAATGTCGCTTTTACTTCTATGAGAGATATGACATATTCACCACTAGTTTTTATTTTGTGGTGTATATAATTCCCAAAAAATTATATTATTATTATTTTAACAAAAATATTTTGATTAACAAATCCATGGTATCTTCTCTCTATCATGAGTTTTTGATGCAGAGATTACCACTATGGAAAGGGAGTTCATTTAATTTTTCCTACATTGAGGTATATTTTAATGTTATGAGAATAATTCCTTTTATATAGTGTATATACATCATCTTTTAAACTTAATATCATCTAGCATTAATACATAATGGTTTTTTTGTGTTTCCATTCAAATTATTTCATTCAAAGGGAATTGAAATCAAATTTTCCAAGAGCTATATAATTTTATGAATAAATTTATTTTCATTGGGTTATATTTCTCTTTTGTGGACTTCATTATGAAATGATTATGATTTTAATGAAATTCTATAATAATATTTTTTATTTCCAATTAATTTATGTGGATTTATATTTTATTCTCAAAAATTTATTCCATGATTAACTCTAAATATTAATGTTATGATTTTTAAGGGTAATTCCTGTACAAATATCTTTCTTTTGAAACACAAGTTTATTATTTGAACCTATATTAATTGGTGACATGTATATATGTCCATTTAAAACATATATTATGAATATATGTATATTAATGATTTTTAATGATTCATTTGACATTATTATTTCGCAGTGCTTTCGATTGAAATGTTCCCTAAAGTAGAATAGTCTTTAAGTCACAATCACTATTCCTCAAAGAATATTTTTTTCATGGTTCCTTTAAAAGAAATTATATGATCTAGTTTTCTTAATCCAAATATATTTCATCTATATTTTTGATACAGTTTTTAACACGTTTTATTTCCATTTCCAACCTTATTTATTAAAGAACCATCAAGAAATATTTTTTATGTGTTACAGATCTTGTATTTTTATTTTAGATCTGCTATCCTTCTATTCCTTATCCATGTTTTCTATAGTTTTTCCAAAAAAATTTATTTTATAAACAATAATTATTTGTTAAATGTATTTTACACTATATTTTACCTTCTTTTAATTCTTTTTAAAAGAAAATTTCTTATTATTTTCCAAATGGGTCACATTGTACTCCCTTTTACAAAATGTTTTGAAAACAATATTTATTTTTACCATTTTCAGCATGAAATGTTTTCCCACAATCATGAACATTATTTGATTTAATAATTTATATGTTTCAATTGGTATTTGTAATGAAAATCAATTTCACAATATTGTGGGATAATTTGAAAATGTTCAATTAAGATCAGTATTTTCCATAAGAATTTTTTGAATGTTCTCTTAGTGGTATTTCAATTCATCAACGTCAACATCCCATGATGTTACAAAAGCATCACTTGGATTATTCTGTAATATTACAATCATCATTATTTCATTTACTATATAATTATTGTTACCTATAGATTATTATGTATCCCTTTTTTTCTCATGGGTTAATACTTTTTTAAAGAGGTTGTTATGGAACTCGTTTCTTCTCCGCTATTTAATCATGTATCAATGAGACTATTATGGAACCTCATTATTTTTAACTAGTTAATAATATATCAATGGTATATTAATATGATCTTTTTTTCCATTGGTTTATCAATATTCAAATAGATGTTTTTGGAACCTTTATTTCCACAGTTTGATAATTTTATGAAAATGAATAATGGGGGTTTCAATTATTTTATGATTAAATAAATACTCCATATACATTATGCATGATAAAGATCATGGAAATTTGTTATGATGATGTGTGGTTCCATTATAAACCATGGATGTGGGGTTATATTATAATATTGTGATTGGTGGTTCATTAATAAATGAAGGATGGGGCATTCCATAATAAAACAAGGATGTCTGGGTCCATGATAGCCCTCTAATGAATTGGGTAATCCATATATAAATTTGAACAATAATAGTTATTTTACAATAAGTTTAAAATGAATATAACATTCCATGGTACTAACATGTTTCATTTATACTTGATATTGGTTTTCAATGATTCCCATGATAAATATTTATATCATACAGATCATGATTATTGATTCATACAACTAGTGTATCTATTAAAGTCCTATAAAATTTCCAGGATTAAGGATCTAAATATTTATGGGTAAAAATATTCTTATTTTATTGAAATGAATTTTGATTTTATCATCATGCCCTTATTTTCATCATATGTTCATTGATGAAATTATTTTTCAAATGCTTTTGTTTATCCTTACTAATAATATATGTTCAGCCTATAGTTTTTTACTTTTCCGAAGGTTTCATGAATGAGGATTAATTATTTATGTGTGTATGGGATTCATATAGATGATGATAATTTTTGAATGAGAAATTAGAAATGATAGGTTATTTAAGAGAAACACTAATTTAAATATATGGTTATTCTTTATGTTAGAGTTTTTCCTAAATATCTAAAACTATAAATCTAAAATGACTCTGGGTATAGATCAAATATAATATTTCCATTTGATGTGGTACATTTGGGATTTTTAATTTTGGTCCACATTCCTTGGTATTAATTCCATAAATTTAACATTTTTATTATTTCAGCATCACATCCGGGAGTTTGTGTTCAATGATGTTATAATTGGTATTAGAGGTGGGTTTAGATAATATTTGAGATTATAATGTTTTCATGTGATATTATATTATGATATATAGAATCCGTTATATAATTATATTATTAAGAATGATCATATGTTCAATGTATTATACACACATTTTTGTGTATGAGTGATTTGATCTTAAAGTGATTAGCAAATGTTTTGGAGAAGTTTTATTGGGTTCAAGTATATGAAAATATTTGTTCTACATTAAATAATTACTTTACCTTTCCTGTAAAAACATAAATTATTAAAGAAATCATTATAAATATGATGTTGGATACCATGGGAATTATGATAACTTATGTTTTATCATTTAGATATCCATGGAATTAAAACGTGATTCAGAAACTATGAGATTAATTTTATTTCAAAAGAAGATCATTATTATTCTTAGGCTTGGAAGATGAATGTTATGAGATAACCCTTAATGTTAAAAACACAATCATGTTGATGCTATTGAAATTATTTTTTATATGGGGTTACTTCTTTAGGTAATGATTTAGTTTGAATATTGGGTATTACAGTCAATGTATGGAGATTAATATATTATTTCAGCATATAATGGTTTATTAATTTTGGGGATTTCCTAATATTATATTACAAATGTTTGTTTTCTAATTTGTAATGAATTATTAAATATATTGTTTACCCAATTATGATCATCTTATCAATTATAAAATTCTTTTAATGGTTCATTAGAAATATCCATCTTGAATAGTCGTCGTTTGGAGAAAAAGATGAAATTTTGGAAAAAATATATAAAAGGACGAAATTCTACTCATCAATTAATTATATATCATTATTCTCTTATTACATATAGAAAATGATTTTCTATAATATAGGGAAAAAATTGCTACAAAATGTTTTCCTATTTTGAAACTTATTATCTGTAATTCTAGATGACCCTCTTACTTCATTTTCTTTGTTATCATGAAAATATTTTATTAACTCTTTTTACATTGTTGGTCATTAAAATATGTATTTTTTTTTCAAATTTCAAACATTTTATTAATGAGTTTAATTTAAAATTGAAATTTATTAATTTATTAAAGAGTGGAGAAAAAAACAATAATATTTTAAAATAAGAGAAATATGATTTATATCACATTCAACATGTGACACCTAAATTAAATGACCCACTATATATATTATTGTAACAACCTAGCCATTAAACAGGAGGGTATGGACATTATTAAATAAATTTTGAAATATAAATATATATTTAATTCATAATTAATATAAATTATTTATATATTATTATTATATAATCAATTAGTATTTCATAATGTAATTTTATTCTTTATGAATACATTTTCTTTATAAATATTTTCTTTTATTTTTGTAAATAAATATTTCTTTGTGTTTATAGAAAATTCACATAATTTAATTTATAAAATTTAAAATAATTATTTCAAATGATCATATAAAAATAAATTTTGGGTGAATGTTTTGAATTGTCCTGAAAAAATTGACAAATTATTGACTAATGAAAAATAATTTTTATTTTTATAAATGTGATTTTATTTCAATAAATTAACTAATATAAAAGATTAATTATATTTTAAATATTATTTATGTTAAAATTAATATAAATTTGTTAAATTTAATGTTTTTAATTACTTTACTCAATTTTATATAGACTTTTATTATAAGTTTATTTTTTTTAAAAAGTGCATTTTTCTAAATATATTTTAAATTGTACAATGTTTCTCAGTTTTAATTAATTAAAAATATTGTAATGATGAAATATATATATTTAATTTATAGAATATATATATATATATATTATTTTTCATTTTAATGATGATGATTGTCATTTATATAGTTAATATAAAATCATATTTTGTTTTTTTAAATAAAAATTTTCATAACGTGCTTTTCCATCACGTCTGCGTGATTATATTTAAATGAAATTTGAACACTAAATTTTGTTTAATTTCATAACATATATTAAATATTTAAAGTCATAATAATTTATAAAATATAAAATGGTCAACTCAAATTTTGACGATGATGAATAAATAAAAATAGAATACACTAATTACCATAGTTATAGTTAAAACAGGTGTAAAGGGGGGTCAAACTATAAAGTTAAGTGTGAATGTGACCAATATGTTTTTTCTAAAATCTATTTTATGGTCATATTTAGAGCTTATGATAATGATATATCATGGATGTTCCCTTTTATATCCACATGCAATGTGATAAATGATCATTATCTCTTTTTGTTATCCAAATTTCTAGTGCGTCCCAAACCACAAATAAAAAAGGCCACCCACTCTCCTCTACTCTTCACACCTTGAAGAACTTTTGACTCATACTATAAAAAACAGTATTCCTTCTTAAATTCCCTCCCCATGACCGAGATCCCTTGGTAAGATCCTAATGAAATCCTAAGATGGATTTTTCTACTACCTTAAGAGGTTGTCCAAAGAAGTGGCATAATGTTTAATAGGGATTTTTAATTTTACTTCTTCTTCCACCTTCATGAAATAGTATTTAATTATTTTAATATTAAAAAATAACTATATATACTATAATAAAATTCTATTACATTATTTTTATAGTTGAGATCTACCTCACATAGAACCAAATGAGATATGAAATCATCATTTGTGTGTGCAGCATATTACCACCTTGAAAACCAATGTCAATTATTTTCAATAATTACAACTATTGGAATTTTATAAAGATTTATTAAAATTATATATATGATATAATTAACATTTTTATAATTATATAGATATTATATCAGATATACTATCTTATTTTCCATTTCGTGGGGGATACAATAACATCACTCATATGCACGGTACACTGCCGTATCAGGAAGTTATATGATTAGTTATTCACAATGGATTTACATAGATGGAAATATGGATAGTGATATTCCAAATATTTGATTTATAAAAAATTATTATGACTCTAAAAAATATTTATTATTATTAATCGCTAATATATGATTTTCAAGCACTGAAAATGATAATGTCGTCCATACATACATGTGGATAACCACCACCATGAAGTAATGTTATGTTTTTCATATACACAGCACAAAAATTAATTATATTTGTGTATTTAAATAAATTAAAAGATATATATTATATAATTTTGTATAGAACCCATAGTTTCATGTATGTAAAAATTATTTTATGTTATTTTAGTATGTAGTGTGTTTGGTTGATTTTTTGGAGGGATTGGAAGGCTCTTTGAATAATTTTGGTCCTTTTCTAAGGGTTTACAGTTTGGGAATGGTTTGGGGAAATCATGAAACTCGTATAAGAAATCATGGAATTTGGGAAAAGTGTTAATAGGAAGGCACATGGTTAGGTTCATGGTTTGGACAATCCTTGAAGTCCCTTGGGATAAACCATGAAAAGCGGGATAGTGGGATTATCCAGGGTTAGACAATGATTTATATAACTATGTGTTCCAATAGTGTGAGGTGCTCCTTAAGGAACATATTATAATAGGGCTAGCACATGTTTTTCCTAACCATTTGACTAACAATGAACGTATTAAAATTAAGATCCTAAAAAATGTACCTAGGTCAAGATTATCATTAAACCAATCTTTTTTTATCCATTTTGGAATTAACATGAGATTTATTCCTCTCAATGGTTGTGGATGATTTCCCCATGAAATTATAATATATCAGAATGTGTTTCATGGTGCATTGAAGCCCATTTCCCATTATAATTCATAATTTGTGGTAGTTTACCTAGTTTTTCTAAGATCTACTTTCTTCCCTCTCTTGGTTTTATAGATCCGGTACCCTGTAGATATATCTAAGGTGGTTCATTCCAATAATGGTCATTTGTTTACATTTTTGATGCTAGGGGAAAAGATATACGTTATATTTTCGATGTTTAAACATGGGTTTGTGTGTGTCTTCATGCCTTTATTTATTTTTCCACAATTACCAAAGTAGGAGGCTTCAATCACAACTCTTTATGTTAGAACATGAAGGATTAGTTTTAAAATGGATTAAATTTCATAAAATTTATTGTGATTTTGAAGTAAAAATATTTTTAAAAACCCCATGTAGATATGGTTTTTGGCTATATGTATTTGAGTATTTATATTCAGTAAACGGATTCATTTTTTTAAATATTTATTTCAAAATATGTATTTTTCGTACTTCTAAAATTTTTGGTTTTAAGGGATTTAAGAAAAATAATGGTTTAATTGAAATAGTTTGTATTGATTGGTTTGATATTATTTTGGAATAAAAGGGTTTTTTGAGTTCAGACATTCAAAATGTCCCTCAAATAGTGGTGTGAGCCATTAGGTTACAATGGGATGTAGCCCTAGATAGGGGCTGTGTGTCATTGGGTCACGAGGTGATGAGTCACTTTGTGATGACATAGTAGATGTAAAGGAAACTACTAATGAGTATTGAACTGTGAGTTAATCATGAATATGTGGGTTTGTGGTGAATCATGGAATTGGTGTTCTAAAAAGGAAATGAGAAATGATTTAAAGTATTGTTTGGTTGATTTTACTTGTAAACTATTTTATTATGGAAATTGTTTTGATGTGAAACTATTTGTATTGATATATATTGTTTTCAAATATTTTATATAAATTGTTTATACAATTTTAATAAAATGTTCCACCTTAGTGGTGTGAGAATGGAACACATTTAGGTAAAGCCTACTAAGTTTCATTATTAACATCTACTGTGAAACATTTGTGATTTTGAAGATATAATTTATTAGGTCATAATAAAAGGTAATGAATCACACTTCATTTGTGGTGCATGACGCTACTGGGGATGTGTTGTGGACTTGGAGCATGAAGCATGGTTGGATCTATGGATTTATAACATTGTATTACTTTGGTTTTGTAGGGTTTTTTGGCTTGTTACTATGATCTTAATTGTCCTTCATTGTGGTACTCTGTTGTAGTTTCCATTTGAAATCAATGGTATTACATTGGGTTGTTTTACATTGTTATCATAAATCATGTAGTAGTCTTTTTTGGAATATTTGGTTGGGTTATTTATTTTCTCAAGGGAAAATCGTCCCTCATTTCCATTAAAGGATTTGAAATTTATTACAATCCTTTGGTGCCTTAGGGATGTTTCTTAAGGAAAAGTAAGAATTTTGTCTCGAACCAAGATAATGAGGAGGGGAGGGATGATACAAGTGGTATCATTCGGTATGTGGTATTAGTCTTCTCCATTCATTAACTTGGTCATTTTTTTATAGCCTTGGAGTTGAAATTAATTATGATATACTATGTAACAACCTTGGAAAATAAATAATAATATATCTTCATATTTATTAATATTTTTGAATTAAATATTAATTTTAATTGAAAGGGTATTTCATGTTCTATAGCATACCCTATATGCAACAATGGGTTTCTTTGAAATCTTACGTTACACAAAACGTTGAGTAATATTGAAAAATAATAATATATTATTATTATTTTAAATGGAAGTTAACGCCTAGCTGTTTTAATGGTGGGAATTAATAGAACTAACTATTATATGATTATACATGTTTGTTAAATATTTTTACATTATTCAATAAATGTTAGAGACTTAAAAGGTGAATGAATCTAATTTTAAGCATAAATACACTAATAATCTTTAAAAGGTCAATTTACATCCTTTTGTTGGAGAACCCTCTTTAAATATAGTTTTTTTAACTTTTATATGTTCTATATAAAAAAAATAAGATTATTATTTAGTATCGTGACATCAAAATTTACTTTGGATGAAATCTTTCTATTTTTTTGGATAAAAATCAATTTTTAATGAATAGAAAAAAATACTGTAAATTAAATCAAAACTTCCCTTTAATCTTAATTATTTATTTGGATAGATTATCTTTTTAATTGGTTATAATTATTTATTATATTATGTTTTTACCATTTAATCCAATTTTGATCATAAAAAGTAATTTCACTTATAAATTGGACATAAACAAGTGTCAATCTTTTGGTTGTTATTATTTATTAAAAACATGCTATTTTTTAACAACATGAATTAATTTAATGTTAGTTTCATCCATTTAAATGTTTTTAATATGCATAAATGGATTCCATATTTTTAATTAGAATGATTAAATTGTGTTAATTTTTAAATTTTATTTTTATACATTATGAATATTTACTTTGCTAAATATTTTATTTACCATGGTTAAAGTGTAAATCTGGTAAATAAGGGTAATCAAATAATATTATAATAATATGAAATTTCTGTAACATGAGTCCTAATACTATTTTTCGATACATGTCCCACCCTGGGCATACTTCGGTTGATTTTGGGACCCCATGGAGCCACCTTAGAGTGATAATGACACTTTATATTAATTAATTTAAAGTAACAACGAAACTGACATAAACATATTTCCTTTATTAAATAATTTTCTACATGGGGATATGTAAGTAATATATTTAACTATTAAAATTAATTTTAAAGATAAAAAATTTCCTACATCATGGTATTTATGTATATAATTTTTAAACATCAAATGTATAAAATTATTTATGGCACAATAATGATGTAGTGTTTACATCATTAATGAATGATTTTAATAAATAAGATTATAATGATTAACAAATATTTAAAACATGTCCAATTCTTATTGGATGATTTTATTTCAAACAAGAGTCATCTTAGATTCTACTTTAATAAGCTTTTGACCTTTAGAAACTGAAAATCATTATATAATAAAATAATATTTTCAACCATTCATAAAGAGCCACACCCCCCTTATAAAAATCCATCACCTATAACCCATTACTCACACCTCTAAAACCCCTTGGATCATTAATCATATTTCCAATTAATCTCCATACATCCCTCTCTTCCTCCTAGAAGCCTAACCTTAGGCAGAAGACACTTCAATTAAACCTTTTGGTTCAAACAAAAAAGAGATATTCAATTTAAAGGTAATGTCTTCTCTAAATTTATTTTCATTTATTTTACTTCTCAAACACCATATAATATTTTTTATTCCTTTATATTATAACATAAATAGTATCCTAAATATACTAAGTTTTTTTATATGGATTCAAGCTACACATTCACACACCTCTATCGAATGGGTAATTAACATACTGTTTCTATGGACGACAAACTACTTCCTCGAGAAACGTTGATTGTTCAGTCTTCTCCTAACACTTATCATGGTGGCCATTAATATGTAACTATATTTATATTGGATATATATCATATTTATATTTCTTCTATTCTTCTGTATTTTTCATTTATAGAATACCTTTATTGTTTCCATAGTGGGTAAAAATGATAATTTCATTTGAGGACGTGCGTAATACTGCCCACTCAATGTGATATGGCACATTCATGCCATATGTAGAATATATAAAGGATGGATTTACAGAAATTATATATGATATTATACTGTAATTATAATATACTTTTGTATCATTATATTTTCATTCTATTAAAATATGAAATTAAAATGGAAGTAGTGTTCATGCGTACATACGGCTTACCGTCTCCATGAATGGTGCATTTCATTTCTTATATCAAAATGTTATGAGATATTATAAATACATATAAATATATATATACTTTATTTATATGATATTTATGATATCTACATCATGAATATCATTCTATAGATAATGGACCTTTGACCACATGAACAACTTGAAATTATAAGAAGTTCATTTTTGACTAAAGTACCAAATATCGACAAAACAACCATTATTAACTTAAATGAATAAATAATGTTTATAACTTGGTAATAAGTAATATAATAGGAATAATAAACAAGAAAAATATAGTTAAAATTTTATAAATTAACATTATTTTATTATTCAAGAGATTAAAGACCGAACTGGTCAAGTGGGACACGAGGTACGAGACTTTGTCTAAATCTTTTTTCATTGAGGCGTATTTTGTTTTATACATGAATTTATTTTATATGGTGTATAAAAACCTTATAAATTTCATTTCATTAAAAGGGATTCTTTTCTATATGTTGTATTTTACTAAACAACAAAAAGAATGTTTTTTAACATACACAGTGGTAAAGACCTTTCTGCTGCCGCGAGCGTTATTCGATATTTAGATTCCCTAACAAGTAGTAATGTTTTTAAAGGAAAATAAATTCCATATAATATTTTCTGTATTTCAGTATTGAAAATGGATTTGATAATGTATTGGTTATGTAAATATTTTTAAACAATTTACTGCGATTGAAATGTAGAAATGTTATCTTTCCTTTATGCTTGTGTAATGTGTTATGCTTATGTCATGGTTATTTGGAATTATTTATGTATATGGGTGGTTCTATGAAAAAACTTGGGTGGGTAAGCTCGTGATAGCTCTATAATGCATTGGTTAATGTGATGGAAGTAAACAAGAATTATTCTCTTATGATATTTAGGGAATATACAATGTTATTCATAAATCGTATGATTTTATGAGTAATGTTAAAAATATAATTCTTGGTTGGAATAATTTTTATATCTGTATTTGATAACCTATACTCATCTTTTAATGCTCATCCCATGTTTGGAAATGTTATTCATAGGACTTAAAGATGAATAGGGAAACAAATGGGATCAAGGAAAAGTCAAGCTATCTAAAACATTGAAATAGACATGAATAATCTTTTCGAGAGTTTTTATTTTATGAATAAAATGGAAACTCTGTAGAAGTGTCTACTTTGTAATTTTTGAGATGTAATGTAATAGTTATGGCATATTTCTCTAAAATTCGAAACCTAAAAAGATCCTCAATTTGAATTCATAATTTAACTCAATATTAATTAATGTTTAAGGTCGGGTCCTTATTGTGGGTATAAGAGGTATGTTTAGACAACTTTAGGAGTTATGATATTGATATATTAATGTCCATAAATTAATTTATGTTAATATTGAAATGATATAGAATTTATAGATTACCATGGTTCTTCGCCTAAGAAATTTATATGTTGATAATGGTTTTTCATAGTGGAAACGTTGAATCTATTTTGGAAAGGCATATAGAGGGAAATGACCTTCCAAACCAGCATCTTAAGATGGTTAGAAATTAGTATTGAACATTTTGTTGTAGTGATGGATAAGTTGACTCAGGTGATAAATGGTGGTTTTTTATAGATTTTATATTGGTACATACTAAAAGATGATAGGAACATGGATGTAATTTAATGGTTTTGAAAACATTAAAAGAAAAGAAACTATATGGGAAATTCAGCTAGTTTGAGTTATGGTTACAAATATTTCATTCTTTAGCCACATTGTCTCTAAAGAAGGAAAAATTGTTGATACTGCTAAATAAAAAGTTATTTAAGAATGTATAAGACCCACAAATATTACCGATATCCATAGTTTTCTTGGTTTGGCAGGTTATTACAGTAGGTTTATTGAAAAAATTTCATGGTTATTTGGACCACTGATTATGTTAACATGAAAAGGTGTTTCAATCATTTAGACAAAAGAATGAGATGATATTTTCAGGAATTGAAAAGAATATTGGTGAATGTTAAATTTTTGGCACTTCCTTCCAAAAATGGTGACTTTGTTATCAACATTGATACTTTGTTGAAAGTGATTGGTTTTGTCTTTATTCAAGATGATTTGGTAATTTCTTATTCATCACATCAGTTGAAAACTCCTGAGTTAAATTCCCCTACACATGATTTGGAAGTAGCTACTGCAGTGTATTCTTTAAAAACATGGGGGCATAATTTGTATGGAGTAAAATGTGAAATATATATTGACCAAAAAAGTTTGAAGTATGTATTCACTTAGAAATAATTGAAAATGAGATAGAGGATATGGCTAGAATTAACCATGGATTATTATTACGCGATTCATTACCATCCATGAAAAAAAATTAAAGTGGCTAATGATTTGAGTCGAAAAAGTAATTATACATTAACCTTGTTACATTTGGAGCATGATCCTTTGATTAAACATTTGATGAACTTTGGAATAGATGTTTTGGGTGTTGGAAATTCCACTATTTTGTTTCACGTATCAACAAAATCATCTCTATTAGACAAAATTAATCAAACACATAAGGAGTAAAGCGAGTTGCAGAAAAATGTTGAGTTGGTTCAGAAAGGTATGTTTCTTGAATTTATCATTGATAATGATTTTTATTTGAGGTTTGGGAATAGACTGTGTGTGCCTTGTGATTCGTAGTTGATGAAATAGTTAATATGTGAAGCTCATAGTTCTCCCTTTTCAGTTCATCCTAGCATTACTAAGATGTACATAGATTATCGAGAGTAATACTAGTGGGATGGAATGAAAAGAGATATTTCTAATTTTTGTTGTGAAGATTTTGACTTATCAATAGGTTAAATCAGAGAAGGAGTTATCAAAAAATAGGTTTCATCCATTAATGACACTAGTGTGGAAATGGGAAAACATATTTGTTGACTTTGTTGTGGGATTAACAAAGTCATCTCAAGGTAATAATGAAATATGGGTTATTATTGATCGGTTGACTAAATCTGCTCATTTCTTTCCTATTCGATATACATTTCCTCTAGATAAACTTTCTCTATTGTATGTTAAAGATATAGTCAGGTTTCATAGAGTTACCCTCTCTGTTGTATCTAATTGTGATCCCAGGTTTACTTGTATCTTTTGGAAAGGCCTTAAGAAGTCGATGGGTACTAAATTAAATTTTAGTACTACTTTTCATCCTCAATCAGATGGGTAGTCAGAACAAACGATACAGAATTTGGAAGATATGCAACATGCTTCTTCAATGGATTACCAGGGGAGTAGGGACCCAACTATTTCTTTGGTTGAGTTTTCATATAATAAAATTTTTCATTCCAATATATAGATGTCTAGATTTAAATAATTTTTAAGTGGATCGGTGTCTAACTACAGCCTTTTGGGATGGAGTAGGTGAAAGGAAGCTGATGGGAACAAAACTGGTAGAAGAGATAGAAGAAAAAGATCAATTGATTCAGAAGCATATGAGAACAGCTCAGAGTAGGCAACAAAGTTATGAGGTTAACCAATGGAAGGATATTTCTTTCGAGGTAGGTGATCATGTCTTTATCAAATATTTTCCATGGAAAAGTGTGA
The DNA here is from genome assembly GCA_963277665.1 of Viscum album. Classification (NCBI taxonomy): domain Eukaryota; kingdom Viridiplantae; phylum Streptophyta; class Magnoliopsida; order Santalales; family Viscaceae; genus Viscum; species Viscum album. The sequence continues at coordinate 1,264,726,935 of OY728129.1, read as the reverse complement.
CGACTTTTGGAAAGAAGGGAAAGTTTTGTCTGAGGTTCATTAGATCAAATTAAATCCTGGAGAAAATTGGTTTAGTTTCATACAGAGTGGATTTAACTCCAATTTTATCACAGGTACACAATTTATTTCATGTTTCAATATTGAGAATGTATATTCCAGATCCATCTCATGTTTTGAGCCGAGAGGTAGTTCAATTGGAATAGAATATCTCTTATGTGGAACAACCTATCCAGATTCTTGATTGAAGAGAAGAAGTGTTTCAGAATAAGGTAATTCATCAGGTAATGGTTTTGTAGAAAAACTATATGGTTGAAGAGGCAATGTGGGAATATAAAAATTATATGAGGGATAAATACCAACACTTATTTGATAAGTAATTAAAAATTGTGAGGGTGAAATTTCTAAAAGGGGGGAAGGAAGTAACATCCCAGGTAAATATAGATTAAAAATTTTCATACATATTAATATTTTTGAATTTAATATTAATTTTACTTTAAAGGGGATGTCATGTTTTATGGCACACCTGATACGTAACAACTATTTTCTTTGGAATCTTACATTTCACACACCGTTGAGTTATACTAAAAAATAATAAAATATTATTATTATTTTTAATGGAAGTTAATGCCTAGCCATTTTAATGGCGAGAATGAATAGATCAAACTAAAATATGATTATATATGTTTGTTAAATGTTTTTACATTTCTCCAATAAATTTTAGAGGCTTAAAATGTGAATGAATCTAATTTTAAGAATAAATACTCTAATATTCTTTAAAAGGTCAATTTACCCCCTTTTAATGGAGAACCTTATTTGAATATTTTTTTTACTTTTATAAGATCTATTTTACAAAATAAAATTATTATTTTGAATCGTGACATCAAAATTTACTTTGGATGAAATTTTGGTAATTTTTTGATAAAATAAATTTTTAAAAGAATAGTGAAAAATACTATATTTTAATTTAAAAATGAATTTTAATATTGTATTTATATGGTTATATTATCTTGTTAACTGATTATAAAGTTTAATTAGATTTGGTTTTTAGCATTTAATCCAATGTTTGTCATTGGAAGTAATTTCACGTTGAAATTAGACATAAACAAGTGTCAATCTTTCGATAGATATTATTAAGTAAAAACACGCCTTTTATTTTGGCAATGGCAATAAATTTTAAATTAATTTCTCCAAACTTATGTGTTTTAAATTTGGAAAAATGGATTCAATATTGGGAATAATTAGGATTAAGTTTTGTATATAGGAAAATATTATTTTTATATATTATGAATATCTACTTCGTTAAATATTTTATTTACCATGATTAAAGGAAAAATCCTGTAAATAATAGTAAAAAATAATATTATAATAATATTAAATTACCAGAACATGTTTCCAAATCCCATTGGATGATATGATTCAGACTATGGATATCCTTGGGTCGATTTTGGGACCCCATGGAGCCACTTAATAGTGATAATTACACTTCATATTAATTAATTTAATGTAATGGAAAAAACGACATAAACATATATCTTTTAGTAAATCAATTTTTACATGGGGTTATGTAATTCATCTCATCAACTGTAAATATTAATTTTAAATCTCAAATTATTTCTTAAATCATGGTAGTTTTTTGTAATTTTTAGACATCATATAAATCAAATTGTTTATGACACAATAATAATGTAGTTTTTACCTCATTAATTAATGAATTAAATAAATGAGATTATAAATATTAAAAAAACACCCAAAACATATCCAATTATTAATATATGATTATATTTATAACATGAGTCGTCTTATATTATAAATTAATATGTTTTGGACCTCTATAAAATTAAATTTATTATAGTATAAAATAATATTTTCAATCATTCCAAAAGAGCCCCTCCTCCCCCTTATAAAATGCTCTCAGCTCTAACCCATTACTTGCACCTCTCAGGCCCCTCGTCTCATAAAAACTCTACCCAATTAGGCTCCCTACATCACTCTATTCCTCCTAGACATATTACCTTTGGAAGAAGGCAATTCATGTAAACCATTGGGTTCAAAGAAAAATGAGATCCCTAATTTTAAGGTAACATCTTCTCTTAAGTTCTTTTCATTTATATTAATTCTCCAACCCCCTAAAGACTTTTAATTACTTTATTTTATAAAAAAAATTATACTAATTATATTGGGTTGTGGTTATGAGAATTATTCTAACTTCATATACACAAACCTCCATATAATTGATAAAAAAACATATTGTTTGTCTCGACGGCGAACTACTGCCTCACGAAACGATGATTGTTCAATTTTCTCCAATCACCTATAATGTTGGAAAATAAAATGGAACATTATTTATATGTGATATATATTATAATTATATTGTTTCAATTATTCTATATTTTTCATTTATCGAATACCTTTTTGGTTTCCATAGTGGGTAAATATGATAATTTCATTTGAGGCAGTGCAAACTACCACCCCCTCAAAGTGATATGACTCGTTCATGAAATACATGGAATGTATAAAGGATGGAGTTACTAAAATTATATATGATAATATAATGTAATTATAATATACCTATATGTCATTCAGTTTCCATTCCATTAAAATAGGAAATAGAAATGGAAGTAGTTTTCATGCGTACATATGTCTTACCATCTCGACGAACGGTGCATTTCATTTATTATATCCAAATGTTATGTACTAATATAAATACATAAATCTATATATATATACATGATATATACGATATATATATGATATCTACAACATGAATATCATTCTAGAGACAATGGACCTTTGATGACATGAACAACCCGTAATTATAAAAAGTTCATTTTTGACTCAAGAACCAAATATCGACCAAATGAGCATTATTAACAGAAATGATTACATAATGTTTATAACATGGTAATAAGTAATATAAAAGGAATAATAAACTTGAATAAGGTTATTACACAAGTATAAATTTACATTAGTTTATTATTCAGGAGATTAAAGAACGAACAGGTCAGGTCAGACATGAGGTAATGGCATTCATCTCAATCTCCATTCATTGAAGAATATTTTGTTTTATACCCGACATTATTTTATACTGTGTATAATCCCCTTTTACAATTCATTTAATTCAAATGAAATATTCTCTCTACGAATCATTTCACTTAATGACTAAAAGAATGTTTCTTTTTAAGGTACACGGTGGCAACATCCTTTCTACCGACGTTAGTGTTATTTGATATTTGGCATCTGAAACAAGCTGTAATCTATTTAATATGAAAATAAATATCATATAATCTTTTAAATATTTTGTAATTGAAAATTTATTTGATAATGGATTGGTTATTTCAATATATTTAAATGATATATTTGTGATTGAAATGCGGACATTTTATATTTCCTTTATGCGTGTGTTATGTGTTAGGATTATGATATGGTTATTTGGAATTGATTATGTATACTGGTGGTTCTATGATAAACCTAGTGAGGGTGAGCCCGAGATAGCTCTCCAATGCATTGGGTAATGTGACAGAGGTAAACGTGAATGTTTCTCCAAAGTGATTTGGGGAATATACATTGATGGGTATTCCAACCTAACTTCCTACATAGCATTGATAGTTCCAATGTAAGTATGATATGGATGCCACAAGTTACTATTATGATTTATGATTTATTTGTTTTATTAAAAAATCTTATGATTTTATGAGGTATCTTAAAACGCTTATGCTTTGATGGAATGATTTTTTATTTCTTTATTTTATAACCCTTACAGATTTTTTTATTCTTATCCCATGTTTTAAAATGTTTTCCATTGGATTAAAAGATGAATAGTGTTGTTGATGGGATCAATGAAAAGTCATGATTTCTAAAATATGGAACTATACATGACTCTTTTTTTGATGAGTTTTTATTTAATGAAAAAATAGAAACTGATTAGAAGTGACTACTTTGTAATTTTTTAGATGTAATGTAATTGTTATGGCCTTATTCACTAAAAATCTAAACAGGGAAATATCTCTAATGGGAATTCATGATTTAACTCAAGATTAAGTAATGTTTAAGGTCGGGTCTGTATATACTCCTTATTTTGGGTTGGTATGAAGGATTATGACTTTTGAGACAAGATATGTAGAGAATAGAATGATTTGACTATCCTTTTTAGGATGAACTTAATGTTTAAGGGAGTTGGTTACATAACTTTTGGGGTGACACTTATAGGAATTGGAATATCATTTTCATGGGTTTATCCAATGATATGACCATGAAATTCATAATATAATGGAACTACCATTAGGATTTCATATTTCATTTTGATTAGGGATATATGTTTGGGATCAGAAGTAATTTGTTTATTAATTTTTATTTTTTAAATTGAAATGTGAGATTTTAAAATTGTATGAAATGTTTATTATGAAAATATTATGATTTTAAAAAGTAAGGAAACTTATAAAAATTGGTTGATCAAGGAATATATTGATTTTTGGAAATTAATGTTATGATACATGTGATGTGGACGAATTTGAAATTGTTAATACAGTAGGTGTTAGAGACTGAGATTTATGGCATTTGTTTTCTGTGTAGAAAATGGAAACTAGTTGGTGTCAATGAAATAAACTAGAAGATGGTACTAAAAACATTGTTGCACCTAGGCCACAGGTGAACCAACAGATAGTTCAGAGTATAGTTCAATATTTTTAGGCCATGGAGAGGGGGAACATGAGGGTTAAACAAATTCAGGTCGATCATTTCATCTAGTTCTAGTTACATAATCCACCCATATTTCAGGGTGACATGGAACCAAATAAGTAGTTGGTGTAAAAGAACATGATGAATTGAATGGTCATTTTCCTTGGCTCACCTGCAGTGTTGAATGACAGGATGGTCACATATATTATGTAGGATCTTGAATTCTAATGGTGGGATATATTAGATCTAGCTAAATTAGACCAATTCCTTTCATGGGAGGATTATAATGAATTTCTCAACAACAAATAATATCATCATACATTCCCAATTGGATGAATTATATAATTCATCATCCTGAAAAAATAGGGCCTCATAGTAATAGATTTTTCTGTTAAATTTATGAAATTAGTATAATTTCTAACCGAAGTTGTTGCTTGTTAATCCTTTAAGGCTCACTATTTTCAATCACAATTAAATTAAGAGATTCACATTAATATTTCGATTATTTATATAATGGATTATACAAATATTTTTTAATTGGGAGACATTGGATGAAAGGGAAATATCACGATATATGTGTGGATTGAGTATGTTGATTACTTTGGGAAAATGTGAGAACTATAATGCTTAGAGAAAGTGGAAGTGAGACACATATTTCTAAGGTATGGGGATGACTCTAAATCATACTGATGGATCTGTAAATCATCCTATAATAACCAAGAGAAAAAATAGATATTTACAATGATGTTCAATCAAACAAATGAAGAAAGAGTTTATGGAACCACCTAGAGAATTCTAGAATTTCAATCATATGGGTCCTCTAAAACATTATTGTCAGAGTCTTATGAGATCAGGTGTTTATGACACTTATCTTATGTCGAAGATCATGTTTTTATAACGAAACACACATTAAATAAATAGATATTTCTTCAAAATTGAATAATATTAATTAAAAAAATAACAAAACTACATTAGGACTGTATTGGTTTTCTGAATTTAGAAACTGGGAAACATAAAAAACTGGTTTATAAGGCTTATATATTTTCTCCCTCTTATATCATCATAACCAGGACCATTTTGACATATCATACATAATAAACTTATTCAAGACATAATAAATGGAATCAAACTAAAAGGTGAGATAAGATTATCATTAAGGGTAAAAAGGGATATAACAATCATATCATAACTATAAGACATTATAACAAAACATTTGAAAATATTATACAGCATATAAAAGATCATGATATCATGTCATGTGATAAATCATTAAAGATCATTAGAATCAATTAATATAATCCCAATAGTCATAACACAAGACATGAATTATTTTTTCATTAAAATATGAATAGGCAATAATTTCATATTATTCAAGGATCATTTATAAGACCATCATAGCAGACAAAGACCATTATTGAGATGAGAACGCTCCTCGTTTCATCCCTGTATCACTGAACTGAGATCATTTCTCATTCCATCCCAATCTATATAATGAGATATAAATGTGTACCCAATGCATTGGAGGGAGATATAGGTCACTCCCATATCATAATGAAATCAATATTACATGGGGCACAAAAATATAAATCAATCATCACATCATAACCCAATGAATAAAATGGGTTTCTTAAAAATCATTCCATCGAATCATAATCCATGTAATACCAATTAATTTCATATAAAACAATACATCAAAAAAATAATCAAAACACAGTAACAGTAGGTATAGTAATAATGAAATATAACCCTATTAATGATTGTATTCTTAGATGGAAAATAAATCTGAAAGAATACATGAAATAAATTATCGAGGAAAATATTCTTTCTTCTTCAAAACCATTTTCTTTTATCAAAATGATATGGAATTTTTAAAGAAAAGAACTTATATGAAAGTAAACATGAAAAATAATAATTAATGATTCATATAAATAAGTTGGTATGAAAATTTAAAAATACATATATGTGTTATATGTTAAAAGAAAACATTTTTCACATACGTTTGTCAAATATTTGAAAGGTTCCTCATATAAAAAAGGAAAAATATTCCTTTCATAAATTTTTAAAAAAATTACGAAGAGGTAAAATTGAAATTAAACAACAATAGAAGAATAGAATGATTATTTTGGAATTCATACTTAGAAATCATGGACATAGATGACAAATATACCGTAGTAAATAATTATGTATAAACAATCTCTGATAAAAATTTGACTATGAAGTTATCCCTTACCTTAGGTCTGATATCCTTTATATGTATCTGAACCTCCTACATAATGTTTAAAATTATTTGAATTATTAATTCCATAATCATATTCATTTTTATGGTATCATATATTATCATATTATCATCTTTGTTTAATAACATTTCATTATTACTCATTATTCAGGTATAAACAACTTCATTTTCTGATTCATGTTTTTCCCATAAGTTCTAATTAATATTCATATATTATTGTTATATAGTTTCCTAAATGATATTAATATAATATATATCATATTTATTCATTATATACATTTATATAATCATGATTTAATGGATATTCAGTAGTATGAATCGCATCGCATCGTGGAGACGGTTGATCGTACGTACGAAGGAGAGATGATAACATTCCTTTAATTATGAAATGGTATGAAAGTAGATGTATATATATTGTTCCAAAAAAATATCTTATTATATTAATCAGATATATCTATTATTTCCATCACTATAATCATCAAATTAGAGTGGTGGTGAAGACATATTCCAATATGACATGGAGAGAGTAAGCTTCACGTACGCACATCTGGTGATTTCATTTTTCGTAGGATGGATAGAAGGTGGAAAAATGTTATTTAATAAATATAATAACATCTCAGTATAAAGTTGATACTGGAGATACTAGTTAATAATGAAAATAAAAAATTAATAGGATTTAGAAGATGAAATGATCTTCAGAGAGTATGTAAAGGTGATAACCTATTATTTAGTGAGCTCCCTCTAGATGTCATTTTAAAGGAACCAAAGTTGGTCTTTTGAGTAGACAATAACAACTAGAATGCTAAAAAGGTTGTCTAGAGGTAAAATTTTCAAGGTTTGGGTGAAAATTGAGGCTCAAAATGAATTGATGATGTTAGGGAGGAGGTTCCCTTTTTTAATTAGGGTGAAGGGCACTTATGGAATGTCCAAAAACATTTATTTATAATAACCTAAAACCATATCAAAAAACACCAAAATGTCCCAATTTTGATGATGTGATGATATAAGGTTGTGATATCACCATAAAATAAATTTTAATATATTATTACCAATTTAATCTTTATATTTTTTATTATCACTTAGTTATTCTATTTAATTTGTAACTAGGGTAATCAATATTTCAACATTAATAAGGTGAAATATTTACATATTTGATATCAATTAGTCAATAAATGAATTCCTTATAACATTTTATACAAAATAATAATAATTTTATATTTTTTAAAAATGATTTATTATTTTTAAATAATTTAATAATACATTAATTTGAGAAATAATAAAAAGTGTAAATTTTGACACTATTTAATTCATTACATTTTAATAATATGAAGATAATATGTTAACTTTGACAAAAAATATTTTATTATATTTATAATAGGTAAACGTAATCTACAAAATTCATTGGATACATTATTTATCCCAAAATATAAGTCATTGAATATTCTAATAACATTTATGTGTCATCTCCATTAACAAAATAATCACTACATCAGTTTTGTGTTATTATATAATATACCTAATTTTTGGTTAAAAAATGAAATGAAATAAAATAAAAAATATAATTATTCTATATTTTAGAGGAATATATATAGTAGAATATATAATTAGTAAAATCATATATTAAAAATGTTATATTTATTAAAATGTGAATGTGGAAAGTTTACAATAATTATAAACAATATTTTATAAGTGTCATAATTTTTTTTATTTAGTTTGAAATGGTCAATAACTAAACTATTGTATTATTGTGGTATATATATACTCAAAAAAAAATATTTTTGTCAGATTTTGGGGGACTTTTAATGGATATTATCATTTTAATAATTTTTATTTATTAATTTCTCATCAATTAAATAATTTCTCCATCATCCATGTATAAAAAAATTAAGGCAATTATTTATTTCCTAAAATTTAATAATAAATTACAATGATAATTAAAACATATTATATCTAATAATATTATTTTTAATTAAATTTATCATTTTGAAAACATTATATTAAAAAAATACTTTCATTAAAATTTGATTATGACATATTTAAAATTTCTTTAAATAAAATTAATTAAATGTCCTAATATATTCCATGTAGATTAAAAAAAATAAAATATCAACCCAAGGATAATTTAGGTAAAAAACTCAATAAATGTTATTATGACAAGTGTTAGTGTAATTTTATAATATTATTTTTACCCTTAATTACTCAATTTACTCTTTTACTGTATTAATAAAAATTACGGAGGTCACAATTCATAATGCTGAAAAATAAGAGAAATCTATTTACAAAATTTTGAACAAAGCATTAAATAAATGGAATCAATTTTTCAAAAATCAATACACAAAATTTGGTGTAATTAATATTAAATTAATTTATTTTTCATAATATGTAAATGAGTTCTGAAAGTTTAAACATTACAAATGATTAAAATATTTATACATCTAAATTCAATGTAAAATTACTAACAGTGACCTACGTTATATAATAAGATAAAAATATATTATAAATGTACCTTAAAACCATTAAATAATATAATTTATCAACATTAATTATTTATAAGAGAAATGTTTTTATTAAAATTTAGTACATTTCAACTATTCATTACAACTTGAAATTCATTAGAAAATTATCAAAATTTAATCCAAAGTAAATTTTTATATCCCAATGGAATATAATAGTTGTATGTTGTCATATAAACATTATTAATATATTGAAATTGTCATTTAAAAAGGTCTCTCCATTAAAAAATGATAAAATTACCATGTTGAAAAATACTGGGTTTGAACATAAAATTGGATTTTTTTCACACTTAATGACTAAAATATTTATTGGAAGAATATAATAAATATACTATTAAATATAATATATGTATATATTTTTAATTTTTTACTAATTTCTATCCACTTAATTTATTTTTACAAAATTCAAAATATATCCTCTATATTTAATGGGATTATATTTTTAATAAATAATTGGTATCCAAATAATTAACCATTAATTTTAATATTTTAATTATATTTATTATAGATAACATAACATCTAGGTTATAATATAAATTTTATATCAAGGGTTTCTCATGGTTCATTTAAACTCACCATTCCATGCAATGAAATCTTTTAAATATTTTAAATAAAATATTTCATAAAAACATCGGAGTGTTACATTCAACCCCCTTAAAAATATTTATTTTCTAGAAATTCATCACTTTGATACAAAAAATTGAGGATAATGATATCTAATTACATCAACTTTTTCCCACATAGCTTCCTCAAATAGGTGGTTTTAGCATAATACTTCAATCAAGTGAGTGGTCTTGTTTTGTAGAACTTTTTCACTATGATACAAAATCTCTATTGGTTCTACTACATAAGAATGATCATTCTACAATATTTTGAAATATGAATTTAGTATATGTGAGGGGTCATGTTTGTGATTTCTCAAGAGATATACATGGACCACATCATACACATGATAGATATTTTCTAGAACCACCAATCTTTAAACTACCTTTGAAACATGATATAGAATTCCAAAAGTACTGATAAACCAAGGGCTCAACATTCCCTTCTTTCAAAATATAATTACTCTATTCCTGGTATATATTCATAGAAAAACCTTGTCACCCACTTCAAAATATTAGTCTTTCCATCTTTTTTCTGCATAATATTTTTTTCATATCTGAGCTGCACTTATGGTTTGTCGAATATATATGGACATATCCGCCATTTCATCAATATGATCTTGTCCTAAGATATTTATTTCCACAAATAAATCTTATAAAACTAGAGTTCGTCACTTATTACCATATATAGTTTCATAAGGATCCATCTTAGTACTGGAGCGAATGCTATTATTGTAGGAAAATTCTACCTTATATAGTGGTTGATCCCAAAAACTATTGAAATCTACAGAGCATGCTCTCAACATGTCTTCTAGAGTTTGAATTTTCCCCTCAGTCTGACCACCTGTCTGAGGATTATGAGCAGTTCTGAAACATAACTTTATTTGCGGAGCCTATTGAAGACCTCACCAGAACTTTTATGTAAACCTAGGATCAAGACCAGATATAATGGAATGTGTTACCCCAAGAAATATTACCACATCCTTTACATATATATTGGAAAACTGATTAGGAGAGAAATCCTATATAATATAAATGAAGTGTGCCAACTACATAAGGTGATCAACTATTACCCATATAAAATTATGGTCTTTATATTTTTTTGGTAAGTATGATGAAAAATTCGATAATCAATTTTCCCTTTTCCATTATATTATGGTAAATAGTTGTAACATACTATTAGATTTATATATCTAATCCACGACTTGTTGAAAAACCAAGAATTGAGAGGCACAATCAGAAAAATCTCTTTTTCATGCCATCCCACCAGAAATAATATTTCAGGTCACTATACATTTTTTCTTCCAGGTTGAATACAAAATGATGAACTATATGCCCCATCCAGTAGATCCTTCATTAATTCCAGTTTTGGAGGAATACAAACATAGTTACTGAACATTTTTATTCTATCACAATCAAGGTAATATTCTGGAAAATTTCCCACCTTCTTTTATTGATCTACATATTACATCTTCACATCCTTAATATTAAATTCTATTGATGGATGAATATTTATTTGAAAAAGGTAAGATTTACCCCATTCCTTTAAAATTTCAAGATCCATCCTTTGAAAATCCTTAAATATTGGATCTTTTTTTTCATCATCATGGATCGGCCAGCATGGACCTTTCGACTGAAAACATTTTCTACCATTTTCTCTATCCCATAGTGGTAATGTATTGAGTAGTGGTAATCTTTAATCAAATCCATCCAAATTATTTTGATATATTCAATAACTTTTGTGGGAAAATATACTTTATAATTTTAGGACCAGTATAAATATCACACAATTTACCACAAATATTATTCATATATATATATATTTAATGAAAATATTACCACAACATGCTCCAAATCATGATTGTGATATTTTTACTCATAGATTTCAAATTTTCCTGAGGAATAAGATATCACTATATCATTTTTCATGAGAACACATCCCAACCCCACCATGGATGCATCCTTGTAGATCACGACTAATTCTCCACTATAAGTTTTTGTGAGTATAGTTTCACTGGATACAATTATTTTTAGATATTCCAAATTCTCTTCACATTCCACCATCCTTAGGAACATAACTCCTTTCCCAGTCAATATGCAGATTGAATTATATATTCGTGAAAAATTAATCATAAAACACATATAATTTCTTACAAAACCAAAAAAAATTGATTCTCAGTTACCCCTATCAGTCTAAGAAAACATTCATCAACATTTTTGTTTTGTTGATTACATATATATCCCCTCTCTTGAGATTATATGACCCAAAAAGTAATCTTTATGAAGCCAAAATTGACACTTGTCGATTTTTCATAAATTTTATCCATTTTAGGGTATCTAATACAATTCTATTGTGATCATCGGGTTATTATTTTCTCTTCAAATAAACCAGAATATAATCTATAATGAATTAAAAACATTGATAAATATAATCTTTGAAGACTATATTCATTAGATCCATTAATATATTGTGGGAATTACTAAGACCAAAAGTAATCACTATAAATTCATATTGTCCAAACCATGTACAGAATGAATTCTTTGGTATATTTTTAATATCAACACATAATTGATGATATCCTGAATGAAGTTCAATCTTGTGATAGTATTGAGATCTACGCAGTGGTTCTGTTAAGTCCTCAATTCAGGGAAGAGGATATTTTTTCTTGATAGTGATCTTCTTATGTTCGCAATAATCAATACAAAATATCGTAGATCTATCTTTCTTCTATCAAATAGAATAGGTTCACCCCACGGTGAAACACTATGGAATATGAATCACTTGTAAAGATTCTATTACAGTTTCTTCTTAAATTCACAAAACTCAATTGGGGATATTATATAATGTGTCTTTGAAATATGCCAATCTCTTGGTATGAGTTCTATTGAAAAATCATCTTCACAAATTGTTGGAACACATTTTAATTCAATCTAAAATAAAACATAAAACTCTTGTAAAATAGGTGTAATCATAATGGTTAGTGTCTCCCCAACAATTTGAGATAGATAACCTTAATTTCTAGGAATCAATACCCATAAGATCAGTTAAATTTCAACTAGAAGGTTATACTCATCTTTGCATTGATAGATGATCATAGAGAGATCTGGAATATGAAATGTGACCCTCCTTTCATGGAAATTGATATGAATTATATATAAAGAAATAAAATCCTGGCCAAGAATTACATAACATTCCACAAATGAAAGTATCATAAGATTTATAGGAATAACGTAACTAAAAACTAAAACTAGAGAAGAATTATAAACATTTGATGCAACTGTTGTTTCCTAAGTATATTTCACAGCTAGCTCAATATCTAACTGATGATGTAATATGGTGATACCATAATAATATTATTCAGAAATAAAACAATGGGTTGATCTATAGTCAACTAAAACATTTTTTACTTTAGATTTGATGGTTGGTGTTCCTTTCACCACTTCATTGTCATACTCCATAATGCTGATAGTGATTGCATGTGACATTACTTTGTCATTGGCCTTATGAGTTTTCAGATGTCGATCATTATCGAAAACCCATATATTAGGGCATCAGTTATCATAATGCATCATTTCCTCATACATGTATCATTGATATGCAGGAGGTGCATTCTATGTATCCTTTTCTCTATTCTCATCATTAGACATCATTTTCACATCACATTGACATTCCAATGCCCGAAGACCTTATATATAACACATAAAAAAATTCATGACCCTTTAAGATAATTTCCTCCATGTTTCGTTCCACATATTGTGCAGAAGATAAAATAATTTTCTTTTCAGTGTGTTATTTAGACTTTACCATGAGTTCAATTTCTATATTCTTATCAAACCAATAGTATTTATGGGTTATTATACTCTCCATCTCATCATTGAGAGCACATAAAAGGATTTCCTCTTCTATATTAAAGTCCCTAATGGATAATTCCATTTGGGGACGTTCTTTTAAGAGAGTAAATAATTGATCAATTTTACTCTTAGGTTGGATAATAATTCCATAATAGTACCATGGAAGTCTTGTAAAATTTTCTAAATAGGTACCAATAGATTCATAGTCCTTTTTAATAAGCTCAATGAACTCCTTCTACATATTTTTTTAAGAATACATGGAATGTACTTATTGAAAAAGCTATTATTTAACTAACCCCATTTGATAGATTTAATTTATTCACATTGCCTCATATTCTATATAAGGTTACACCATTGATCATATTCACCTTCCAAATGATTGTCTTTTAAGATGAGTTAATGATGTTATAAATATTGGATTATTGAAAATCTCTTTTTAGTGGTAGTGATCCATTTTCAACCACTAGTGGATCAATAGACCTGCTGAAAGATGGTGGACACTTCCTTATGAAGTAATCAACATAATGTTGTTTCATCCTTTTATTATTTTGAGGTCCAGAATGATTCCTAGAATGATAAATATGTGATTTAATTACAATAATATTTTTCATTCCATATCCCATAACATTTGGTTTCTCAGTAGGACAATTATTTCATTTCCCCTCACATATAGCATTAATGTGGTTCCTTCAGGTTCCATCCATTGACTAAAACCAAGAATCATTCTTTATGAAATAGTAATCATAATGGTAAAACCACACAATCAAGAATAAATATTCAATTCAGGATACATTATGTTTTATCCTAGGTTAATCATGATCATTTAAGAACCACTAAGGCTATAACTTAAACTTAGATATATTCATAGGGTACCTATAGATGTTCTATCTTCCATTTTTCTAAATGTTAACTATACATTTTCTTTGATACATAAAATAACAACCCATACATTACATACATAAATTTTACATTAAAATTGTATAATATTAATTAAAATATATAACCAAACTATAGTAGGACTCTGTATGTTTAATGACTTTTCAAACTATAAAATATAAACTATAGACTCCTAAGACATCTACATTGTATCCTAATTATTTATTCATAACTAGACCCCTTTTGACATATTTTACATAATACAATTATTTATGTATCGAGGGAAAGAAACATAATAATGGATGAGATCATATGATCATTATGATAAAAAGGGAGATATTGATCATATAATAATCATAAGACAAAATAACATATCCTTTGAAAATTATATCCTGCATATGAATGATCATGGTATCATGTCATGGTATAAATTATAAAAGTTTATAATAAAAAATGATCATAATCCCAAAAGAAATAACATAAGACATTCAATTTTTTGGCATACACAAAAGCATAAAAATGATTTTATATTAGTCAAGTCTCATTACCAAGTCCATCATAGCAGGCAAAGTCCATTACTGAACCAATTTCACTCCTTTCATCCATGTATTACTGAGATAATAACATTTACCATTCGAGACCTATTAAACTCATAATAAATAAATAATTACCTAATTAATTGGTGGGAGATATAGGTTCCACCCATATCAATATAAAATCATTCTAATGTTTTATAGAAAAACATAAAGCATTCATCATTGAGTATCCAAAGAAATAAAATTTCCTTCTTAAAAATCATTCCATTAAAATATAATCCATGTAAAAAATGGCTTTCATAAATATCATTCCATAAAAAATTAAACCATAGTAATAATAAGGATATTATTCTAGAATATTTTCCATATTTATAAAATGTAATTGTTGATGGAAAATAATTTTTATAGAACACAAGTAATTAAATCTTGAAGAAAATATCAGTTCTTCTTAAAAAATGTTTTCTTTTATCAAAATGGATCACAATTTTAAGAGAAGAATATTTATTTGAAAATAAAAATGTAATTTTATAATGTTAGTTTCATGTAAAGAAGTCATTAAGAAATTTTTTAATACCATTCATTATATATTAGTTAAAATAAAACATTCATCCCGTACATTGTTTTGAATATTTAAACAGTACCTCATATAAAAAATGAAAACAGAAAGCTTTTAATTCCAGTTAATGAAAATTAGAAAATGGTAAAAATTTACATAAAAAAAATATAATAATAATAAAAATAGTTTGTAATACATATTTATAAAACATGGGTATGGATGATAAATATACCCCAGTAAAACACTTACATATAAACAATCTCGGATAATAATGAGATTGTGAAGTTATCCCTTACCATATGTTTGATATTATTTGAATGTATCTAATAATCCTGTATTATAATATAAATAAGGTTATTTAAAAAATCTGGAATCATTTTAATTTTTATGATATCATATATTATCATATTATTAATCGTGTGTTAATAACATTTAATTATTATTCGTTATTCAAGTATACAAGAATTAATTTTCTTATACATATTTTGTTTAATATTTTCTGATTGTTCATAATATGTTTTAGTTATATCATTATATTTAGATATTAATATAATATATATCATATTTATTAATTATATACATTTATATTATCATGATTTAATTTATATCATGTAGAATGAATTTCACCACATCGTGGAGATGGTATGCCTTATGTATGCAAGAGTGATAATATCATTCCATTAATTATGAAATGGTCAGGAAGTGTATGGTATATATTTATATAGAATAAATATATTATTATTGAATAAATATATTGTTATAATAATAAAATATAGTTATTATTTCCATAATTATACCCATACAAGTAATGTGGAGGTGAAAAAAAATTACACGATTGTGTGGAGATGGAAAGTCATATGTATTCATATGTGGCAATTTAATTTTACATTGGATGGATAGAATGTGGAAAAAGTTTGTTCCATAACAATTATAAAATATTAGTATATATGTGATACTATATTTATAAAATATTAGTGTAATCAAAAAATAAAAATGAAGTAGAAGAAGAAATGATATCGATAGAGTTAGTAAAGGTGATTACCTCTTCTTCGGCAAGCTCTATCTAGATATCCTCTTAAAGGCACTAATGTTTGTCTTTTGAGTTATCCAAAACCACTAGAATATATCAAGGGATTTTTAAAAGGGAAAATATCTAGTGATGGATGATCTTGAATGTTTAAAATAATGTGAATATGTGATGAAGGAGGTACCATTTATAAATTCAAGTGTGGGGAACTAGCGGAATTTCCAAATATATTAATTTGTAATAAAATCAAACCACATCAAAAAAACTAAAAAATGTCCCAATTTCAAATATGAGATGAGATAAGTTTGTAATCTCATCAAATATATAAATTTTATACACGTTTTATTTTCAATTTAATCAGTATCATTTTATTTAAAACATAATAATTTTATTAAATTTTAAACATGATAAACAAATATTTCAATATTAAAAGGGTGAAATATTTACTTATTTGTTGTTTATTAGATCATAGATGAATAATTTATAAAATTATATACCAAATAATAATTACTATATAATTTTTTTTAAATATTTTTTTTATTGAATTTAATAGTACATTATTTTGAAAATCAATCATTACATCTAATTTTGGCACTATTCAATTCATTGATTTTAACAAATACGATGAAAATGAGTTAACTTTGAAAAATTTTTTATTAAATTTATAAGAGGTAAAGATAATCTATAATTTTTTTTTGATAAATAAAAAATCCCAAATTATATTAATTTTAATATATTTCATAAAATTTATGTGTTGTCACCCTTAATAAAATAATTACAACATCTGTTTTGTGTAATTATTTAATATACCTTTTTGGATAAAAATTTAAAAAAATACGATAATGAAGATAGTTATTATATATTTTGGAGGAATAATAACAATAGAATATATCTTATGGAAAATCCTATATTTAAAATTTTATATTTATGAAAATGTTAATGTGAAAACATTAAGATCTATTTAAATAAAATAATGTATGTTTCATAATCCTATCTATATGGATCTAAATACACAATAACTCTACCATTTTATTATTATGGTAGAGATATAATCTACCAATAATATTTTTTCAAGTGTTTCTGACTTATAATGTTTGTTATTATTTTTAAAAAAATTATTTTATTGATTTCTCATCAATTAAATAAGTTCTCTATCATCAATCTATAAGCCATTACGGTAATTATTTATTTCCAAAAAATTCATTATAAATTACCATAATAATGAAAATAATTTTAGATTTTATAAGAGATTTTATAATAGAATTTATATTCTTCATAACAGTGTATTAAAAATGATATAGTTATTATAATTTGAGTAAGACATATTCAACTTGGTTTTAAATAAAATAAATTAAATGTCCTAATATCATCTACATAGCTTAAAAATGATACCATTTAGAATAATATATGGTTTATGTCAAAACACATTAATCCAATAAAATTAGAAAATGTGCTAGTTTAATTTTATAATATTATTTTTACCCTTAATTACCAAATTTACCTTTTACCATATTAATAAAAATTACAAAAATTACTATTCATAATGCAAAACAATTAAATAAATATATGTACATAATATGAACCCATAGATTCAAAATATTGAATACTTTCTTCATAATTAAAAATATTGAATTTTCAATAATTAATTTAAATTAATATCGTTTTTGGAATGAAAAACTGAGTTTTGATAGTTAAGACATTGCAAAAGATACATATGTTTTTACATACAAATTAATTTTAAAATTATTTCAAATGAATCAAATTTTATTAACTTATAATAATATATTATATTTATACATTGGAATCATTCAATAATATAATTTATCCATATAAATTATTTTGATGAAAAAAAGTTGTTTTCAATAACAATTTTGCATATGTTTACTATTCATTAAAAATAGAAAGTAATCAGAAAATTATCAAAAATTCATCCAAACAGAATTTTTATATATTTATTCTAAATAATACTACTATGCTGTCATGTATAAATTATTAATGTATCAAAAGTTTTATTTATGATGGGTTCCCTATTAAAAGGCGGTGAAATTACCCTTTGGAAAAATATTAGTTTTAAGACATAAAATAAGGTTTATTAATAACCCATGAATAAAATAATTATTGGATGAATATGAAAAATATTATATTAAATAAATATAATATGTATTTGGTAAATTTAAATTACTAATTTAAATTAACATTATTTATTAATACCAAAATAAAAAATTTCATTTAAATATAATTTGTTTATATTTTTTATGAATAATTAGATGTTAAAGAATTCACCACAGATTTACAAATGTTAATATTTTTTTATTTCCCCCAGAATAACAACTATGTTTTAATCTTCATCTTATACCAATGTTATATCATAGTTTTTTTAAACTCATGATTTTGATTAAGTAAATCTAATGAATTATTTAATGAAAATATTCCATAGAAGCATTCGGGTGTTATTGTACGGTTCGACGGGATGAGGACAGAAGAAAAGTACCCTTCAGTATAAAAGAGCTATCTATAGTGATTCTAGGAATATTATGCCTCCTTAGTCTATGAATTATCAATATCGATTCGAGGAAGAAATTGTTGTGATTAAGAATTTATATGGATCTGAGCAAGTTATTATGGATGTTCAATATGGACCAACGGCAAGGCGAGGCACAATTCTTTTTAAATACATCCTTATGAATGATTTTCTTAATACAAGTGCACCCCATTAATTTATTTCATATCATTCTTTTTATTTTATACAATTGAGTATTGATATGACGCCTTCTATTTTGATACTCAAAACTTCTCTTGGTTAAAGAGATTGTTGAGCTATAAGGTATATAACAAGTTCTACAACTATTTATGGCATTGATATTATTTGTGATTTCCAATTTTTTGAGAAGTATGTATATGATATAATCCCATGTATTGATTTTTTACAATATCCAAGGCTCCCACCGACTATTATAACCGAGGGGTTAGTTTTAAGACTAATAATGGTGTCTAGAATCTATTTAGAGGGGATACAAATGCAAAGGTAGGTGAAAAGAGCTTGATAGAAGTAGATTTAAGAAAAATATCTTACTAGTAGGAAGTATTAACTTTGGAATTGATGGAAGAGATTGAGAATCTCAATTTTCTGATGGGTTTTTATTAGTTTCTAGTTGATTTTGAAATAATTTCTCACGGTTTACACCCACAACAGAAGTAGGGTTTATGATTTTTTCCCTTATAGGGACAAGTCCAATTTACTATCTAACTTACCAAATAAAACCCAAAAAAATATGGGAGCTGAATTTGATGTAGGAAGATCTGTAAATAAAAGTGTAAATTCATCCTAGAACATCATTACATTCAACACCGGTCCTGTTTGTTAAAAAAGGTTGATGAAACTCTTCTTTTCCGCATTAATTATCATAAACATAATCCTGTTATCATAAATAATCAGTATCCACATTCATGCATTGATGATTGGTTTGATAAATTTATGGGAGGGAATTGGTTCTCTAATATTATCATGTGATCAAAATATCACCAGTTTTTGTTTGGAAATAGGTTATCCCAAAGAAAACATTCAGGAGTAGATATGGCCATTAAGAGTATGTGGTGATAACTTTGGGTCTTACGAATTCCCCAATGGTATTCATGGAATTAATTAATCAGATATTTGAAATGTATTTTTATTCTTTTGTGGTGTCTATTGTGGATGGCATATTGGTGTATTCAAGGGAAAGGGATAATCATGCGAAACACTTAGTGATAGTGTTGGAAATTCTATAGGATCATCATTTGATTTATAAATTTTAAATGTGTAATTTCTGGATACAATAGTATGTTTTTGGCCAATTAATCCTTGAAAAAGGTATTTATGTGGATCTAGAAAAGATATACGTTTTTATGTCATTGAAAACAAAAAAGGTTATCTCTGAGATACACAATTTTCGTAGACTATCTAGTGATTACTAATGCTTTGTTCATGATTTTTCATGACTGAATTCCCCCATGATAACTTTAACATGAAAAAATGTTACCTTACAATGGTATGAGTAATTTTATAATTATTTTGAAGATATTAATTTTATCCTTACATAAACACTAAAAATTATTTTCTCAAGAATCAGGACAAGGTTCTGTGGGGTATTGTGATTCTTTGAGATCTAGGATGAGATCTATTCTCTTGTAGGGGGTCATGTTGTTTCTTATGGAATAAGATAGTTTTGGTTTCCTAAGAATAACTACCCAAAATTAAATTTGAACGTAGTTTTCATAGTTAATTCCTTGAGTACATGGAGTCATTGTAATTTTTTTTGAGAAATTAAGTGTGTTTATAAACCATAAAATATTGAATAATATTTTGTAACAAATGGATTTGAACTAGAGAAAAATAATATATATGTATTATCTCTAAATGATTGATTTTGACTTGATGTATTCACCTTGTAAAGTAAATATGGTTGCAGATGCATTGATAAGAAAGTCATTTGTGTATTTAGGAAAGGAGGAGTTAGACCAGCGACAGTTGATCTCGGTAATAGCAGACATGATCATGGAATGTGAATACTGAGAAATGTTGTAGTTTTCATTCAAATTTTGTACATTATTGATTTTTTTAAGTAGTTAGGAAGGCACCAATGGCTGGTTATAAAATTCTTGTGATAAAATGAAAACTCAATGGTGGGGAGAACATTGAGGGATTGAGGCGGGATGAGAGTTCAGTTTTGTGATTTCCAAATCAGATGGTTATACCTGTGGATTTTTTGGAACAACTTCTTCATGCTTACTTACATCCAAGATTATATGTTCAGATAGGAATAATGTTGAAGTATAAGGTTTTGAATGACAATTTTTAGTGGGTCGATATAATAAGGAATGTGGTTGGGTTTGTTTTGAGATTCATAACATGTCAATAGTTTAAGGAATAACATCTATGACCATTAGGTATGTTGTAGCCTTTACATATTTGTGTTAGAAATTTGGAGTCAATAGCCATGTATTTTTTAATATTTCTCCAAATAGTATCTTGGAATCCTGATTCCATTTGGGTGATATTGTATCAAATCACAAGGTTGGGACTTTTCATCCCTATTCATTAACCCCATTTGATGTAGGACCTGTCAGAAATATATATGAGAAGTGGTAATGATGTTTGGAATACCATTTTCAATAGTATCGAATAGTTATATGATGTTTATATCTCATTTCTATAAATAATTATAGAAATAACTTGGATATAAATTGACTATGATCAAGTCATATCATCCATAGAAGGATGGGAAACATGAATGGATGATACAAACATTGGATGACATGATACAGGATTGCATAATGGATTTTATTGGCTCACAAGAATAGCATATACCACCGGTGGAGTTCTCATATAATTTTTTTTCTTGAATTGATTCATATTATTCATTTTAAATCATTTTATGGGTTTCCTTGTCTTTATCGGCTTTTTTGGGTGGAAATAGGTGATACATCACTTATTGGGCCAAGCCATGTCCATGAAATAATAGAGAAGATTTTGGAGATCTGGAAACTGATGGATATGGATCATAATCATAAGATATCATATAAGGATAAATATCAATGAGGTTTTTCATTCTATGTGGGCGTTCAAATTTTTTTGAGGATCTCTCTAAAGCTTGGAAATCATCGTTTTAGGAAGAATATAATGTTATCTCATAGATACATAGTCCCTTTTTATTTTGCTGAATGGTTTTGTGAGGTGGAATATCAATAATCATTTCAACTATAGATCAGTGATGTGTATGATGTGTTTCCTGTATATTTGTTAAAAAAAGATTCATCTTGATCCTCACCATGGGATTTGAGGGGATCACATTAGCCTAGAACCATATTCTTCATTGTTATATGTGCTGATAAAAATAGCGGAGAGGAAAGAGAAAATATAGTGTTGGAAAAGTATCGGTATGGTGTATGTTTTGTGGAAACATGTTCAGATTCAGGAATAGATTTTAGAATTGTTCAAGGAAATGGGCCAAAAATGGCCTAAACACTTTTGGGAAAGTAATTTTGTTCTTATTTTTGGGGACAAAAATCAAAATGTTGGGGAGAATCTAGAACCCCCTAGTTTCAAGCATGTTTCCCTTTCATAAGGATGTTTAAGAATGTTCAGTGTTTTGATTATGTTTTAGAGGGTTTTATAGACATTTGGAATATTTTTGGGCCTTGTCTAAAGTTCATGGTTTGATCATGGTTTTTGAAAACTTTGAGAATTATATCAGAAACTATGAATAGTGTGACATTGGCTAACGAGAATTCACATGGTTAGGCTCAACATTTGGCCCAGCCATGCGGCCATCTTGGAGAATCTATAAAATATTGGAAATTGATATTTTTCAAGGACGATGCATGGAATTTATATATATACATGACAACCATGTGGGGTTCTCCTTTGAGAATAGTTTCATTCCTAGTTTACCTAACCCTGTGACTAATCATGCATGGTTAAAAAACAGATCATAAAACTTGATCTCGGTGTGGATTAACATTAATCCTCCATTTTTTGCTCTATTTTGTCCATAACTCAATATTTAATCCTCCCAAAGGTTTTAGTCCTTCTTCAGTTGAATACAATATTTTCTTAAGGCATCTATTGGTGTGTTAAATCCTGATTCATGTGTTAAGATATCATTTCTGGAATTTTTTCATCATTTTTCTTTGATCAACATTCTTCCCTCTCTTAGTTTCTTATATCTATCCAACTAAAAATACAAATAAGGTGTTTTATTCAAATAATGGTTAGATTATATCTTTTTTATATTTGGGGAATATATCTATGTTGGATTTTTAGAGTTTCCACACAATTTTGTTGGTGTTTTTCTGCAATTATTAATTTTATTCTCTA
Organism: Viscum album; assembly: GCA_963277665.1. Lineage (NCBI taxonomy): Eukaryota > Viridiplantae > Streptophyta > Magnoliopsida > Santalales > Viscaceae > Viscum > Viscum album. Next base: position 1,264,703,207 of record OY728129.1, on the reverse strand, counting down.
ACTTTTATTGTAGGTGGATTTACCATCGACTAATTATCATAAAACGTTAAGGATTAAATATTAATTTTTTTAAATTCGTTGAAATTAATTCTTAATTTGATTTTAAAATCATGGTAGAAACCATATTTAGTGATGGTTTTTTGATTTCTGGATTTTTTAAATTAGTTTTGCAAAGTTATTAGTTTACATGATTTTAAAATGATTATTTTAAAATAAGTGTTGGAATGATTTTTAAGGATTATTTTTTTGAAATTATTTCAATGAAAGATAAATTTTATTGAAATGTTTTTAATTGGTTTTTTGACATGGTTTTGGCATACATGGGTTTTGTGATTTCATTCATCTCATGTGACCCTAAATAAGTTGTGTGTACCATTAGGGTACAAAGTGATGTGACACTGGAAAAGGGGAATGTGTTGTTGGGGAGTTAGGATATTGGCCACATTATGATAACATAGTTTAAAAATGAAAAACCACTTATTAGTTTTGGAATTTTAGTGAATCATGCATGTGTGGATGTGTAGTGATTCATGGAATGGTAACTGAAAAATGGAATGTAAAATGGTTAAAAGTACTGTTATGTTTAATTTGATTTTAAAATGTTTTAGTATTGATACTATTTTGGTGTTAAAATACCAATCCTGGTATAAAATATTTTCAATTTTCTTAAATAATTTTTTTATATAAATGTTCTATCATTTCTATCCCTGTGGCGTGATAGGGAAGTAATTTGGGGAAAGCCAATTGGTTGTCATTACTCACCCCTACTATAGAACATTGGTTCCATTAAAGATATCATTTTTCATAAAAAAGAAAAAGGTAAATTATCCCACATATAAAGTTTACCATCCTGATACTTTGGTCATATTTTGGAGTTGAATAATGGAGTATGGTTTGAGACATGGAGTTCTGTTTTTGGTGTATGTGGGCTTTGTAGGGTTTTTCTTCCACTTGATACTATGATATTATTTATCTTTAACTATGGTAATATATTTTAGTTTAGTATTTATATTTATGGTATTAAATAGCGTTTTTTACATTTTTTTCATGAATCATGTATTATTATTTTTTCATGGCATGTTTGGATGGGTTGTTTTATTTATGAAATAGAAAATTTTCCCATAGTTCTATTAAATCACTTGGTATTTTTTGTAAGACATTGAAAACTTGGGGATGAGTTTTAAGTCCTAGTAGAAGTTTATTCTCAACTCAAGAGAGTGATGAGGGTCAATATATTACAATATCATTATTTAAGTTTAAATTAATATGTAATTTCATTCCATAATGATCATTGAAAAATAGAATCATTACTCATTATTATTGATGACATACCATCTCCATGACCATAACATAGATTTATATTCATAAACACCATTAATGATTTCCTGTAAAACAATAATTTATAAATAAATTTCATTAATATTTCATGATTAATATTATTTATATGTTGAAACTATGTCTTACTTGACTACAAAAAACACCCCAAATTCATTATGAAGCTACAAACCAAAAATCATAAAAACAAACAAAGTGGAATTAAATAATTTATTATAGAAATATTTTTTAAAATATAAATAATATACATTATTTAATAATATGGTATTACCGCTTGTCAAATTTCTTAATAAATCATAAAATTGATAAAATGTTATTATGCATGTGTTAAAAGACACAAATGGAATGCTTTGAATCGAACTATGGGTGTCTCATAACACATTTAATTATGTGAGAAATATTCCATATTCACCAATTTTTTTTTATTTTTTGATGTATATAATACCCATGAATAAATTTTTGATTATTTTAGGAATAATTTTTTATTTACAAATCCATATGATTTTCACCCTTTCACTAGGTTTTGATCCATATACTACTAAAGCAGTAAGGAAATCCATCTCAATTTTCCTTCATTGAGGCATATTCTAATGTTATGCCACTAATTAATTTAATATGTTGTATACACGTCCCCGTATAAATGTAATATCATGAATCATCCATACATACTAATGTTTTTTTTTTAATTTCAATTATCTCATTCCATAGGAGTTGACATGAAATTTACGAATTGGTAATTAATTTATTATCTCAACAACTCTTCATTTGGTTATATTTTTTATTCGGTGACATTATTATAAAATTATTAGGTGATTAATGAATTTTTTTATATCATGTTTTATTTTAACTTCTATTAGGTCCATTTTTCTTTGATAAACATAATATATTCATTTATTATTTAGAAAATTCAATGTTAAGTTTTGTGTATTGGTTATTCATCTCAAATTTACTTTATTAGAGACATATGATTATTATATCCACCAATTTTCATTCATGTGGGGTACATACTACCCTTATTAAATTTATATTATGAATATAATTTTGTTCACGATACTTAATATTTCATTTTAAATTATTCATTATTATGGCTTATAATTAAAATCAGTTCTAAAATGACTATGGATTTATGTTTCTATTTCAACTGTTTCATGTTTTTTTATGTTCAATGTTAATTTGGATAAAATTTTATGCTCTATTTTTAGTGAATGAAATATATTTCATTTCTATCGGAAATGAGTTTGGTTAATGTGTTCAATTTACATTTCCTCCTAGATTTATTAAATAAAAAATAAATACATTCATTTTTAAGTGATATGGATATCCTATTTCTAATTTAGATTGCTAAAATTTATATTCCATATACATGTTTTATAAAAGGTTTTCAAAAATATTCTTTAATAAAGAATTCTTATTTCCAAAATCTACCTTATAGGGTCATTGATATTCATTTGAATGGTTTTAAGAGGATGTTTTATAATTTTAACCAAATTAGTCACTTTTGATCCCCTTTAATGTTTTTTGAAAAGAGTGTTTATTTTTAAAATGTACACTATAATTGTAATTTTGTTTCATCATGAACATTATTTAACTGATATTTCCCTTATTGATTACCAAGAATCTTATAAATGAATAATATTTTCACAATATTATGTTTTTTTTGGTTTTTTAAATGTTTTTTTCAATTTAAGAAGTTACTTTTACTCAGGAGTGTTTTAAATGATATTTTAATTGTAGTTACATTCATCAAAATTAGAAAGAAATGATTTTATTTAAACTATACTAGTGATATTTTGTAATTATACCATTATCATTTGTTCTATGTATGGATTATTATTGTTAAAAAGAGATTGTTAGGGCTCCTATTTCTATTCCCCATGTTAGTCATGTTTCATATATATTGTTATGGAGCCAATTAAATTTTCAGGGATTAATCATGATTAAATTATATTATTATGGAAAAAATTTCATTTCCATGGGTTAATATATTTTCAAAAAAAATTGTTTTTTGGAAACATTTTTTTCCATTGGTTAATCATGTTTCAATGAGATTATTCTGGATCATGCTTCATTTCCATAGGTTTATCATGTTCAAAAAAATGGTTGTTTCTAGGAGTTTATGACTTAATCAATTCTGTTTGTACTTTATTCGTTATATAGTTCATGGAAATAGTTTATGATGATGGTTGGTTATATAATAAACCATATATTGGTGGTTTTTTATATAATATGCATTGGTGGATCCGTGATAAACCAAGGATATGTGGTTCTTTGATAAACCATGACTGGGTGGGTTTGTGATGGCCCTCCAATGAAATGAGTACATTAGATATGGAATTGAACCATACTATTTGTCCTATTTTTAATAGTGATATTAAGATATATACAAAGATACCAACATGTTTTATTCATACTCTCTATCAATTATTTAGAGATTCTTGAGATCAATATTGGTATCATATGGCTCTTCTATTAAATTATTATGAAAATTTCCTTAGTTAATGCCTTATCTCATGTTTCTTGAATTATCATCAGGGTATTAATGGGTATTAATATTTTTATTTTCTACTCATTGACCTTGATTATATCGTCATACATTTATTCACTTCTTATTATCACTCATGAAATTCAATTGTTAATGATTTCGTTTACAATAACTGAGAATTTGATCTAACCCTTATTATGTTTCTGTTTCCCTAGTTTATCAAGCACGTGGTTGAATGATTTATAATTAAAGGTGTTTCCAATAGATGCTAATGATAATGAAAAATAATGAAATCTAGGTTTTGTGTGATGCCCCAAAACATATTTCTCATCTAATAATAATATTATGGTTTTATTATATTTAAACTTCATGCCATCCGAACAAAACATACAAAATAGACAAAAGGAATTTTAATTTAATTAAATAACAAAGTGTTTACATTACAACAAGATCAAAGAAGACTGTACTACCCAATAATACCTACTAAGAGACCTATAAGAATTATATGGAGACCACTTAATACAACAATGAATCCATGAAAATAGTAATGGTATTTCAAATCCATCACAATGAACATTAGTATAGCCAAAATCACAGCAGCTGTACTGACCATTAGTGGAATGATGAGAAGCCTCGTCTCCAAGAAATTTTGAATATGGAACACCCTATTTCAGGTTTTCATAAATCCTCAATTTGACCAATTACTCTTTATGTGATCAGTGGATCCCTAATAGCTATAAGACCGGTAGCCGTTTGTAATTCTAGTTATTTTATTTCAAGTATTAAGAAAAATTTAGATTTTTGAGTGTTTTAAGTTAATGTTTTATATTTTAAAAATGGTGGTAATTAAAATAATCATTTGATTTTGGAAAGGATAAATGCATTAAGGTTTAAAGTGGATTTTCAAATGATACTTTAGTGTTTTAAAGGAAAAACCAAGAGAGGTATTCATTTTGAATTAGAATTTGAAAACAATTTTTTGAATACTTTTATTAATTAAAAGATATACTCTAGATTAAGACAAAATATAATTTGATTTGTGTACATTAATCTTCCCATGATAAAATATAAATCACATTGTATAAAAATTTATGATATTCATTATATAATGAAATTGATTATATTTATTTTGAACGCTTTTATAGATTATTTTGATTGCTAGTTTATAAAAAAAATATATACCCTACGTGCCAGCCCTCTAGCCAAACTGAAGAGGCAACACACGAAACTACATGAGTAGGTGGCAGAGCCTAGGCCTTTATCCTCAACATAGGTTGGCTAGTGGGTATGACCACACACCTTAAGCATGCACGAGGGGACCAGAGTGTGCCAATGTGCGGGGCAACATAGTGGTAAGGTTTGGCACAGAGCGCGCCCACAGAAGACCCGGTACATGCGGTACTAGGAGGGGGATGGGAATTTCAGCGTTGTTTTGGGTGCCCTGGGATAATAAGTGGCTCAGAAAGCCTCCATGTTTTGATGTGGGATGGAAAATTTTAGGCGAAAGCAGATCTAGGCTAGCCGATCAAACCTTCCACGATCTGATTTGTTCAATCATTCTATCCATCGAACCCACACGACCTGATTTTATCTCCCACATTTTTATCTATCGTCTGATCCATCAGGATATAATCACAACCACTAAAGTAATATTAAACTCCATGTTACTCATAATCATCAGATCAAATATGATCTAATCTGGAATGTTCGTCCATTTTAAAAAACCCTTAATCTTTCGCAGTTGTACGATCAAGTCGAGATTTAATCTCGACCAATCATCCCTTTTAAAACTCGCGGGTTCACCCACAACCATAGGATCAGGGCTTGATCAAACCCTGACCATCCATTTTATCCCCAATTTTTCATCTGCGTCATCTTCTTCCTCCCACGTTCTTCATTCCAATCACACTCTGATTCCACATTGTGCATTTTTTTTCCACTTGTGATACTAGGTGGCCACATTTCTGTTCGTTTTCCCCAAAACTATACACCGAAAATTTTATTTTAAACCGAGGGGTCCCGATTTTACATACCATTTTCTTTAAAATATATTTTATATATTTTATATATACAACTTTTTCAGCACCCAAACCCTACGATGTTCATCCTCTCCAGCGCCTCCTTTGATCTATCTCGGACCTCTCCTCCTACATCAAAACATGTAAGGGACCTATGTTGTCATTCCTTGTTTCGGTTTGGTTATATATATATATCTATACATATATATGTATATACATGTATATATATATGGTTGAGTATATGACCTATTGGTTCCTCCTAAGACGGTGAATTCATGATCATAAATATGTTCTAAATATTTTACCGATCAAGGGTTTGAGTTTTTATGTGTTCGATATATATATATATATATATAAATATATCCACAATACATAAGAATAATTGAATGCTTTATATCTTATGGAACAATTGGAAACTAATAATCCCCTATTTAACTATTGTTTATCATATGATCAAAACAAGTAAGAATCATTAAATGTTTGTCTTAAGGCCCTTATATACACCATGTATATTCAGTTATATATATATATATATATCTATTTATTCATATATAAACATAGATCCTAAATCTAATTCAGAGCATCCAATTATTTTTGATAGTGAATGTTAAATGTGGATTTTGAAATTTGAATGGGTTTTATTTAAATATACAATTCGTTATATACACCCTTTTGTATAAATAGATTTATACAACACTAAATCCTAGTAAATTTTTTAATTTTCAAATGTTATACTTTTGATGAATTTAGTAATTATGGAGAATTCATGAGTATAATTTTTGGGGTCTTATACTCTTATACACATATCTATGATTCAATTATTTTAAATAATATTAAAAGGTATTATTTATGATTTTTTATGGGATGTGGTTCATTTCCTTTATTTTAGAATTTTAACATTGTGTGTGAATAATTGATAGAACACTTGTGGTATGTTATACATAATCATGCATGTAATGGGTGTCTAACCATCTATGTGTTTAATACCCAAAAAAAATATTTTTTTCACCTTTAAATTAGTTATACATTAAATCTATGATGAATTTTCCTTATTCATTTTGTTTACTTCTGTAATAAGGTTTTTGGATTTAAAGGGTCAATAGTTTATGTGACAAAACCTATATTTATTTTTGTGAATTAGTTTTCATTACATATTCTATAATCTTCCTATCATCCTTGTTATTTGTTAAATTGCCTTGAAATTATTGGTTTTGTTGTTAACACTTAACTGATTGAATCACTATATATTTGTAAATTCTAAAGAATGCAATCAAACAAAAATGACCTTTTATGAAACTAACAACTAAATTATTCAAATCTGTATGGGACACTTTGAATAATTTGAAATGAGAAATTAAACATTTAATGTTGTATGGGACACTCTAAATATTCGACTTTAATTGGCATATGGGGAATGTAATGGACATAGAAAGTTTTATATGGGGCCTTCTATAATGCCTCGGTGCATCGGTAGGTCTAATGAGACAAACTACGGTCTTGGCACAATGACTTGAAAAAATGATTATTTATGGTCTTGGTCGGAGGCCGTGAAGATATGGTTATGTTGTCCAACTTTATACATTCCCTCATTATGTTTTTGACTATTAATTAACCAGGTGGATATTTGACTAGTAAAATATTCACAATTAAGAGCATGTACTTATGAGTATCAGAAGAAGTAAATGCTAAAGGCAAAATGTTTATTCATTATTTAGACATTCAACTACCTATTTATGATTTACAGTGGGTAAGGATAGAAAATTGAATTTATTATTTTATGCACAACTTGGATCTTGTGTTACCCTATGTTTTAAATTTAGTACTCACACATTTTTTGTCACACAAATCAATGTTGGAATGACTTTTACATTATACACTACATACCCTATATTTTGTATAATCATTCATATGTTTGTAATGGGTTTCACTATGACACTTAGTATTCCTTGTAATTTTCAATTATCATTCATGGAAACAATTCTATGTTACGGTTCGTGTATTGGAAATTTACTTACAAAAATGTTTTATGGATTATTTTAAAGGATAGTTATCAAGAGGTTTTAGTTGAAATATTATTTTATAACCCCATACAGGGAATTCGTAAGCTCACCAAACATTTTTAACTTCAAATTTATAGGTTCAGAGGATTTGAGTTACACAACTTAGTGGCAGCTTTATGGAGATTCATTCCTCCTTAGTTTTTTATGAATTGTAATAATTATATATGATTCTCTAGGACATATACCAAAAATATCATCTCTAGTAGAACCTAATGTGTGTTTTCAGCATTCCTTTTTATAAAAAAAATTACACACCATGATTTATGTAAAATCGCACAGGCTTTGGGGCAGTCCAGGGCTGGGGTGTGATAGTTGGTATTAGAGGATTGGTTTAGAAAATCCTGGAAAACTAAAATAATACCACAAAAATATTATGTCTTAATAAGTAGATGTTTTCTTACAATTTTTCAGATGGCAGATGAATCGAGCCTTACGTCTCTTCCCACTAAGGTATTAGAAACTATAATAGGCAAATCATGTTCATAAGGCTACTAGATTTTTGAAAGCCTTCGTTTGTCGTGCAAACACCCCTACTATGTATCCAATTATCTTTGTGTACTCCAACTTCACCTAGGAGTAGGCTTCAACTATTATTTCTTCATGAATTCTCAATTACCATTCTATGCAAAGAAATGGAAATATTTTGAGGCTTTATTTAAATGATTCCCTCTATACGGGAATTCTATATATCGAGAGGACTTCCAAGAGGATTCCCTAAAGGGTGACCTCCAAGATGCATACATATGACAAATCATAACCTACAAACTCTATGGTGAAGTTATATACTTTTAATTTTGGGAGAATGAAACTACCCATTTACATTATCGACATCACATTTACACCAATGTCACTCAACTTGATACACGACAAGATTCTCTCACACTGAACATCAGATGTTCACATGTGGTTGATCGTAGTGGCCCGCATTACATCTAGACCAAAGAGATTGATGAATTTAGAACTTCTTTGGGGATCTATTTATCTTGGAACTATGGAATTCACCAACATTGGTGGTAATTGTGAAGTGACATCTCAAGAGATATTAGGAAATCCATCCCAGTGTTTTGTGAGAGTGATCGAGTACCTACGTAACACTTTGGGTTTATGATATTTTTGTAATTTTATAATGTTATATGTTTTGGTACTTTAACATGATTTTGTGAATAATGTATATATTTTAATATAGTTATGCATTTCTGAATAAAACGTATATCTTCAAAATTTTCAGATTGAACCCATGAGTTCACTATCCAATGTCCAAGCACTACATACCAAACATTTAAAAATTATAATAGTCAAGACATGCTCAGAAGAATACCAACCCTATGCAAGCTTTTTTCTGTCTTGAAAACTACTCCATCAGGTGCTGAACTGGCCAAAAATTCTCCTTCACTACCAAGGAGACAATTTAGTCTATTACCATATTGAAAATTCACAATTTGGAGAATATTGAGGAAAGAATCACTGAGGCCTTTTCTAAATTTCACATTGGCTGATAAATAACGAGTTGTAGGTAAGTTTCTATAAGATATATTGGAGGGCGACCATCGAGAGACCTACCTATTCGTGTTCCTGATTTTTATTATGTAGGATCAACTCTACGAAGTCAATATTTTCATGAACTATGTGGTATGAGGGATTTATTGAGAACTATTCCACTCTCAAATATCCGACCTCCAGGCATCTTGTGCCTCTTTAAGGAAGGATGAGTGTTTTATGCACAGGTTAGACACTAGCTATTCACATTATATTTGAACCAAGGAAATCAAGGTGGTTAATACTACCATTAAAACCCACCTGACGTCATTAACACCCTACACTTGGTGGTGGTCCCAGTGGAGGGATGTTGGAAGTGATGTGTGATTGTTTTTTATTGTGGTTTTTGTTCATGTAATTTTGAATTTTGAGGATTCAATTCATTGAAGGGGTTATATTTTAATGCCCCAAAACTTATTTATCATGTAGTAATGATAGTATGGTTTTATTCTATTTTACTTTCATGCCATCCGAACAAAAAATACAAAATAAACACAATGAAGTTTTATTTAATTAAACAGTGAAGTGTTTACATTATAACAATATAAAAGGAGAAAATACTACCCAAGAATACCTACTAGAAGGCCAATTAGAATTACAGGGAGACCATCAAATAAAAATAATAATCCAAGAAAATAGTAAGGGTATTTCTGATCTATCATAATGAACATTAGTATCTTAAGAATCACAGTAATCATACGGAGAATCTATGTAATGTTGATCACCATCATCGCTAAGACATTTTGAATATCGAACACCATAATTCCTGTTTTAATAAAGCCTTAATTGAACTGTTTCCCCTTTAGGTGACCGATGGATCCCTAATGGCTATAAAACCTAAATCCATTAGGATATATAGTTATATTAATTCAAGAATTTAGGATATTTTTTTTATTTTTTAGTGTTTTAAGTTATAGTAATATCTTTTAAACATGTTGGTAATTAAACTACTCTCTGGATATTGGAAGGGATAAATTAATTAAGGTTTCAAACTGGTTTGAAGACACAACTATTGTGTTTTAAGGAAACAACAAGAGAGGTGTTCATTTTATTTAATTTGAAAACATGTTTATGAGTACTTTTTTAATTAATAGTTATAATCTTTTTAAGAAAAAAATATAATTTGATTTGATTACATTAATCTTCCCAACATAAAATAGGAATAATGATTTATAAAAATTAAAAATATTCATTTTATAGTGAAATAGATTATATTTATTTTCTATGATTTTAGATCTTTTTTTGAATTCCAGTTTATAAGTAATATATATACCCTATGGGCTATACCTCTAGTCAGGATGAAGAGGCAGTACATGCTACTACAGGAGTACATGGTCAAGCTTAAGCCTTCATTCTTAGCACATACTACCCAGTGGGAATGAGCTGGATCCTTAATAATGCACGAAGAAACCAGAGCACACCACCATGTAGTGTGACACTGTGGTAGGGGTGGGCGTAGAGTGTGCCCATAGAAGAATCGGTATGGGGAAGTACCGGGAGGGGGGAGGGGGATTTCTGGGCGGTTGCTGGAGCTTCGAGCATATAAGGGTGCTCAGGAAACCTCCCTGTTGTGATATGGGATGGAAAATTATAGCCAAAACCCAATCCAGGCAGTCTGATCATGCCACGTGCGATCTGAGCCGTTTGATCAGTCCAACCATCGAAGCCATGCGGCAGTGGCTTATCTCCCACATTTTAATCAGTCGTTTGAACAAGTGGGATTTGATCACACACATTCAAGTCTTTTTAGTCACTGCATCCTTCATAGACATCTAATCAAATATGATCTAATATGGACTGTTCATCCATTTAAAACCCCCCAAATCATTCGTAGCCATCTGATCGAGTCGAGATTCAATCTCGACTAATCATCCCTTTTAAAATTTATGGGTGCACTCCCTGCCATTAGATCGTGGTGTGAACAAATCCCGACCATCCATTTTGTCAATATGTTTCCAATGTGTCGTCTTCTTCCTCCAACATAAATCATTCATGTAGATACCTGAAGCTTGATGTACTTGGACATTACATTAATTTTGAGGAATAATTAAAACATATCAAAAACAGACACACAAGGACCGTAATAGTTTAGTGTCTTTGGAAACTTGGAACATAATCTTCTAATCATGGTGAAAGATCCACAACATCTCCCATAAAGATCTTCCATTTTTTTACCTAAAACCTTTCCTTATATCCTAGGGAAAAGAAAACATAAAAAGGGTGAACTCAAATGCTCATTAAGGGCAAACATAGTGAACATAAAACAATCCATAAACATTTGAAAGCAAAAACATGAACATGAAATTTAAACATCAAAATCTTGAGCAAAGACATAAATCGTGGAAGTACGTAAGGAATATATCATAATGGAACATAAATCATGATAAAATATAATGGGAATAAAACATGTAATTTTGGAAACCATTCAGCACATGTCATGATTTCCATACTAGCCAAGGCATTTCTGCCAAGACAATCTTAATGGACAAAGTCCCGTTCTGAATCGAGTTCACTCCTCGTTTCAGTCCTGTAACACTGAACTGAATTAACATACCAATCCATCCATGTATATCTCATGAGATATCAATATTTAACCAATTCATTGGAGGGTGATATAGGTCCCACCCATCTCATAATGAAATCATTCTTACTTGTGCCAAAAAATTAACATGAAACATTCATCATAACCCAAAGAATAAAATGGGTTTTATAAACATCGTCCCATCATCTCATAATCCATATAAAACAAATGGACATTTCATCATAAGAAAAGTGAAACCATGTAAATCATAGAGACATTAAACTTGAAACATACACATATGAAATAATGTCATCTTAGATGGAAAATGGTTTTGATAAAACATTTGAAATGAATTCTTTAGGAAAATATCTGTTCTTCTTGAAAATAATTATCTTTCCAAAAAATGCCATGAACTTTTAAAAGAAAAGTATTTTGTTGAAAATAGTCATACAATCTTGTGGAGTAATCTTCATGAAAATGAGGCGTTATGAAACTGTAAAAATCCGTTCAAGCCGTATAAGTTAAAAATAACATTCTTCTCGTACTTTTGTTGGAAAAGTCAAAAAGTACCTCGTAAAAGAAAGATTCCTTACACACCATGTTGTAAAAGTCAAAAATGGGAAAAAGGTACTTTAAACATACATGAAACTATTTTTAGAAGATAGGGACATAGATGATAAATATAACCCCAGTGAATACTTACGAATAAATAATCTCTGATAAGAGCGAGATTGGAATAGTTATCCCTTACCTTAGGTCTGATATGATTCGTACGTATCCAAACCTCCTGTATAATAATTTAAATAATGTCATTGACTTATTAAAAAATCATATTCATTGTTATGATATCGTATATGGTTCACTTATGACTTTATATTACCCGTTCTTTTGTAAATTCCATGTTAATGAGCGTTTTGGGTAAAATAGTTTCATTTGTCATCCGTGTTTTGACTTGTCATTATTCATATGATTAAATAGATCATGATTAATTAATTATAGAATATAAAACATGATTTATATATTATATATATTCAGAATATACATATATATAATAGGTCAATAAATGGAAAGAAATACACCGTTCATGGAGACAGTAGGTCGTACATACGCATGAACGTTGTTTTTGTTTCCTCACTGAATTGAATGGAATTAATTGGATGACATACATGTATATATACATAAATCCAGTATCATTATTATGTCATATATTTCATGATTACTTATTATATAAACTTTATAATCATTCATGAATGGTTAATCATTGAGAATGAATCTCATTGCATCGTGGAGACGGTAGTCCGTACGTACGCACGAGCGATGATATCGTTCCCATAATTATTAAATTCAATTGGAGTGGATGATACAATATATCAGAATCAGTATGATGTTTTAATAACTATGTATAGTTATTCTTTACACCATTATACCCATCCAAGTACGGTGGTGTTGGAAAAATAGATTACACCATGGCGTGGAGACGGTATTCCGTACGTACGCACGCACGGTGATTTTGTTTTTCGTAGGATGGATACAAGGTGAAATGGGGTTGTTTCATATTTATAATAACATATCAGTATATTAGTGATACTTATTTTATTAATTTATAATGAAACAACTAAAGAAGAAGAAGAAGTTGAAGAATAAATAAGCTTGAAATAATTGGTAGAAGAGATTACCTCTTCTTCGATGCACCTCCTTTAAAATTCTTCTTAGGGAACTAGGTTTGGTCTTTTGAGAAGACCAGTACCTCTATAAGGTTTCTAGGGAAGTGGGGAAGTGAAATTGGAAGAGTTTGGCTGAGATTCAAGGCTCAAAATCATGTGAGGAAGAGAGGGGGGAGGTTCCCTTTTAGAAGAGAGGAGAGGGGCACCTTTTGAATAACTAAAAATATTAATTTATTATAAAGTCATATTCGGTTTTTAATAGCTCCAAATTGAGTTATTTCGAAGCTAAGGTGGGTATGGGTCTAAATCCTCTCATCCAATATAATTTTGACAAGTTTAGGTTTCTATTTTAACCTTATAATTTAGATTTAACTTTAAGTTAAATAATTTTTCTTTTACCGTGTCTTCTTGTTTTCTTACACTATAAGGTTAATAAGATTAGTATAACAAGACAAATATACCCCAAAATGTTTTTTATAATTATATATATCCTTATCTAGGTCATATGGCCGAACCATAGATTTTTAGGAATAAAATAACAATTAATAACAAAATATTTGTTTTAAAAACTATTTTATGTCAATTTTGACACTATTTGGTAATTGATTTTTGTGAAAATCATAACAGAATGATTAGTTTGAAACAATTTAACTAAATATATAATAACATGTCATATTAACCTATAAAATTATTGGAATTCATAAAAAGGCTCAAATTACATTTATTTGGGTATTTATAACATCAATTATGTCAATATTTCATTAATAAGATAATTACTGAATCATCATTGTGTCACAAAAAAATTAAATTATTTAATGTCTAAAAATTATAAATATTACACCATTATGTAGGAAATATATTTATATTTCTAATTTATATTTACAGTCGAATTTATCTTATGTATAACCCAATATTAAAATTGATTTAGTTATTAAACATTGATTTTAACTATTTTAACCCTTCTTTAAATAAATTAATAATAAATGTCCTAATATAATTCAAATGGGCCTAAATGGTCATATATTATTCCTAAGGTTGTTTTTGGTAGAATTACACTTATCCAATAGAATTAGGACTTGTGTTAGGGTAATAATAATACAATGTTTACCCTTAATTACCCAATTTACTTTTAACCGTGGTAAAAAAGTAAAAGGTTACTATTCACCAAAAATTATTTTCATCTCATTGAACCACATTTTAGTCCTTGATATTAACTGTGTCTCTCAGATTTTCGAAATTCCACTCACAGAAGCGGTAAAATTATGTTTTATGTGAATTTCCAAATTCTCCTAGGAGGTAGGTAAAAGAGGGTGACAAGTTCAATAAAATTTTTATATATCTAAAATTATTATAAAATGCCTCCAATGAATTTCATTAAACTTATATAGGTATTATGTATCAATTTTGACCTAAAAAAATTTAACTAAAATTAATAATTATTTAAATAAAAACTCGGTTTTTAAATAGTAACCCAGTGTTTTCACTATTCATCAAAAATTGAATTTTTTCAGAAAAATACCAAAATTTCACCCTAGTCTTATTTCGATATTACGAATCCAAAAATGAATTCCATTTTGAAAGATAAAATTTATAAAATTTCAAAATTTGGGTATTACTATTCATAACGGCTATTTCATAATAATATTATAATAATATCTCATTTAGTGAAACTCGGTATTGCGTACTACACACGCTATCGAGGAAGGTCATTATTGCATGTAATTCAAGCCAAGTCAAGGATGCCTATAGTGCAAGATCCTTTTGGTGTAGCATACAACAGAAGACTTCAATAAAATTAAAAATAATATTTTTCATAAAATCTCAGGGTGTTACATTCTACCCCCCTTAAAATGAATTTCACCCTCGAAATTCGTCGGGGTAATAAATGGTTTACTACTCGAAAGCTTATTTAATAGAAACACACATCGTAAAAAGTAATACTAAATCATGGCTTTAAAAACTAAAGTATGAAACATAGCGGTTACCCAATTTAACTAATCACTGGGTTTCCACATAAGAGAACATAGGTGAAAATATGGATACATAAGAGAAATCTGACAGTCATGTTCTGATGAAGACTGGTAGATAACATGGCTATGAAAAAGCCAATAATCACAAAGCCATAGATTTGTGATGATCTAAGGTACCATCTGATTCATCAGATATAAGGGCACAAGGACAACATTTTTGGTTTTCAAGATCATTTCCCTAAAGTTGATGAATTAAAAGAAATAATTTCATGATTTTGGTACAATCTCACTGTTGTTCGTGAATTGAAAAATTTCCACTTCATCCCTTAATGAAATGAAGTTGAATTTGTTATTCGTGATGTGTTAACAGATCATGTGATAGAATGATGGGTCATTCCATCTGTTTCAAACAAAAGTTTATAAAAAGTTATAAGTCCATATAATGGTTAGATTAATCGTATATGGTTCCAAAAATGAACTTATACTTCATATACCTCTTAATAAAATAAAACTAGTTTCAACTAACTAGGGACTTCTTGTAGGCCAGTGGTAGATGATAAAGGCCAGTCGCACTTCGGTTGTAGGTTCGATTCCCACAACCTTGTCCGACGCGATGGGCTGTCGCCTATCCTGCAGGTTGTCCTTTTTCTAAAACTACGTTACTATAACATCCCATCAATAATATCGAAAAAAGTTCTATCATTAAACAATACTAACTTATTTCCAACATAATCCATTCCAATCTTTAGGATTATCTAAAGTACTTCGGTCCAAGGTCATATTATAAAGTAAAAAATTACTAGAAAGGTTATCTAATATGAATGTGAATACAAGCATTTATCTCACATACATCATAAGATATATCTTGTTGGTTTCATTCCAAACACATTAATACCTTAGTCATATATTCTCTTGAAACATAATTTACCATATAACCTTAGTGAAAACATTAATACTATAAAAAGGCAACTCTTTCCTCATACCAAAATCCCAAAAATCTATATAATCAAACTATAATATCACTTAGTCCTTATATCAGTCATGAGCTCATGAATACAATCAAACATCTCATTATCTTCTTATACCTTCATTATGTGCATATCATCTCTTTTCCAAAAATATCTGAATAACCTTCCATGGTTACTGGTACCATTCAACATATTCTTCCAAATACTTTAGGAAAAACAATGGTGCAACAATCCTTAGATGATTCTTTATTCCATAGTACCATACATTATTATTTATAAACATACAATCATTCCACTAACTTCTTAAACCACTGACTGAGGTTCATCATTTCTTTCATCTCATATTTCATTTGAAGTCTCTTCATCATAGTCCACATAAATACTACTCATATGACCATGCTGATTCTCTTCATGAGATTTTCCCTTAGGGCATTATTTTGCATAATGCCCATACATTCCACATTTACAACATCTAATCATTGTTGATGTCGTAGAAATACCATTATCCTTGTCCATGGTGTTGACTAAACCTTTTCCTTTGCACTTACTGGATTTGTGTACTTGTTTTCCACACTCAAAGAATCTTCTAGTTCCTTTCAAACAATCTCCCCAATGCCTCTTCCCACATGATTCACATGAGGGAAATTGAACTTTCTTTCCTCTCTGATCATCATGAAACTCCATCTTTCTCTTATTATCTGATTCGGGAAACTTACCAAAGTTGAGATTATTGATCATATTATGAGACTTTTGATTAGGCATAATAACTATTTTTGGACTTCCAAATCCCATTTCATTTGGTTTCTCGTGATTAATATCATTCCATTGTCCGCCATATCCTCCATTATCATGAATCATCCTGTTTCCATCCATTTTCTAAAACCCAAAAAGAATAGTGTGAGAGGCATAAATCATGCTAGGGAAAACAACATAGTAAAGGGGGATTACCCTCAATATCTAACATCTTAGGTTAAATTCTATGATCATTACCATAGTTCTAGGACTATATCCTATATGTATACTTATCCTTAGGGACATCCCTAGACATACCTTAGAAATATCTCTAGGGATCTCACTAATGTTTTCGTATTCTAGTTTCCAATGGTTTAATAAACCTTTCCTCTGATACCAACTGTAGATACCTAAAGCTTGATGTACATGGACATTACATTAATTTTTGGGAATACTTAATACATATAAAAAATAGACACACAAGGACCGTAATAGTTTAGTGTCTTTGGAAACATGGAACATAATCTTCTAATCCTGGTGAAATCTCCTCAACATCCCCTATAAAGATCATCCATTTTTTTACCTAAAACCTTTCCTTATATATTGTGTAAAATAAAACATAAAAAGAGTGAGCTCAAATGCTTAGTAAGGGCAAACATAGTGAACATAAAACAATCCATAAACATTTGAAAGCAAAAACTTGAACATGAAATTTAAACATCAAAATCTTGCGAAAAGACATAAATCGTGGAATTACGTAAGGCATATATCATAACGAAACATCAATCATGATAAAATATAATGGGAATAAAACATGTAATTGTGGAAACCATTCAACCCATATAATGATTTCCATAGTATCCAATGCATTGCTGCCAAGACCATCTTAGTGGACAAATTCCCTTTCTAAATCGAGTTCACTCCTCATTTCAGTCCTGTAACACTGAACCAGATTAACTTACCGTTCCATCCATGTCTATCTCATGAGATATAAATCTTTACCCTATTCATTTGGGGGAGATATAGGTCCCACCCATATCATAATGAAATCATTCTTACTTGTGCCACAAAATAAACTTAAAACATTCATCATAACCCAAAGAATAAAATGGGTTTCATAAAAATCATCCCCTCATCTCATATTATATATAAAAAAATGAACATTTCATCATAAGAAATGTGAAACCATGTAAATCATAGAGGAATTAAAATTGAAACATACACATATGAAATAATGTCATCTTATATGGAAAATGGTTTGGATAAAACAGTTGAAATGAATTCTTGAGGAAAATATCCTTTATTCTTTAAAATAATTTTCTTTTCACAAAATGACATGAACATTTAAAAGAAAATTATTTTGTTTAAAACAATCATAAAATTTTTTAGAGTAAGCTTTATGAAAATGAGGCGTTATGAAACTGTAAAAATCTGTTCACGCCGTATAAGTTAAAAATAACATTCTTCTCGTACTTTTGTTGGAAATGTCAAAAAGTACCTCGTAAAAGAAATATTCCTTACACACCATGTAGTAAAAGTAAAAAATGGGAAAAATCACTTTAAACATAAATAAAACAATTTTTAGAAGATAGGGACATGGATGATAAATATAACCCCAATGAATACTTACGAATAAACAATCTTGGATAAGAGCGAGATTGGAATAGTTATCCCTTACATGAGGTCTGATATGATTCGTACGTATCTGAACCTCTTGTATAATGATTTAAATAATGTCATTGACTTATTTCAGAATCATATTCATTGTTATTATATCATATAAGGTTCACTTATGACTTTATATTACCCATTCTTTTGTAAATTCCATGTTAAAGAGTGTTTTGGGTAAAATCGTTTCATTTGTCGTCCGTGTTTTGACTTGTAATTATTCATATGATTACTTAGATCGTGATTACTTAATTATAGAATATAAAACATTATTTACATATAATATATATTAAGAATATACATATATATAATAGATCGATAAATGGAAAGAAATACACCGTTCATGGAGACAGTAGGCCGTACATACGCATGAACGTTGTTTTCATTTCCTCATTGAATTGAATGGAATTAATTGGATGACATACATATATATATACATAAATACAGTATCATTATTATTTCATATATTTCATTATTACTTATTATATATACTTTATAATAATTCATGAATGGTTAATCATTGAGAATGAATCTCATCGCGTCGTGGAGACAGTAGTCCGTACGTACGCACGAGCGATGATATCGTTCCCATAATTATTGAATTGAATTGGAGTTGATGATAAAATATATCAGAATCATTATGATGTTATAATAACTATGTATAGTTATTCTTTACACCATTATACCCATCCAAGTAAGGTGGTGTTCGAAAAACAGATTACACCACGGCGTGGAGACAATATTCTGTACGTACGCACGCGCGGTGATTTCATTTTCCGTAGGATGGATTGAAGGTGAAATGGGGTTGTTTAATATTTATTATAAAATATTATTATATTTGTGATACTTATGTAATTAATTTATAATGAAACAACTAAATAAGAATAAGTTGATGAAGAAATAAGCTTGAAATAATTGGTAGAAGAGATTACCTCTTCTTCGACGCACCTCCTTTAAACTTCTTCTTAAGGAACTTGGGTTGGTCTTTTGAGAAGACCAGTAACTCTATAAGGTTTCTAGGGAAGTGGGGAAGTGGAATTGGCAGAGGATGGCCAATCTTCAAGGCTCAAAATGGTGTGAGGAAGAAGGGAAGTGGTTCCCTTTTATAAGGGAGGAGAGGGGCACCTTTAGAATAACTAAACATAATATTTTATTACAAAATCATATTCAGGTTTTAATAGCTCAAAATTGAGTTATTTCGAAGCTAAGGTGTGGATGGGTCTAAGGCCTCTCATCCAATAGAAATTTGACAAGTTTAGGTTTCTATTTTAACCTTATCATTTAGATTTAACTTTAAGTTAAATAATTTTTCTTTTATCGTGTATCCTTGTCTTCTTACACTATAAGGTTAATAAAATTACTATAATAAGACAAATGAACCCCAATATGTTTTTTATTAATATATATAACCTTATATATGTCATTTGGATGAACCTTAGTTTTTTATGAATAAAATAACAATTAATAATATAATATTTTTTTAAAAACTATTTTACGTCAATTTTGACACTATTTGGTAATTGATTTTTGTGAAAATCATAACAAAATTATTAGTTCGAAAAAAGTTAACTAAATTAATAATAACATGCATTATTAACCTATAAAATTAGTGGAATTCATAAAAAGTCTCAAATTACATTTATTTGGGTATTTAGAACATCAATTATGTCAATATTTCATTAATAAGATAATTACTCCATCATCATTGTGTCATAAATAAATTAAATTATTTAATGTCTAAAATTTTTAAATAAAACACCATTATGTCGGAAATATTTTTATATTTCTAATTTATATTTATAGTCGAATTTATCTTATATATAACCCTAATTTAAAAATTATTTAGTTATTAAACATTGATTTTAACTATTTTAACCCTTCTTTAAATAAATTAATAATAAATGTCCTAATCAAATAAAAGTGGGCATAAATGGTCATATGTTATTCCTAAGGTTGTTTTTGGTCGAATTACACTAATCCAATAGAATTAGGACATGCTTTAGGGTAATAATAATATCATTTTTAACCTTAATTAACCTATTTACTTTTAATAGTGGTAAAAAAGTAAAAAGTTACTATTCACCAAAAAAATTTCATCTCATTGAACCACATTTTAGTACTTGATATTAACCATGTCTGTCGGATTTTTGAAATTCTTCTCACAGAAGTAGTAAAATTATGTTTTATGTGAATTTCCAAATTCTCCTAGGAGGTAGGTAAAAGACGGTGAAAAGTTCAATAAAATTTTTATATATCTAAAATTATTATAAAATGCCTCCAATGAATTTCATTGAACTTATATAGGTATTATGTATCAATTTTGACCAAAAATAAATTTTAAATGAAATAAATAATTATTTAAATAAAAAGTCGGTTTTTAAATAGTAACCTAGTGTTTTCACTATTCATCAAAAATTGAAAGTTTTCAGAAAAATACCAAAATTTCACCCTAGGATAATTTCGATATTCCGAAACCAAAAATGAAGTCCATTTTGAAAGATAAAATTTATAAAATTTCAAAAAGTGGGTATTATTATTCATAATGACTAGTTCATAATAATATTAGAATAATATCTCGATTAGTGAAACTCGGTATTGCGTACTACACACGCTATCGAGGAAGGTTGTGATTGCGTGTAATGCAAGCCAAGTCAAGGATGCCTGTAGTGCAAGATCCATTTGGTGTAGCATACAACACAAGACATCAATAAAATTAAAAATAATATTTTTCAGAAAATCTTGAGGTGTTACATTCTACCCCCCTTAAAATGAATTTCACCCTCGAAATTCGTCAGGGTTATAAATGGTTTACTACTCAAAAGTTTATTTAATAGAAAACCACATCGTAAAAAGGAATATCAAAACTTGGCTTTAAAAACTAATGTATGAAACATAATGGTTACCCAATTTACCTAATCACTGGGTTTCCACATAGGAGAACATAGGTAAAAATATGGATACGAAAGAGAAATCAAACAGTCATGTTCTGATGAAGAGTGGTAGAGAACATGGCTATGAAAAATCCAATAATCACAAAGCCATAGATTTGTGATGATCTAAGGTACCATATGATTCATCATATGTAAGGGCACTAGGACAACATTTTTGGTTTTGAAGATCATTTCCCTAAAGTTGATGAATTAAAAGAAATACATTCATGATTTTGGTACAATATCACTCTTGTTCGTGAATTGAACAATTTCCACTTCATCCCTTAAATAAATGAAGTTAAATTTGTTATTCGTGATGTGTTAGAAAATCATGTGATAGAATGATGGGTCATACCATTTGTTTCAAACAAAAGGATATAAAAAGTTATAAGTCCATCTTATGGTTAGATTAATCGTATATGGTTCCAAAAATGAACTTATACTTCATATATCATACCACTTAATAAAATAAAACTAGTTTATACTAACCAGGGACTTCCTGTAGGCCAGTGGCAGGTGATAAAGGCCAGTCGCACTTCAGTTGTGTGTTAGATTCCCACAGTCTTGTCCGACGCGATGGGCTGTCGCCCGTCCTGCAGGGTGTCCTTTTTCTAAAACTACATTACTATAATATCCCATCAATAATATTGAAAAAAGTTATATCCTTAAACAATACTAACTTATGACCAACATAATCCATTCCAATCATTAGGCTTATCTAAAATACTTTGGTCCAAGCTCATAGTATAAAGAAAACAATTACTAGAAATGTTATCTACCAAGAATGTGAATACAAGCATTTATCTCACATATATCATAAGATATATCTTGTTGGTTGCATTCCAAACACATGAATACCTTAGTCATATATTCTATTGAAGCATAATTTACCATATAACCTTAGTAAAAACTTGAATACTGTCAAAAGGTAACTCTTTGCTCATACCAAAATCCCAAAAATCTATATAATCAAACCATAATATCACTTAGTCCTTATATCAGTCATGAGCTCATGAATATAATCAAACATCTCATTATCTTTTTATCCCTTCATTATGATCATATCATCTACTTTCCAAAAATATCTGAATAACCTTCCATGGTTACTGGTACCATTCAACATATACTTCCAAATACTTTAGGAAAAACAATGGTGCAACAATCCTTAGATGATTCTTTATTCCATAGTACCATACATTATTCTTTATAAACACACAATCATTCAACTACTTCTTAAACCAATGACTGAGCTTCATCATTTATTTCATCTCGTAATTCATTTGTAGTCTCTTCATCATCATCCACATAAATACTACTGTTATGACCATGCTGATTCTCTTCATGAGATTTTCCCTTAGGGAATTGGTTTTCATAATGCCCATACATTCCACATTTAAAACATCTAATCATTGTTGATGTCATAGAAATACCATTATCATTGTCCATGGTGTTGATTAAACCTTTTCCTTTGCACTTACTGGCTTTGTGTCTTTCTTTTCCACACCAAAAGCATCTTCTAGTTCTTTTGAAACAATCTCCCCGATGCCTCTTCCCACATGATTTACATGAGGGAAATTGAACTTTGTTTCCTCTATGATCATCATGAAACTCCATCTTTCTCTTATTATCTGAGTCGGGAAACATACAAAAGTTGAGATTATTGATCATATTATGAGATTGCTGATTAGGCATAATAACGATGTTTGGACTTCAAAATCCTGTTTCATTTGGTTACTCATGAAGAATATCATTCCATTGTCCGTTATATCCTCCATTATCATGAATTTTCCTGTTTCCAGCCATTTTCTAAAACCCAAAAAGAATAGTGTGAGAGGCAGACATCATTCTAGGGAAAAAAACATAGTAAAGGGGGAGTACCCTAAATAGAGACCATTACTATTAGTATAGTAAGGGTTTTTATAAATTCAAATTGATACATATGGAAGAATTGATGGCCTCGACCAGTATGATTGTACCCTACAATGCCAAATTTTTCGAACCACTATTGTAGATAACATTGGTTGATTTTTTTTAATAATGTCCAAGATGATATTCAATAATGAAATCATGAGAAAAAATTATTTATGGGATAAGTTCATGATCCTCTAAACTAAAGTTTGAAGAGGTGCCCCTCTGCCGCTCTCTCTTGCCTCTGATGGTGTAGGGCATGACCGCGCCACCGCCTCCCCCTGGCCCTTCCTGGCCTGGGGGGAGGCGGTTCATCCCCTTCCCTCTTCGACTCTCCACGCTCCCACTTTTTCCCCTTTCACTGACCCGACTACCCTCCCAAGCTTTCCCCCAATCGAAGTCTTCCCTAAGGTCTAGTCATTCGAGCATGGATTTCTATCGGTACCACTTTCTTCCCTGGAGTTCACCAGAGCTTCAGCGATGCTAGATCTCTCTTTGGTTGCTTGCTTCGGGAAGCATCGCCCCTCTGTGGATTCCTTCGACAGATATGTGTCCTCTTCTTGGAATCTTCAAGATCGTGCGATTATAGGGCTTCTAGATTCGAGGAATATTCAGATGCAGTTCACGAATGAAGATGATCTCATCTCTACCTTGGCTCGTGCTCCTCGTTTCCCTCCAGGTTTCCATTTTTATCTATTTTGGTGGTCATTTGATTTTCATTTGCAGCATGAATCCCCCGTTATGGAAATTTGGATTTCCCTTCCTGGTCTCCCTTTACCTTTTCAAAATCTGGCGGTTCTTCATTTGATCGGAAATATGGTGGGGCATTTTCTCTGCTCGGATCTTCATACTCATGTTATGTGTCATCTAGTTTCCCCGAGGATTTGCGTTGAAGTCGACGTATCCAAGAACCCTCTAGATTCCATCTTCTTCAAGGTAGATGGAGAATTACATTGCCAGCAGAAGTTGTGCTATGAATCGTCGGTTCCTTTCTGTTGTTTTTTCAAGTATCTTGGTCTTGATTTTGGTAGATACTGGAGTTCTTTGGGAGAGGATCAGTCTTTGTGGGTTGATGTGAAGGATGGTCCCAACAATTTGATACCAGGTTTTTCTTGTAATTCTCATACAATGGACAATAGGGGTATTGGAGAGGTGAGAGTTCCTATTTCCTCCCAGAAGGTTGATATGCCCAGTGGAGTTGAAGGGAGCATGGTGCAGGCTGTCCCTGTTATGAGTCAAATGGTGAGGGTTAGTGATGGCTTGGTTGAGAAAGTGGAGTTGATCGGTGTTTCTCAAGAGGTGTTTGCTCCTACCAACCCAGGCGTAGAGGTCATGGAAAAGGATCAGCAGCAACGGCTTTCCTAGGGTCCTTTAGTGGCAGTGATGGGGATGAAGCCAAAGGAGGCTGAGCCACAAGTTTTGGAGGTTTTTTCTCCTTTAAACAGGATGTGGGAGTACAGGAGGCAGCTAAGGTTAATCCCATAGTTGTGAGTGTGGCTGTGAATGAGGTTCAAAGGCCCAGTGACTCTCATGGTTGGGGCTGGGAGTTTTGGAACAAGTAGCCTCAGTTCATGGGAAGAGGTTACGAACAGGCTACAAAAGCGGATTTGATGCAGGGAAAATCATTCCTCATGGCTGCAATAGGTTCTCAAGGCGGACAAGATAGTATGATCGATGGGAACGTCTTGGGTTCCTTAAATCCAAACACCATTGGACCCAATTTTGGAAATCTAAGGAAGGATGGGGATGGGGGAAAGATTTCTGGTTCGTGGAAGAAAACATGTAAGGAGTCTTTGAGTATACAGATGGATCATACTGATGTAGCGATAATAGAGGTGGGGAATCGCTTTCATGGTCTTGAGATCCATGATCCTCCATTATCTCAAGAGAAGGAGTCTCCAGATGATAATAGTTTTAGACATCCATTAGTGGATAGCCTGGACAGAATCAAAGGGAAAAGACCCCATAGTCATAGACAGAAGAAGGGGAAAAAAGGCACGCATGACTCGGGGAAATGCATTGTGGATCAGAGGAAAAAATCAAAGGGACGCAAGGAACAAATGGAGACTCAGTCGGCCAAGAATGACAGGAAAAGGAAGGTAAAGATGCACAGAAGGGGGAATGTGATGAATCGAGTAGAAATACAAGAGACATGGAAGAATAAGTTGGGGTGTGCTTAAAAGTTATCCTGCACTCCAAGGAAGAAATGCTAGAAATAATTCATCAGCCCAATGTCTCCTGAGAAGAGATTAAAGGAAGTTATAAACGTCGGTTGCAAGTTAATGAAAATGAGGATCAAGAAGAGTGGATTGATAAACAAGACCACATACTGGCCAGGGGTTTCAATCGGAGTAAAATAAATAAAGAAGAGTTTATTCAGATAATGGAAAGGATGATCCCTCACCTTGAAGAGCTAATCAGAGAGGATCCATACACACATGTTAGCACGCTGCACTTGGAGCTTTATTAAGTAGCTGAGTCAAGTAATCTAAGCCTTGTTTTTAATCATTTTGTTAGTTCCTTCATTACCTAGTTCCTTCTTTTTGTTGAATAATGGAATACCAATTTCCCTTAAAATGGATTTGCTTTAATGAAAATTTAATTTGTTCGGAAGTATGGTCCTCTAGATCACTGACGAAAATATGTTTTCCAAACCACCCTAAGAAAATGTCATTATCCCATACCTTACCCTTAAGGAATTCTCTGGGGTAATAAAGGGTTATGTATCAATATCCCAGCAAAATAATTTTTTTTATTTTTAAATAAATAATATTTATATTTACATATTTATAATATCACATTATAAATGAATATATAATATTTTTTATAAAATTTATATTTTATATGATGAAATAATATAATTTTAGGTAAATTTATATAATTTTATTCAAGACACTCTTTTTTTTGAATGAATTATTTTATTATTATTTTTTATATGATATTTTACTATTTAATTGTATATATTAATGAAAGTATAATTTTATGATTTCAAATGAAAATTTTATAAGGGCCAAAAAACATGTATTGCCAAAAACCAAGTACTTTTAAATAAACGGGGGTTTTTATTTAAAAATAAAAACTATCATATATAGAATATTATTTTGATAAATTTAATATTACTATTTATATCATTATATATAAATTCTCCAAAGTGAAATATTCCACAAATTTTTGAGATGGGTGATTTATTGCAAGAGAAATAAATATGATAAAAATATTCAATATATATGTTGATATCATAAAAATAATGATGTGTTTTAATAAATACTATAAATAGTATATAAGACAAAAAAATTCATCCCTTCAAAATAATTATTTATTGATGTTAATTTCAAATTATTTAAACCATTAATGAATCCTTCCAAACATATATAATATTTTATGGATTTAAAATCAATTATTTATCACCATGATTAACATACATAACAAAGGGAATTATTTTAATGTGTTCAGTTATAATCCTAATAAAATAATAAAAAACTCACCACATTACATGAAACCATTTGAAAAAGAATGGAAAGGTTCTTTTGATTGCAATATTATATAGAGTCCAAAACCTTGGTTTTCAAATTAATAAACAATCCTTCTCAGTTTTTCATTATAAACCCACCAGAAACCTTATTCCTCTTAACTAAAATACCATGGATCATGATATTACTCAATATTTTCTGTTATATATTCCTCCCAAAGTTCCCCCAAACTCTTAAGATACTTATTTTATTCTTATAGAAGAGTCCTCTCAAGGTATGGGATCGTCTCATTCGCTTCCTTTTTCAAGCCCCATCAATAAATTATTCCTTTTTAATTATTGTTTTTCTATTTTTGGATTTTTTAACATAACCATAATAATTTCCCTGTGATTTTCAAGTGATTATATACCCATTTCACTATAATTTAATCCATAAATAAATATTTCTGTTCCCTTATTATGATTCGGAAATCATCCATTAATTTTCCATGAAAAATGTTTTTTATTGTGAATGCTCTTTCCCATTTATAATAAATGGTATTCATGTAGTTGTAGCTTCCTATAAATGATTGTTAATTTCCATATATTTAACAAAACACCCCTTAGTCATTATATTGAAGTTTAGTAATTACATCATTATGTTGTATGTTCTACGTTTCCCACATATGAATGTTTATGATATGAATGTGTCAGGAGTGACCGTAATTACATATCCCTCTAATGTTATGGGTTTTGTGTTTATACCATTAAATTCCATGTGTTTTTCACTTTAGGTTTTGAAAAGAACAAAATTTTATGTTGTCTTTTTGCTTATCCATGTCTTATGTTTAGGATATAAATTTTTATATTATTTCCACATTATTATAGGTATTAATTCACATCAATATAATGTTATCTTGATATAAATCTTGTATTATATCTAATTTATTTCCCTATGTAACTCATTTTCATTCCATTAATGGGATTTATATCTCACCCCATTCTTGCGTACATCCCTTGGTTATGTCCTTTAGTTATAAAAGAATAATTTAATTATTTGATATTGTTAATGAAGGATTCAATAATGTTGTTCTATTTATATTTAATGTTTCATTAATGTGTACATAATTTATGAAAGACACTATGATTCATTATCTTTTAGTATTTTTATATATATAACATTTTATAATAAATAATGAATGGGGGTTTACTAAATATATGTTTTTCCATAGTTATACAATAGATCTTGCATGACAAATTATCAATGTTATTATTAAGAAAAATAATCATTTATTATCATAATAGAATTTTATTTTTGTCCCATTATCTATATAACAACATTAAAATGTAATAATACATATCCAATAGAATCCATTGACTTCCTCTTTTAGGAAATAAATACTTCATAAGAAATATTTTTCATTCAATCCCAACCTATATACTATTTCATGATATTCATTACGATATGTGTGTCTCGAGGGGGGGGGGCTGTTTTAGAAGTAAACGAGTGTTTGACATAGACAAGGATATTTGAGGAGTTAAAATTAAATATGGGAACAATACATGATTTATAATTCATTAAACATTATTATTTCCCCATATTGAAATAATATATAAAAATATTTAAGGGAAAATATCAAAAAAATAAAAATTAATAATAATATGTGTTTTGCATCTGGTATTTCAAAAATAAAAATTATTAGACAAATTCCCCTATGATCATATGAGTTTATTAGGTGCGACCAATATACGTTTTGAGTTCTACTTTCATAAAAAACAAAAAATGTGAAAAATAATAAGAGGGTGAATTATAAATTATTATTTCATGTATTGATGATAAAAATTGTGTTTTTTCTACTAGGGGGATTATACTATTATAAATGGATAATTTTACAAAAAAATTATTTTATTAGTATCATGTGTTATACATTATTATCTACACTACTATTATACCTTATTTTTTCAAATCATTTCCTACATACATGAAGCTTTAGAGTAATTTGAATAATCATGAAAAGAAATCATGATTGATTGTGATCATTTTATTTAAGGGATTTATATATTAGATGTCAGGACAACATATTATATGTAACATGTACTTGAGGTTTTATCATAAATAGAAATTAAAATTTTCATTAGTAAACATGGAAAAAAATTAAATGTCATTTATTCTATGATTGGGTAATGTATGGTTTTTTATGATAATGTTATTTAAATGTTTTATAAAAAATTAAAAGGGAATTTTTTTGTTATAAATGAGACATGATATATTCTATTTTAGAATAGATTTTGGAAATGACCTCCCATTTTATGGATTTGACATAAATATTAGATTATATCCCTTGAATTCAATTTTTATGTGTGGGATAATTGATATATCTAATAATTTGATAAATTTTACATTGAATTTATAAGGATTAAATTACATGAATTTATTGATTTAAGGGTACTTTCCACATATTCAAATTAACAGAATAATATATATTTAATAGTGAAATATAATAATAAATTACATATAACATATATTACTCATATTTTAGATTCTTTGATAGTAATATATATTTTTATAATTGAGGTATAATTGGAAATTGAAAATACTATAAATTTTTTAGTCCATAATAGAAAGTCATATTTTTTACATGGAGATTAAATTTAGTTATTTATTATACAATTTATAATCTCATTAATTTCTATTTGAATGTTTCTAACATGACTCAAAAGAAATTATATTTATACATATTTCCGACATTGATTATATATTAATTTGGAAAAATATTATAGGACTTATAGTCAATTATTTCATTAAGCTATATCCTCTCCTAGTTTGGTAATTTTGTAGGTTATATACAAGAAAGAAAATTATGATTTTTACTCCATTTTTTAAATTACTTTTTTATTTTTTATGCACGCCGACCATCTAATATATAAAATTTTTTATATATAATTGGGGATGGGGGTATTATCATTGATTTATATTATAAATGGTTTTGGTTCCATTCCACATTTTAATATATTTTGAGAAAGAATGGGTGCATGGATGAATCTCTTCCATGTGTCTCACAATATCACCTTCCCCATGCCTTTGTTATTTATGATACTATAATATCATTTTATCTAAATAAGATATAGTTGTTATTATATTAAACAAATTTTTATTTAAATATAATATTTTTTATGGATTCCCCAAGTAAATAAATTTTGGATTACACTTTGAAACCATTACATAAAAATTCATCTCCATGATGACAAATCTACCCATAAAAGAGTAGTCTCTATTTATAGTACATATAATTTATTCTACCATAAATAATTTATTTTTAATTCTTAAACATAATTTAATCATAAAATTTTGATTAATTATATTTATATTAAAAATTAATAAAATAAATTTATGAACATTGAACATTTGAGGTCATGTTTGTGTGATTTGTTAGAGTGAAAAAAAATTAAATTATCAAATTTTATCAATATAGTGATAAACTTGTAGGTTTAAAATACAATAACAAAACTCGATCATATAAATTTCTAGGATATAGATTCTACCCCACTAGTACACATAAAATATGTTTTCCTTTGGACCAATATCAATGAAGGGGTCCAAGATTGGAAGTATTCATATCATCATACGGTTCAATTTCTCATATTCATTTTCTCATTGTAATTTTCAAAGGGGTTGGGGATTGAAAAAATTATTATATCATAATTATATGGATTTAAAAAATGGAATAATTATTAATTAATAATAATGGGGTTGATTTTATCAATTTTTTCTGTGATAAACTCTCATTGAAATTTTATGTTCTAGCCCATCTTATTGTCAAAAAATAATTGTTTCCTTTCTTAATTATATTTTATATTTTTTCCAATATAATTTAAGTTCCATTATTTTTATTTTTCACATTCATTTCGACCCATTTTATTTTTATATTAATTACATATAAAATACAGAATATATAACAATGTGAATTGAAAAATAATGTGATTGATTAAAATGATGCTCAAGAGACACAAACTTGTTTGGAACCTCTATTTACCATAGTTAAAAAAATTATAAAATATTTTTGGAGATACTATGAATTTTCTCACTAGTAATCATCTTATTTTATTTATTTCCATTGAAAAATTTAATACTAGTAGAATCCATTTTCATTTTTAATGGAACTTTACACTATATAATCTCCTGATAAAAATGACTATGAAACTAATTCTATTTGAAGGCCCAATGTATGATTATAATAGAGAGAGTTAATATTATTTTTCTATTATTTATCTATTCCATAAAATTTTAGTAAAATATGAAAATGTTAGTATCATAATAAACATCAATTTAATATTCCATCATCTTTAAATAAAAATATTCCTTCATATGCAAGTTAGTATATCTCAAGAAAAATATTTCTCAGAAAATATCAACTTTAATGTTTGACAATCTATATATTATATATCACATTACTCCTTATAATAATGAATCAATTACAAACATTAATAGATATATCTTATTAAAAAATGAACTTCAAGAATAAGCATTTTTTTCATTCTTCCAAATTCAAAATAATATTTTCAAGGAAATTTATCTATTTCTAAACTACTAGATAATAATATTTATATTAAGGGATAGAGGATTATACCATGTGATTCCATACAATATCAACACACTATGCTAAAAAGGATATAGTTTCTCCATATAGGTAATGTGATTGGTTATAGCCCTGGAAAACTACCCTAACAAATCTGTATTCCATTTACTATTACACCATCTATATTGAACTAATCTATTGGGAAATATATATATTATTAATGAGTATTGATATGAATCCCATTATTTATAATTAAAAAACTCTAAATAGTATGACATATATAGTAATCTCATAATCATCATGTATATCTATGATATAAAAACTTAGAAAAATGTATTAAATATTATAATGTTTATCTTAATGATTATTCAAATATATTATTTCAATTGAGTGTTCCTAATGGTCCTACAAAAATTACATTAACACAATGTATTGTAACATCAACTCTAATATCCTAGAGATGTTTATTACTTTTTTACATTGATATAATATACAAGTTATTGAAGAATGAAGGATCAATTAGTTTAGTAATCCTAGAAAACTAGAAACATACCTGATATCCATATTACATTTCAATATAATAATTTATTACAAAAAAGAATCATAAATCCTTGAAAATCCTTCAGGTATTTTTTCTTCATATTAAATAGAAAAGAAAAATAATAAATGGTGATATCATATACTATTAAGGGTATCATTCAAAGGATTCTCTCTTGAGTAAATAATACATAAACTATATTACATTGTTAATAATCAACACATATTCAATTTATTCAAAAACATATGTTTTGATATGTATATTTATATTGGAAATATAGATATGATAATCATAATGATAATAATAACTAAAATATCAATGAAAAAATACATAATTTTGGACATTCCTGTTTTCAGTGTTATGGCCCCATTAATTGTCATCAAGAATCTTATCATTAAGGGCTAGTGAAAATATATCATACATACAATCAGGGCCTTATTCTAGTGTATTTTCAATTTATGGGATAATATAAATTTAGAAAAAATACATCATCATTCTCTCATGATAACTATCGATGCATTGAAGTATTATCTATAACTGATCTTTACCTATTACTTATATATGTCAAATGAATTTTATATATATTTAATTTACATTACATAATAAATATTAATGATCCAAAAATAAATGTAATCATTGAATCAATATCATAGAACATTCACCTTTCCAATGTAAAAAAATATTTATTAGTAATTTTCCAATAGTTCCTATAGTATATAAATATATATATTTTTTCATAAATGAGATAAATAAAGATAGGGAAAATTTATTTAAGTAAAAGAGATTATTCACTGTGAAATAATTATGAAAAAAAGATACATTATTAAAGTATTATTGAAGACCATCATTAAATAAAAAATATTTTTTTGGAGTAACATAATATATTTGGAAAAATAAAGATGAAAATGGAATTGAATCATTACATATAATATTTCATAATTCTATTGTAAAATTTTAATAAAGACAAATTTATAAATCATTTCAAAATATTTTATATGGAGGTTCTAATGATGTATATAAAATATTTTCCAAAAAAATATTCACATTATAAGATTCCAGGACTTAAAAAATATCGATTGAAAGATAGAACACATTTAAAAAATAAATAATATCATATTTGAAAAATCTATTTTTATCTCAATATAAAGCTGATAATTCACATAATAAAATGATAATGTGTTTTTTAAATAATTTAATCATATATAATAATATAATTAGGAAAAATAGTATTGGTGTTGAAAAAATAAATTCACTCATTATATGTTTAAAAAATCTGTTGATACTTTTGTAAATTGTCAAAATTGACTTATTTTTAAAGAATTTACAATGTTTATTTTCAAAATATTTAATGAATATCAGTGGTTGTTGAATACAAGTTTTAACCACCATTAAAAAATATATATATTCTTATGAAAATATATATACATAAGAAAAACATTATTTACCTAAAAATGTAAATGATATTATCTTGTCTTTCAAAAATGTGTTCAACCATTATGTTCTAGTGAGAGGAAAAGTTGTAAGTCAAATATGAAAACCATATAAATAGAATGATTAGAATAAGAGAGATTAGGTTAATGAAGAAATTTTTTTAGAAATTATTTCACTGTAAATTAAATTATAAAAAGTCTCTAATAATAGTGTTATTTTAATATAACACATTATGACCTTAAAAACTTCTAAATCAAAACACTGAAGAATATATTTCCTAAATTGAAAAATAAAATTGAATGAAAAATTATTAATTCACGATACTGTATTTCAATGTTTTTTTATACTCTATATAATATAAATTAGGTTTGTAGAATAAAATTTGTTACATTTGAGTTGAATTTGGAAAAAACCCCTTAACTGGGATTCAGGCTTTTTTAAATGAATTATATCATCATATTATTTTTATATCCTTCTTTCCATAGATCTTAATTCCTTTAATTTAGATTTTTCTTGGTACTAAATGTGCTTGGGGAAATATGAAGTGTAGTATTTAGAGGAATTTGGTTAGAGTGTAGAGAGAAAGCCACAGTTGTATATCATATTTGAATGAATAGATCGAGTACCTTTTTAAATGAAATAATCATTGGAAATTATGTATTACTTAAATTTTTTAGGGTTATAAAAATATTTTTCAAATGTTAAAGATTGAAATACAATATACATGAATGATATTTGTTGAAATATTGCATTAAAAAGAGTAAATATAGGATTTGTTGGGATTTTAGTTATATAAAAATAATTTAGAAACATTAAATACCATTAGAGGTTACTTTTATGAATACTCACATACTTTGACTTCAAAAATATCAAAAAATATGAATTCTTGTCTAATAATTATTAGATTCAATTATACATTACAAATACTAGTTATTTTTTTGAATATCATAAAAAGTTGAAAACATAACACAATAATTTTTTAAAATATCATTTATATTTCATGGAAATAGTTCTGTTGGAGTTACATAGGAGTTAAAGGTAATTAAACCTTTTATAGAAATTATAAATAAAATAATACCATAAAAATAAATTATTTATATAAAAATAACCATTGGGACTAATTTATGACATCTTTTTATCTCATATAAAATTTATTAGTTTTATTTAAATAAATTGAGTGATATTTTGTAATTCTACATTATGTAAAATAATATTAAAGTATTTTGTGAGGGAAAATGATAAGAAATTTAAATAATATAAATTATATGATTAGTATTGTAGAAATAAAATCACACAATGATATAAATTTAAAAACATTTGTGTATCTTGATTCCTCATCCAAATTATTAAACCTTGTTTATATTATTGTTCCTATTACTACAGTGATAATATTTTACAATGGTTACTATTCATGATGAGTAAAAGTTATGTTTTACTTCTTAGATAATATTATTTATTACAATTAATCAATAGGAAAACAATTTACAAGATTAAATTTAGTTAAATTAATAAAATTACTTGGATTTTAAGAGAGAATACTGGATGGAAATAATTTTTAGAAATATAATCATATAAGCATAATTTTTAAAATAAAAAATACAATAAAATGATAATTACCATATTATTATCCAAAATATTTTCTATAAAACTAGGCCTTTTTTCCTTAAACCCTTATAAAAGAAAAAAAATTATACTTTCAAATAATATTTTTTAAGGAAAAAACATTTCCCAATATATGTATATTTCATTGTTCACTAAAAAATTCACTATTTTTTAAAAATAGTACAAAATAATCCGAAGATGATATTGATATGTCTAAATAAAAAAATTATTCCTTTTTATAAAACTCAATTCATAAAATTTTGATATTTTTATTTTAAATGAAAATACAAAATATACTGTACATCAATGTTTTTTATAAAAAACTACTCTTTTATGCATTAAATATTTTTACCTTATTTGATTTAATTATAATCATGAGAAATTGATTATTTACATCCCATAACTAATCAATAAATTTTCGTAATATAAATTTTACTCATATTATAAATCCCCAGAATTAAACATTACATAAGCTCGCGTTTTGTCAAGAATTCACATAAAGGATATTTTTTGGTTTAGAGTTTGATATAATTATGAAATTTCTATAAATAGAATCTAAAATTTATAAAAAGTGGATACAAATAAAAAAGTATAAATTCCATCCACAATATAAATCATTCAAAAGTAAAGATGATTTATTTTTCTTGATAAAAATATTTTTGGATTCTTATTCTCTTACCCATCCTTATACCTTGAGAAAAAATTTTAAAAAAATGGTATGAGAAGAAAAATCATAGTAAGCGATATAAAATAACGAAAGAAAATGTTTTCCCATGATTATTTATAAACCCTTAAAATCCATGGAATACTGAATAATATCATTTAAATCATAAATCATAAATGTATCTTGATGCATCAATACCATACTTACATTGTAAGTTGCAGTACTACATATGGGGTAACCATAATGGTTACGTTTGCAATACCCATCATAGTATATTCCACAAATATGTTAGGATTAGCCTTATCATTTAATTTTGTCTCATTACATAATGCATTGGAGAGCTGTCATGTGATCACATGCTCTGTGTTTATCATAGAACCACCCTTATAAATAATCAATACTCAAGAACAAAAACATAATCATAACACATTTACAATAATAAAGGAAAAAAAATAACATTTCAACATTTCAACAATAAGATATAATTTCAAGATATTTATATTTTCAATCCATTCTAAGAGTATATTTAAATTCCCTAATTTAAATAAAGGGAATATGGTATTTAATTTAGCTTTAAAAACATTACCACTTGTAAAGGATTCCAAATTCCAAATAATGTTCATGGTTGAAGAATGTTCATTATCCTCATGTACATTAAAAAACATTATTTTTTTCTTAATTAAGTTGACTTGTTGAAAAATATTCCATTCAAAAACCTTGTAATGAAATTAAAATTCATAGAGGTTAATTATACACTATATAAAATATGGTGGTGTATATTATCGAAATATTCATCAATGAAAGGAGATTGAGATTAATTCCCTTACTATGAGTCTGAATCATCACGTACAATATTTATATTACCAAATAATAAACATAGATTAATTTATACTTAGTTGAGAACCATTTTAATGTTATTATTTATTTTATATCTGTAATGACCCGAAAACTCCTTGGAAATTTTTTTCATAAATTAATGGGTTTTTTACGAGTCTGTGAGAAATTAAAACTCTAGATTCTGAGACCCGATGTTCCCAGAATCAATTTCTGATGTTTTTTTAGGTACGTTCAGTGAACGTACGAGCGGGATTTTATATCTTTTGAACCGGTGCTCTGAATTGAAATCTGAGGGCACCGTTGTACTCGCAGCGTCGATGATTGCTTAGTGAGACCTTTACTGCAGTTGTGTTCTAACGAGAATTGAAGTTAGTTTTTGGGTTTTTAATAAAATTAAATAAAAATAAGGTGATAACATATTTTTATTTTTTTGTGGTTAAAACCTCCAAGAGGTGGTTAGAGGTGGGGGCCTCGACACCATAACCTCCAATGAGAGGTTTTGGTGGTGGATCCCACCCGCACATAACCTCCCTTTGAAGGATATCCTTGGTGGGGCCCACATGTTTTTTAATCTCCCTTTAACACCCAATTTATGTGGGAGAAAACTCTCCACCTACCCCCGCTGATTTAATGTTCCAACCCTCACAATTAATTAATTGAACTCTTACATTTAATTAATTGGAACCTTTTGAATTCTTTTGAATTCATGCCAACAATTAAATAATATAAAAATACATTATTTTATTTTGGTTTTCATCAATTCAATTTGTTGAGCTTTGAGGGAGAACATGGAGAACACTTGGATATTTATCTCTCAACAAGGAACGCGAAGAATGCCTCTTCATCATCCACCGAAGAATGAAAAATCGTTCTTCAATCATCGACCGAGCCGAAAGAGGAGTCGACCACGAATAACGCCGATGAAACTTCTTCCTCGGTCTCCTACCCCAGACGCTTCCTGACGAAAAAGGGACAACGTCCGCCTTTCCGCGACTTCATCAACGATTATCATCATACGAGGTAGGGAAATTTTGAGTTTGAATTTGTTCCTTTATACATTGTTAAATCTTGGATAATTATTTGCCTAAAGATATCAATGTTATGGGGAGGGCTCGGACCGCATGAACATGGCCCGACCCTCCCCCTTTTATAGTTCTAATTTGTTGATGACGGAGGGGGCGCAACGGCCTTGCCGGAAGGATGGACCGCGACAGAGTAACATGACCGGTTTCAGGACGTCCATGAAGAAAACCGACGACATAAGGGCTGCCCGGTCGTTGGAGGGTCGTGGCGCCATCGCGCCATGTGGGTGGAAGTGTCACAGACAGGAGGGACATGGATTTCGGAGGTGGCGCATCGGTTAGAGGTGGTGCGGCGCCATCGCGCCACGCGGAGGTGTTGTAGGTCACAACCTGGCCGGGCCGTTGGGGAGCAGGTGGAGTAGTTGGTCGCTCGACCAGCCAGGAGGAGTGGGACTCAGTGTGTCCCGCATGTACTGCATATGCGCCACCTGGCGCTTGTTTCGACTCACACCCAAATGACAAACACGATCGGGAACCAAGGGGCACGTGCCATCCCCCCTTGGATGTGACTAGTAGGGCCGTCGGGCTGCCAGCCAGTCGGGCCGCATGGCCGCCAGCTAGCCGGGCCCCCGGGCCGCCAGCCATCCGAGCCACCGGGCCACCTGCCAGCCGGGCTACAGGGTCGCCAACCAGCCGGGCCGCAACCCCGCTGGGACACGTGGGCCGCTGGGCCAGGCACACTAATCAGGCCAGGCCCCTAGACTGGGTCAGACTCATTGACCAGATCGGACCCAGGTCCAGACCCAGGTCGGGTCGGGTCGGTCTGATGGGGTCGGACCGGACCCGGACCCACTTTACCTGTTAATACTTTTGCGACCATATCTTGGGCTACGGGAGTCTGATCGACCAACCATCTACGGTGACGAAAATCTTAGAGCGAGACAGTTATTTTTTCATACCACTCTTGAGGTTTGGACACAGTTTGGTTACGGTCATGTCAGTTTGAACCTAAAAAACAACTAGGCCCCTCAAACGAAAATTCCAATAACTCACAGACCGAGCGTCTGATTGACGTGTCTTCTATTGTGTTGAGACCCCTATGATGAGGATAATATTTTAGATACTTTTAATTGTGACTTCATGATAGTTAGAGTATTGAACAACAACTCGTAGATTGGATCCTCTCGGAGATGAGAAAGCGGAGTACGGAAACCTAGTAGTTGGATAAGACCTGACAACTACTAACCTTTCGACTAATATTGTTTCTACTAGCCTAGTGGGAAGCACCTCTGTGTGATGCAGCAGAACAACAGTGGGGAGTGCTACTGCGTGACGCAGCAGACCCATGGTACTCAACAGGAGGAGTACCTCAGCAGGCTATGAGGGGGAGTTCCTTTGTGTGAGGTGGTAGAACCACAGTAGGGAGCACCTCTGTGTGACATAGAAGTCCCATGGTACTCGACAAGAGGAGTACCACAATAGTTCAGGATAGTGGGAAGCACCTCTATGTGATGCAGTAGGCCCACATTACCCTATAGAGGAGGAGTACCCCACTAGATGAGATATTGACAGTCTGAATGGGAGTGTTACATGTTACAAACCCAAGAATAAAATCCATGTTTTGAAATGAATCGGTGAATTTTGTGTTTACCTCATGATTGATATAGGTTACTAGGTAACTTAGGTATATGTATGGGCATATACCTAAATAAGGGTTATTTGTTGTTTCTTTACTTTATGGTTATCCTTGTTTGATATTGTGAGACCTTAAGGGTATCAGGGTCCTTACTATGTATCATTATACTCACCACAACATGGGCTATGCCCGCATCACATTATGTTGGTTTCAGACAACATAAAACACTGACTGAGCTAGAGAGTAGCAGGACTGGAAGGTACCTAGAGATGGACCACTCAGAGTGATGGAGCGGATGGACGGACTTGGAGTGCTGAGGAGGCCATCTGTACCTACCGTTCAGGTAGGAACCCCGGAGGATGACCCAATATCTGCTTTACTTGTTTTCAATTGTACATGCTTTCAGTTGTACCTGTCCTTTACTTTTGGGCTTCTATTTTCGGCCCCTTTTACTTTCCAGCACTTCTTCTGTATATAGTATTGCTTAGTGTTCTGCTTCTAGTTGTGTACTCTGATTGTGTGTGTTTACTTTTTATAAAGGTAATTACTTCCCAGCTTAGGAAGTTTTGCCTTTGGTGCTAGTCGTCAGCCTCTAGCCTATGGAATGTGGTCTTGGGGTAGTCATGATACAGGCCCCGGGGGACGGGTCGTGACAAATTGGTTTCAGAGGAGTCATTTCTACCACAAAACATAGAACTTTGATCATTCTTTTCTGTGAGGCAATAGTGTTAAGGGTACTAAGTGTGGTTTTCAGTTCAGGGAGTCTAGATTTGGTGCGGGAGGCCGACGTATCCATACACTAGGACCCTGACTTCTGATTTTTGACTCAGTGTATGAAATCATTGATTGCGTGCATGTTTCCAAAATTCATTTTCTTTAAGTCAACTCAACCAGTTCAACTCCCCAGGTATAAATCATTTGACCTTATTGCAACTGTTTCTTTCAGGATGCCTCCCTGCAGAGCCCCGAGTGTCATACACTCTGACAGCTCACCGAGCGATGTGGCCTCCGTGTAGGGACCTTTACCAGCAGAGGAACCAGCGGTACCACATTCCATTGGGCCACCGATGCCACCATCCCCAACAGTAGATGATGCAAGCCGTTTGATCACGTTGCATGAGTTCCAGGGCCAGAGGCCACCTAGGTTTTGGGGAGAGATGGACCCATATGTGGCAGAATATTGGCTGGAGGCTGTGGTGAGAATCTTCAGGATGGTAAGGACACTAACAGACCTCATGGTGATCCTTGCTACAAGTCTTCTTCAGGTAGTAGCCGGAAAATGGTAAATCCTGATGCTTCAGTTCCACGATGAGTCAACACTACTCTGGACAGACTTCGGGAGCCTATTCCGGGTGTAGTTTGTTCCATCCACCCTTCGAGCGGTGCAGATACAGGAGCTACTACATTTGTAGCAGCGCGACATGATAGTAGCACAGTACTCAGCGAGGATCACCGACCACTCATGATACTCTAAAGATATGGTGCATGACTCATTGTTTAGGGACAGGAACTTCGAACATGGACTCAGCTGAGAGATTAGGGCATTGATGATCTCCATCGGCATCCCGATGCTAGCGGAGGTGTTAGATAGATCCATCCTAGTAGATAATTTTCTTGATGAGCAGTCAGCAGCAGCGAGACACACTACTAGTTGACTTACATCTGAGTCTTCTAAATCTGGTAGTAGACAGAAGATTCATAGGTCCAAGAAGACCCAGACCAACGGGTGGATGACCGCATGACTCAGGATCAGTTGTTTGGGGTACCCGGGCTAGTGGATTATATGCCAAGAGTAGACAGTGCTACTCTTGCGGTGGGCAGGGTCTGATGGATCGTGACTATCCGAACTGCCGGTTAGGTGATTAGTAGACAGTTGAGGGACCTCTCAGGTAGAGGCAGAGGTTCGATCGAGGTGGTCCACAAGGTGAAGGTATACATGTTAGTGGAGCGGGTCGAGCAGCTGGCGATGGATGACGTTATGAGTTGTTACCACCACCACCACTAGGAGGTCCACACCAACCGTAGTGAGCATGTGGACAGGGGAGATCGTAGCTTTAGGTAGCTGAGGCATATGACCACGGTGCTTCGGAGATGATTTGAGGTACTATCTGTGTCTACTCCACCTTAGATGCAGTTTGTATAGACATTGGTTCTAGTCATTCTATTATTTCCACTACCCTCGTTCTGAGCTAAGAGAATCTGACAGAGTCGTTGGATATATACTTACGGCTTGAGACTCATGTGAGAGCAGACTTGAATATTAATCACTGGTGTCGAAAGTGTGATATTAATCTAGGTGGCAAGAGCTTCGGCTGGGATCTCCTCGTAGCAGCGTCGAGGCCTCACAACGTCATCTTAGGCATGGACTGGTTATCTACAGTCCATGCTCAGATCAACTGTATTAGGTGCAGTGTGCGGTGTGTCCACACAGATGGGACCAGATTCATCTTCACTGATGAGAAGGGAACCTTTGCAGTACAGTACGGACTTCCTCGGAGGAGGGTGCATCCAATCACTCACCAGTTGGATTACCTTACCCTCAGGGAAGTTGATGTGGAGAGTCCGAATTATCCTGTAGTGGTAGACCAGTATGCGGATGTTTTCCCTGATGATGTTCCAAGATTACCTCATCACAGAGAGGTGGATTTCTATATTGACCTATACACCGGGATGGAACCGATATCTACTCCTGTATATTGGATGGATCCCGCATAGCTTCGTGAGGTGCTGGTACAGCTGGGGGACCTGTAGGGGAAGGGATTCATCTGGCCTAGTGTTTCTCCCTCGGCAGCACCGATTCTATTCGCCAAGATGGAGGATGGGAGCTTGCGGTTTTGTGTTGAGTATCGTTGCCTGAACCAGGTGACCATGAAGAACAAGTACCCACTCCTAAGGATTGAAGACCTCTTTGATCAGCTCAAGGGAGCTTGATGGTTCTCGAAGATAGACCTCAGATCAAGATATCACCAGCTTAGAGTTTGAGACGAGGATATAGAGAAGATGACCTTCAGGTGTCGGTACGACCACTATGAGTTCTTGGTTATGCACTTAAGTGTAACCAACACTCCATCAGTGTTCATGTTTCTCATGAATATGATCTTCCATCCTTACCTCAATCGCATTGTCGTAGTTTTCATCGACAACATTCTTATTTACTCGACTACGGAAGAGGATCATGCCTACAATTTACAGGTTGTACTGGGAACACTACAAGAGCACCGACTTTATGGTAAGCTCTCGAAGAGCTAGTTTTGGATTAGGGTGATTCACTCCTTGGGACGTGTAATCTCAAAGGCTAGAGTTGTAGTGGATCCAGTAAAGATTGAAGAGTTACTTGCTTTGGAGCCACCCAGGAGTGTGAAGGAGGTACGAAGATTCCTGGGTTTGGCTGGATACTATAGGAGGTTCGTTCAAGACTTCTCCAGAGTTTCAGCACCACTATCAGACATTAAAAAGAAGGGGAAACCCTTCGTGTGGTCAGAGAGGTGATAGTATTGCTTTCAGAAGCTGAGGCAGAGGCTAACTAGTGACCCCATCTTAAGGCTTCCATAGAAAGGTGTAGGGTATGTAGTCTACTGCAACACAATAGGGACCTGACTCGGGTGTGTTCTGATGTAGGAACGAGCTGTGATCATGTATGGTTCATGGAAGCGGAGAAAACATGAGAAAAACTATGCATCCCTTGACCTAGAGTTAGCAGTAGTGGTTTTCACCTTGATGATGTGGGGGAACTATCTGATGGGAGAGAGTTTCACGGTCTACTC
The DNA here is from genome assembly GCA_963277665.1 of Viscum album. Taxonomy (NCBI): domain Eukaryota; kingdom Viridiplantae; phylum Streptophyta; class Magnoliopsida; order Santalales; family Viscaceae; genus Viscum; species Viscum album. The sequence goes on along the minus strand of OY728129.1, from coordinate 1,264,659,896 downwards.
TGATCACAAGAGTCTCAGGTATATCTTCTCTCAGACGGACCTGAACCTGAGACAGCGGTGTTGGCTTCAGTTCCTCCAAGAGTATGAATTCGAGATTACCTATACTCTTGGGAAGGGGAACGTCAGTGCAGAAATGCTCAACCATAGGACTGGTATTCAGCTTCTAGGAGAGGCGACAGAGCAGCTGGATGGCTTACAAATATCCTTTGTGGATAGGGATGGAGCATCATTTTTTTAATCTCTTACGGTCACTCCCGCACTCCTTCAGCAAGTCAGGGAAGCGCAGTGTGGAGAGGCTGAATATGAGACACGACGTGCCCATATATCCATAGGGTAGCCACATGATGGATTTTATAAAGGTGGAGAGCACGTCATTTTCTTCAGTGGATGTACCTTGGTACCAGTTTCACTTCAGGAGAAAGTGTTGAGGGAGTTCTACACTTCACCTTTAGAGGTACATCTAGGAGTGATGAAGATGTATCAGGACCTCATATGGTAGCACTGATGGCCTGGTATGAAGATGGCAGTAGCTGAGTTTGTCTCACGTTGCATCAATTGTCAGCAAATGAAGGTAGAGCACTAGGTACCAGCAGGCTTGGTTCAGCCCTTAGTGGCCCCTGAGTGGAAGTGGGATGGGATATCCATGGACATCGTGATGGGTCTTCCACATACATACAGCAGTCACGATTCGATATGGGTGATCGTTGAATGAATCACCAAGTCGGACCACTTCCTACCGATTAGAGAGCAGGGTTCAGTAGAGAGCATGGGATGCATCTATGTGCAAGAGATTGTGGATTTACATGGAGTACCTTCTTCTATTGTTTCTGACGATGACACATGGTTTAATTCCCGACTATGGAAGGGGTTGTAGTTGGCTTTCGGGACAGAGCTACGTCTGAGCACCGCCTTCTATCCTCAGACAGATGGTCAAACTGAGCAGACCATCCAGAACCTCAGGCACATGCTACGTGCATGTGTCCTCGACTTCGGTCGCAGCTGAGAGGATCACTTGTCTTTGGTGGATTTTTCATACAAAAACAGCTATAATTCCACCATCGGAATGGAACCTTTTGGATCCTTGTATGGTAGACCATTCAGATCAACATTGTGCTAGACAGACCCAGGGGAGTCAGCACTAGTGGAACCAGAGTTAGTACGGGCTACCACGGAGAAGGTGCAGATCATCCATGAGTGGATTAATTCTACATAGAGAAGGCATACATCATTTACTAATAAGAGACTGAGACCTCTGGAGTTTGAGGATGGTGACCACGTCTTTCTATGGGTCTCAGCTCGATGAGGTCTACGGTGATATGGCCAAGGTGGGAAGTTGTGTCCGCAATTCATCTAACCTTTCCAGGTCATCAACAGAGTAGGCAAGGAGGCTTACCGCATAGCTCTCCCACCTCAGTGGCACCGGGTGCACGATGTCTTCCATGTATCTCAGCTGATAAGATACGTGCATGAACCTTCCCACATCATCGACCATGGAGAGTGGGATATCGATGATAGGGTGACTTTCACGGAGGTTCCAGTAGTGATTGAGGATTTCCAGGAGCAGGTCCTTCATGGACGGTTGATACCTCTAGTGCACATTCGATGGCAGAATAGGAATCTCTAAGAGAGAACATGGGATTGGGAGGCTCAGATGCTTTCTTAGTACACCCATTTGTTTCTTTAGTTTGATATGTAGCTTACGGGGAAGTAAAGCCTTGAGGTGGGGAGAATCTAAATACCTGGAAATTCTAGGAAAACTATTTTCCATAAATTTAGGGGTTTTTTACGAGTTCATGAAAATTTAGGGAACTTGATTATGAGGCCCAGTGTGCCCGGAATAAATTTCTTAAATTTTGTTCATGTACATTCAGTAAACTTACAAGCTAGATTTTATATCTTTTGAACCGGTGATCAGAATTGAAATCTGAGGGCTCACAGCATCAGAGATTTCTTAGTGAGACCTTCACCGTAGTTGTGTTCTAATGAGAATGGAAGTTAGTTTTTGGGATTTTGATAAAAATAAATAAAAATTAGGTGATAACATATCTTTATTTTGTGGTTGTTAAAACCTCTAAGACGAGGTTAGAGGTGGGGGCCACCACACCATAACCTCCCATGAGAGGATATGTTGGTGGCGCCCACCCGCACATAACCTCCATTTAAATGATATCCTTGGTGGGGCCCACACTGGCTTTAAACCACCTTAAACCCCCATTTATGTTGGTTAAAAATCTCCACCTTCCCCCATTAATTTAATGTGCCAACCCTCATAATTAATTAATTGAACTATTCCATTTAATTAATTGGTACCTTTTGAATTATTTTGAATTCATGACAACAATTAAATAATAGAAAAATCCATTATTTTATTTTGGTTGGAATCTATTCAATTTTTGGATCATTGATAGAGAACATGGAGAAACCTTAGAAAATTACCTCTCAATGAAGAACGTGGAAAACTCCGCTTCATCATCCACCAAAGAATGGCAAACTCTTTCTTCGATCTTTGAACTATCCAAAAGAGAAGGAGCCGACCACGAAGAACACCGACGACGCTTCTTCCTCAGTCTACTAACCCAGATGCTTCCTGACGTCAACAGAACGACATCCACCTTTCTGCGACATCATCAACAATTATCATCATATGAGTTAGGGGAATTTTTAGTTTTAATTTGTTCCGTTATACGTTGTTCAATCTTGGATAATAATTTTCCGAATGATATGAACATAACATGGAGGGCTCAAACCACATGAACATGGAAAAAACCTCCCCCTTTGATTGTTCTCGTTTGTTGACGATGGTGGCAGCGCAACGGTGCCACTCGAAGGATGGTCCGCGGTAGAGCAATGCAACCGGCATCGGGCCGACCGTGAAGAAAACCATCGGCGCAAGGGCTGGCTGGTCGCTGGAGGGGTGCGGCTCTGTTGCACCGCGTGGGTGGAAGGGCCGCGGCCAGGGGGCACGACGGTCATAGGCGGCGTGACATCGGCGCGCTGCACGGAGGAGCTAGAGGCCATGGCCAAGGTGGGCCATGTTGTAGGTGGCACAACGCCATCGCGCAATGCGGAGCAGGGGAGCCGCGACTAGGGAGGGTCACGACATAGTAGGTGGAGCGGCTGGCCACTTGGGAAACCTGTAGGAGAGAGACCCATTGGGTCCCGCGTGAATTTGACCTGCGCCACCTGGTGCCAATTTTAGCTCCAACCTGAACAGAAAAGTCATTCGGTAACCAGGGGACATGCACCATCCCCCCTTGGATGCGTCTAGCCAGGCCGCCAGCCAGTGGGGCCGCCGGGCCTCTGCGTAGCCAGCCCGCCAGGCCGCCCGCTAGTCAGGCCACGCGGGTCGCTGGGCCCGGCCGCCCCCTTGGGCAGGGCCAGACCCTTAGGATGGGTTAGACTCATGGACCTTGTTGGACCCTGTTCTAGAACCGGGTTGGGTTGGGTCGGCCCAACTTGGTCGGACCAGACCCGGACCCGGACCCGTTTGACCTGTTAACGCTTTTGCATCCATATCTTGGGCTAAGGGAGTCTGATCGACGAACCATCTATGGTAGCAGAAAAAATAGAGAGAGATGGTTCTTTTGGCATACCACACTTGTGGTTTGTACACAGTTTGGTTATGGTTGGGTTGGTTTGAACCAAAAAACCAACCTGTCCCCTGGAACAGAAATGCCAACAACTCACAGACTGGGTGTCCGATTGACGCCCTGTCTGTTGCGTTGAGAACCCTATGACAAGACATACCATTGAGATATTTCTACATGGGAATTCATGATATTTTTAGTATCGACCAGTAGCTGATGGATCGGTTCCTTCTAGAGACGAGAGAGTGGAGTACGGAGACCTAGAAGCTGGTTGAGACCTGACGACTACTGACCTTTATACTATGAGTGTTTTGACTAGCCCAGTGGGAAGCTCCTCTGTGTGACGTGGCAGACACACAGTGGGGAGTGCCTCTGTGTGACGCAGTAGACCCATGGTACTTGACAGGACGAGTACCTCAGCAGGATATGAGGGGGTGGGGGGGGGGCTCTAGGTGATGCGATAGACCCACAGTGGGGAGCGCCTCTATGTGACACAGCAGACCCATGTTACATGACAGGAGGAGTACCACAGTAGTCTAGGATAGTGGGAAGCGCCTCTGTGTGATGTGGAAGGCCCACAATACCCTATAAGAGTACACCACCAGCCTAGGTTTCAACAGTTTGAGTGGGAGTGTTACATTTTACCACGCCCTATAATAAAATCATGGTTTTGAGATGAGTCAGTAACTTTTGTGTTAAACACAAGATTGAGATGGGTTACTAGATAACATAGTTATATGTATGGGCATATACATAAGTATAGTTTATCCGTTGTTTCTTTACATTTTGGTTATCCTTGTTGAATATTGTGAGACCATGAGGGTCGCGGGGTCCCTACTGAGTATCGTTATACTGACCCTTGTACGGTCTATGCCCACACCTCGTTGTGTTGGTTGCAGATGATAGACAACACCGACTAAGGTAGAGAGTAGTAGGACTGGATGGTACCCAGAGGTGGACCACTCGAAGTGATGGAGCGGATGAACAAACGTGGAGTGATGAGGAGACCATCTCTACCTACCCCTCATGTAGGAAGCCCAGATAATGACACAGTATCTGCTTTACTTGTTTAATGTTGTACTTGATTTTTTTTGTATATGTACTTTACTTTTGGGATTGTATATGAATACCCTTTTACTTTCTAAAACTTCTTCTATATACAGCATTTCTTACTTTTTTTCTTCTATATGTGTGCTTTGATTGTGTGTGTTTACTTTTTATAACGGCAATGCCTTCCCAGCATAGGAATTTATGTCTTTGGTGATAGTCGCCAACTCCTTTCCTATGGATGGCGGGCTTGGGGTAGTCATGATATGGGCCCTGGGGGAAGAGTTGTGACAATAACACTTATTACCCTGCTATAAAAATTACATAATTATTTATGTTTGTGTAAGATGTTTGGTCTATATTCGATACTTTAGTCAAAAATGAACATGGTTTTTGAGGTCACTATTCCATATGTTCATAGGTCCATAATCTCTGAAATAATATTCATGAAATTAATCTAATATTTATACTTAAATTATACCTCTAAATCAAACCATGAATTGTGGTTATGAAAAATGAACAGTGTTATAATCATGGAGATGGTAAGCCATACGTACGCATGAGTAACATTTTCCATTTTTCATTGATCATTATGGAAGGAATTTATGTATTATATTATCATTACATAATTAAAGTAACATCATTAATATCATATTAATCATTTTAATATAATTATATATATCGTACATGATTTATAATGAAAAAAACATGTAATATCACTTCGTAGAGGTGATAGTTTACATGCATAGACAAACGCTATTACCATTTTTATGGGCATAGAATGTAAGAATATAATTGATATATTTTTATTATATAATGATTTATATTACACTAATATATCATATGATCATTAGTTACATTATTATAACCATTCCTGAGATATGATTATGGAAAAAAACTAGATCGGTTCGTGGAGGTGATAGTTCACACGAACACACAAACTATTACTTTATTTTCTATTTTGGGGAACTGTAGATTGATTTAAGTGCTGATATTAACTTAATAAGTTCTCATTATATTTATCATAATACAGTTATTATCACAACATGGTTGGAGGATACTTGATCGAAGTGGATGAAGAAATAAAAACATAAATACTTAAAGAAAATTATACATCTTCTTCAATTTATCACCCTAGAAGAACACCTTATAATGACTAATATATATGTTATGACTAAAAGAAGGACTCAAGAACATTGTTTGGAATTTATAGAATGATTTTGGGTAGATATTATAGTAAAAAAATGGATCATGAAGTGTTATTATTAGATAAGAGTGAGTAGCTTTTTATTGGAGAGGTGAGAGGCACCCATGGATACCCTTAAACTATTTATTTAAAATAAATTATTTTTTAATCTAAATTACTCCATCTTGAAATATGTAATAGTTTATATTATGATAGTTCTAAATCATCTAATAATATTTTTTTTACAAATTTAATTATTTTATTTTAAACCTTATCATTTCGGTATATACATAATTATTCTCTTGTAATTTTAATTATGGTTACAACATTTATAATATTATGAGGATATCGACTTATATGGGTTAAATATCTCATAATTGGAAACATAATGAATTTTTTGAATTTATAATAGTATATCTTTTATTTTAAAATAATTTAGGGATATTTAAATCATTCAAGTATTTAAATTGTTTTAAAAAATATCTATTTTTGTCATTTTTTAAACTATTAGTTTCATCGAATTTAAATAAAATACAAAATGAGAGATAACTTTGAAAAAAACAAATCTATATACTCATATCATGACATAGAGACCATTAAAATTCATGGATTTCATAAATTATCAAAAATTATATTAATTGTAATATTTTTCTATCATCTATTTGATTCATTCATTAATAAAGAAATCACTTCATCATTATTGTGTCATAATTAAATTTAAAAATTTAAGATCAAAAAATAATATATAAAATACCATGATTTAGGTAATCTGTCTAAATATTTAATGATTATTTATAATCTAATTTATCACCTATATTAACAAATATTAATAAAAACTAGCAATAAGAGTCATGTTTATGATAATTTTTCCTTTACATTAAATTAAATGTAATTAATGTCATAATCTCATACAAGTGGCTTCCAATGACCAAATATTATTCCCAATGGGTTTATTGGTCATTAATATCTCATAATATAATATTATTACAAGTTTTAGTATAGTTTATATTTTTATAATATTATTTTACACTTATTTACTTGATTTACCCTGAAACTAAGATAATTAAACATATTTACCAATGATACTATTCATATTGTCCAAAAATAAAAGTGACATATTTAAATAATTTGTACAATATTATTCCAAATATGGAATCAAATTTTTTCAATTTAAAAACATATAATTTGAATAAATTATTTAATAAATAATCCCTTTGATGGAATAAGAAAACATAGATTTTAAGTAAAACCATCAAAAGATTGAATTTTTCTATATCCAGTTTAAATGTGAAATTACTTCCACTAACCAACATTGAATTAAATGATAAATAAAAAATTCAATTATACTTCATATAAAATTAAAATTCTAACCATACTATATAAATAAATTAGATGAAAAAGTAGTTTTATACTAAAATGAAGTATTTTTTACTATGTATTATAATATGAAATTTATTAGAAAAAAAAATTCATCCAAAGTAAATTTTAATGTCCTTTTAAATAAGAAGTTTATTTTGAAAAATATAACTTATAAAAGTGTCAAAACTATATTTAAAATGGGTTCTCCATAAAAAGGACATAGATCTGCCTTTTAAAAATATTATAATATTTTATGATTAAAATTGAATTTATGCTAATTTTATTCCACTAAAATTTATTAGAAAAACTAATAACATTTAATAAACATGTGTAAACATTATATTGTTAGTTATATTAAATTCTTCCGATACAACCTCTAGGTGATAAATACAATCTAAACTAATAATAATAATAATTTATTATTTTTTGGTATATCTTATTCTTGTTTGCAACACAAGATTTTAGAGAAAACCAGTATTGAATATTGGGTATACTATCAGACATAGCATTCTCGTTAAAGTAAAATTAATATTTAACTAATAAATATTAATAAATATGATAATAGATTATTCTATAATTAAAAAGGATGTTACATCATACCACCTTTTGTAAATTGTTCCCTAAAAATTTTATTTAATATAAAATAAGTGGGGGTATTCCTCCATCATAATAATTTTTTTATTCCCATGTTTCCTATTCATTCATATTGTTTTTCTATAAATAAATAACCTGATAAATCACATTATTCAGCGACACATTCTCTCTATGGTCTAGTATATGAAATGGTTGTTCCTCATATGAAATATTCTCTTTCAACTAAACAACTTATGAACTCAAAACATGATATGTATTTGAGAAATACATTCCAAACATTGAAACATGAAAATAATTCTATAACTGGGATGAAATATGAGGTAAAGACCCTCTTTAGCAAACTGATCTAACTTTCTCCAGAATTTAATAGGGTATAATGAAACTGAGGCTAGTATTTTCCTTCACAAAAAAATACATTAAACTGTTCTATTGTAAAACATTGAGAAATACATGATCACCTACCTTCAAGGAAATATCCATCCTTTTGTTATATACACAACTTTTTTTCCTCATCTGAGTAGTCCTCATTTGATTCTAAATCAACTGAACTTTGTCTACCATCTCTTCTACAAATTCTAGTCCCATCAAATTCCTTTCCCCATATTTATCCAAAAAATTTGGATTTCAATACCGCTTTCTATATAATGCCACAAATTGTTCAATATGTGTACTAGAATGAAAAATTTTATTATATGAAAACTCCTCCAAAGAATGTCATTGATCCCAACATCCCTGTTAATCCATTGACCAATAACATAACATATCCTCCAAGGTGTACATTTTTTATTCTAACTTCCCATATTGTTGAGGTTTAAAAGCTGAATTTCAATTTAATTCACTTCCCATTGAATTCTGAAGGAATTTTCAAAAGTCATAAGGAAACCATGGATCATAATCATATACAATGGAGAGGGGAACCCCTTGTAACCTGACTATCTATTTATGATGAAACCATTAAATATGTTATAGATAAAATGTATCATGAATAAGAAAATGATGATAATATTTGTTCAACATATCTAAAATAAATCTAAGTGCATTGTAACAATGAGATGTATTGGGTAATAGCACTACAAAATCCATGGAAATATTTTCCCATTTAAACATTACTACATGAAAATTCTAAAGAATCAATTTCATTATCTACCAGTTTGCTTGAACCTGTTGGAATGTCAAATAATTCATAGTAAATTGAGTAATACCTCTTTTTATTCCATCCCTCCTGTAATACTTCCAATGATATTTGTAAATCGTAGTTATTATAGGATGAACTAAAAACGGAGAACTATAAGATTCACATATCAAATCATTCTATAATTGTGAATCATAAGGGACACATAATCTATTCAAAAATCTGAAAACATTATCTTTATCAATGTTAGATTCATGAAACATACCCTTTGGAACCAATTATCCATTTGTATTCAATTCACTATCTTCCTTATGTTTTTTCTTAATTTTGTCAAGTAGGGATGATGGTAATGAAACCTAATATAACAAAGATGAATTTATAGAACCAAAAAAATCAATGCCAAATTTTGTCAAATCATAAATCCAATGATATTGTTCCAAACATAACATGGATAAAGTAGAATTAATCTTCCAACTTAAAGCAACATCCACTTTGATTTATTTTCAAATATAGAAATGAATAGTGAAATCATAATCTAGGAAAGGTTCTATGAATTTTATCTATCTTGTTTTAAATGCTTTTTAAATGAATAAATACTTCAAACTATTCTGGTTAGTATATATTTCACATTTTACTCCATATAGATTATGCCACCCAATTTGTAAGTCCAAAACAAAAATAGTGAATTCCAAATCATGTGTAGGGTAAATAAACTCATGAGTTTTAAAAAACATTAATCATATGAAATTTACTATTCATTTTTAAATTGGAAATATCCATGTCATTTCAATGAAACATCATAATACATAATGAATTCTTCTTTTCTGGAAGGCAATTCCAAAACTGATGCATTCACTAATTTTCATTTCAATTCAAAAAAACAACCATCACTTTATTTCGTCTAGATGAACATAACACCCTTTCATGTTAACATAGTCAGTGGGATAGATATATATGAAATAAGTTATAATAAACATCTAGTAATAACCTCCTAATCCAATAAAAATACAATTATCTGTTTTATTTTTGTGTCTTGTCCAGTCTTCAAATTTTTTTTATAGGATTATCATTTTTTCCATATTTAGAAATAATGGGGATGATGGAATGAATTTTTTTGTAACTAAAAATCACACTAACTGAATTTACCATATATTTACTTTTCATTTAATGTTTGAAATAAAACCATAAATGAGTTTCTTTTTATTCGTTACATTTATAATATATGAAAATATCATCGAAAAACCCAAAAAAACATATCCAATAACTAATGGTATATTATTTTCATAGGATCCATTAATATAGGACAATAAATAGTTAACCCGAATAACATAACTAAAAATTCACAATTCCCATATCTAGTATGAAAAACAGTCATCGGAATGTATGATTCCTTTACTTTCTACTGATGGTACCCCAACCTCATGTCATCCTTTGAAAAATATTGTGCTCTCTAGAACTGATTAAATAAATAATTGATATTAGGAAAAGGATATTTGTTCATAATAGTGGTGTTATTAACGTGTCTATAGTCAATGAAAAATATCATTTTTTATTATCCTTTTTTACAATCAACATAGGAGCACTACATGTAGATGTTCTAGGTCGAATGAAACCTTTATCTAATGAATCCATCAATTTATTATTTAATTTTAATAATATATGACCCACTGGATATGGGTTTTTTTAAATTTTCTTATCATCACGAACAAATTAAAAAGTAAATTCAACTTCCCAATTAGGTATAGTTCCAGAAATCTCATCAATAAAAACATCAAGATATTCATTTACCACTGACACATCATTGATATGAAAAATTCTATTATTTTTCAAAAATATATGTAAGGTAACATTAATTTACATCATTTAATATCTTATCATCTTTTTGATATGTTATCAGTGGTAAGAGTTCATTATTATAGACAAACTGAAAGTAGTTATAAGAAGAAACTTCTGTTGTACTATAGTAAATGTTAACATGGTAAACAAAAAGATAATCCATACATAGAATAACATTAAACTCTACTAGAGGAAAAATAATAAGGTTTTTAGGTATATTCTTTCCCTAAAGAAGGATATACATATTCTTATATTTCCCCCATATTGTTTTACCAAAACATATGGATTCGTTTCATGAGATGGAATTTCAAATTTACCTGTAAATATCTTAGAAATGAAAGAATGTGTAGACCCTGAAAAAAAATACATTAGCATAATATAAATAAAAAAACTATACCAGATACCACGCATTTTTATGTCCCAGCATTTTATAAAGTAGTTACAAATGATTTCACCACACATTTATACATATAGTCTGGATACTTCCCATCATCCAAATTTTCACTGGACAATCATTTTCTTAATGACCCATCTTGTTACATTTAAAACATTTAATAGACTATATTTCATAATTTTTTCTTACCATAGTCTTTTTTAGTTCATTAACAAGCCTTGTGCCTCATTTTACCACATTGGAAGCACTTACCATAATTAAAAAGGAATTTCCTCGTGTTTTTTTACCACAATTTTTACAAAAGGTAAATGGCATTTTCATACTAGCAGTATTTTTTTGAAGAATTTTTTCATTTGGTTAGCCATCTTGACCACTTATTCTAGTTTCCATCAATGAACTCAAGATCATAAAAAAACACCATTTCCACCTTCTCTAGACATTGATCAAGTTTTTAATAACTTTTTAACTCATGAGAATCTAGTACCCTTTTATACTTTGGATTTAATCCCGAGTAAAAAAATTTGATTTTACTATCAATATCCTAGATGAAATTTTGAGTATACCTTGCCATTCGGGTCAATATTTCTTTATAGGTAGCCACCAAGTCATCATTTGAATGTAATTCCTACTATTTTTTTCTGTACTAAGATGAACCACCGAATAAAAAATTTGCTCAAGGAATATAACAAGTAATTAGTCTCAATATATATCATAAATGTCCTCACAATATCTGTTATTATTAAGTATCAACCACTACTAATCAAATTCTCCGTCAAAACTGTAGTTATAAATACTAACCATTTAATTAGATGAAAATCCCATGACATTGAAATAATTTCTAGGGAATTAATCCACTCTTTATCTAGAAAATGGTAAGATGGTCCTCTGAATAATGGAGGATGTTAACTCATTAAAGTATCCACTACCGACATGTATCTATGGATGGTTTGACTGATCTCATGTATGGATACCTTCTCAATTTGTAGCCTAATTCAAATTTTCTGTCACTACAATAAACTATTTAGTTCCAATTCTTATTTTATCAGGTTGCTGATCTATATGGTTATTTTCCTCTAGATGTCCTCCCATCACATCTTCCTTATTTTTTCTATGGAAAACCATTCTGAATATACATATCTTATAAGAAGAAACATGGTAATCTAGAAATTATATATCATTTACATTTGACTGTAAAGTAAAAATAATTTATAGATATTCTATTAACAATATTATAATCCTTAAAGTTAGCTAAACAGACAACTAATACCAACTATAAGGCCCAAAACATAAATAATACATAATCTTTAGTTAAGTAAAGAATTAGAATTTGGGATCTTTTTTGGTTTAGAGTTCTAGAGAAATATGACATAACTATTACATAACCACTCAAATTTATACAATGTTTTACATGAATAAAAAAATATCTATTTCATTCACAATTTGAAACATTTAAAAGTAAACATGATTTATTTTTCTTGATAAAAATATTATTGACTTCTCATTGTCTTACCCATCATTATACCCATAAAAACATTTCAAAAACGTTAGATGAGCATACAAATCTTATTAAGGGATATAAAAGAAAGAATGAAAAATTTATTCCATGAATATTTATTAACCCTTAAAAACATAATATTCATCAAAATTATCATATAAATAATAAAACATAAAGTTATCTAGAGGAATCCATATCATACATACAGTGTAGCATTCACAGCTTCATAGGGAGTAACCATCTTGATTAAATTTTGAATACCAATCACAGTATATTCCCTAAATATATTGGGTTAAACCTTAATGTTTAAATTAAATTGATAACCCAATTATTTTAAGATCTATCATGGTCTCACCCACCCTAGGTTTATCTTAGATCCACCCGTATACATAAGAAATTCCAAAGAACCATTAAACAATCATAAGACAATAATATAAATAATGGGAAAATAACATTTCCTCATTGAAATAATAAGATATAATTTTAATATATTGATATAATCAATCCATTATCAAGACAATTTTCAATACAAAAATACCTAAAAAGGGAATATGGTATTTAATTTTCTTTTAAAAACATTACAACTTGTAAAAGAAGCCAAATACCAAATAATGGTCAAAACGGTGGAAAGGTCATTACTGCCACGTACGTTAAAAAACATTACTTTTTTATGAGTAAAATTATTCATAGAAATATATTACTTTTGTAATCCATTGTATGAAATTAAAAGTAAATGGTATTTATTATACACCGTAAAATTGATGGTGGTCTAATTATGGAAATATTCCTCTATAAAAGAAGATTTAGACGAAGTCCCTTACCCTGTGTTAGAGTCGTCATGTAAAATATTTATATTCATGAATAATAAACTTATATTAATATATAATAGCTTGAAAAACTTATTCATTTTTATTATTATATTTCTATCACTTTTTTACACATTATAAAAATTACATATTTTCTTATGTTCATATCAGATGTTTTGTCAACACTCCGTACTTGAGAGTCAAAAATGAAGACGTTTTAAATGTCAATTGTCCTTGTGGTCATCATTCCATCATATCAAGAATAATATTAATCATATTGTTATAAAATTTATAAAAAAATTATAACATTAAATCAAACCATGAAGCATGTTTATGAAATATGAACAAAGTAATAATTATGGATACAGTAAACTGTACATACTCAAGAATAACATTTTCCATTTGTTTATTGATTTTTATTGAATGAATTTAAGTATTCTTTTTTACTTCCAGAATTATATTAAAATCATTATTATCATGTTAATCTTTTAAATATACTTATATATATATCGTATAAGTGATATAACAAATACAAATGAGTCACATCACATCATGGAGGTGATAGTTCACACATATGCATGAACGATGTTATCAATTTTATATGTATGTAATGTAAGACAATTATTGATATATTATTAAAATATATTGATTAATATTTCCTTAATATCACATTTGAAAATTAATTTAATTATTGTAAACAATATTGGGATATGGTTGTGAATAATGAATTAGATTAGTTCATGGAGGAGATAGTTCACATGTACCCATAAATGTTTAATTATGTTCCCCTTTGATAGAAGAGAAGATGGATTTAGTTAAAGATATTAACATAATGACATATTATTATATTGGGGATAGTAGATTTATTTTCTCATAATGGTTTCAGGAGAGATGATGGAAGTTGAAGAAGAAATAAAATATAAATACATTAAGAAAACGATACCTCTTCTTCGGTTGATCTCCCTTGAAGAACATATTAAAACATTCATAATGGGTTTTATACCTAAAATAAGGCCTCAAAACATGGTGATTGTTTTGGTAGATATTTTTCTGACCAAGAGGTTCTTGAAGTGTTACTATTAGAGAAGAGTGGGTACTATTTTATATGTTACGGGAGGGTAACCCTTGGAGACTCAAAAAATATTAAATTAATACAAATTATTTTTAATACTAATTACTCCAAAATGAGATATGTAAAATAATAATATTATTAATGTTCTAAATAAAATCATATAATAAGTTTTAAGACAAGTATTTATTTTATTTTATTCCTTATCTTCTTGTTTTACCCTTAATTATTCTATATTAATTTTTATTATGCTAACAACAATTTATATATTCTGAGTTTATAAATTTTACATTTACGGATTCAATTTACAATAGATGGACACTTAATAGTATTTTAGACCTTATCATAGTTACATTGTAATTTTAACATATTTTTATGTTTTTAAAATAATTTATTAATTTAAATTTTTTATAAAATATCTATTATATCATTTTTTACATTATTCATTTAATAGAATTTATTTAAAATCAAAACAGAGAGATATCATCGAAAAAACCATTTATAGACTTATAAAAGACATATTCACCTTGAAAATTTAGGGATACAATAAATTTTTTAACATAATTATATTTTACATTCATAATATGATTTATACGATTCATTCTTTAATAAATCAATCACTACATCATCATTGTGTAAAAAATATATTTAATTATTTGATGTCAAAAAATTATAAATAAAATATCATGATATAGGTAATATTTTCATATTTCTATTTACTATTTATAGTAGAAGATATCACTTATATAACCTTATATTAAAACTATTTTAGTAATAAGACTCATGTTTATGTTAATTTTCCATTTACTTTAAATTCAATGTTATAATGTCATAAGTATTCTAAAGTGTCCTACAATGGTAAAACTTTCATCCGAAGGGTTTTCATGGTAAGAAATATCTCATCCAATGATATTATGAAATGTTTTTGGGTATTTTTATATTACTATAATATTATTTTTACCCTTATTTACCAAATTTACCCATTAATCCCGGTAAATAAAAATAATTACTAATGTTACTATTCAAAAAGTCCAAAAATAAATGGTAACTATTTACATAATTTGAACCATATGATTAAAAAGAGGAATAAATTTTTCTAAATTCAAGAAATAAAATTGGATAAATTAAGAAAAAATTAATCCCATTAATGGAATAAGATAAAAAGTTTTTAAGTAAAACCATCAAATAGTTGACATGTTTTTATATCCAATTTAAATGTGAAATTACTTACGATGACCAAAAATGCATTAAATGATAAAAACTGATATTAATTACACATTATAAACAAATTAAATATAAAACATAACTATATAAATAAATTAGATGAGAATGTTGATTAAAACTAAAATGGGATAATTTTCTGGGTTCATTAAAATGTGATTTTTATTAGAAAAATACCAAAATTTCATCCAAAAATAATATTTATGTCCTGATTCAAAAGAAGAAGATTATTTTGTAAAATAGAAATTATAAAAGATTCAAAAACTATATTTATGATGGTTTCTCCCTCAAAAGGCAGTAAAAGTAAATTTTAATAATATTAGAGTACTGTATGCATAAAATTGGATGTATGCACCTTTTAAGCCACTAAAATTTATAAGAATAATGTAAAAACATTTGATAAACATGTGAAAACATAATATAGTTAGTTTTGTACATTCTCAAAAATACAACAGCTCTATTATTAATTCAATTTAAATATTAATATTAATAATGTATTATTTTTTGATATATCATAATCATGTGTGAAACATAAGATTTCATAGAAACCGATTGTCAGATATCAGGTACGCAATCGGACATACTATTCCCTATTATATAAATTTAATATATAATTCATAAATATTAATTAATATGAAAATTAATGTTTCTATAATTACCTAGGAGTTTGCACATATATATTATTAATCATTTAATCTCATATATGACCACCAATTTGGTTGATATGTATTGATGATCATATTTTAATAAAGTTTCTATAGTACATCAGGGATCATTTAACATGGTGATTTGTGAATGATAGAAAATCATATATAGTATGAACTAGAATATTGGTCTATTATATTGATCTTCCTTTTTTTCCTTCTTCAACTATTGTTATGGTTTATTCTCATATTCATCATTCTCGTGATTATGTTTCTTTTCCATGACCAAACCATTATCCTATTAAAAAATATAGAATTTCATCTTAATCATCTTCCTTATATATCAACTATTGATCTTCTATAACTTTAATATTAACCATTTCATATTTGATAGTATTTTAACATTCACTTTCTTAAAAAAAACTAGTTGCATCATTTGGGAATGTGATTTTAGTTCACCCCCAATATCCAGCTTCCTTTAATAGTGGTAATTCATCTACCATTCAGTTGATTTCATCATGACAAACACATTCCTTCTAATATATTATATTATTACGTTATATTATTTTCATGAAATCATAATGATAAAATATATATAGAATTTTATGATTTAAATTAAAAACTTTATCTTCTTTATATACATGAAATATATAACTTCTATTTTATACATAAATCAGTGAATTTTTGATTGATAAAATTATATATAGATAATAAGAAAAACATATTATTTAAACTTAATTTATAAAAAAAATAATTTCTCTTGGAAGATAAAATATTTCATATTTAATTAATATATTTTAAAATGTATTTTTGATTATAGGTAGTTTAGTAGTAAAGCCATATGGCCTACCACATTCTCCTAAACACAAGCACTCTAAAAATTTAATAGACAATGAAAAACATAAATTTTATTCTTCACTTTAAATTGAATAATGTTTTTTCATATTTATACTCTCAAATAATTCATTTTATTCTAAAAAATTTAGAAACATTTAACATCAATGGTAGTTTATTTTGATGTATTAGAGAGGATTCAAAATTTAATGTTATTATAGCCAATTAATCATGATTTTATCATATTAAAATATTGGTTTTAAAAATATATAATATTTTGGAATAGAATCATAAGCATCATAAAATGTAATATTAATTATTAATGTGTTATTTAAGGAAATAATTTTTATTTTTAAAATTAATTATATTTATTTAACCTCGCAAAATTTAAAAGTGGGTTCTAAAATGAGTAAATTATATAGTATTATATTTATTAACAATTTTTTTAGTTACAATCCCCCCTTTCCTATTCATCCAATATATAATATTTGTTTATAAATTTTATCATTATTTTTACTACAAACTGTGTTTCTAATGTCAAAATTCTTCATTATACTAAATACAGTGACATCCGCTTCTTTACTATGATTACATTCATTGTTTGCAGGAAGGTTACCTTCTTCTATTTCTATCATATGATTCATTATTTTATCAAATTATACCTCTAATGTTATATTGGATTCCTAGTGATTTGTATGTATTGTAAAAATAATCAATCTTTGATTATTTTATGTTCATCAGTTGATTTAAAAATCCAACATTTTTTATTTTACCATCATGAATTTTATTTTTCTTATTTTTATAGTAAAATTTATTATGATTCGTGAAATAATAATTCCCACAATTTTTAAAACCCATTACTTCTTATCTTATTATTTTTCCTAAACCATGAGCTCCTCAGCTAGAACATTACTGATTATTAAAGGATATTTCTAGAAGGAGAACATTGAGTTTTTTATTTTTTTAATTAAAAAAAGGAAGATTCATGGTCCAAATTCAGTTGAGAATGAATTTATATAATATATAATAGGTAATTGATTTTTTTACTTTCTTCACATCATTTTTATATTGCATTCATATTCTCTTTCATTCTTTTCATCATATTGTCTTTCTATATTTGAAATTCAACTTTGAATTATCTAAATATCATGTTTTGAAGAGGATAATATACTAAAATATTCTATATAATCTTATCCATATTCCATTTAAATCATATCATTGAAATATTAATAGGATAGAAAAAAACACCAATAGTTTAATTTTTTTTCCTTCCATATTATATTTATCGAAAATAATTATATTTTCAAATTTATTTTTTATAAAAGGTTTATACATAGATTATGAAATGGAAACCTTGATGTTGACTTCTCTAATGTAGTGATATAAATATCTCTATAAATTAATAAATTGATTCATTCTCCTTTTATAGGAAATTATATAATCCATTCTCCATCATCATGATCATTGGTTAAATAATTTATTTTATTTGAAATTTGACCATGTGATAATTCAATGTTGTAGTTGATTTTTATTTTATGTGATTAAACCATTAGTTGACCTCTTCACTTAATTAAATGTTAAAAATTTGTAACCTCAATGCATCATCAAAAACATAAATTAATTTTAATCTGATAAATATATTAAGAGAATTCAGAATATGTGCTTTAGGATCCTCAATTGATAATGTTTTATATTTTCAGTTGTATTGTCTCATTTTGTTGAAATATTAATGAATTATAAAAATTAATGTGAGTATGTTTTATTTAGAAATATTTGTATATTATTCACTTATTGTGGGTCCTCAATAACCCAATAATGTCCTTCATTGTTCTTCTTGATGTTGTTCTGGATCATACAATGTATTACCCCTTTTCGTACTATATATTTCATTCATCATTTGATGATACATGCTAGAGTTTTATTCAATTTAAACATTGAAATAAAATATTTTTTTTATCCTCGAGGTTACCATGTTGATTTACCTGACATAATCTAGAAAAAATACATGAAATTATCATTAATCAAGTAAACCATGTAATATAGAATAATAATAAAATAGAACAAAATATGTAGACTAATTTTATAAAATTGATTAGATTTATTATATAATATTTTTTGAAAATTATTAATCACAAATATTTCTAAAATATATAACACCCCATGTATTTAAAATATATTTTTCTTTTAACTAATATAATTTCATTAGTATCATGAAATACACGAAACACTGAGTTTAAACAAATCATAGTTTTGTCATGCTTTGTGAACTTAATTTAAAATTTATTTTTTAAACAAGTATATTTTTTTAAATAAAAGATTACGTTCAGAAATCATAATATAAAAATTGTATTAGGTTTATTTTTTTGGTATTTTTCTATAAAGTCTAATGTTTTTAGAAATAGTGAAATATACAAAAAATTATTTAAAAATTTCATTTTTTGATTAAATAAATTTTAATGGTAAATTATATTTTGAATTGGGTTTTATATTAAAATAGTTCAATTTATTATAAATTATTCTAATTTTGGAATATATAATCATTTTAATATTTAATTTTAATATAAAAAAATTCAATGATTTTTGTATTTTCTCCTTAAAAACCATGTTTCCCATAACTTCTGTGTGATTAACATTAAATTAAAATTTTCATCATAGGTGTAGTGAATTTTTGTAAATGGATTCCATATTTGGAATAAAAAAATTATATTTTATACTAATTTCATCATAATCATTGACCAAAATGAATAGTGAAATTTGTAAAAAATTAATTACCGTAGTTGAATTTAAAATTGATATTCATAGTTGGTTAAACTAAGATGATTAGGGTTAAAAATAACCTACCAACATTTAAAACACACATTTTTTGCCCATATTTTTTCATTATCACTTCTAGGTTTGACAAGACACATTTTCAGGGCTTTTGGAATGATAAAAACGTATGTAAGATTGAATCATTTCAGAACATTACAAGTATACCACTCACCTCACTTATGAAAACTACCCAATATCCTCTCTTCTTAAAAATATTCTAACTAGTTGGTTATTCCATTGTCTCCCCAAATAATATTCCAAAATAAATATTCTCATACTATAATCCTTGGTTTGGTCACAAATCAATCCTTGTAAGTCTTTGGAGAAAACCTAAGGTGACCCTAAGAAGAGGTAATGTTCTTCAATGAGCGTTTTTATTTTATTTCATCCTCATCCTCCAATGGTTTATATTAAAAAATGATGATATATCAATCACTATATTTTCATAATAGTTATATTTTTATATATACATGGTTTAAAACCATTTCCAATACCATTTAATAGGCTACGATATAAGTATTCATGTGTACAATGATCTACTCCCAAATGAATTATGTCATTCGTTTTTTAATTTCCACATCTGACAGTTGGGTATGATGATGTATCTAAAGTGTTTATTAGATATTTATAACATAATTATACATCAAGAGGAATTAAATCATATATAATCTTTTATAACATTCCATTATTTTGAATATATGATAATGCCACTCATGTGTATGCTAGACTACTGCCTTACGAAAGGATGTTATTCATCTCTCACAAATTCTTTCCATGGAAAGATTCAAGGATAAATTTAATGATTATATTTGACATAAATGATATAATAATTATATTCATGTAATATTTATCATTCTTAAAAGATAATATATATCATTTTATTTCTTTTAATTTTCCTCAATGTAATATGATAACATCGTTCGAGTGTGTGGGGAGTATCGCCTTCACAAAATGATGTTACTATCTTTTCCTCACCAACCCAAATGAATGATACATATAAGTACATTTAATAACATAATATGGAATATATATTAAATTTAAATAATTTTTTAAATATAATATATTACTTACCTTCTTTCCATATTAATCATTGATAAATTGAAACATTACTCATTCGTATGTATGACCTGTCATCTCCATGATTGAAAAATACTTCATTTTTCAAAACAATAATTAATTATTGGTATTAAAAGTATAATTGATATATAAATATAATAATTAATTGATGACTATTATTGTTTAGATTATTTAATTATATAATATTTTAATGGAAAAGGATCCTTCATGATAAAACAAAGATGAGAAATCATGACAACTTGCACCCAAAATAATGAAAATCATGCATAGTTACAAAGAAATGTTGATAATATACTATAAAAGGATAATATATGATATTATAAGTATTTTAATAGTTCCATAATTAGATAATAACTTCTTTAAAAAAAATATACATATGTTTAATGAAAATTTTACAAAAAGGATGCATGTGGTAAGGTATTTATTCTAAATGTACATTCAATTGAGAATTTGTTTTGTATTATTAACCAATTCAAATTTATGTAATGTGTATAGTTTCCCATTTGGATTTCATATATTGTATCATTCATAATTCATGGTATTTTATTTGGAATTTCGAATCATTTCATCATATGGGATTTTACATTAAAAATACCAAGTGGAAAAAGTTATTGTACAATCTGACTTTCTTTTGTGATTGGTAACATTCCCATGATACAATCACTTTATTTTAATCATTTTTAAATAGTCATTAAATTTATCTTAAATACCCATATTCTTGTATAAAGGATAATATGTTTAACTAAACTATATACCATTTTGAAAATATGGTGTATAATTTGAATTTTATTAATTAACTATGGAAATATTGATAAAAATGAATCCTTTATTCAATTTGGATATTTGATGACAATGACATTTTTTTATTTTTTAAATTTATTAATTTATATATGACTAATTGTTTTGACATGCAGACATGGATGGGGTACAGTTATAGAAACCCCCCCGATGCATCATCATTTCTTATGAGACAAATAGTTTGTCCAATATTGAATGGGTTTTAAAATGTAGTTTTATTTGTGTGGAGGATAGAAATGAAAAGTAGAGGGTTTCATATTCTTTAGACATGATTTCCAATAATTAAGAATTTACATTAGTTATAATATATTTATCTTATTATCCATGCTATTTTCAAGATGATATTTCCTCTAGATGCATTTAATTTGAAATTTATGGAATAAATGTAATTTGTTTTCATTTATTTACCTTACTTAATTGATTATTCATTATATAGTCATGAGTGTAAAGTTATTTCAATAGGATTTTTGTTTAGTTATTTACCTTTTTTAATTTTTCTAATTGATTCCCGATATTTACCATTTTATTTAACTATTATTGATCATTTTAGATCACCCTAAATATATTTCATTCCCGAGGATGTGTCGACTAATACTTTGATTTGGTTTCCAGGATTCCATGAATTTGATTTATAGGTTGTATTTTGTGTTCCCAATGGAAAATGTGTATTATATTTTTATAGAATTCTGCAAAATAAAAAAGACAATCGTCCCTTTTGGATTTTACCCTTTGTATTTATACCAATGTAATAAAGGAGACACCAAATCAGTGCTACATGTGATGTGGATATTATAGTTGGTATCCGTGGAACTTCTGTATAAACCATGGGAACAACATTATGTAAAACATCAATTTGGGAAAATAATGGTACAAAATACTTTGAGGACAAGTATAGAGAACATCCAATTATTTTTTTGAGGAAGGTATTATGTGGTTATTCCTAGAAATACACCCCAGTTTTGATTATAAAAGTGGAAGTTGTTATAGAACATAGGTACCTATGGGTAGTAACTATTAAAATGGTCCATTGGGATATACCTAATCATCAAATAGTGCTTTAACACTAGCCTTACTATAAACCCGATTTTCCACTATTGAGGTATATGATTTTGAAAATTAATATTTTCCTAACAAACCATTTGGATTATTTTGAATATAATGATATCCCCAATGAGATTTTTTTATAAATATTTGATTAGAAGTATATAATTTTTTTTATTATATGTGTTACAACATATTTAGAATTATACATTATTATTTATAATTCATAACTATAGGATCTTATCCATTATATTCCAGTTCATAGAAATTGTTCATGGATAGAATAATTATCACAATACATGTACCCATTGTATAGGTTTCCAAACTAATGAAGCCAGTAAATCAATTATTGGAACTAAAAAATTAGGGCTACATTACTGAAGCTCAATTACATTATGAAAAATTACCTTACTCAAATAGTGAAACCCAATCTACAGTGGGACATTCCTATGATAGATCACTTTATGAAATATAATCTCCCATAATTTAGAGGCACTGATAATCCAATGGTACAAGATAAATGGGTTATTTCACTAACGAAGATTTTTATGGACCTAGGATACTGTGAAAAGTAAAAGGTTACACCTTCAGTGTATTTTCTCATTGGAGATTCTGATATATAGTGAGTTTTGATCCACAGTACTATAGATGAGGAAAAAATATAAGTCATGGAATTTAATTATTTTAAGGATAAATTCGTCAAAAAATATTTAACTCATTAGAAACATACTAAAATGAATAAAAATTTCTTATAGTGAATAAAAAAGGGATAATAAATTATTTTGAGGTTTGAAGCAACCATAACAATGATAAAAGGGTATTCTATGTATTACATACACAACACAGAGTGAATGGTTGACCATTTTTTTGATTGGAATGTTATCATTCATCAAATAGAACCTTCCTATCAAAAATTATCATAATTTTATGAAATTGTATTATGTTACATCGAAATAGAGAAGTAATTCTCAAGATATTACATTTTCAATTAAATCCTATAGAAAAAGAGGTCATCTGAACACTATGAAAAAAGGAATGAGTCAAAGAAGAATTAGGAAATTCCCTGATTTACACCCCATGAAAAGTATGTAAATAATCATAGGAGGTAATGATTGATGTTATTGGGAATTTATTATATGTGTGGAGAGAATGGTCACCATGAAAAATAATTCAATGGGAAGAATGGACAGATAACTATTCAGTGTTTTATATTTATGGATATGGGTCACTAAACAAAAAAATCCCTAAGAATCAATCTAATCTACACGACAAGAGTCCATGGGGTGAATTTCAATCTTATGAGATCACTCAAACTGAGGTTCATGTAACAAATGATGTGGTGGTAGGAAACGTTATCTAATATTTATTTATTGATAATGATAAATTTTATTCAATATCATCTTAATTTTTTATATCTACCCATTTTGTAATAAAATTTGATATTTTCCATTTAATTTATGATGTTTATTTTAATTAAAAAAATAATAGGGGATGTATCACATTAATGAAGATGTGTCATATATACCCACTAAAAACATACAAAAGCATTATTTTCTAACCCTATTATCATACCTATGGTTGAATTCTCTATAATCCTTTGTGTGGTATAGATTTGAAAATATGATAAAAAATTACTTGAAGGAGAAGGAAATTTTAATTTGTGGGGATGATAAAGAATTACATGTCCATAGATTAATTATTGTATCAAATTATTGAAATCTAGATCCACCAATATTAGCCCCACTAATGACATTCCTAGAGATGAAGAAAAAATAAAATCTTGGGCAGAGAAGGAAATATAAAAATTTATGATGTACATAATTTATATGAATACATGGAGTCATTTCTTAACAAGTTACCTGGATATCCCCCAGAGTGTCAATTGGAGTTTTCCATTTATTTCTTCCCTAATTCAAGCCCAATATCAGTATCCCCCTATAGAATTTATACAATGTAATTATTGTAGGTGATGAACCAACTAGAGGAATATTGTGAGAAGTTAATTATAGGCCCAATAGTCTGTTAATGGGAGCCCATAATCTCTAGTTTAATAAGATAGATACATCCATGAGCCTATGAATTTTTTATATGGAAATAAAATCTATTATGATAAAGAACAAGTATCATTTTCCTCATATTGATGAATTATTCGATCAAAATCATAGATCCAAGTATTTTTAAAAGACTTTTCATTATTATATGTATCCATATTTGGGAGTAAAAGAGAAAGAAATTATGAAGACATCATAATGAATGTTTTATGAACATTATGAGTTTCTAGTAATTCCATTTGGACTGACTAATGAACCCTATTTTTTATGCATATAATGAACATAGAATTCATTGAATATCATGATAAATTTGTTTTTCTATTAATTGATGATTTTTTTAGTGTATTTTAAAAGATATTAGTTCCTTAAAAATAATTTGAATACCATTCTTGATAATAACTTAAGGAAAGATATATATTGGAAATTTAGTAGTTGTGATTTATGGCTTCAAAGAATTATCTTTTTTCATTCATGTTCTCTCCACAGATGGAATATCACTTGACCCTTTAATAAAAAATGATGTCATAGTATTCAATAAATGCAAAAAACATAACAAAGTATCCAATTTCATTTTATTTGTAGGTTAATATAAGAAATTCAAATGAAAATTTTACGAATTGGGTAACCCAATAACCAATATTACACGTAAAGGTGTTATGTCTTATTTGAAAAAGGAATGTGAAGAATGGATTGATAAACTATAGAAGATATTGGTCAATGATTCGATTTTGACTCTATCATTTGGTGGTGATGTTTTTGTGATATATTTTAAGGCATAAAGGAAGGGAATTGGTTGTCTCATACTAAAAAAATGATAAAGTCATTTAATATTATTCATGTAAATTGATGTCTTGGGAACAGAACTACCCATCCCACCATCTTCAGTTAGATCCTATAATCTCTTGGTTGATGATATAGAGGCATTATCCGTACGATAAAAGATGTGAGATATAAATGGATTATAGAATCCTGAAAAAACATATTTAAAAAACATCTAAACATGAGACAAAGATGATGGGTCAGACTAATGAAGGACTATAATTTCATTATACACTACTTGATATGGAAAGAAAATAAATAAGAGGATGCATCAAGTATGAAAAACAATGGACATATACCCCAAATGAGGATTTATGGAGATCAAATAATCATATATCTTGTAAAAAAGGATATAGGAACTATTAAGGAAGGGGATACATCACTCTTCTATAAAATTATTTCTAAACCATCCTTATTAAAAAGATGAAAAGTTCTAAATATGATGATGAGGGCTTTCAAATGAAAACATAATTCTCTTAATGATGGGAAATTAGTATACCACATTTTTGAATAAGTCATTCTAAAAATGGGAAGGATATTATGTGATATAGATATTCTTAAGGGAAATTGTAATTTTTTGATGACACGATTATATAAAATTTAGATTACACCATGGTAAAACCACGATTTATAAGGTTATGAAGGAACATTTTTGGTGTGATAACATGATATAGGATATTGTTGATTATGTATTCAAATTTTTTGGTTTTTTAGTGGTTCCATTAAACATGTTTCCTAGTTTTAAGAATCACTATTTCCATGCGATTTCCATTGGATTTGTTCATGTAACCAGAAAATTTCAATAGTTCATTATCCAAAGAGGGCCTACATTCCAAAATTAGGCATTTTTATGTTTTGAACTTTTCAATACTTAATAACGTGCATTGGTCGAGAGGATGGGAGGTTGGACTCATCATACCCTTTTGGGGTGAGTTATTGTCTAATTTGGGGACTCTCTTTGTAAAATTAAAGTATTTTTATGAATCCTTATTAATTCACCAAGTATATCACAAGATCGCTTGGAATTTATAATCACTTATTAACATGTGTACAATTATAGAATCATCAGTATGCATTCAAGGTTCTTCATTAATGGAAATTTCTTGATTTATTCGTGGTTTTCCATCAGTGGTATAATTTTATATTATAATTAAGGATTCCTTTAAAGATCATTGTGATGATACTGGATTTTAAGCCACTCAGTGGGAAACTATGGAATTTTACTTTCTTCTATGGAGAAAAATTTATTAGTTTGATTTTGGGATTGTGCCCATAAGAATGGGTACCTACGTATCCTTGTTAAAGGAATCAAGACCCTCATAGTTTGGTGCCACTGAATGGAATACATCATACCTTTAAAGGTCACGTGATGAGGACCTCTAATTGAAATGTTCTTAGTAAAAACTAAGCATGGGTCTTATACTGAGGCAACCCCAATAACATGGAAAGGATATAGATTTCCATGTAGGATCTGACATTATTGGGAACATGGCTCGAGTAGAACAGGGTTGATTTGAAGTGTTGGGTTTGAACCTCAAGGAGGCTTCCTACGTATCCCATATTAATGGGATTCTAATCCCACGTAGTTCGATAAATCTAATAGGATAGTATGGTCCTCTGAGAGAGATAAGTTTGGGATTACATCCTGAAATTGATTACTTAATGAATATGGGGTTTTAATTTGGGGATTATTATTGAGTAGGATCTCCAAATTTGTGTAATTTAGGGATGGATTCCAGAGGAGAATATCCAGTGAGCTCAGTCCCTGAAAGGGCTTCCAAGATATCCTAGTTTGAACTAGAATCAGAGTTCTCGTAGTTTCTTCCACTGGTTGATTGTTCTCATGTTGTAACCATCACATATCTCTAATCCCACGTGAGTAATGCTCGGTTTCAGAAACAATAGGATGTGAAAGATTCAATATTGACACTCCACACTTTTCCTTATCTTCTAATGGAAGAGGGTGCGTCAACTATGGAAGAGGGAGAGGCGATGAGATTTTCCCTTTATTCTATTTATGTTGGACAGGGGTCTAATGTATGGAGGAAGGGGTCAAGGTGAGGGTATTATAACAGGATGTCTACCCTATAATTGATCTTGGTATGGGTGAGAGACTTCTCTTATGATTGTGCTGAAAAGTAAGTGTGAATTTTACCTTTCCATACCACAGAACTAAGTTTCCGTGTCATCTCTTCACAAAGGGATATGTCAAAAACCAAACCTTCTCCAAACAGGGAGCTTCCCAACACAGTTCATGGGAGAAAGTTCCATGTGACTATGGATATGCAAACCCACAAACATCCCATGAATCCTAACCCCATTGTGAATCAAATGTGGTAAACCTATGAATGTGGAAATCAAAACCCAAATAAGAGATAAGTTGATGTGCCTTTTCCAATGGTTTCACAAGTCAGGAGGTTTTGGTGGAGGATTCAACATAGTCCCTTTCAGATAAGGGAACCAAGGAATGAGATACCCTTCCATGAATGGATAAAAAAGGGTACATGAGTTGGTCACATATGTCCCTCACACAAGTCTCCCGTATAGGTACCCAGCATTGATGTACCACACAAGTAAACTGTGCATGTATTCCGTGCAGATCTAGTGCACTGGTATGCCACACAGGTCTAAATGATGACTGGGGAAAATGGTTGACATAGGAAAACCAAACTTACGAAGAATTAGTCAAAATAAGTTTCAAAACATGCTTATCCCATTAAATTATCTCTTCTATATTGTTTTAGAGAAATACCTAAGACAATATGAAGGATTTAAGCAAAAGAACTACGCAATGGGAGTTTTATAAAGTCTTTTAACTTTTTTCAATCTACAAATCGGGAACCCAAGGGCTCTATTTATAGGAACTAATGAGTCATGTGCGAAGAGATGTTGGTCCTGTAGGTACTTCGTGCAGCTCCGCCATGTAGGTTCTCCACGTAAGATTACAAAACATCTTCTGGCATGGAGATCTTCTGTGTAGGTTAGCCACATAGGTAGGCTGCATAGATTCATTGTGTATGCCTGGGAAACAACTCCCCTGCGATGCTCTTTGGGAGTTTTGTTGATTTTATGTTGTACTCTTTGAACCTTGCTTTTAGATCTGAAATATCTGGAGTTATTCATAATCTTTTTGGTTACTTTCTGAAGTACTGTAAAAAAAATCCCCTCCTCAGGATTGGATCCAAAAAATTCAAAGAGGTTCGAGTCCTAAGGAGAAGTGTTTGGGAAACATGATTATGGATTAATTTCTAAACAACACAGGTTTTCTGCACTGTTTCTTCATGGAGGTACGATGGGGAGATGTTATGCATAGTACATATGTGTAAGGCTTCAGTTTAGTATAAATAGGTCTCAACATTCGCGATTTCTTCACTTGTGCTTCCTAAAAAAAAGTGTGGCTCTCGTTGCGTAGCTCATTCTCTAAACTGCATCGTGTTGTGGTCTCGCATAATTTCATTGAAATTTCTTCAAGGTAAAATTATTTACCAGATGGGGCTATGCCAAAGGACTTCACTGGTGGAGTTGCACTAGGATCCTTGGTGAAGGACCTATGTGATGGACGTCATTGAAGGACCAACACGGCAGGCCCTGTCGAAGGACCTACATGAAAAGTGTCCACTGCCAAAAAAAATTATTTCCTCTTTAAAATTCTGACCTGGAATTTTGGTAATTCCATTTTAGGAAATAATGAATCATTTGATAACTCATACTGAAGAATCTATGGCTCACCAAAATGAAATAATGAAGGAATTCATACCAGAATAATATGACATTATTGAAAGTAATCTTCCACGGTCGTGGAAATGTTTAATTACATTCCAGCATGATTATCCACAATGGATTTTCTTACCCTAGTTTGAGCATGGGATTTTGCAAGACACCCATGTTCCATCTGTTAATAATTATTTTCCAATGAGTTGGTTATCTATAATACACCAACTTTAACTACATGAATATTAGTGCAATGGGGGTTCCATTGGAAGAAGGAAAAATTCCAATTAGTTGCATTCATTATCATAGTGGTTTTACTCCCAATATGAAGGGTCATGTTTCAGATCCAAGACCACTTGCTAGGATTCCACTTTTCAAGATTCTCAAACAGATCAATCTAATGGTTGGTAGGAATATTGGGTTCTTCATTCTGGAGGAGGTTTCAAACCCGAGTGGATGTGGGCATTCTGGGCACATCGGACTTGTGCAGAATTCGGAGAAGAGTTATCCGATGTTCATACATACAAAGCTATCTGGATGTGGAAGACTTATATTTATAAATATGATTTCATTCATGAATTATAGAGACGATGGAATCCAAAATACAAATTCCTTTCATTTGATAAACATGGAAATTGGTATTAGTCTCTGGGATATTTACCAAGTAGCTGGAATTCCCATTCTTGGGGAAATGTATAATGAATTCATCCCACCTACTACAAAATGTAGTGATGTTACTAAAACACCACTGCTGGCTGATGAATTATTTAAGACAATAATAATTTACCCATGGAAAAGAAATATATTTAGGCTAGAGTGTGGATAGAAGCCTTCTTAGATCCAAAAACAGAGAAAGGTCCAACCTATGGACATGCTACCATTTTTCCTCCCCAAGATAACCAAGGCAGTTTGGGAACATACTGGCCTACAATTGAAATATGCAATTATGAGCACTGGGGATATAAATTTAAACCCAATATATATGAAAATGTATGCTTGTATTCCATCCTTGCTATGTTTCAAAGAGTTTATTTTCTTCCAGTCCGTGAATCCAGAGGTTGTATAGAATAAGGGACCTTTATCAGTGCATCTAAATTAGAAAAAGGGAAGTATATTGGGCTAGAAACCCATGTATTAGTAAGCATTTACCATCTCATGCAACATTCATACAATGGGAAGGCTCCATTTATAATTTCAGGGCCATTCCAAGTGTAGTGGGGATGGATTGCAACACATTTTTCATCATAGTAAGTGTTGCATTCAGTCAGAGTTCCCAATGGTCGGTTCAGTCCATTTTTACAGAATGTTTCTAGTATTCAGCCTCCGTACATAAGACCTGACGTGTTACTGAAGGCATTGAATTTCTAAGGAGAATTCAACTTTTTCCTCTTGGTAACCCACCAACTAGAACATTTATTGATGACGGTAAAGAAAAGAATTAAGAGATGAGATATTATATGATGGCATTTAGGGATGGCATATTACCATCCAAGATTTATGGTGAAATTATCTGCGGGGCTTATGTCCCCTATTGGTTTGCTCATTAGTTTAGATGTATTCAACAATCAAACACTTTTTGACCCACATTAGTCAGACATGAGAATCACTCAATGGTAGTACAAAACTTATGGATTCTAAAACCTTTAGATGTAACCAAATTGCCTATTACATTACCTCCATCAGATGCATTGGTCGATTGGAAGGTGGGTTTGCCAAATAGTGGGTTTCTTCATATCCTGAAGGGGTTTGACAAAAGTAATATATCAATTTGTGGCTACAATGACTATTTCACGTGGAATTTGTAATAAGAAGACTAATGTCAGAGATGTTATAGGAGTTTTAGAGCCCTCAAAACGTCTTCGCGGGAGGTATACCAAGAAGGCCAAGGCTAGAGAGGCAATACCTCCAACACTAAGGTGATCTAGTTGCTGCCATCAAAAAGATATTCCTATCACATCTATTGAATATTATAAATAAGGGAGACCTAAAGAAGTTCTCCAATCAGAAGGTGTTGAATCTCCTCCATAGTCAAACATACAA
This sequence comes from Viscum album, assembly GCA_963277665.1. Classification (NCBI taxonomy): domain Eukaryota; kingdom Viridiplantae; phylum Streptophyta; class Magnoliopsida; order Santalales; family Viscaceae; genus Viscum; species Viscum album. Next base: position 1,264,628,344 of record OY728129.1, on the reverse strand, counting down.
TGATTGTATTATGTTTGACCTTCAGCATGTAATTATTGGGAGGGTGTAACTTGTTACCTTAGGGATACTTATGCATTCCTCCAACATTGAATTCAAATACTAGATATTGGTGATATCAAGGAACCTTCCAATTTTAATCTAGATAATAACCTGGCTTAAGTACATAAGTATATTAAAGAGCTAGAGGCTTTCATATATGAAACTGATGAACAAATACCAGTCTCTAATATGATGGACTAAAGAGTTCATGAATGGGTAATAATCGACTCTAAGGAGAAGTGGGATATTTATGTTAATACTGATAATTTATTTCCCTTATCTTTTAGTCTCAACTCTTCTAAACCATTTCTCATCATTTATCTTGATGAAAATGTACTTGTGCAACTTTAATATAGAGAAGGAAGCTCCAGACCAATTATCTAATCAATTATGTATGGTCCTACAGGCTCTCCTATTGATGCAAAAAATGATACTCCCCTGTCACTAGAACTTTCTCCAAGAGAAATAATTATGATAGGGGTAATGGCGATGGATAATCCTCAACTATTACCTCATGATTCTTCTGCTATGTGGAGTGTTTCAATCTCTCCCCAACCTTTTGAACAGAAACGCAAGACAATAATGATATTGATCCGGACTGTTCACTGAAGGAGAAAGTTTTTATACTGTCTTTATGGCATAAAACATTGCTCAATATACTCTGGAAACCATGACTTATCCTCTTGTAGGATCTATGTCCATCTCCTCTCCTAAAGGGTTAAGAACTGATTCTTCATGATGAGAGAATGAAAATTTAGGTGAAACCGAGGTCCATATCGACTAATATTCAATTTTATTAGATAAATCATCAAAAAATCTGCTATACATGCTCCTGGATCTACTGAGAGATAGGAAATCCATGGTATGACTAAATATATTCCTGAGTTTCTTTTGTCAAAGGATAATGAAATAATCAAAACTGATATTCCAATTGCATCAAAAGAAATGAATGGTGATCTAGGGAAATCTAAGACAAATCATGATGTTGACTCAAACCTGGAAAGACCGGATGCAGGCATACCAATTGAAGAGATAATGGAACAAAATGATAGCAGATCCAATTTGGGAATCAACTAGAATTTGTTGCATACCTTAAATGGTGAGGATGATGTAAAATTTTAGGCTGTATACACTAAAATAATGGACACCCTTGATCTAAAAATTGATATTCCAGACTTCATCAAGGAGATTGGTGATTTTCATTTGGAATTTCAAGGGCTTAAGTCCCTATTTTGCATTTTCCATTCATAATTTGTTCATTAACTTGATTTTTTAAATCAATGTTCACCTTATGCAGCTTTATCTGCTCAAAATGTTGCAAAGGCTCTTCAAGAACGTGGTATTCAACTTTATCCTTCTATTGAAGCTGGAAAAATACCTAAATAGGATCCTTCATCAAGATATTCTCCTAAGCCTTCAAATATTATGACTGAACAAATTCAAGGAAATTCCCCTTCTCAAGAATAATCTACTCAGAACACCTAAGATGAGAATACAGGAGATGAATCCAATCGAGTAGCTAACTTATTACTAGGTAAATATAATCAGCTATCTAAATCATATTTTTTCCTCCATTTGATATTGACAATGACCTTGATTTATCATTTAGGGTTATCATCTCCTATATTAGTAGGTGAAACTTCTACTATCCCAAAAGAAGTAGAACAAGGAAGCTCTTTAAGCGACCTCTTTCCAGAGAATAGATTACCTCACAGTAGTGACTAGGATTCATACATAGATATGAAATATGGTCTTGGTATGGCATTTAAGAAGACATGGAAACATATTTGGAGCATAATTACTAAAAATACTTTAGACGAATTTTATCCTATTTTTCAAAACTCGTAGAATTATTCTACGTATTGGGATTCAGTGGATTTAACTATCTTCTTGTCTATGATTCCATGAAAGATACTATTCATCGACGGGAGTAGGTGCCTAAACTATGACAATAATTTTATGAGGCTAAATGAATCATCAATAGTGAGGGATTTCAAGCTGCAGTAGTTGAGGCGGAGACAAATCATAACAATAAATTACTGGATACTTTCCAACAAATCAATGAAACAATGAAGGAGTTGTTATCTCTTCAACAACAACTTTATGTTGTTTATAACAAGCTTGAGCAGTTGAATGAGAAATTAGGAGAAACCCAATTAGAGGGGATAACTTCCATTTCAAATACTAAGGACAAATTCTTCATGCAGAAGAGGTTGGGGTTTCACAACTGTCTCAACTTCAACAAGCAGCTGATATGGATTATGAAGTGGTCGAACATGTGAAATGTCATGTTGAGAGTTTATTCTAAAAAATGATAGAGATGCTTCATTTCGTGGATGTCACATTATTTTCAGATGAATGAATGAAATTTTTTTTCATTCATATAAATCATAATTATTGTCTTCTCATGATTTCAATATGAAAACTAAATGACAATAATGATTCCTTTGTGTTAAAAAACATTATTACAATCATAAGAATGAAGTGTTCAAAAATATTCTTATTAATACAAGGTACCCAATAAGCATAATTTGACTGTTACTAGGTTCATATGGATAACCCTAAAAAAATGTGTCTTTTGAATATTATTGCTCCATATTACCTAATTCATACAAAAGTGTATGTTTAGTGAGGTGGGACTTAACTTTTGTTCAGAGTCTCCTTAGTGGGTTCTCAATATGGTGAGTATCATGTCTCTTGTTGTTGGTAGTTTAGTGTCATGCATGTTGGACTATAAAGGGCTAATATTTAGGATCTCAATAGCTTTGACCGTGAACATGGAATTAGAACCCAAAAAAAACTTTATGGATAATAATTGCTTTAATTTTCTTTAAATATTTCCAAGAGTAATCTAGAGCCATGATTTTTATGGTCACCAAATTTAAAACCTATATCAAAATAAGGGGTGTATTTTTCATGAACGAAGTTACCATTATTTTAAAAGACCATTATGGGGGTTTTATTATGTAGGTCCAACTGGGGAATATGCTGCATAGCCAAATTTTGGAATCTTTTGACTGAAAGGCCTATAATGTAGGCAACTTATACAAAGCTGCCTAAGGGCACATGCTTCATATTCAAGTAAAAGAATTACTTAGGAATTTAACGTTTTTCTGTTGAAAGATAGGTGAAATAAGATTTGGGTGACCTAAGACCACAATGGGTGGGTTTTCCATAGAAATGGTTTTTATGAATTAAAGAGTTATTTTATACTAACATATGACATGAATAGGAAATCCATTTCTATACAATTTTGGTGTATGAGAAATGGATAATTTTTTTTAGAAAATGTGAGATTTCGGATATCATAATGTGCAGTTGTAATTCATGAAATAAGGGCATTGGTGTTTTGGAGTATTGGATCATGTAGTGAGGACATTGGTACTATGTAGTTTTATGTCATGCAGTATAGACATTGGTACTGTGCAGTTTTAAGTCATGTAGTAAGGACATTGGTACTCTGTAGTTTAAAATCATGCAGGGAGGATATTTTTTGGCTTTATTTTATGGTCATTATCTCAGACAAAATTTATTTGAAAACTCTCACAATTTCATGATAATTTGTTTGAAAATATACATTTATATAAAGGTTTAGTAAGGAAAACTATAAAATGTGATTTAGGAATTTCTGGAACCGTGGAATGATATGGGAAAATGGAAAAAATCATTAGAGGAAGTTTTTTCTAAGATTGAAGTTACCATTACTTGACAGAACCTTTATTGGGGCTATATTATGCAGGGCCAACTAAGTAATTTTCTGCGTAGAAAAATAGTGTCATCTTTTGACTGACATGATGGTTATGTAGGCAACTTATGCATGGCCTCCTAAGGGTGAGTGCAACATATTCAGGCAAAAGAGTTCTCATAATTTTGACATTCTATTGCTAACAGTTGAAGAATGTTAATGGAGTTTCAGATTTTCCAATGCATATAGTTTGGTTTATGGAGAAAGGATCCTGAATATGGAAAGGTTATTTCTATTCAAGATATCCAAAGAATTGTTGTAATAGGGCTTTTATGAAGGACTGACCCAAACATAAAAGATATGGTATCTTTAGTTTTAGGTCTACAACTAGGACTAGAAATGAAAACAATATATAACATATGGCCAAGTGATTTCAAGGTTATTTTATAGTGCATCGAACACATAGTGAGGGAAATGTGTAAACCATGGTCTGGACGACTTTCTGATTGTGATAAAGATAATGGGACTAGTGTACGTGAATGACTATTTTTAAATAATGATTCTTGTATAATGTTATAAATGATTAAAGGGGACAAAGATACTATAACCCAGAACAAAGTTACCATCATTTGACAAACCCGTTATGGGGGTTTTATTATGCAGTTCCAAATAGGGCATATGTTGCATAGCCAAATAGTGGCACCCTTTGACTGACAGGCCTATTATGTAAGAAACTAATGCTAGCCCGCCTAGGGGTACGTGCAACATAGTTATGCAAAAGAGCTCTATGATATTGGAATCCTTGTCACCAGAAACCATAAGAAAGATTACGAAAATATGTAAATATTCAAGATTATGATTGTGAAAAATGGATGGGGTTATGCCCAATGCATATGAGAAATATTTGAACCAAAACTGGCCATGAGTTTTATGTCCATTACATAGAACTGACTCCATTGTTAAATGGATTCTTTCATTGTTCCCATTAAATTAATATGGTGATGTGTAGTTTTAATTCATGTTGTGAGGGAAGTTTCACACCCTTAAGGAATTTAAACACCTTACTTATACAATGAAACATTATTCTCAATTCCAATTCTCACTTGAGCTATGCTCGGTGTGATAAACAAAGAGTAGTAAGGGTCTCTTTTATAATACAATGGTGAAACAGATAAGGAATGAGGTGTTAGATTTCTATGCAGTTTAACATCGTGTGGTAATTAAACAGTTGAACCGATGTGAAAGGAAAAGACATATTGTAATTATGTTAAGGGATACCACCCATGCATCACTATATATCTTGCTAGTGGATGGATCAAGTCATACATAACTCTTAATACATTTCGTATGCGGATTTTATTCTTATACAAAAAATAAAGGGGGTTTTTTTTATCGCGGATGGGCCCAGGATTGGAGATATAGGCGTCTCTACGTATCTCAAGATAGATGAGAATCAAGACATACTTAGTTCATTAAAGAACAATTCGTCATTCTAATTGAGTTTGACATGAGGAATGAGGGATTTTGATACATTCTGAGAGAATGATAAATCTTAAGACATAAAATGTTATATAGACCAAATCATATATCATAAGGAAACAATTTGTGTAGATCTGATTTATATATAGGAGGAGAAAAGAAAATAAGAAGATTTTGTGATTATGGCTGGGCCCGAAATTGGAGATTTCAAGCGTCTCGGCGTATCTCATTGAAACTGAGAATCAAGTAGTACATAGTTCTTTAATCATGGTCTCTTTGAATATCAGACTCCGACATAGGAAAGAGAGGTACTCATGTACATCTATAGATTAGTGATGATTTTAATGACAATTTCTTATGGATGATTCTAATTTCTTATAGAGAAAATGTTATTTGTACAAATGATGCCATGTAGTTTAACATCACGTGACAAGGATGAAGATGCTACGTACTATAACATCATGCATCATGGACCCTTATGGTTGTTATGATGTTTAATGTCTTACAACTAGTATATGGGCACTGTGTAGTTTTAAGTCCTGTTGTGAAGACATTGTACTGTGTAGTTTAAAGTCTTTCAATGAGGATGAATAATTCAAAACTACACAAAGTATTTCTTAAAAAATCTCACATTGGTTAGAGTTATAATGAGCTCTCTATATATTGAGTATAAGGCATATGCATTGTTTGAATCGACCTTATATATAGAATAAGTTCCTTTCCACATTTCTTCATGTTTTGGAGGTTTCGTTCCTGGTATCATTAGTGTCCTAAGGACCACTACCAATTCTCCTTGAAGGAATGAACAAAGGTGAACATTATTATTAAAATATTGTGCTATTCTATTTTGATAGATTTTTAAATGATGTAATGTATGTAAACATTTCATGTCTAATATTCCCAACTCATTGAACCGTATCTGTGATCCTTCATCTGTAGAAAACTGATCATAAATTACAACTCTAAGTGAAGGAAATAGTATTTCAATTGGACAAAATGCTTTGGTTCCATATAACGATGAATGTGAAGTTTCTTGGATAGCAGTACATGTATTTGTCTAATAATCCCACAAAGCATTCAAATGTTTATCAGGTCATGATTTCTTATCTTTATCCACTATCTTCGGTAATATGTTTGATAATGTCTTATTGAAGGCCCCTATCTATCAATTGGCCAATACATGATAGTGATATGAATGGTAGGATTTGATATTATATTCCTGATATACCTTTTTTATCTCATAAGAACAAAAATTGGTGCCATTTTCTATCAAAATAGTTTGAGGGACACCAAATCTGGTGATGATATTAGTTTTGAAAAAAACTAACAATGTGTATGGCTCCAAATTCCTCGAGAGGTATTTCCTCAACCCATTTAGAGAAGAAGTCAGTAGTAGTGAGAATATAATTGAACTTCTTAGCTATGGCCAAAGGATAAGGCCCTACTAAATCTATTCCCCATGTGGCAAGTCGCTAGGAGTATTTAGCTGTATGTTGGAAATCTAGGGTTTGATGAATGAAGTTAGTAAATACTTGACAGAGATTAAATTTTTTAGTGAAATCTGTACAGTCATGTATCATTGAAGTCCAAAAGTACCCAAGCCTTCAGATATGATTAGAGAGTATGTTCCTATATGGATGGGCCCCACAAGTTATTGAATTTACTTATTTCATGACTAATGCAGTCTCTTCTCCATCAATACATCTAAATAGAATTCCATCAAATCCTCGCTTGTAAAGGATCTTTTGGTGGTTTGGATTATCATAATGTGTATAATTGGCTGCTCATCACTAGATCTATTCCCTCTCACCCCAATATTGTGGAAGTTCTCCATTTTGATGATATCCCATGATGGATTTTCTCCATCACTTAGTATGACCGTATGATTCAGAAATATGGAAAATTTCATTACCTCTATTATGGTTTGAACAAAATGTGAGACCACCCGAAAATGGGTTATGATGATAATTGTTTCATCATGATTTGGATCTTCCTAGGCTGCAACTATATTAGCCAGTGCATTATCACGAGAATTTTTTGATCGATGTACATAGGACAATGTCAGCTCTGAGAGAAATTAAGCAATTAACTCTCTGATGTAATCACACAATTGTATTAACTCTTCTTTTATGATATATTTTATTCCATTGATTTGTTTTATAACCTATTCTGAATCATGTTTCACCTTTAAATGATCAATTTTATCATGAGGTTCCAATTCCAAACTTTTGATGAGAGATTGATACACTTCTTCATTATTGGTACCACCTTTCAATAAGAGGAATGAATAGGTAAATACTGTCTTTTCATTGGAATTAAGGAAAATTATTAATCTAACCATGTTGAGTTTAGGGTTTTCCAGTATCTTACATGTTGGACTTATAAATGCACCATCAAAATACATTTCCCATGTTGGGAATTATCTTGAATAGAAAATACATGTTCGTCAGTATGTTTAGTATAAAATGATGTATTTTCTGTAGATGGATGCTTAACAAGGAAATATCCCAGAGCATGGACTTTTATTACCTTTTGAGGCCCAAACTAGATATCAAACTATTGAAAAATAACCACCCACCCTACCAGATGTCCCGTAAGCATAGGATGGCTGAGGATAAATTTGAGTGGGTTATTACGAGACACCGATTGGACATCATGATGTTGCAAGGAGTGCCTTAGTTTTTGAACATCAAAGACTAATGACATGCATCACTTCTCAATAATTGAATATAGAGTTTCCACATCAAAGAAAGTTCAATTGTGATAGTAAAGGATGTATTCATTCCCAACATCATTATTTTGGGCGAGGAAGGAACCTAGTGATTGTCTAAAGCTATCACATAAACAATAAGTGGAATTCCTTCCATAGGTGGAATCAATATTGGTGGACTCAGTAAATATTTCTTGATTGTATTAAATTATTCTTGGTAATCTTCATTCCATTGGTATGTGACCCCCTTCTTCATTAATCTGGTGAATGTTAAGCAGTTGCCTTCCAAATTAGCGATAAAGTTTTGAATATAGGCCATGTGTCCTTTGAATCCTCTCACTTACATAAAATTTTAAAGAGGTGACATACCAATGATTTATTTTTCTTTCTTAGGATCAACTTCGATACCACGATGGTGTACAAAAAGGCCAAGGAATTTTCTTTAGGGTACCCCGAAAGAACATTTGAAGGGGTTCATCTTCAAACTATATTGCCGATGTTTATTTTATATGGGTTCCAAATCATCCAAGTGATTGGAACATTATCTAGATTTTAATACCAAATCATCCACATAACATTCAACAAATTTCCCTTATATGGTTTTTAAGATATAGTGCATGGGATGTTGGTACGTTTCACCTAAATTTTTTATGGAAAAGGGAATTACCCGATAGAAAAACACACATTGAGGGGATCTAAAGGCTATAGATTCTTCATCCTCTAGGGCCATACAGATTTGATTATAGCCAGATTATCAATCCAGGAGGGAAATAGCTTCATATCCATCTATAACATCAATTAGATGTTATGTAATCGGGATTGTAAAATCATCTTTATAACAATGCCAGTTAAGATCTTTGAAATCAATGCAGACACTAATTTGACCATTTTTCATTTTCACTAGGAAAATATTGGCCGTCCATTTAAGATTATGAACTTCCCTGGAAAATATTGGTTTTATAAGCTTATCTACTTCAGCTTCTATTTTAGAGCCATGAGTTGGGTGTGTTCTCCATGCTGCTTGCTTGAATCCACAATGTTCTTCTAGAAAAACCTAAAGATGGGTTGATACATCATGATTAAGACATGGCATTTATGTATAATTCAAAAAACAATATAGCTCTATGTTTCATTATAAAGGATGTATTCACCTCATTCTCTTCATAGGTCATGGACGCACTAATTATAGTGGGGGCATAGATCTTCTTCTATACGAAGATTTATTTCTCTGAGTTCATCCATAGTGGTAGAGACACCTTCTTCAAATGCGGGAGGAGAATCCATGAGATCTTATTCTTATTCTTCATTATGTGTAACCAGTTTTTTCCCAATTTCATATTAGATGACGAGGCAATACATTTAGTGTTATCGAAGAAATTAGTATTTGAACATCACAATGAAAAGGCCACCATATCTGCCCTATTGATGATGAAGGGTCTTTCAGTGGTAATATAGAGGTATTGATGGATTGAGAATCAACATATTTTTCTTCCCCTAGCTTTGAAACAATTAATTCTACTATTATTTACAAAGTAGAGGCTGGTTGTAGTTCATCAGATGAGATTAAAACATCTCTATTTATGCTTCCATCATTTCTTTGTGTATCAATAATTTCTCCCATGTTATCTGGATCAGTTGCTACAATTCACATTATGGATGTTACTGGAAAAGTCTTAAGATTTGGTTTTACACTTTCAGTTTTATTGATGGGTAAGACATAATATATACTCATGGGCTTTGTTCCTCTTGTGTGATAATACTCTACCTGGATGTATTGAGATTCACATGTTTTGAATGGAACCTTGTCACCATACAATGTTCTGATTTGACTATTGAAAGAGTATTTCAGACATTGGTGGTATGATGAATGTATGGTTGCATGTTGATGCAACCAAGGCCTTCTAAGAAGAATATTGAATGATATGTCTTGAAAAAAAACAATGAAATCATAATTAAACACAAGATCTCTAAAATAAGTTTGAGTGTAATTTCACCAAATGTTACTTGTTCGTTCTTATCATATCCTTGAAACATTAATGTGGAAGGAGAAAAATCATATTCAGTCAGGCCCAATCGGTGATGTGTACGAATGGGAATGAGGATGACCTCAGATCCATTATCAATTAAGACTCATCGGGTTTCTACATCATTGACCATACTAGACCAATACAAAGGTTTGATATGTCTGTGTAGAACACAATCTTCATCTTCATACAAAAGGATATGACAACATGACATTCTGATTGAACATTCTCTATATGGTAATCCTCAGCAGCAACATCTTCATTTTCAAATTCTTTGGTACTTAACAAAGCCTCAATGAGTGCTTCTAAAATATCATTTGACAAATTCAAGGCACCCAAAATAAATAACATAACTGGTATTTGGGCCAATTTATTCATGACATCATACGTTTGATCCAAAGGTCTACGTTTACCATCATGGAGATGCGGTTTTGCGGGTGATTTGGAAGTTGGTGTTTTTGATGAAGATATACTTTTTCTTAGAGAAGAAGGTGGAAATATTGCTGGCATTGGTAAATTAGACTGACTATGTCTATTAATTTTCTCAGAAGAAGATGGTGTCTCTTCTAATTGGTCCTCCAAAATAATTGTGTCAGAACATTAGTTTCCTTTCATTGAAGAAACTCATTGTTCATGTCGAGCCTGCTGAAGGGATCTTCCACGCGTTTTGGCTGTATATATGGTTCGTGCAGGAGTAGAATTAAAATGGTTGTTTCTGGAATTCCATTTTATTCCTTGGTATCCTTTAACTTGTTCCCATCCTCATGTTTCACAATTAGGTATAAGGAATTTTGGCTCACTACAATCAGAATCACCTTTGGCATAATGATCAGTTAAATGGAGAACATTAATAGAATCAATGATCAATTCTTCATCTAATAATTATTTCTCAAGAAAGGTTAATTATCGTTGTATTGTTTAGCATGGCAGTGCCCGTGCTTTTGAAACAGATGGCATAAAATATGCCGGGGTCAAGGATAATTTTGGCCTTGACACGAGTTCGTGTTCTTCTGACTGCTCTTTGTCCTCTTGATCACCTTTCTTCTTTGAGGAATGACCTTTTGATGGGGATGGTTTTGTTGTGGCCGATGTGGAAGAAGAAACAATTGGATTTTTCAATTGTGTTTGTAAAATGGCATGAGTCTGGTTAATCATTTTCTAGATCATGCAATCATCATTTTTTTGCATGCTTTTAATTTTTGACCTCTTTTCATTGTTCTTCTTCATCTGGACTGGTAGTAGCAACAAATACTACTTGATCTAATGAACTTTTCAATTTCATTTCTCTAGATTATACCATATTTTGAAAACGGAGTTTGAAAACAAAGAAACCTTGAATGGAGTGTCCTAATATCTAATGAAAGGAACAATAATTCAAGCGATCTTCGCCTCCATCCTTATTTGTATTCTTCGTCCTTGGAAACCAGACCAAATTGTTTTCTAAGTCTGAGATAATGTATCCAGTAACTTTCTCATTCATGAAAGAATAATAATTATTATTTATTTCCTCAAGTTGTTTCTTCCATTGATCTCTCTGATCATCTGGACAAGGCAGTCATTACTGTTGATTCTTAGGAAGCGGTGCCCTACGTGATGATGAAGGTTTTGAAGAAGATGTAGGTACAGGTTCCTGCTTGAGGGAGACTCTAGAATCTTCTCTTTTTCTTATCCTCCTCCCCAGAGCTGATGGAGTTACATATGTTTTATCCTTTGTTTCTGTAGTAGAGTATTCTATCTGCAAAGTGATTGAAGTAAGGTCTCAAAACCCTCATGTGTAATTCACTGGGATCAATGGTGTGCGTAATTCATCATGCACAATTTCCAAACAAATTGGTATTATCACTTCTTGACGGAGTTCTAGACATAAGGAATATATAAATCCTTCCCATCGTTCAATGAAATCTAAAACTCTTTCATTCTCCCTTTGTTTACGATTTTTAAGATAAAAAAAATGTAATCTTTGGTAATGATGAGCTAAATTGAAGAAGAAATATCTGGCGGAGATCTTCCCATCCAGTAATTGATCTAGATTTCAAACTTGTATACTAGACAAAAGATAGTCCTTATAATGACAGACCAAAACACCTTAGTTTAACTGCCACTTGTTTTTGAGAATTTTCCATCATAGGATCACAACGAGAAACAAAATGTGTTATGTGATGTTTCGGATCTCATGAACAATTAAAATTTGGGAATGTGGTATTCATAAAAATTGGTGGGGTAAGAATTACATCCACCCATTCCAAGTAATCTCTCTTTTTCAGCTGAAATGGTGCACGGCGTTCCTCCATAGCTTCAAATTGAGTTGTTAATGCCTTAATTGTGTTCATAATCATTTTTGGAACATCCAGATGAGCTGGATTGGGTTCATGTATAGAAACAGAAGCTTGAGCTGGTGTAATGACTGGTAAGATCACTGATGGTGGTGATGATATCTGCCTTGGATTACAGATAGGAATATGTCTTTCAGGATATATATGGTCCTTCCATGATTGTGTATCCAATACAAGTAATCCATTATCTAAATATTTAGTTTCTTAAAAACCTCTTTGCTGAGGAGATCCTATAGGATTTTCATGTTATAAACTTGTCTGGAGAGTATGTCTAGATGAAATGTTGTTTCAAAGTAACTCTGTATTAAGTCATTTGAATGCATTTATTTCCTCTTTATTCTATGAAAATATCTCTTCATGTGAAAGGGATTGACCTTATCCAATGTAAAAGTGAGATGCAATCTGACTTTTTTCCTTTCCCTTTGTTAGATGCCTTTCAGAGAGGGGGAGTTGGTTATTTGAAGGCATACAAAAATTCAGGGAAAGCCTTTGATTTCAGGTATGCAGGCCTTCTTAATTTTCCTCGATGTATACCGAATTATGGACAAGAACTTCATCTAATGATACCTTTAAAATAGACTTATTTTCAGGTTGTTCTTCAACAATGGTGTTTATAACATTAACTGACAGATAATGCTTTGATGAAATTTAATCAGTGTTTCTTCTAGATCATCTCCCTTTGTGTTTTTCATAAGATTATATTCTCTTATATGAAGAATTCCCTAGAACTGTTTGGTGGAAAATGACATGAAGGGAATAAATGGATATTTCAGTTGTATTCTTTCTTTGTGGCTAATTTCATAATGGGGAGAAAACTAATTTTCGTCGAGGATGAGATTGGATATGTGAAAAATCCCCTGGTCTTGTAGGTTGGGTCACATCATGTTCTTCTTCTTCAAATCATTGAACATTATTTAATTAATTTGATGGTTGAATTAAATGATCCCCCATCTTGGGAAGATGGGGTGATTCTTGAACTGCTATGGATGAAATTCATGCAACACCCCTTCTGATTTTGTGGATTTTGGTACGGACATTATCTGGGTGCATTATATGACAATCAATTAAATCACAAGGTTCAGTATATCGCTGTTCTATTTTAGACATTTGCATTATCTAACACCTGACATTTTCTAAACTGGATGATTGTTCAAGATTCTTAGAGGCTTTATGTAAATGTAAACCAACAACTTCTTTTCTTTGGGACTAATTCTAATGAGAACTGTTTGAGGCATGTTCTTGAGCATACATTTTATTACATAAAAAAACCTATTGATTGTGGCTGATCTTGGGAAATAACATTGGCAGAGACAACTTTTGGCAGACATTACTGATTTTGGAGTACAGTGAAATGCAATGATCCATATGCACCCTATCCTCTAATACAAACATTAAATGGGGAATCCGAAATTTATTAGCGTAGTCTCATTAGAACATTGACACATGCGCGCTGAATGAATCTCTATTGTTTTTCATCCTTTAGATGTTCTAAAACATAGAAAAATTCCAAGTCAATTTTGTGCTACAACCCTTATATTACCTTTATATGATTTTGATATTCATCATATGGTAATACATTGGTTTTCAAATAACAAAGAGTTTTCCATAATTTTAGATGAATGTCATGAATTCAATCTTCTATCATCAATTCTAGAATGTCATACTGAGAATACATGAAAGGCCAGAACATGACTGGTATTTATCCTTTAGCCAATTGTATCCTCATGTTTAACACATCGTCGTCATCTTTCACTAGAGGTTTCCCCACTTGTCCTAACCCAAGTGGATTCTATGTACTAAAAGAGAAAATTCCCAAGGGAGGTTCAGAGAATGACCATTCCCTTAAGATTTCTTCTGGTTCAGAAAGTGTTTCATCTGTAAATGACAAGGCGTCATATATAACTGGAATTCTGTTTAAAAGTGCCTCAAGATATGAGGGAATTTTCATTACTACATTTTTAATTATTTAATTTTCTTGACAATGTTAAATACTACTACAGAGAGGACTTTCACAATGAATTCCATTATGGGGACGATCACCATGATGGATTTCAGCAAAAGATAATTCTTCTTTCTCCTTGGTCTTCATGCCACATGTACAGTTTTGGTGGCTCTCATCCAGATATAGGCACTCTAGATTGACTGAATTTTCATGAATCAAGCCTTCATGATGAAGTGTCCGATGAGGAAAATCAGAATTACAACTACCACTCCTATAATTTAGTAATTAGTGGATTGGATCTTGAGCAGCAATAGATAAATTTATGAGGGTCTCAAGAACTATAGCATTAAGAGGAACCGCATCGTGACTTAGCTCTTGATTTTCCAACAATACCAGGTGAGGATTCTTCTTGGGTGTTCTCTTATACTTATTTGGAGCCACATACTGGGTAATTTGGTTATCATGGGCAGGAATATGAGCCTACTATGGATTAGTTATCAGAAAAGTATGATTACCTCCAATTGGAAAGGGTGTATGTTCCAGATCTTGTTGTCTATATGATACGGGGGATTATTTCCCATGACACTCTTGGTCTGGAATAGAGGTGTGTATCTGCTCCGATATGGAATGTCGATGTGTCATCCCATGTGCGGGGATAGATTTATGTGTCTGTTTCCGTAATATTTCTGATGTAGTTGTTAAAATATCCTAGCATGCTTCCAAAATATGGGATGGGATATGTGTTGTCTCATTCAATGTTGGTAAGATGTGTTTGGTGACTTCAGCAGCCAGAACATGAATATACGTGCATACTGTATAGAGAGGAGGTGAATGTGCCTACTCCTATACTTCTATTCTTGTCAATGGGTATTGATAGTACTCATGTATAGGGGTAGAGTGTTTAGTCTACTCAAAAAAAATTGGAGCTTTCTGACTAACTTCTCCGGGTTCTACCAAATGAGATTGTTGGTAGGCTAGATAATCAGTGGAAAGTGTATGTACCTGATGACTGTTTCCTTTCAGTTATGGTTGAAAGAAATCCTTCAATACTGGAAAACAAGACTGCTGACGGGATTGGTGATTTTAGACAGGTGCGTGATCCTGTTTACATGTTGTCACCACATTAAATTGGAAGACCTCTTTAAATGCAGACAGACGAGCCTGCTAACTGGCTGATAACTTGTAAACATGTTTATGTGCCCGTTCAAAGTACTCCATTCAGTTTATTTGGTGGTATTGGTGGGTTAATGTTATACGGGCCTGCTGAGAAGGTAAATTATGAGGGATTGGTGTATGTGCCCACTCGTTGTTTGCCATCAAGTTAAATTGATGGGATTTTCTGGAGGAGTCAGAGGTGAGAACCTACTCCCTGATAACTAGACATTGTCCCTGGAGGTTCATCATGATTGCACGGGTCTGAGATACTTGGGTCAAACATCCATAGGAAATACCTAAATCATGTTGGGTGTTTATGACCGCATGATTCAAGCAGATATTGCTAGTGAGAGTCATCAGGAAGGACTCCTGCATTATTGAATTGAGGCATTGAGTGACATCTTCATCCACCTCCCTATAGTATAAGAGGTATTTATTATTGAATTTCAGGGATAAATACCTGAAATGGTTAGAGACTGTGGTTGGCACCATTTTCTTCTTGATCATTGGTTTTCATTATCCAGATAATCGAGGATTGTTGTTGACCTGGAGGGCCTGTCGAGCAGCCTCCAAATTCAGTATTGTACCACACTGGAAAAATTCCTTCAGCACCACATTAATGACCGAGAATTGAATACATTGGGTGATAATTTCCTTCGTGTGTATGGAGATCCATCTTGAGTAGCAGCCAGGATTTTTACAGATGTTGTCTTGGAGAAATCCATTATTTGGATTGAAGGGAATTCTATAAATAAACGGAGAACAACAACAAGCTCTATTAAAGTTAAATGTTTTCAGATGGATACATGCATGATTAATTACTTTGTCTGGACTACCATTATCAATTGATAGGGGCCTATCATTTGGGTAAGATTATTAACATGGTTATGGATTCCCATCGGTTTCACCATTTTGTTTTGTTGTTCCTTGAAACATGTTCCCTAGTTTTAAGAATCAATGTTTCCATGCAATTTCCATTGGATTTATTCATGCAACCAGAATTATCCTATAGTTATTAATACTAGGAGGACCTTCTTTCCAAATGCATGTGTTCATTATGATTTGAAAATTATGATTCTTAATAACATGCATTGGTTGATAGGATGGGTGGTCGGACTCATCATACCCTTTTCGGGGGAATTAGTGTCATATCTGGGAATCTCTTTATAAAATTCATGTATTTTTATGAATCCTTATTAATTCACCAAGTATATCATAAGTATAACATAGAATTTATAGTAACATATTTACATGTGTAAAATTTTACATTCATAATTATATATTCAAGGTTTATCATTAATGGAAATATCCATATGTATTCGAGGTTTTCAATCAATTTCTTACTTTAATATACTGCATAGAGATTCTTTTAATAATCAATGGGATGATACTGGTTTTTAATCCACTCAGTGGGGCACTCTAGAATTTTATTTTCATCCTGGGAGATGAAACTTTTAGTTTGATTTTGGGATCATGCCCATAAGATGGGCTACCTATGTATCCTTTTGAAAGTAATTAGAACCCTCATAGTTCGGTGCCATAGAATTGGACACATCATACCTTTTAAGGTCATGTGATAAGGACCTATAATCAAATGTTGCTTAGTTAAAACATAGTGTGGGACTTATTATGAGGTAGCCCAAAGAACTTGGAACGGATATGGATTTCCAAGTAGGATCACACCTTATTGGGAATATGGCCCAAGGATAACAAGGTTGATTTAAAGTTTTGGGTTTGAACCTCATGGTGGCTTCCTACGTATCCCGTATTAATGGGAAACAAAGCCCACATAGTTCGAAAAAAATCATAGGAGAGTATGGTCCTCTGAGTGAGATATGTTTGGGCTTACATCCTGAAAAGGATTCATTATTGACTTTGGGGTTTTAATTTGGGACTTATTCTTAACAAGGATGCCAAAATTGGGGGAATTTTGGGTTGGATTCCTAAGGAGGTTATCCAGTGAGCCTGGGTCCTGAAAGGGCTTCCTACATATCCAAGATTGAATATGAATCAGTCTTCTCATAGTTCATTCCATTGAGTGTTTGTGATCATGTTGTAACCATCACGTATTTCTAAGAACACATAAGTCATGGTCGGTGTGAGAAATGAGATGATGTGAAATATTCAACAATTACTCTCCACACATTTCCTCCTCCACAAATGGAAGAGGGCATGTCAACCGTGGAAGAGGGAAAGGTGACGATATTTTCTATCTATTCTATTTACTTTGGAAAAGGGTCAAATGTAATGAGGAAGGGGTCAAGGATAGGGGATTATACCAGGATGGATGCACAAAAATTGATCTTGGTAGGGGAGGGAGACTTCTCCTATGCTTGCGCAGAAAAGTAAGTGTTTACTATACCTTTCCCTACCAAAGACCTGAGGTTCTGTGTTATCACTTCATGGATGGAGTGATTAGAACCCAGCCCTCATCCAAACCAAGAACATCCCAACACTGTTCCTGGGAGAAAAGTCCATGTGACTGTGGATATAAAATCCCAAAAACATTGTATGAATCCTAACCCCATTAGGAAAAAATGTTTGAAACCTCTTACTATGGGAATTAAAACCCAAATAGGAGGCACACTGATGCGCTGTTTCCAATGTTTTTACAAGTTAGGAGGTTTTGGTGGAGGCATACACTTAGACCCTTTCAGATAAGGGAACCATAGATGGAGATACCCTACCATGATTGGCTTAAACAATGGTACTTGAGTTGGTCCCATAGGTCCCTCCCACATGTCTTCCACGTAGGTCCCCTGCGTTGATGTACCACACAGGTAGACCTTCTAAGTATGTCGTGTAGATTTGATGTATAGGTATATGCAATGGGAGCTTTATAGAGTCTTTCAAATTTTTTCAGTCTTCAAATGGGGAGCCCAATGGCTTTATTTATAGTGACAAATGATGCTTGGGTGAAGAAATGTTGCTCGCACAGGTACATCGCATAGCTCCACTGCACTGGTGTTACATGTAGGTGTACAAAACATCTTCTTGTGCAGAGATCTTCGATGTAGGTAAGCCTCATAGGTAGTTCATGCAGCTATATCATGTAGGCCTATGAAGCTACTCCCTCGCAAAGCTCTTTGGGTGTGTTGTTTATTTCCTTTGTACTCTTTGAACATTACTTTGGGATCTGAAATATCTGGAGTTCTTTGTAATATTTTTGATTACTTTTTGAAGTAGTGTCAAAATTTTTCTATAATTTTAGTCCATTAGACTTTGTCCTAGTAGATTTAGGAATCCTATTCGTATTCCAATGTAGAAATAGAATGCCTTTAATGTGGAATTTGTCATAGGACTACAAAATACTCCTAAAAATAATGGAGCAATATTGGTTTACATTGATCACATAACAAATAATCACATTTATATGCTAGAACAGAATATCTACCTTTTTGAGTTCCTAATAAGGCTCTATATAAATGAATTATTATGACATCACAGTTCACCATGTCTAATTGTGTGTGATCGAGATCCCCATTTTACATCAAAATTCACAATGAGTCCTTAAATTCTATAAATATTGAGCTTCATTTGAGTACTTGCTATAATCCTCCAACTGATAGATAGTCTAAAATGACACTTTAAACAATTGAAGACATGTTGAAGTCTTTATCACTTGTCTTTAAAGGTATTTCGTATTAATATTTACATTTAGTACAGTTTTTCCTGTAACAGGTTTTTCAATTTACGTATTCAAAAGGCATTGTATAAAGCATTATATGGAAAACAATTCCATACTCCAACATTCTAGGATGAAGCTGGTGAAAGGAAACTCATTGGACCAATTATTCATGATGATATAATAACACAGGAAATGGAAATTCATGAGCACATTAATGAATCCCAATGTAGGTAAAATAATTATGCTGATAATTAGAGGAATGGTTTTGAATTCAATGTTTGTGATCATGTTTTATTGAAGCTTTGTGCATAGAAGGATTTAATAATGTTTTGTATGATATATAAATTGAGACCCAGGTACATCAGACCCTATGAAATACTATAATGAATTGGAGTTGTTTGTTATAAGTTATAAATTCCACCAAATCTCTCAAAATTATATCATGTGTTCCACATATCATTGTTAATGATGTAAGTTGAAGAACAAACACATTTTATCACCTCTAATAAAATATAATTGGATCCCAATATATCATACTATAAAAAACACATCCGAATTATTGACACTAAAGAGAAATTATTGAGGAATTGGATGACACATCTAGTAAAGGTACTACGGATAAATCATAAAATGGTGGAAGCATAATGGGAACCAAATGATATTATAAAGAACTACCCACATCTATATAGAATGCAATATTAAAAAACATTAAATGATGAAATTTTTATAATAGTAATTCCCATAAACCCCAAATAAATTACAATAAATTTCACTATTAATAAATTTAATTTTTCTAAATCTTAAGATGTACTCTACACTGGGTTTAAACAATACCTAGTTTACTCACACATTGTGCAAAAAATTTAAAATAAAATTGAATCAAATTTAGAATATTTACATGAAATAAAAAATAAATTTTAAATTATAATATCAAAATTACCATAGAATGATTTTTTTATATTATTATGAAAAGATTCATTTTTAATGAATAGGGAGAATAATGATTATTAATTAATATATGCCTTTTTTATTAAACATGTTTTAATATAAAATTAAATTTTTAAATGGATTTAAAGTTTAATTATTTCAAATATATATCAATTAATCTATGTTATTTCATTAATTTCATTTTTATATTGAATTTGGTAACAAAAACCTTGAAATCTCACTTCATCATGGTTTCTATGGGATTAATTTAAAATCAAAATTTTCCACTTATATGAATTTAACATTAAAAAATGGATTCAATATCTTAAATCATCATCATATATTATTTATAATATCTTAAAAAATAATTTCTTATCAATATTTATAGGAAAAATAGTAAAATGTTAATTACCACTATTAAGGTAAAAACTGATTTATCGGGGGGTGTGGGTAAAGTAAAATGATAAGGGTAAAAAAGGGCCTAACAAATTTACCAACACCCAGTCACTAAAGATATTTAGACCATATATATTATAGGTTATATAATTACCCACTTTTTAGGAATCAGGATGATAAAATGGTGGGTATGATTGAATCATTTCAAAAATCCCATGTGTGTCAATCATCACCCTTATAAAAGGCCACTAGTCTCCTCTCTTATTAAATACATCATGTCTCATTGGTTCCTACATTAATGGACCAAATCACATACCAAACTCCCTTTTATTTTCTTATAATACATTTTTTTTGTTGAAATACAACATCATATTTTTGGAGCTATCCTATAGAGGATTCCCGAAGAAGAGGCATCATTCTTCAATGGGAGTTTATATTTTATTTCTTCCTCCTCATACATAAATTATTATTAAATATATGGATATCATAAAATCAGTATATTCAATATAATTATATGTTTTAAATTTATGATCATGACCTATAATAATTTCCACTTCCATCAAACGGTTTAGGAAATCAGCATTCGTGTTTATGGTGGACTACCGCCTCATGAAGCGATGTCATTGGTTCTCTGATTATGAACTCTCACAGTTCATTATGATGATGAATCTAAAGTTTAAATAATATATATATAATATAATTATCCCCATTTTTTTTTTCATATATTCCTTTTTTACTATCTATTCCATAGGATATATGATAACATCACTCGTGTTTATGGAAAACTACTGCCTTGTGAAGTGATAAGATTCTTCATTCACTATTACTTGTTTGGAATGTTATAAGGATAAAGATAATAATTATATATTATATAAATTACATAATTAAGATATTAATGTCTTAATTATCAAAATTAAATGATAATATATAATTTTATTTGTTACCTTTTCCATTAACGAGGGATGATTACATCGTTCATGTATGCGTGGACTAGCACCTTTAGAAAAAATTTTCACTCTATTTTCATCACCACACCACATGAATAATATATTTAAATATATTTAAATAAATAATGAGTTATATATTTGTGATATTATAATAATTTCTTATGTAAAAAATATTAAATTCCATTTTCCATAATGATCATTGAAAATTGAAGCATTCCTCTTTTGTACGTACGACCTAACATCTCCATGATCATAACATACAACACATTTCAAAAAAAATAATTCAGGATTTTTCATAAATATATAATTGATTTATAAATATTATAATAATTTAATGATTATTATTTTGTATATGATGAGACTCCATAATTTTTTAATGAAACATGGTCTGTCATGATGAAACACACATGGGATAAAAAGAATATTAACACCTAAAAATGAAAATAAAGAAATATTATTAAAAAAATAATGATAATATATTATAAAAGGATCATATATGATATAATACATATTAATATGGTTTGTTAATAAGTTGAAAACATGTATAAAACTACTATATATGAGGTCAAATAATGTTCAAGAAATAATGAATTGTAGGGTAAGGGATTTTCTCTAAATGTACATTCTAGTGAGAATTATTTGTTGTTATGAACCAGTTAACTTTTATGTGTAGTATATAATCCACCCATGATAGGTAATATCTTTACTAATTCATAATTCATTGTATTTTTATTCCACATTGAATAATTTCATCCAAGGGAATTGGATATTAAAATTACCAAGTTGTTAAAGTTGTTGTACAACCTCATTTTCTTTATAAGTTGTTAGCTTTCTCAAGAAACAATTACTTCCATATGATCATTTTCACTAGTCATTAAATTTCTCATAAATATCTATAATCTTGTATGATTCATATTATTATTGGATAAATATTATACCATTTTTTTCAAGTGGTGTTTACATTGAAAATTAATGATTACCAGGGGAAATATTGATAAATCCATATCTTACTCTAAATATGGATATTTGAGGATAAGACACAATGTTCATTACTTTAATAAATTATTAAACATAAAAATATTTATTTGTACATATAGTATCAATTGGGTCTTGGAAACTATTATTGCATTGATGAATCAATATGTATTATGAGACAAATCATTTTGAAAAAATTAAACATGTGTTTGTTTGTATTGTTAAACTATCTAGAGGATAGACATTGGCATTAGTGTATTTAATTTTCCAGAGACATTATGCCAAATAATTAATATTTTCTACAAAAAAATCATTTATAATTTTATCCATGAGTTTATCCCTATGATATTTTCTATGGATTCATTCCCTTCTCAGTTTATTGATTCAGTGGAATGTGTATTAAATTATTTACCATTCTATATTGATTTTTCATTACTATATCATGACAGTAAGTTTATTTGAATGGAATTTTTGTTCATTTATTTAAATGTCCATATTGATGGTTCTTATTTATTAATGATAGTTACCATACTACAGATCCCTTACTTGACATTTGAGATCACCCTTAATTATTTTTCTTTTACCTGTTTATAAAGACGAATATTTTGAATGAGTTTCAAGGATGCTAAGAATTATATTTTTTTATGTTTTATATTATATTCCAATTGTTAATTTAGTATTATGTATTTATCTAGTTCTATAAAATTTTTAAACTCATAGTTCCTCTGGGATTTTATCATCTGTATATATATCAATGAAATAAAGTGAACACTGACTCTAGGTTTCCACGGTCATTACAAAAAAATAATAATAGAATAATAATTCCATATAAGAGTATTGGAATTTATAGCCACTTTATCCTATAATACATGAAAATATTTTTTATTTTTATCAAAATGTATGGAATAGTTTTTTGAAGTCAATGTGTGTGTGAGAATAATTTGAAATAAATGGATTACAGGTTTTTCTAATTAGAAAATAGAAAGTTAGAAATAAAAATTATGTATAAATACTTAGAAAATAACATTGATAAGGATTTAGATCCAAAATAATATATTCAATAATTATGTCTTTTATTAGAATTCAAATTGTTATTAACACATTACAAATTATTATTTTGTAAATAGATAAAGGTGCATACGTCCTCTTAAACCCTCGAGTCACTATGGTTTTATATGTTGATTGATTATGGGATATTTAATTTTCCCATAAAGTCATTCCTTGTTTTATAGGTTCTTTAAGATTGAGGAGTGGGTTTTTAATGAATTATAACCTCATAAAATTGTGTTATTTGTGAAAAATTGTATTGTTGAATGATATATTATTGAAATGGGGAGATAGATCCTATAAAATGAAAATTTCCTAGGGATGTTTGGTAAAGAGGTATCATTATGGGAAATGAGGGAATGTCGACTAACCGGTTTGGTTTCCATCAAGTAATACATTTTAAGGGTAATTGAATTAGGATACTCAATATACAAATTTTTTTGTTGGCATTTCTATGGGATCATGTGGAGGCCTACAACTTGGTGGATACCTTGTAATATTGTATAAATCTCAGTCTAAACTAAATATCATGGACGAAACATGTCTTATAGGATAAGTAATTTTTTTTATTAGGGGGATCCCCACGTCGTTTAGTTTATTGACATGTGATGGTGATATATTGTCAGGTTTTTTATAATTATGATATTTAATTTGTAACCCACAATATTTAAATATTGCTCCGCCCTCCTCCTTTGATAAATAATTTTGGGAATAAAAATTAAATCTCATCTATTTAGAAAAAATGAAAAAGACTGACCATGAAATTTATGTTTTAATCTTTGTTTCCCCCCCTCCTTACTTATATCAAGTGTCCAACCTAATATATATATATCAATGATTATTATCTAAAGATCCTCATCGGGTCATAACTCTAAATACATTAATTCCAAGCATATTTAATTGGTATATTCTCTTATATAACTCCATTTTCCTTCTATTATACTTGTTTCTATTCCACAAATAAACAATAACACCCATGGATTACATGTTTATGATTTTATATGGTTCAAATAATTGGGATTTTTGTGTCTAGTGTTTGATAAGGCCAGTTCAGTTTAGGATATTACATCAACTACTAATGAAGACTTATTTTGGTGGATTGAGTAAGGCATTTAAATGAATATTTTTTTCAAAAAAGTAATTGAATAAATGATATTTTATAAGAATTTGACTACTAAATTATACACATATTTTATGAAAAATATTTTTTTACAATGAAGCATATCATTCTGTTCAATACTTTGGATAAGGGGATTTTTTTGGATTTATTTATATAATATATGAATAAAAATGGATTCATGTCATGATTTCATGAAAATGTTTTTGAGGATATATTAATATGGATTGGATGTGAAACGAGTGGCTTTTCCCATGTACTAATTTCTAATGAATAGCCATAATGCCTTTTGTGATTGTCTTATAAGAAAGAAGTTTTGGGTTTTCAAATTAATTACATTGAAATAACAAGATTATTTTAATGTGATAAATCTATGTGTCTTTTTTAGGGTGATATTTTAGTATTAATTTCGTTTATGGATTTAATAGTGGTTTTGGAATGTGGGGGTTTATTGAAAATTATGGTTTTAAATTTAATTTTTATAAAGTAATTTTGAATTTGGAAAACTAGTTTCTTTTAAAAAAAGACATAGATAAAATAATATATTCTTATGAAATACGTTAAATTTATACTCATTGATAAACTAATGGATTAATTAAATTTTCTTAGATGTGTTAATAAAATACTAAATTGTGTGATTTTTTATTTATACTATAGTATATAGAATATATAATTTAACATTTAATTTCAAACTAGAAATTATAAAATTTGTGGTAAAATGAATTGCATTGAAAAAGTGTTAACTCATAGATAAAAAATTTATATCACACTCTATGTACAATGTAATTTATATTTTTATCTATTATGTTTTAATTTAGGTTCATATTCTTTAAAACCATTCATTTAATGGGTTTTATGGTCTTAAGTGTACATGTTGGGGTATGATAATGGTAATTGGAAACATGGAGATGCAATCTCATTTTTCCTGATTAGTTTTTTTCCAAATATTTAATTTATTTTCATGGTGTTAGAAATTGTCCAATTAATCATGTTTAGTATTATTTTAGTTTCCTTGGAGTATTTTATATTATTTAATCTTTATGATGTATGTTATTCCTTTGTTAATTAATGTAGTGGTCTCACCTATCATATTGTTATGATTTTTCAAATTGTTGTGATAACTTTTACTGAAAGTTGATCATATTGATGTATATATATTTTATTATTTATTTGATTTGATAATTATAAAGCACTTTTTAATATTTTTATTGAATTACATCATAGGGATGCACCATGCCAGATTCTGATAAGTGTTTCCACTTCATGGAATTATTAATATTTTGAGGGTTTTTTTATTCATGTTTGTGTTCATGATGCTCTCACACAAGTTACCTTGCAATGAGGACTATAAATGGCCTTCTCCCTATGTTCCATGCCTATTCATGTGATTTTTTTAGTCATACAATGATATTTAATTTAAAAAGGTTTCAATGAAAATGTTTTTTCAGAGGCATGTGTTATTAAAGAGAGTACCTATTATTTTTTTAGTTTAGTTTTTTATGGATAGAAATATAGAAACTTAAGAGGTAAGTGAATGGAGAGTCGTGACATATACATTCAAACCCAAGAATTCTGTTTCTATGGTTGTATATAGGATCTTAGTCTTTAATTTTATTTTTTACATACTATTTTTATTAATGTGTTTTGAATTATGTCGAGGGTTCTTGATCCCCATTGAGAAACATTTCGAAATTAGGGCTCTCTTGATTTTTTAATGAATATTGGTGAATAATTATAGGTTAATGGTTAATATGAATGTCCTAAAAACCCATTTTGAAAATTATCTCATTGTACTAAAAGCATTTTATTGGTTGTTAAACTATTGTTGCATGGACCATCACACCTTGATTATTGGTCTAGTATATATCATTATCACCAAAACAATATTTTGTGAACATTTCTTCATTTAAAATTATGCCTAAAATGTTATCAATTTATTGGAAATGAATTAATTTTCGTTTTGGTGAATTTTTTGTGATGTTTATATAGATTTTTCAGATGTTAGGTGTTACTGTTTTCGTTTCCATGATGTTAAAAAGAGGTTATATATGAAAATATGGGTTTATGGAAATGTATTTATATGAAAACCAGATTTAGTAGTTTTTGGAAAAGGATTTTGACTCGAATGGAGTGTTTTTCTAAATGTTTTTGATTTTGTAAATGAAAATAAAGATGTTTTAAAGTTGTTTAATGTGTGAAGTATTTGGATATAATGGTTGGGGTTTTAAAATATTTTGAATTCCTTGGTTGGGGAGTCATATTTGTTTCTTTATATAATTCTATAATGTTAATTTTTTTTAGTTTTTACAAAATAAAGGGTTCTTTTTTACAATGGATGTTTTTTTTCATCATTATATACCTTTTAAAAATAATTTTTTAAAAATGAGGCATAATTTTTTAAATGGTTTATTATCTGGTGTGAATTTACTAAAATATTAACTAAGTTTATATTAAGAAAAATTAAATTGAAATTATAAATCACAGTTCATTATTAATATTTATTTATATTTGTATTTTTCCTCCTTGAATAGTATTGATAAAGATAGAAATGTATTTTTATATTGATTTATGATAAGGTAATTCCTCATGTCTTTCATGTGTTTCTGTTAATTTTTTGGCCCAAAAAGACATAATATTGAGTGTTAGTGTTTTCTCCATCAATGATCATATACTTCTTGAATAATTTTATTTTATATTACTATTACGAAGAAAGTCCAATTAATGATATGTTTTGGAAAAATATAATCGAGGAAGAAAATTTTTCATTGGATGGTTTTAAAACCACTTTAATGTAATTCATTTTTTATTGTTTAGTAGGGTTAGTTTTCTTCTCTCATATTATAGTCATTATTGAATCCCTATAGTATCATTCATTTTGAAGGTATTTTTTATAGACCAAATATAATTTTCATATATATATGTATAACAATTTGGAAAATCATTAGATATTTTTAAAAGTAAACTTTCATAAGGATAAATATCAGACAAATACTAGATTATAGTGATTATTTGTCATGTGATTTATGTCTAATGAGTTTAATGGTAATTGAATCTTATCAGGTGATACTATGTAAGTGTATTTTTTCATGTACAATTTTTTTTGTATCTTTATAATGTATATATTATCATAGTTATTTTTTTTAGGTATGTTTTCTTTACTCCCTAGTGTATATATTTTATGATGTTTATAAGGGATGCCTCATGTATGTGCCTTGATAATTGGGATGACTGGATTATTTCTACTAAGACCAATTGTATTATCAGGTCATGTTATTATAATAGGATTAAAATAGTTTAGTTTTCCTATTATGTTATCTCAGGTGACTTAACTTTTAGCATAGGACATGTAGTTAGACCTATGTTTTTCATTATTGGGTGATATTTCAAATTATTGTACTTCTTTAATTATTTTTTGTTTTGAATGACTGATTGGACATATGTTGTGGTGTTTTTTTATCTAATTCATTAGATAGTCCCATTTAGATTCTAAAATAGTTACTTTGGTAGTTATTATGGTTGATATATTATTATTGTATCCATTGGTAATTCATTTAGGTTGTTTTTAATATTAAATATTTAGAGGAAATTTGATTGGGATGGTTTTCATAGTTGAAATAGAATTTTTATTTCACAAAAAATTAATTAAACTAAGAATTCATTTGTTATATTAACTTTATTATGAGTGTAAACTAGTTATATCACCATTTTAGAAGAATTTGATATGGTGGTGAGACCTCATATGGGTCTCCATTTTCATATATTTTCATCTGTTATGGTTGTGAAATGGATGTTTCTTGAGGCTATATGATGATGTTCTTGGATTTATTCATTGGGATTGTAATAATTATCAAAGGAGTGGTTTTATATCATATAGTATTCTTTCTCACCAATTGTAAAGGGGGGTGAAATATGATTTCATTAAATTTATTCCTTTTAATTGTATTGAATAGATCATGAAATAAAAAAAAATTAAGACACCATCACCCATTTTTTATTTAAATTCAAATTCAAAACATTATAGAGATGAGAGATATGATTTTAATTGGTTTTTACATCAAATGATACATCTAATGGGTATATTAAACAATTTATTTATCTAGAAATTAATAAATACTTTACTAGCAAAAATAAATATCATTAGAAAGATCTCACTACACACCCAATGTCCTTAATCTCATTGTATCTTCTACACACATTGTTTAAAATGCGTTAAAGTGATCAATCTAGCACATGTATTAATCTAATATGATTGTAAAGAAAGTAATCAGTAAACTAATTATAGGGTTTTTCTTCATGACTCTCTTGTATCCCCTTATATTATTTCGATGATATAAGATGTAGACTCCACTTTTAGACTCTTTTTCAATGTAATTATAAAATAATTAAACTTAAACATCGACATCTAGATACTCAATCAATGTCACAACCAATTCTATACTTCCGTATCATTAATATTCTACTAGTTCTTTAACACATGTGGTAATATCCTTTTACACATTTAAATTCAACTGATCAAGAAAAGTTTTTTAATTTATTTTTGAAATTCAAATAATATTTTTCTTTAACAACCTTATTGTATCCCCAAAACACTACATAACTAAAAAATAGACAATTATAATAGTTTTATAAATTGACACTAAATCAATCAAATGTATCAAAATGTTTCAAAATTATCTCCCTTTTGACTTTTTATATCCCATTCCAAATTAAAATTTTAAAACCAATATCTCGGGTAGTTGTTTTTTCCCCTTTCAGTATTCCCTATTTCCATAGAATCTCCCCTAAATTATTTATCCCCAATAAGAAGTAAAAATGAATTTCTCAATATAAATGTTTTATTAATTTTATTATTGAAAAAAATTATTATTTCTCTAAATCATAGAAAATGGACATAAAGAAGATCTCTTAGCCAAAATCTTTCAATTCCCGTTACATGAATAAGAGTAATAATCAACTGATTCAATGGAATACATTAATATTAATCTATTCTAGTTTTTTTAACATATTTAAAAATACTTTTGGATAATATCTCCCAAGTTATTAAATTCTATAATAAGTTAAATTCCATGACAAATAAATATCCAAATATGAAAATATATATATTATTTAGATGGTTAAATCAATGCCTCTTAGTTTTAATTGGATTAGTTAAACAAAATAGGTCAATAGAAGATTCTTTAAATATTGAAAAGATTATGGTTTTGTGATGATATCTACCACAATATTTTTTATCCCAATATATTATATATAAAACACTTGAATCCATTAAAAATTAATTTACTCACATCCATTTGATATATTTTGAAATTTAACTGATCAACCACTACAAGGAAATGTCTAATTTACTCCATTATTGAGGTTAGGTTATATGTATCATCAAATTAAATCATTCTACATGAGCACATATTTTACAATCCAAACCAATTTTAATTAGGATTATTTTTATTATCATTCAACATATTATGGAAGACCTTTATTTTACAAATAATATAATGTTACATTTTCATAATAATTTTCACATATATTTGATATTCATCAATTTGACGCAAGTATTGATTCACAGAATGAACCAATGATTCCACTTATAATATTTATTCAATTTTTGAGGGAACATTATTTTATAATAGTGAAGCATCGTCCATTATATTTATCCTAAATTAATTTGTATGAGTAATTGTATTCCAATTAGTTTGAATGAATCAATATCATACATCTATCTTGTTTTTTTAGTAACAGGTTTACTCACCAAATAAATGTTTTCCTCAACTGACTCAATTTAAGAATCATCATAATCCTATAAACTTTGGGATTCTCTTTATTCACTATTTTTTCATCAATTTCTTTACAAAAATATTCAGTAAATGAAATTATGGATTCTCATTTGGATTGATTCCCAATAATTATGTCAACATTTTTTTTCCATTTCAAAAAATTATAGTCCTTACTCTTCATGAATTAATATATGAAAATAGTTTAATATGTTTAATAAACAAACATTACAAGACCCATGTTTTTATTTCAAATGAATCTATTTTTCCAAATACCCTTAGCTACTTCAAAAAGGGTTTCATTCAATGAGACATTTTATATGGGTCATTATACACCCTCTAACTGAGTAATAAAATATATGGTGCAGAGATAGCCATTTTTACCACTTCAGTCATGTACTGATGTGAGATGAAAATATCAGTCAACATCTTCATTGGTATATGGTTGACCATTTTATATCATCATTACAGAACCCCATTATATTAGTTTATTCTTAAAAAATATACTTCATGTACAATAAAATGTTTTTCATGATGATAATAATCCTCAAAAGATAGGTTATTTGTTCCATTTTATGATTAAAAAATGTTTTTAGTTCATATGATTTCATTTTGTACTATTCAATAGATCTGTCTGATAAAACTCATCGCCTAATTTTTATCATATGAAAATTACACATAATATTTTTCTATAATATCCAAAAATATGATTAAATAATAATAAAAATAGATATATTGTTTTAATAAATGTACCACACACATTTTGTTAATAAAATTCATTATAAACTAATCTATTTTATTATTTGGTGGATATTTATTTTGAACTCTCTTTAAATACATTAATTCACTATAAATATTTTCCCAATTTAAAAAAAAATTAGGAATATCTACAACTACTCTAATTTTTGACATGTTCACATAAATATATTGATTATCATTTACAAGACATTGATCGTAAAATATCTTTTCCCCTCCAACTAATAATCAAATAAATTTTCTTATTTTCTAAATTAATAATACTTTTATGTATCCTATGATCCTTCAGAATGTAATTCCAAAACATTCCATTTAAATTTGAAATAATTTTATGGATTGTGATTTCAAATACTATGTTATAAAGCTCATATAAGCTCAACAAAATATAACGATATCAGTAGATTTAAATAACCTTAGGTTTCCACAAATCATTAATGTATTTTTTACTATTTCTACTCAAATAAATCTTTAACATTCAATCATTTTTGAAGTGAGATGTTACAAAAACTCTTCTCTAAAAATTCTATATACAATTAATATTACTTGACATATGAAAATCAAACTAGTTGTAGATAATCAGGGTGATTCTAATAGTTTTTTCCATTGATTGAATTTTCATCCCAATTTTCCTTCTTGATTCTCATAAATTACTTTCATGAAAATTATGAATGAGTTGCGTCTTCATTTTATATCTTATAATTATTTTATTTAAATGATAAAATATCAAACCTTTCTTCATTAGGGGTAAAAACTAATCACTAATTTTATTGAATAATATTTACTCCCAAACACTTTACTCCATATTCCATATAAATATATTTCTATTATATTCTGAAAATATTCTCTCCAATGACAAAAAGTGGAGCAATAAAATAAAAATCCATAAAAGTAATTTTTAAATGACATATACCACAAAAACACAGAGCCAATGACATTCAATATTATTTTGGCATATATACTAGGGGTTATATATCAAAGTAATAAAAATTACTGAATTTTCTGGGAACATGATTCATATTTTATACCCATTTTACATTTTCAATAGTAAATAAAACATAACATATAGTAAAATAAAATGGAACACATCATTGAAAACACATTCAAATATATATTATTTAATTCATATTGAAAGAAAAAAAAATAAGGGTGAGAACATATGATCAATAAGGGTTATGTATAGTGGAATATAATGTGATTAGATAAAAATAATCAACATGGAATTTTATATTACTGGACATAGAGGACATTTAAATAACTTGAAAATCATGACAAGACTGACCATAATCTATATGGAAAGGTAAATAAATAAAAACCCATTCCATTTAAGTAATATCGTAAAATGAAATGATTTCTAATATAATATCATAGAGAAAAATGATGGACAATATATATAAATATATTCTAAATGAATGGAATTATTAATTATTAGGAATAGTGGTCTCAGGTATCATGATACGTCTACTCTAAATATTGTTCACATGATTGTTTAACTATAGGTAGAAACAAATTAGATTTGGCCAATTGATTTGTATCATGAGACCTACAATTGAATCGGAGGATATATATTTATTGGCCCCACATATCATTGTAGGTTCAATGAATTCCACATATATCAAATAATCTATTTAATTCAAGAATCAACATTCTTTATCATAAAAAATCTATATTGTTTAAAGGATATAGATTTAACAATATATCTCAAATTAATAAAATTTATTTTAATTAAAACACATATGTATAAATGGTATCTATTTTAGGGAATAATAATATATATAATATAATAATATGGATATTTCAGATAAATGTATGGAAAAATATTCATAAGAAATTTATTTTTTTAAGATAATCAAAAAATCAAAAAATATGGTGAGATTGTTCAATAACAATTACCACATAGTAATTTCCAATTCAAATACAGTAGGATAAAATAATTTAAATTTAAACATAAAATACCAATAATTATGAATTAATTAAAAATTTATACTTCAATGGGTATTATATACAACATATAAAATGAATTAGGTTCAAACATTATAATATGCCTCAATGAAGGAAACTTTAGATGATGTATTGTACATCAATATTTTATTTTTTTAACATGATTTAACCTCATATATAGTGATTTGAATTGATAATTCAACATACATAAGAACTATATTAATATTTTTAATATCATATATTATCCTTTTAAAAAACATTATCAACATTATGTTAATAATAATTTTTTATTTTTGAATATTTCAGCTGTTAACTGCCTTATTTTATAAATAGTTATTTGGCACGAATGATTTTGTTCTTATTAATATTTTGTAGATTGATAATATCAAGTATAAGAATAAAGAAATAATTATCAATTTTTATACATCAATTATACATTTAAGACCAATAATGAAATATGTTTTTGAGAATTGAAGTATGGTATGATTATGAGGACGGCAGACCATACATAAGAATTAGTAATATTTCTATTTTTGAAAGACCATTATAGAAAAGAGGTATGTGATATTCTACACTTCATAAATAATAATAATATAATACTATTTTATTAAATATAATTACAGATATCATACATTTCATGTGGTGATTGATCGAGATTCACATGTCTTTGAGAAAGAGATAGTCCACAAGTACACAAACACCGTTATTATCCTTCTATGGGTAAAATGTTATGATGGAAAGTGATATTTTATTTTTTTAATAATGATTAATCTGTCATTAATATCATAATTATTTAATTTATGCAACAAATAATGAATAACCATATCATTTTCACCTTCCATACAATGTGTCAGGGAAAGATGAATTATATTACTTCATGAGGTGGTAGTCTGTTCTACAAATGCGCGACATTGTCGTATCCTCTATGAAATGAAGATTAAAAATTATTATGTAATATAGTGAATACATATGTATAATTAAATTGTAAATATCATATATATAATTTATAAACATCATCAAAAAAACATTGAGATGTTTTAATGGAAAAATTAATGACATTAGTTTTCAAGGTGATAGTCTATCATACATATGATTGATACTTTTATAGCCCATTTGATGAAATTGAGGAATATTTTAGGTAATTATGTTAATATAATAATATTCAGTCAGATTTAATATATATGTTTATATAAACTTGGATTAAAATTAATTTAAATAGGTGGATGATGAAATTAAATAAAAATGCTAATTGAAAAATGTTACAACTTCTTCGGGTCCCCTCCTTAGTATTTCACTAAAGCACTTACTATGTTCAGTTTTTGAATGGAATAAGTATTATAGTATATGATGCTTTGAAATTTTTGTAATGTTTTTTAAGGGTTTGGATGAACCCAAATGGTGTTAGGGAGTGATAAATATTAGAGATGTGTGGGATTTTATAAGTGATATGAGTGGTGTATATTTAATTTTTGGAAAGAAAAATGTATAACCAAATTTTTTTATGGAAAAAGGGTCCTATATGTAGAATTATAGATACATAGACATTATTTTCTTGAAATATGGGCCGAAATGTGATTTTTATAAATACATTTAGGTGAATTTAACCCAAATTTATTTAGTTTAACCCTCGATAAATCCATATTTTACTAAACCATGGTAAATAAATTGAATAATTTTCAATATTCATTTTAGGTAAATAATATGTTCCATATAATAGATTTTATGAATTATTAGAATTATAAATATTTAATCAATTTTCAAACTTATTTTCAAATATGTGGAAAGGTATAATTATAATTTATCCCACAAATGTGGTGAGAAATTGTGTTTTCAGTGAGAATGTTAAAATGTTTATAATGTTTTTATAGAAAAATTACATTTGAAAATAATTACAATGACCTAAACAGGATTAAGAGATATATAAATTTAATAATTATAACTAATTAACAATTAATATATAATTTAACATTATAAATAACATAAAGGAAATGACAATTCTGATTTTGAATTCATAATTTTTCACTATTTATAAAAAATGAAACATTTCAGAAAACTCCACCAAATTCACCCTATAATTAATTTTATATTCTAATTTGAAAAAGGAATTTAATATTATGGAATAAATTTTCTGAATTTTATAAAAAAATATTTTATAATATATAGGAATTAAGGGACAAAACCATCTTTTAGAAAACAATAATGTTTTTCAAAAAATAAATATTTTTCTTTTAAAAGATTTTTGATTTATTTCTAAAAAAGAGAATTATTTTCATAATTTAGCTAATAATTTTCATAAATATAAATTTAATATATATTTTATAACATTATACTATATTATGGTTCATTTCTTCTTAATTGTGTGTGTTTTCAATCTATCGATTAGATTAAATTTAAATAAATATATTTCATTGATTTTTTAAGCTCAATGTTATTTTTGGCACACAATATAATATTTATTTTCAAATAATTAAGTGTTACATTATCCCAAAATTAAATAAATTCTTCCATAGAAATATAAACATGATCTCGGTAATCTAGTTTTTTCTATTTAATAATTTCATTACTAAAAACCAATGTCAATAAATAATTAGTATGTATTCTTTTAATAGGAGATAGTGTGATGTAAAAAAGGTCATATGGAATAAAAAATAACAAGGATTATATGTAGGGTAAAATTGGTTTCAATTATATATATTAACATGGGATAAAAACATAAATAATTATATATATATATGGGTCATAGATCAATACAAAGTTAATAATCAATGGAAATATATGTAAATAGAACCATAAATCATTGATGATTTAAAATACAATCTAATTAATATGATATTAATGGAACCGGATAAAATTATTTTTTTCAACATTCTATTCATTGTTTTTAAGGATTATTTTTCTTTATATGAATAAATGAAAATATAATTACAAGAAATGTTTCAATTCCCTAAGCAGAAACTTATTAATTGGTTGTGTCTTATGGAAATTAAAATTTGTTTTTTACTCCATGAAAGGAATATCAAAATATTATTTTATTAAGCATGGACCACTAAAATTTATATTTTAGGGATCATAAGATCTATAAAAGTTTGACAAGTCTTTCTAACACTCTATTTTTTTTAGTGACCATGGTTTTTAGTACAGTTGTCCAATATAAAAATTTAATCTATAAACCTCACCTATACCATAATGGGTTCATGGGTTCAAACCTATATTTCTAATTTCTGTTCATCAAACCCTTGTTGTCTTTTAGTCATGTGTTTATTCCCTACGGAATTACTGGACACACATTGGGATGTCCTTTTTCTAAAACATTGTTAATATAATTCCTATAATGTTAACAAAAAATACTAACTACATCCTTTAAATAAAATTAATAATTAAATTACAATTTTTACTAAGGTTTTCAATACAATATATTATTTTCACAACGACTTGTAATATTATTTGACAACTATAAAATTTTCATTAATGATTATTTAAACCATATAAGTTATTTCTACATTTAAAAATATTAATATATATTTAATAGGTATTTTTACTCAAGAAAAATTGTCACTATAACATATATTAAAACTAAGATGGCTAATGGGAGACGAATCAACTCCAGCTTCCATGTGAAACTCTTGAATCGAGGCATCGATTTCGATGTAGTTTTTGGATTTCGAATTTGGAAACTAGTTATGAACCTAAATTTTCATCTTTATATTCCTACCTAGTGATGTAGTATCTTTTGGGTCTGTAACATTGGTTACTACTTATCCTTAAAAATGATATTTTGAAATAAAAAATTTAGTGTTCAGTGAATTGGTAGTATTTCCCTAAATTTGTACCAAAATAAACTTAATATTTGTGGAGTTTCAAGAAATAATACCAAAAAAGGTGTTCAAGACTGTGGTAATATTTTCTATATTAAAATCATAAACTAGTGATTGTATCCATAACACATAAGTTAATTAAGGCATATTTTCTTCTAAAATTTATCATATTTCTAATATATTTCATAAAACATACTGTAACACTACCATTTGTCAAAATAATACTTCTAAAATTTAATTCATGAATCCCCATACAAAAAGAGTTCATCTATTTTATCTACACATAGTCCCTTAAAAAAACTTGGGTTTAACCTTTATAAGAGGAAATTGACTCAGATAATGTGTCCATTCTCCACATTTTTTAAAATGAAATATAAATGGGTACCAATGAAGATATTTATTTCATTCTGTCCTAATCATCAAATTTCCTTATAAATTTCATTCTCTATTAAATTTCTTCCGACATATAATGAATTTTCCCATTCCATTGAGGCACTTGTCTCATTGTCTCTTTCATCATTTCCCCCAAGATGAAAATCAAGCCTTCATTACTCAATGGACTCCATCTCTAGAGTTCTTAGTGAACTCTATCCATATCTTAATTGGTGAGTATATTTTTTGGTTTAGATATATGATGTTTATAATATTTTAGGATGACATATTATACATAATAATGGTATCTTTCTCTCATGTCATTATCCAATTTGGTTTCATAGAGTCACTGTGTTATCCTTTATATTAAAATGTAAAATTATTCCTTCAGGACACATCAATTAAATAAAACCAAAAATCATAGTGTGATAAATAAAAACCATAGTGTGAATTATATATAATCATTTATAGTATGTCTAAATCATATCACATTGTTTTCATTATAGGAATCCTTTGGTTTAACCTAGTTCATTCATTGTCATAATCTAATGAAATATTTTATAATGATTTGTATAGAAATTGTAAATTATCATAAGAATACACCCTATGTGTTTCAATGAATGTGAAATGTACTTCTAGTTGTTGCGCACAAATTGATCGTTGGGTAAATCCTAATTTTAATTTTCCAGATCTATTACCCCTTAGTTCCACTATACGAGAACCACATTAACTTTCGGTAACTAGAAATGGATGTTTTTTAGGAAATGCCACATAATATCAACCATACCAAAACATTAGGATATTATTATTTATATAAATTAAAATTATATAATATATTTATGATATATAACATATTTTCCTTAATCTTATTTTTAATGTTTCTATTAATCTTCCTTTGATTCCAACTGTAATGACCCTGACACTTTTTACCCAAAGACGTTGTCTTTCTTTATTAAATGTTCATAGTTAAGAAGGGTCAAATATAAAAGGAAAACTTATTTTATTATCTTCCTATAAAAATATACATACATGATACTGATTTTAAATTGGATGAAAAAACTTAAAATATACTATCTAACAAAATCAAATGAGCTACGTACTTGAAAAATCATTCAATGATATATTATTCATATCCAAGAGAACTAGTACAAATTATGTGTGTTCTCAAATGGTGATTAAGGGTAACATAGAATGGAATAAAACATTTATAAATACCCATAATCAATATTTAAATGAAAAATAACATAACACATATTCCATTAAAATAACATGACTCTCAAGATAAGATATGGAATAATCAATTCAGAAAACTAACTAAATGAGAAAAATGCAATTTAATAAATAAATGAGAATTTAATTAATCCATTGATAATATTATAGATAAAATATCTTGTATAATAATAATTAAAATATTATAAATTATTTAAATGATTAATTAATGGACATCATGATCTTGGGAATCCTGATACCTCTTCTGTTAAGACCTTTCACAAGATAGTCTAAACGTTATGTGGAAACCCATTTAATTAGTCCAATTTAATTATATGAAGAGAAACAACAATGTATCATGGGGATATAGTATTTCATTCAACAATAGAATATATAGTTCCAAATCATTCCTTTTATATTGAAATTTTTATTTCATTCGTGAATCAATATTCCTTATCATCAAATATTGTTATTATGTAATGAATACATATTTGTCAGTGTTATCCTCATTAATCCAATAAAATTAAAGGTAAAAAACATAGTTAAAATCAGTATATGCTTAAGGAAGTATTGATATACATCATAAATAAATATATTTAAAATAATCTTAATGTAAAAAATATCACTATATTGAAAATGTTACAAGAGAAGGATAATAGTAAAAAAACAGTGTGAGATTGTTCAATATATTTTTACAATTGGTAATTTTTATGTCAAATCATAATGGATTAGAAAATTAAAATTTAAACATAAAATAAAATTAATTATTAAAAAATCATGATATTACACATCAATGTTTATGTATATACATCGTATAAATGGATTTAATTGACTAACATTGGAATATGCCTCAATAACGGGAAATTTAGATGAAGTCCCTTTCCTCACACTTAATTTTGTTTGAACATGATTTAGCCTTTTGTATAGTGTTTCTAAACATATCATTTACTTACACTTGAACAATATTAATATTTTTAATATCATATAAAATCCTTTTAAATCGTTTTTTCTCCTTTATAAATAATCATTCATTATTTCCGTTTCTTAGGGAGTTAATTGACTTATTTTTTAATTTTTTCTTTGTCAAAATTGTTCTAGTTCATGTGAATATTATATAGTTTAATAATATATAAAATAACAATAATTTAATTTTTATCATATTTTTACATCAACTATACTTTTAGAACCAATAAAAAAATACCGTTTTGACAAATTAATTACATTGTGATCATGAAGACAATATGTCGTGCGTATGCATGAGTAATGTTTCCATTTTTCAATGATCATTATGGGAAGGAGATAAGTAATATTTAATATTTTTTGAGTGATATTAATATAAAATTATTTCTTTTAAATATAATTATACATATTATCCATGTGTAGTGGTTATTAAAATAGAGTCACTTCGCTTTGTGAATGTGCTAGTCAACACATACATGAACGATGTTGTCATCTTTCTGTTAGTGAAATGTTTAAATTTAAAATGATATATTTTATTTTAGTAATGATAATTATTTCATTAACATCATCATTATATAATTTTTAGAAAATTTAATCAATTAATACATGATTATCACCTTCCATGTAAAGTTTCAATGGAATAATTATCACATCGATTCATGAGGCTATAATATTACATACCTACGAGTATCATTATCATATCCTGCATGGAATGGAAAAAAATTTATATGTGATATAAATAATCAATAAGAATAATTATTTTATAAATATATCATATTAACATTATATCCATCATCATATCTGACTGTGGGAGGTGGTAATGGAAAATCCAATGACAACAGATTGGATGTCGGTATTCCTACGTACACATGAAAGACGATTTTATAACACATTTGTTGGATTTGGGTGTGATGTTACATTATTCCATTAATATGATAGTATCCTTTTATATGTATTATATTATGGATATTACTTCCACATTGTTTAGTAATAATTCCCTGAGGTGGATGACTAAATTAAGAAAACACTAGTTGATGAATGTTAACTCTTCTTCAAGTAACATCCTTAGATTTACATGAAAAGTCTTCATGTATTGGATTTATTATAAATAAGAAGTCATGTAATATGTTTAGGACATGTATGATGGGGAGTGATTTGGATGTTATTGGCTGAACTAAAAGGGTTTTATGGTGGGAAGAAGAGTGGATAACGGGTGGCAGTTTATATGTGATGTTAGTGGCACACTTGTAATTTTTGAAATGGAAATTGTGTACCCACGTTTTTCACATGCTACAATAGTCCAAAGATGATTATTATAGATAAGTAGAAATTATAGGGTCAAAATATTGTTGGAAATGTTAAATTATATTTGTTTTTATGTCAATTTAACCATTAGAATTATAGTTTATCCCAAGGTAAATCAATTTTAACCCTATTCACGATATTTTTTACAATTTTCACTATTAATTTATTCAAAAATTAGGTTCTAAATATTAGATAATATAAATTTTAAAAATTGACAATGTTTAATCTAGTATACATTATATAATTTATATAAGTTTTAACTTTTAATTTAACATTAATTCCGTAGATGTAATGAGAAACCGGGGTTTGAAAAAGAAAATGATTAAGAGTTTACGATGTTTTTAAATTAACATTAAATTAACAAGTGATTCCAATCCCTTAAATTGGGTTTATAAATATATAAATTTTATAATATTACTATTAAGAAATTTAAAAATATACTTACTTTATGAATATTTTGATCTAAAATGTTCTTTTCAATTAAAATTCAGTATTTTTCAAACTCACCTTTAGATAATTTTGAAATTATATTTTTAAAAATGAAGAAAGTTTTTTTCTAATAAATTTTCTATAAGTGATAAAAAATAATTTTATATTATGTTACTTAAGGGTTATTAATCCATCTTGTATAAATAATATGTATTTTGAGAAATCATTTATTTTTATTTTAAATTATTATTATTTTATTTATAAATAATAGATAACCATATTTTTCAAAATTAAGTTTTTAATATCCCTTCCTACCAATTTAATGAATTGTTTATAATATTATACTATATTTTTTTCTTTTCAAATCAGTATTTCTTGTTAGAAATCTATCGAAGAGATTCAATTTAGATAAATTTATTTTGTGGGTTGTTTAAGCTTACTGCTAAATGTAAAATATGTTATAAACAACAATGTTATTATTTTTAAGTATAGGGATGTTAAACAAATTCTTATATAAAGTGTATTTTGAAACAATATATTTATAACTTTTAACATATTCACATATTTTCATAAATTCAAATTCCAAAAATTATGATAATGTGTGCCCTATAAATCTAAAAAATAGAATTTATAGAATAAAAAATCTTAAAATGGGAGAATCTCTGCATATTTAAATATTTAGAGTCCTTTATATATTAAATATAAATTCTTGACCATTAAAAATATTTCTCTTCATCATCCTTCATATTCAATTCGTGTGTAAATACATTGTATTTACTTTTTCATTATGAAACTGAATACCTATTTTACCCATAATATTTTCAATTTTTTAAACTTTATATCTTCGAATTTTTTATCCCTCATTCATTCCACAAACTCTATTTCTAATTTAAATACAATCTACATCAATGCATTATCTTCATACTATCAATTTTAATATTATTATCATGTTTCATTTTCATTGAAAACATTTAACCTTATTCTATTCAAATATTACTGACATTAATCTCGAGAATGATATTAAGATCATTAGTGATATTGGTTTTTTCATAAATCTTTTGTCTGAAATTCACTACATCCTCATTTTTATAAATAATTATATCAAAAGGTTCTATGAAATTATCATAATGGTCAAATTAAACATCATTTTTATCAATATATCCTAATTAATCATTTAATAAGACATTCATATTTTTATGTTTATTTATCTATAAATAAACATCTTCATAAACCTATTCAATTTCTACCATTATGTATTCAACATAACTAAGTTGATAATTTCCTTATTCAATGTATATTGTTTTATTTTATAACTAATTACAATATAGAATATTAAAAGATAGATATATATCCAAAATCCATTCCTTCTAATGGATATTCCTATACAAATTTTTCCACTTTTATAACAATCACATTCCAATGAAAATTATAATAAATTATTTTTATGGAGGAGACTTCATCATATGTGTAACTGAGAATAAAA
This sequence comes from Viscum album, assembly GCA_963277665.1. Classification (NCBI taxonomy): domain Eukaryota; kingdom Viridiplantae; phylum Streptophyta; class Magnoliopsida; order Santalales; family Viscaceae; genus Viscum; species Viscum album. The sequence continues at coordinate 1,264,585,905 of OY728129.1, read as the reverse complement.
TATCACCAATGACTTCATCATATATCACTGAAAATATACCTATGATGTTTATATCCATTACAAAATAGAATCAAGTAATATTAATATTCAACTAAATTCTTTATATCGAATTTTAAAAATTGTTATAGTAATTGGGATGAAATAATTTAATATATCATTTTCCTTCAAATACTTCTAAATATTATGCTTCCCCAAAATATTTAATTTTATGTCTTAATGTGAAGGGTTTATATAGAACTCCAACATCAACCCATTTAATATGTGAAAATATTATTGTCTATGCCATCAAGGGAAAAAAACTATGTTTCATACCATAATGATATAATATGTTTTTATTGTACATATGATGCAATATTCGGATAATATTATTTACTATTTATGAATCATATATTTGAAATCATTTTACAGAAATTTTATGAAAGACATGAGTAAAACATTTTAAGAAACCATATTTATTTTCATCGTAACTCATCTTCATATCACCAATATATTTCATTCAATCCCCAGTTTTTTTATTTACTATAGTGTTTTTCTAAATAATATTACCATGTTTATCAAAATTACATCTAGTAATTGACTAGTCCCTTATTTTATTATCTGTATGATTGGAAACTGATATTAGTAATGATTTTTAGGCCTTAACATAATGTTTCATCATCTTCTATTCTATACCTACAATTTACCTACTACTAGGATCCCATACTTGTGTCCATTAAACTATGTTTGAGTAAACATATATTGAAATTTATTATATGAGTTATCTCATTTTTTTCCAGATATAAGAGTTTCATCTGTCAAATAGGGGAACTACCTATACATTCAAAACAATCTCCATAATTGTATCTTCTTCAAATAGATGAAATATAATAAACCATGAATCTAATAGCATTTTTTATTCATCAAGTTCCCGGTGTATGCCCTACGAGTGACGTTTGATTATGTTTTCTTGAATTTTATTCCATTTATTTGGATTTAATTTATTATGTTTTCATATATGTAAAGACACCTTTAATAAGATTTATAAGTGAAATCTAATTAAAACAATATGGAGTATGGATAAAAAATGAATGGATACATTAGTGGAGAATATATCAATAATGGGTTTACATGATAATTAACCTATAAATAACAAGATTGTGACTAAAATATTCTTAAATATATCACAACTCAACCAAAATCTATTACTTATTCCTCTCTAACAAACACATCCTTCAAAGTGTTTTAATATTAAAATTCAAATAAAAGGTTAGTAATTAATCATTTAAATCAGTATAATGAACACTAAAATTATAGTGGTGTATTTCATTATTCTCTTTCTATCACTTTTTTAAAAAATACCATTAAACGTATGTTATTCAATGTAATTATAGGATGATGACATGTCACCATAGACATCAAGATATACATTGATATTCACTAATTATTACCAATTTCATGATTTTTAGGATCCCATAAAATTTTGTTAATGTTTTTTTATTATTCTAAATAGATACATTCCCGTTATCTTTCAGAATAAATTAATATATTTTTTCAATTTTATACATTAATAAATATCCAAAATTAATTTTTTTTGATACATCCCTTAATGTAACATCCATGATTTATCCAAAATTGAGTTCTATTAGATAAAATTAAATATGATTCATAACTAATGAAAGAGTTAATGATGAATCATGTAGTAAAAATTATTGTGAACTCTATGTTTTCAAACAGCCTGAAATGTACTCTTCACTGAAATATCATTTATGAGAAATCACAATATAAAATTAATAACTCCATGATAAAGTACCCATGTTTCAATACATCTCTAAAAACACAATACATTACATGATCACCTCGATAGTCATAGTGTTTTATAATGGCCAATTTTCGATCACCCCTCTATACAATTTAAAATATCTTTCAAAATAACCAATTTTGTGTGTCTCCATTTTTCATAGGGGTGTTTCTTTAAAAACAACCAAGGATTTGGTGTGTCCTCCAAATATTACAATTATTTAATTATCATTCGACACCATGGTATTGAGAATATCTAGTGATACAAATACTATTTCATTTACTAAATTTGAATCATTTATTGATTTCATATATCCTTCATGACTACAGAATCATCCATGACGAATATAATGGGAAATCAATGTTATACAATGATATGTCATATTTAAAATTTGATGTATCATGGTGTGGAACAAAACTTATCCCCATTTAAAAATATTCATGTATTCTCCAATTCCTTCCTCTATAACCTGGACAATGTTTATAATGGAATTTGAAAGAGTCACCATGTTCAATAGTCAATATTCTTATTTGGAATTCCATTTACTATGGAATGTTTATGAATGTCTATTTCCTATTTAAATTCATTTAGTTTTATATAGATTCCAAATGATACACATCAATATAATGATGGAAATATTTATAGAAATACGGATTTCAAAAAATATATTATTTTTCCAATAGTTTTCCCCTGCCACCAATATTTTTCATTAAACTCAAAAAATCACATTACTCTAAGTGTAAAAAACCATATACTTTTATCTGTTAAATTGTGAAAATCCAAGAAATATGTCCAATTTTTGAAATAATGTTTTCCTTTCATATGAAGTTATTGAGTTTTCCTCCTCTCTCCCACTTCTTAGTGTGTGGAGTTAATTATATGATGTACTAATGTTCGTACATATTCTAATGAATTTCGAAGGTAAGAAACTTTTATGGTGGGGATAATTTTGAAACATACATGTCACTATAATTTATTTATTATGTGATCATGGGATATTTTAATGTTTTAAATTTTTTATAAATTTTTTTCATGTATTATACTTTAGGAGTGTTTATACTAAAATGTTACTTCACTAGACAATTAGTATTGTAAAAATTGAATATATTGCTAATTTGATTATTGAAATATATAGATAGATAATAAAAAATAGAATTTATTAGGTGTCTTGACTATGTGTTTTCATTATAAGAGGCATATTATGGTCAAATGGATGTGTTATGATCTATGATGATATTTGTGGAATTTACTGGGCATAGAAATGATGATCCTAAAAATTCTATTGTTTGTGGTTGAAATACATATATGAAATAGTGAGCAATGCGATCCCATTTCATAATGCCCAAGAATTACATACTAATTGGTATAACAACAAAAATGGTGTAGGTGTAAACATTGTGGTTAGTCTTTTTTTAATTTATTTTAAATAAAAAAAATTTACTCAAAATAATTTTATTATCAGTTTTTCCACCTACTCCCTCATGCAACAAAAAAGACTCATGAGAGACAACAATATAGTTTCCCCACACATCCTTTTTATCGTTTATTAATTTCATTTTATTTATTCTATATTAGAATGTAATATTCCCTATTTATTCTTATTTCTCTGACATTTCCCCGGGGGTTTCTTTCTCCCTTATACCCTCATACTAATGGGATTAAATGTTAGGGTTCTTATTTATTATAATCATGATTTTTAGGTGTTTAAAATTCATTGATTTTGATTCCCCTCATGATATTACGTTCTAAATTTATATAACATATAATGGATGATCTAGATAGCTATGTTTGAATTTATTTATATAAATTTCATGAAATTAGTAATCCATATAATACATGTATTATTAAATTTTACCCATATGTGATACACATGATGTTTTTAAATTTTTTTATTTGTTATTTAATATATTATGGGTTGAGGATTTTATATTGTTTTTTAATATATTGGGCTATGGTATGATGCATGCCTTGTTTTTGTGAATTTTGTTTGAGGATCAAATTAAAGGCATCAGATGAGAAATGAATGGTTTTTCCAAATGTAGATTTCCAAATAATTATTACTATGTTTTAAATATTTTTTTTATTAGATGATGTTGTATATTTTAAAATGATAGAAATGGGGGAAATTTTTTTGTTATAATTTGTACAAACAATCTTTTCAATCAAAGTGTTTTATATAACTCCATATTCCATGATAGACATAATGTACCATTTGGAAGATGCTGAGAAGGATTCCATTAGGTAAATGGTTTCATTCTATATATGTTCTTATTGAATAATATTCTAGGTGTCTGTTTTGTGTGATAAAGAAAATTATTAAATGAGTTATTTTTATGAATGTATACCCTATTTTTGGATCCCCTTATTGTTCTATTTTTTATAATATTGTTAAAAATTTATGTGATATAAATATATATTTCCTTCATATAGAATCTTGTTATCCTGCTTTTATTATATGAATCATTATTTCTCACTCTTAAAAAATAATACTTGTGTTGATCATTTTTCTTATCACACACCCCTATTTTAAAATGTCATGGGTACTATGGATATTATTCCTGGGATAAAATTTACACAATATTATCATTCAAGAAAAAATTTAGTATTTGGAGCTAGTCGATATAACCCAATCTAACTAAGGGAGATGATTGAAATGACCCTATAAAACAATGTGGTCCTGCAAAATGATGGGTCCTCCTAATAATATCAAACACCTTCTAACATTTGGACCTACGATGTTTCCCATGACCCTTTTTCATCTACTGGTCATATTATTAATGAGATTTACCCTAAATACCTTTTCAGAATCCATTATATCTAGAGATAATTATCTAATAAACATTCATGTTTGATGTTATTTTCATGTCCAACAATGATATCTTGGTCTTTGTTCCATTAATATTCTATTTTAGTTATGTTTATAGTTTATTTTCGAAAAAATATTATAAGCTGTTTATAGTGTAAGTTTGTAAAGGAAATTGAGATTTTATAATTATTAATTTATGATTTATTGTCAAATTAGGAAAATGGATTGTTTACATAATCATAATGTTTTTCATTTTTAGTTTTAAAAGAATATAAATTCATTTTTATAGTTCCAACATTTCTTATTCTAAAAACGGATAGATAATTTATAAAAAGAGAAAAGCATGTATTTCTTTCATAGATGATGGGATGTAAAAAAAAATTGAAAATTTTATTTCAAAATATAATTTAGTAAATGTTTTGTATAATGAATCTCAATCACCCTTTGTTGAAATTATTCTATGAAATTTATACTCAAACCCTAGATACACAATAATTTGTGTGTATCAATTATTGCTTATATTTGAGGTTCCATGCTTGAAATCTCAATTCATTGTTATATTTTATTCTTATGTGGTGTATTTTTTGAATGTAGTGGTAAAAATATATTTGTTTGAAGTTAACTGGATTCCATTCGGACTGGGATATAAGATTTTGGTTTTTTTACTTTCTATGTGACAATACATAATTTAATTTGGATATTTTGTTCAAATTTTGGATTAGTTATGCATGGTCTAGTCATTCATTAGGTGCATTTTAATTAATTTTTGTTTTCTATATCTTTATTTTGGGTAATGAAATTATATAAGGTTTATGATGAGTATATGGTGTGTTTCTAGGGATTATTATATTAAATAATGAAGAATCAAGTGACCCAGTTCATGTTTCAGGGTTAACCATATGCCAAAACCTTGAATTCCTAGAGGAGGGGTTCACAGTTTGACGAAACAATACAATGGGGAAGGAAAACCATTGGAACATGGAGAGATCCATATCACATGGTAATTTCATGGATTGTCAAACCGTGTGGGATCACCATGTAGACCTGAGGCCTAACCCCCCCTCAGGATGATTGTGGAACATAGTTGGAACACGTTTTGGAGAAATGTTCATCCAAACCATGCGCCCTATTAATAGATTATTTTTTTACATTTTTACATCTTAGAACCTAATTTATATAAGTCGTTATATTCAACCATTCTTCCCACAACATATCTATTGTTCAAACATATCATCGTAGACTCTTAGGGGTTAATATACATTATTTTAAAGATGTTTAGAGTGTAATTGAGCAAGTATCGAAGATTTAGTTGATCCAACACTCCTATACCAACCCATTTTTGGATTAGGTGTTTTTTATATATTCTTTTTCTTCTTCAAAATCCCTAAAACAATCTTTTATTCAAGGTATCATAGTTTAGGGCTTCAAGGAGTGTAAAAATCTGAGTAAAAGTCTATGATTGAACTTGTGGGTGTCTTATAAATCTAGGTAGGTGGTCAAACTATTATATAACATAGTCTTGTTGATGTATTCATGTGTATGTGGTTGTAATATAGTGTAGTTGGGCTTTATGTTTTGTTTTTCATCATTGGATTGATGTTTTAATAGATTTATTTAGGAATTTAACCCCCTCAGGATCCCCATGGGATGTATTGAGGATTAATAGTCTAGGATAGAGGTTACATAAGATATTTTCCATATTCATTAACATGGGATTAGGTGAATATTTATAAAATTAATGGGTCTAAGATAAAAAACCTATTTTTTACATGGATCGTATTTTAACATGATTTGATATAGGAAATATTTGAAAATTTTGTTTAGTTGGATAATATAGACTATGAAATGAAATGTATTTTAATATTTTTTAATAGCAAAAATGACATAAGGTGGAATTTTGAATACTATTAATGGGTTAACGATTCATAAATTTTAAATGGTAAATGTGTTAATGGGTTTAGGAATGAAGATGGTTTATTTAGTGAACGATCTATGAGTTGTATTTTTTCAGTGTAAAAAATGAGTATGGTTTTTAAAATTTTATATATAGTAAATGGTTAAAAAATCACATGTAAAAGGATTGGTGGGTTGTGGGGTATCATAAATGAGGGTCTAATCCAACAAGTGAGGTTGGAATAATTCTATAACCCCCACCCCTATAATGCACGTGTTAGGGTGTCTGACTGAGGCATTATGTCCCTAATGGTTTCATATGATGATACTACCTGGACTGAGGATCCTGGGTATGTGTGAGGTATTTGTTTATGAAATATTCTCCCTAGTAATATAGTTATATTGCCTAGTCCCCTTATTCGTAGTAGTAAAATGACATTATCCATAGTGAAGTTTCTGAAAATGCATATCCCATTGACCAATTGATAAAAATGGTTCCTGAAAATATATTTTACAAATGGAACATAGTTTATTTTTTTACCTTATTAATCATTGACACATGATCCAGATACCATTTCAAAATTTAAATTCAGAAATGAGGGTCATCATGACCGAACCTCGATCCTTGAGACGTCGTACACCACAAAACCAAACGCATGCTTCCTGTCATCATGAGTCAACACCGAAGGACGCTTGAGACCATCCATAGGAATGCTTCGTCGCCAGCCCTAACCTATCATTGCCGCTGATCATGTCGTGGTCATCACTCCAACCCATCCATCATAGAGGACATCGCCGCTGCTACAAACCACAAGATTACATTGCCAAATATAGGAACAAAAATTCGTCACCAAATAAACACCAACATTGAGCAGAATATCCAAAGACCGGTTTCACACCCACCTTCAAACAACCAAAAAATCATCCATATAAACTAGCACCTTTTCAAGTCGTCAGAATCGTCATCAGAAGACAACCCCACCACCACAACAGGGAACCACCGACGCTTCCGCATCCGCAACCACACAATCCAAACTCTATCACAACAAAAGTGAAATAAAACAGATGAAAAATAAAAAGAAAAAACCAAGATCTCCAGATCAGCCTCCCCCACACAGATATGCCAGAGGAAGGTCACACTGTAATGAAAATAAAACTAACATAATAGCCCGTCGCCACCTTCAAACCCACAATATAAGACCACAAAAATCCCCAAGTCACTGGAATCCACCGTAGATCGTAACTAAGACCCCTAAAACACCAAGAACTATCGACCTAGGACCAAATACACACCACAATCGAACCCACAAATGGTGCATTCCGGAACATCCAGCGACCTTTGTCGCAACCCGGTCCTCCGCTCGTGACTCCTGATCTGATAGTTTCGTAGAATCAAAGAGCACAAGAAATAAAGATAAGGAGAAAAATCCACTAACCTCACAGCGAGGGAGATCCAATGGGGAGATTGCAAGCCATCCGCCATGGGAGAAGGAAGGAAGCGACGGGGGAAACCCTAGCGCCGCAGAGCCCCTTACGGGTCTATCCTTCCATCCCCTAGTACAAGAATACAATATATTTTTGGATTGGATATTTCATAGGAACTATTGGTAGTATCATATTGTGTGGTACGCATGCCCTACTTGGGCCTTCGTTTGTTACCCATGAAGATTTCATGGTTATAGGTCAGGACAAGGGAGAAGGCCCTATTTTAGAGGGTTTATTTGGTCATCAGGAGTGAAAGGATGAGGGATCTAGACAAGGAGTAATGTATAGTTTTATATATTTTAATATTTTTCTTTATTTTATATTTTCATTACACATTGAACTATATGGAATTTCATAGCATATTTACAGTTTTGTTGTTGTCTTGTACCCAGTTTTGGAACATCGTTGCTAATTCATGTTAATTGTTTATTGTTTCCATGATTTAATGTTTTATATGAATATTATTACTCTATTATTGTTGGGGTAGTCTCCTTTTATGATCTATTAGACCCAAAATACAATTGAATTTACAATGGAGTATGGGAGGCACACTTGAGGTCATGTGGTACCTCGACTCGAAGCATCTGCTTAGTAGATTTCGAGTTGGTGAAATTACAAAGTTGTATCATAGTAAAAATTTTTTTGTTGATTTACATTATGGGAATGGTATAGTTTATACTAATACATATTGATTCATGAAAATGAACTTGTTCATGGTATTAGGTAAGACATATGTGGGGGGAAACACATGTTCAAATAGTGGCAATGTTTCTCTAGATGATTTTTTATATAGTTGTATGATATTTCACCATTGGGTGATGCACATGTTGTCTGATGTGACTATATTATTATACTTCTAGAATGGAAAAAAGGACTGAGTTCTAGAAAACATGTATCATTTTAGGCACCTAGGAATAAAGGTGGAAATCATAATTGTAGGAACACATTGGGAAGATTTTTGGAATATGTGGGAAAAATGCTTTTCAGTTTCCTTAAGAATTTAAAATGAGTAGAGATAAATAAAGATGATGCATGTGGGTAAATAAAAAGTGTTTAATGAAGTTGTTAATGTATTATGTCTCATGTTGAGTCATAAATGGGATAAATTTCATTTGTAATAATTTGTTAAAGATTTAAATTTTCCTAAATAATATTTTTTTGTGAATGTATAATTAATTAAAAATGGTTTCTAATGAATGATTGTGACTACATTAGGTAGTTTATCCCTTATTGAACATATAATGTGGTTGGAATTATGCGGGTAGTGATTGAGGATTGATGATATAACTTTTCACAATGTATGCAGAAGGGGATTTTTAGGGATAGTGGATAACCTTATTTTTTTGAAAACTATGGATGTTTTATGTTAGGAGTTTTGAAATGTGTGTTTTTTATTGAATAGAAATTCCAACTATATGATGTGTTCCAGTTGGGTGACAAGATGATATCTATGAGAAATATCCTCTATAAGTGGAGCACTAAATCCCTGTGAACTAGATAAATAGACTAGATGATCAATTTTTGAGAACATTTCATGTTTTACAAAGATGATTGAGTGGGAACCAATGGGTGTTGTTGTGAGCATGTTATCTAACCATATAGATTCAATTGTGACACCCTTAAAAATTTTCCATAAAGGGTGGACTAGAGGAATCCATGTTCTAGATATATTCAATCCAGAAAATTCTAAGTCACTTATAGACTCCTCATGAGAAGATATTCAAGTTGGTGGGTTATGTGTTTTGAGGTCATGAAAATAACTGGTGGTATATCATGGTGTAGATGGAGCATGAAAAAGTTATGTTGTGGAAGGGTTTCTAGGGTAAATTCTAAGAAAAGTTCAATCTAAAGACTTTGAGATAATGGAAGGTATTGAATTTTTTGAGTCTGGCTTTGGGGACTACGATAGTGATGGATTATACTAACTTCAATGATCAACAACACTTCATTTTATCATATACAATGGTTGGGATAGTTGTGACAAGACATATCTAGTATGTATTTAAACTAGAGATTATTCCCTAGGAAAATGTATTCTATCTTGGAGGTTTTTTGTTGTTGTTGATCATGACTTTATTTCGTTCGGAAATATCAGAGAGGCGTGTAGTGGTGGACACACATTCTCGGTTGGGTGATCTAGTGGTGTGGCTTATGATGGAAAGAATCGACGCTTCAGGATTATTGACTAGAGTGGTGGTGGGAAGAGTAATCATAAAAGTGTACCATCCTTTTAAGGTGGCGACCAGTTGAATTTCTATCATTTTTCTTGGCCGAGAAACATGAATCACTAGTTCCATGACCAATATTTGAGTACAGAGAATTCCAAAAGATGGGTAATGTTCAAAGGTTCTGTAGTAACCCTCAATAGCTGGGAACATATGGTGGATTTATTCTGATTGGAGTCCAGGTAGGTTGTTCGTTTCCCTAAACAATGAAGTTATTTTGAGTTTTATTATTTGTCCCAGTTAATGTGTAGGACATGGTAATATGGAATGAGTGAATCAGCATCAGTAGGGATATACAGGACCAGGAGCATAGGATATATCCTAGGGTATAAGGGAAGGTATGCTTCCTGCAATTCAACTTATACCTAGAGGTGGAGTTTTTGGTCCATAAGAATTTGGAGGTATAATTAATTTTGATTCAAAACATTCTATTGGATTGTTTGATACATGTTCCTCGCATTATTTTAAAGCTACTGAATTTTTGATATTAGTGGTCATAGGACCAGAACATAGAAGTACAAGTTGAACATATACATCAATGTAATGGTGTGATATTTATATTAGTGAGTACCATTTTTTGTGGGACTTCTATATGATCAAGATTCAATTTTTTTACCTAATACTAGGTATGGATTGGATAGTGTTGTACGAAGCCCATATTGACTATTACCACAAAATATTAACAATAAAATTCCTAGAGGATATAATTATGTTCATCTTAGAGAACGGGGTATCTGAGTGGGACATTGAAGGAAGATCTATTAGTATTTTCATGAACTCAAATCCCAAGTGGATTTTGTTATGCTTTATGGGGGGATGTAGATAATCATGTGTTTCCTCCTATGATGGATAAGTTTTAATATGTGTTTCTTGAGGTCTTCTTGGGGATACCGCTAAAATGGGATGTTGGGATCCAGATATAGTTACTTCTAGGATGGGAACCAATTTCTATTCTTCCTTATAAAATTTCTCTGACATAACTCCTAGAACATAAAACATAGTTGGAGGAACTGAAGAACAGGGGGATTATACATCCATGCCTATCAAATTCCGGATCTCCACTGTTTTCTCCATAAATTTGGATTGATCCCCATGGTTGTGTCTCGATTATTGGATAGTGAATAAGATGATAGTTATGAGTAATTACCCTTTTCCACAAATTGATGATCTTTTTTACTAGATCAAAATGGATTTCATGTTATCCAAATTCAGTTTATGATCCGGGTATCATCAGCAAAGGTTGATACCTTCTGATATAACATGGAATTACATTAGGATCATGTATGGGTTATATGAGTTGGTTGTGATTCCACTATTAATGACTGATGCACCAGAAGTGTTTATGGATCTAATGGATAGAAAATTTCACCCATAATGTGATCAATTTTTACACTCATTTAGATGACATATTGGTGTACACCCAGACTCATGATGAGAATTTCAAAAAAATTTCTATATTAATTATTACAATAAAAGAAAATTGGATCTACATCATAAAATCCATGTTTCATTTCAAAATTGACAATGTATATTTATCGGGTTAAATCATATCTATGGAATTTGTGTCTATTGAACAATAGAAAGTGAAAGCTATTGTATGTTGGGAGAAAATCATGAATATGATTGATAATAGACGATTTATGGGTTCAGAAACTATTACCAATTTTTCATCAAATACTTTTATCATTTGGAACCACCTGTCATAGGATTGACCAAGAAGGGAATCATGTTTGAATAGTTTGAAGCATGTGAGAATGTTTTCTAGTAGATAAAGATAATGATGACTACCACAATGATTCTATAATTACCCAATCTAGGTGAGGGGTATACCTTGTTTTCTGATGCATACAATATTGGGAATGGGTAAATAATTATGATAGATGACCGGATTGTGGCATATGTTCATGAATGTTTAGGATACATGAATGAAATTTCCCTACACATGATAATGAGTCATTCGCAGTAATTTTTCTATTACAATTTTACCCACATTACATGTTGTAATGATATTTTACTATGTTTATAGATCATATAAAACCTATTTAAATCATATATCAATATTATTTTAATATTTATTAGTGAGTATGGGTTGATTACAAGAACTCATTTGTTTTTGAATTGGTATACACACCGAAAAAGGAAAACAATATTGCAGATGACTTGAGAAGGAATACTAAAAACTATGTAATCCATGAGTCCAATTTCGAGTGGAGGGTGATAGATTTATTTTATAAGAAACACCTATATGTTCATGATGGATTTTAAATATAATATTAAATCATACGAATTTGAGTCTAACCTTTTGAGATGAATCAAGGAGAGATAGTATAATGATCACGAGTGTTTGGCTTTCAGGGAGAGTCAAGAAGCAGGGAAATGACATCCATATTGGGCTAAAAGTTATTATGATATCGTTTTTGTTCATGTTTTTGTTTATATAACTACATGAATACAATAATAGGTTATCATAATGTTTTAGGAATCGAAGTGGGTGGGGAATCTTGGTTTGAAAAAAAAAATTCTTATATTTTTAGACAGTATTTGTGGCCAAGGATGATGAAAGAGATTGCAGGTTTCATGATGTGATGATACACCTGTGAGAAGGTAATGGCCGAGTGTTAGTGACTAGGGGATTTGTTATAACCTGTTCCCATTCTTGGATAGAAATAGGATGACATGTTTATTGAATTTTTATTGAGAATTTACAGGATAATTCATAATAACAATGTGATATGTGGAATATTTCTTACCAATTATAAAAGCTATGAATGTTGATAAGTTGGGTTACTTATACATTCAGGAAATATTACAATGGAATGGTTTTCCAAAAAATCTACTTCTAGATCATGTTTGACATTTTATTTTAGGTTTCTGATAGATATTACTTAAGGGACTTAGTACCCATGTGTTTTTAGTATAGATTTTTACCCATTGAAGGGTGTGAGGTAAGATCAAAATATTTAGGTACTAGAAACAATTTTAAGGGCATGCGTCCTAGACTTTGTTTGATCATGGGAGAATCACTTGGTTCTTATTGAGTCTTCATAAAAAATTGTTACAATGATACAATTCAGATAAAACCACATGATGATCTATATGGTAGACTGTATGGATCTCAGTTATGTTTTCATTGAAGTTTAAGAAACAATGTTTATGGGACTGAGTCTTTTGTAAGAGATATTGTATCATGATCAGTTGACTCAGAAACATATGTATGAGGCTCATAGTATGAAAAAGTAATATGTGGATTGGTTTGGTAGACCTCTTGAATTTATAGTGGGAAATCGTGTGTTCCATCAGGTGTCATCTAGGCTAGGTTACCATTGGATTTGGAAATAGTTTTAGTTGGTATCGAGGTAGATTTGTGCGTTTGAGATTGGTGAGAGGATTAGACCATTAGAATACATATTTGATCTATCTTGAATGATTTTTTTCATGTGTCACAAAATGTGAATTATGACCTTGAACCATCTCATGTGATCGATGATCATTACGCTGAGGATGAGGCTGGTGCATCCTTTGAGGAGGATCGAGAAAGTATTTTGGATTGTAGTGATAAATTTTGTTTGCTCAAGACATTGTCTTTTGTTTGTGTAATTTAGAAGAATGTTAATGATTAGGAAGAGATGTTGTAGATGGATAAAGATATGAAATATTAGTGGTCTAGTGTTTTTACTATGAAAGCTCTGTGATGCTTTGGATAGAAGTGAAAGGAAGACCTATTATAAAATAGAGAGGTTAATAGATCCCAATATTTATTGATGTTTGATTTATCAAATTTTCATCATAAGTCTCTATAATTCAGTTAATAGATTATTTTAGGTGTATGAGGACACTAGGTGGTGTTTTGGGGGTTTGGGGCATAAACGAATGATGAATCAATCGATCCAGTGCATGTTTGATGATTGGATCACTAATATTAGTATGTGTTCACAAAAATAATTCATACATAGTGGAGGGATAAAATTTTGATGAAACTATGAAAGGTTGATCAAAAACCATGTAGGCTTGGATAGAGGATTCCCACATAGTTATCTCATGATTTTCCAAACCGTGTCGGGTCATTGGGTAATCTTGCAGAATGGCCCCGACATTGATAGAGGGTGGTTCATGGGGGTGTAGAGTTTGGGAAACTATGTGGAAATACATTTTACACCATCAAAAGTGGGGTTTTTTCAAATTTCCCTCTTAGGAATTATGTGTTCTTACTTGGTATTTTCCTCCATTATTCTCCCATCATCCCCTGGGACAAACAAAATCACCCTATAATCCTAAGGGGTGATTAAATTAATATCTAAGATGTTTAGAGCATCGTTGGGTGTGGACTAAAGCATCAGGTGTGTACTGAAGCATTAGTTGTGTATAACACTCCTCTTACTTATGTACTTATTATTAGGTATTCTGTAGACGTTATTCTATTCTTGAATCAAAAAAATTATCTTTTCTGCCTGATCATGAGTTATGGATTAAACGGGTTTTAAACTATGATTAAAAGGATAATGTGGGCAATGTGGTTGACTACAAAATCATAGAAGGTGGTATATATGTTATATACCATAGTCTTGTTGATTTATTCATGTTTATATGGTTTTTATTTGCTGTCGTTTGGATGTTCATTTGGTTTATCATCATTGAAATTACGTTTCAATTGATTAATTGAGGAATTGATCCCCATGTTATGCATTGAGGTAGAATATATTAGGATTGAAGCTACCCATGAGGTTTTCCATATTCATGAACTTGGTATTGGGTGAATGATCATGAATTTAAAAGGATTAAGAGACCCAACCAATATTTTTTATGTTTATCATGTTAACACGAGTCTATATAGGAAATATATGATTTTTGTGTTTAATTTTTTGAATATTTACTGTGAAATAAAATTAATTTGAATTGTGTTTAATATATAAAATTACATAAGGGGGGATTTGGAATAATGTTAATGTGTTAATGATTCATGAATTATAGATGGAAAATTTGTAAATGGGTTATGTCATGATGATGTTTTACGTAATTAAAAATTAAGAGTTTTGTTTGTTTTTTCTATTAATTTAGTATGGTTTTTGAAGTGGTATATGTGGTAAATGGTTAAAAAATAATTTCTATATGGTGTGGTGGATTATGGGTCATCGGACTCCAGGATTTACACAACCGGGTTGAGTTGGAAGAAGGATCTAAACCACACCCCAGTAATGCATGGGTTAGGGAGTCAGACTGAGTCTATATGTGTCTAATAGTTTTATTGGATGGGACTACATGGACTAACACTCCTTGGTTAGTGTAATCTATTGGTTTCTAAAATATGATCCCTAGTGGGATAGAGAAACTCACATATCCCCTTATGCATAGTAGTTGACCAGTGTAGGCCACATTATAATTGATGAAATTACAAAACCCATGGAATAATTGATATACACAGTTCAATGAAATATTAATAACAAATGGAACCTAGTTTATCTTTCATTTAATTTTTAATATTTTTATACACACATCAATTATTTTCCTAAACTAAGTACTTTGTTGATTTTTTAGTGGTGTAAATTTGTGTTGCACTCAAACCATGTTCATCCCATTATTGGGAACCATAGAATATTTCATGGTTGTATACTAGGACAATGAAAAAGTACATATGTTAGAGTGTTGATCAGGCCATGAGGAGATCATTGATGAGGGATTTGGAGTTGGAGAGAAGACCTGCTTTTGGATTCTCCTTATTTTCTATGTTTTTTGATTTCATTAAACTTTTAATTGATTGTCACGAAATAGAATTATTACCATGTGGATGATGTAATGTACCCACTTTTGGGAAATTGTTGGAAATGCATGTTAAATTTAAATTGTTTCATTTCCTTCTTGTTTTATCTGTTGTGGAATATTCTAATAAAGAGGGTATAGTCTCCCCATCTGATCTATGATATCGTCACTACTAATTGGCCGCCTCTTGCATGTGGGGATGAGAACATGTGGTCTTATAGTGAATTGGTTTGGAGAACAAGTTTATTGTCTTCTAGGTTGGGTAAGTTTCACATTGTATGAGTTTATTTGTTTTATCCATTTACGGTGTATCATATTTCAATGTACATTTCATATATGGTTTTTATTTTCATGTAATAATTTTTTTAATTAAATGATATATCTTCAATTCATTATGTGTACTTTATATGATTTTATTTTTTATTCCATATTTTTCATGGAAATTATTAAGATTAAATTTTTTTTTCTATTCCAGACAAGTCCATGGTTCTGATTTCTCATACCTATTTTTTAGTAATGTTTATAATGAATGGTTTTATTATTATATATATGTATAAAAAACTCCCATAAATAAAGTTTTTAATCCCATTCACTAGATTATCCCTCTTTAATATTGGAAATGCTCTTCCAGTCTAGTGGAGTACTGGGTCTGGCGATAATATTGGTCATCCTGGGGTAGTTTTTCAAAATTTAACTATATTAAAAAAATTTAACCACCAAATACTATCCTCATAGGATATCATATTTGAATATTTTTATAATTTTTATGAATAGATCTAATTAATAATATATTAAAAATTATTTTTCATTTGAAAATAAATTGTAGTACATCCTATAACAAGAATTTGAAAAATATATTTTAAAAATAAGAATATATTATTTACATAAAATAAACAATGAGTTTAATAACATTAATCCTTATGTAAATATTGAATAGATTAACTAGACACTAATGTGGCTTAGGGTAGAGGACATTAACTAAAATGAAAATAAATGTTCTAAATTTCTATGAAAATATTCTATAATCAGATCCCTTTTTCCTTATCATCATCATTATTCACATAGTTAAATCTAATCCCAAATTAACTGTATTAATTTCCATTAATCAAAATAACTCACTGATAGTAAGATTTTTTATTTATTGTTTTTGATTTCAAAATATAGTTCAGAAAAATCTTCTAATAATTATTGGATGAATGATAGATTCATGTTAATTTTCATGAGACATGTTATAATGCTATAAACACCCATAAACATTTTCCGTGTTTTCCTATTATCTTTCTTTTTGATAGCCAGATTGTAAAATCAAACCATATATTTGTATCATTTGGTCATAACAACCATTATTTCAAAAACCACTTGTCACACATTTCATTTGGAATAGGCTATATGAATTATACTAAAAACAATCAAGTTGGATATTAAAATAACATAAAATAAACGAGGAAACTATAAAACAGTTATTGAGGAATTAATGAACATTGTTATCATTAAATAATTATTCCTACACAACATTATGTTCATAAAATGTGTAAATATCCTCATATATATAGGATAATTATCCTGGTCAATATGTTTTACCCAACATAAATGGGAGAACATATCATCAAAATATAATGGGATTTTGGTTTTTAACCTAGTAAAGTTTATATTACATATATTTCTTAATATTATAAAAACATTTAGGCTTCATAAAAAATCCCTCCACATGTTTCCCATTCTAGTATAAAAATATTACATTTATAAGACATATAATAATATATAAAACTATATCAAGCATCATTCTCCCATATAAACTGAACAATGATTTCACAAATAGTATATTTTCTAAAAACTATCATAAAACATATCAATTAAAATTTTACCAAACCTATAATATTTAATGATTGGATTTCACAGTCATATAATTTACAAAAAATATTAATAGGAAAACCATTATTAGTTGTAGAATATTATCCATTAATACCTATTTTTAGAAATATTTAATATCATATTTTTCTTCTTAATAAAACCATTTGTACGTATTTAATAAAAAACTTGAGAAAATTAAATAGTATATAAATATCAATGTACAATCATCAATTTTATAGTCATGAGAAAACCCTAGTTTCCATTTAATGTTGTATTTAGAACACAAAGTGTACTATGAATAACAAAATCTCTTTTTCCATAAAAAGAATTAATATAAAATATGTATTAATAATATATAAATAGGAATAATTAATGGATCACACCAATCATGAATTAAAAATTACCACCTATAATTATCCAATGAAAATCCAAATACTTTCCATGAAAACCATGTCCAATGTTAAAAAAATCCTCTCATTTTACCAAATCATAGGATTATAGTTGAATCAGAAAAAAAACCTCATCACTAAATTTCTCGATTATCCGAGGATAATGAAAACCTAATATCTCTATAGTCAATCATAAAATAAAAATCAATTTGAAATTCTATTTCCCAGACTAATTTTATGTTGATATTTTTAATCAAATTTTAATGATTTTGAAATGGTTTGCAATTATAATTCCCTTATAATTTAATATATTATTAGAAAATTTGAAATTATAATTGTGGAATTAAAATGGATCAAATTCATAATTGTTAAGGCTATTGAATTTAATAATTTATTTCTACATTGTTTTTAAATATGTTCTATATTTTTTTTAAGTCGATAATTTTTTTCTTGATTAATAAAAACAAAATGGCCTTCTTGGGCCAACCATCAAACAAGGACAACATGCTACACTGTTGGACCAAAATGGAAGGTGGGTCAAGAGCAAGCCCATGAACCACATGGATAAAATTCATGGGGGTTGTCAAGAGCATGAAAAATACATGCATGGATGTAATACATGTTCAAGAATAACTACTTGAAGGTGCAAGATATTTCTTTCATCATGATCATTATTAGTGGTAGGAGTACTTCAGCTCCAATCCAAATTCATTACTAGGATGGAGTCACATAATTTTCTTTATTAACTTTCTCACGGATTTGGAATTTGTATGTTGTAAAAGAACTCCACCAATCTTTAATGTTCTCTATGATTCTTCCTTCAAAATCAACTTCGGCCACTGCTCCTATCACCAAAGAACTCCATTTTCTCCCCTAGTAACTGTGATCTCAAGATACATATTCACTATTGCATCTCTACACCAACTTCGATCACCTCCGCTGTCATAGAAAAACAATATGATCCAATTTTGATGCTTCTAATAGCCACTATAAAGGTCGTAAGTAGGTTGATCCTCCATGCAGCTTTGATTCTTCCATGCTCCATGATCTATACTGTCACCTTGATGCAAGCATTATAACCACTGCTAATCTACCAAACAGATTCATCAACCTACACCATGACTAAATTTCTCAGCATTTATAGCCTCTAATTCTCATATAGACACTACCATGATTAATGAATCTAAGCCCAATCTCTATATCCATCGCAATATGAAATGATCAGGGTCCCCCATAATCTTATCTAGAACATTGTCTAATAACAAAAAAGACATATCTATGATCCCTCTAACCACATATAAGGTTATAGGGATGGTGGAGGAACCTCCATTACCACTTCTATCCTTCACTTTCCCCTTACTCCATGCATGGATGAGACATACACTTCATGATAAAATAAGAGGAGATGCACAAGGACAACCCCATGTGGATTTCATTCCACACACAAAATATTAAAATTTTGTTATCTATCATTGTTTAATATTCATTAGCATCACAAGTAATTCGTGAGTTTTGAAGGAACGCTGACTTAGGTTCATCCCCCATGACCTATAAAACGAAACATGAATCAAAAATAATAGGAGTTAGACTAAAAACATGGAAAAAGATACACACAACCTAAAATTGGAGAGCCTTTATTCCCACACCCATGGTGAGAAGAAGGCGCAGAATTCCACCTTCCTTGGTTCTATAGATTCTGTGGTTTTATTTAATTTTCTTTCAATCTCAATCTTGTCCCAAAATTCCAATTATTCAATGATACCCCTTTACATGGAGGTGTAGAATCATTTATGGTTGGGTGGACATAAGGAAACCCCTATTTGTTATATTTATGATTTTAATATTATCTACTCAGAAAATTAATTTATTTTTAATTAAATTGTTTTCAATTTAATGAATTTTGATTTTAAATTATATACTATTGTGTTTTAACTAAATTTTTAATATTAAATTGATTTTATTTCATAATTTAATCTCCCTTTGATGGATTTTTTATTGTTATAATTGATTTATCTTTTTAAAAAAAATGTATATGAGTAATGTAGTGATTACTAAGCTTGTGTGGAAAGAATGATGGAATTATTTGAATATTTGAAGAATTTCAACACTATATTTGGTATTTCTAGAATATGTTAATGATTTCCAAATGGGATTAAAATACATTAATAAATCAAAATAAAATGTGAATAAGAGAAATGATCGTTACTCCATTAAATTAATTATTTTAATCAAAACAAAACTATTCATTTCATAAATAATCCTTGATAACATTACAAAAGGGGAACACCTAACATAAATCGAATCATCTCTTTCTCATATGAATTCTGTAATCTCTATGTTTCCTTATTTTTTAGTATTCATATTATTATACTATTATTTACCTTAATATATGTGAAAATTATATTAAAATCATATCTCTACAGATGAAATTTGGTTAAAACTAGTAGTACTACCCAAGGGGAAAAACATTTCCCACACCCCATGATAGGTGTGCATCAAAAGTAGCACTGCTGCCATGGAGTAAGTGTTAATATAACCCCTAAAATATTAATGAAAGGAAATACAATGGGGAAATTTTTATATTTTAACCTAACATAAAAATTATAATGATAGATAATCTTAATAATCCTAATATTGAGTGTTTGGAATAACTAAATTTATAAGACATAAGTAAATACATATGTGTTCATTGTGAACCACCAATTGTGTAAATAAATCCACAACAGATCTAAAGAGACAATTTTCCCCACAATTTTCCAAATAAAAAACTGGTTAACCATACCTTGATTGAAATATCATATTGAATTAAGATCCAAAATGATTCTTGGGATTCTTATATTCCATGGAATTCCAGGTGTAGAACAAAATCATAATATTCAATATTTTGGATTGTTTGTTCTAGTTTCAATCTAAGAGGTGTAGATAAGGTGCATCTCAGGTGGACTGTATTCTGGTTTTAAATTTAAGGATATGTTTAGGATTGGTTCTATAGAATATAAATGCAAGATATCCATTAATAGAATGATGTCTAATAAATATTCATGCAGAGGTTATTCCCAAAAACTGAAAGCACATCAATTAAATAGAACATATTCTCCATTCAGAAAACTACTCGTGAGGCTCATCGTGAATATTGGGAACATTTTGTGATGCTTTGGGAGATTTACTCACATAAAATAGTGTAAGGGAACAAATTAAGTGTCTTTTGATACCAAGTATTAATAATAAATTAGAGGAACCTTTTGAATTTATCCATAGAGGGGCTTTAAAAGAAAAAACACCAACATAATCTTGAAATATAATTTAGAATCTATATTATAAATCAAAAAACAATAATAGGAGGCACATGCCAGAGAGGTATTCATGAGGTAGGGACATATACCTCATCTCATATCCTTTAAAATAAAATTGAATAATTGAAAATCCTGGTGATTTAGATGGTTACAAAGAATGTGAATCTGCATTCGTCTCCACCACAAGTATGTTGATTATGATCATCCCCCAATCATTAAATTGATCAATGTACTGAGATACATGGTATGAAGTCATCTATGAATGCATTCCAGCAAATAACATTTCTACAAAATCATCAATGGAGATAATGGTAAGCCCAACATCGATTCTACAGTCAACAAAAGCAAGACGACCCCCATTTTTATAATCATACACCTTTCCGGTATCAATATCAAAACATATAACAATTACAAAAAAATGAAACAAAATATATTCATAAAAAAAAAAGAATATCAACCACCACCTTTCTACTGGAAGAAATTTGAGTGGCCATGAATTAGTGCACCATCAATTGAGAACCGAAAACAAAACATCATGGTCAAGGGGACAAAAGGAAATTTTAAAAAATTAAACATCTATTTTAACACAATTTATATATTCTAAAAAGGCATCTAGAAATACTACCATAGAATATGGTTCTAAATCCCAAGGAATTTTTTAGTTCAATTAAAACTTAGAATGGGAATGATCATCAACCACATATACAATGTATGTTGTTTTATTATAAAACAAAATTATGATTAACCCAACCAACTAGAAGAGAGAAAGAAAAATATAAAGGCAACCATTGGATAAAAAATAAAACAAGGAACGATTCCTATTTAAAAACATCAACAATGTTTGAAAAAGTAAACTCCCATTTTAGATCTAAGAATCATTCTGAAAATATGATATCAATATTTCTTTTATAGATGGAATCATCCAAATTTATAAACATGTGATGTTTCTCAATGAAATATGCTCTAAGAGAAGGAATCATGATGGGGATGAAATAATCTATTGAAGAAGGTGTTTCTCAACCATGATCACACCACCATTACCCAAAAAATGTAAATTTGCAGGGAAGTTCTCAATTCCCTATAATATTGGTCTTTTTAAATTTCATAATTCTTGGTGTGATATTGTTCAATCCATTAAATTTAATATTTAATTATGACTTTATATATTTAAAAATAGGTGAACTGAGGCCAAAATAGTTATTGTACAAATAGAAAACTAATCCATTATTTTTCTATATATTGTTTTAGACGATGATTTAGTAGGAGTTGAAGGATTAATTTTTCTAGAAGACTTTTATATAATCCCCATAGAAGAAGACTATTCACCAAGTAATTCACTTATTATTTTTGGAATACATTTTTTGAAAAATGCCAGAATGATCATCAATGTGCATGAATGAAACCGTCAACATGGAGATATGAGACATAAAGGTGAAGTTCAATTTTCTTAAATCCAAAAGAAACCCATCAAATACGCATTCCATCTAAGAAAATGGCCATGAAGAAGGTATTGAACCCATAAAATATTTACGTATTCTTTGTGAATTCATTGTATTAGGAGATCACCATGCTATAGAAAACACCAAGGAAGCACATGGCACTCAAAAATCTCAAATTTTTTCCTTTAAAACACAAATGGAAGTCAACTTGGAATTATATGATAATTTTATGGAGGAAACTAATATGAAACCCATTTATAAAGAAATTCATTTTTTTATGTGAAATTTAAATTAATTGTCATCTATAGAAGAACCAACAAATTAAGAATTGAACACCTCCCAAGTGATTTTAAATATGTGTATCTATTGCGGATTGAAAATTTTCTAGTGATCATTTTAAATAATCTATCAAAGAACCTATAGAAAACACTGATTGACCTTCTGAAAATAAATTCTCAAGCCATAATAGAGAGACATGGTGATATACCAGGAATCAAACCCAATGTCTGCTTCCATACAATCTTTATAGAAGAATAATATTTACCTATTAAAAAAACCTAATGATAACTTAACCTCACCATCTTGGAAGTTTTGAAAAATTAAGTTGACAAACCATTTCTATCTGACAGTAATTACCCAATTGATGAATTCCGATGGTTCATTCCCATCCATGCGGTTCGCAAGAAAATATGATTGACTATTTTGGAAAATGAGAAAAAAAAATTAATTCTAATGGGGGTAAAAAATATTTGGAGGTTATTAATTGATTATATAATAAAGAACCAAGTTATCTTTAAAGTTAAATTCATAAATTCATTCATTTATCAAATGATAAAACGGATAGTAGTAAGTACATAATAATATTTTTCAATGATTTTTCTGGTTATTTTATGCTATCAATTTCTCTAGTAAACAAAGAGAATGAAAATTTGACCTGAATTTTTGGGATTTTTCTTAAAAAATGTGTCCTTTTATATTATTCCCTACCCCATTTACATTTTATCATTGTATGGATTTCATTCTCGCAGATCCCATTTAGTAATACATGGAAGTATTTCTCATAGACTTTTCTATTTTTGGAAACTCCTTTGATAATTTCTTAGGGAATATTGTGAATGTTTAGAAAAACATCATTGAGAAAAATATGGTTTTTACATTGAAAAGTGTCAATTTTTGGTTGAAAAAAGGAACAGTTCTTGGACATATCATTTAAAATAATGGAATTGAGGTGTATATATCAAAAATTGATGTGATCAGTTCATTGTCATATCCCATCCATGTGAGATACATTTGAAATTTTTTGGGGGAATATGGGGTTTCAAAAAATATTCATCAAGGACATCAATAAGATTTCTATTCCCCTTTCATGATTTCCCTTAAAAATTTCTGAATTTTATTAATTATAATTGTAGGGGTAATTTAAGAAGATGAAATTGAAATTGATTACCACACCAATAATGCAGACACTGAATTGGGAACATCCATTTTATTTTAATTGTGATTCATAAAATCAAATAGTCTGAGCAGTTCATTCCCAATGAATTGAAGAAAAATCCCAAGTCATAAATTGTATCCTCCCAGACATTTATCAATTAAAATTC
This sequence comes from Viscum album, assembly GCA_963277665.1. Classification (NCBI taxonomy): domain Eukaryota; kingdom Viridiplantae; phylum Streptophyta; class Magnoliopsida; order Santalales; family Viscaceae; genus Viscum; species Viscum album. The sequence continues at coordinate 1,264,561,392 of OY728129.1, read as the reverse complement.
ATCTTAATCTAATTAAATGCCTTATTATGTAAAATTGTTATATAACATATTCACTTCTTTTTATATATGTTATTGAATTTTAAAATTCCATTATGAATTGTGACCTTTTCTAATATAGCCATTAAACATTGAACAAATGATTAGTATAAATATAGGGTTTCAAAAATCCCAATTACTCAACCAAATGAATCGATTGACTCATCTAGTATAATTTCTCCATACGAAGCCCATTTGTCAGAGCTCGGAATCGAGGTGTCATCATTGGTCATTTCTCTTAACCAAACCTAGGTCAAGCTTCACAACATTAATCTTGAATGGAACCAACTATAGAATATGTGGATTTTTATAGAGATCACCACCTAAGCGATGTTATCTAATCCACCCCAAGAGTCTTTCACCATCGCACACTGTACCCTTCGTTATTATGTGAGTGTTATTTGGGGTTATGTAACAATACCTTGGTATTATGATTAGGTACAATATTTTCATATAGATAATATAAATTCATTTTATTATTGTTACATTGTAAATAATTTTTAATGAATAAATAGCATGTTTTGTTAATTAAAAAATATCTGGATTTTGGAATTAAATAATATTTTAATTAAAAATTATTAAAAAAATTATTTTTATTAAATATAAATCACCGTATAATTATTATGAATAAAATTGTTATTTTTATTAATTTTTGAAAGCTATTTTTGTTAAAACCAGTGAAATTTTGATAAATGTCAGTTTTTTATTAAAATGAATTATTCACATATTAAGAAAAGTATTTATATAAAATGAATATTATTTTTAAGATCAGGACATCAAAATTATCCAATGGATAATTTTTCATAATTTTTTGAGACAGTCATTGTTTTGGGTAAAAATAAAATACATTTTAAATATATAATGTGTTTCATGACATCATAATGACCCAATAGTGATGTAATAAATCACTATTGTCATGACCCGTCACCTAGGGCCCATGCTGTGACTACCCCTAGCCCACCATCCATAATCCAGGGGCTGGTGACTTACACCGAAGGTGTATTCCCTAAAACTGAGAAGGTAGTGCCTTTATAACCTATAAGCACATGCAACCAAGAACCCAACAAGATACGAACTCAAGTAAACTAAATAGTAAAAAAACTGAGTATAGTAAGTAAAAAGGGGCTTGAATACAATCCCAAATATAAAGTACAAGAAACTGAAAGTACAAGTAGACTGGAACAGGGAGGAAGACAGCTGTTGGATGATTTTCCGAGGTCTCTACTTGAAGGGTGGGTACGGATCGCCTCCTCAGCCCTCCTCGTCCACTCGTATCCTATGTGTACCGACATGCCGTAAGTTCCACCTCTAGGCACCATCCGATCCTGGTACTCTAAGCCTCCGTCAGTGATGTACATTGTCTGCATCCAACACAAAAAGGTGCGGACATTGCCCGTGTAGGGGTGAGTATAACGATACTCAGTAGGGACCCCGATACCCTCAATGTCTCACAAAATCCACGAAGGATTATCCAAAAAGTATGAAATAAATAGATAACCCTACATAAGTATATTCCCATACATATAACTATGTTATCATGTAATCCATCTCAATCCTAAGGAAAACACAGAGGTACTGACTCATCTCACACCAGGATTTATTCTAGGGGTAGTATCAAGTAACATCCCCAATCACATCATCAAACACCTCGTCTACTGGAGAACTCCTCCTCTATCGAGTATAGTGGGCCAGCCGTGTCACACAGAGGTGCTTCCCACTATCCTTGGACAACTGAGGTACTCCTCCTGTCGAGTACCGTGGGTCTGCAATGTCACATAGAGGAACTCCCCACTGTGGGTCTGTCGCATCACATAGAGGCGCTCCCCCTCGTGACTAGCTGGGGTACCCCCTGTCAAGTACCGTGGGTCTTCCGTGTCACACAAAGGCGCACTCCTCATATACTGATGAGTTACTCCTCCTTTCATGTATCGTCGGTCAATCATGTCACACAGATGTGCTCCTCACTATGGGTCTACCATGTCAAATAGAGGCGATCCCCAAAGGGCATGTCAAGTCAGTCTGAGTCGAAACGGTCAGCAGTCTCCAAGTCTCATCTAGCTACTAGGTTCCCACACAATTCTCTCTTGTCTCTGGGTGGATACGCTCCAAAAGATACTGGTCGATAATCCAACTTCAATGAAATCCAAGGAAGAATCATATCCATGGTCCGCCACGTGACTGGGGTCTCAACACAACATATGACGCGTCAATCGAACGCCCGATCTATGAGTAATAAGCCTTTTAGTCGCAGGGGCCTGGTTGGATTCGTGCTTGATCTGACCTGATCATTCCCCATCTTAATCCAAAACTCCAGTGGGGTATACACAAAGGGAACGAATTTCTCCAAGATTTCCATTTCCATAGATGGTTCTTCAAATGGATATCTCGTGCCAAAGTTATAGCCAAAATAAGGTAAATGGGTCGTAGTGGGCCGGGGTCCGGTCCGACACGAGTCGACTCGGCCTGACCCGCAGGGTCTGGCCTGGACTGTAGTGTGGCCCGGCCAGTACTGGACATCTCGACCCGTTGGGCGGTCTGGTAGGCCGGGAGGGGCTGTGGGGGTTTGGCCACAGACGATGTGAGGTCGTGGGTCGGCTCGACCAAAGAAGGCGACTAAGCTGCAGGGGTGCCGCGTGGGTGTGGGGTGGTTTTCCCCAGCCCGAGGTGGCTCGGAAAAGCCGTGGGGGGTGTGGTCAGGGCTGCTTGTAAGGCCCCAGGCGGTGAGGCTGGGGTGGCTTTCCCAATGGCTCGGCGGGACAGTGGCGGCCTGGCGGACGGCGGTGGCGACCGGTGGCGGTGGCTCGGCCTGGTCAGCGGTGCTCAGACTAGACATCGGTGGTCACGGGCGGCACAGTGGGGCCGCAGGTGTCCAAGCCATGGGGTGTGGTGGATGTGGACGTCATGGGGCGGCTCAGCAGGGTGGGTACCACGAGGGTGCGGAGTTCGCGAAGCGGCGATGGCCACTGGGCGGTGTCGTTGTACCATCACCTTTGTCGTGTTCAACACCACAACTCATCACATGATTTGTGATGGAGTCGTGCCATGTTTGTTTGGCCCGTACCCTCTGCGTTAGGGTAGCTGCATTTGGCTCAAGAGGAACTTGAAGAATAATGTCATCCTTTACAACCTCCCGCGTTGATTTATTCCCAATCCAGAAAAAGAATTCAAGGGAAGAACATGGGAAATGTATTCATTCACAACTAAACTCCTACCTTGGGTTGCTCGTTGATGTTGGCATGTAAAAGAAGTATGAATGTTGATTCGTCGTAGATGAAGATGTCCCACATTAGAGTAATTCTAAGATATCAGCGTTCGTCGTACCCACCAACCACCTCTGATCCCAGGCTCATTTGTTGGCTCTTTGTAGTCGAAGGCATTCTTCTTCGTCGAGAGCGTTCTCCATGGAAGAATGTGTTCTTCATTGGAGGGATTTCTCCCAAGAGATCCTTCATCCTAATTCCACCCAAAATTCCATGTAGCCGAAATGGGATATGTTTCCCCAATTCAATTGATTGCACAATTTCAAATTGGGTTTATTAATGACATTGTTTAGCATAATTAAGTGGAGGAGGTTTGTAACAATTAATATTGGAGGACTTGAAGAGGCACTCCATCATTTAATAGAGAGTTTAAGAGGATTCAATCCTCGGGTGGTCCCCCACCACCATAAAATCTCATGGGAGGTTTGGCTCAGTGGTCGCCACCTCTATAACCTCTCATGGGAGGTTAATTCAGGTGGCCCCACCTGTGAAACATCAACATAAAATAAAATACTTTCATACTTTATATTTTTTTATTCTTTTCAAAAAAATCCAGAAAATTAAATTTCACCCTCAACCAACTGTCGTCAAGGTAAAATTCTTCTTAAGAGAATATCAGTGCTGTGAGTTCAACGGTGTCCTCAGATTTCACTTCTGAGCACTGGTTCAAATGTTAGAAAAACCAACTTGCACGTTTACTGAACGTACCTGAAATAATGTTTAGAAATTTATTCTAGGCACTTCGTTCCTTAGAATCACGCTCCTTCAATATTCATGGACTCATAAAATTCCTATATATTTTAAAAACTTTACATGGAAATTCCATGTCTTTACATTCTCTCCTCCTCAGGGCATTACGTCCCCATAATCTACAACTCAAACTAATGGAACAAGTGGGGGTATTGAGCACACATATGAGCCTCCCACTCCAATGTGATGTCCTGGAGGTTCCCGTGATACCAACGAACATGCACCAGAGGTATTGACTTTCCATAAACGACCCACTTCGTTCGATCCTCAATCACTACTAGAAGCTCTATAAAAGTCTCCCCATCTTCGACGTCTAGCTCACCATGGTCGATGATGTGAGAAGGGTCATGAAAGTATCACCCCAGCTAGGATACGAGGAAGATGTCATGAACCCTATGCAACTCAGGTGGAAGAGCTAAGCGATATGCCACCTCGCCAACTTTGTTAAGGACCTGAAATTGTTCGATGAACCTTGGAGATAAATTTCAGCTACTGCCAAATCTCTATAAACCTCATTGAGTTGAGACCCGTAGAAAGATTTGGTCACCATCCTCGAACTCCAGAGGACTTTGTCTCCTATTAGCATATGACTTCAGCCTGTTATGTGGAGTCTTTATCCACTCCTAGAGGTTCTGCACCTTATCTGTGTTATCCCATAACATATTTGGTCTCACAAGTGCTGAATCCCCTAGGCCAGTCCAGCACAAAGGTTATCTACAAGGTTTCCCATATAATACCTCAAAAGGTGCCATCCCAATGGTGTAGGGATTGATTTTTTTTATGAAAACTCTACAAAAGAAAAGTGATCCTCCCTACTATGAATGATGTCGAGGACACAAGATCGAAGCATGTCCTTGAGTGTCTGAATGGTCCGCTCGGTCTAGCCGTCCATCAGATGATGGAAGGCAGGGCTCAAATGAAGCTACATCCCAAAATACTCATGTAACCCCTACCATATCCGGGAAGTAAAACATCTATCCTGATCGAAGACAATTATCAAGGGAACTCCATGTAACCTCATAATCTCCTGCACATAGAGGCGTCCCAAAATCTCTACCGAACCCTGGTATCTGATCGGTAGGAAATGGGCCGACATGGTGAGTTAGTAATTAATCGGCATGATAGATTCCAGAACTCCAGAAGTACGTGGATGTACTTCCAATACTTCCATATATATCTCAACCCACTTCCACTCTAGGACCTCTAAAGGCTTTACCAATCCTGCAGGTACCTGATTCTATGCCTTCAGTTGCTGACAAGTGAGGCACCAAGAGACAAACTTTGCTACTACATTCTTAATTCTCGTCCACTAGTGTAATCATCAAAGATCCTAGTACATCTTCACCACTCCTGGGTGTACCTTTAGAGGTTATGTGTGGAACTCCCTCAACACATCCTCTAGAAGAGACACTGGTACCATGGTACATCCTCCAAAAAGGATGACATGCTCCCCACCTTCAGAAAATCCATCTGGTGCCTGTCTTGTGGATTTCTTAGAATGTTGTGCCTCACAGTCAGCATCCCCAGGATATCCCTCCCTGACTCGCTGAAGATGTGGGGGAGGGACTGTAAGAGACTGAAGAAAAGCTAATCTATCTCTATCCACAAGGATATCTGCAATGTGGCCAGCTACTCTGTTACCACACCTAGAAACTGTATACCAGATCTCCTACTGCGTGCATCTGCAACAACATTCCCATTACCAAGAGTATATACTCTCTCGAAGTAACAGTTACTGAAGAACTCAAGCCAAAGTTGATGTCTGAGGTTCATGTCCTTCTGAGAGAAGATATACATGAAACTCTTGTGATTATAGTACAATGTAAATCATTATCTAATCGGATTGTGTCACTATATTTTCAAGGCGATGGCCACTGTAGCAAACTCCAAGTCATGGGTAGCATAGTTCTGCTCATGTTGTCTCAGTAGTCGATAACCATATATGATCACTGCTCCCTCCTGCATCAGGACACATCTGAGGCTAGTCCCTGATGCGTCGCAGTAGACTACGTACACTACGACCTCCTCTGGAAGCCTATAGTTGGGGGAACTAGTAAAACTCTACCTCAGATCCTAAAAACTCCACTGTAATTTCACCAACCAAAGAAGGGTTTCCCCTTCTTCATCAATGGTGATAGTTCTATTGCAACTATGGAGATGTCTGGAACAAATAACCAGTAATATCCATCCAAACCTAGGAATCTCCATACCTCCGTCACACTCCTGGGTGGATCTCAAGAAATTACCTCCTCAATATCTACTGGATCCACTACAACTCCATCAACCAATATGACATGTCCTAGAAAGTGAACCTCTCGGATCCAGAACTAGAACTTCGAGAGCATACCATAATATTGGTGCTCTCAGAGTGTGTCCAGTACTACTGAAAAATGATAGACATGCTCCTCCATAGTAGTCAAGTATATCAGAATGTCGTCGATCAAGACTACTACAAAGCGATCAAGGTATGGCAGAATGATCTGGTTCATGAGTCCCATGAACACTGCTGGAGATTTGGTCATGCTGAATTCCATAAACCAGAACTCATAATGGTCGTACTGACACCATAAGGCTGTTTTCTACACATCCTTATCTCTCACTCTGAGCTGGTGATAGCTTAGTTTGAGGTCTATCTTCATGAACCACCATCCTCCCTTCAACTGATCAAAGAAGCTATGAATCATTGGGAGCGGGTACTTGTTCTTCACGGTCACCCGGTTCATATGTCGATAGTCAACAAAATGTCTCAAGATCCCATCCTACTTCTTGGAGAATATAATCGGAGACGCCCAAGGTGAAACACTTGGCCAGATAAACCCCTTACCCTATAAGTCCTCCACCTGTACATGTAGCTCACTAATCTCAGCGGGATCCATCTGATATGCTGGTGTAGATTTCGGTGTCGTGCCAGGGTACAAGTCAATGTAAAAGTCCACCTTTTTGTGTGCAGGAAGACCCTAGACATCATATGGGAAAACATCTATGTACTGGTCCACCAATACCAGAAAACTCGGACTCTCCACATCAACTGCTCTAAGCATATGGCAAGCCAACTGATGTTTAATCGGTTCCACCCTCATCTGGGGAACTCTATCCTATGCTGCAAAGGCTCCCTTCTCACCAGTAATGGTAAACCTGGTCTCATATTCCTGGAAACACTGCACTTTCCAACTAATACAGTATATCTATGCATTGACTATAGATAACCAGTCCATACCGAATATTATTTCATAAAAACTTGACACTACTACTAGAAGATCCCAGCCGAAGCACTCGTCTCCTAATGTAAGATTGCACTACCGACACAACTGTGTAATCATTTAATCCTCTCCCGTAGGAGACACTAGCCATAAATATCGATCCAACAGCTCTATCGGAATCTTTGAGCTCCGAAAGAGATCAGCGAAATTTCAATAATGACAGGGCACTATGTCTATAAGTTCTACAACTAATGTGAAGTAGACATAGATCCTATCTCATATCATCTATGGAGATCTGTGATCATTGGCCTCAGTTTCCTGGAGATGAGATCTCCCTAGTCCTCCTACTACCTGTGGTCCGGGTGGACCTCCTGGTGGTGGTGTCGATAACATCTCGAATCGTCGCCCACCACCATCTGCACTGTCAGCACCTCTGCCATATCTGCATGCTCCCTGTGGATCTCTTCGGTCGAACCTCTATCTCTTCCTGGGTGGTAATTCGACCGTCTGAAAATAATCCATACAACGGGTCGGACAGTCACGAGCCATGTTACCCTACCCACCAGATGTGTAACACTGCCCACTCCTGGCATTACTGGCTCTGTCTTGGGTGCCCTGCAAAACAGATCTTGAGTCATGCAGTCATCCACATGTAGGTCTGGTTCTCTTGGACTAATGTGACATATGTCTACTACCAACTACAGAAGACTTCGCAATGTGATTTCTGGTAGTGGGACTCGTTGCATGTGACTATTCAGCAAGGAAACACTCCACCAAGAGGGCTCTCTCATACACCTCCACCTGCATTGTGATGCTGAGTGAGATCATCGATGCCCTGATCAACTTCCTGATCCCCTGCTCAATTGTCCGGGCTCGGAAGAATGGGTCCCACACCATATCTGTGGAGTAGCATGAGAGGTCAGTGAACTATGCTGAGCACTAAGATACAGTCATGCTACCATGCTGCAGATGAAGTAGCTCCTGAATACGCACCGGACGAAGATTCACTGGTACAAACATTTCCCGAAACAGGCTCTCGTATTCTTCACAAAGAAGTGTCACATCATCGTGAAACTAGAGCATCAAGATCAACCATCTTCGTGTTGCTTCCTATAGAAGGATGACAACATGAATCAACATGATATCTGCTGGTGTCCCTACCAGTCGGAATACTCTCACTATAACCTTCAACCAATCCTTAGCCGCCTGTGTGTCCATCTCTCCCATGAACCTTGGTGGCCTCTGTCATTGGAACTCGTGCAATGCAATTAAGTGGTGTGGATCGTCTGATGAAAGGGCTGGTGGAATCAGTGGCCCAATGGGCAATGGTACTGCTAGTGCCTCCGCTCGTGCCTCCAATAGAAAAGGGTCTTTCATAGATGCCACATTCCTCAATAGAATGTCGGTGCTTACAACTCTTGGGACCCTAGCTGGATGTCTGTGTGGAGGATTCCTGAAAAGGAACAGTTGTTCCACTATTAATAAGTTATTACTGGTGAGCTGACTCAAGTGATCACAAAGAAAACTCTTCAAAACACACACACAATCATTGTTTTTGTGCACTGTGTTGGAAATCAGAATTTAGGGTCCCTGTGTGTGGATATGTCATCCACCACACCAACAATGTACTACTTGAACTAAAAACCACACTCACAACACATAAAACTATATCCGTTAAAAAGATAGATTAGAGTCCCATGTTCTACAATAGAACTGACTCCTCTAATACCAATTTTTCATGACCCGTCCACCGAGGCCCATGCCATGACTACCCTAAACCCAGCTTCCCTAGGTGAGGGGCTGACGACAAGCACCAAAGTCATATTACCTAAAACTGGGAAGGCATTGCCTTTATAACCTGTAGGAACACATAACTAATCACACAACATGATACGATCAAAAGTAACCTAAATAGTAATCATAGTGGGTACTGTAAGTAAAAAGGGACCAGAATACAAGCCCAACTGGAAAGTACTAGAATCTCAAAGTACAAGTAAATTGGAAGGGGAAGGAAGATAACTATTGGATCATCCTCCAAGGATCCTAAATGAAGGGTAGGTATGGATCAAATCCTCAGCACTACTCATCCACCCATCTCCTCTGCGTACTGACACGCTGTATGGTCCACCTCTGGGCACCGTCCAGTCCTAGTACTCTCAGCCTCAGTCAGTGCAGTCCGTCATCTTCATCCAACACAACAAGGTGCGGGCATATCCTATCTAGGGGTGAGTATAACAATACTCATTAAGGACCCCGATATCCTCAGGGTCTCACTAATTCAACCAAGTATAACCCACAAAGTATAAATCAATAGATAACCACACTTAGGTATATGCCCATACATATAACTAAGTTATCAAGTAATCCATCTCAATCTTGAGCAAAACATAGAGGTACTGACTCACCTCACACCAGGATTTATTCTAGGGGTAGAATCAATTAACATCCCCAGTCACATCGTCGAACACCTCAGCTGCTGGAGAACTCCTTCTCAATCGAGTACAGTTTGCCAACCACGTCACAGAGAGGAGCTTCTCACAAGCCTTGGTCTGCTGAGGTACTTATCCTATCGAGTACCATGGGCCTGCCACGTCACACAGAGGTGCTCCCCACCAGGGGTCTGCCACGTCACACAGAGACACTTCACTGAGGTACTCCTCCTGTCAAGTATCGTTGGTCTGCTGGGTCACACAGAGGCGATCCCCCTCATTTCCTACTGAGGTACTCCTTGTGTTGAGTACCATGGGTCTACCGCATCACATATAGGCGTTCCCCAATAGTCATGTCAAGACACTCTGATTTGAAATGGTCTTCATTCGTCAATTCTCAGTCAGCTACAAGGTTCCCGCTCTATGCTCGCTCATCTCCAGGAGGATCCGCTCCAAAAACTAGTAGTCGATAATCCAACAATCACGAAGTCCCACAAAGAAGCATCTCAAAGGTCTTCCACATCATAGGGGTCTTAATAAAATAGATGATGCATCAATCAAATGCATAGTATGTGAGTTATTAGCCTTTAAGTCCCAAGGGCTTGGATAGATTCATTCTCGATCTAACCTGACTATTATTTATCTTAATACATAACTCCAGTGGGGTATACTCAAAGGGACTAACTCACTCCATGATTTCCAGCACCACTGATGGTACATCAAACGGGCGTCCGGTGAAAAGGTTATGGCCAAAAGAAGGTAAATGGATCGAAGTGGGCCCAGGTCTGGTCCAACCCCGGCTAACCTGCTGGGTTCGGCCCGGCCCACTGGGTGTTTTTTTAAGCAGCGACGTGCCGCGGGGGTTCGGCCACGGACGGGGCGAGGTCGCAGGTTGGCATGATCACGAACGGTGGCTCGGCCGCTGGGGTTCCACAAGGGTGTGGGGCGGTTCCGCCCGGTCTGAGGCAACATGGAGAGGCTGCTGGTGGCGCGGCCGGGGTGGCACGAAAGTCCACTGCCAACTAGGCTGGGGTGTCATGGCTAGTGGTAAGGCGGGATGATGACAACTTGGAGGAAGGTGACGGCGGTACGACCCGGTCGGAGGCGGCGCGTCAGACGATGGTGGATGTGCAGCTCGGTTGGCGGTGGCTTGGTGGATGGTGGTGATGGTAGTGGCCGTGGGAGGCTCGGTGGGGCCATGGGTGGCAGAGATGTAGGAAGCGGAGGCCGCAGATGCCGCAGAGCAGTTCGACCGCCGGGGTGGTGTGAAGGCGGGAAGGTCGTGAGGCGGGGATGGCTGCAGGGTGGTGTCACTGCGTCGTCGCATGCATCATGTTCAACAACACAAATCACCACTAGATTTGGGGACTGGTTGAGCCATGTTGGTTTGGCCCGTACCCTCCATGTTAGGGTGGTATCATATGGCCCAAAATTAATTTTAAGAAGAACTTCACGCATTAAAACCTCCCACAATGATTTATTCCCAAGCTCGAAAAATAATTCAAGGGAAGAACATGAGAAAAGTATCCATACACAATTAATCCTCTACCTCTGGTTGTTCGCTAATGTTGGTGCGACAAGGAAGTATAGACGTCTATTATTCATAGATAAAGACGTCCAATGTCTGAGGAAGTCGAAGATATTGGCGTTCATCACGCCCGACACATGCCTCTGATCCATGTCTCGTTCGTTGGTTCTTCGTAGTCGAAGGCGTTCATCGTCGATGAGAGCGTTCTTTGTGAATGAACGCATTCATCATGGGAGAGATTTCTCCAAAGATCTCCTTCTTCCCAATTCCAAAAAAAAATACTATATATCCCAAATGTGATATGTATCCCCAATTTAATTTTTGGCACAATTTCAAATTGGGTTAATTAATCACATAAGTTGGTATAATGAAGTGGTGCAGGGTTGGCATAATTAATATTGGAGGAGTTGAAGAGGCTCTCCCACATTTAATTGGGAGTTTAAGAGGATTCAAGCATCAGGTGGTCCCCACCACCATAACCTCTAATGAGAGTTTAGGCTCAGTTTTCCCCACCTCTATAACATCTCACGGGAGGTTAATTCAAGGGGTCCCCACCAGTGAAACTTCCACATAAAATAAAATATTTCATAGTTTATTTTATTTTATTCTTTTCATGAAAACCCAAAAAAATATCTTTCACCCTCGACCAACATATCATGTTTTTATATTTATTCAGAGTAGAGACATCCTTATAGAATTGTTGAATGATTTTTTCTCTCATATAGATTTAAAAAAAATAACTTCATTTAAAAACTCAACTATTGTTCATCTGATCAGCAACATTTCAATGTCTGATTTCTCAAAATAACTTCACTGGGACATTTTCACATTGAATAATTTCTTAAAGAGTGGTCAGTTGATGGATGGTTGTATGTACAATAATATTTTCAATATTATTCAGAGGTGACTTTCTAGAGATTTTTTTCTTTAGAGGGATATCTAATAAATTATTTTTTATGATTGGAGAAACTAAACATAATTTTACTTATTGTGCACCATATCAACAAGTATAATGACTTAAATGATATTGAATACTTTTATTTAATAGTAAAGAATCATCTGAGTTGTATTGGAATGTTTATAAACATAACATTTCTATTATTTGGCATTCATATTTTAGGAAACATAAAAAAACATCAAATAACTATAATTCTACCCTATTTTAAAACAAAATTCTTCAACAAAATTTATTTAATAAAGTAATTTTTTTTAAATATCAAAAGTTCTATACAATACCCCCTTTGAATTGTTTAAAAATTTCATTAAAAACTATTAGATCCCATTATTTATCATCACACAAAATTGATCACAACAAATTTTCTAAAAAAAATAATTTCTTATAAAATTTAAATAATACATAATATTTATCGAAGTGGTTGTCCTAAAACCACACTAGCAAATAATGTAATGTTTTGGGGAAATTACATCCACTGGTGGAATGAATAATTGTGGCTAGGTTAAGAAAAAAACCACCTAACTTTTCATCTCCATATATGTATTTTTCCTCAGTTTTTGATAACCACACCATCAGATTCATGTTTTTTCCAAATTATACTTCATCTCTTATTTTAGGACAACGATTTCTCTTACCATTTTAAGAAAATTTTTGTATATGTCCTCCCCTGTTTTCATAATTATCCAAATAAATGGGGGGGGGGAACACATATATATTTTAATTAGTATTTCATGGATTATGAAAATAAATATGTATCATCAATTACAAAAAATACTTCTTCTGGAATATACTTTGTGAAAAAAATACAATGTGATATTTTGTAGAAATTTAATCAAGAATAAATTATCCATCACTAATGTAATACATAGTGAAATTATATATAATGTCAATTTTATTCAATCAATAATGTTTTACCAAAATTTTTAAAATATCAATGAAACTATGATTGTTGGTCAGTATATTCAATGGTGTAGAAACATTCACTTTCAAATCATCCATCTAAAATCACATCCACAATATTTGAGAACAATCATCGGAAGTGAAAAAAATATTATAGATAAATTGTGCAAAACATGAATAACCAATGTTTCTTAATATTCTATATCACAACACATTTTCTCTAGTAAAATAGATACTCTAGATATTGATTTTATACCACTACAGTCTCCATCACTATTAGTATCTGTATATCCAATAATGATCATATCACAAATTTTATCACACTGTACCCTATAGGAAAAAATTCATTTAACATATCTGATAATTATTTTTACTACAATCATATTTTACTTCTTTAGATTACTTATATTTCTTACTCACATTGTCACTATAAAAAAATAAATTAGCCCAAAAGATGTAATATATAAAAACCTATATATCAACTTTCAGAAAACATTCTGATTCAAAATTTTACAAGCTTCACCTTTACTCAACATTATACTAGTGGAAATAGGTTTAGAAACTAATTTAGAATATAATATTTCAAAATTCAATAGTAATTCTTTGGTATACTTTTTTGGATTGTAAAACAATTAAATTTCTATTTAAATGAATTGTGTTCCCAAAAAAGAGATTAATTTTCCATGACTTGAAATTTTCAAATTATTCATTATTTCCTTAGGTAAATCATAAAAATATATTCCATGTCTTTTTAAAAAATTAATCTCTCAACATATATTATAATATTGATGGTTAATGGGTCAATAAATTTCACATATATGTTTTTTTCAATATTTAATTTAAATTTTTTTTTCTTTTTCACGAAACTGTTTGTATGCATACCTAGAATGTGGTCCTTATTTCTTATTTTAGAAATATTTATTCAACTTAATAATTTTTTTTCATCATTATAAAATAAGAAACTACAAGGTTTCACAATGTATAATTCTCTACATATCTTCATGTTTATGAATGAAGACACTTCATCAATATGATAACATATGTAAAACTTTTGTGCAACCAATTATAATTATAATATGATAGTTACTAATATTGGAATAAGGGAACAAGTTTTATAAAAATAAAAACCTTCTACTAGTGAATTTACATTACAATCATGTTGTACTTTGTTTCAATAATTATCCTCATTTTTATTAGCTTTTTTTAGAAACCCATTTTTTCAAAAAAAAAATTAAATATTTTGAATGGAGATAAATTTCCTATGTTTCATTTCTAAAGACTCAAAAATTTCTATGTAATTTTTATTTAATTAATTGGGATTTTTACGTATCTGTGAAAATTTATGGCGTGTGATTCAGTGGTTTACTTTTCCCGGAATGAAATTCTATACATTATTATGGTACATTTAGTAAACGCATGGGGGGAATTTTTTATCTTTTTAACTAGTGCTTGGATTAAAAATTTGATGGTATTGATGAATCCATAGTACCGAGATTCACATAAGGGAAAATTAACTTTGACTGTAGTTGGTCAGGAGAAAAATATAGTTTTTTTAGTTTTTAACGAATAATAAAATATCATGTAATTGTTATTTTATTTCCTTTTTCTCCAATGGATGAGAGAAAGTGGTAGGATCAGTGACTTTTCAAGACATTTAATGGCTTGAATCTTCAACTAGGTAACTCCACCATTGTGAATTAAAAGATGTTCATTAATTCATATGATGAACTTCATTAATTATTAAATGTATTACCCACTTTTCCCCCTCAAATTTAAATAGAGATCGAGGTGGGGTTTTGGCACAAATTATTAAAGAGATGAAACTATAGAGGAGTAATGTAGAAACATCCACCAAAAAGGGATTAAATCTTGAGCGGTAACGATCTGGGATCGGAAAATGTTGACGAATCCATCCAATGTGGATGCTCCTCCTGATGCAACCATGACAACTCCAATGGATCCCGAGGTAGGGGTTCATGTTTGGTTTTTGATTAACATTATTGTAATAAGTTTATTTAATCCTTAATGTCAAATAAATATTGTACCGCTCATTATCATGTTAACACGGAGGGAGAAGGATGATCAAACAAGGCCCAAAACCTCCGTTTCTTCGTTCATGTTGCGTTCTTTAGGGACAGATTTCATCAATTTTGGCAGTAATTTGAGATAGAGGGTCATTCTATGAGAGTGGAAGTATAAGAGTCCCATAGGAACTGACATCACCAAGATCATACCATCAGTGCACATTTGATGGCCCACAGAAAGAACCTCTGGCATGCCATGCCTTCAGCGATTGGTGGTTCTTTCCGCGGGAGGACTGCAGCAATCGGGCGTGGGCGGGGAGGCGCACACCGCCATGCGCTGCGGTGGCCAGAGGCGGCCTGTCTGAGATGGCCACGCGGGAGAGCCCCGGAAGTTGAAATGTGAGATAGACGCGACATGACTGGGCGGTGCGGCGGAGCGCCTAGAGACTGGTCGGCCCCCCTGGCTGACCATTGGACAAGGTGGGGTAGCGCCCAACCGGACAGATGAAATGGCCCTGCATACGCGGGGCCAGTTGGAGATAGAGGCCCACTTTCAGGATGACTGAGCCAGATATAGGCCTGACGCGGGCCAACGGAATGGGTCAGAACAAGCCATTAGGCCAGGCCAGATGCACAAAGCAGGTCGGGCAGGACCCGCACAGCAGACCAGGTCAGATATGTGGCCCATCGTCCCAGTGCAGGTGGGCCCTGCCCCAACCGGGGGGCAGAGCCAACCACATCCTTTGTCGATGATGCATAAGGGACAACAATGATGGACCAAACCTAGTGAACTGAGCCAACAATTAAAGGGCTGAACCCATTCGAGGTCTTGTAGACATCAGGGCCCGTTGTGTCAGACCGGCCTGACCGAGTCGGACCGGGCCCAAACCCAACCTGCATTGGAATTAAGAAACACAAGTAACTGACAAACAAAGTGTCTATTTGAAATGACGTCAATGGCATTGGGACCCCTTTTGGTATCGGTTCCTTTGGCATATTTCGTCATGCCCGATCGAGCAGGACCAGTCCGAGATGCGAACACCAACGTTTCTTGGAATGGGGTGAAACTAACAGACCGAGTGTCTGATCGATGCACCGAATCTGGTATAAGGACCCTTTTGACAAGGAGGTCCTTTGGAAATACTCTATGTGAGTTTTTGATGGATTTCTACATGCAACGTTGGTGGGATCAGACTTTAATCTAACCATCCATGTTTTTAAAAGTGCTAATATCTCTCATACCATGTGTCTGATCGAGGCATCGTTTATCATGTTGGGACCACAATGTTGGGGCGGTCCCTTGGGTATGAGTTTTGTGGGAATTCATATGAGTTGAAATATGACCGATGGCTTGAGGAGTAGAGTTTTCCATATATCCGACATGCTTTGTGCGGGAATCCAGTGGCTAGATGTGACATGAACAAGAATTAAGACCATCACATGTCCTCTTCAGAAACTCCAGAGTAGGATGTTCTAGCTATAAGATTAATCATCGCTACCTCAGTACAAACGAAAAATAAAGGATAACACTAGAAAAATATTTGGGTCAGCATCAATGACCAATACAGGTTAGCATAAGTGACCAATAAAAGTCAGCATCTAGTGACCAATATTGGCAATCCCCATCATCAAATATGGGTCAGTATCTACAGACCAATATGGGTCAACATAAAATCACCAAAATGGGTCAGAAGTAGTGTTACTACAATTACTATGATATGTCTTTAAGACTAGTCCACCCTATCTGAGTAACCTCGATGTTATACTGTTATAGAGAGCTGTCTCTTTTTATTTTTTTTATAATGATTTAAATAATGATTATGATATTAAATTTGTGTTATTTATTTTGATGTTTTCCATTTTGGATTACTAAGGGAACATAGGGGTATTGAGTTCCCCTAATGAGTTATTATACTCACCCCTGCATGGCCTCTTCTAGTATGTGTGTGTCTGGTGTAAACTAATGATGCTCTGAGGAAGACATTGGATGTTCAAGAACTTGGTTGACCTTTCTGTGAAGAGAGTGCTTGAGACCCTCTTCTTAGACTTCAGACATATATCTACTACCCTCTTGGCTGTGCAATAGGGTAGATGAGGAAACATTTTAGTTTTATTCACTTTCTAGTGCTTGTATTCGAGTCCAATATTATCAATTTACAAATTTACTGGTGTTTATACTTTACTCCCACATTTATACCTTATTTTATTTGGTTGATTTTCAGTTACCCATTTTTAGTGTGTACATACGTTTAAGGCAATGTCTTCTATATTCGGGGAAATCCTTTTGGTTTTAGTCAACAACACCTTGCCAAAGGAAGGAGGGATTGGGGTAGTCACGTACGGGCACTGTGGGACGAGTCAGGAAAACATTTTATCCAAGGGAGGTTGGTTCTAACAGAATAAATATGATTCTAATTTTAATGAGGCAATGGTGTAAAGTGAAATGAGTTTGATTTTCAGTATATGGAGTCTATTGTTGGAACGGTGGAAAATGTATCCATACACCAAGACATCGAATTCTATTTTTTGACTCGGTACATGAAAACCCTTATTGCTAGTGTTTTGAAAAATTTTCTTGATATTTCTTCGGTCAGATCACCAGGTATAACATATTGACTGTGCCACATCTCTTTCTTACAAGATACCTCCATGAAGACAGCCATCCAAGATTCCAGTTATAGATTGTGATAGTGTTCCACTTTGCAATGAGGCGTCGGTACATGGACCACTCACAGTGATAGCACCTTCGGGTGGTGTAACAGTAACACCACCACCCTTTGAGAAGCAGATGCTACAAGTTGATCATGCACACTAGAAAATAATGTTGCATGAGTTCCAAAGATAGATTCCATTGAGGATTTGTGGTGAGATGGATAACCAGGAAGTAAGGTACTATCTTGAGTCGATTTTGTAGTTATTTTGCTTAGAAGAGACTCATGACAAGAAGATGGATATCTTGGCCACTAGCCTTCTCCAAGGCTCAACAAGATGATGGTGGCGTTTAATGTTCCAGGTGAAAGAGGAGGCAACCCGGACCTGGATAGACTTTGAGAGAATTTTCATGGAAGAGTTCATGCCAACGACACCATGCTCGGTGCATATTCCACAACAGTTGTATCTGCAGTGGGGAAGTTAGACTAAAACTTAGTACTCAGCGAGATTTATTGACCTCTCCTAATAATCTATTAACATGCTACACAACCCTTAACTCAGGGCCAAAACCATTAAGCATGGGATCCAACGAGATCAACTATCAGATGAGAGGTAGTAGATTCATCTAAATATGGAAGATTGAAAGAAAACACAAAAACCAAAGCATGATAGACCTTCCAAAAGGCGACCCGGGGATGAATGGTCCGTGGTGTGAGGTTCGAAAGGCCGATGGGGCCACCAACGAGGAATTATCTATTTTTCTTGTGGGGGAAATATTCATAGTACTCGTGACTATATGACTCATAGCACTCATGACCTATAGACGGTGGAGGGTCCACCGAGGAAGATACATCGGCAAGAGCATTAGCTTCAGCCAGGTGGCAGACGAGGCAGGGGAGTAGGACATGCAGTGGGAGGTGGTCGGTGTCATTAGCCACTACCACCACCACCCCAAGGCAATCCAGCACGAGCTAAGAGAGTAGGTGGATAGGAAAAGGCCATGATATATTCAATAGAGGCTCATGATCATGACGTCCCTGAGATGATATGATATAAAATCTGTATCTTTTTTACTTTAGCAGAAGTGCTTATTGACACAGTTTCTAGGCATTCTTTCCTTGCCACAGACTTTGCTAAGGACTATGAGATTCCGACTGAGATTTTTGTTCAACCAATACATTTGGATACTTCTACGGGAGGAGATTCAGTGGTCATACAGTGGTGCCGATAGTGTGATCTTACTCTCAGAGGAGAGAGTTTTAGAGGGATCTTCTGTTAAGGGGGTTGAATCCCTAAGACATCATTATAGGCATGGGTTGGATATCAATAGTTGACTCATAGATTGACATCTTGAGATGTACAATGCGATGTACATGCAGAGATGGAGTCTAGTTTTCCTTTATTGTTGAGAAGGAAAATAGAGTAGCACAATATGTACATGCGCTTAAGAGGGGGCAGCTGTTTACATATTTGCTAGATTGTATGACCTTAGACACGGTGGATGAGGTGAGTCCACAGTTCCCAATGGTGGTGGATGAGTATGAGGACGTCTTTCCAGAATATTTCACAGGACTACCTCCTTGAAAATATGTAGAAATCCGCATTGGCTTGTGCCCAGGAACATCACTGGTATCTACACCAGTATATTGGATGGCCCCTGCAGAGCTCCAGGAGATTAGGGTATAGTTGGAGGGCATGCATATGAAGGGATTCGTAAGGCACAATGTTACTCTAGGGGCATCCCCAGTGTTGTTTTCCAATAAAGAAGACACATGTTTGAGGATATGTGTGGACATCTGATGCCTAAAATAGGAGACAGTGAAGAACAAGTATCCTCTACCGAGGATTGATGATCTGTTTGATTAGTCGAAAGGAGTGAAGTGGTTCTCAATGATAGTCCTTAGATCAAGCTATCATAAGCCTAGGGCTATAGGACAAAGACATACCGAATACAACCATCATATGTCGGTATGGCCATTATGAGTACTTGGTGATGCCTTTCGGCATAACCAATGATCTTGCAGTGTTCAAGGGGATCCTGAATAGGATTTTCAGCCATACCTATATCGTATTATGGTGGTCTTCATCGACGAGATCTTTGTGTACTCAGCGTCTATGGAAGATCACGTTGTGAACTTGAGGCTTGTTCTAGACACACTCCGGGAGCACTAGTTTTACGGTAAGCTCTCAAAGTTTGAGTTCTGGATACAGAAGGTCCACTTCATGGGACACTTCATCTCAGAGGCTGGAGTTGCTATGGATCCAGCATGGATTGATGCAGTACTTGTTTGGGAGCCTCCCAGGAGTGTTACTGTTGTGCAGAGCTTCCATGGAGTAGCATGCTACAATATTAGGTTCATAATTGATTTCCCTATATTATATGTACATATGACTGCCTTAGAAATGAAGAGGAAAACCTTCCTTTGGACAGAGACATGCCAATAGAGCTTTCACCCGCTGAGGCAGGGGTTGACCAGTGATCCCATGATGAGGTTTCAAGAGAAGGGCACTAGATATGTGGTTTGTGGCGACGCATCTGGGATAGGACTTGGTTGTGTCCTGATGTAGGGTAATGATGTAATTTCTTATGGCTCATGACAGTTGAGGCCACATGATTATAATTATGTGACTCATGAATTGGAGTTTACAGTAGTAGTACTCACACAGAAGAAGTGGAGACACAACTTGATGGGAGAGAGGTTCAATGATTACTCAGACCACAAGATTCTTAGATATATCTTCCCATAGAAAGATAAAAATCTTAGATAAAGGAATTTCTTAGAGTTCCGCCTAGACTATTTCATTCAGATAGTATATACTTTTGGGAAGGGGAATGTAGTGGTAGATGCACTAATCCAGAGATTGAGTTTATAGCTACTGAATGAGGCTTTATAGAAGTTATCCTCACTTGAGATATCCTATGTGGATAGAGATGAGACATTATACCTCTAGTTGATGGTAGTTTCTCTTATAATCTTTAATCGAATCAGTGAGGTGCAACACGAAGATCGCATTTGTGAGACAATATTTTCTTAGATAACCCAGGCCACACACCTAACATATATTATGAAGCTAGACCGCTATCATTTTTAGAGAATGTACAGTTTTACCAGTAGTGCTACGAGGGTAGGGTCTAAGGGATTTCCATATATTCCCCTTGGAAGTACATCCCTTCCTGATGAAGATGTATCAGGACCTCCAGAATTAGTACTGGTGGCCAGGGATGAATAAAATTTTGGCAGATTTTGTTTCAAGATGCCTCACTTTCCCGCAAGGGAAGGCCATGAATCAGGTACCAGCAGGATTTACCCAAACCCTTGAGATACAAGAGTGGAAGTGGGAAGAGATTTTGATGGACTTCATGAAAGGGTTATCATGTACGTCTAGAGGTAACGATACCATCTGGGTGATCATTGACCGACTCACAATGTTGGGCCACTTCTATGTTATTCAAGAGAAGGGTTTGGTAGAGAGCATGTGATATATCTACCATCAGGAGATCATGTGACATCACAGGGTACCTTTATAGATAGTCTCAGACTATGAAACACGCTTCACATCCAGGTTGTAGAAAGGATGGAATGAGGATTTTGAGACCCAGCTTCGCTTGAGCACTTCTTTTCTCCCGCAAACAGATGGTTGGACTGAGCGGACCATCCTGACCATGGAGGACAAGCTTCCTACATGGGTACAAGATTTTCTTTACACTTGGGAGGACTACCTACCCTTAGTGGAGTTCACGTAGAACAACATATATAAATCCACCATTGTAATGGACACTTTTGAGGCATTCTATGGACAACTGTAAATATCACCCTTGTACTAGACGGATCTAGTAGAGCCAACACTCGTTGCCCCAGAGATGGTATATGCTACCACTGAGAAGGTGTATGTCATCTGAGAGCGGATGAAGACTGCACAGAGCTTACAGAAGTCTAATTATGATAGGTGAAGGAGACCACTAGACATCCATGAGGGGGAACACATTTTATTGCAAATATCCCCTCAATGGGTATTATGGAAATTTAACTGAGACAGAAAACTCTCACCAAGATTTATCAGGCTATTCAAGAAACATTAGAGGGTTGGAAATGTGGTGCACCACTTGGCACTGCCACCATAGTTGAAGAGGGTTCCCAACTTCTTCCACGTATCCCAACATAGTATATATGTGCATGACCCACCTCATGTCATCGACCATGACGTGCTAGAGAATGATGAAGGGAATAATTGTGTGGAGTAACCAGTGGAGATAGAGGATAGAAAGGAGTGGATCCTTAATAGGTGGTTGATACCTCTAGTGCTCTTTCTGTGGAAGCACAAGAGTTTCTAGTATTGTACTTGGGTGTGACAGGTTCATATACGTGCCCAATACCCATCTTTATTTGTGTATCCCTATTTGGATTTTGGTGATGTAAAATCCCCAAGGTGGGGAGGATGTAACGACTTGAAAAATTCCATTTAATTTCTTTATTTATTTGGAATTTTTATGAGTCTGCAAAAATATACGGAATGTGATTCTTAGGCCCGGTGTGCTCGAAATGAATTTATAAACTTTTTTTAAGGTACGTTTAGTAAACGCATGGGTTGGGTTTTATATATTTTTTATCGGTGCTTATATTAAAAAACTAAGTGCACCATTGAATACATAGTTCTTGGATTCTCTTATAGGAAGCTTCACTTTGACATCAGTTAGTCAGGAGAAAAAGTTTGTTTCTGGACTTTTTAAAGAATAATAAAATTACTTGTAATTGTTGTTTTATTTTATTTTTCTCCAATGGATTTGTAGAGGTGGAGATACCCTTGACTTGTCCATCTATTTAATGGCTTGACACATCAACTTCATAAATCCACTGTTGTCAATTAAATGAGGTTCATTAATTCACTTAATGAACCTCATTAATTATTAAATACGTTACTCACCTCCCCTATTTAAATGGAGCACGCGAGGGGGGGGGGTTGGCATGGAATATTCGAGTGTGGAATATCTGAAAAAGTTATGTGCAAAAATATAATGATGGAGGATGAATGATCGAGCAGAAATGATCTGGGATCAATGAACTCCGATGACTCCATCCAACGTGGATGATCCTACCACAGCAACTACGACACCTCCAATAGATCTCGAGGTAGTGGGTTTAGGTGTTTTTGGTTAATCATTATTGATATGAGTTTATTCAATATTTTATGTCAAATAAATATTATCCTGATTGTTATAATGTTTCCGTGGATGGACCAGGTGGAACAAACAAGGCCCAAACCCTCCACCATTTCGTTCATGTTAAGTTCTTTGGGGAAAAGTTTCCACAATTTTGACAAAAATGTGATACAGAGGGTCATCCTGTGACGATGGCCATCTGGGAGGCTCGTAAGCATAGATGAAAACAGACCACCAGAGCATGTCTGGTGGATCATGGAATAAACTTCCTGTGCACCATGCCGATAACGGCCGACAGTGGAGGAGGAGGCTCACGGAAACAGAGCACGGGAAGTGGGGAGGTGGCGCGCCATCATGCACTGCGGTGGGTAGTAGTGGCCGGCCTATGTCGGCTGCGTGGGGGAAGGGTGGGGGCCACCGGTGCCACTAGTGGCAGCAACCACGTCCTACGGGGCTACGGAAGGAGGAGGTGACACGACATGGTGCGACCCGTATTAGGTGGATACCGGCCAGCCGCCTGGCCGACAGTTTCATGTGGTGGTGTAGTGCCTCACCGACCAGATTTAATGGAACCACATTTGTGGGGCCAGCTGAAGACAATGGACTACCATTAGGCAGATTGGGCCTAATATGTATCTGGTCAGACCAACTGCCCAGTGGGCCAGTACGTGTGGGCCGAGATCTACCCGACGAGATGAGTCAACCACGACTCGGGCACGCGAACCAATAGGTCTGAACCCATTTGGCTGAACTAAGTAAACATGGTCATCCCAAAAGATTCCAGACCTAGTAGAGGTCAGGTAGACCCCATGAGACTTTGCATCAGACCGACCGAACTGATTCGGACTGGGCCCAGACCGGGTGTCTGATCGGCACATCGTCTATCACATTGGGACCCATATGATGGGGCAGTCCCTTTGGTATGATTTATGTGGGACTTCATAATAGTTTAAATATGAATGATGGATTAAGGATCAATGTATTTCAGAGATAAGTCGTGCATCATTTTTGAATCCAACGGCTGGATGTGACAAGAAGAATAAGAGACAACAATATAGGGGAGCATCCACAACTCAAGAGTAGGATGATATAGTTTTATGACTAATCGTCCCTACCTCTTTACTAGTGACCAATATGGGTCGGAAAAAGTGACTAATATGGTTCAGCACCAACAACCAATAAAGGTCAACACCAGTGACCTATACGGGTCATCATCTATCAAACAATACTAATCCGCACTAGAGACTAATATGGGTCGACATCTAGTGACCAATTCTTTCCAGCATACATTATCCTATACAGGTTAATAGTAGAGTTACTACGAATAGGATGACTTGGCCATATGACAATTCATCTATATCCTAGTAACCTTGATTTTATATCTTTAGAGTGATCTTTAACTTATTCGTTGGGCTTCATGATTTAGATCCTTGTTGGTATATTAAATTTGTGGTATTTATTTTGATTTTTTCCAATGTGGAATACTAAGAGACCTTCAAGGGTCTCGTGGTCCCCTACTGAGTTGTTAAACTCACCCCTACATAGGCTCTAATCACACATGTGTGTCTGGTGAAGACTAATGATGTTCTGGGGAATACATTGGAGGTTCTGGACTTGGTGGTGCTTGGTGCGATGGGAGCTATCGAGATCCTCTTCTTTGAATTTAAACATACAGCTACTACCATCCAGGTAGTGCTCCAGGGAATATGCGGCAGCTGCATACTTTCATTTTAGTTTCTAGGGCCTGTATTTAGACCCAATGTTTTCAGATTATAGTTGTAATGGTGGTTGTACATTACTCTTGTGGTTATACCTTATTTTCCATGGGTTTTTACTTTATCTTACACTTTTGAGTGTGTATTGATCTCTATGGAAATTCATTCCCTCTTCTGGAAAATCCTTCCGGTTCTTGTCACTAACCCTTAGCCATTGGATGACGGGCATGGGTTAGTCACGACCGGGCCCCATGGGATGGTTCATGACAATGTGGTATCAGAGGGAGGATGGTTCTTCCAGAATAACTAAGAATCTACTATTAATGAAGAAGTGGTGTAATGTTTCTTGAGTTCAGTTTTTATTACAGAGAGTCTAGTATTAGTACGACAACTGACATATCCATACACAAGGACACTGAATTCTATTTTCTGACACAGAACATGGAAAAACTGATTGCATGTGTTTTGAAAAGATTTATTGATCATTATTGAGTCATATCACAATGTATAATTTGTTGACAGTGGCATATCAATTTCTTACAATATGCCTCCATGAAGATAGCCAACCATGATTTTGGTTAGAGATCGTAAGAGTGGCCCACCAGGACATGATGCGTTGGTACAAGGACCACTCACAGTGATGGAATCATTGGGTGGGGTACCGGCCACACCCCCTCCCATGTAGAAGCCGATGATACAAGTGGATCATGTAGACCAGTTGAGCGGGTTGCATGAGTTCAATAGAACAGAGGCCTCTGAGGTTTCGAGGTGAGACGGACCCCCACGCAGCAGGGGACTGGCTTGAGACAGTTCTTGTGGGTCTTTCTATTAGTATATACTCCCGCTGAGTAGATGGATATCTTGGAAACTAACCTTCTTCAGGGCTTAACAGAATGATGGTGGAGCTCGACGCTCCATGTTCATGAGGAGATGACACTCACCTAACCATACATTGAGAGCATTTTTAGGGCGGAGTTCATGGTTGCGACACTATGATCTGTGCTTATTAAGGATCTACTGCATCTGCAATTGGGAAGCCAGAAAATGGATCAATAATCAGAGATATTTGCTGACATCTCTTGATAATCCACTGTCATGGTACAAAACCCTTACTTCAGGTCCAAGACCTTTTACTAGGGGCTCCAACGAGAGATTATAGATGCATTAGTTTCTCTCAGAAGCCCGATGCATGTAGGGGTGATAGATAGATATTTTTTTGGAGATCATCCTTTCCGAGTTGGCACCAATATTTAGGGACCCTATTGGAAAATGGGTAGTAGAGTCATCTGCATTTGGCAGAAGAATGATGACAGGGAATCCCAAACAGAATAGACCTTCTAGAGGGTGACCTGAGGAAGAAGGGTCAGAGGTGCGAGGTTCAAGATTCCAAGGGAGACACCAGAGAGGCATGATATGTTTTTCATATGGGTGATATAGTCAAAGAGATCATGACATTGCGAATCCACGCATGGATGATTGGTAGATGGTGGAGGGGACACCGAGGAAGAAACATATGCGTGAGCATGACTATCATCCAAGATGAAGATTAGATAAGGGAGTAGGATGTGCAATGTGTTCTAGTTGAGGACCTCAGTCACTACCACCACCACCCCCAGGTGATCCACCATGAGATCCGGGATCAGGTGGATGGGGATATGCCCAGCTACAAGCATTACAGTCTCACAATCCAAATATCACTGGGATGATACGAGGTATGATCTCTATCTTCTAAACTTTAGTAGCAGTGCTTATCGACACATGTTCTAGACATTATTTCCTTGACACAGACTTAGTTTGGGACTCTGAGAATCCAACATATATTTTAGCTCAACCTTTGCATTTGGATAATCCTACAGGAAGAGATTCAGGTGTCACACACTAGTTCCAATAGTGTAATCATACTATCAGAGGGAATAGATTCAGATGGGATCTTCTAGTAGTGGCGTTTAATACCTAAGACGTCACTCATGGCATGGAATGGCTATCAGTAGTTCATGAACAGATTTAATGCATGAGACATACATTGCGATGTAATTGTAGAGATGGAGGTCAGTTTTATTTTTTGGGTGAGAAAGAAAACAGAGCATCACAAGATGGACTTTCACCTATGAGGTTGCTGCTGATTACATAACATATGGCTTGTATGACCATCGACACGGAGGATGAGGGGAGTCCACATTTCCCAATGGTGGTGGACGAGTATGAGTACGTCATTCCAGAAGATTTACCAAGACTACATCCTCATAAAGATGTAGACTTAAGCATTGGATTGTATCCAGGAACAACACATATACCTACACCAGCATATCAGATAGCCCCTACAATGCTTCAAAAGCTGAGGGTACAATTGGAGGGCGAGTAGAGGAATAGATTCATAATGCCCAATGTTTCCCCATGGGAATCCTTGGTGTTATTCTCCAAGAAGGTAGATGGATTTTTGAGGCTATGTATGGACATCCAGCACGTAAACCATGTAACCTTGAAGAAAAATTATCCCTTACCAAGGATTTATGATCTGTTTGATCAGTTTAAAGGAGTGAAGTAGATCTCAAAGATAGACCTCTGATCAGGCTTTCATCAGCTCATGGCACTGGACGTGGATGTATGGAAGACAACCATCATATGTCGGTTTGGCCATTACGAGTTATTGGTTATGCACTTTGGCATTACTAACAATCTAGTAGTGTTCATGGGGATCATGAATATGATCATTCATCCATGACTCGATCACACTGTGTTTCTCTTCAATGATAACATCTTTGTGTACTTGGTGTCTGAAGAAGAGCACGTTGTACACTTGAGGATCATTCTGGACACACTATGGGAGCACCTATTATATGGGAAGCTCTCGATGTGTGAGTTGAGGATAAGAAAGGTCCACTTCCTAGGATACGTCACCTCAGAGGCTGGAGTTGTAGTTGATCCAATGAAGATCGATGGAGTAAATTCTTAGGAGTCTCCCAGGAGTGTTACTGATGTGCATAACTTCCTTGGATTAGCATGATTTAATCATAGGTTCATACCTAATTTCTCTAGAGTAGAAGCACACATAATTTCTTTAACCAATAATTGGAAACCATTCCTGTAGTCAGAGACATGTCAAAATAGCATTAAATAGTTGATGTAAAGATTGAACTTCAATCCCATCATGAGGCTTCTGAAGGAGTGCACTGGAAACATGTTTTAATGTGAGGAATCAGGGATAGGACTCAGTTGTGTCCTAATGCATAGTGATTCCATGATTTCTTATGGATCATGACAATTGAGGCCTCATGTGCAAAATTATGCGACTCACAACACGGAGTTGGAATCAGTAGTCTCTGTACAGAAGAAGTGGTGACACAACATTATGGGTGAGCAATTCATTATTTACTCAGACCACAAGAGTCTAAGATATATCTTCACATATAAAGATATAAATTTGAGACATTGAAATTGGATAGAGTTCATCCAAGAATATGACATTGAGATAGTATATAATCCTCTGAAGGGGAATATAGTTGCTTATGCACTTAGCTAAAGATAGATTTCACAGCCACTGAACAAGGATTTAGAGAACTTATTCTCACTTCAGATATCCTAGATGGATATAGATGAGAAGGTATGCCTCTAGTAATTGGTAGTTTCCCCTTCAATACATTAGTGAGTCAGGGAGGCACACCATGGAGACAACATCTGGTAGACTATATGTGCTCAGATATCCTCATCCCATGAACTTGACGAATATTCTGATGGTGGGGATCACACTATCCTTTTCAGAGGACATACAATAGTAGTAGTGGCTATATAAGAGGAGGTTATATGGGAGTTCAATACACCCCCCTTTTAAGTACATCAAGGAGGGATTAAGATGTATCAAGACCTTCGGCATCAGTACTGGTAGTTATGGATGAAGAAAGAGGTGGAATATTTTGTTTCTAGATGCCTCACATGCCATCAAGTGAAGGGTGAGCATCAGGTACCAACAGTCTTGACCCAACCCCTCAAGATACCATAGTGGAAGTGGGAAGGGATATCGATGAACTTCATGACGGGGATACTAAGTATTTCCAGATAGATGAAACGATATCATCTGGGTGATCTTTGACCGACTCTCAACGTCAGCCCACTTCCATGCTATTCCAGAGAAGGGTTTAGTAGATAGCTTGGGTCACCTCACTATTCTGGAGATCGCAAAACATCATGGGGTGACATCAACCATAGTCTCTGACTGGGATGAATTCTTCACATCCTGGGTGAGGAATGAATTGGAGGAGGCTTTCGGGAATCATCTTCAGTTGAGCATAACTTTTCATCAGTAGAAATATGGGGAGACTGAGCGGACCATCCCGACTACGGAAGACATGCTTTGTGCATGTGTCCTAGATTTTGGTCATTGTTGAGAGGACTACCTACCGTTAGTGGAGTTGACATACAAAATTAGCTATCACATCCCATTTTAGGGCCCCTTTTGAGATGTTGTACGGATGACCGTGTAGATCTCCCTTATGATGGACAAATCTAGGAGATCCAGTAGTCATGGGCCCAGAGATGGTATATGCTAACACTGAGAAGGTGAGGCTCATCCGAGAGCGGATGAAGACTTCACATTGCTGACAGATGTTCTATGCAGATAGGCGACAGAGGCCCCTGATGTTCCAGGAGGGGGAGCATGTATTCTTGTGTGTCTCCACTCGATTGGGACTATGGAGATTTGGATGAGGCAGCAAACTCCCACCGAGTTCTTTCAGGCCATTCCTAATACTACTGAGGGTCTACAAGGTTGTGTACCACAAGGAACTTCCATCGTAGTTTGAGAGTCTTCACAAAATCTTCCATGTATTCCAGATAATGTGATACATGCATGACCCATCCCACATCATCGACCATTATGAGCTAGTGATTGACGATAGGGAGAATTTTGCGGAGTACCCGATGAAGATAGAGGATCAAAAGGAGCGGATCCTTCATGTGTGTTTGGTACCTCTAATACGCATTCTGTGCAGCACAAGAGTATCCATGAGAGCACTTTGGAGTGGGGGGCTCACATGTGTTCCCATTACCCCTCTTTGTTTCTAGACTTGTTTGGATTTCGGGGAGGTAAATCCTCAAGGTGGGGTCGATGTAAAGAGAGGAAAAATTAAATTAAATTTTTTTAATTATTGGGGATTTTT
Source organism: Viscum album (assembly GCA_963277665.1). Classification (NCBI taxonomy): domain Eukaryota; kingdom Viridiplantae; phylum Streptophyta; class Magnoliopsida; order Santalales; family Viscaceae; genus Viscum; species Viscum album. The sequence goes on along the minus strand of OY728129.1, from coordinate 1,264,531,632 downwards.
AAAAGTCTTTAAAAATTCAAGGCAGATGATTCAGTGGCTCATTTTTCCTGGTTAAAAATACGAGGGAACCATTGAATCCGTAGAGCCAAGATTCTTCTATGAAAAGATTCACTTCAACCAGAGTTGGTCAGCAGAAAACGATTATTTTTGGTCTGTTTATAGAATAATAAAATAACTTGTAATTGTTAATTTATTTTATGTTTCTCCAATGGATTAATGATGGTGGTGGGATCAGTTATCTGTCATTCCATTTAGCGTCTTGAGTCATCAATTTCATAACTACGCCATTTTGAATTAACTGATGTTTATTAGTTCATTTAATGAACCTCATTAATTCTTCAATGTGTTACTCCTCATTCCCCCTCATATTTAAATGGAGCTTGGCGTTGGGTTTTGGCACGGCTTCTTCAAGCGAGGAAAGTCTGGCGGAGTGCTGTGGAAACATCCACCGATAGAGGATGAAAGATCGAGAGGAAACAATCTAGGATTGATGAACGCCGATGACTCCATCCAATGTGGATGTTCCTCCCACCTCACCCATGACACCTCCATTGAATCTCTAGGTAGGGGGTTTTTGTTTTGTTTTGTTTTAACAATTATAAAATGATTTTATTTAATCTTTAAGGTAAGATAAATATTCTCCCACCTTTTATAATGTTACTGTGGTGGGTGTGGGCCGAACAAACAAGTTCTGGACCCTCCGCCGCTTCATTCATGTTACATTCTTTGTGGAATGCATTCCTTAATTTTGACGGCAACACCAGACAGAGGGTCACGCTGTGATGTCCATAGTATTGGAAGCTCATAGGGATAGACGAAACGAAGAATGGACCACCAGAGCATGTCTGGTGGCCTGCAGAAAGAACCACCAACATGCCATGCCGGTGGTGGTCGATGGTGGCTGGAGGAGGCCTGTGGAAACCGAGTGCGGGCAGTGGGGAGGTGGCATGCCATTGGGATGGAGACCAGTCGACCCCCTGGCTGACCATTGCATCCAATGGGGCAATACCTTAGCTACCATATAAAATGGCCATGAATCCGCAGGGCAAGCTTGAGACTACGGTACGCCTTCCAGCAGACCGTCCAAGATGATGGCCGACCAAACAAGCTATACTCACCTAGCGGGCCGAGCTGGACCCGTAGCCAAGCAGGCCAGCACGGGTGGACCGATCCCCACCCAGTGGGTCATACCCACCACAACCCTAGACCTCGAGCCAAAAGGGCCATCCCCAACAAGCTAGAACCAATGAACCGGGCTAACCCTTAACGAGATGGACCTAGGCAGGGTCAGTTAGACCCTAGAACCCATTGAATCAGACCGTCCTGACCGATTCAAACTGGGCCAATACCAAACTGGAACCCAAATAAAGAAACACATGTAACTGATGAACATGGTGTCCATTTGAAACAATGTCAGTGGCATTGGGACCACTTTTGAGAAGCGGTACCATTGACATATTTTGATGGGCCCGACCGAGCCGAGCTGGACCGATATGTGATCACTCCCATTTTCACGAAAAGGGGTGTAACTAACAAACCGAGCATCGGATCGACCTATTTTCCATGACATAAGGACCCTCGTGACTAGGAGGTCCTTTGGATATACTCTAAGTGTGTTTTGACGGAGATTGTTGTGAAACCTGGGTTGGATCAAACATGGATCCAACCGGGCCCTTTTGCAAAAGTGTCCATATCTCCCAGACCAGGTATCTGATTGACGAGTCGTCTGTCCCGTTGGGAACCCTATGATGGGGATGTGCCTTGGGTATGATTTTTCTAGGATTTCGTACTAGTTGAAATATGACAGATGGATTGAGGAGAAGAGTTTTCCAGATATCAAGCATGCTTTGTGCGGGAATCCAGTGGCTGGTTGTGACATGAAGTAGAAGAGTGAAAAATATGGGTTAGATTCAGAAAATCCAGAGTAGGATGTTCTAAATGTATGACTAACCTTCCCCACCATTGTACCAATGACCAATATGTGTCAGAACCAGCGACCAATACAGTTCATCACCAGTGACCTGTATGGATCTGCACTAGTGACCAATTTAGGTAAGAACAACTGACCAATATAGTTTAGCATCGAGAGACCAATACAGGTCAGCAAAATCCACCAATATGGGTCATCATCTAGTGACCAATACAGGTCAGCAGTAGAGTTACTATGGATAGAATGTTCTGGATTTTTGACAAGTGATCCATATCCCAGTAACCTTGATGTTATACCATTATAGTGGGCTATCTCATTTTCTTTGTGATTCTTGATTTAGATCATGTCTGTGATATACCATTGTTGTATTTCTTTTGTTGTTTTTAATTTTAGATTACTATGAGACTGTGGGGGTCTTGGGGTCCGCTTATGAGTTGTTATACTCACCCCTACATAGGCTCTTCCTGCACATGTGTGTTTTGTCCAGACTATTGACGCTTTGAAGAAGAATTTGGAGGATTAGGACATGGTGGATCTTAGTGAGATAGTAGCTGTCAAGATCCTCTTCTTCGACTTCAGACATACTATTACTACCCTCTACGTATAGCTCAAAGAAAGATGTAGGAGCTTATTACATTATTTTATGTTTATTGGGCTTGTATTCCAAACCACTGTTTTTAGTCAATAGTTGTATTGGTGGTTGTACATTACTCTCATGGTTATACCTTATTTCAATTGGCTGTTTACTTCAGTTTAAGCTTTTGAGTGTGTTTAGAACTCTATGGAAATGCATTCTCTATTTTGGAAAAGACTCCAGGTTTAATTCACCAACCCATGGCCTATGGAAGGTAGACAAGGGGTAGTCACATTCATGCCCATGTGATGGGTCTTAACATCATTTCTCTCTATCTAAACTGTCTCTTTATTCATAGAATATTCCTATTATTTCATTTAAACTACATCAACAACAGATTTAGGTTCAACCTATAAGATAAGTGATTTCTAATTTTCTAGTATCACCAACCATCTATTCATAATTAGATCACTCTAATTTCTAATAATAATATCAGATTCTACATTTTTGTGGAGTAATTTTTGTTGAAATTTTATTCCTATCTCACATTCCACACAACATGATTCTTATGAATATTAAATCGATTTTTGGGATAAAATTCATCTTCACATTATTATTCTCAATGGATGCCTGAATTTTATCTATAAAATTTTTTCAAAAACCATTTTTAAGTAATTTATACTTTTATTAAAATTCACATCACAAGAACCAAAAAATATTCTAAAAACAAATTCAAAAATTTATAACATCTTCAATTTGGTTAATATTGCCTGAAAACAATATCCTATTCTTTTCCATAAAATTTTCCAAATAGTAATCTTGTGATATTTAGTAAATAGGATCATCCAAAAACAATAATATATTTAATTAAATGTTAATTATTATACAAAATCTCTTAAAAATTAATGTTTGGTCCCAATCTTAACATACATCTATTTTGTATATTTTCAATAGTAATAAAAACTTCTCTCTAGAATAAAATATAACATTTTTAGTCTAGTATCATACTTCATCCAATTTTTATATAACCTCTATTTTTCCTTTCAATCACTCCACCTTTTCAAGGGGATTAAGGAACATTGATCAAATGTTTAGTTAATCAATTATTTATAAATGATTCAAAATCCTTTTATGAGTATTCATTTTCATTTTGTATTATCAACATCATTATATAATAACGCATTTTCTTTCAATATATCATTTAAAAAATATGAAAATTTCCAAGGACCATGATTTATTTTTCACAAATGCATATTTTTTCATCTAAGTGAAATAATCAATAAAAGGGATAATGTAAAAATACCCAATTATTGATTTATATATCACTAGGCCACCCATATCTCAGTGAATAAGTGCAAGAGTTTTTTTTTGATTGAATTATAACTTCTTTATTAATTTTAAATGAAATATATCATTTAGGTCATGTTTTAAAAACATCATCTTTATTCGTATTTGATGTTTTGAGGTTTCCTACATCATCAAAACTTGAATGTTTTTTCCTAATTTTACTCCCAAGATTCCTATGCCGGTTATACCAAAATATATTATCAACATTAACCCTTAGATAATTTTATTGACAATGTTCTCCCATATTAAACAAATTTACACTGGTTTTTTCTCCCAAGGCATCAACATTACCATTTCTCACACTTCTTATGGTACATGAATATTTCATGAATATCACATCTTTTCCATCATAAACAATTTCACTAACAATTTGTATGTTATGTTTCAATTGATCAAAACACAAAACATAATTAGATGTTAGTTTCTCAACATCAATATCTAGAGTTCATATTTAGATGATTTTTATGGAACTATCATTTTTGAATGTAACTAGTCCTCCTTCCCAATTTTCATCACTTTTCAAGATTTTTATATAACCACTCATGATTTAGGAATAACCAATATATATAATTAACATATTATTTATTTTTATTCCATTTATATGTGTTTCATCGACAAATGATCATTCTTTATATTTTTTCATCGCAAATTCTTTTTATATCCTTGCTTGAAAAATTTGTCATGGATGAATTAGTAAACATTCTTCCCCAATGTGACCCGGTTTGTCACATCTTTCATAAAATTTCTCAAGTAACACAATATAAATTTTCATTCAATGTTTACAATCATCATAAGACTTTTCATTTTAAGCATCATATTTCTTTGGAATGTTATGTACTTTTATTATACTATTTCAATCAGTAAGTTCATTCATATTTTTATAGAGACACATATTGTTCCAATATTTAGAATATTTATTTTCATAAGTTTCAAAACGTCAATAAATCCATCAAAAACCTTTTTTGTATAATTAGGAATTTTAATTGTAGATATTTTGTATTTTTTTGTGAAATCATTCATTTTTTTCTTTATGGGGTGTTATATATTTCTAATAGGGGTTATTATAATTTTTTTTGATGTCAAATATTTTTCACATTAATTCTCAAACAACTAATTCCTATAATTTTTTGAAAAACCTATATGGATAGAAAAATCAGTTGAAATATTATATTTAGAAGGTGGAGAATTCAACTAATTACTGGAATAAATTTTCATAGAATCTTGAGATGATTCACCATTTAACTATGAGGATTTTTCAAAATTTTAACTCAATTATATTAATGTACTTTAATCCTCCTGATGTTAATATTCAGTTTTAGATGAATAATCTTCAATGGATCCTATTTTCATATTGATATCTCCCACTACCATTACCTATTTTATATCTCTTACTTTGAGGAATTCAACCTCATTTATGTACTCATCATCCTATTTAAAGAAATATTTTATTTGTTAATTTTTACATCCAATTTCATTCTTCATTAGTAAAATTTTAGTATATTTATTACTATTATTGTAAATCCATACCACAAGTTCTGATTTTACCAGATATTCTCCATCAGCATTCAGCGACTTCTTCTTCTTCTTCATTTTTTGAATAATATTCTTTTTTTCTCATCATTTTCATAAAACGTTCTAAACCATTATGAAAATTACTTTTCCAATGAGTTGATTTCTATAGAGTTATATTTTAATTTCTTACCCAACAAACATACTCTATATCATGTAAATTGTTTCATACCATTGTGTAATTCAAATATTCATATGTAGATTTCTCAAACATCATCCACCATGGTTTCCCTTCATAATTGTTCTTCAAATTCTCCATCTTTTGTCTTAGAAATAATTTATGGAAATATAAAAATTATACTAAACTTGAAACATTTAAGTTGACTTTTTCCTCTATGCATTCCTCAGCATTCATAAATTTTTGTACAGATGATGGACATAATATTTTTAATAGCTTCATCGTCTTCTTATTCTTCAGAATAAATGTGATTAAATGTCTCCTAGTCATATATTTTCATCATTGTCATGGATTTAAAATCCATATCATCCTTTATCTTTATTTTAAAATATGGTGATTTCCAAATTTCATATGAAATAATAATGTTTTGTAATATATCAAGGCATAAATCATCATTATATAACAAGGTATATATTTTATAATCAAACATGTCAGTGATGTTTCTAACATGTTTAATTATAATGGTATTATATACCATGACATATCTAAATAACCTAGTGTTCGAGGAAAGTTCATTAAATCTAGTGATGTATTCATAAATAGTTTCTTCATATCTCAGTCTTTTATATTTAAACATTCTTCACTATAATTGTAAATTTTTATTTTAATGTATGGCGTTTCGTTTGAAGATATTTTTAGATTATAACTTAATTGTTTAGCTATATTTATTCCCACAAACATAAAAAACATATTTTTTAAAAAAATATTAAAATAGAATTTCTAACCTTCAAAAAAGTGTTCAATGTTTTTATTTTAAAAAATAGTTGTACGATCACACATTTCAACTAGTTGAATGAATAATGTAACTAAATCAATAACCTTGAATCCAAATAATAGAATAAAGGGGGTCATTATATTTCTCCTCCTATAATTATTTTTCTATCAATGATATGAACACCGCTAATGTTAAAAATGTTATGATCTTACATGATAAGGGTTCAACTCTTGAACCTTATCCAATACTAAATGTGGTTTCTAATGATCATAGAACCACTAACACAAGGGGTTTTTGAATTAGTACTATATTATTTATAAAGTTTCATCTTTATGAAATTTAACCCATGTAAATTGTAAAAGGTAATTTCCTTATTATATTTTATACCAATATCATAAGTATTCAAATTTGATATTGTAAACAAGGAATAAAATATTTGAAATGTTAATCCTCATTTTTCGAACCTACATCTCTTCCAGGGAAACTAACATAGGACTATAAATTTTCACTATTGAAAAAAAATGAATATAAATTTTGTGGAAACTCCCACCAGACTACATCTATCTCCTGATAGGTATTATTATACTGAATATCAAATTTTTTACAATACTTTTATAAATGAAACTATATACAATTAATGTATATGAAAGTTATAAATATTTCTATAAAATATATCATTGAGAAAAATAGTAATTCAAGGTTCCCCTATTAGGAATGTGTCTACCGGGTGTTCCATTTCTACATAATGTAAATTTATTTTTCATGCACCTCCCCAAAATTGCACATCCTATCAAACATGTCTTCAAAATTTTTAACAAAACTATATTCCTGATAATTAGATATGAAAACTATTCCTAATACTCAATAATATATATAAATATCCAAAAAACAAACAAGGTATCTTTATATGATTCTATGAGAAAAATATTTAATCCAATAAACATTATTCAACTCAAAATCTTATTCTGTTGGAAACTGACTTCTGAAACCAATTAAATTCCATTTAAATTTTTTTATGGGGTGAACAATGTTATCTAAGATGTACATTTCAACCTTTTATATATGTTTTCCAACAACCCAAGAAGTAAATAACTCATTGTTTTCCAACTCATAAAAATTGACAAATTCAAATTTCTCAAACTTTTTTATTTTTCTTTGATGGTTTTCAACTAATTTTAATTCACTATAAACCTCAATAAATTCTCTAGAAGTTCCTTATTTTATCAAATATATTTAACTTCATTTTATGGTAACTCATCAATCCTAAAAAATTAATAAAAACATTCCACATGTAAAGAATTAACATTCTAATAAACAATATCACTACATAATAAATCATCATAAAAACTATTGTTTGAAATTTTTTGGTCTAAAATATATTCTAGAAACACTCTATTGAATCACCCAGTCATTATTCAAAATCTTTTAATTTACTCTTATAGATTTTTATGAAATGTTCTATATCTATTATAATTCCATGATTTACATTATTCAAAAACATTCATCTGATCAAATTTATTCTGATGATCTTTTCCCTAGCCAGTGCATCTTTAAACTTTCACACGTTTTTTAATTAACTAGAAAATAAAAAACAAAGTACCTCAAACATAATAATGAAATTTCTATCCAAAAAAAATAAATTTCATTATTTTACTCTTGAATTGCATGCGAATAAAATAAAAAAACATACTAAATATTGTCGACTACATCAGTAATACATTAAAACACTTCAGTTACATGAATTACTCATTGAAATAATGCTATAGTTTTAAATTTTAAATTTCCCCATTTTACATCATTTTTTTTAGAATTTTAAAAAGACTGCAAAAAAAATTAAAAAAATTAATCAATCCATTTTGTGTAATTTTTTTCTAAAAAATAATTTAAAGAAATATTAGTCAAATTGGTTTATCTAATGGATATATGTAATAATTTTTATATATATTGTCATTTATAGTTCATCTAATTAGAAACCTTACAACACCATATTTATCATGATAACTTCTTTTATAATGATTCAAATTTTATTATTTCTTACTAATTGATCTTATGATGGATGGTTCTACTACATTCACATTAGTAAACATACCTAATGCTTCAAAATACAATAAAATCCATTTGGAATTTTTTACGGTTACATGTTTTAACATCCTCACTATATAAAATTATTCATTTGAACATTTTATTCAATGTAATTTAAAATTCAACGAATATTTCCCCAAATGTTTTCCAAAACTCTACATTGGAAACTTCTTCAATTTATATCCATCATGATTATCAGGAGTGTTTGTGTCACTCTTCTCTTTAATTAATTATTCACATGATAACCATCTTTATTATTGACATGATTATTTATATGATTCAATACATATATGTTTTTGCGTGTAGTTTCTCTATAAACTACTTTTTTTAATACTAGAAAAACTAAAAAAAATCACTTCTCTTCCACAACATCAGATTGTATTGTCACAGTCATGATTTTTTTTAGAAGGGGGTGATTCCATCGCCCAAAACCACAAAAGAAAAAATGTTATTAAAAGAATGATTATAAGTGTCTAAATTATGGAATAATATTACCATCATTTTCATGAAGGTAATGAAGGGCATAGGTGAGATCTTCAAACCAGATAATGTGTTCATTTACTGTTATGTTTTCAAGGCTATAAGAAACCATGGTTTCTTCTCAATAAACATGTCTGATTGTATAGTTGAGATCGATAAGCGAATAGGTTCATTCCATCCAACCGGTAGTAATTTTCCATGAAATATGTGTAATTCCATTACAAATTACTTGTAAAATAGTCATAAATAACATTCAATCTATAGGTTGTTCCAAAAAAAGAGCCTGGAAATGGTAATTACATGAATCAAACTCAGTATCTCCACTTCAAGGGAAGAGGAAATGCCACATTTACCCACGAAACAACCAAGAATCAGACCAAGTTTATTCCAAAAGAAAACACCACACCCTTTAGGACCCTGGTTTCCATTGGAGACACCATGAATATGGATTTTGATCTATCCAGAGAGTGGATCTCCCCAAAATACCTCCAGAAAAAGGTATGGTGTACAAAAATTTCCATTATTCTGTAGATGATTCAGGATCCCAAATTCATGAACAGTCTTGTTGAAATTTACCTTTTTCAGCAAGGCAGCTTCATGTATGTCAATAAAAATCTGAATCAGGATAGACTTTTGATTGAGTGAGTAATTATTATGAATAATAGCATTCTGATCATACCAAATCACATGGCAGAGCTCAGAAACTATAGTAAAGAAGTGGTTCTTGATTTGTTGAGATCCTTCCATTTCTACACATTTCAATAGTTGAGTTTTGATGGAATCAAAAATCAACTATATACTATAAAAAATTTCAGGAATATAGTCCCCAAGAGTAGAAGCAGCATCACATGAAAGGATGTAGTGGATAGAAAATTCTTTGTGTTGATTACAGATTCTGAACTTAGAGAAGAGATGGATTCCGAAATATTGGAGGCAAATCTCAATGGGAATCCTGTTTTGAGAAAGATTCTAGATGAGTTTGAATCTAGAAGGTTTTATATATGGAATGATAAAATGTTTTATCCAGCGGAAATTGATCGTAGAGTTACAAAAATAATGATTGTATAAATTTATAGAGTTAAGAATTCCATTGGGAGCGGGTTCACAAATTGTGAAATCATTAGAGTCAGTGAAAGAGTAGTTATTAATGGCGTTCAGAATAGTACCTATGAATTGATCATTATGAGAGATTAAAATATATCTAATACAGTTATTGGTGTTTTTAGAAGTTTGATCGGGAGGTATAATGTAAATTAAAGGCATACCGGACCAGTTATCCAACCATAATTTCATATAGAAGTCTCTGAAGACCATCTATCAAGAGTTATTCATAATATTGGTGAAGACGTATTTTATGTATGACCATATGGAAGATATAATGAAATTATAATTTCCCATTTTATGATTGTTAAGAAATCTATTTTTGAGAATTGTAGTAGCTTTAGAAGAATTGTGAAAAAGGTTCCAAGTGAGACTATATTGATGGGCTTCATTAAATAATTTTATATTTTTTATACCCACAACACCTTTTTCAATGGGATTTCAACAAGATGACCATGGAACATACACATGTTTTCTTTACAGAATACTACTAGTCTAGATGAAATTTTTTATTGCAGTGTTCAATTTTTTGATAAGGCAAACCGACCATATGTATATTATCATGGAGTAAACCATATTGGTATCAATAGTGGATTTAATAAAGAATGTCCTACCTACAAGGGAGTGATATTTTCCATTCCATGAAGATAGATGATTTAAAACATGGTTAACAATAGTTTCAATGTGAAAATTATTGAGTGTGACCCAAAATATGGGGACACCAACATAGGTGAAAGGGATCATGCCTTCTTTTAGCCCTAGGTCACAGATAATTTTAGATTTTCTATTTGGAGTAAATTTCTTCCCAAAGGAGAATCATGATTTGTTCCAATTAATGGTTTAACAAGAAACCACTTCATAATGTGAGAGAAAATTTTTTAGGATTAGGATGTTTCGTTTATCAACTTGAAAGAAAAGTATTATGTCATCATCGTTAAAAAGTTGTGTAAGAGCATTCACATTCATAAAGACATGGATGAGTTTCAACTTATTATGGACCACTAAAGGGTTGACTGGATTACTGATGTAGACTTATGCTCTAACGAAGGGAATAGAAGAGAGGGGTCACCTTTCCTAACACCTTTGGTGAATTAAAAATACCATTTGGGAGAGCCATTGATCAAAATGGAGATCCACGCTGAATTGAAGAGAGTCATGATTGCTATGATAAAAGATGTTGTAAAACCAAAATCCTGAAGGACATTAAATATAAGGCTATAGTCCATGGTGTCAAATGATTTTATGATGTCATGTTTAATCACTATGTTGCCTCCTCTGTTATTTTAATTCATGTTAATGACACACTAAGGGGAATGATAGATGCCTTATTGAATTAATCTACCCACTAAAAATCCAAATTGATTCCAGGAGACAATTTTTTCCATCATAGTGGAAGGTCTATTTGAAATGATTTTTTGATTATTTTAAAAGGAGTATTTATAAGAGCAATGTATCTAAACTGATGAATCTCAGAGGCATTATCCACTTTCAGGATCAAGATGACAAACTGAGAATTATGTGCATGAGAGATAACCCCATTGGACAAAAATGATTTTACCAGAATACAAACATTAGTATGAATCACATACCAAAACTATTGGAAGAAACCATTTTTTAATCCATCATTACCTAGATAAATATATATATTCAGACTAAAGATGATGACTTTGATTTGATGATCAAGTAGTATGTTGAGAAATAAGGAGTTATCTTCATTAGTGATCACTGGAGGAATAACCTCGTGAAGGAGGACTTTGTTGATATCTGGACCATTGAAGATGGTTTGATAGTAGGATTCTATATGATGAGACATGCCATTTTCATTTTCAAGAAGCATGTCCCCATCTTTTAGAAAGGACTACAGTATGTAGGAATTCCTGATTAATTGAAGAGAGTTATAGAATGTAGTATTTTTTTCTATATCATTTGACCATTTATCTTTAAAATTGTATTTTCTCAAATTTTATTTAAACATTAGCAAGGAGTTGAGATTAAACAAAATGTTTATTACTTGAGTAAGATTAGTTTTGAGGTCAGATATGGTGTTTTATTTTTGAAAATCATTGAGATATTTATGAAGTTCCATGATTTCATTGATAATTTTATTGGCTTTAGAGCTACACCAAGTTTTTAATGATTGATTGAGATATTTTAATTTGAGTTTACTGGCAAAGGAATCATTTTTATGGGACATTAAGGATGAATAATTTTGCTTGATATGGCTACATTCATCATAAGAGAACCTCACATTGTTAAATCTGATAGGAAAATGGGATTTCATGCCTGTGGTGGAGTCATTGACCATGATGGGGTGATGATTAGAGTTCATCATAAGAATGGTGGTGATAGAGATCGTGTCCCATTTATCTAAATCATTGACATTGGGGAAGTAACGATCCAACATGGAGGCAACTACTTTATTTTAGTGTCTTCTATAACAAGTTTATTTCACACCAGTTAGGTTAATTTCAATGTGATTGTTGTCATTGATTGATGCTTTTAAAAACTCTATTTGAAATAGATTCATGATAAGGTCCAATTTTATCTCTTGAGTTGAGAATAGAATTAATGTTTCCAATAATAAACCATGGTGAATTAATGTTAGCGACAAGATATGAGAGGTCATTCCATAGTGTTTTCCGTTCATCGTATCTAATCTTAGCATGAAATGGTGCAACAAATATGTGTTCCATCAATATTAAAGCTGCATATATAAATCTAGATAGAGATATTGAAAAAACTAATTTATCTAAAGATGGGTGTGAAAAAATACATAAAGAGTCAGCATTGAGGTAATTGTTGATTGAACTAGTAAACACATAATTATGTTGACCTAATTGAGAGTATTCAGAGGAGACAATAATTTTTTTCTCAGCAATATCAAATAACAAAGGATTATTCACTATAACAATTCTATTTAAAATAATGAACATGTAATAGTTATTAATACCCTTACAATTCCAAAAAGGATCATCATTTAAACATAAGATTTTAGTTAGAACTCCCTTTTTTCTTTTTTCCAGAACCCTTATTTCTATTAGACCTTCTAACATTATTATTAGTGGTTTTTTCATGTTCATTGTTAGATATACTAGGGTTCGTCATTGTAGCTTCATTTAATGGATCACATATAGTTGAGTCTGTGGAACTCATAAAACACAGCAACAAAGAATTTTTATTTTGTTTCAAAATCAAATTTTTAGTTTTGAAGGAGCCGTCAGTACTATCTATTGATAGAGAAGTTGTTGTACCTGGAACATTTGAATTTGTTGCAAAATAATCCCATTCATGATGTCTAAAATATTTATCAAACAATGAATTATCAATTAAAATGTGATTGAATTTTATTATAATAAGATTTCCAATGTTATGTTTTTTTTTTCACAAATATCATAACCAGCATCTGATATAATTATTTATCAATTTTTTTACAACTACATTATTTAGAAATTTTTGTTACAAAAAATTACAATAATTTTTTATGAAAATACAACATATATCACCCCAACCCCTGATTCTTGGAGCCGGTGCATTATTTGATTACATTGGTATGATTACAAGGAATAAAATATTGAAGGACAGATCAGTTTATCAATCTTAGAAATCAAGATTACAAACATGATACCAATAAAAAATTGGGAAATAGAAAATACTGACATGATACGTAATAAAATGAAATAAATTGCACCCTTGAAAAATTATTCAATGAATTATTTTTCATAACCTGGGGAAAAATCATTACAAATGTGATCTAAAATTCTCAATAAAGGTATGAAAATTGATATATATAAAAAATATATTTGAAAATTAATTAACACATAAAGGTAAAAAAAACATGATAAAAATATCATTCAACTAACTCAATTGGGAAAAATAAACATGGCAAAGTAAGAAACTGAAACACATGCCTTTTAATCAATGGGATGAAAATAAAATGTATCCATATATATGTGGATGGTACATATCATGGAAGGATAATTAATGGAAATAAATGAGGGAAAGGATTTAATATTGGATTTCATGTCTAAGTAACATGAAATCCTATACCATCAAGACCTTTTCACAAGATAATTTAAAACTATAGATAGAAACATATTTAATTTGGCTAGCATATTTGTCTCATGAGAACCTATCGATGCATCGAAAGGCTATATAAAGTTAAACCCCACCCATCATTTGAACTCCAAAGATTTCCTCATTTCCTTTAATAAAAATAAATAATAATCCTTATAAAATATTTATATTTAATGAATAATACATATTTATCAATAATTACATAGTTAATCAAATAACAATCAAATTGAACATAGTATATAAAAATGATACATGTTTTAGAAAATATTAAAATCCATTTTAAAAGAATAATGATATTCAAGTACCTTTAAAAAGTAAAAATGATCAAAATAACGTTCTTGTTTCAAGAGAATCTTAGAAAGCCCAAAATATGTGAGATTTAAAAATTATTCATTATGAACAGTCATTAGTAGATTTATATTTAAAAATTACAAAGTGTCCCACACAACATTGAAAAATTTAAATCCTCATCCCCATGATGGAATGATATTAAATTAAACATTGACTATCATGAGAATGAGGATATTAATGACATAACATATTAAAAGGTATTACATACACACAATAAAATTGAATTAGTTCATAATAACAAATAAGTCTCAATGGAATGTTAACAAAGAAGAATTTCTCTTACATTGTGTTTCATTTTGGGTGAAAATCATTCAACATATTGTATAATAATATTATTTTTTTAAATACCTCTTATGAAATTTATCTTGTTTATTATTAATTTTATTCAATTTTTACAATGTCATATACAACTACTTATTCAATTAAGTTTAGTAGGGTGTTTTGACCAAATTTGTATTATGTGTACGAAATAACATTGATAGGTCAACTATAGTCAAAGGGTCATTATATAATATATCCAAAATAAAAATAAAGTAATAGTTATCATATTTATCAATAAATTATACTTTTAAAAATAATTATTGAAAATAGTTATGAAAAATGAATCAATGATACGATCAGGGGGATGGTAGGACATAACAACACATGAGTAATGTTCTCATTTTTCAATGATCATTATGGAAAGAATTTAAGTAGAATTATATCTTTAATGAAAGATAATTGTATCATAAATACCATATTACTTAATAATACAGACATATATATAATTATTTTTACGTAAAATGAATCACATCATGTTGACGATGTGGTAGTCTACACATCCACAAACAAAATTATCACTTTTTTAGGTGTATGAAATGATAATAATGAAAATGATATATATAAATACATATATATATTTACATAATAGTAATTATGTCATGAATACCATATATAATTTTTTATGTTTCATATTAATAATTATAATCATATTTTATACATTCTATGTATCTTGTGAATGAATCACATCGTATTGTGGGGTGATAATCCACACATCCTCAAATGATGTTATCTTATTAGGTCAAAATGGAATGTATTAATCGTTAATGAAATAAAAGGATTAAGGTAGTTTAAATAAATTTTAAATATCATATATATCATATATAAAACAATTTACATCAAAATGGCCACCATGAAATATGTTAATGGAAAAATGAACAATCATTATTTCGTTATATAGTAGTTCATCAGACACAGAAATAATATGTTTTTGATTCAAATTAGATGAAGGTGTGGGAAAGTGTAAGTAAATCCATTTACATAACAAAAAAGTATATTTTGGATAAATTATTTGTTATATAGTCATTTAATAAAGAGATTGAGGGGGTGGTTAATGTAAATGAAACTATAAACCTTGAGAGAAGATGTTAGCTCTGAATAAGGTAACTTGTTTGGAACCAAAAGGGAACCATTGAAGAATTTATGTGGAAAGGAAGGATTTATGGATGGGGGGAGTTATTTTTGGAATATTGTTTTGTATATCTTGGCTGATACTATGTGGTTTTATAGGTGTGATTAATGGAGAGAAGTGGTGTCCTTTTATAATGGTGGGAAAAGACTCACTTGATATTTTTGAAAAGAAGTTAGGTGTACCTGTGTTTTTACACTATAAATGTATTAAAAAACATAAAAAACTCAATAATGTAAGGTTCATGGAAAACATATTTTCATAATATGGGGTTTGTAAAAGTGTCTAGGTCATTTTGGACCACGTGTTAGTTATTTTGTCCTTCATTACGCTTAATTTTTAATGAATTATTTTAATTAAATTTTTCACATTAACTAATAATTTCGGAAAAAAAACAATGTTAATATTATTTTAAATTATAAATTATTTTTATTTAAAATATAGAATCCATTTTTTCCAAACTTCCAATCATATAATGGGTAGAAGATGATTTAAATTTAATCCCACAAGTGGGTTGACAATGCTGTTTTTTTAGTAAAAACATTTAAAATACTACTATGTTTTTTAATCAATTACAGTGTACAATTTATTCCAATGACATAATTTGTATTAATTGATAATATTATTATTTAATTAATGTATAAAATCAATTATTATTATAATTTATCCTTATAAATAAATTAGATGGAAAATTTGTTTTCAATAAAAATTCAATATTTTTAACTATTCATTAAATAAATGAAATGTTTCAGAAAATATATTAAATACAACCAAACCAAATTATTATTTTTCCAATTAAAATATGTTTTTTAAATGGAAATATTAATCAAATTAAGGTGTGAAAATTAATATTTAAATTGGATTCACCATTAAAAGTTGGTAAAACTGCCTTAATAAAAATAAAGTATTTTATGCATAAAATGTAGTTTGTTTTTATCTTAAGCCTATCATATCTATTAGATGAAGATAAATTGTTTTAATTAAATATATAATATATATATCTCAGTAATAAAACTCACTAATTTTATATAATTTAATTTATTATTATTAAATATCTTTATGAGTATAAAAATAATAATATTTTCATGTATATTCAATCAATATTCATATTCATTTCTAATTAATTATTAACCAATTATTTAATTTTATATTTTTATAAACCATTGTATTCATTAGATAGTTAATTATATTCATAAAAAAAATTAAATGGGTAGGTTATATTAAATAATATTCGAATAATATATCATTATTCGGTAAAAACATGGTCTTCCGTGTAATGAAAGCCACTTGAAGAAACTCTTTTCATGTGACGTACAATAACTCAGTATGAGGTTTATTTAAAGATATATCATAGATTTATTTACTTAAAATATTAAATATATAGTAATGTCTTGGTGTTTTATATTCCCATACATGATCGGTGTTGTGTGTGATACAATCTGTCAAATAAAATGTTGTTACACTAGAGTTTCGGGGTGTTACATTCTCGCAACCATAATTAATTTTCATCGTCTCAATTTAATATTTACCTCATTATTGAAGTTGTTGATATTTAAAAATATCTATTGTTGGAAAACAAACATTGTTAAAGGGTTAATATCACATCTTCAAAATAAGAGATAAAGGAAAATATGATAATCACGTTATTAGGGTCCCTTGTATGAGATCATAGGTGGGAAATGGAAACATAGTTATAGTTGAAAAATATTAAAATCGTATTTTGATGGATATTGATAAGAATGTGGTTTGGATAGAGTTAAAAATCAAAAGGCCCTAAATACTTAATGATCTAAGGGAAATTTGATTTATTAGAAATGAAGATACAAGGAAAAGAATCTTTTTTTGTGATCATTTTTCCTAAAGTTATGTAATTATTTCACCTTATAAGAATATAAGATAATATACATACATGGTAGGCTTATCTATAATCAATATTAACATTAGGTATTTCTTTGAATTATTTATACATCATAACTTATAATAATATTTGTCACCTAGTGATGTAATATTTAGTTATCTTAATCCAAATCCAATGTTAAACTTCACCGGTTTGATAAATAGTTATCCTTTACAAAATATTAAGTTCAAGAAGATTATAAGAAAGTTCAATGAATTTAAAAAATGAAAATATCATTATCATTTAATCATCATGGAGAAACTATAAATTCCCAAATTCAAAACATGTTAATAACATCATCATCTATCCTCTTGAAATATGGTAATAACTCTATTTAACAGAAACCCATGTTGAAAACACGAATTAAACATTATTTCTTATATATGAATCATATTATTTGATAAATTCAATAAATCGAAAAGTGTTGTAATCTACATCAATTTTGTCATATAATGATTTTCAAAAAGTTAGTATTCATTTCCAAGGTCATCATCACTTATCCCAAACAAACATGTCTTCATTATTATCTCAACATACGGAAAAAATTAAGGGCTGCATTTCCATAAATCAAGTGTTTTTCTAAAATTATATCATTATAATTAATAACCTTTCATTATTACATTAATAATTTGATCTAAAATACAAAACGAAAAAGAACTATAGTAAACTATTTATATTTTTCATAAATAATTTGAAGTGTACATCATAAAAAAAATACTTTCACAACATATTTCATAGATCCAAGCATATAAGTATGATAATTATCCCATTTAGGTTTCATTAATAACATATGATTGAACATTATCTATTATCTTCATCGAAGGTATATTCCATTCATGCTTGGGGTATTCATTTGTGTAGTTACCCATATCCTTTCAGTTGTAATATTGAACAACAGTATTTTCCACACTTCCTTTTAATCCATTTTTTGGTGACCCATTTCTCCAGACATATAACAGACTCTGACTCTTTTAAACCATTAACCAGGGTTATTCTTTCCACCATTTTCACATATTAAAAAATACTTAATTTACATCATCTTATTTGAGTTGTTTCATTTTTCATGGTGTTCAGAAGGTTTATTCTTCTCTTGATTTCCCAAGAATCCATAGGACATGGAGAATTAATTCCTCATCTTCATAGGACATAAACATATTTCATCTTCTGAAGAAATATTATGCGACACAGTTTCTCTTTATAAATTTGTAATAATTACTTCAATGAAGTGAACAATACTATATTATATGTTGCCTATTAAATCTCTTTCATAACTTAGTAACCTGGTAGAGGTTTGCTACAGAGTCTACAACAATTTCTTCCTCCATATTCTTGAAACTATGGAACATCCCATTCATTTCAATTAGTGATCATGAGGAAGTTTTTTATCAAATAATATATCTCTAAAAGTTATCCATTTCATCAGTTCAATTTTTTCTTACTCCCTTATTTTGTAGATTAGAGACCAAAACATGTTAGAAACACCTTGGAGCAATATACTACATGTGTAACTTTTCCACATTGATGTATTCCAAGGATGTAAATATCTTCTCTAGAGACATAATCAAATTTTCATATACAATTGGATTATTCATCCCTCTAAATGATTGCGGATTCAACCATATAAATGTATCCAACATAATAGATCCACTATATGAAATATTTTTATTCATTTGGGTGAGCTTATAAGTCATGACATGAAAAATTTTCCCTAATATATACATCACTTGCTAGATTCTAATACCAGTTTTATTTGTTTCTATACTAGAGTTTTCTATATATTTTCCTTGAGTACTAATAACATTCTTCCTTCCTGGTGACATTTATAAATAATGGAATATCCTTGATTAGCTCATACTATTTTCAACATTGTATTAATCTAAATATGGTATAGAACATAACATAAATTTACGCATAATGAATCTTATAATCATAATCGTTGGTTACTTTAAGTAAATCATTAATTTAAATTCATTCATAATGGTAGATAAATAGTGTGATTTATCTTAAGAATTTCACCAAGACTATCAAAATATGTGTATATTCTGGCACTTTTTTGTACTATGTTACACTAATAGAGGTCTGAAATTCCTTTTCAGAGTGGTTACTCCTAGGTACATCTGTTCCAAAACCACTTGCACATGTAATATCAAAACATGTATGTATTTCTATGAATAAAAATATAATCCATATATTAACAAAATTATATGGCATTACCATATAATTATCCTCAAGGAATATTTTAGTTCAGTGCTCCATAATCTATGTTTTCTAAATCTAGTTTCCAAGGTTTTTGATAAACCTCCCTCTGATACCAATTGTAGCACCCCAACCCCAAAATCCTAGAGCCAGTGTATCATTTTATTACATTATCATGTTGTCAAGTAATCCAATCCTGAATACCAATTCAATTTAGTATTCATGGAAAGCCATATTACATATCTGATATCCATAGCACATTGGAAAATTCAAAATAAAAACATAAAACATAATAAAAATAAATAAACGATATCCTTGTATGATTATTCATATATTTCTTCTTTATAACCATGGGAAATGAAACATAATAAAGGATATTTAAAATGATTACCATGGTCAAGTAAAGAAGAATAAATGAGGAAATGATGATAGTAAAATTCAATGGAAAAGTAAATAACTGATACAACATTGCCTTAAAATAAATTGATATGTAAAAATAAATTTTCCAAGGTAAGAAAAGGAAATACAATCAATTTAATAAATGATATTAAAATTAAATGTGTCCTCATATATGTCAAAGTAAAATCTCATTAATAAATAATAACTGAAATTAAATGAAGGAAATGACTTCTTAATGGATGTCATATCTAAGGAATATGGGAAACTATATTGTCATGTCCTTTCATAAAATGGGTTAAAACTATAGATAGAAACCCGTTCAATTTGGCAATCCATTTTTCCTCTCAGGAGAACCTATCAGTGCATCGAGGGGTTATATAATTTTTCTCCACCTATCATTACCATTAAAAAACATCCCACATAAAAATTAATCCAGAGAAATAATATTCTTTATCAAATATCCATATTTAATAATGATTAATAACTTTTCAATAAATTCCCAGTTATTCAAATAACTGTAAATGTGAACACTATTGTTAAAATGATATAAGGATTAAGAAATATTAATATAAATTTTAAAATAATAAGGATATTAAACTAAATTTCTAATGAAAATTTATTAGAATAAATTTATTATTTCATGATAGTGTTAACAATCACAAAATTAAAAGACCTTTAAAAAATAATAATTACAAACATTTTTAGGGAAATAATCATTAAACACTTGAAAGTGTCACATACCAATATGTAACAATGAAATCATCATCCCCATGATCAAATGATATAAAATAAAACATATAATTTCATCAGATTAATATGAATAATTAATTCACATAATATAATATAGTATATACCCCAAAAAAATCAATTGGTGCATAATAATAAATATGTCTCAATAGAGTGTAATTTGAGATAAAATCCCCTTACCTTGCATTCCATTCAAGTGAACTTTATTTCACTTAATATACATTGACCATATGATAATTATATAAATTTTTTATAACCATATTCATGTTTATCATTAAATTTATTTCACTTATTACCATTTTATATAAAACTAATTATTCTATTAAATTTAAATTGTGTATTTTCCCCAAATTTGGTTTATATGTCAAAAACAACATTGGTAGGTAAACTATGTTCAAAGGGGTCATTACATAAAATCTCTAAAATAATAATAATGAACAAATTATCATATTAACACATCAATAATAATTTTAAAAACAATTATTAAATATGTATATGAAAAATGAATATATGTTAAGATAATGGAACAATAGGTCAAATGTACACATGAGTAACATTCTCATTATCCGATGATTATTATTGAATGAAGGTAAATAACACTGTGTTTTTATATAATTAAAGTAGCATCATAAATAATATATTATTTAATCATACATACTTGTATATATCATTTTTATGTGAAAATAATCACATTAGGTCGAGAAGGTGGTAGTCCACACAAGCACAAAAGACATTATCACTTTTTTATGTTTTTTAATGGGTCATAATGAAAATGATATATATATACATATACATATATATACATATCCATAAATGTTATTATGTCATTAATTTATTATATTTTTTTTTTATTTATCATGTTTTTAATTATAATAATCTTTTATACATTCCATGCATCATGTGAAACAATCTCACCGCTTCGAGGGTGCAGTAGTCTACATGTCCCCAAACGACGTTATCGTATTAACAATAAATGGAAAGTATATAAGGTATGCATTATAAAATTATTACCGATATATAAAGACATATTAAATATTATATATATCATATATATATATATATATATATATATATTTCACCAAAATAGCTTCCTATAATTTCCAAAAAAGAAAATTGATATATTTTCATTTCAGGAGGCAGTAGTTCACCACACACCGAAATAGATTGTTTTTTACTTATTAGATTTAGTTGTGTGTAATTTTATATCAAAAACATTAAATTACTAAATCCTTGTATATTTGATATACCTTTTTTATATAATCATGGAATAAAGATATTTTTGGTGTAGAAAATGGAAATGAAACTTGAGAGTTTTAGGGAAGACATTACCTCTTAGTCAGTTTACTTATTTTGGTTTGTATGAAAAGGATTCCTTGAAAGGATTGGTTAAAAATGGAGGTGTAAAGGATTATTGGAGTTATTTTGGGAAGCTATATGGTAGGATAATTAAATAACCTATGTGATTTTAGTGGTTTAAGCATTGGGTAGAGGTGGTGGCCATTAATAAAGGAGGAAAGGGACTCACATTGTAATTTTTAAAAGATGTTAGGTGTTCCCACGTTTATAATTATAATGTTCATAAAAACAAATAAAACTAAATAATTGAAGTTTCATGGATGATTTATGTTCATCCAATTTTTCTGGACCCGTGGATAGGTCATTTGGACCCCCCAACATAATGGTTTATTTTATTATTAAGCTTAATTTTCCCTTAATAATTGTAATTAGTTATAATCACTTGAACTAATATTTTTGTTCAAACAAATATGGTATTATTATAAGTTATAAATTACTCTTATTCCAAATATTTAATTCATTTTTTCAAATTTATAATCATATATGAGATTGAAGATTATTTAATGTTAATATCGATGGCCAGACGAAAATGTGGGTTTTTTATGTAAAAACGTCTAAATGTTTTCTAGGTCTCCAAAATAAATTTCACAGTGATGTTGATTATAAAGAAATAAATTATATTAATTGGTGAAAATATGATCTATTTAAACATTAAATTGAATTAAATATATAAATTAACATTATAAATAAACATTATGAATTATAAGTTTAAACTATAATTTATTATTTTGAAGTATTCGCCAAAAATTGAAATGCTTCAAAAAAATAATAAATAAAACCTAACCTGATTATTATTTTTCTAATTAAAAATTTTAGTTTATTATAAAATTAAAAATCAATTAAGGTTTCAAAATTCTTATTTTAAATGGGTTCTCCCATATAAGGCATTGAAACTACATTAATAAAACTAATATAATTTTTGAATAAAAATGGGTTTTTTTATCGTAATCCTCTATAATGTATTTTATAAATATAATATTTATATTTTTCAATATAATATATATAAATATCACATTAATTCCTCTCACTAATTTTAATTAATTTAATTTATTAGGGTAAAACAGATTTGTGGGAAAGAAAATAATAACATTTTCTTTTATATTAAATCAATTTTCATATTCATTTATAATTAATTAACAACCAATGATTTCATTTTATATTTTTTTTAAACCATATAATTTCATAATATAGTTAATTATATTCATAACCACTTTTTTAATGGATAGTTTATAATAAATAATAATTCTAAAATATATCATTATTTGGTAAAAACTTGGTCCTGCTTGTAACATAAGAAATTTGAGGAAACTCATTATTTATTGGGATGTATGCTAACTCGGTATCATGTTCATGAAGAGATATATGGTATATTTTATATACATAAAATATTAAATATTTATGAAATTATCAAGGTATTATATTCCCCAAACAACATGGTGATGTGTGTGATACATACTATCAAATACAATGTTCTTACAAAAAAATTTGTGTTTGTTACATCACAATGGATCATCATAATATAATAGTAGAAAAATATGGGTGAAACATGCTACAAAATATTTAAATATAATCTTATTCATAAAATAGAATAATCTGAATCAATGAATTTCATTTTTCTCAAAGAATCATATATCCCTTTTTTGAATAATGGATTAGGTTAGGTCTACATATTCATTGAGTTGTGAATGAGGACAATGCGAGAATCACAAAAGATAAAATGAAATGAATAAATAAGAGAATTGGAGAAAAAAATATATAAATAATTATCTAGGATATTTTACATTATAAAAAGAAAAAATTTCCCAAACTTTTTAGGTGCAAATTATATCTTTTGATGTAGGGAGGCAAAGAATATTTTTTGGAAAGGGAGTTCAAAACATTCTCTCTAATTAGGTCCTTTGAAAATTTAGTCATTTTTAGAAAATTAAAATGATGAATATAGAAAATTCATCATCGTAAATGGTTTTCATACTCTTATTATATTCCCAACCTTAGTATTTCTTCTTATTTATCTACATTTTGGAGATGTTATATAATATTAATATATTATATATTTCTATCTAGATAGACAACCAAGAGTAAATATACCAAACTTGAACACTATAATAATAAATTATTATATAATTTTTGGATGTGATCTTCTTTAATGTGTTCCCAAATTAGTTTTGGAATCCGCTGTCAATTTTTCAGCCTCATTAATTATGTATAGAAGGATTTGTGGTATAATAAATTGTGAAAGTATTTTAAACATAGAATATTCATATAATGTAGATGCATTGACTTCAGAAACATTGTGGAAATTGATAATATGTGAACTAGATGTTCCACAAATTTGGTTAAATGATCCAAATAATTTATCCTAATATTTATTTAATAATTTAGGAAAATCCAAGAAAGGATAAAACATTTATGTCTAAATTATTATAGTGGGACCAATATAGTAAAATCCATATCATCATTGACATCATATATACTTCATTCACCTAAAATGTTGGATCCAACTTCCATTTTCTGAATTAAAAATGTATATAAATTATTTTACAATTCACCCAAAAAATTTCATTATAATATTAATACAAATAATAATTTCCCTTTTAAAATACTAGTGTATTATTAAAATTTTAAAAACAAAAATCTACTAGAAAATGTTACCATCACCCTCAAATAATTTTTTTGATGAAATATATAAATAAATGAACAATATGGATGAGTTTAATAAATTATTTTATATAAAATATTTACTTAAATTTAGTTTTATCTAACCTCTCACACTTACAATATTTTCAAACCTAGGAAAATTTATATAACGTTCAAATAAATTAGTATAAAAATTATAAATGAAGTAACACTGAATATTTTTTTCAAAATAAAATTTATCACTCCTCTTTTATGAAATAAAATTTTCATTTCATTTCATTTATTATCATACATTTAAATTAGACCGACCTGAAGTATCCATCCATGAAATAATCACAAAACACTCACAATTAATGTCATTTCACTCTTTATTCAAGAAAAATTAAATATTGAGTTATTATAATACTTGAAATGTGCTAATGTCACCATATTCTCAATAAAAAATTATCATATCTCCCCATCATAAGGAATGTAAATTTTATTAATTATGAGTGGTTATTCTAGGATAATTACGTGTCTTAGGGGTGGGTAAATAAAATTTAAATTTTAAGCTTCAAAAGATATGGTGATAAGTAAAATACTAATTCATGAATATTACTGTGAAATATTAGAAAGTTAGATCACTCAATTAACCTTAAATGTGAAACACAACACCCCATATAAAAATAACAAGGCTCATAAGTCAACTAATAAATTCAATTAATAAAATGTTCTTGATTGTCACTTTTATATTTATTATTCTTTTATTTTTATAATATCTTATATAATTTTTTAATTAATTGATTATTTCACTAATAATTGATATAAATTTAACTAAAAACCCTCATTTTATCATATGACTTTCAGTCTGGTAATGGTGATTTTTAACATACCTAATAAAAACCACATTTTTTAATTTCATGCCATTTTATTTCTATTAGATGATGGGTTGATGTGAATTAAATATAATTAGTGTTATCCCATGACCATTTATATCTCTCTAATTCATAAAAAAATGACTTGTATCCTAAATTCCATAAAAGAAAATTGATATTAAAGATCGTACAAAAAATCACCTTAACCCACAATGAATGATAAAATATCTATGAAAAAATATAATGAGTTATAATAGGTAAGGAAAAAGTATCTTCTAATGTGGAATAAACATTTAAATCAAATCATGTGTTCAAAGGTCAATATGATTGAAAATGTAAGGTTTAATCTCAAACTAAAATACGGAATTACAAAAAATGGATCATTCCGATGAAGATCATTTCAGGTTCTCAAATTCATTGATAGATATTAATCAGAAGTTATTGTTTTCATTAAATATCACTGTTTCAATCATTAAAGTAAGGATATTATGATGAATATAAAAAAATGGTCGAGAAAACCTCACATGATATGAAAAAATAATATGGTTAAATTTTTCATGGGAATGGATTTCAAAAAAATTCCACAATAAAAAAACATTAAAAATAAAATTCCAAGAAAATGGTTCCACATCCAAAAATAATTAAAATCCTTTTTTTCTAATTTTTTTTTAAAATCCAAAAAAATAATTTCAAGTGATAAATATTAAAACGAATCCGTATTGAATCACAATTTTCATAAAAATAAAAAATAAAAAATTAAAGAATAAATTGTCTTAAGAATGTTAGCACTCCTAAAATAATTAAATTTATCTACCCTTCATTTTTGAAACATAATATAAAATGTTTAGAATATAAATAATAGTGAAATCAAAAAATACCACATGAAATAATATTTTATAATCATCATTGAGTAAATCACCGATGTAATAAAAACTGTATACTATAAAAAAGATAAACAAATAGCAGATCATTATTAATTGTAATTTTTGTAAGAATAAATAAACTTGTATTGATGAAAATGGATTGAAAATTTTTGGGACCCCCATGTGGGTAATGTTTCATAACTACCTCGATTTGAATTTTTTTTCTATCACCGAAAACCAGCATATTGATGTAGTTTGGGGATTTTATCCACCAAATCATATTCCATGCCATTGACAATCCACAATGTTTTTTATAATGTAAACGATGAATATATTATTATAGCCTATAACCCTAAAAAATAATGTATATATTGAGAGGTGGGGTAGGAAAATTAATCTGTCGATAACATTCACTTTAGCCACCACTATTTCCACATCTCTAAAATCATCGAGGGATAAAATCAGAAGTGATGATTGTACATTAATATCAAATAAGAACTAATTTAACATTTCCATTTCAAAATGATTAAGATAAAAATAATTCAAAATTTCGTGATCCTACTAATTATAACATTTGTAATGAATTTTCTTTCAAAATTTTATAAAATCATATACAAAGTAAATAATAACAATTCCATTGAATTCAATAGATCATCTTCAAGTGTTGGCTACAATAGAATAGTCATAGGTTGGATTATATGATTGTTTAAGAGATAATGTTTTCAAATTTATTTTAAATTTAATTATTTCATCATCAATATTGGTATGGGTACTCTATTTTTTTACCAATTACCTCTTTATTGATGAAGATAATATATTTCAAGAGTTCGTAAATATCTGTATCCCTGTATTATAAACATGGGTTAGTAATTTCTTTTTTCAAGACCGAAATGAACTATTTAAATATATCATCTCTACTGGTAGACATATAAAACATTATTACCTATTTAGAATAAATTCTGTAGTTTCACTAAATGTAGTATATGGATTAACTTAAAATAACATCATTTTATAAATTATATTTTATAGATTTTATGATTTTTCTCATTTTATTAGTAAATCAGTTTATACAAGTGATTCTAATTCCTAGAAATAGTTCCAAATATATTTTTATGATGTTTCACGAATCCCACTTAAATAAATTCTTATATTATAATGGATGTAATATAGTTTAACCCTATAGTAAATCTATCAATTAGGACACTAACACACAATATTTCTCTTTTTTAATTATTATATTTATGCATAATTTTTTAAAGTAGTACATTTTTAATATTCATGCAATAAAAAATATGTAAAAATATTTTATAATAAAATGGATAACACTAATGAAATGAAAAGAATTTGGAGGGAAGAATTTGATTTTTGTAGTAGTTCATGGTGAGGAAATTAATTATTCATTAATAGTTATACAAATTCTATCAAATATTACGATCCACCCTATAATTTAATAATCTCCCATATTAATATTAATTATCTTAAATAGACCACTTTACTGAGATATATTCTCTATTATTTCATCACTATAATGTAACACCCAACCTCAACATGAAGAATTATAATAATAAGGGAGAAATATGTATATAAGTGTGAAGAAGAAACCAATATTAGAAAACCATGAGTGACCTTTCACTACAACTATTTGGAAAGTAGTTGAATTCATTAATTAGAAGTATGTGTAGACTTGAATCTCAATGAACTAAAATCATCATCACCCCAACCCTTAAACAAGAGAATATGTTAATTCTATATTTGCATGCAGTGTAGAAGGATTGTGGTGGGGGAATAAAAAAATGAAAAATTAAAGAAAAAATTAAGTATATAAAATAATATATATAAAAAATACTTTTATAATAGATAAAATACCCATGAAAATGGATCAAAATTCATTATTTTAAGGGGAGATGTTTTACATATTTATAGGAAGGGGTGGGAAGAAATTTTATTTAATTATTTTCTCATAATTTTTATGCATTTTTAGAAAAATATATTTCTAAATATGTTAATGTTTTCCTTAAGAAATATTTTCTTCCAATATTTATATTTCATACCTCATAATTTCAACTTATTTTGACCCTTATTATAGATATTATCGATATATTAATAATGATTATTTTTATTGGTGGATAGAAAATCTAGATACAGTGTGAGATATGTTCATACATTTTTTGATTATTTATTATCATAACATGGTAATGATGTATTCTAAGAACATATTCATAGATGTAATAAATGTCCAAAATCTAGAATCAAATCACATTAATGATGTATTTAAGGATACATGATTGAATCATAAATGATAATAATTACAAACTGGAAGATTCATTGAATCTTGATGAGTTTAATTCACATTTGTTCTCTTCCATGAAATATTTGGAAAAATATATTCCTCTAGTTGGATGAAATAATCAAAATAGTGGCTGCTAACATGAGTGATATTTTTATCCCAATAAACGAAAGGGTAAAAATTTAAGGGGTGAATTATTGTGGTGATTCCCATCCAGTCAGATCCACATGATCATTGAATTCATCAAATATTTTCTCCCCTTAAATGGTGGATCCATCTTCTATTATCTGTATTTAAAATATAGATATTTTAGTGTTGAATCTGAGAATAAATTAAACACAATATTCACTATATAAAATATATTTTGATACAAAATTATAGTTCTATAA